>OX244033.2:70031366-71508866 GCA_945859785.2 Tridacna gigas | reverse complement strand
CCCCGTGTTTACGGAGCTTGGCTCATGTAAAATGTATAGATCAACTTCATTGGAAGCCATATTTGGTTATAAACGTATAACCACGACTTGTGTTCTCGCGACGATCTGAATTTTTCCGCAAAAACAACCATCCGCGCCATTTAGCGGCTGCTTTACCTTGCCGTAGGAGTCACAGTTCTGTAACATTGCGCCATTTTTTTTTTTCAAAAGAAATATAAAACTTTAGTTGAAAACAGTGTAAATGCTACCTGCTTGCTCCATTTTACCTCACCCTTCTAATATCCTTTGTTACCTTCAAAATCAATAAAAGCAAAAGAAAAAAATCTGACATCACTGGAAGATCTCATACGTCTGCAAGATCACGTGGCAATTCTTTATTAGTATATCACCGTCTACATTTAAATATATATAGACGCCAGAATTTAACAATAACGATTCTTTTTTTATGCGTGAAAACACATGACATGCATTCAAAATGGCTGCAGGATAGTGAGAATTTTAAAGTAGATTTTTCCTCTCGTTTTTTCTTAAACAAACGTCTGGATAAAATACAATATTTTCTGCATGACTGATTAAGTGTGTAGCTTAGGAATAATTCTATATTAGTTTACATCCTTTGTTGGTTGACTCTAAGGTTGTTTTTAACCTTATCGGAACTTAAAGATACATCCTTACAGTCAGAGGGGAAAAAAAACACTGTTAAAAATTGAAGGTGTGTAGAATGGCTCAAATTTGGTCAGCTGTGTAAACATAAATACATGTATGGTGTAAGGGAGAGAGAAACTCAAGAGATTTGTCCTCTTTTAAAACCGGAAACGACAACATTGGTTTCTTTGAAGGTTGCAAAAAAAAAAAATGAAATGCACTTTCTATCCATCGTAATCTGTGCAACCTTGCCGCCGTAATGGGCAACTTTTGGCATGAAGACACAAGAATGATTATAGTTTCATAAAATGAAGATGTTATGAGTTAAAAGCTGGTTGAAAATTAAGATGAAATGGGTTGAAAGCTGGCTAAAAACGAGTATAGATGTATCTTTAAGGATTGCATATGTACGTGGCACCCGTTCTACACCGTATCGTAGACGTGCATAGCGTGCGACGTGCATTGTTCTTGCACTGATATCTAACCTAGGGTGATCCAGCGAGCGTCTTAGCAGAGAGTGTGTGATTTCGTGCTATGTGATAATATAAATCAGAATCTCATAATATTGACTTTTTTTTTGGGGGGGGGGCCTAAGTTATTGTTTTTATTGGTCTCGCAGAGTGCCTCCCCCGGGAAATCTATTTTCCCCACTATAAGAGATGAAGCTCGACTTTTGCCACTGATAGATTATTATATGAACAGCGTCATGTGATGTAGGGTCTTATTTCATATGCGTAAAGTGTCGACCCGGATTAGCCTGCGCTGTCCGCGCAGGCTAATCCCAGTCTACACTTTCCGCTTGGGGTCTTTTTTTTTCTGAATCTAGATGGATCACTCTACTATCCGAAGGTGAAAAGTTTTTTTTTATCCACAGAGGCCTATTTAACATGCACAAGGTATTTCGAATAAATGCGCGGATACACACACACACAAAAAATAAGATCCAACCTCGAATGACTCCGCTCGTAATGTTGGGCCCCTTGCCGAAGCCTATCTTGCGTGGAGCGACCTTTGATACCATTTGCGTGGAGAGAACTTTGGGGCCCAACGATAAAACACCTTTAGAGTCAGTGAGTAAAACCGAAAAAAAATAAGAACGATCGATTAGTTTTGTATTTTAATTGTCAGGGTAAAGTGCGAATCTACTGCTTGTGGAAGTTCTTACTGTAACATTTTTGCCTAGCTTATTAGTTCTGCACGGTTAATTGGTTGGAAACCTGATTGATTGATTGATTGACTGACTGACTGACTGACTGACTGACTGACTGACTGACTGACTGACTGATTGATTGATTGATTGATTGATTGATTGACTGACTGACTGACTGACTGACTGACTGACTGACTGACTGACTGACTGACTGACTGACTGATTGGTTGGTTGGCTGACTGACTGACTGACCGACCGACTGATTGATTGATTGATTGATTGACTGACTGACTGACTGACTGACTGACTGACTGACTGACCAATCAAAGGTTAAAAAATAAAGATACACAAGATAGATAATTTGTCATTCCTGAATACATTATCACCCCAGGATAACAAGTGTTTCTCGTTGAACACATTTAAAACATTGTGGGAAAAGGAAACAATTTCTTGTAAGATGCAAATTCTTCTAATGCTCTTTGTTTTCACATTTATTCATATATCAAACCTTGCTTCATGCTCAGTATCCCTGTTTACCTCTTTAACCATACAACAAAAATGTAGACTGGTCCAAATTGAAAGAGTTTGCAGACGACAGTTTAAATGTGGCTAAAATAGTGGAATTTGTCTTTGATAGGGTGGAAAACATTGTGGGAAAAGGAGAAAATGCTGGTTACCAGCATTTTCTCCTTTTCCCACAATGTTTTCAAAAGGCCTCTTTCTCAGGGTCGTTAAAAGTCGTGATTGTGTGGTAAAGGGTTAACTCTTTAGCAGACTTCAAAATCTTCAGTATGTCCAAATAAAAAGCAGACGACAAGTAAAACATGGCTTAGATGTTATTTTTATAAATGGACGGAAAACATTGTGGGAAAAGCAGAAAATGCTGGTTACCTGCATTTTCTCTTATTCCACCAAGGCTTTCAAATACCGTATTTTTTAAAAAAAAAACGTGAAAAATCGGGATTAAGTGGTAAAAAGTTACATCGTTAGTCATACAAACCTTGCTTCATTTGCAGTAAGCCTCGATCGAACATCAGAATACACAGGTCTGCAAAGGCCTATATTTTCCTAATTCTCCAATAGCTAACTAAATTTACTGAAAACCGAAATACATGTACTACGATTTTCAGAGCTTTTTTCGTGGGAAAAGAAATATAACGGCATGGGAGAGTGTAGATTTACGATCAGATTGCACGTTCTGTGCAGTCTGACCTTGATCAACATTGTCCGCGAGTGTGCCTTGAGTCGAGCTTAGCCGGCAAAGGGTTAATTTGTAGTTAGATTTCGTGCCGTTTTCCAATATTAATTGGAATTTCATAGGCAGAGACTGTTCGTGGTCTAGTTTATATTATTTTATTGGTACAATAAAGTAAGTATATCCTACACACTCCATTGGGAAATTAATTCTACTCTTCATTTACTCTTTGCCAAACAAACCCCGAGTTTTACTTAAACTTTTACCACACAATTCCGAGGTTTAACGACCCTGAAGAAGAGGGTTTTGAAAACATTGTGGGAACAGGAGAAAATGCTGGTTAGCATTTTCTCCTGTTCCCACAATGTTTTCTGCCTTTTCAGTGACAATTAGTGTCGTTTGAAAAACGTTTGAATCGATGGTTGTAAATTCCTTCAATATGGACGAGTCTAAAATATTGCCGTGTGGTAAAGAGAGAATGTCAAAGCCGCTATCAGCTGGATGGTCGATCTGACTATGGCCAAATATAGTACGGCTGTACCACATTTTTACCCCTCCTTTGCTTTTTCACAAGCAAAAACGGTCTTAAAAAGCATTAAATTCGCTTCTACAGACGTTTCAAATTAAAAACTTTTATCGGGAGAGGTCCACCAAACCCCGTTTAACCCTTTCCCAAGACAAATTTTGGACTGGTCAAAATTGAAAGAGTTTGCAGACGACAATTTTAAATTTGATGAAAATGGCAGAAAGTTATCAAAAAGGGTAGAAAACACTTTGAGAAAAGGAGAAATTGCTCGTTACATTCTCCTTTTCCCACAGTGTTTTCAAAAGACTTGTACTGCAGACACGTGAAAACCAGGGCTTGTTTGGGAAAGAGTTAAGAGAGACGGGACCCCCCCCCCCCCTTTCACGCTCTCCTTCCAATGGTGTCTTCGAAAGTTGGAGGCTCTCCATGGCCACACAACAGTCTTTTCAACCGTCGACGACGGCCCTGTAACGATCCTGGTGAAGGAAGCTTCGAAACACTGTCTGTTAACCAGCATTTTCTATCAGTCCCCAACACAGCGGGTTTTATTTTTTTACCTTTTTTGAGAGTTTACTCATTTTCCTTGTACAGAAAAAAGTTACGGTAGTCAGTCGAACTATGGAAACAAATGGTTTAGCTGATTAGAAATTGTGGGGTAAATGATTATATTTGTATATAACAGAGTATAAACCATTGTAGGAAAAGGAAAATAAAAATGCTGCTTACCAGCATTTTCTCTTTTTTCCAAAGAGTTTTTAAAAGCCTCCTTTATTAAGCTCAGTATTAACATGGGTTTCTACTGTAAAAGGTTAATTAAATACTAGATTTTTTAATTTACAGATCCGTGGCGATAAATTAAACTGACTTCCTTGGTTACTGTTGCTACTTGCGACCGAACAACCGCGGTATATACATATACAGTATGTCGGAGACTTGAATTGCGCTGTCACGACTGTTTCTCTCGATAAAATTGTGGAAAAAGTATTTCTATCATATTTGCCTGCCGATGATGAATTGTAGGTAAGTAATTTAGAGAGATGACTCAACTAATTTACTTAAGGATAAAGCACGAATTTCGGAGGCTACAGACAATGAAATACTTCTCTCGGCAAAGTTCTGGACTTCAGTGGGAAGAATGAAACACCTCATAAACCTCAATTTTGCCAAAAAAAAAAAACTGACCGGCCCAAATAGCTCAAGTGGTATACCGCGAGTTTTGTAAGCGATAGATCTCGAGATACTGTAGGGTGCGAGTTCGATTCCCAAAGATGGCCAAATAAACATTACTGATAGTCTTTCGGACGAAACGTTAAACCTAGATCCCGTGTGACGGCGCTATACGCCGAACACGTAAAAAAATCAGACGTAACTTAAGTTAGGTATCCCCCTGTATCTTGCATTATCCCCCATAATATAATGATCAGAATTCTTGGGCGTCGCCCATATGGGCAACCGGTGGTGATGATAAATAAAGGAAAATCAATTTAATCTATTGAAATGTCGGATTCCTCAGTCTGCTTGTCTGCATTAAAGCCCCAATGGCGACCAAAACGTAAACAGTGCTGTTGGTAAACTGCATTTGACCCTTTCCCAAACAAGCCCTGGTTTTCACGTGTCTGCAGTACAAGTCTTTTGAAAACACTGTGGGAAAAGGAGAAATTGCTCGTAACGAGCAATTTCTCCTTTTCCCACAGTGTTTTCTACCCTTTTTGAGACCTTTCTGCCATTTTCATCAAATTTAAAATTGTCGTCTGTAAACTCTTTCAATTTGGACCAGTCCAAAATTTTGTCGTTTGGTAAAGAGTTAAATCATACCATTTGAAAGTATGGAAATCGTTGTGAAGATGGCACTCTCTTATTGTACAGTCGGTCAACGTGTAAGTCGCCGGCAGAAAAAACAAAAATGAATTTTAAAACTAGGTAAAAAGTTGCAAAGTCTCTCTATCTTTTGTTTACTTTTTACCGGGTTTTATAATTAATTTTTTCTGCCAGCAACTAACAGTTGGACCGACCATACAGTAACAGATTGTCATCTTTACAATTATTTCTATACTTTAACATGGTATGCTTTAAATTCACACGAGCCATGCTCTGGCAAAAGGGTGCTAAATGCATCTCCGTGATGCATTATACTAAACAAGTCATTACATAATTATGGATCCATAAAATCCATTTTTGTCTGACCAACTGCATCATGGGGTACAATTGTCCTTTGACACGAAGAAAAATTACAAATAACAAAAAGTTTCGACTCATGTCAGCCTGCGCGGACTGCGCAGGCTGACATGGGTCGATACTTTTTGCAGATACATTAAGCCCCCTTTTCACAGAGCATAACTCACATGCATTTTGAGAGCAACATTGTTTACCTTTGGTCGCTACTGGGCCTTTAAGTGCATCAGCATTGCCGATTTCGCAGTATTTGTCTGGTTTGTGTCATTTGGTCTTTGTTGCGACATGATGGCCGTAACACGGAAATGTATTACTTCCTAAATATAGAACTAGACTAATTCAGTTTACCCTTTACCTGCTGAGTAAGTTAAAAGAAACTTTTAAGCCGATAGTAAAAACCTAAATGTTGCTATTCAGTGAAAAAATATCTCCCTATCGAGCAGTGTAGATCCAAGATCAGACTGCACGTTCTGTACAGTCTGATCTTGATCTGCACTGTCTCCAAAGGGGTCTTTGAGTCGCGCTTGGCAGCCCAAAAAAAAAAAGGGTTAAGAATGGTTGGTGAATACGGACCGAGACGTCATTATGCGTTGGACCGGAAGTTAACGCTTTACTGAACAATTCCGGTTTTTTTTACGACTCTTTGCAAGATGTATTTTGGAAATATTGTGGGAAAAGGAGAAAATGCTGGTGACCAGAATTTTCTGCGTTTCCCACAATGAACTCCAACCAATCAACGACAAAGCACAATATTCATTTGAGCTAAATTTAATTTGTCGTCTGCAAGTGCTTTTGATTTTGGACAAGTCCAAAATTTTGTCATCTGGTAAAGAGTTAACTGGTCTCTTTCTCAATATATCACCGCAGGCAGACGACATTTGTTTCTTTCTCCTGCAGACGACATAAAAAGCGTCCCTGAAAAAAAAAATATATATATGACCCATGAGCTGTGAAAATGGGGTTTAATGCATCTCTGAAACGTATCGACCTAGGTCAGCCTGTGCAATCCGCGCAGACTGACCTGTGCCGAAACTTTTCGCTATTGGTCAATTTTCTGTATGTCAAAGGACCAGTCTACCTTATGATACTGTTGGTTATTAGACAAAATAGATTTTATGGGTCCCTCACTATGCGAAGACTTGCGTGGTACCATGCATTACGGAGATGCATTGCCAGAGCATGGATCATAATATTTTATTATCATGTATAATCAACAAGAATTTAATAATAAGATTTAAACAGACGTCATTTTAGACTTCTCCAAATCAAAAGCCTTTACAGACACACGAATCAAATGCGGTTCAAATGATGAGAAATGTCTTTCCGTGTATAGGAAACATTGGTGGAAAAGGAGAGAATGTTGTCTCCAGCATTTTTTTCCCAGTTTTCACAATGTTTTCAAAAGCCTTTCTTTCTTAAGGCAGTCAAAAACTCTAGATATCTTAGGCAATGCTTACAATTATCTAAATATAATAATAATTAAATAATAAATATATGGATACTCAATATGAATTGAGCTATGTTTCGGCAAAAGGGGGCTTATTGCATCTCTGTGATCCATGGTACCAAGCAAGCCATCACATACTTATATGGACCCATAATACGCTCGTAGCCACTTCTCTAACAACCGACTGATTCATGAAGTAGACTGGTCCCTGGAAATACAGAAAATTGACCAATATAGCGAAAAGTTTCGGCCCAGGTCAGCCTGCGCGGCGCAGGCTGACCTGGGTCGAAACTTTTCGCAGATGCATTAGGCCCCCTTTTCAGGGAGCATGGCTAAGTTATACCTAAATACGCATTGTGGCAACGACGAGAACCACAAATTTGTCAGTATTTAATATGCATTCTTAATTGAATTCTTGGTCTAATTCCAAATGTAGGAAATAAGGCATTTTCTGCTCTGCTGAATCATTCGATTTTGGCCAATCATATACTGCGTTTCTTTTGAAGTTAAAAACATTCCCTGAGAATTAGAATTCAGAATGGTTGGCGATAACACCCTTTCCCCCCCACCCCCATCCCTCGTCCCGATGTTCTTTAAGAGGATGACCGATAAAGATTAGTCTGCAAGTTCATACTTTCTGATTTTTGATATCCATGAAATCTTAAGCTTTAACACCAAATTCATTTTAATTTACCCCTTTCCCACGCAATACCGATTTTTAAAAAAACACTAGGGAAGAAACGCTTTGAAAACATTTTCCCACAATGCTTTCTATATCACATTATTTGAGCCACATTGAAATTTTCGTCTGCAAATGCTTTCAATTTGGACGGGTCTAAAACTTTATTGTGTGGTGAATGAATTCGTAAACAAGCGATCCCAAGTTTTACTATGCCATTAAAGAGGGCTTTTGGAAACATTGCGGAAAAGGAGAAATGCTTGTAATAAGCTAGAGAAAAGTAGTTTAACCCTTTACAAAATAATTCCATATTTAGGCAACTCCGAGGACGCAGGTTTATGAAATCGTTGTGGGAAAAAAAGAAAATGAAGGAGAAAATGCTGGTAACCAGCATTTTCTCCTTTTTCCTCAATGTTTTCTTCTCTTTTAAATTTAAAAAGACATACATAATAAAATTATGTTACATTTGACTTTTAAGACGAAGAAGACAGTCGTTGACCCATCGCCAAATAATCCAGTGTTCTTACGACCCTTAGGGAGGCGGGTTTTGTAAACATTGTGGGGAAAGGAAGAAAAAAAAAAAAACTTGTAACCAGCATTTCTCCTTCCAATTCAGTGATTGTTTTGTTTTTTTTTAAACTGAAATAGACATTTTTATTTCCTTATAAAAGCAACTTTTAAATTGTAAGACGAAAAAGGGTCGTATATAAATTGATTAACCCTTTTCCAAGCAGCTCCATGTTTTAACGACCCGTTGGAATGTACGATTTTGAAAACGTTTCGGAAAAGGAGAAAATCTTTATAACCAGCATTCCTCCTTTCTCCTCAATGTTTCTTTCCACTCTTTCATATACATACTTCCTTACATATGCAACTTTTGAATTGTAAGGCAAAAAAGGGGAGTATAAAAATTGATTAGGTTAACCTTTTTCCAAACAAACCCATGGTAACGATCCTTTCACAGGAGGCTTTTAAAAACACAGTAGAAAAAGGAAAGAATCAGAATCAGAATATTTTATTGACTTAAACTACAGAGTTTTTCGTCATCAACCACAAAAATTGACATAAATCTATTTCGGTATAGAATATTGATAAGGTGTAATTTTCCCTTTCCCCCAAGCCCCTTTTTTATCACTCTTACATAGACATATTTCCTTGTATAAGCAACTATAAAGTTGTAAGGCAAGAAGGGTCGTATACAAATGAACAATGCTCTGTGAAAAGGGGCCTTGGAGCATTTGCATAATGCATCGACCCAGATGAGCCTGCGTAGTCCGCCGAAACTTTTTGCTTTTGGTAAATTTTCTGCATATCAAAGAACCACTCCACCGCAAGATTCAGTCGGCTGTTACAGAAAATGGATTTTATGGATCCATAATTACATGAGAACTTGCGTGGTGTCATAGGTCACGGGGATGCCTTAAGCCCCTTTTTCTCAGAGCGTGGCTCAAATTGATGAACTCTTTACCACTCGACAAAATTTTAGACCGGTTGAAATTGATAGCATATGCAGACGTACAAAATAAATGCAACTTTAAAATTGAAATTTGTTTTGGGAAGGGTAGAAAACATTGTGAGCAAAGGAGAAAATGCTGGTTACCAGCATTTTCTCCTTTTCCCACTATGCTTTAAAAAAGACCCTTTCTCGGGGTTGTTAAAAGTCAGGATTGTGTGGTAAAGGGTTAACCTTTTCGAGGCAACCCTATGTTTTAACAGTCCTTCAGAGGGAAGTTTTTTTTATAAAAAGATTGTGAGAAAAGGAGAAAATGCTTATAACCAGCATTTTTCCTTTTCCCTTTTATTCATCTTTCACAAACATATTTCCTTTTATGGACAATATTTAAATCATAAGACAAAAACAGTTGTAAACAGGTGGTTTTACTCAAAAGAGATGACTAAGTTTTGTCCTTTCGACGTTTTTCTAACCCTCCCGGAAACAATCCCGACTTTTCACGAACTTGAGGAAGAAAGCTTTTGAAAACATTGTTGGAAAAGGAGAAAATGCTGGTAACCAGCATTTTCTCCTTTTCCCACAATGTTTTCTATCCGTTGAAATGGTTTTGTCCCTTTGCAGTTTTTCTAGCCCATTAGCAACGACTTTTAACGACCCTGAGGACGAACATATTTTAAAGACATTGCTCGAAAAGTGGAAAATGCTGGTAATCAGCATTTTCTCCGTTTCCCACAATGCTTTTTACCCTATAAAAAAGAAATTTTGAACGACTTAATATCTACCGTCTGCAAATCCTTTCAATTTGGACAGAGTTACAATTTTTTCGTCTGGTAATGAGGTAACCCTTTACCACACAATTCTGAGTTCTAACAACTCCAAGGAAAAGGCCTTTGGGAAGAAAAATAGGAAAAGGAGGAAATGCTGGTTACCAGCATTTTCTCACAATGTTTTGTTCCCTTTCAACGACAAATTGCAACATTTAATTTTTCGTCTGCAAATGCTTTACATTTTGACAAAGCTAAAATATTCTTTTTTGGTAATAAGTTAACATTACGTTATATATGTATGCGTTTCTCGCGTCTTTCTCCACATTAAAACAAGCCAAGCCCCGTAGCTCAGTCGATAGCGTACAGGACTTGAGAACAGGAGGTCGCTGGTTCGATCCCCGGCTTGGCCAATTTCTTTCCGAGGATTGAATATAGTCATCGCGACAAGATTCATTCCTCTCTCACCGCTGACCATTGTTTCGACGATGGTTATGTGGGAAAGCAGCCAGTGGCTTGGAAAGAATATTGTGCGGAGTACTGGTAAAAGAAACTTCAGGAAAGCATGGATAGGTGGGTGCACTGGCCGCCGTGATATAACTGAAATAATGTTGAAAACGGCGTTAAACACCATACAATCAATCAATCAGCCACATTTAAACAAATAATTGTCACCGTAGAATGGTCATATACTTGTTACTGGAACTGTTAGTAAATGTGTCTTAACTTAGTATATGCCAAGTATATGAATTAGACCTAATAATAATCGAAAACCGTTTGTTTTCTGTTAAAGAGGTACAAAATATGTTAATCATGGTGAGGGGAAAAAAATAGTATTGCATAAGAAATTAATTAATTCATTTAATTATTCATTTATTTATGTTAATTGATTTTGACTTAAATTGCTTATTAATTCATCATAAATCACGCGCAAAGTATAGGTGACAAAAAAAAGGATGGAAATACGCCTAGTCCAAAAATAGCATTTGCGCCATGCTCTGGCAAAAGGGGGCTTAATGCATCTCCGTGATGCATTCTACCAAGCAAGACATCACCTAATTATGGATCCATAAAAATCCATTTTGACAAACAACCGACTGAATCAGGAGGTAGAATTATCCTTTGACATGTAGAAAATTTAAAGATAGCGAAAAGTTTCGGCCCATGTCAGCCTGCGCGGACTGCGCAGGCTGACATGGGTCGATACTTTTCGCAAATGCATTAAGCCCCATTTTCATAGAGCATGGCTGCTTTATATAATTATCATTAATTTTATTCTTTCGCCACAAAGGTAATACCCTTTTTTTTTTTTCACAGGTCTAGATATAAAGCCATACTGTGATTTCTCAAGTTCAAGGTCATGGTTCAGAATCAAGATACAAGATGGCGCAGAACCAACGTCAGAGTTTTTGTTCTATAAAATCTGATCTTGGTCTACACCGACAACAAAACCTGCTCATTTCGCCTATGGTGGTGAAAGGGTACGCCTATTTTATCCCCGGGAAATAAACTCTTAATTGTTTTAACTCTTTACCAGACGACAAAATTTTAGCCTTGCCCAAATTGAAAGCAGTTGCAGACGACAAATTTCGTGTGGCTAAAATGGTGGGATTAGTCTTTGAAGGGGTAGAAAACATTGTGGGAAAAGGAGAAAATGCTGGTTATCGGTATTTTCTCCTTTTCTCACTATGTTTTCAAAAGCTTTATTCTTCAGGGTCGTTGTAACAATAGATTGTTTGGTAAAAAGTTGAGCAGATACAATGAAATCTGCAGGAGACAGTGTAGACCCATATATTGCCAATTCAAAGCTCTTATCGCTGAAAAATAAATCTCGCATTCTTGGAAAGTATAGATCCAAGATCAGACTGCTCGTTCTGTGCAGTCTGGTCTTGACCTACATAGTCCGCAAAAGTGCATCGAATCACGCTTGGCAGCGTACGGGTTATCAACCGAAACGCTCTACTGACATAAAAACAAAAACAAAAGTACATTGACATTTTGAGGAAAAGGTTGTCTTTTGTCACGGTATTTTTCAAAGACTGTTACTCTTTCACTTAAATGGCGACTTCTATGGCATTTTCGACTGGCGTATAGCGCAAGATCAGACTGCATACTACGTGCATTGTTTTCTTAGATATGCACCGTCCGTTTACCAGGCTGGGCCCGGATTTACGAAAAAACTTAAGTCTGTTATTTTACTACTAACGGTCTAAAGTTCTGACTTAAGTTGAGTTTGTTTTTTGAGACGTATTTCACTAACGTTAACAGACTATGGTAACGTTCTCAAACCCTGAACTGACTTAACGTTTCAAAGTCAACGGAGCAAAATAAACGGACGTAACCCCTATCCTGCTAAATTAACACTTTCCCAAACAAGCCCTGGTTTTCACGTGTCTGCAGACAAGTCTTTTGAAAACACTGTGGAAAAGGGGGGAATTGTTCATAATGGGCAATTTCTCCTTTTCCCACAGTGTTTTCTACCCACTTTGAGACCTTTCTGCCATTTTCATCAAATTTAAAATTGTTGTCTGCAAACTCTTTCAATTTGGACCAGTCCAAAATTTGTCGTTTGGGAAAGGGTTAACAATATTTTTAACTCTTTACCACACGACAAAAATGTAGACATGTTCAAGTTGAAAGCGTTTGCAGACGACAATCTAAATGTGGCTCTAGTGGTGGAATTTGTCTTTGACAGGTTAGAAAACATTGTGGAAAAGGAGAAAATGCTGGTTACCAGCATTTTCTCCTTTTCCCACAATGTTTTCAAAAGGCTCCTTCCTCAGGGTCGTTAAAACTCGGGATTGTGTGGTAAAGAGTTAAGGCAAAAGTAAAAAGCCAGAATAATGCTAATTCAAAGTTATTTGTTGGAGAAATATATCTCTTTATCGGACAGTGTAGATCCAAGATCAGACTGCACGTTCTCTGCAGTCTGATCTTGATCTACACTGTCCGCAAAAGGTCAGTGACTCGCGCTTAGCAGCTCAAGTTAACTGACTTAGGTCCATTGTTTTGCTGAGATGAGTCTGAAAGCTTGTGTCAGCTCAGGATTTGAGAATGTTACTTAAGTCTCTTTATGCTAGAGAAAATGTCTCAAATAACAAACTAAACTTAAATCGGAAAATAAGTCTCTCAGCGGATTTGAGTAAAATAAGAAACTTAAGTTTTTTTTTTCGTGAAATCGGGCCCTGATGCTTAACCCTTTCCCAAACAAGCCCTGCAGTACAAGGCTTTTGAAAACACTGTGGGAAAAGGAGAAATTGCTCGTGACGAGCAATTTCTCCTTTTCCCACAGTGTTTTCTACCCTTTTTGAGAACTTTCTGCCATTTTCATCAAAATTTGTCGTTTGGGAAAGGGTTAAGTACAACTGAAATTATACTTCACTTTACCGAACACTCCCGAGTTTTAACGATCCTGAAGAAAAAGACTTTTGAAAACATTGTTGGGACAAGGAGAAAATGCTGGTACCCAACATTTTCTCCTTTTCCCACAATGTTTTCTACACTATTACAGACACACTGAAATCATTTGAATTAGATTTAATTTGTCGTCTGCAAATGCTTTCAATTTCGGTAGAGTCCAAAATTTTGTCGTCTGGAAAAAAAACCCCAAGACCTCGGAAAAATCGATTTAATTAGTGTAACCCTAAAATACACAATAAATTTAACACTTAACCCTTTCCCAAACAAGCCCTGGTTTTCACGTGTCTGCAGTACAAGTCTTTTGAAAACACTGTGGCTAAAGGAGAAATTGCTCGTAACGAGCAATTTCTCGTTTTCCCACAGTGTTTTCTACCCTTTTTAAGACCTTTTTGCCATTTTCATCAAATTTAAAATTGTCGTCTGCAAACTCTTTCAATTTGGACCAGTCCAAAATTTGTCGTTTGGGAAAGGTTAAGCTGCTGAATAAATGAAACGCAATTTTCTATTCAATACTAAAAGCCCAAACATTGCGGTTTCAAAGTTGATTTCACCGGAAATAAAATACCGTATCGGACAGTGTAGATCAAAGATCAGACTGCACGTTCTGTGCAGTCTGATCTTGATCTACACTGTCCGCATAAGGTCAGTGGGTCGCAATCAGCAGCTTAAGGGTTAAGACTTGTCCAAATTGAAAGGATTGGCAGACACACACCAAATCCAGCTCTGACGAAAGTAATTGTCTTAGATAGGGAATAAAACATCGTGGAAAAAGGAGAAAATGCTGTCCACAAGTGTTTTCTCCTTTTCCTAGAATATTTTCAAATGCTATCTTCGCCAGGTTCGTTAACCCTTTACAACACGATCTCGACTTTTAATGACCATGAGACAGAGGCCTTTCCAAAACATTCTGGGAAAAGGAAAAAAAATAATGCTGGTAACCAGCATTTTTTTCCTTTTCCCACAATGCTTTCTATCGTCTCTTAGACACATTTCATAATTTGAGCCACATTTAATTTGTCTTCTGCAAATGCTTTCAAATTGAACAAATCTAAAATTTTGTCATTTGGTAAAGAGTTAAAACACGGGGTCGTTTGGTGAGAATATAAGATGAAATCTCTTTCGGATATCAAAGATTTAAATTTTGTCGATCGAAAAAAACTTTTCGCTTCGGAAAAAAAAATCTCGCATTATTGAATAATATTCATGTAGATCTTAGATCAGACTGCACATTTTGTGCATTCTGATCTTGATCTACAATGTTCACAAAAGAATATTGAGTCTTGCTCAGCAGCCAAAGAATTTACAACCGAAAAGTTCCACTTAACCATTGGGCTGCTAAGCGCGACTCAAAGACCTTTTTGCGGACAGTGAAGATCAAGATCAGACTGCACAGAACGTGTAGTCTGATCTAGGATCTACACTGTCCGATAAGGAGATGTTTTTCTCCAAAAAAAATAAGTTTTAAACAGCAACATTCGGGTTTTTACTATGGACTGGAAAGTTTCATTGACCTAATTTAGCAGTATAAGGGCAAAATAATACACAGCAATAGGGCCTTGACATTTTCATTAGATGTTATCTTTTGTCAAAATGTTTTTAAAAGCTTTCGACTGCTTTGAGTTTGTATATTGCATGTTGCGGAAGATGACATTGACCTGAGACGCGCTCTGGCAAAAGGGGGCTTAATACATCTCCGTGATGCATTATATCAAGCAATCATCACATAATTATGGATCCATAAAAATCGATTTAGTCTAACAACCGACTGAATCGCAAGGTAGAATGGTCCTTTGACATGCAGAAAATTGACCACTGGCAAAAAGTTTCGGCCCATGTCAGCCTGCGCGGACAGCGCAGGCTGACATGGGTCGATACCGTTTGCAGATGCATTTAGCCCCCTTTTCACAGAGCGTGGCACTTTTGTTTTCTTTTGTTTACGCTGTCACATAGCACAAGACTTATGTACTCATTACCACATGACAAAAATGTAGACTTATTTAAAGCATTTGTAGACAACAATTTAAAAACCGATCAAATGATGGTATCTGTGTTTGACAAGTAAGAAAACATTGTGGGAAAAGGAGAAAATGCTGGTTACCAGCATTTTCTCATTTTCCTAAAACATTTTCAAAAGACCTTCTTCCTCAGGGTCGTTAAAACTCGGGATTTTGAGGTAAAGTTATTTTGTTCAATATAACCGAGCCATGCTCTGGCAAAGGGGGCTTTATGCATCTCCGTGATCCATGATACCAAGTAAGTCATCACATAATTATGGATCCATAAAATCCATTTTGTCTAATAACCGATTGAATCATGAGGTAGAAAGGTCCTTTGACATGCAGAAAATTTCCCAATAGCAAAAGGTTTCGGCTCATGTCAGCCTGCGCGGACTGCACAGGATGACACGGGTCGATACTTTTTGTAGATGCGTTCAGCCCCCTTTTCATAGAGCATGGCTCATATATATATGTCACTTCTACTGCATGGGTTGAGCTGTATTGTTTTGACTAGATCTTCTATGCCTGAATGCTTATTACTAATTATTAGTGTAATAAAATTTCTGTTTTGTTCTGTTCTGCTATCCGTTCGGCCTTGTCTTCAGAAAAGTGAAACAGCAGTTCCGTGTACTTTAACGAGTATACTTTTTTTTCAAGTCCCGCTCGGGCAAAAGAGGGTTGAATGCATCTCCATGATACATTACACAATGCAAGCCCTAACATAATTACGGATCCTAAAGATCCATTTTGTTCTAAAATCGACTAAAACTTGGGGTAAAATGGGTCCTTTGACGTGCAGTAAAAAATAAATTCAGCCATAGCAAAAAGTTTCGACCAAGGTTAGCCTGCGCGGATAGCGCAGGCTGACCTTGGTCGATACTTTTTGCAGATGCATTAAGCTCCCTTTTCACAGACCATGGGTCAAATATACGTTAACTCACTATCACACGACAAAATTTTAGACCTCTCGAAAATTGCAAGATTTGCAAACGACAGCATGAATATGGCTCAAATATGGGGATTTGTCGTGGAAATAGTAGAAAACATTCTGGAAAAAAGGAGAGAATTCCGGTTACCATCATTTCCTTTTCTTTTTTTCCCACAATGTTTTCGAATGCCCTCTCCCCCAGGGGTCGTTAAATCAATGGATTGTTTGATAAAGGGTTATTAAAGCTTATTTATTCCTAGGAAATAGTTTTCTACGAAAAACGGTCTCTCGTATTTAGCGTGCAACATAAATAACAAACAATAATAACATAATTGAAGACAAAAATCTATCCGATATAAATAATGTACTGTAATTATATAATTATATAACTGAACACAGCTATGAGCAATGCTCTGTGAAAAGGGGGTTTCATGCATCTCCAAAAAAAAAAGTATCGACAAATAAAAGCCTGCGCAGTCCGCGCAGGCTGACCTGGGCCGAGCTTTTTGCTGTTGGTCAGTTTTCTGCATGTTAAAGGACCAGTCTAGTCATAATTCAGTCGGTTGGTACACACAAAGGTTTTTATAGATCCATAGTTGCATGATGACTCCTTTTTTGCCAGAGCATGGCGCGCACACACACACACACACACACACACACACACACATATATAAAACAAGAAAAACATCACATGGGAACATAGAATATAACATTCATTGCCAACCGGTTATATTGGACTGATATAAATAATGAGCTTAAAGCAAAACCGGTTGGCAATAAATGTTATATTCTATATTCCCATGTAATGTTTTTCTTGTTTATTATGTAATATCCTTAAACCGGCACTAGTTAAACTTTTCACACACACACACACACACACACACACACACACACACACACACACACATATATATATAAGAAACCTCACATCTATTCCTTTACCAAACTATACCGTGTTTTGAACGATCGAGGGGGGAAAAAGACTTTGGAAGACATCGCGGGAAAAGAAGAAAATGCTGGTAACCAGCATTTTCTTCTTTTTCCACTATGTTTTCTTACATGTCAGAAACAAATCACATCATTAGCGCCACATTTAATTTGTCGTCTGCAAATGCTTTCAGTTTGGACAGGTATAAAATTTCTGGTCGTCTGGTACAAAGGGAAAACTAGGGAGAATTGAGTGAGCCGTCAGTCGCAGTGTATTTACTGAACTGACCTTTAACTCTGAAATACATCTCTACCGTGATAATGGACCGATCCAAACTCATTAATGTCAATGAGAATTGGGTAACTCTAGATGGTAAAACTTTGATTTTTGGTCCTTAATAAATGAGGAGCCATGCTATGGCAAAAGCGGGTTTAATGCCATCTCCGTGATGCATAGTATCAATCAAGTCATCACATAATTATGGGCCGAGCCCCGTAGCTCAGTCTGTATCGTACAGGACTTGAGAACAGGGGGTCGCTGGCTCGATTCCCGGCTCGGCCAATTTCTTTCCGAGGATTGATGATAGTCATTGCGACAGGATTCATTCCTCTCCCACTGCTGACTATTGTTTCGGCAATGGCTATGTGGGAAAGCAGCCAGTGGCTTGGAAAGAATATTGTGCGGAGTACTGGTAAAAGAAATCCCAGGAAAGCATGGATAGGTGCACTGGCCGCCGCGATATAACTGAAATAATGTTGAAAACGGCGTTAAACACCATACAATCAATCAATCAATCAATACATAATTATGGATCTATATAATCGATTTTGTCTAACAACCAGCTGAATCTGGAGGTTGGATGGTCCTTTGGACATGCAGAAAAAAATTACAAATAGCAAAAAGTGTCGGCCCATGTCGGCCTGCGCAGTCCGCGCAGGCTGACATGAGTCGATACTTTTTGCAGATGCATTAAGCCCCCTCTTCACAGAGCATGGCTCAAATAATGGGGGGGGGGGGAGGTAATCTTTTGATATGTGAGAAGCTACTTATGTTATACTGTTACAGAGACAAAATGTAGACTAATCGTTCTAAATTCGAAGATTACCGCCATTTTGATTATAAGCACGTCTGATTGGTTGAGACAGCGTGTGCTATCCAATCAGAAGGCAAGTCATGAAATTTGTTTTTAGTAATATCATTTTTTTATTTAGAATAACATGAAGTATTTTTAAAAAAGACAGAAGGCGTAAGAGACACGGGGATAAAAATACTGAAGCTCTTTTGTGGCTAAATATGAAGTAAAATAATGAAAAGTAATCCAGCGGGCAATAGCCTCCTTTTTCCTTACCTTACTCCATTTTGTTCAAAAATAGTATTGGGTTGTTGGGCAGCGGTTATGAAAATATAAAATTTACAAATAGAACAAGAAATTGATAATTCTTCATTATATTAATTTGCTATGGTATGAATTAAGCCCCCGGGATATTGCGGTGGCAACCCTTGTAAATAGTGGTTTCACGAACGCGCGTGTAAATATGGCAGCAGGGGTCCGCCGAATACACATGTACATATTTTTGACCAATCGCAAATTACCATCCATTCATTCTTTATCAGTACCAAGAAGTAAGTCAAAAGCCAGTGCATGCAGCTACGCCGAAAAATAGATTCTAATGGTTGAGACAGACCTTCCATCTAAAGTTCAAAACCTTATCGAATAAATAAAATGAGCCATGCTGTGGTAACAGGGATGGGGGTGGTGGTTAATGCACCTCCGTGATCCATAATACCTAGAGCAAGTCGTCACAGAATTATCGATCCATAAAATCCATTTTGTCTAAAAAAGCCGACTGAATAATGAGGTAGAATGTTCTTCTGACAAGAAGAAAATTTTCCAAAGGCAGCAAGTTTCGACACAGATCATGCGCAGGCTGACCTGTGTGGATGTTTTTTGCAAATGCATTAAACATCCTGTTCACAGAGCAGGACTGTAACTTAACATGTGAATAAGATAAAATTGTCCACTAATTGTTTAACAAAGCTTTGATCCATCATTCAGTCTGAAAGTCAGGTTTTCAAAACTAACCCGTTTACAAATCAAAGCGTTGAAAACGCTGGTGTGGCATTTGTCAAGGGAGCCATTGTGTGGAATTAATAATTTGAAAAATAAACAACAGAAACAGTTTCAAAATATTCGCTTGAAAGTCAATCTACTATACAGTCATGCAAAATCTGATAGGGAAGGGTGCAATCTTGTGGGACGAACAAGTCAGAGCGAACAATCCTGGGACGAATAAGCCCAGGAACGAACTGGTTTTGGGACGAACAAGCACGGTATGTGTGTGTCATTACGCCACTATAGAAGGCCATAGCGGATCAAGCTATTTTCGATAAAAAGGAAGTATTTCCACGATTGTCGGCCTTATCCAATTTATTGTAATACGCCATTTTCAATTTCATATCTGAGCGAAATCGAAATACTTATTTTTTTCTGAAAAAAATATTTTTAATAGGGTTTACTTCCTTCGGTTTTGCACAAAATACGATACATGATTTTCAAAATTACGTATTGAACTCATAGTGGCATTGTCTTCGACAAATGCTACAAAAATTCAGTTTTTACTCAGGGAGAAGGTTCTTGAAAATATTGTGAGGAAAGACCACAATCCCAGGGTGCAATCTACATGTATGGATCCTTCTAAGGGGAAAAAAGTACAAGGAAAACTTTTCACCATTTTAGGTGTTACACAACTGGTTTTGTGCTACATTGAAAATAGAGTGAAATTCTCCAACTTTGGCCCCCTGCTGTACTGTACTTTTATTGGCAAACACAGAGCTTTGCAGTTTTTTTTTCTATCATATACAATCTGTATATGTCCAGTGGCCTGTACAAGAAGCTTTTAAAATCTGGCACCTGAACCGATTGCATTTTTTGCTATTCCGCTTCGAACATACTTATCCCTGAAATATCACAGTAAAAGGGCCCTTCCGGGTGGTAGACCACGTTCCTTTATGTGGGTACAGGTAGAAAATAATTCCCCCAGAAATAACAAACTTGCACTTAGTTTCCATAGAAATTATCAAATCAACACCAGGAAACACGTTTTGGACCTGTCCTTCTATTTTCGCTGATGAAAAAGTGCAGCAGAAGTGCTTGCCGTCAAATTTCCAAACGGGACTACATTTGACAGCTACGACACGCAACGATTTCGCAATTGTGCGACACCTTTAGTGACTGCTAACAATCCTCTCTAATGAATTTTTGTAATCCTGGTAAGTCTTGGCCTTGTTAAGGTCAATAGGCCATATTGAGTCCGCCATAAACAAGTCAAACACAAGGGACATTATCAGCGCATGCGCTCGACATCCCAGATAAAATGATGTCTTGATTTACTGCCAGATCATAGGTTTGAGCTATTACTTTACATATGAATAAACGGTCGGACCTTCTTTTCAACGACAAGAGATGGAATTTACAGGGCAAAAGACAAGTCAGTGCCCGGTTTATAGGGTGGGTCCCGTTTGTCAATACTATCAAAAAAGTGACCTTGACCTTCACCTTTGCTGTAGGGGTTTGCATATCCTACAGTGGCAAAGGGTCTATCATCACGAAAAGTTTAATAAACTTAGATCAAGGATTGTTAGAGCTGTTTCAGACTCGATTTTCTTTTATCAAGTAATCTTGACCTTTGCTTTGGATGTATGACGAATGTATATCAATAGTCTGCACAATTTATATATATCTCGATCTGTAAGCATGCCGATTTAAATTAACATGTAGCATAAAGATTGGTCAACCTATTACAGATACTATTTCTCACTGTTTACAAACGTATTCATGTATTTGCCCAATTTCAGTGGTACTGTGCTAGACCTCTACGGATGCTTGCACAAGGACACCCAACTATTCATATCCCAATACCTTTTCCCCTGTCTGTTTTCTTTTTCGAAGATGCATCTATACTCCTTTTCAGCCAGTTCTTACCCCATTTCATCTTTATTTTATCAAACTATAATCATTTTCGTATCTTCATGCCAATTGTTGCCCCTGACGGTTGCAAGGCTGCACAGATTACGACCGATAGAAAATGCATTTCATTTTGTGGAGGCCATCATAGAAATCACTTTAGTGACGTTTCCGGTTTTAACACTTTACCAGACGACAAAATTTTAGCCTTGTCCAAATTGAAAGTATTTGCAGACGACAATTTCAATGTGGCTCAAATGGTGCTATTTTCCTTTGATAGGGTAGAAAACATTGTGGGAAAGGGAGAAAATGCTGGTTACCAGCATTTTCTCCCTTTCCCACAATGTTTTCAAAAGGCTTATTTCCCAGGGGCGTTAAAAAGCGGCATTGTACGGGAAAGGATTAAATAGAAAATTTCCGATACATGTATTTATCCCTTACACCATATGCGTTAGTAATTTATCTATGTTTAACCAGCTGACTGAATTCCGAGCCATTCTACAGTCTATCATTTAATAGCGTTTTTTTTTTTTTCATCTTTCTGGCTGTAAGGATGTATCTTTAAAATCTATAGCTTAGAATTATGGGTCCAATTACAACAGTACCTACAATGCTGTTTGTTCTTGCCGACGTCTATCGACAGCCAAGTTTTTCCTAGAGGATAATTATGGACGCGGAAATTCTTTTTCAGAGACAGGGGTGATTTATCATTGTATTATCTGTGATTTTGAACGAGCGTTAATCTTTTACCAACCAATCCCGAGTTCTAAAGACCCTGAGAAAAAAATACCTTTGAAAACATTGTGGGGGGAAAAGGAGAAAATGCTGGTAACCAGCATTTTCTCCTTTTTACCCCCACAATGTTTTTAACCTTTTCAGAGACAAATTTCACCATTTGAGTTACAGCTATTTTGTCGTCTGCGAAAGCTTTCAATTTGGACAAGTGTAGAGTTTTGTCGTCTGGTAAAGTGTTGAAGTCTGGCCCTGTTCTGGATCTCTGCTCCTTCCGGTTCTGTTCTATAGAGAGCAAATCTTACTTTTTATCTTCATTATCTTTCATCAAACAAATAGATTTAAATATTTTTCTCGGTGAACATGTAGTTAACATTGAGGGACAAGAAGCAAGTGCTCGGCCCTGTTCTGGATCCTCCGCCTAAACAAAACAAATCTTACTTTCTTTCTACATAGTCTAACAACAAGCAAATATATTTCTATAGCTTTTTGCGTCCTTCACTAAACAGCTTTGGAACACATTGTAGAAAAAGGGTCCGATACCGTACCCTAATCTGGATTTTCGCCTCTTCTTTTCTGAAGAGGAGGGCAAAAGTCTTCCTCACCATGTTCGAAGCCCCAGTATTTAGCAGAATATCACGCAGGGCTAACAATCCAAGTGTTGTCAGTTTGAAAAAAAGAACAAGGCATTGTTACAAGGAACTGAAGTTAGAAAACTGACCTAACTACAGACAGAATGCTAACGCAATATCACGCTTCGTTTAAAAACTGTTGTTACGTATGTATCGGTCCGTAACTTGCCAAGTCCAATTTTATTTCTGGACACCTGATTTAATAGAAATGCACGAATTTAACCATTTACAAAACAATCTCCTGATTTAACGACCATGAGGAAAAATCGTTTTGAAAACATTGTGGGAAATGGAGAAAATGCTGGTAACCAGCATTTTCTCCATTTCCCACAATGTTTTCTACTCTTCAAAGGCAAAACCCCATTATTTGAAACTTATGTTATATGCCGTCTGCAATTGCTTTCAATTCTGACGAAGCTAAATTTTTGTCGTAGGGTAAAATATTGTGGGAGAAGAGTAGTAGGTATTTTACCAATTAGAGGACAAAGCGTTTTATACCGTCTCATACTATGTTATTAATGTCTAAGTGTGTTAATGTGTTAATGTTTAAGTGTGTTAATGTGTTAATGTGTTAATGTCTGAGCGCGTCAATGTGTTAATGTGTTAATGTCCAAGCGCGTTCCAATGCGTCAATTAGTTGTTTGAAGCAATATTTGATTTTCGATTGAAGTGATATTCGATTAAAGCAATATTCAATTGAAGCAATATTTGATTGACTGTGGCAGTGGTTAGATAAAAATTTTCTTAAAAAAAAAAATTTCTAAAAAAAATTTACCTTTAAGCCGCTTTAACCCATTTCCCACTTACTTGCTTTAAACCGCTTTAACATTCACTAACTCACTAACTCTAGTTAACCAACGCATTAGCTAACCAACGCATCACGCAATGGCAAACCCTAACAAAGGCCCACATGCTGGCTAACCAGCTAACAAGGTGAATCAGCTAACCAACAAACCCATCAGCCAGACAATCGCTTAACCATTTTCCTCCCCCATCAACCAACGCGTTTTGCAATGGCTAACCGGTTTATGAGTTAGTGGGTGGGCTTAAGATTTTTGATAAAAAAAAAAAAAAAAAAATTTAAAAATTTCTATTTCTATTGAGAAATAAAAATTGATTTTAAGTAAATAAATTGCAGCAAACTAATATATAAGTAACATGGATAACATTAGACGATTTAGCACTGAAGATATACAAGCATATGACAAATTGTTTAAAGACCATCTAACAGCTAAGCAAAACACAATCTTTCATGATTGTAAAACAACTATGCTTACCAGATATTTTATTTCCGGCATTCCTTACTATAGAACACAAAGCACAGTATGGATATATTATGAGTTTAGTAAAATGCAATATGAAAACCCAGGTCAATTTGATTTTTCTTTTTCTTTAGTTTTAGAGCATACAACAGATGATAGTAAGAAGTTATGTATTGGTCAAGTTGTGGCTAATAATTATAATTTTTATGACGCTTTGTTATATAGAATATATGATATAATAACCTATCAAAGTTTTATTGATGAATTTTTTGACAATGGTATATATAGATTAAATTTTTCAATATATCATAATGTAAATCAATCAATTTCCGATAATGTCGTGCCTCTCTTTGATTATATTTTTAGGACAACTATAAGAAGTAGGCCCGTTGATGAAGAAATAGAATATCCTAATAATGAAATTAATGATGTAGATTATAATATACATGTGGAAGAGGAAATTATAGATGATTATGACCCGGAAGAGGATGATGATGAGGCCATAGAAGCTAGATATAGATTACAGCATAATGAATCATTAGCAACAGTAGAGGCTAGCAATCAAATTTCAGCGTTTGAGTATGACAGAATTGACGCTTTTAGATTTTGGGAACAAAATAAAAAATATTTTCTACATGGAAGCTATAACATAACTTTTGGATTTTTAGGCATTGAAAAAATAGAAAGAAAGACAGAAGAAGATGATAATTATGATGAGACTATTACCAATCAGTTTAGTTCTTTTAGACCTGAAGAATGTGTGATATGCATGTCAAATCTGCCTAATATTATGTTTTGTAACTGTGGTCATATATGCATGTGTCAATCATGTTTTAAAAAATATATCTCTGGTAAGTGTCCAATCTGTAAGATACAAAATACTATCATAAGAAAAATAAATTTATAAAAATTATGGGTTTTGTAATATTATACAAGAAGTAAAAGTAAATTAAATATTTAACCTTTTTACCAGGTTAAATATTTTTACAAGTCCAACTCTATCAATATTGTTAAATATGCAAATTTTGTATCTGGATTATTTGACCTTGTTATAAAGTTTATAACATCACATTGATTTACTTCTAAAGGTTGAGGAAAAACTACACAACCACATTTTTCGTTAGAACTTTTTATTATGGAGTAATCAACCTGTTCAACCCTATTTACCACTAAATTAACTTTTGCATCTTCTCGCAAAAACCTTTGACCTTTAACAAGCATTAAAGACCCTCTTGTAATTGTACCAGGAGCAGCCAAACAATAACCCCCTATTGCATGACTTCTCCCCGTGTTTCCATTACCAAAGGAAAACTCATAATGACCATCTGTTAATGCACCCTGTTCCTCAGCACACACGCTTATAATAGGTTTAGGAAGTGATACTTTTTTATCCACATAGGATTTTGTTGCTAAATCTCTTTCTTCTACAGGTGCCCCAGCATTTTTTATAGAAAAACCTTGAAGATTTATGTCAGATATTGCTGTAAAACTTCCATCAGGATTTTTTACAATAGCACCACCATTATCAACATAATTTTTATTAGCAGCAGCATCACGATCTATAGAATTTGGCAAACCAGTAATTGGATGACTACTCATATCTATTTTACCAGACGCTAAAAAAGTCCCAGCTTGATTTTTTGTTAAAGCCCTATCACCTGCAGTAGCTAACTCAACAACAGTATCTACATAAAACTTATTTGTAGCTTGTTGATTTTCTATAGGTGTTCCAACGTTGTCAATTCTCCTTCCACCCATAGAAACGTCTCCACCTGCTATATAACCACCAGGACCATAAATAAAGGCTCGATTAGCAACATCTACATATCTTTTAGTTGCAACATCTTGTGGTTCTGCAGGGTCTATAACATTTGTTAAAGAATACCCTTGCATATTTATATTTGCAACAGCAGAAAAAGTATCATCTTGTTGTTGAACTATTGCTCTGCCACTATTATCAACATATTTTTTAGTAGCTGCTTCACTCGGCTCCTCTGGGTCAGCTATATTTTTTATTTTATTAAAACCCATGTTTAAATACCCTGTCATATGGTATCCTCCATTTTCATCTAACAGCCCTGCGTTGGCATCAACATAACTCTTAGTGGCAACATCCTGAGGATTTACTGGATTACTAACCCTCGTTAGCGTGTTTCCATTCATATTTATGGAACCAGCAACAGGGGTTGTACCATCTTTACGTAAAAATTTATTACTTATGTAAGCAAGTGATACACCATCACCACTTGTTTTAACTTCATCCATTCTTCCAAATTTATCAACAGGCATTTTTTAAAAGTCTAATTCTATTAATAAAGAAATATTAACAAATTGAACATAAGGATTATTAGTTTTTACTAAAAAATTTATTCTATCTTCTTATTCTAATATTAAAGATTTACTTCTATGATACCAAGTAGTGCTTGAATATTCAGAACTAATATGATAAATATTTTTTCCAGTTCCAATATCATTAACTAAAATTTCTATTTCAAATCTAGTATTTGTAAGATCTGATACGTAAATAGATGATTTTAATATTTGACCATTTGAAGGAACTACATAGCCAATAGGGTTATTAGTATTACATCCAAAAGTAAAAGGTTTTTCACCTGAAACTAATCCTCCTTTACATTCAGCATATACTATAGTTGCCGGTTTTCGTAATGTTCTATCTACATAATCTTTTGTTGCTGCATCATAAAGGTCAACAGGTAAAGGTAAATTAAAAATTTTGTTTTGAGACATATTAAGTTCACCAAACCATTCATAAATATTTCCAGCTTTAACAAAAGGTAATAGATTACGAATAAGTTCTATTTTCTCATCTAACTGTGTTTTTGTTATAATATCTGATATAATATCTGATATAAGTAAATCTACATATTTTTTAGTAGCTGCTTCACTTGGCTCCCCAGGGTCAGCCATGTTTTTCATTCTATTAAAATTCATGTTTAAATATCCTTGCACATTGTATCCTCCATTTTCATCTAGCAACCCTGAGTATGCATCAACATAACTCTTTGTAGCAACATCTTGTGGATTTACTGGATTACTAACCCTTGTTAATGTATTACCATTCATATTTATAGAACCAGAAACTGAGGTTGTTCCATCTTTACGTAAAAAATTATTACTTATGTAAGCAAGTGAAACACCATCACCAGTTGTTTTAACTTCATCCATTCTTCCAAATTTATCAACAGGCATTTTTTAAATATTGCTAAAAAAGTTTATTTAAAATATTTTGAAATTTATTACCTAAACCCAACTCTTTAAGAATATACAAACATAAATGCCCACAAAATACTTCACCTGCTTGTTGTAATTGGTCTGTATTGTAGTGTATTGGACTTTTTAAATAATCTCTAACTTCAAGTGGTGGTTGTATACCATAACTATCAAAATAAATTTTAGTTTTATCATCTTTAAACCAGGCAACCCAATGAGTGCCAGGTCCACCAGCGTCATCAAGATTAAATATACCACATTCTTTATTTCTTACTTTTTTAGGTAGAGTATCTCTTAAAAATATTCCTCTAAAATTTTTTATTTTTAATTTTTTTGCGGCATCCTCAAGTTCAAAATTGCTTAAAGGTTTATTTGGTAAAGTTATATTATCAATTAAAATATTTTTCATTTTTATATATTTAAATATTTACAATAGCACTATTATCAACCCATGAATTAAACTCATCAGAATAGCCTTTCCATTTTACAAGTGATTTCTTTTTTCCCTTTTTAATAACCTTTTCTATCCTATACACCTCTTGACTCGTCTTTTGTAGTTCTGGCTCATAAAAAGAACCTTTTATTTCTTCACCATTTAAATCTTCTATCTTATATGTTATAGGTGATGTATGTTTTACTTCTGAAACTGTAAAAACCTCTTCAGTCCATCTTGTTGTATAACCTTTTTCAAAAGTCTTTTTCCTTTTACTTATCCTTATTTTGTCTCCAACAGAAAACTTTGGTTTAATATCCTCCCTTGGCTGATTATAATCAGGATACAATGTTTTCCAAACTTTATTTTCATTCTTCTTCTTACTTGCTTCAGTTGGTGTCATCTTAATAGAAGAATGCCTTGTGTTGAAATATTCTTTAACAAGGTCTTGTAATACATCAATATAAACATTTGTTGAGTGAG
This sequence comes from Tridacna gigas, assembly GCA_945859785.2. Lineage (NCBI taxonomy): Eukaryota > Metazoa > Mollusca > Bivalvia > Cardiida > Cardiidae > Tridacna > Tridacna gigas. The sequence continues at coordinate 71,480,825 of OX244033.2, read as the reverse complement.
CAGAGAAATACTTCCACATTTTTTCTTTCATTGTTCTAATCCATCTCTCAACAACGCTTGATTTTTCCTCATTTTCAGTAGAATACAATTCAACTAAATCTTTAACATCTTTGTTATAAAACTCTTTACCTTTATCCACCCACATTTTCTCAGGTTTTCTTTCCTTAAAAATACTATTTAATGCAATAGAAACAGATTTTCCAGTTTTATCTTTTAGGGGGATAAGATAGCCATATTTTGAAAAGATGTCAATGACAGCAAGAAGATATTTTACTCCATGATTAAGTTTAGAAAATGCTTGCATATCTACTAAATCTGCAGCCCATATCCTATCAATACCATTTACTCTAACTTTCCTTTTCTTAAATTTTCTTTTTACAGGTTTATGTAATTCTTCTGCTAGCGCTATATTTTCTAAATTTTTTTTTTACTCATTCCCATACCAAATCTTTTCTTGGTTCCTATCAATGAGCTAACCAATCCTCTTTCCATTCTTTCCTTAATAGTTGGATTATAGATACCCTTTAACTCTTTAAGCATATTTGCATCACACACATCATTACGTGTTTTAGTATCATTATGCTTAAGATAACAGATATCATGATGATATGCTGCTTTATCAACACGATTTACAGGCTTTGACCATTTTTTAGGTGTTAAATCAGGATTTAATCTTTTCTTTAACTTGGTACCAGGACCAGTAAAATTATGACCAGGTAAGTGCATTTCAACAGGTAAGTTATTGATTGCTTTGTTTAACAACGAACCACCTTCTTTTTGTTTAATAAATTGTGTTTTTGTTGTTCCACAATTAACACATTTTCCTTTCATCATATTTTTACCATTTTTACTTACCACACATTCTATATTAATAGTATCAGTTTTCTTTTTACATTTAACGCAATACATTTTTTATATTAAAATAAAATTTTTAATATAAAATGGATATTGTTAATTTATCTTGGAATGAAGCGTTAGCAAAAAGATTTAACCATCCCCTTCTACCAAGGAGTATCAGAGGTTTAATAGTAGGTAAATCAGGATGTGGTAAAACTACACTTTTACTTAACCTTTTGTTAAGACCTGATTGGCTAGATTATGGCAACTTATACGTTTTTGGTAAAAGTTTATTTCAACCAGAATATCGTATACTTAAAAAAGCCTTTGAAGAAAAAATACCAAAAGAATACATATTAAGGTTGTTTTCACTTAAAGATGAAGTTCAAAACCGAGATATTTCACCTACTGCATTAGTTGAAGAATGGGCAAAAACAATTAAGGAAAAATCTGATATCAATTGTGAATTTTTTGAATATGCTAGTGATGTTCCTGACCCAAGAGATTTAAATGCGTCAAATAAAAACTTAATGATATTTGATGACTTACTTTTAGAAAGGCAAAACAAGTGTGAAAACTATTATGTAAGGGGTAGACATAGTAATGCTGATTGTTTTTATCTGGCACAAAATTATTTTAGATTACCCCGTCAAACTATTAGAGAAAATGCTAACTTAATATGCCTGTTTAGACAAGACTTAAAAAATCTTAATCATATCTATAGTGATCATGTAGGGGATGATATGACTAAAACAGAGTTTATTAATTTTTGTAAAAAGTGTTGGGAAAAACCGCATGGTTTTGTTGTGATTGATTTAACTAAGAACCGTAATGATGGAAAATATAGATGTGGTTTTGATAACTTTTATATACCGCAAGATTACAAAGATTACTATTAAAAATATATTTGTTTAAAATATATTTTTACTAAATATAAAAAATGGAAGCAGAATTACTTGAAAAAATAGTAAAAAACACTTACCATAAAACATCATTTCAAATTATCGTAAGCAACAACAAAACAGAGTTTAAAACAAGATTTACTCCTCCACTTCTATTAGAAAAGGATAAAGAATATGAAATAGCATTAGTTAATCTTGAAACTTATTATTCATTTCCTAATATTGATGCAAGCAATAACATTTTTGTTTATTCACCAGACAATGGTACAACATGGGAAAAAATAAAAATACCTAAAGGAAGTTATGATTTAGTTGATATTAATGATTTTATTCAACAAGAAATGAGAAAAAAAGGTCATTATGATGCAGTTAATGAAGAATATTATATTAACATCTCAGCAAATACTAATACTTTAAAGTCTGTTCTTTTTTTAGAAAATGGTTATCAGGTAGATTTTAACCAACAAAATTCTATTGCAAAAGTATTAGGTTTCACTCATGCTAAATATACACAAGGATTTCACGAATCAGAAAATGTAGTAAATATTCTTAGCATTAATAGCTTACTAGTTAATATAGATTTAATTTCAGGTAGTTATGTTAATGGTTCACAAAGAAATACAATTTATAGTTTTTTTCCTAATGTATCACCAGGGTATAAAATAATAGAAAATCCAGTAAATCTAGTTTACCTTCCATTAACATTAAATGAAATACATAATCTTAATGTATCAATTACAGACCAAGATGGAACATTACTTAATCTTAGAGGGGAAAATTTAACAATTAGATTTCATATAAGAGAAGCAAGATAAATATAAAAAATGACAAACTATATTAACGCGAAAATAAATATATCAGAAGGGCAAAAGGAAAAAATTTTACATTCTTTTAAAAACAAAAGTCCAGCAAGTATTCGTTTAAAGCATGAAGATATACATGGTAATGATGTAATAGCATTAACCAAATTACAAGTAAATAAACTTACAAAAGCTTATAAAGCTGGTAAGGGGGCAACGTTTAGAATATCAACTAAACAACTTAAACATAACATGAAAGTAGAAGGTGGTTTTCTTGGAATGTTGGCAGGATTAGCATCTGCAGCATTACCAGCATTAGCAAGGACTGTTTTACCTGCTTTAGGAGTTGGCGCATTATCTGGTTTAGCCTCTTCAGGAGTTCAAAAAGCAATGGGTAATGGATTGTATCTTAAGAAAGGTGGTAGTGTCTGTCAAGTAGAAACTAATGGTGAAGGTTTATATCTTGGTCCAGCAAACGGTAAAGGATTGAGTTCCTTTGGTGATGGATTGTATTTAAAACAAGGTGGAAAAATTTATGATGGAAAAGGTCTTCTTTTAGGGCCTAATAGCCCATTTGCTAATATTCCTATATTGGGTGCAATATTATAAATTTAAAATATGAATGTACATAAATTTGGAAATGGAAAACATAAAATAGTTCAACCAAAAACTATTTTTTGGAAGCCTGTAGAAGTTAAGTATCCAGCTAAAAAAGTTAATCCTGTTTCATGGGATATTTATACTCAAGAACCATTAGTATTAGAAGTAGGAAAAACAAGAACTATAGCTTTAGGTATGGGTTTTAATATGAGTAAAGGTTTTGTTTTAATTTCTCTATCTTATGCTTTAAAACTTGAACATATATCTATAACAAATGAAGTTACATTAGAAGAAGTGGATGACATTGTTACAACAATTACAAACAACTCTGATAAAATAAAAAAAAAAATAGAGGAAAACACCTTTTTGTGTCGTCTTTACTATTCTATTTAAAAAATAAGTTTTAATTAATAAAATGGAGCTAAAAGAAAAGATTTATCCAGATTTACCAGAAGCACAAAATATACCAAATGCACCGACACTATTATCAACAGGAGACAATGGTCAATCCTTTAGACTACAAAAGATATCAGAAATTCAAACATTTCTGGAAAATGAAGTTAAGACAAGAGAACAGTTAAGTAAAAAGTATTTAAATATTAGTAAAACAGTAGATAATGTTGAAGCTGGACTAACTGTCATAGCATTAGGTGCAGGAGCAGGCGGAATTGCTTTACTCTCAACTGTGGTAGCAATACCTGCAACGATAGCCCTAGAAGGATGTGCTTTAGCTGTTGGGTTAGTAGTATTAGTAGGTAAGTTTTTGGTTAGAAGAAGCAGAACAAAATCAGAAAAACATCTTCAGATTAAAATGTTAGCAGATTCAAAGTTAAATACACTACTTACACATATATCAAAAGCAATAACAGACAACGAAATAGATCATTCAGAATTTACTTTAATTATGGATGAATTGGAAAAATACAAGACAATGAAGGAAGAAATTAGGAGTAAGTCGAAGAAAAAAAGCAAGCTAGAGGAACAGGAGAGTTTAATAGAGAAGGGATGAATAGAAGCACGGGAGGAATTCAGGAGACTAATAGAAAGACACAATGGAAGCCATTAAGAATAAAACTAAAACCGCCCAAGTTTAAATGTTTTTGCGCATGTGAGATAAGTAATACAAATTAAAAAATTTTTTTACTTAAAAAATGTCATTTTTGAAGATAAAAGACCCTTTAAAAAGGGAACAAACAGTAAAAGAATATCTGGCAACAAAGAAAAGAATTCGTGATAATCAGCTTGCAGAAAAAACAGGTGAAATTGAATTACAAACAGACCTTTCAAAGTTTTTTAAACCTATTACAGAAACACAAAAAGCTGCAACAAAGGAGATCACAGAAGGACTTAAACCTATTAAAGAGGGGATTGAACAATTACCACAGGCTATTACGTTTCCAGAATTTCCTTCTATAAAAGCTTATGAAAAAAAAGATGGTTTAGCTGAAGAAGAATATGATAAAATACTTTGGTTTATGGAACATATGGATGAAGATGAAGATCTATTTTTACTTATTGGACCAGAAGCAGCAAAGCAACTAAGAAGATTTACAAATAAGGATGAAGCTGATACAACTTATGGATTATATGACAAAAAAGGTAAATTTTATATTGGCAATAAGGAAGCAGAAATTTTAGGAAACGATATTTTAGTTGGAAATAAAACCTATGAAGGCATGCCTGGTCTGTGGGAGTTAATTGTAGCTAAAAGACCGGACAAAGATAAATATAATGATGTGGATTTTGATAATTACAAGGAGATAATGATAAAATCTGGCACCCTCCATCGAAATAATAACCCAAAAAATAGATTTCCAAAAAGCAGTAAAGGACACAAGTGGAATAACATACTTAAGAATTTTTGGAATGAATCAGTCCTTGGAGAAGGAATTACTATTATCCCATCTGACCCTAATGCACTATTAGAAAGATTAGACCTCTTAATGGCAAGTAAAGGAGCTGGTAATACAGGTGTAAGAAATGAGTTGGTAAGTATTTGTGATGAATTAAAAAGACAAAAAGTATTTAATACAAAAACTTATAAAAAATTAATGTCTATACTATAAAATGATTACATCACAACAGAGAGGATTTAAAAGAAGTTATGCTTATGGAGGATCGGGGATATTTGATACTTTTGTTAATTTTCTTACAAAACTCTTTACAAGCAGCGCAGCTAAACAAATTGCATCTTCAGCAGTTGATGTTGGTAAGAGTGTAGCTAAGGAAGGAGCAAAGAAAGCGTTAGAGGTTGGAAAGAGTGCTGCGGTTGATGCAGGTAAAAAGTTAGTTCAAAAGGCTTTAACACCAAAATCTAAAAAGATTATAGAAAAATATACTCATAAGCCTACTACAACAACTCAACCTGCAACGGAAAATATTAATGCTTTAATAGATGGTAGTGCCATTGCTATACAAGATTTAGTTAAGAAATTAAATAGTAGGGGTTCCGGAGTAAAAATATTACGAAATTTAAGTTAAGTAAAATATATACATTAAATAAAAAAGAATGTCAAAGCTAAAATTTAATTTAAGACTTTATGAAAAATACAATACAAAAAGGATTAGTATTCTTTTTGCAAATTTTAGACTTGATGAAGATTGTGAAGTATTAGATAGTAGTAATACAGAATATGATTATGATAAAGTTGTTTTAAAATTGTCACCTGAAAAAGCTGATATCATCAAGGAATTTGAAGAAGATGTAAATCAATATCTAGAAAAAAATGGTATGCCTAAGGTAACCTTACTTTATGGAAATAGAGTATATCCTAAAATGAGAAAAAACCGAACAATAGAAAAACTTAAAAATATTAAACTTAAGGGTGTGTATGTAAATGATGAAAACAAATCATTCCCTCAACTATGGATAGAATATTAAAACAATTATAATTTGACTTAAAAATTATAATTGTATATAATAAAATGGATATTTTAAATATTAAAGCGCCGATTATAAAAAATGATAGTATTGATGAATACGAATATTATGAATATTTACCTATCACAGGAACCAATCTAAACAACCCTGGAGGAAATATTAGGATTGATATAGAAACTCAAGATATTTTTTATCATCCTTCCGAATCATATTTAGAAATTATAGGTGAATTAGTAAAAAATGATGGGACTGTTTATGGAGCTGCTAATGCGGTTACCTTAATAAATAATGGAATAATGTTTCTGTTTAAAGCTGTCAGATATCAACTTAGTGGACAAGAGATAGAATATAATATTTACCCTGGTACGTCTACAACAATGCTTGGTTTGTTAAAATACCCAGATGACTTTTCTAAATCACAAGGGTTAAACCAACTGTGGTATAAAGATACCACTGCAACAGCTGATGCTGTTAATAATTTAGGTTTTAAGATAAGAAGGGATTATATTTTTAGTTCAGTTCCTGTTGGAACATTTAGTTTTAGGATACCTTTGAAACATATATTTGGCTTTTGTGAAGATTATAACAGAATTTTATATGGTATGAAACAAACTTTAACCTTAACAAGAGATCATGATGATGACGCAATTTATAGAGCTGGTGGTACAGATGCTGGTAGAGTTAATTTACTGAAGGTATCTTGGTTTATGCCGCATGTAACACCGGAAGATAGTCATAAGCTGCAACTTTTTAAATTTATTGAGAAGAAAGAAAAATTCCCTGTTGGATATAGAATGATACAATGTGATAATATTGCTGTTCCACCATCAACCAGTTTTACTTGGAGGTTATCATCTAAATCATCTCCTGAAGTACCACGGTTTTTAATTGTTGGTTTTCAAAATGGAAGAAATGATGACCAGGAACAAAACCCAGCTATATTTGACAACTTAAGAGTTAATAATATTTATGTAATGTTAAGTTCAAAAAAATATCCAATATATGATTATAATATAAATTTTAATGCTAATCAATTTAGTAGAATATATGGTGAAGCTGCTTCATTTAGAAAAAAGTTTTTTAAAATGGATGAATTAGTATCAAACCCAAATATAACTCCTTCAGATTACAAAACCCTTTATCCTTTGTTTGTGTTTGATTTAAGTAAACAAAGTGAAAGACTTAAGTATTCTGTTACTGATATTCATGTTAAAGCAACATTTGATGCAAATGCACCACCAGACGCTGTAGCTTATGCAGTTTTAATTAGTGATAGGTTAGTTAACTTTCAGAGTGATGGGAATAAAATGAGTGTAGTGTATTAAGTAAATTTTTACTTAAATAAAAATGAAAAAGGTTGCTGATTTTAAAAAGATATTAACAGATAACAATATTAAGTGGTATTCCTATTGGAACAAGAAAAAGTATATTGATGTATTAAAAGAGCATGGACTATATCCTGAAGAGGAAGAAAAAAAATTTTTAAAAAAAATTCCTAATTATGATAGATTAAAGGATATTGCTAAAAATCCTAAAAAGGTTTCCTTAAAGGATGTTGAAACTGAAGAGGTGATTGAATTTCCATCAATTTATAAGGCTAGTAAGTATATTGACCGATGCCCACAAACGATTGAAAACTGGAATGGTAGAGTATGGAATGGTAAATATAAAATTGACATTCTTTAATTTTATTATTTATGAAAAAATAATAAAATTTGACTTAAGGAAATTTTATTTATTTAAAAAATTATAGCAATGAGTTCTTTTTCATGAAGATTTATCAATAGATTAGTAGATGCTGGTCAAGCAATTGCATCTAATTTATATAGTGGTGCACAAAGGGCCGTCTCAGCAGTAATTCCACAGAGTGTTAGAAGAAGAGTATCTAATTTTACTAATTGGATGACTGGTAATGTTCCAGAAGAGCAGATTCCGCAAGTTTTAAACGAAGTTTTAGAAAATGTAGAAGAAGACTTACCGAGAAGAGAAATGCCAAACACCGAATTAAGGCAAGAAGCGTCGGCATTAAGAGAATTTGCAACACAGCATGTTATAGATGGAGTGGGGGGATGGGGAGCAAATGATTTTTTAGAAGTATGTAGAAACCATAGAAATACAAAGGTAAAGATAGAACTAGTATGTTTATTTTCAAGGGAAAAATCTCAAGGTGATATCGAATATAAAGAAGTTAAACTTTCTTCAAGTCATGAAATTATATCAAGGGAACGTGATGTAAATGAAACTTATGATGAAATTTGAGGGGGTTATAAGCTTAACATTACATGTTGTAGAAAATAGACAATCATGGGAGGGGCTTGCAGGTTCATGGATGCCTTTACCAGCAGGATTAAAAAGAGCAAATAACAGAAATGGGCTTGTTAATATTAAAAACAAAGAAGATCATAACTGTTTTTTATATTGTGTTATGAGGGTAGTTTATCCAAAAAAAGAACATCCGGAAATACCTGATAAAAAATTAAAAGAACAAATAAAAGAATTAAATATGAAAGGAATAGAATGTCCTGTTAAATTGTGTGATATTAATAAATTTGAAAATCAAAATCCGGATTTTTCTATCGTTGTTATAGGTTATGATGAGAAAGATGGTTTATACCCCCTTAGAAGGCAAAGAAAAGAAACTTTTGGTAGAAAACATTTAGTGGTTCTTTTGTTAATAAAAGATGAAGATAAAAATAGCCATTATGTTTGGGTAAAAAATCCAAGTGCACTATTAGCATCAAAATTAGGTCATTTTACGAGTGAAAGCGTTTTAGAAAATCATCGAGAGTATTGTTATGATGAAGATGCTGTAAGAATTAAAATGCCTTCAAAAAAAGAAAGTACAGTAATGTTTAAAAACTGGGTTAAAACACAATGGCATCCTTTTGTTGTTTATGGTGATTTTGAAACGATGCTTGTACCAATACAACATGCAAAACCAGACCCAAGTAAAAGTTCAACAACAAAAATTCATATGCATGTCCCAACAGGTTATGCTTTCTTTTTAAAAAGTTTTGATGAAAATGTTTTTAAGTCTAGATTGTTACTATATCGAGGGGATATTGCGGAGGAAAAGTTTGTGGAAGAAATAGAAAGTCTGACCAAAGAGATTTTTAAATTACCAAAAAAAGATATGATACTTACCGCAGAGGATGTAAAAGATTTTAATAAGGCAGATACTTGTTATCTTTGTAATATAAAGTTTGGAGAGGAAGAAGAAAGTGATGAAGAAGAGGAAAGCGATGAAGAAGATGGAGTGGAAGAAGAGGAAGAAAAAGGAAAGAAAAAGGAAAAAGATGAAGATAGATGGAAAAAAGTAAGAGACCACTGTCATTTTAGTGGTAGATATAGAGGAGCTGCACATAATAAATGTAATCTTAAATTTCATAAACCAAACTTTCTTCCTGTTTTCTTTCATAATTTGTCTGGATATGATACTCATTTGTTTGTTAAAAATCTTGGTGTTAGTGAGGGGGAAATTAATGTAATTCCAAATAATGAAGAAAAATATATAAGCTTTACAAAAAAGACTTTAGTAGGTCAGTATAAAAGTAAAGATATTTATAAGGATATTAGGTTTTTAGATAGTTTTAAATTTATGGGTAGTAGTTTAGCAAAACTAGCAGAAAATTTAAAAGATTATCAATTCAAAAACTTAAAAAGTGAATTTCCAAGAAAAGAAGAGTTTGGTCTTCTTCGTAGAAAGGGTGTTTATCCATATGAATATATTGATTCTTTAGAAAGGTTAAATGAAACACAATTGCCACCAATAGAGGCATTTTATTCAAAACTTGCTGGGGAAGGAATTACAGAAGAAGATTATAAACATGCAAAAAAGGTATGGAAAACATTTAAAATTAAAACTATTGGTGAATATCATGATTTATATTTAAAAACGGATGTTCTTCTTTTATCTGATGTGTTTGAAAGTTTTAGAGAAGTTTGTTTTAACGTTTATAAATTAGATCCTGCCTGGTATTTTACTGCTCCTGGTTTAGCTTGGGATGCTGCATTAAAGTTAACCAGTGTTAAGTTAAAACTGATTAGAGATAAAAATAAAATCCAATTTATTGAAAGGGGGATTAGGGGCGGAATTTCGATGATTGTTAAAAGGCATATAAAAGCAAATAATAAATATTTAGGTAAAAAGTATAATTCGAATATGTCTTCAGTATTTTGTAAATATTTAGATGCGAATAACTTGTATGGTTGGGCAATGAGTCAGAAGCTTCCAATTGGCGGATTTAAATGGATGACGGAAAAGGAATTAAACAACTGGGCGCGTCATTCTTGTTTTTTAGAAGTTGATTTAGATGTTCCTAAAGAACTGCATGATTATTTTAATGAGCTTCCTCTTGCTGCAGAGAGAATAAAAGTAAATAAAGTTGAAAAGCTAGTACCAAATTTAAATAATAAAAAGAAATATATTATACATTATAAAAGTTTAAAACAGTGTTTAAGTCTTGGTTTAAAATTGAAGAAGATACATAGAGGAATTAAGTTTAAAGAAAGTAATTGGTTGAAACCATATATAGATTTAAACACACAGCTGAGAGCAAAAGCAGAAAATGAATTTGAAAAGGATTTTTATAAGTTAATGAATAATTCAGTATTTGGTAAAACTATGGAAAATATAAGAAAAAGGGTAAATGTTAGGCTTGTCAGAAGTAGGAAATCAGCCAAGAAATACGTAAACAAACCAAACTTTAAACATTTAGAAATATTTAATGAAAATTTGATAAGCATTCATATGGGAAAAACACAGATAAAATTTGACAAGCCAATATATTTAGGGTTTTCCATTCTTGAGTTAAGTAAAACATTAATGTATGATTTTCACTATAACTATATTAAAGCAAAATATGGAGATAGAGCAACTTTAGGACTAACTGATACAGATAGTTTATTGTATGAAATTATAACAGAAGATTTTTACAAAGATATTTCAGATGATGTTAAAGAAAAGTTTGATACAAGTGGCTATCCAAAAGAGGGACATCCTTCAGGCATTCCAGTTGGTATAAATAAAAAGGTGATTGGCATGTTTAAGGATGAAACAAATGGGGAGGAAATAAAAGAATGTGTTGGCTTAAAACCAAAAATGTACAGTATTAAAATGGATGATGGGGAAGAAAGTAAAAAATGTAAGGGGATTAAGAAAAATATAATTAAGAAAACTATAACACATCAGGATTATCTAAATTGTTTAGAAAAAAATGATATTCATCATAGAACTATGACAAATATAAGAAGTTATAAGCATCAGATTTATACGGAAGAGATTAATAAAATAGCATTAAGTGCAAATGATGATAAAAGGTTTATTTTACCTGATGGAATTCATACACTTGCTTGGGGGCATTATAGGATAGAGGAATACAAAAAATAATTTTTTATTTGTGATAAAAACAAATAAAAATTACAAATTTTCGTTTACTGTTGTCTTTTTAATTATACCACACGTTGCACATTCTTTAGTAATGTTTTTATAATTAGAGCCTGTTAGATAGTTTTTTATTTTATAAAATAAACCTTCTTCTTTGTGTATAATTTTAAATAAGCCATAGCAATCGTTTTCAAGATGAAGGAAGTTGTAATATTCTTTAAAAAGACCATATTTTTTATTTTCAAAAATTGTATATTCTCTCCAATTTGTGAATTCTTGCATTTTTTTACATAGCTCACTTCTTTTTTCATTATAATCTGATATTAAGTTATTAATGATGACTACTTCTTCATTTATTTTTTCAATTGTATCTAAATCTTCTTTTGTTAAAGTATTTCTATATTTTTCTCTCATGTTAAGTAAAAGTACATGATTCTTTAAATCTTGCAAAACATTTATATAAGTTTCTTTTCCATATTGTATTTTTTTTCCTGTTTTATAGTTTATTCCGTTTTTTAATTTTTCATATTTTTCTTTTAAAGTAATAGCTTTTTCTAAATCACTATATAAATTAAAATCATCAACACTACTTTTTATGCGTGATAATGAATATGGTATAAAATTTCTTGGATAAAATGAAACTGGATATTTTATTGGTGGTAGATACCTTTTTATTTTATCTTCCATTATTTTTTAATAAATAATTTTTTTTACTTAATTCATTTTTTCATATGTCTATAGTCTCCGTTAAAAGTTGGATTAGAGCGCTTGCTAATATTTATGCTACATATTTGTGTTATAGCCGATATTTTAGAAATCTTTTCTATGGTTTTTGCTTTTGGCTGTGAGTTTGCTGTTTGTAAAATATCTTTGTAAATTTCTAAAATTTTTTTAATAATATTTTTTTTCATTTCTTCATTTCTATTTTCACCTTTTACTTTCTTTTCTCTGATGAATGTAAGAGCATTTTGTAAATCGTTGTTGCTAATTACGGACTCGTTGATTTGTTTAATCGATATAGTTACATAGTCTTTTGTTGCAACAACAAGTTGATCTATAGGATGAACATTTAGGCTTGATCCTTTGATATATTTTAATGTTTGATTTGTTAAAAATGAACTTGGTATTTTTCCCAGTGGTATCTTTACTTCTATAAAGCATTGAGCAACATTTTAAGTTAAATTCAATTTTTATTTCTTGCTAATAGAAATAATTTTTTTAATTTTTTTTTTTTTTTTATCAAAAATCTTAAGCCCACCCACTAACTCATAAACCGGTTAGCCATTGCATAACGCGTTGGTTGATGGGGGAGGAAAATGGTTAAGCGATTGTCTGGCTGATGGGTTTGTTGGTTAGCTGATTCACCTTGTTAGCTGGTTAGCCAGCATGTGGGCCTTTGTTAGGGTTTGCCATTGCGTGATGCGTTGGTTAGCTAATGCGTTGGTTAACTAGAGTTAGTGAGTTAGTGAATATTAAAGCGGTTTAAAGCAAGTAAGTGGGAAATGGGTTAAAGCGGCTTAAAGGTAAATTTTTTTTAGAAATTTTTTTTTTTAAGAAAATTTTTATCTAACCACTGCCACAGTCAATCAAATATTGCTTCAATTGAATATTGCTTTAATCGAATATCACTTCAATCGAAAATCAAATATTGCTTCAAACAACTAATTGACGCATTGGAACGCGCTTGGACATTAACACATTAACACATTGACGCGCTTAGACATTGACACATTAACACATTAACACACTTAAACATTAACACATTAACACACTTAGACATTAATAACATAGTATGAGACGGTATAAAACGCTTTGTCCTCTAATTGGTAAAATACCTACTACTGAGAAGGAGAAAATCCTGGTAACCAGCATTTTCTCATTTTCCCACAATGTCTTCCCCCGTTCAAAGCAAAATCCCATCAATAGAGACCTATTTAATTTTTCGTCCGCAAATGCTTTCAATTCTGACGAGACTAAAATTGTTTCGTCTGGTATAGACCATCAACCTTGGAAAGAAAAAAGCAGAGTTGGGGATTCGAACCATCGAGGCCCTGGTTTCAAGCCCTTTACCTTACCGACAGAGCTACCCGATTTGGCTGTCAAAATTGAAAGTACTTGCAGGCAACAAATGCCATTTGACTTGCTTTTAAAGGGGTAAAAAAAACCCCAAAAACTTTGTGTAAAAAAGAGAAAATGCTGGTACCAGCATTTTCTTCTTTTCGCACAAGGTTTTCAAAAACCTTCTTTTTAAGGGTCATTGAAACACGGGATCTTTGTGTTAAAGGGTAATTGATTGATTGATTGATTGATTGATTGTATGGTGTTTAACGCCGTTTTCAACATTATCTCAGTTATATCACGGCGGTCAGTGCACCTATCCATGCTTTCCTGGAGTTTCTTTTACCAGTACTTCGCACAATATTCTTTCCAAGCCACTGGCTGCTTTCCCACATAACCATCGTCGAAACAATGGTCAGCGGTGAGACAGGAATGAATCCTGTCGCGATGACTATCATCAATCCTCGGAAAGAAATTGGCCAAGCCGGGGATCGAACCAGCGACCTCCTGTTCTCAAGTCCTGTACGCTACCGACTGAACTACGGGGGCTTGGCGTTAAAGGGTAAAAGGTAAATTGCTAAAATGCAGAAACATTAACAGAACTCTCAACCACAGATAAACATCGATTCAATTAACGTTGTACAACATTATTCGCCCTAAGCAAGAAAGAAACACATATAAATGCATATTTTCACATTAGATGTATATTATACGAATGCAAAATAAAGACAAAACTCCTAAGTGTACAAGCAAGCAGATCTTATATTTGAATACGCCGTTTCGAGGCTACAGACACGTGCATGTTTCAAATTAATTTTCGCTCTGAATTTTAAAAAAGGCCTATTTATTTTTCATTCTGTAAATCAAAGTTTCTCGTAAATTACCGATAAATACAACCATATATGAGCCATGCTCTGGCAAAAGGGGTTTAATGCAAATCCGTGATGTATATCCCAAAGCAAGTCATCACATCATTATTTATCCATAAAATCCAATTTGTCTAACAACCGATTGAATCCTGGAATACACTGGTTCTTTGACATGCAGAAAATTGACCCAAAATCAAAAAGTTTCGGCCCAGGTCAGCCTGCGCGAACTGCGCAGGCTGACCTGAGTCGATACTTTTTGCAGATGCGTTAGCCCCCTTTTCACAGAGTATGGCTCATATATTTTTCTTTCCAGTCGTATAAAATGTGCGGTTCCATTCAGTAATCAGGTGTTTTTGATATTACATAAAGAGGTAGTCGTGTTGCAATTAGTAAGTCTGTTTTTTTTTTTATTACACCATATATGACGTCATCAAACTGATTTGAATAAGAATCCTCGTAATCTACGCCACTCGTCACAACTCGGCAGATTCCGTAAACACATTTAATCTCATCCATATCAAGGAGTTTTCCATTTTGAAATGCCAATTACATGATATTAAACATGGCGGTGCCCATATAAATCGATTAGCAACGACATAAACAACCACGGTGAAGACATGTATTCACATCTATCAATCTGTGGATGGAAACTTGCAACGGAATTGATAAACCACATTAAAAATTGAATGTACCAGCGGCATGTCAACGGAAATGTGTTAAGAAATATTTCGATAGAAAAAATGCGATTTATGGTTTTCCTTTTTTAAGAGGAGCCTTACAATTTTAAGACCGGTAAAACGGCGTATTTCCGGCAAAGAAATGTACCGTGTAGGTGTATATCAAGCTACGTGTTACAGCCGAGGGACTTAATCAACCGATCACCCGAGGTTTGTCGAATGAATAGACGCGTGTTATTGATCATGTGACTTTCCCACAAGTGTTTGCGAAACTCTGGCCAGAAATCTAATCTTAGGAGACTACTTAGTCCATTAAGGAAATACCACTCAAAAAAAAGGCCAATCTTACTTTTGTCTTTCTTCTTTACTGATGATCTGCCAGCTATCGCCTTAAAGCGGTTAGAACATGCAGTCTAGACAAACTATCTGCCATAGAAGAACCGGAACACTACACAAACTTGTTTCTCGTCCGCATCCCTTATTTCCGGACTTTTCAAATAATCCGGACACACACTCCCGCATGTCGAATTTCGAGAATATCTCTCTAAATTGGCACAGAGAAAGTTGTCTTATTCAATCATATGGCATAGGTATCTTGTGTTGAAATTGACAGGGCTTTTTTTACCTACAACTACGATGAAATTTTGAATTTAACTCTTTCAGCACAAAACGTCCTTCGAGCCATGCATGCCCTGGCAATATAATATGGCCCGCAACATGAGAAATGAGACCTTCTGACATTTGCGTAAAGCGTCGTCCCGGATTAGCCTGCGCAGTCCGCGCAGGCTAATCCGAGACGACACTTTACGACTACATAAGATTTTTTTCATACAGTGGACTTTCATGAAACAGAAAATCGCACAAAAACGGGAATGGTCGTCTCGGATTAGTCACACAAAATGCACAGGCTGATCTGGGTCCCCACACTTTTACGCATATGTCCGAAGTCCCCTTTTCGTGTGTTGCACGCCATACAAAATGCATTTTATAACTCGCATTGTTTACCTTGGCCGCTGCTGGGCCTTTAAATGCTTTGTCACAAAATATGAGGTAGTAGTATAAATACAACATCAGACTTAGCGTTCTGTGAAATCTGGTCATTGATACACACTGTCAGTGAATGCTCGTCAAATTTTCCTCGTCATTCCAAGGGTAAACTCCGCTTAGATTTCTTCCGAATTGCTTCTGTCATCTAACGTAATAATTATTTCGAAAGACTTACCATTAACTTCGCATTATGGATGAGGTGTCCCCATACAAATTACATTTTGTAAGGTGTTTAATTATACCAGTCATCGCTAAGCAGTGTCACTGTCACACTATCAATGACTTGTGCATTCAAAGTACCATAAGTAAAGAAACTCAATCTTTCAGTCAACTCTCTACCACTCGAGATTTTCCAACAGTCGTTTGTAATAAACGTCCTATAGTTTGATTTTTTTCCTAAGAAATAATTTAATATATACCATCATTTCATGTAGGAAGAGGCTTTGTTGGACAGAACTATGGGGTTGACCGAACTACGAACTTTGGAGTTCAACCCCATAGTTCGGTCAACCCCATAGATCGGTCGAACAAGGCTTTTCACCTAGTAGGTTTTTGTCCGGTTGGCTTTTCGCTTAGTGGGCTTTTAACCTGGTGGGCTTTTGTCCGTACCCCGTACCACTCAGTCTCGAGTTTTAACGACCCCAATAAAGAAGCTTTTGAAAACACTGTAGGAAAAGGAGAAAATGCTGGAAACCAGCATTTTCTCCTTTTCCCACAGCATTTTATGCTGTCAAAAGCAAATCCCATCACTTTTTGTCGTCTTCAACAGCTTTCAATTTTGATGAGTATATGTATAAAATTTGTCGTTTTGCAAAGGGTTAGGACTATAACGTGCCTCTGTAATGGTATACAACCGAGATGTGGAAGGTCAGCTCTAGTTATGCCATTACACAAACATGACTATATTCTGCGAACAGTGTTGATCCATGATTACCGGTTTACCGACATTAGCTGATAGTTGTAAACTTAACGCCTAACTCTACCAGTGGCACTGATTCGGATTCTGACTGGGCCTTTTCCGTAGCCTAGCTTTAGCACTGATTCGGATTCTGACTGGACCTTCTCCGTATCCTAGCTTTGGCACTGATTCGAGTTCTGACTGGACCGCCTCCTCACCCTAGATTTGGCACTGATTCGGATTCTGACAGGACCTTCCTTGTAGCCTAGCTTAAGCACTGATTCGGATTCTGACTGGACCTTCCTTGTAGCCTAGCTTAAGCACTGAGTCGGATTCTGACTGGACCTTCCTTGTAGCCTAGCTTAAGCACTGATTCGGATTCTGACTGGACCTTCCTTGTAGCCTAGCTTAAGCACTGATTCGGATTCGGATTGGACCTTTTTTGTAGCCTAGCTTTAGCACTGATTCGGATTCTGATTGGACCGTCTCCGTAGCCTAGCTTTAGCACTGATTCGGATTCTGACTGGACCTTCCTTGTAGCCTAGCTTAAGCACTGATTCGGATTCTGACTGGACCTTCCTTGTAGCCTAGCTTAAGCACTTATTCGGATTCTGATTGGACCTTCCTTGTAGCCTAGCTTAAGTACTGAGTCGGATTCTGACTGGACCTTCTCCGTATCCTAGCTTTGGTACTGATTCGGATTCTGACTGGACCTTCTCTGTGGCCTAGCTTTGGCACTGATTCTGATCCTGACTGGACCTTCTCCTTATCCTAGCTGTGGCACTGATTCGGGTTCTGACTAGACCGTCTCCGTAGCCTAGCCTAGCTTTAGCACTGATTCGGATTCTGACTGGACCTTCCTTGTAGCCTAGCTTAAGCAGAGACACTGACTGCATACCTCGCATTTTGACTTGACCCTGCAAGAATCCTGATTTTAATAGTTGCCCTGGGTCTGTACTCACCATTCATTCTAAAGAACATTCTTGGTACATTCTTTGTACACGTATGTTGTACATTTGTTTTGGGTTGTGGGGGTTACGAAAAATTGAGCAATCAATGGTATCCTATAATTTAAGTTTATCATGATGCAGTGATGGATGGAGAAACACTAGAGTAAAGTGAAGGGAAAGGTTGAAGAAAATACGCACAGAGGAAAGAAAAAAACTGAAGCAATCATCAGCTGGATAATTTTACCGTGCCTTAAGGCAACATTAACTTACAGCTCTATGCTGGCCTGACACGTCTTAGTTAATCATTTTCTTCCTAACCTGTCAAGAAAAGCTTTGGGCAATCTTCAAGATATTGTTGTTGTTGGTTTTTTTTTTTTATAAAGCCATTAATGGAGAAGAAAAAAAACGTATCTAGTAAATAACGATAATTTAATGAAAGCTGGTGCAGTTAAATAATCTTGATACTGCACTAATAAACTTAAAAAATTGAAAATTTAGGACTTCGCTTTCACAATGTTGTGTCATTGCAAACGTTCGTAAGATTTGATAATTAACTTTAGCCGAGCCTCGGTAGCGTACAGGACTTGAGTCCAGGGGGAGTTACGCTGATTCGAATCCCCAGCTCGGCAAATTTCTTTCCGAGGATTGATGAAAGTCAGTGCGACAGGATTCATTCTTTTTCTCAACGCTGATCACTCTTTTGACAGCGGTTATGTGGGAAAGCAGTCAGTGGTTAAAGAAGAATATTGTGCGAAGCACCGGTAACAAAAATTCTAGAAAGCATCGATTGGTACACTGGCCGCCGCGATAGAACTGAAATAATGACAACGGTATTAAACAGCATGCAAACAAACAAATTAACCCTTTATCAAACAAACCTGTGTTTACGACCCTGGAGACAGCCTTTTAAAACATTGCGAAGAAGGGGATTATGCTGGTAACCAGCCGCGATGACTTTTTCAATACCCTGCCATGAATGAATGGTGTATTACGCCACTTCAACATTATTTCAGTCACATCACGTGGACAGCTCACATATTCATGTAAGTCCTGGGTTTCACCAGTACTTGGCTAGGGCTCTGACGTGTCTTGCGCAAGCACACTCTCATGAATCATTTCTGCAGTGTTTTCTACCTTTCTGAAGACACACATATACATAATATAATTAGATCTATTTGAGATAGATCTATTTAATTTTTCATCTACAAGTGATTTTAATTTGGCCAAGTCTAAACGTCTGTTGTCTAGATACGAGTTTAACAAGAACTGGAAGTTGATTTTTCATGTCTGCTTTTTTTCAGATTATAGGACAGTGTAGATCCAAGATCAGACTGCACAGAACGTGCAGTCTGATCTTGGATTTACGCTGTCCGCAAAAGCTTATAAAGCTGTTCTGTTTTTAAAAGGGTATAATTATTCCAGCATGAACAGAAGTATTGGATTTCACAGGTAAACTGAGTCGACATGCGCTCGAACTACTTTTTATAGACATTCCTCGTCATTTCTACGTCATCATGAGACCGGGTGGGCGAGGACCATGTAACTTTCTTGATATACAAGAGATACAATAGAACTTGTCTTGGACAACACCTGTATCAACCGAATTACTGTTTCTAACGACCTCTGTCTTTATTCTACATTCCGTCTTAAAGTCACAAATATGGTATTTAGATCATTGTCGTACTGCGGAAGAACACATTATTCATATTGGGTTCATCAAACGAACTCACTGCGTATGGGTCGTCTGTTGGCATACGTCGATAAAACTTTGTGCATGCACACAAATCTTCGACGGATATAGCGAACAACGACCTACGCCAACAAACTCAACGAACTTGTAACAACGAACCTATGAACTTTAGCGAATGCAAGCGCATACAAAAATATCTCCGTACGCTGAAATACGCTGGGTCAGTTCGTTATCGCGCATACAATACAATACAATACAATACAATAGTTTATTCAATACTAAGGCCCCTGGCCCATTATATATTACATAGTACATTGAGAGAGTTTAAGCTGCATCCAGCAGAGAGTATAGACTGGCATACAGCTATATGTTAAAACGCTACATAATTTCCTACGATGTTTTCAAAATCATTCATCCTCGAGGTCGTCAAAAGATGGAAGTTGTTACTTCAGGTGTTAGGTTCGACCATACTTCTCCCTTTGAAAGCATTTCGTGGAGTATTCTCCCTCTACCAAACAATCCCGCGGTTCTACGATCCTGAAAGAAAAAGACTTTTGAAAACATTGTTGGAAAAGGAGAAAATGCTGGTAACCAGTTTTCAATGTTTTCAACCCCCTTTAACCCTTTCCCAAACAAGCCCTTGTCTTCACGTGTCTGCAGTACAAGTCTTTTGAAAACACTGTGGGAAAAGGAGAAATTGCTCGTAACGAGCAATTTCTCCTTTTCCCAGAGTGTTTTCTACCCTTTTGGAGAACTTTCTGTCATTTTCATCAAATTTAAAATTGTCGTCTGCAAACTCTTTCAGTTTGGACCAGTCTAAAATTTATCGTTTGGGAAAGGGTTGAGAAGGTAACATTATTTGACTCACATTCAATTTATCGTCTGCAAACGCTTTCAATTTTAACAAGTCTAAAATTTTGTCGTTTGGTAAAGAGTCAATTTATGTCTTGTCAATGTTTTACTGTAAAAACTGACGTCATTATGCTATAAGCAGACCTTTGAGAAAAAGAGTAAAAACCGCCCTAGTTCTCAGGTTACTTCTAAATCGAGAATTTATTTTAAACCTTCCTTACTAACGATATTAATTATTTCCAACCCCTTTCAATGCCGTAAGTAATGAAAATTAGCTTTTGCGGACAGTATAGATCAAGATCAGACTGCACAAAACGTGCAGTCTGATCTTGGATCTACACCGTCCGATACTTGATAATAATTTATGAACCAAACAGGTATCTGTATTTACGAACGAATTATTAACTTAATATTTTAGAACTTGTAAACAAGTGGGAAGTTTTTTTTTTGCAGCTAAAGTGTTGAAAACATTAACTTTTATGAAAGATGTGATTTTTGTTTTCAGATATAAAAATCTCACGCCCTATTTTGTTTTACTTTTACACATGATTGTCTCTCACAGCAGGTTTATTCAAGTTGACAGTAAAAATGTCCAAATGTTGCTATTTTCAAAGTTATTTTTGAGAAGACATATCTCCTAACCGGATCCAAGATCAAACTATCTGCAAAAGGTCCTTGAATTGGGCTTAGCAGCTTAACCCTTTACCAAACAATCCTGGGTTTTCACGACCCTGTGAAAGAATCCTTTTTAAAAACATTGTGGGAAAAGGAGAAAATGCTGGTAACCAGCATTTTCTCCTTTTCCCGCAATGTTTTTTACCCTTTCCAAAACAAAGTTCAATATTTGAGTCACATTAATTTTATCGTCTGCAAATGCTTTCAATTTGGACGAGTTTAAAATTTTGTCGTTTGGTATAGAGTTAAGGATTAATCCTTTAACACGCGACATTATTTTACACTTGTCCAATTTGAGAGCATTTGTAGGTAGCGTATAAATTTAAGGTTTATGCCATTAAAAAATGAACAAAACGTTGTGGAAAAAAAGGAGAAAATGCTTCTCCTTTTCCCACAATGTCTTCAAAAGTCGTTTTTTTTTCCCGGGGTCGTTAAATTCGGGATTGTGTGGTAAAGTGTTACACATTTTACACTTGTCCAATTTGAAAGCATTTGTAGACAGCGCATAAATCAAGGTTTGTGTCATTAAAAGATGAACAAAACGTTGTGGAAAAAGGAGAAAATGCTGGTTACCAGCATTTTCTCCTTTTTCCCACAATGTCTTCAAAAGTCGTTTTTTTCCCAGGGTCGTTAAATTCGGGATTGTATGTTAAAGAGTTAAAGGCACAGTAACGGTCAAATGTAAACAAAGCTGGTGTTAAAATGCACTAAGTTTAAACCATACCATTTAAAAGTATAGAAATTACAATGAAGAAAACAATCTGTTTTTGTACGGTTGATCCTAGCGTTAGTCGCTTGCAGAGAAATTCATTTCAAAAATAGGTTAAAAGTTGCCAGGTCGCTCTATCATTTGTTTACTTTTTTGCCTGACTTTAAAATTCACGTTTCTGCTAGTGACTATCACTTGGACCGGACCGCACAATAACAGATTGTCATCTTCACAATATTTTTTCCATACTTTTAAAAGACATGATTTAAGTTTAAATACATTTCAACACCTGCATTGGTTTTTTTTTTGGGGGGGGGGCGCTATTTTGGAGGCATGATGTTTATTTCACACGAGGTTTTGCAATCTCGTCCAGATGCGGCTCAATTATGAATGATATAAACAGGTCTGGACGGCGGACATTACTCATATCGTATCACGCATGCTGAGTTTTACGTTTTAAACATTTGAGTCATGCTCTGGCAAAAGGGGGCTTAATGTCTCTCCGTAATGCGTTATACCAAGCAAGGCATCACATACTTTTTGATCCATAAAATCCATTTTTTTAACAACCGATTTAATCATGAGAAAGTTAGTCAATAGCGAAAAGTTTCGGCCCAGGTCAGCCTGCGCAGACGGCGCAGGCTGACCTGGGTCGATACTTTTCGCAGATGCATTAAGCCCCCTTTTCACAGCAGATGGCTCACTTATTCTTATCATGATAGATGATTTTCGACCACGATTTCCCTTCAACCGTCAACTTAACCTGACATACAGATCAAGTCTAGGATAGAAAGCCTGATAGGTGCAATATTAAGGTTGCCTTTGTGTCCAACGTCTTGGCAAAGCGGACAGTGTTGATCACAGATCAGACTGCACGTTTTGTGCAGTCTGATCTTGAACTACGCTGACCGCAAAAGCAACAAAAGAAGAAGTGTGAGGTACTTTAGGGGTTAATTGGCTTTGTGCATTCCATGCAAAACACGCCATTCCAGCTAAATGACCAGCGAGATAATTAGCCCATGCGAGATGATTCGTTATCTTTCGCAATGCACTTTTATCTTTTTTGTCAGATTTCAGCCCTTAAGATGCTGAGTGTGGCTCACTGACCTTCTGCGGACAGTGTAGATCAAGATCAGACTGCACAGAACGTGCAGTCTGATCCTGGATCTACACTGCCCGATTAGGGGACATTTTTCTAAAAAAATAAAAATAAGTTTGAGATGACATTATTCGGGTTTTACTACCGGCTTGAAAGTTTTATTAAACTTATTTAGTAGAATAAGGGTTAATAGGTGTTAAAAGCCGATTTTCCAACAGTATTTCAGTCACAATTCGGTCATGTTTTCCCCAAGTACTTGAAAAGACAATGCTCTGCCTTATTCGGGGGCCCAGCGTTGCTCATTTGTAAGGTATGGGGTTCATAACCTGGAGGTATCACTTGAACCACTAGGGTTTTTTTGTGGGAGTTTCCTTGGGCAAGACACGAAAGAGCCCTAGACAAGTACTTGTGAAACCCTGAACATACATGAATATGTGAGCTGTCGCCGTGTTATTACTGAATCAGTACTGAAATCAATCAATCAGTCAGTCAGACAGTCAGTCAGTCAATCTGCCTTACTCAAAGACATTCAAATCTTACCATCACAGACAGCAAAGATTAAAACTAGAATTTCCTGACTACGAAATCCAGCCGCATTACTCTCCAGCCATGGAGAAATCAACAGCACATTTTTTCGCGAAAGTTTTTTTTTTCGAAAGAGTCAGCGGGTCAAATTACAGCATGGTGACGCAGCTGACGAACTCGTATACTTGTTTCTCTTTCGCTGCCAACTCAATAAATTATATGAGCCATGCTCTGACAAAAGGGGGCTTAATCCATCTCCGCGACGCATTGTACCAACCAAGCCATCACTTAATTATGGATCAATTATAGCCACTATTTTGAGCGACCGACTGAATCATGAAGTAGACTGGTCCTTGGACATACAGAAAATTAACCAATAGCGAAAAGTTTCGGCCCAGGTCGGCCTGCGCGGACTGCGCAGGCTGACCTGGGTAGATACTTTTCTCAGATGCATTAAGCCCACTTTTCACAGAGCATGGCTTATATATATATTTTTTTACGGGAAAAAAAAAACTGCAATCAAAGGTGCTGGCAACGAACACTTTAGATCCAAGTTCAGGCTGTGGAGTATGTCAGATCTTTTGCAACGATATCTGCGAAGATTGATCAACCCTTTCATAGCCATGGACGAAAACAGGGGCTGTTACAGACAGCAGACATCAAGATCAGAATGCACAGAGCATACTATTAAGATCAAATTGCACAGAAAGTGCAGTCGGACCTCGAAACCTTTTCGTCTGCTTGTTTAGTCCTCTTTTTTCGATAAAAATCTTTCTGGGTTTCTGTGAACGCTGTTTCTGCAAACGTTGTTTCTGTGTATGCCGTTTCTGTGAACGCTGTTTCTGTGAATGCTGTTCCTGTGAGCACCGTTTCTGTGAACACTGTTTCTGTTAACGCTGTTTCTGTTAACGCTGTTTCTGCAAGCGCTGTTTCTATGAACGCTGTTTCTGTGAACACTGTTTCTGCGAACGCTGTTTCTGTGAACACTGTTTCTGCGAACGCTGTTTCTGTGAACACTGTTTCTGCGAACGCTGTTTCTGTGAACACTGTTTCTGTGAACGTTGTTTCTGTGAACGCTGTTTCTGTGAGCGCTGTTTTCAGCTGCCGAGAGAGATCGGTTTATATGAGCCATGCTCTGTGAAATGCATCTGCAAAAAGTATCGACCCAGGTCAGCCTGCGCAATCAGAGAAGGCTGACCTGTGTCGAAACTTTTAGCTCTTGGTAAATTTTCTGCGTGTCAAAGTACCTACCTACCTCAGGGCTCAGTCGGTTGTCAGCCGAAATGGATTTCATGGATCCATCATTATACGGCCCGCAACATGCGAAATGAGACCTTCGGACATTTGCGTAAAGTGTCGTCCCGGATTAGCCTGCGCAGTCCGCGCAGGCTAATCCGAGACGGCACTTTACGATTACACAAGATTTTTTCATACAGTAGACTTTCGTGCAACAGAAAATCGAGCAAAACATGAAGTGTCGTCTCGGATTAGTCACAAACTGCACAGGCTGATCTGGGACGACACACTTTTACGCATATGTCCGAAGGCCCCTTTTCGTGTGTTGCACGCCATATGATGCATCACAGATATGCACTAAACCCCTTTTTGTCAGGAGCATGGCTCATGTATCTTGCACTGAAAGTGTTTAGTCGCCCTTGGCAGTGAATGGGGAAAATTTTGTTACAGTAACATTACAATGAGCAGCTCCGATTTCGCAAGTTTTGAAATAGAAAAAAAATACGAGGCAGGAAGTCAATAACAGTGGTAACTTAATGATCATGCAACCATTCAGAATAATAACGATGGCCGCCACTGAGACGATCATCGCCCAAGAATGTAAAAGTCTGGTTTGGATAACAAGAATTAAATTATGAAAGGTAAAATGGACGCTCCTTATACAAACCAGGCTTTGCTCTCTGTCTGTCCCTCTTTTTGACATATCGCCGGTTGAGTAAATGTACTGGCTGAAACGGTTAAGCCTTTTGAAAGTAAGAGAAGCAACAATTCAATAGAATGTATCCTGTTAGAGCAGATTACTGATTTGTGTGATACTAGTATTCTGATAATCCGAAACTACCAATGATTTGACATTACTGTCTTGATCCCTGGCAATTCAAATTTCCAGGTTTGACGGTACGATCTGTCTCGCTTTCAGATTTGTCTTTCGGTGGAATTTCCTAAAAAGCTCCGATATATTATATTCACTGCAATCAGCGACAGAGGCTAAATTGCAAATTTGCAAGCGGGAAACGCGACAGAAATTCAAAATCTAATCACACTCGCCGGCTTTTCTTGACCGCTGGTTTATCAGATTAGTGTCAATTTAACGCTTGCTTCGACGCTTGCGTTATGTATACTTTTAGTTGCCATCAGCTTCTTATCGATACTTCATCAAAACCCCAGATTTCATGTCTGTAAAATGTCAAGCATTACAATTTTACTGTGATGATCAAAATTCAATTTAATAGATTGTTTCCATTTTGAAGGCGAAGATTGTTGGTCTCCAAGAGCTTGGTGTGGGCGGCCATCATTACCCTGTGTCCAAAGGGTATATTAGCAGCAATTTGTCCAATTATTCACAGCTCCCCATCGCTTCATCAAGCAGATGTTCTACAGAGAAGGTTTCTTTGCTGTGTAGATGTGGTGAAACTAACGATTGTTGTGAAACTTATATTTGAGCCATGCTCTGTGAAAAGGGGGTTTATTGCATATGCAAAAGTATCGATCAAGGTCAGCATGCACAGTCCGAGCAGGCTGACATGGGTCGAAACTTTCCACTGTCGGTCAATTTTTCTGCATGTCAAAGGACCAGTCCACCTCATGATTCGATCGGTTTGTGGACAAACTGGATTTTTATGGACCCATATAGTATATAATAACTGGCTTAGTATAATGCATCACGGGAATCCATTAGAGCCCTTTGCGCCAGAGCATATCTCACTTGTTAAGTCTTATAAGCTGGAACTATACGATTAGCTTTCGGCGTTTGTGTCTTTTTTTCTGTCGTCGAAACGGACAAAATTTATTCCTCTTCGTGATCAATGGACAACTTGGAAAAGTTGTGAATCATTTATTAACCCTTTCAGCGACATAGGCGAAAACAGGGACTTTTGCGGACGGCATAGATCAAGATCAGACTGCACAGAACGTGCAGTCTGGTCTTTGATCTATGCCCTCCGCTTGTTTGGTCAAGCCTATTTGATAAAAATCTTCCAGAGACTCAGTGGATTGTATTTACAGCCGTGAAAAGAGGCCAAGTTTGTTTATTTGGCGCCGAAAGAGTTAAAAAGAAGATGAAACGCACATGGAATGATATAGGATATCTGTGTGGTTAAAAAAGGTGCAGGTTTTATTTTTTTTCTATTTAAATGGCTTACTTTGGAAGCAAACTGATTTCAATATCTACTGGATTTTTTCCCCTGTTTTTAAAATCATGATTTATCTTTTATTCATTCGGAAAATGCAGGTAGACGGCACTCAGATCATTAGGGTAGTTCTACAAAATTCACCGAATAAACTATTCTTTTGATCTGCAGTATGGAATCGCTTGCAAAAAAAGTTTTGCACAGCTTGTCACAGGGAAAAAAAGCGATAACTTAAAATGTTACAAGCAAAGATATAGAACGCACCAACTATTCTCAAAATACCCCCAACAGTTTCACATCCCTCTTCCAGGACCAAACCCGTGTTCAAACTCCAACCTTTGGCAGGCTTGGATGAAATAGGGTTGTGTGAGAGATAAGTGCTTTCTAGAAATAGACAAGTTGTGTCTAGTAACTACAAATGCCCAGGTGGAACAGTAAGGTTCAGTAAGGCCAGATGCCATATCAACAGAGTTTTGTCTATATCCCAGTAAAGATGTGTCTGTAATGCATACGGCTTCTAATATAACAGTTGCAAGTTCAAATAACTGCCAACGTTGATGTAAACTGTTCCAATGGATACTTCTCCTCTCTTACACCGACCATTGACCAGACAATGTCTAACTGGTCTCCGAGAAAGAGAGATTGTGCTTGTAATAGCGAAAGCTTTGGTAGCTGTAACACCGAAACGTAACTGAAAAGACATTCAAACCCAACCGAAAATACAACTGAACCATGCTCTGTGAAAAAGGGGCTTAATGCATCTGCGAAAAGTATCGACCAAGTCAGTCTGCGCAGTCCGGGCAGGCTGACCCGGGCCGAAACTTTTTGCTATTAGTCAATTTTCTGTATGCCTTCCCTATGGTACAGTCGGTTGTTAGAAAAAATGGATTTTATGGGTTCCTTATTTGGTATCATGGATCGCGGAGACGTATTTAGTCCCGTTTTGCCAGAAACGACTCAACGGTTTATGCTCCTACCGAAATTTCGCATCATCTTAACGAAAGGAGCAGTTGCTTTTCTTAAAGAGTCGCCCCCCCTCATCCCAAAAATTTTGCAATACCATGTAAAACAGATGGTGTCATTGGCCTCAAATGTTATTCCGCAGTATCATTGCATTATCAGTGGTAAGTCCAAAATACATTTGTTTGGTAATGAATTTAATTGTGGATTTCTTTGGTAATTGCGGCTTCATTGTCCTTTTGCGGACAGTATAGATCAAGATCAGACTACACAGAACGTGCAGTCTAATCTTGGATCTACACTATCCGATACGATAGATGTATCCAGTGAGGGAACTTGGATAACAAAATAATTAGGGTTTTAAAATACTGGCTGGAAGCTTTCATTCAATTCATTTAGAAGAGTAAATGGTTGAAAAAGCCACCAAGAGAGAGTAACAAATAACCAAGTTTATTAGAAAATAATCTAAGGGAAGGCAATGCTTTTTTGTCATTTTGTCTGTATGGTGTTTAATGCCATTGTCAACATTATTTCAATTACTCCCTTTTCGAAAATGTTTTTGACTTCTTCAGAGAACTGCAGTTTTTTTTGTACTAATTTTGCCTTTATCGTATGTGGTTACTTTCAATTTTGAAGAGTGAATCTGTTGTTTGGGAAAGTATCGAGAGAGACTAGCAAATAACCAAAGTTGTTCTTAATATTCTGAAGATGAAAAGGCCTCTCTTTACATACAACCCCCGTCCGGCCCCCGCCCATTGCAGGCGACTTTTGAGAACTTTGTGGCAAAAAGAGAAATTGCTCGTAATGAGCAATTTCTCCTTTTGCCACACTGTTTTCACATGTATTCAAGTACCCAACATTGGTTTAGAATAATTTTCTATATTTTACAAGGATGTTTTCAAAGTCATCTATCGAAAATTTGTTCTCAGCCGGAAATGCCCGCTAAAACAAGAACCCGTATGTAAACACTTCTCAGACACATAAATTGTTTCGCCCCATGATCTACTTCGTCACACAGAAATTCAATATTTAGACAACGGGCCTCAGACGAGGTCTAAATCTCTCCAAATGTTTCTTATTGCATGGCGTAATTAATTACTGAATCCCAGAAAGGGAGGTAATTTATCTTTTAGAGTATTTATCCCTTTTCCTGCTAGATACGCCATTTTGGATTTTCCTGCTTGGCGCCTTTTTGGATTTCTTTGACGTAGATTGTGCACCAAGATCAGCCTGAAGATACGTGCAGTCTGATCTTGATCCACACCCTATGCACCCCTATTAAAATCTAAAGTCTATTAAAAAAGGTCTATTAAAATAACAGAATATACTTTTTCAGGTAGAGAGTGATATAACTACGGCTATAAAACGTGCTAAAATCTTAATCTTTTCCTCTCATAAACTATATTCTTAATCATTCCAAACTCGGGACATTTTTTAGAAGAGAAAGTATGAGAAATTTATGTACTTGATAGTCTTCGATAGTCACTGGAGAATACTATAACAAGTACAATTGTCAGTCCATGGCAGTATTTGCATTTTATCGAAATGTTATCAACGGCAATGAAGTTCAATGAAGTGTCGTTTAAATTTGTCTATGTTAGGCAAAGGGCGAAACAAATCTGGTAATATAGAATTTATTGCTTGAAGACTGTCAGATTGGAAAGAAAATAATTACCCATGGGAGCGGGAGTCCTTCACAGAGAAATTTTATATATGTGAGCCATACTCTGGCAAAAGGGGGCTTAATGCATCTCCTTAATGCATGATAGCAAGCAAGTAAAATCCAGTATGTGTCTAACAACCTACTGTATCATAAGGTAGACTGATCCTTTGACATACAGAAAGCTGACCGATAGCGAAAAGTTTCGGCCCAGGTCAGCCTGCGCGGACTGCGCAGGCTGACCTGGGTCGATACTTTTCGCAGATGCATTAAGCCCCCTTTTCACAGAGCATGGCTCACAAATATATGTAAATAATGGTAAACTGAAAGTTGATATCGAGGAAGAATACTATCTTTTTATTGCATGCCACAAAAGTTTTGTCGAAGATTATTATAATATCACTTTTAGTCTTATAGACAACCAGTTTTGAAAGCATTGCTGGGAATGGAGAATAAGCTCTTACCGACAAACTTCTACTTTTTCAATAGTGTTTTCACACATTGTATTTGTGTATAAAAGTGTGATATTCTCTCAAAGTAATGAATTGCATTATTCTAACCTTTTTCCTTACCGTTTCATGTTCGAAGTCCGAATGACGCAGTAATGTTATCATAAAAGGAAAAATGATCAGACCGGAATCCAGGCTAGCTTCAAGATGGAATAGTCTTAAATTTTGTCGTATAGAGATCGTTTCAGATAATTTGCTAACCTTTTGTCTTGTAACCATCTAAAATTCTCCTGGTTTTATTAAAGGAGCTTCCAGCTTATGGTTCAAAGTTGAAAACTGTACTCTCACCAATAGCACATCACTTGAATGTTCATCTGTTTATAGATATATGAGCAATGCTCTGTGAAAAAGGGGGCTTTGTGCATCTGCGAAAAGTATCGACCCAGGATTGTGCGGATTGTGCAGGCTGGCCTGGCTCGATACATTTTAAGCCCCCTTTTCATAGAGCATGGCTCAATTATTCATTAATTTTCAATGGTGAAAAAAAAGTGTTGAAAGCACTGGTGTGGCATTTGTTAAGGGAACCATTGTGTTGAATTAATAATTTGAAAAAAATAAACCATAGAAATAATTTCAAAATACTTGCTTGAAAGTCAACCTACTGTATAGTCATGCACAATCCAATATAGTAGCGTGTATTCTTTTGGGACGAACAAGTCCTTGCGAACAGGCCCAGGGACGAATAAGCCCAGGAACGAACTGGATTGGGACGATCAAGCACGGAATCGGGCGGTCAGGACACAAAGATTGTGTGTATCATTACGCCAATAGAAGACCATGGCAGATCAAGCTATTTTCGATAAAAAAGAAGTATTTCCATGATCGATGGCCTAATCCAATTTATTTTAATACTCCATTTTCATTTTCATATCTGAGTGCAATCGAAACACATATTTGTCTTAGAAAAATTGAGTTTGATTGGGTTTACTTCCTTCGGTTTTGCACAACCTACGATACATGATTTTCAAAATGCCGTGTTGGACTCATAGTGGCATTGTCTTCGACAAATGCCACAAAAATTAGACTAATATTTAGTAGTGAAACCTTTATCAAACAATTCGTTTTTTTTTCCAAAATCCTGGTGAAGTAAGCTTTCGGAAACATTGTAGGGAAAAAAAAAAAAAACGCCGGTAACCATTATTTCATCTTTTTACCACGATGTTTCCTATAATTTCAAAGGACAGAAACTTTTATCTGATCCAATATTTGATTTGTCTTCTGCAAAAGCTTTCAAGCTGGGTCAGTCTGAAAGTCTCTCGTCTGGTAAAGAGTTAAGGGGTAAATCTTTACCAAACGACAAAATTTTCGACTTCTGGAAACTGAAAGCGTTTGCAGCCCACACATTTAATGTAGCTAGCATTGTTGTATTTGTTTTAGACAGGTCAGAAAACATCGCGGGAAAAGGAGAAATGCTGGTTTTCACACAATATTTTCAAAAGCTTTCTTTCTTAACCCTTTCCCAAACAAGCCCTGGATTTCACATGTCTGCAGTACAAGTCTTTTGAAAACACTGTGGGAAAAGGAGAAATTGCTCGTAACGAGCAATTTCTCCTTTTCCCACAGTGTTTTCTACCCTTTTTGAGACCTTTCTGCCAATTTCATCAAATTTAAAATTGTCGTCTGCAAACTCTTTCAATCTGGACCAGTCTAAAATTTGTCATTTGGGAAAGGGTTAAGGTGCGAAGTAATAGTAAAAAGAAACTCCAGAAAAGCATGGATAGGTGCACTGAAAGCCGCGATATAACTGATATAATGTTTAAAACGGCGTTAAACACCATACAATCAATCTGCATTTTTTTTTTCATCTGTAAAAGAATGAAGGGTTAATTCTTTACCAAACGACAAAATTTTAAACTTTTTCAAATTGAAAACATTTGCTGCTGATAAAATAAATATGGCTAAAATTGTTGTTTTTGTCTTAGGTCAGAAAACATTGCGGGAAAAGGAGAAAATGCTGGTTACCAGCATTTTCTCCTTTTCCCGCAATGTTTTCAAAAGTTTTTTGTCTTTTCTTAGAGGTCGTTTAAACTCGAGATTTTGTGGTGCTGGGTTAATGTTGAGGTCTCGCTGCTGCTCTCTATTGTTGTTTTTGTCTAAGACAGGTCAGAAAACATTGCGGGGAAAGGAGAAAATGCTGGTTACCAGCATTTTCTCCTTTTCCCGCAATGTTTTCAAAAGTTTTTTGTCTTTTCTTAGAGGTCGTTTAAACTCGAGATTTTGTGGTGCTGGGTTAATGTTGAAGTCTCTCTGCTGTTTTGTTGACAGTTCTCCTACAAACTGATGAAGGATGCAGAGCACTTGCCCTAACTCTTTACCAAACGACAAAAATATATGACTGGTCCAAAATGAAAGCATTTGCAGACGACAAATTAAAAGTATCTAAAATGATGCAAAATTACTTTAAAGGGTTAGAAAACAATGCTGGAAAAGAATAACCTGGATACCAATATTCTCTACTTTTCTCTCAATGTTTTATAAGGGGTTCTACCTAAATACATGTTCCAAAGGGAAAGAATTTGCAGACGACTTGGTAAAGGCGTCTCAAATGATAGAAATTTTCTGCCACTGGGTCGAAAACATTACAGGAAACGCAGAAGATTCTGGTTACCAGCATTTTCTCCTTTTCTCACATTGTTTTGTACAGGCTTCTTTCCCAGAGTCGATAAAGCACGAGAGTGTTTGATAAAGGGGCATACCAACGCTACTTAATAAAGGCAAAAGAAATACGTTTTGCCTTTTCACGCTCGTCATAGTATACATCTAAGCCCGGTTTCACGAAAAAAAAAAAACTTAATTCACGTATTTTCCTGAAATCTGCTAATAGCCTCATTTGCCGAATTATGTTGAGTTCGTTTCTTGAGACACATTTCACTAACAAAAAATTAAATTTGCCCAAAATGGTTGGATTTGTCTTGGAAAGGTCAAGAAAAACAAAGTTTTCAAGAGCCTTCTTCCTCAGGGTTTTAAAAACACGGGATTGTATGGTAAAGGGTTTTATTGCATTCTTAGTCTGGTGCTGAATTTAGAAAGTAATGTAATTTCTGATTGGCTAAACCAGTTAGTTCATCCAATCAGAAACTGTGTTACTTTGAAATTGGACACTTCTCGAGAATTAGACTGAGATGACAATTTAGCATGGTTGGTGATTACAAACCAGCGATACACTATTGGTGCCCAAGGTCCTTATTCATCAACGGTTTTTAATTGAGCCATGCTCTGTGAAAAGGGTGCTTAATGCATCTGCGAAAAGTATCGACCCAGGTCAGCCTGCGCAGTCCGCGCAGGCTGACCTGGGCCGAAACTTTTCGTTATTGGTCAATTTTCTGTATGTACAAGGACCAGTCTACCTTATGATACAGTCGGTTGTTAGACAAAATGGATTTTATGGCTCCCTTATTATGTGATAACTCATTTAGTATCATGTATCACGGAGATGCATTAAGCCCCCTTTTGCCCGAGCATGGCTCAATTTCATTCTAAATCAAATACTTCTTATTTCCATTCGTTGAACTCTTCAAGTTAAAGGTGCGTTTAGACCTGCTATAAGGACCAGGCGTTATCAAAATTCTGTGGCATCGAGAACAATCAAACGCAACCATCTGTACTAACGGAAGCACATTTCATTGCCATGCAGTGTCTAATAAGGCTTTTATTTTTCATTTTCATCTGCTGTTATTGGTTAGTTAATGGTTTGGCTACGTTACGGGCACCGTGTAGGTTCCGATTATATCGCGCTGTCTCGCGAGACATGTTAATTTTCTTGCCATATATGCACAAGCGTATTCAAAGAAAGATAACTCTATCGGGCTGGCGATAATAAGTAATACTTTAATTTTCATTAGCGGGACTCTTCAAGTTAAAGGCGTGTTTAGACCTATTACCGGGACCATACGAGAAAAAAAAAATCAATGACATCATAAATTATGCAAAATACAATCAAAAGTTACCAGGTTTGCTACCGGAGTCGTGAACATTTAATTGCGATGCAGTGTCTAGTATGTTAAGGCTTTTGTCTCTTATTTGTTATTCTCGTTATGGGTTAGATATGTTTTGTCTACTTCGCGGGCATTCGGCATACCTCGGGTGATCCGGTGATCAAATCCCTTTTCTGTATCATGTAACTTGATATGTACCTATACGGTAAATTTCGTATGTCGCCGGAAGCACGTCGTTTTACCGTTATTGAAATTGTATGGCTCCTCTTAAAAAAGAAATCATGAGTCAATTTCCTATCGACATCTTTCTAAGCATATTTCAGTCGGCAAACAGTTTGTACATTCCATTTTTAGCTTGGTTTATCAATTCCGTTGGGACCTTCATCGACAGATCGATAGAAGTGAATAACTTCACCGTAGTTGTTTATGTCGTTGCTAAGCTATTTGCACAGGCGCCGCCATGTTTGAGATCATGTGATTGGTGGTTCAAAATGGACACCTCTTTTATACAGACGAGGTTAGATGTAAGTACGGAATCGGCCGAGTTGTGACGAGTGCGTCTCTAACCTAATAATATCGCGCTATCTCGCCAATTTTCCGGTTTTCACCAAATATACAGAAGAGTGCTCAAAGAGAGATAACTCTATCGGACTTTATCGGGCTCAGCCTCGCAAAAAGCCTCGATCTAAAACAACATGTACAGACATTTACAGTTTTACGTACTCATTATTTTCTCCTGGTAATTTTCAACCTCCATCTTTGGAAAATGGAGAGTAAACGTAACAGTTGTTGTCATTTGGTTCAGCCATTGCGCCCTAAAACAAGTTTGCACTAGCTGAAAAATGCTTCGGAATCATTTATATTTACTAACATTTGAGCTGTGCTCTGACAAAGGGGGTTTAATGCATCTCTGTGACTCACTATACTAAGCAAGATATCACATAATTAGAGATCCATAAAAATCCATTTCGTCTAACAACCGGATGAATTATGGGATAGATATGACGGTCCTTTAACAAGCATAAGATTTACGAATAGCAAAAAGTGTCGGCCCATGTCAGCCTGCGCGGACTGCGCAGGCTGACATGGGTCGATACTTTTTGCCGATGCATTAAACCACTTTTTCACAGAGCATGGCTCTTATTCATTTCACGGACTGGTCTTAGAAACTTTTGGTCAAATCCGAATAATTTTAAGACAGGCCTTCGGATTTGACAGAAACGAATCCTCTCAAACAATCATTGAAATCTGGAACAACGACGGTCAACAATATCCAGTGAATCATGTACTATGAAATGAAACAAAAAAAAAACAGGGAGAAAAAAAGAAAGCCATTTGTTTTGTCTCAAATCCGAGATAAGATCAACGTAAAATACAGATGATACATACGCGTCTTTATCTCCATAGATATAAAGATGTGTGGAATCATACTGAAAGAAAAATGCCTGAATGTCGGACTGAGTTGAAATCAATCATGTTGTCATGGCATTACATACAATACGGCAGACAACAGAAGTTAGTTTTCCCTAAAAACGCTGTTTAACCCTTTCCCAAACGACAAATTTTGGACTGGTCCAAATTGAAAGAGTTTGCAGACGACAATTTTAAATTGGATGAAAATGGCAGAAAGTTATCAAAAAGGGTTGAAAACACTGTGGAAAAAGGAGAAATTGCTCATTATGAGCAATTTCTCCTTTTCCCACAGTGTTTTCAAAAGACTTCTACTGCAGACACGTGAAAACCAGGGTTTGTTTGGGAAAGGGTTAACTCTTTAACGCCGAGCCCCGGTGGCTAAATCGGTAACGTGCAGGACTTAAAAACAGGAGGTCGCAGGTTCGATCCCCGGCTCGGCCAGTTTCTTTCCGAGGATTGATGATAGTCATTGCGACAGGATTCATTCTTCTCTCACCGCTGACCATTGTTTCGACGATGGTTATGTGGGAAAGCAGCCAGTGGCATGTAAAGAATACTGAGTGGAATAATGGTAACAGAAACTCCAGGAAAGCGGGGATAGGTGCACTAGCCACCGTGATATAACTGAAATGATGTTGAAAACGGCAATAATCATCATACAATCAATCAATTAACTTTTTAACACAAAGTCCCGAGTTTTAACGACCCTGAAGGAGAAGGCTTTGGAAAACAATGTGGGAAAAGGAGAAAACTGGTTTCCAGCATAATATTTTTTCTGCCTACCAGACAATTGTATATAATTAATTGTATGGTGTTTAACGCCGTTTTCAACATTATTTCAGTTATATCGCGGCGGCCAGTGCACCTATCCATGCTTTCCTGGAGTTTCTTTTACCAGTAATCCGCACAATATTCTTTCCAAGCCACTGGCTGCTTTCCCACATAACCGTCGTCGAAACAATGAGCCTACCACACAAACAAGAAATATCTTTTAAAAACATAGATGGCGTAAAAAATGCTGGAATATGAATATTGAGACTCTTCTGTGGCTCAATATATGATAAAATAATGAACGGTAACATCGCGAGCAATTGTCTCTTTTCCTCACCTTTTTTCATTGGTTGGAAAGTGGTATTGGATCATTGGGTGACGCTTATGAAAATGTTAAATATCCAAATAGAACAAGAAAAGAATCATTCTCTATTACATTAATTTGATGTGGTTAAAATCAAGGCCCCGGGGTATCGATTAGCGGTAGCAACACTTGTAAATAGTGTGCGAGGAAATATGGCAGCGGGGGCCCGCCGAATACACATGTGCACATTTTTGACCAATCGCAAATTGCCATCTATTCATTCTTTATCAGTACCAAGAAGTAAGTCAAAAGACAGCGCATTCAGCTACGCCGAAAAAAAGCCTACGTAAATAATGGTCTACAATGAGATAATTGGACAACAATCTATCACAGACAAGTCAATCCCAATGTCATTATTTCATGGAAATTTGAGTCTCTGAAAGGTTTCTTCGTATCTTATACTTTAATAGATAGGCTAACCCTTTCGGCGCTACTGGCGAAAACAGGGGCTTTTGCGGACGGTAAAGATCAAGATCAGACTGCACAGAACGTGCAGTCTGATCTTGGATCTATATTGTCCGTTCGTTTAGTCAAGCCTATAAGATAAATATCTTTCTGAGGTTCATTGGATATTGTCCTATCAGCTGTCTATAGAAGTTGCGTGTATAGAGCCATGCTCTGTGAAAAGGGGGTTTACTGCATCTGTGAAAAGTATCGATCCAGGTCAGCCTGCGCAGTCCGCGCAGGCTGACATGGGCCGAAACTTTTCGCTATTGGTCAACTTTCTGTTTGTCTATGGACCATTTTACCTCATGAGTCAGTCGGTTGTTAGACAAGGTGACTCTTATGGATCCATAATTATGTGATGGCTTGATTGTCATCATGGATCACGGAGATGCATTAAGCCGCCCTTTTTCCAGAGCATGAGCACACATATGTGGTGCTAACGGAGTTAAACCAATACAAAAACACAAAGTTGATGTCTACATACCTGCCTTATGAAAAGCTTTTCAAAACATTGTCCGAAAAGGAAAAAAAAAAAAATTTCACAAGGAACAAAATCATAGTTATCTCTTTGAGAATCATAAATAATTTTTTAATTGTTTTATTTAAAAAAGACGTCAAAATTTCTTCAGTTTTGAAAGTTGTTGGCAGTTTTAACCTTCTATAATGCGACAAACTTTGAGACCAGTCAAAAGGGTAAATATTTGCAGATGACGAATTAGACATGATTCAAAGGATGGAGTTTGTGTTTTTAGAAGGGTAAAAAATATTGTGGGAAAAAGAGAAAATGCTGGTTACCAGCCTTTTTTCCTATCGTGCTGTAAAACATGAGATTCTTTGGTAAAGGGTTATTGGTCTAAATCTTGTTTAAAAATACTTTGTGTGGTAGAGTTGAATATAAAAAAAAAATGACAGAGAAATGTCTAGATTTCTAAAAAAAAAAAAAGATTTCTCTATACATGTATTTGTTTCATTGTATGTATTGTGTTTAACGCTGTTTTCAACATTATTTCAGTTACATCACGGCGGCCAGTGCACCTATCCATGCTTTCCTGGAGTTTCTTTTACCTGTACTCCGCACAATATTCTTTCCAAGCCACCGGCTGCTTTCCCACATAACCATCGTCGAAACAATGGTCAGCGATGAGAGAGGAATGAATCCTGTCGCAAAGACTATCATCAATCCTCGGAAAGAAATTGGCCAAGCCGGGGATCGAACCAGCGACCTCCTGTTCTCAAGTCCTGTACGCTATCAACTGAGCTACGGGGGCTTGGCACTTGTTTCATAGACAGGTGATGTTCCCTTTTGTATTTTGCGTGTTGTAATGTCCTATCTGTAACAAATAATTTCTTCTTTTGCTACAATGTTTCCAGCAGTTGTCTGACAACCCCATACCGACTCATAATTACCATCGTGGTAGCTGGCTAAGTTTTGTGTCGAATCACATTGAACAGAAATGCCAGTCACTAATTGCCATTAGAAATGAAAAATTAATTTTGAAAATTATTGACTGTATTTCTTTGTATTGTATCGTTATATTTCCTTCTTTGACACACTCTCTAAACCATCATTTTAAATTGTCCAACGATTTTTTTTTCTAAGAATATCTTAGACCCATTCATGCCTTCTTTAACCCTCTACCAAATGACAATAATTTAGACTGATCTAACTTGAAAGCATTTGCAGACGACAAATTAAAGATGGCTCAAATGACGAAATTTGTCCTAGAGTAGAAAACATTGTGGAAAAAGGAGAAAATGCTGGTTTCCAGCATTTTCTCCTTTTCCCACGATGTTTTCAAAAGACTTCTTCTTCAAGGTCGTTAAAAGTCGGGATTGTGTTGTAAAGGGTTAATCTATGTGAAAGAGTATATTTGCAGAGTCAATTTGTATAACTGGCGACTTATCTTGTGTACAAGTCATAAATAACTTCTGTTTTATTCTATTCTGCTATACTTACTGTATTTATCGTTATATAACGGCAAGTCCCTTGAGTGATTATTCGCTTCTGTTCGACAAAAGATGAAATCTGGTTAATCCTTGCTGCCTAAAGTATAAATCAAGCTCCTTCTGTGGACTTTGTAGATCAAGATCAGACTACACAGAATGTGCAGTCTGATCTTGGATCTACACCGTCCATTATTATGAGAGAGACATATTTTAACAAAAAAGAAAGGACTCAAATACAAAACTTAGGTGTCTTTTTTCCTGACAGAAAATGTTTATTTCATTTATTCATTGGTGTATAGGTTAACGTCCCATAATCTAGTTATCTAGTTTTCTGATAGAGTATATTGGGTTGTAAGCTTTTATTGACTATTTCTGCAGGTCTTATGGTTTGTAAAAGGCAGTTCCTATTTTTCCTTTTCAATCATAGGTATTGTTTGTTTGGTTGTTTATTTGTTTGTCTGTCTGGCTGTCGCTCGGTCGGTCGGTAGGTTGGTTGGTTGTTCCTTCGTTCTTTCGTTCGTTCGTTTGGGTTCAAAGCTCGCTGGAAGTATAAGTTTTTTTTTGTGTGAGTGTCCGTGGGCAAGACACAGCTTTGAACTGGAGAAATACAGGACATTCGTGAATATATGATCTGTCACCGTGATGTGACGGAAATAATATTGAAAGTGGCGTAAAACCCCATTCATTTAATCAATCGACAAAACCTGATGGTGCATTTCGGTATGAAAAGATTAGAAAGTTGAGCCTTGGGAATTTTTCCTTATTTATTGTAAACATATGAAGACCACCTTAAGACGATTTTTTTTCCTTTTCGCACTAGACACCTTGTTGAAAACATTGTGGCACAAGGACAAAATGCTCCTGACGAGCATTTTCTCCTTTAGTCACAATATTTTGATGTTTTTCTCGTGCGATATCATAAATAGAGCAATAACTTCTGTCTCCAACAAGGACTTATGCACTGGAAAAAGAATAAGAGAGCGAGTCGAAATGGATCCAATAATGTGTTTGACTGATTCAAACCTATGTCCTAGATCAAACAAAACCCGTAGATCAAGGCACAATCTGGAATCTTGGTAGAAAGTGATAAGCTTGGAAACAGTGATGATAATTATGATAAGGTTTTTTACTTGTTGAAAATAAACATTGCATCGAGCCGATGATTGCCGCAGACCGATAAAACACGCTGTATGTCAAACTTTTATCAATATTTACACTACTGCACGCGCTCGTTGGAGCAAGGTGCGCGATAATCTAAACAGATTTTTCAGCATTTCTACGATTATTTATTCTCCGAGTTATACATGTGTTAGACGTAACATATTGGTTTTGTTAATAAAACATATTTTGACAAATTCGTTTTCTCAGTCTTGAAGGGGATTTAGCGTGAGGGTAGGATTAGTTTCGCTGTCAAAAACTTTACTTTTATCTAGATTTTGTAAATATTTATTGCACCGTATTTAGGTAGACACCATTTGGGTAATATTTCTAATGCAAGTAATTGCTTTGATGCAAGATTTCCTTTCACGCACTACATTTGAGCCATTCTCTGTGAAAAGGGGGCTTAATGCATCTGCAAAAAGTATCGACCCATGTCAGCCTGCGCAATCCGCGCAGGCTGACATGGGTCGATACTTTTTGCTTTTGGTCAATTTTCTGCATGTCCCAGGACATTCTTCCTAAAAAAACTTGTCAATCGTTAGACTAAATGAATTTTATGAATCCATAATTATGAGATGACTAGCTTTGTATAATGCATCAATGAGATTCATTAAGCCCCCTTTAGCTAGAGCAGGATTCATTTGTTACCCATTTTTTTTTCCGACGGATATGAAATAACTTTTTTCACCAGCCCCTGCTCATCAAGAATTTCGTTACCTTTCACTAAACTGCGTAGATTTATGCATTTTTAATTGACTATACAGCCGGGGATCGAACCAGCGACCCCCTGTTCTCAAGTCCTGTACGCTACCAACTGAGTTACAGGGGCTCGGTACCAAAATGAAAGAAGAACAGAATAGTACGGAATCATAATGGGGCCACCCAAAACCTCGATTGTTTGGACATGGTGGCCCCATTAGGATTCCGTAGAATAGGAAGAAAATAAAATTTCATTTCCATCCAAAATCTTTCATCAGCTATGTTGGAGTTTGTGCAACTTTCCGAAACACAGGTCCTGGTAAAGGATTGTCCTTTAGATCAACTAATCCTGATTTTGACTAGATTTTCAAACCCGCAAACCACACATGAGATGACCCGAACTTTCAGCAATTGTCTCTGCGTGCTCTCCACATAAATCGTGGGATAAAGAAATAAGAAATGATACATTGACGATAAAGTGAGAAAAAATAGTAAAATAAAAATCACTTTGCTAGATTTCGTTCTATTTCGTTTCGTTCCGTTTCGTTGCGTTCCCTTTCGTTG
This sequence comes from Tridacna gigas, assembly GCA_945859785.2. Lineage (NCBI taxonomy): Eukaryota > Metazoa > Mollusca > Bivalvia > Cardiida > Cardiidae > Tridacna > Tridacna gigas. The sequence continues at coordinate 71,439,575 of OX244033.2, read as the reverse complement.
ATGTTCCGTTTCTAAGTTTAAAGAACAGAACAGAATAGATAATTTTATTGACTTAACCTATACAGGTCATCGTCTCAACATTAACTATCAAAACCTCAAACGACAACGTGAACCATACAGGAGGCAACAAAATCCCATGCACAAAACATACATACGTATGGAAACTGAAATTAATTTACATATAAACATTTAAGTTTTCATACTTCTAAGGCCTACTGGTAATATAACTGGTATAATACTGGTACTGGTATAATATACACTGGTAATATAACATACGCATACATGGAAACTGGATTTAATCTAGACATAAGCATTTGAGTTTACACGGCATCTGAAGATGTCACATTGAATAGCTGCTGCAGACTGTGTGGATCAGCATCAGACCGCACAAATGCGCAGTCTGATCCTAGATCTAAACCTAGATCTTAAAGGGACCCATCCTCGGTCGAACCTTTTTGCTATCTGTAAATTCTTTGCAAGCCCTAGGACCATTCTACTTCAGAATTAACCCTTTCCCAAACAAGCCCTGGTTTTCACGTGTCTGCAGTACAAGTCTTTTGAAAACACTGTGGGAAAAGGAGAAATTGCTCGTAACGAGCAATTTCTCCTTTTCCCACAGTGTTTTCTACCTTTTTTTGAGAACTTTCTGCCATTTTTATCAAATTTAAAATTGTCGTCTGTAAACTCTTTCAATTTGGACCAGTCCAAAATTTGTCGTTTGGGAAAGGGTTAATTACGCCGGTTGTGAGATAAAAGGGATTTTATGTTCCCATAACAGTATGATGACTTACTCGGTATATTGCATCACGGAGATGCATTTAACTCCCTTTTGTAAGAGTATGGCACAAATTTGTCAGAGCAAAGGCTGAGTTCCCCTAGCAAATGCGCAACGCACATGGTTAGTCATTCTAAGGGTTAGGAGCTCGGATCTCGGCAAGCCGAACTCTGTTGGAGGATTCACGGTTCATGGAAGGTTATTGCAGTAAGATTCATTCCCCTAACAAAAATGAATATTGATTCGGCTTTATTTATGTGGGAATCTTTGATAAAGTGATATAAGTGATATAAGGTAGTGAATTAGTTCACTGTAGAAGACAGCAGAGCAGGGGCAGAGCCTCGGCCTCTCAGATCAAAGGTTCCCGATTCGAATTTCGCGATGGGCGGGGTCTACATCTGGAACAACCAACATGCGCGAGCAAAGGGTTGTGGTTTCCAGACAGCGATTATCGAGAGATTCGTGTAATCTTAATTTGTAAAGATTTGTTTCACACTCGATGTAAATAAATACGCTAAAACTTAACCGTATAACTGCTAAATGAATTCAATAAAACTTTTCCAGGAAAAAATCAAAGTACTGAAAGTACTGACAGACTAGCGACTTTGATTGTTTGATTGATTGATTGTATGGTGTTTATTAACCCTGTTTTCAACATTATTTCAGTTATGTAGCGGTGGCCAGTGCACCTATCCATGCTTTCCTGGAGTTTCTTTTACCAGTACTCTCCGCACAATATTCTTTCCAAACCACTGGCTCCTTTCCCACATAACCATCATCGAAACGTGAGCAAGAAATGAATCCTGTCGCAATGACTATCATCAATCCTCGGAAAGAAATTTGTTGAGGATCAAACCAGCGACCTCCTGTTCTCAAGTCTTGTATGCTACCGACTGAACTGCCGGGGCTATATGTGCTATTGGTTAACTATAATCCAGTTTAAGTTTAACCCTTAACCTGCTAAAAAAAAGTTGAATGAAATTTTCAAGCTGATGGTAAACATCTGAATATTGCTGCTGCTATTTCACAGTTACACTTTGGAAAAAATCTATCCTCTTATCGGACAATGTAGATCCAAGATCAGACTGCACACACTCTCTGCAAAAGGTCATTGAGTTGCGGTAGTGCTGGTAAAAGAAACTCGAGGAAAGAATGGACAGGTGCTCTGTTGCAGACCATGAATTAAATGTGGCTGAACTGATGAAACATGATTCCAGAAGGGCAGAAAACAATGTGGAAAAAGGAGAAAATGATGGTTACCAGCATTTTCTCCTTTTCCCACAATGTTTACAAACGGACCCTTCCCCAGTATCGTTAAAACTTGGGATTGTTTGGTAAAAGGTTAATAGAATAACAGTTTAGTTCAACTGTACACATTGATCTAAATAATGAATGACTGAAGGAAAGGCAAGGGTTGCCTGTCCAGTGGGGGTTGATATAGAGCGCTCTAGCTTGAATTTGCCACAAGTTAACCTAGGTGTATCTATTAATAGATTCATTCACAATGTTACAGTTGTGTAGGAATAAGTGATTCTCTGCTTTGCATAGGTCACTCAATTTACATATAAGCAAAGATCTTGTACCTTATAAAGGACATCTTGTTCAGTTTATTACTTTGTAAGACGTCATGTTCAAATCGGAGAGGTAGAGATTTAGTGGTTTATGTCTAAATTGTCATTTATAACAGAATTAAGATTTGTAACAGAAAGAAGTATTTTCTGTGTGGCAGTATTTGGCAACTGTGGGGTTTTGAATCTATGTCATTTTTGATGCCTATAGACTAGCTTCGCTAGTCAAAAAATCAAAGTTCTTTTCGCAGGAATAAATTGACCATGGTGGCAAGCAGAGATCGAAATAAGACTGCACGTCTTATCAAAGATAAGACTGCACGCCGCCCTTAGCAGCCTAAGGTTAAACTTTTCGATCCCTGGATGGGGTATATTATCCCATCTCTGTTTTTAGCTCCACTGGCCTTAGGCCAGGCAGCTTATGTCATGGCCCTGTGTCCGTCATGCCAGGCGTCCATGTGTTTCATTGTTTTCCTAAACATCTTCTTCTCTGAAACAAACCATCGAATTCTGACCAAACTTCACAGAAATGTTCCTGCCATGGTCCTCTCTAGAATTTCTTCGAAGAATTTAATTCCAGTGACAATTCTGGTTGGCATGGCAATAAAACTGAAAAATGTTGAAAATCTTTAAAAAATCTTCTTGTCTGAAACCATAAGGCCTATGGTTGCTAGATTTGGCCAGTACCTTCATCTGATGGACCTGTACCAAATTTCTGCAAGTTATAGTCCTGGGGTCAAATTGGCCCAAACCCGGGGTCACAAGTTATAAAGTGAAAATTTTTCAAAACCTACTTGTTCCTAATTTAAAAGCTACAGCTGTAATATTCTGTATGTGTTTTAATCTGGTATGCCTTTACCAAGAGTATTCAAATAATAACCTAGATGTCAAAAATTGGCCCCGCTTTGGCTGCTCACAATTTTAACATATGCTTATATGGGAAATCTTCATTTAGAAATAATCTTTGTCAGAGTGCATTTATATTTGGTATGATACTGGATTACACCTGTATGTATTCATTAAAATCATCATGGTAGCATGTGAAAAAGATATGAATTTTCGTGGCTAAGCTTATTTTCTCTGTGAAATCTTATTGCAATAAACACTTCTAAATTCGATGACTGTCGATGCCTATCATGTGAATGACACATGAAATTTATTAGGAAGTGGAGCGATAGAGGGCCATCATGACCCCTTTGTTTTTCTTTAGCCGCTATCTTTTATGAGATTATGGAGACTTTGAACTTGATGTGGGGATGGAAAGGGATCGCCGTGGGCGTTGAACTGGGCACAAGGATGTTTGAGTCTGGGCCAAGTGTTTTATGGGACGTTGAACTGAGTGAAGGAGTGTTTTGTTGGGGATAGATTGGGATGGCCCCGACACTGAACTTGGCATAGCGGGAGGAGGGTATCTGTCAGGGACAAGGCTGTTGCATGAGATGTGAGATGTTGTCCTGAGTATGTAAGTGGGGATAGATTAGGATGGCCTCGGGCACTGAACTAGGCACGGGGTGTATTGGTCGGGAACAAGGATGCTATATGGGGACGTTGAACTGGGTATGTAGGTGGGGATAGGCTTCCGCTCCGATCTGTAGGACGTTGAACTGGAAAAGGGGGTGATTCGGGCAAGCAAAGAGAAGGTCAGTTCTGTGGGATCTTTCATTTGATTTTGGTTTCAATTGTTTTTTGTTTAACGTGGTTTTCAGCATTATTTCAGTTATCGCAGCTGCCAGTAAACCTATCCATTCTTTCCCGGAGTACTTTTAACAATATTCTTCCCAAGCTACTGGCTGCTTTCCCACAAACCCATAGTCGAAACAGTGATTAGCGGTGAGAGAGGAATGAATCCTGTTGCAATGACCATCATCATTCCTCTGAAAGAAACTGGCCGAGTTGAGGATTTGAGCCAGCGACCCTTTGTTCTCAAGTCCTGTACGTTACCGACTGGGTCTAACCCTAACCCTACTGTACTGGGGCTCGGCCGCCTTGCAGAAAACAGGATGTTTTGGGCAAGCAATGGAAAGGTCAGTTCTGTGGGGGCCGAGAAAAACGTGTTTGTCCTCACATAACACCTGCAAATTCTCCAACAAACAATCCGTGTACCTATCTTGCCCCTCTAAATAATGGGTTATCAACTTACAAAAGCATGCTGTAAAATACCCTAGGCGTTTATTTATGGCCTGCCATTGTATATCTAGACAGGTGCACTGTTCGTCGTGGAGTAGCTGAAATGATGATGAAGGCGGCGTGACATAATGTCGAGACAAAACGTTTTTGTCCTCACAAAACATATCACAAGTCTCAAATAAACAGTCCGTGTACCTATCTTGCCCCCTTTAATATGTTTGTTTGTAATGGAGTTCAACGCGGTTTTAACAGCTTGGGTGATACCACTGCAGTCAGTGCACCTATGCATGTGTTTCCTGGCTTTCGCACAAGTACTGACGCAACTTCCTTTCCCAGTCACTGACTACTTTTTTCACATGCATCAGAGGTGAGAGGCAGTTTGCACCTTTGAATAAGAGGCTTTCAAATTGCATGTTTTGCATGATGTTTGTTTACACGATGCCTATCTGGGAAAGCAGCCAGTGGCTTGGAAAGAATATTGTGCAAAGTATTGGTGACAAAAACTCAAGAAAAGCATGGGCAGGTGCACTGGTCACGGTGATATAACTGAAATAACGTTGAAAACGGCGTTAAACACCAAACAATACGACTATTCATGCTCGTACAATTTTTCTTGCTGTTAAATACTCGTACTAAAAGTGTTAATTTCTAGCTCACGATGGATTCATGGATAAGTTCACTGGTCGCCGTTGCGCAGCAAAAATGCTGTTGACAGTGACTTTTTAATTTACAAAATATCTAAAAAAAAATCTCAAATAATCCTTTCCAAAACTATAAAACTGTTGACTCTTCCAAAATAAAATTAACAATAGACAACACATTCGAAATTGATTCAAATGAGCTGTACTTCTTTGATGTGGTAGAAAACATTGTGGGAAAAGGAGAAAATGCTGGTTAACAGCATTTTCTCCTTTTCCCACTATGTTTTCAAAAGCCTTCTTCCTCGGGGTCGTTAAAACTCGGGACCGAATCGTAAAGGGTTATAAATAATCCGTGTACCTATCTTGCCCTTCTAAATAATGGGTTATCGATTTACAAAGCCATGCTGTAAAATACTCAAGGTGTTTATTTATGGCCCACGATTGTATTCATGGCTAGTGCTCGTGTTATAAATTTGTACCTTTATCCAACTGAATTAAGATACTGAAACGGAACAAACATTGTTTTTCGGCGAAGCTTAACGCGCCAGCGTTAAATTGACCTACCTCTTGGTATTGTCATATTCGAATGAATTAATAGAAATTTGCTACTGGTTAAAAATGTGGACATGTTTATTCTGAGGGCCCTTGCAGGTCTATTTGCGAGCAAATTTATGCAAATTTATGCCCATTGTTTTTCTTATCATGTTACTGATATGAAAACCTTAACTTCGACGTAAGACTTTTTGTCTTTCAGCAGAACTGTCTGGAAAACATGGTCGCAAGAGAAGAAACTGCTGCTAGCGAAAAGCTCTTGTTTTAATTCTTAACCATTTACAAGCTACTAGGGCTGATTGGAAAGTTGTGAAACTAATATGTAAGGGTTATCCCCCTCAGTATCTATTAATGTTTGCCATCGAGGTTTAAGGGCTTTAATACCACTTGGAAACAAGTCCTTTTCTTGACCCTTCAGAAAGTCCTCCACTGCATGTATGACATTTTATCCATAGTTACAAACCACTGCAGAAATTTAGCAGGAACTGCCTGTAAAAGGTTCAGATTAGCACGCGACAAAGCCCGCCTAGTGTACTTTTGATTATCTGTTAGAAGTTTTCGTACACAGCAGGCTGAAAGCTTTCACATTGCAGGATGTTCCACAAGAACTAATGTTCTATTTCCTGTAAAATCCCAACTGCACTGGCTATGTATCTCTGCAACAATGTCATGGACTATATTGGCCTTTTTGCATCACTGACAGGCCTTCCAGGACGGGCGTCATCATCAAGGCTCTGCAAGCCACGGTTAAGGTCCATCACCCAGATGTTCACTGTAGCATATGAAGTGGCATCAATCCCTAGCGTTGCTCTACATATCAATATGGATATCCTTATGCAAATATTGAATCACTATTTTTCAGCTATTTTGTCCATTTTGCAAAAGTCGCTTGCCTCGTTTACAACCTCTTCGACATAGACTGATCTAATGACACTAGTCTTCAGAAACACAGCCTTAACCCTTTACCAGACGACAAAATTTTAGCCGTGTCCAAATTGAAAGCATTTGCAGACGACAATTTCAATGTGGCTCAAATTTGTGCAATTTTTCTTTGATAGGGTAGAAAACATCGTGGGAAAAGGAGAAAATGCTGGTTACCAGCATTTCCTCCTTTTCCCACAATGTTTTCAAAAGGCTTCTTTCCCAGGGGCGTCAAAAGGCGGCATTGTGCGGTAAAGGGTTAAATAGTCAGAAAATAGACATCCCTGCTTAAGTCCTTGAAAACAAGGCTCACAACTTATCAATTAGCCCTCATGACAAACTCTTTTGCGATCAGAGTCAGATAGTTCAGAATGTGCAGCTCGAGCTTAGGTATACAGTGGCCGACTCAGACATTTTTTTCCGGCGAAAAAAACAAAATCTTTGAAATTCCAATATCTTTCTTTGCTATCGGCTGGGACTTTTCATTTCATCTATTTAGAAGTTACATTCTTAACCCTTTCCCAAACAAGCCCTGGTTTTCACGTGCCTGCAGTACAAGCCTTTTGAAAACAATATGGGAAAAGGAGAAATTGTTCGTAACGAGCAATTTCTCCTTTTCCCACAGTGTTTTCTACCCTTTTTGATAACTTTCTGCCATTTTCATCAAATTTAAAATTGTCGTCTGCAAACTCTTTCAATTTGGACCAGTCCAAAATTTGTCGTTTGGGAAAGGGTTAATCCGTCTCAACCCTTATCCTTCTATACAAGTGAAAGGAAACTTTCAAACCAATAGTAACAACCCAAAATTTGCTATTTCAAAGGTACTTTTTTAACAATAGCTCCCTATCGGACAGTGTGGATCAAGATCAGACTGCACGTTCTGTGCAGTCTGATCTTGATCAACACTGTCCGTAAAAGGTCCTTTAATTCGCGCTTGGCAGCCTACGGGTTAAAGACCCTTAATCTACAAGGATGTTTCAAAGTTGTTTACTGAAAAACATGTTTCAGGAAATAACATCTAATAAGCCAAAAGGTCATTGCAAAATTAAAACAACTAAATGAGGTTCGAAAAGAGTAGACAAAGATGAGACTGCACAAACGTGCCGTCTGATCTTGAGTTACTCTTTCCTACAACGGACATCGGAGGTCGGTATACAGTGGGCATGGGTTACAACTCAATCTCGCTCGGTAATAAAGAGGAAAATAGTTCGTAACTTGACACCACAAAGGAATAAACACCGATAATACAAAACTGTTGTTCGCCAAAAACCCTGTCTTATTTATGGCTTCCAAAGTTTGCTGTGAGATGTAGTTTTACGCCTTGACCTCAGACTGTCGATATACTGTGAAATGTCGATTGCTCGAACACTTGGTAAGTCGAATCCTAGGTGCGGATTGACCAACATCTCTAAATGGCATTTTTTTTATTCTTATTCTGAAGAATTTTCTAAATTATAATTTAACGCGATTTCTGATTGGCTAAACCATTTTGGTTTGGCCAATCAGAAATTGTGTAACTTTGAAATTTAGAATGTTTTATAAATACCGAGCCTAGGCCTGGAGTACAAGCCATCTACCTTAACCCTTTAACGGACGACAAAATTATAATCTTGTCCAAATTCAAAGCATTTGCAGACGACAATTTCAATGTTGCTCGAATGGTGCAATTTTTCTTTGAAAGGGTAGAAAAACATTGTGGCAAAAGGAGAAAATGCTGGTTACCAGCATTTTCTCCTTTTCCCACAATGTTTTCAAAAGGCTTCTTTCTCAGAGTCGTTAAAAGTCGGGACTGTGTGGTAAAGGGTTAACGACTGAACAACCAAGGAAACAATCGGATGACCACCGGGGCCAACGGGAATTAACCAAAATTTCCTGAACAACAATTTCCTTTCCTTGTGTCATTTCAACCTGTTAGCTTCAAAGGTGCTTACAGCAGCTTCAACAATGATTCCGTCAGATCACAGCGACATACCACTTTGGCCATGCTCTGTGAAAAGGGGGTTTAGTGCATCTCTGTGATGCATCGTACAAGCAAGTCATTATATAATTGTGGATCTGTAACATCTATTTTGTCTAATAAGGGTCTGAACCATGAGATAGACTGGTCCTTTGACATACAGAAAACGGACCAATAGCGAAAAAGTTTCGAACTGGGTCGATATTTTTTGCAAAGCACGGCTTTTCACAGATCAGGGTACGTATTCACCAACCATTCTTAAGAACGTTCTAAGTCTTATTCTTCAAAATTTTCTACATTTGAAAGTAACACAACTTCTGATTGGCTAAACCATTTGGTTTAGCCAATCAGAAGTTGTGTTACTTTCAAATGTAGAAAATCTTGAAGAATAAGACTAAGAATATTCTTAAGAATGGTTGGTGAATACGGACCCAGGGCTCACTTGCTCATGCATATTGTGGGCTTCACCAATAGATATCAGGCTGCTGCCCAATATTTCAGTCAAATCCCAGCGACAATTCGCTTCCTCCTCGGTTTCACTAGTGATAGGGTGGACTTAGGACTGGTATAAGTCCATTAAAGAGAGTATTTTCATTTAAAAAATCATAAAACTGCAAAAACAAATACACAAGTATAATGTGCTCAAGGTCTGATTTTACGTATTTTAGATAAAGAGCAAGTAACAGGATATATGTCTGAGTGTACAATGGCTCTGTACCTTGTATATTAGAATGACTCAAATGCAGAGCCTGAATGCCAGGCTCGGTTGGACTCTGCTCAAAGACAATCGGATGATTAGTGCCATCACCAGCGATCCGGGTAGGGTTTTCCCTACACGACCTTTACCTTTCCTTGTATCAATTGCTTGTGTTGCTTGAACCTGTAAGTTTGAAGACTGATTTAAATTGATTTCAACAGTTTTTCAGTCAAATCACAGTGGTAACTCTCTTGTCCATACATTTCCTTTGTTTCACCAAAGCTAGAGTGTGGCTTTGCAGTACTATACCATTGGACACCTGCAAGACTAGTCCCGCCAGGGATCGTGCCAGGCTTGCCTGGACATGAACAAACGTATTTCCATCAAACATCGAAGACATACACTCCTTAGTAAAAACTGCCGTACCCTGCAGCTCAGTCGGTAACATTCAGGATATCAGAACACAAGGGCTTGTGTGGTTTGAACCGCCAACTCGGCCAACTGTTTTCTGAAGATTGATGATAATAATTGGGACACGATCCATTCCTCTCTCGCCGCTGATCGTTGTTACGACAGTTGTTATGTTCTAAAACAGCCAGTGGGTTGGAAGTAATATCGTATTGGAGTAAGAAACAACAGGAAAGCATTGATAGGTCGATATTACTAAAATAATGTTGAAAACACCACTAAATACCAAACAAACACACGTCTAGAAATATCGTACACGGCTGTAGAATAAGCAACAACGCAAACATATTCAAGACACTATCGATACTCGATAAATTGAAATGAGATCTAAAGCCGGTTGAGAAATTAAAAGTTCCATTTTGTCCCAGAAATCTCGTATATAGACTGAATGTCTAATATGTTTAAATCACGCGATTCGACGATCATTGCAGGGCTAGAGATTTGAGCCATGCCCTGTGAATAGGAGGTTTAATACATCTGCAAAAATGTATCGACCCAGGTCAGCCCGTGGAGCGCGCGCAGGCTGACCTATGTGGAAACTTTTTGATTCGGGTAATTTTTTGCATATCAAAGGACCGTTCTATCTCATTTTCGGTCTGTTGTTAGACAAAATGGATTTTATAGATCCATAGTTATGTGATGTCTTGCTTGGTTCAATGTAGTCTGGATTACCTGCCCCTACCACTACGTTATAGGGTCAGGTAAAGCGCAATAATGGCGGCCTCCATGGCGACCTCAAGCTTAGCGCTGAATGCTTTCCTGTTTTTCTTTATTTCATGTGATCCAGTTTTGATCGGTGAATAAACTGAGATCAATTTTGTACAAAATATACATTACCGAATCTAAAACGTGCTTTTGGGTTATGGTTTAAACACAAATTTGACTATGAATCATTTTAAAAGTAGCCCTGTTTTCGGACGGTATGTCAGTCCATTGAAATTTCGGATACTTAAAGCATTTCTGATATGCAGTTTTTCTCGCTAAATAAGAACGACAATCTAAAAAAACTAACTGCAATTATTTTTTGCAACCGATCTGTTTTCAATTCAGACTCTAGCGGGATTTGATCAAGTGAAATAACAATAATCCTAATTTTTGCATATTACAAACGGGGGCCGCCATTATTGCGCTTTGCCTGACGTACTTTTGAAGTACGGCGGGGTACCAGACTAGGTACAATGCATTACGGTGATGCATTAAGCTCGGTTTTGCAAGAGCATAATTCATTCATATGTGAGGCATGAAGATATTTGGCATGGCTGTTCTTACATTTAGCGGACAGTGTAGATCAAGATCAGACTGTGCAAAACGTGCAAAATGACAGATAATACTAGTATACGTTACTTTTATAGACAGTTCTATGATTTACCCTTTACTGCACAATCTCGACTTTTAACGACCCTGAGTAAGAAGACTTTTGAAAACATTGTTGGAAAAGGAGAAAATGCTGTTACCAGCATTTTCTCCTTTCCTACAATGTTTTCTACTCTGTCATGGGCAGAGTTCACGTTTTGATTAACAGTTATTTTGTCGTCTGTAAATGCTTCCAATTTGGACATGGCTAAAATTTTGTGGTTTAGTAAAGAGTTAACTCTTTACCAAACGGCAAAATTACAGACTGGTCCAAATTGAAAGCATTTGCAGACGACAAAATTCATCAAATGTGGCTCAAAAATTGAAATTTGTTTTGAGAACGTTAGAAAACATTGTGGGAAAAGGAGAAAATGCTGGTTACCAGCATTTTCTCTTTTTCCCCACAATGTTTTCAAAAGGCTTCTTTCCCAGGGTCGTTAAAACTCAGGATTGTGTGGTAAAGAGTTAACGCTACTTCCATGCAAATACGATAAACACCTAGTCTAATAGATGACAGGTTTTGAAGACATTATAGACAAGAAATTTGAATGAAAAAAAAAAACCGCCTCCTCTTCCTGTACTTTTCCAAAACCTGCCCCTTTAAACACGAGTCCTATCATACCTAACTCTTTTTAAATACGCGACAAAATTTCAGACTCGTCCAAATTAAAAGCACTTGCAGACGACAATTTAAGTGTGACTCAAATGAGAGAATACGTTTGTGAAATATTAGAAATACATTGTGGGAAATGGATAAAATGCTGGTTTGATTTTCTACCCTTCCCACAATGTTTACAAATATCCTTTTGGGTCGTTAAAGTCGGGATTGTTTGGTTCAGGATTAAGTTTTTGTCCGAAAATGCTTTCACATTGGACAAGTCTAAAATTCAATCTGTCGTCTGGGGTAGAGATGTCACATTATCTCATACAGACTTCTTGTTTCGTCTCGCAGCAGCCAACAATTGAAAACGGTAAGGCAAAAGGAGAAATCTCAACGATAGTCCAGTGTTAAAGCTTATTTCACACAATCCCGACTTTTAACGACTCTGACAGAGAAGGCATTTAAAAACATTGTGGGAAAAGGAGAAAATGCAGGTAACCAACATTTTCTCCTTTTCCTACAATGTTTTCCATCCTATGAAAGACAGAAGTCATCATCTTAACACATTGAATTTGTCGTCTGCAAATTCTTTCAGTTTGGTCCAGTGAAAAATTTTGTCGTTTGGTAAAGAGTTAAAAAGAACTTCTCAAAGTCGTCTGCCACACTTTTGTACCAGGAGTTAACCCTCCATGTCTTAACAACCCTTGGGGAGAGGACTTTTGAAAACATTTTTGGAAAAGGAGAAAATGCTGCTAACCAGCATTTTCGCTTTTTCCAACACTATTTCATACTTTCCTAAAGACAATTCCCCTTATTTGAGTTCCAATTAATTTTGTGTCTGCAAAATGCTTTCAGTTTGGTCAAGTGAAAACATTTTCTCGTCTGTTGAAAGAGTTAATCAGTAACTTCGGACCAGGATATTAGAAATTGACATGTTGACAAGCAATTTAGCAGATACACAGCAGTATATGAATACCATTTACAGAAAAAAACCAATCTCCCAAATGAGGGACATGAATCAATCGTCGGTTTGGAAAGCGTCCCGATCCTTTCGTCCGAAATAAGTGATGTCCGATAACCGTGTTCTTCAATCATGGTAGGCGGAAATTGTTGGTGTCAGACTGGTAACAGTTGGAAACGTCGAACAAGAGTGAAAAATGTAATTGATCCATGCTCTCTGGAAAGGGGGCTTAATGCATCTGCGAAAAGTATTGACCCGGGTCAACCTGCGCAGTCCGCGCAGGCTGACCAGAGCCAAAACTTTTCGCTGTTGGTCAATTTTCTGTATGTCAAAGGACCAGTCTTCCTCATGATTTAGTCGGTTGTTTAAAAACAGAAATGGCATATATGGACCCATAATTATGTGATAGCTTGATCGGTGCAATGCATCACGGGGGTACATTAAGCCCCCTTTTGCCAGAGCATAGCTCAATTCTTTGTAACATGAAAATTGTGCGAAAATCACAAGCTTTGAAACTTTGAAACTTTGCCGCTCTTTCGAAAACAAAGCGAGTGGTTCGATTTTTATTTGTATAAAATATAATGTCCAATGGCCTCCAGTGGGGAAGAAGAAAAAAAAAACAGGTTAAATATGGAACCTATCCGATTGGGTTTTTATGTTGTACTGTGTTAACCCGTACAGTATAGAGCCAACAAATTCTTATCATCGAGCTTTTTTTTTAAAACTGACAAAAAAAAAAACCCTCATAAGCATGGCAATAGTTCGTTGACTTTATCCGGCACAATTAATCTTATAAGTCAAAATGAGCACGACCAAGTTTCCTTGGAATTCCTTTATATTTGATCTTAACGTGTTCTTTTATCTGAAATTACGAATAAAGGTACATTTTTACGACATTAAAAGGTACTAAACACCGCGTTGTCTGCGCATGTCATATTCTTCGAAGATTCCACCTGTCTTATATGACGCATCACCCATCCCCCGTATGCCGGGGAAAAGTAGGGCTTATATTGAAGCTATTAGCCTATTACCAAAGCATGTAGGGGCTGTTTTAATAAATGGTCGGTGCATAGGTTACATGTTAGCCGATCATAGCTGAATGAATGGCACCAGGTAGCGTTTTATTGAGTAAACCTTTATTTTATTTGAAATTCAAAGTCACGGTTGTTCTTTTGAAAAATTACTCCGCTTCTGTACCAAGGATGCCCAAATTAGATAGATGTGTATTTGTAGAATGCCATCTAGCGGGAGATAATGCTAAACACCGAGAGTGATCGAATATTGATTCCTGCGCACGTAGGTAGTAGTAAGCGACATACAATGTAGTCCTTCACCCGATATCCAGTTCTAAATTAAACAAAATACATAACTAAGGTGTAACTTCTTTATTGAAATTTCGTCAAAACAGAAAAATCATCCGTTTGAAATACTTTTAATACTGTGATTTAAACACAGATTTTTCTTTTAAATATTGTCATATGCGTATGAAAATTGTTTACACAGACTGCTCCAGTCAATTTCATCTAGCCTCACATTCGGCATACCTCGGGTGATCTGGTGATCAAATCCCTCGGCTGTATCACGTAGCTTGATATGCACCTACACGGCACATTTCGCACATCTCCGGAAGCACGCCCCTTTACCGTTACTGAAATTGTAAGGCTCCTCTTAAAAAAGAAAACATGAGTAAATTTTCTGTCGTTATCTTTCTAAGAATATTTCAGTCGGCAAACAGTTTGTACATTCAATTTTTAGCGTGGTTTATCAATTTCGTTGGGAGCTTTCATCGACAGATCGATAGAAGTGAATAACTTCACCGTGGTTGTTCATGTCGTTGCTAAGCGATCTACAGGGGCGCCGCCATGTTTAAGATCATGTGATTGGTAGTTCAAAATGGAAGCTTCCTTTATACTGACGAGGTTAGATGTAGGTACGGAATCGGCCGAGTTGTGACGAGTGCTAGCCTCAGAAACTTTCAGTGATAAGAGGCGGTCCTTAGTAGTAAGGTGTTTACAAGACAACCTGTTCATCTGCTGTCGACCGTATTAACCCTTTACCACACAATACCGACCTTTAATGACCATGAGAAAGGAGCCTTTTGAAAACATTGTGGGAAAAGGAGAAAATGCTGCTAACCAGCATTTTCTCCTTTTCCCACAATGTTTTCTACCCTTCCCAAAACGAATTTCAATTTTAAAGTCACTTTTATTTTGTCGTCTGCAAATGCTCTCAATTTCAGCCAGTCTAAAATTTTGTCGTTTGGTACAGAGTTAAAATAGTTTTCAATTTACACATTTTATTTACAGTGTTGAGGCGTAAAAAGTAGTTTGTTGCAAGTATATGTACTTAGCCTATCACTTAGCTACAGCCCTCCCTCAGTTACAAAATATATTCATGAAAAATATCAAACGAAATGACAATTCTATTCATATTTATACCAGAAACTGTAATAACAAGAACGATCGGAAGATTTGAAAAGAAAAGTATATTGCCTGATAAGCGTCTGTGAAATCATTTTTCCACATTGCTTTCTACCCTTCCAGAGACAAAGTCCATCGTTTCATCAACTTTGGGTTTGTCGGCTGCAAAATTAATTTTGTATAAGACGAAAATTCCATCATCTGATAAGAAGCTTGGCAAACGTCTCTGAGATCAAATTCTCATTTTCCCACAATATTTTCCACCTTTCCGAAGAAAAAGCCCATGGTTTGAGCCACTTATAATTTGTCCGCTACAAACTAGTTTGTGTCCCTTGATAAAAAGATCTAACCTGATAAATAAGTTAATTGAAACTTCAAGCCGATAGTGAAACCCAAATGTTGCTAGTTCGAAGTTATTTTTCTGGGGGAAAAAAATATATCCTTATCGGACAGTGTAGATCCAAGATCAGACTGCACGTTCTGTGCAGTCTGATCTTGATCTACACTGTCCGCAAGAGGTCCGTGAGTCGCGCCCAGCAGCTTAACCCTTTACCGCACAATGCCGCCTTTTGACGCCCCTGGGAAAGAAACCTTTGAAAACATTGTAGGAAAAGGAGAAAATGCTGGTAACCAGCATTTTCTCCTTTTCCCCCAATGTTTTCTACCCTATCAAAGAAAAGTTACACCATTTGAGCCGCACTGAACTTGTCGTTTGCAAATGCTTCCAATTTGGACAAGGCTAAAATTTTGTCGTCTGGTAAAAGGTTAAGTGTTAAATGAATCTTGGCAAGCGTCTTAGAGATCCAGATTCTCAGCTTTTTTCTCTTCCCCCCCCCCCCCACACACTTTTTTTTTTTCGTACATGGGGGAGACATTATTATCTTGTTTGGGGTAAATTTATGTCTAATGGCAAATACCTAATAGAATGGAAAAGCGAAAAGTAGCACTGTCTAGGGAGCAGTTCTTTGACGAATATGTACAACCAGAAGAGATGGGCTATCGATTTTTTATCGCTAATGGGGGATCTATCATTTTATGGGGGTTCACTTTGCGTACATTTGCCAAAGAAACTGAGCCGAAAAGGAAAGGTTCGATCGTTCCTCCTTTGACCCGGGATTGACTCTTTTTCTCCCTCAAACTGATGTTTAAAAAAAAAAAGAAAACATAGTGGCAAAAGGAGAAATTGCTCGTCACGAGCAATTTCTCCTTTTGCCACAATTTTTTCAATTTTCTTTTTTAAAAAGTAATGAATATTTTACAAAAATATTTTCAAATTCGTTTATTGCAAATTTAGGTGGTTTAGATTCAACTCTTTACCAAATGACGCAAATTTAGTTTGACCAATATTGAATGCATTTATAAATTAACAAAAAATTTAATGTGGCCCAATTAATGAGATTGTAGAAAACATTGTGGATAAAGGAGAAATGGTAATTATCAGTATTTTCTCCTTCTCACGGGTTATTTTTTAACATACAGGATTTGATGGTAAAGAGTGCCTGAGATTTGATGTGAATGGACATCAGTGTGAAAAAAGAAGACAGATAACTAGGAACATCTGTCCACACGGCCTCCTTTTACAATTACGTAAATAAGATCATTTGATTTTTTTTCTATTATTTTCAAAAAAATTTTTGAGCTACTTATAACTCCTTAATTCGAACACATAATTGATTGATTGATTGATGGATGGATGGATGGATGGATGGACTGGATTGGATTGGATTGGATTGGTTGGTTGGTTGTTTGGTTGGTGTGTTGGTTGTTTGGTTGCAGTGTTGGTTGTTTGTTTGATTGATTGGTTGGTTGGTTGGTTGGTTGGTTTATCGATAAGTTGCTTGACGGATTGCTTGATTGGTTGATCCACAGAGCGACCATCTGATCATACACCTTAGATCACTATCTTCACCCTCTACGGTTCTTTTCATTCTTTATAGAAGCAGAGTTGTTGCTTTTTATTCCTTAACAAAAAAAGTTGCCTTTTGAATATTTTGGGATATCATTGGAAGTCGGTTGTTTTGGTTACAAGGGAAACAAGTACCAGTGCACAAATTAAAAGTCACGTTGGATTACTTCCCTTGTCAAAAGGTGTAAAGCATGTTTTAACCTTTTCTGCGCAAAGGCATTTCCTGTTGATGACACTGGACATCAGAGAACATTCACTCTGGTGCTAGGTCTAAATTGCCCTTTAGTGGGCGAGATATTTTCAACCTGCTGCCAATTGTGTCTTCTATAACCGTCCGATGGACAATTGTTGATGCGAAGATGGTTAACTCTTAGGCTGTTAAGCGCGACTCGAGTACATTTTGCGGACAATGTAGATCAAGATCAGACTGTACAGAATGTGCAGTCTGATCTTGAATCTACTCTGTCCGATAAGGATATATCTTTCAAAAGAAAAAAAAAAAAAAAATCCTTTTTTAACCCTTGAAGCACCTTTCACAACTATAGTTGCAATTGCGCTCAGTGTAGATCAAGATCAGGCTGCACAAAACGTGCAAGGCTCAAATCATTGTGGGCAAAGGAAATAGGCTGGTTACCCGTATTTTCTCATTTCTGAGCAATTTTGTTCACCCTTGTCAACTGTAAATGCATTCAGTATATTCAAGGTCTACAACCACTCCGTTGTCCAGTGAAGAGGTGACATGGAGTTTACACTCGTCACAACTTGGACATTTCCATACCTACATCTAACCTCGTCCGTATACAAGAGGCTTCCATATTGAACTAGTCTACCAATCACATGATTGTCTGACTAAACTGGTACCCGTTGTATCTCCCGTAGCCGTCCGATGATACGAAGATCGATAACAGGCTGCCAGTTTATTGTCCAGTTTATTGTCTGACGTACCTTGAAAGTACGGCGGGGTACCAGACTACCCGATACACTGAAAAATACACTCGTCACAACTCGGCCGATTCCGTACCTACATCTAACCTCGTCTGTATAAGGGAGGCTTCCATTTTGAACTACCAATCACATGATCTTAAACATGGCGGCGCCCCTGTAGATCGCTTAGCAACGACATGAACAACCACTGTGAAGTTATTCACTTCTATCGATCTGTCGATGAAAGCTCCTAACGGAATTGATAAACCACGCTAAAAATTGAATGTACAAACTGTTTGCCGACTGAAATATTCTTAGAAAGATAACGATAGAAAATTTACTCATGCGTTCTTTCTAAAGAGGAGCCTTACAACTTCAATAACGGTAAAGCGGTGTGCTTCCGGAGATGTGCGAAATGTACCGTGAAGGTGCATATCAAGCTACGTGATACAGCCGAGGGATTTGATCACCGGGATCACCCGAGGTATGCCGAATGACTGAAAATACACCGTGCCAATAGTGAGTCAAGGATCTTAATGTCAGACGTCATCAGTTACATCATTCGATACGTCAGCGACCGATTTCTATGAAACCCAGGTCACTGAGTTAAATTTAGTGCACTGCTCAAATAGAAAATTTATTCATGCAAACGAAGATGTTTTCTTGTTTTGTGACTGGGTTATTCTAAGCTTGGTGGGCGAGAGGACGTAAACATGGAAAAGCAAGATAAACAGCTTGATCAGAAAAAGGTAGGCCTAGTTGGATCTAATAAGAAATTTTCAGTTAAAACGATCTTTTCTTTAATCATGAGTTCCATGTCCATTTCCTTGTTTTTATCGCAGTTTGTAAATTAATAGCTGTGACACCGTTGCTATATTCAAATCAGCGGTTCACATAAAACTGTGGCGTCATTCACTGAAAATCGTTTGCAAGAAAAATCGGATCATGTCAGGGTGGAAAACAGGTAGCCTGATCTACCCCTCAAGAACAGGTCTGTTGGCGGTATATCCCGGTACGGCGGTACAATCAGTTTTCGGTCACCTAACGGTTTTTCATGTCACGGAGTAGTTCAGACCTTCAAATAACACATAACAAGATAAAACCAACCACAAGCTTTCTAGATTCGAAAAAACTAGTGAAACTTACCCTTTCATATATCAATTTCAACGCTGAATCTCATTGACCCACTTTTCAGTTGTTTTTGAAAAATCCAGTGTGTTTCCGGTCAGGGAAAAACAACCATAACAAGAGGACCATGATGGTCCTATATCACTCACCTGAGTACCAAGCAGTAAAGGTCTACAATGAAGATAAATACCAAATATCGAAGTGCAAGGCCAAAGCTCTAGGTCTTCTTGGTTTAGACAAGAAGATAATCTTTCTTAACAAAACCCGGTTATATAAATATTTGTGAGAAGTTTGAATGATATTTGTCCAATAGTTGTTGAAAAATAGGGAGAACAAGAAATTTCATCAAAGGAAAATAATTTTGTAAAAATTCAATGAACCGTCACCCAAATATAATATGCACATTCTTGCTTAGCACCGAGTCTCTCTAAAGTTTGAATGAAATCTGTCCTGTAGTCGTTGAGAACTAGCTCTGACAAGAAAATGCTACAGAAAGACTGGTGGATGGATGGATGGATGGATGGACCGACAAGGTGACTCCTATATACCTCCAGAACAGAGTTTTGAAGGAATAATAACAAAGACCTAGGCCTTTTGGTGTGTGGCAAAAAGTTGCCTGATTTGAACAAACTTAGTAGAGAATGTTTGCCAATTCAAGACTTTCTATACAAGTTAGTATTATAATGTTGATAAATACACTAACAACTACAGTGGTTGTCCATGGACATGTTCATGTGTAATTGCTATTGTAAACACAAACAATGTATTTACACTTGCAATAGTCTTGCACCAACCTTTCAATGCATTCAGCTTACAAAAATTTGACCTTCAAGTGTGACATTGACCTTGGCCCTACCTGAACAGATCTTTCAAATGGTACTTCAATTCATGATGGTGTATATGCCCAAAATCTATCGGGGGTGGGGGGCGGGGTCATAAACTTGTTTATAAATTAAGACAAACACCACAAAGTGAAGAACAAAAATTATAATGACTTCTAAGATTTACAAGATAAAATCTGTACTACAGAGTTAAATGATTAAACAAAAATGAACTCAAAATGCAATGAACACAATGTTCAAAGATACATCCTACCAGCCAGAGAGAAAAATGCTGTCAAAGCCTTTAACCTTTACCACACGGCAAAATTTTAGATCTGTCCAAATTGAAAGCATTTGCAGACAACATTTTCATATTGGCTCAAGTGACACAATATTCCTTTGATAGGGTAGAAAACTTTGTGGGAAAAAAGGAGAAAATACTGGTTACCAGCATTTTCTCCTTTTCCCACAATGTTTTCAAAAGTTTTCACAGAATGTTTCTCATCATGTGACCTAGCGCATATTGTCAAGGTTCTGCAATTTATAGCTGCATCATGGAAAAAGGGGTCTTCATGTTATATTTCATTTTTCACCAATATCTCTTTAATTACTGGACATATCTCAACAGATTTGGATGAAATTTTCACACATCAAGTGACCTAGCGCATATTGTCAGGGTTTTGGAATTTATTGCTGTGTCATGGAAAAGGGGGGCTTCATGTCAAATTTAAACTGCATCCGTCCGTCCTGAATAGATAAAAGGAAAAAATGATTAGGTGGGAACCAAGGCTAGGGGTACGCAAGACACGATGTTTTATCAGACAGTGTAGATAAAGATCAGACTGCAGTTGGATCTTAGATATATATGCCTTATATTCTGCAAGATAGTATTGCCTACAACACAGTCTTAAAATGCATATTACTTGGTCTATCTTTATCTCTTTACCAAACAAAAATTTTAGACTGGTCTATAATTCAAAGCATTTGCAGACAACAAAATAAATTTGTCTCAAAAAATGAACTTAGATTTGGGATGGGTAGAGAACATTGTGGAAAAAGTTTAAAAATGCTGGTTACTTGAGTGCTTGGCCCAACTGAGATTTAAACTTGACATCCCTGCATAGCTAGCTCTGTAGGTAATGAGCTAACAGGCTTGGCTCAAATCATTAACAAACAACAAAATTTAATCCTTAAACCCAAATGCCATTTTCATTCCAGAATGAGTCCAAGATGATAACAACTGAGTGGGTGCCTTTTGTCTGCAGTGTTTCAACAAAGCAGACAGTATTAGATCAATGATCAGACTGCCCATTTCGTGCAGTGTGATCTTGATCTACACTAGACACAAAGGCAACTATAGTGGTGAAAGGCACTTAAAGGGTTAAGACTTGTCCAAATTCAAACCATTTGCTGACAACAAAATAAATGTGACTCAAAAATTTAAATTTGATTTTGGATGGGTGGAAAACATTGTGGAAAAAGGAAAACATGCTGGTTACAAGTATTTCCTCTTTTTCCCACAATATTTTCAAGAGCCTTATTTCTCACAGGCGTTAAAACTTGGGATTGTGTGGTGAAGGGTTAAATAGAACAAGGTTTTTAAAGTTCATTCTGTATACCTTTATGTCCTGTTTTGACCCAGGGACATCATTTGAACAAAATTGGTAGAAGTCCACAAGGAAATGCCACATACCAAATATCAAAGCTCTAGGCCTTCTAGTTTCAGACAAAAACATTTCTAAAGTTTGCTCTATGTACAATTTTGCCCAAAATTGTGACCCCTGGAGTTAAAGGGTTAATTCAATTCTTTTAACAACTTTGGTAGAACTTCACCCAAGGAATATGCCTGTCAAGTTTCAACATGATTGGTTTAGGAGGAGAAGATGTTTAAAGGAATTGTGGAAAGACGGACGCTGGACAACGACGAATCACAATACCTCACCCAGCACTTCGTGCTCAGGTGAGCTAACAAAAAGGCCTAACCATTGTCTGTGGCTTGTGATAAACAACATAAAGATGAAGTTTCATAACATTTGTCCTGTAGTTAAAGAGATATTAATCCATAATGAAAATATATGTGAAGCCCCCTTTTTCCATGACACGACATTTAATAAAAAAAGCTAAACTAATGATATTGGCGGACTATCATAAGGAACACACGTATGAAGTTTCACAAATTTTTGTCCAGGATTTTGAGTTGAAGATACATGTATATTGATCCTTAACAGAAATATACATGAAGCCCCTTTTTCCTATGACGGTATTTGATATCAAAAAGGAAAAAAAAAAAAAAAAACAACAATAAATATCAGCGGACATCATTAGGAACACCTGTATGAATGTCTATTAGTTTTTGTCAAGGATTTTAGAAGATATCTGTCCTGAAAGATGGACAAACAGATGGTCATTAGTCCATGACGAAATTAAACATTTAGCCTCTTTTTTTCATGACAAGGCATTTTGTGAAATAAAAACAAATAACTATTGTCTGTGGCTTGCAATAAACAATAAAAAGTTGAAGTTCCATGACATTTTGTCTTGTAGTTAAAGAGATATTGGTCCACAATGAAAATATACATCAAGCCCCCGTTTTCCATGACACAACAATAACTGGTCCTATTAGACCTACAATCAAACTCATTCGAGATCTTACGGTCATATATATTTTGACCAAGTTTGGTGCTGATTGGTTTAAATTTGTAGATGCTAGAGTGTAACAAAGTCAAATGTAGCAATTTTTTTAATTCAAGGGCAAATAACTCTAGTCGTTCTGGTCCGATTAGACACATAATCGAACTCATCCGAGATCTTATGGTCATATACATTTTGACCAGGTTTGGTGCTGATTGCTTAATATTTGTAGATGCTACAGTGTAAACAAAGTCAAATATAGCAATTTTTCTAATTCAAGGGCAAATAACTCCAGTCGTTCTGGTCCGATTAGACCCATAATCAAACTCATCCGAGATCTTATGCTCATATACATTCTGACCAAGTTTGGTGCTGATTGGTTTAATTTGTAGATGCTAGAGTGTAAACAAAGTCAAATGTAGCAATTTTTTTAATTCAAGGGCAAATAACTCTAGTCGTTCTGGTCCGATTAGACACATAATCGAACTCATCCGAGATCTTATGGTCATATACATTTTGACCAAGTTTGGTGCTGATTGGTTAATATTTGTAGATGCTAGAGTGTAAACAAAAAATGTGAACGGACGGACGACGGACGACGACGGACGGCGAGTGATCACAATAGCTCATCCTGAGCACTTCGTGCTCAGGTGAGCTAAAAAGCTATACTGCACGAAATCATTAATGTCTCAGTTAAGTCATTGTAGAAGAACAAGCAATTTAACTCTATATAAACAGCATCTAACTACTAAATTATGCTATATAACTGTTTTATAACATATATACAACTGTTTATTTTCCATTTTCACTGTTCACTTTCAGCTTTTGATCCATCACAGAAGAGACAAAGAAACTTGACTCCCAACCGGAGGACCCTCACGGCGGTGCAAAATGAAAGATGGGCCCATCCATTACATTTGTCACACTGACCCCAGTTCACTATTATGATAAATGGTCTTTTGCGAGTGTCTGGATAAAACTTGTGACAAACTTCACTGTCTGGAACATCCTCACTGCTATCGCT
Source organism: Tridacna gigas (assembly GCA_945859785.2). Taxonomy (NCBI): domain Eukaryota; kingdom Metazoa; phylum Mollusca; class Bivalvia; order Cardiida; family Cardiidae; genus Tridacna; species Tridacna gigas. The sequence goes on along the minus strand of OX244033.2, from coordinate 71,416,100 downwards.
GTCATACAATCTTTTCTTTGTTTTTTTTTTTCAGGTACACCGGAAGGACCAGGCTTTGGAGATAGTATTTCTATGTTATTTGCCCTCTTTTGTTTTTTTACTTCTTGTGTCTTTGTTGTCATTTTTTCAGTTGCCTGTGTCTTAGTTTTGCTTTGTTTCTGTGTGTGTTTTTTTTTTTTTGCATTGTGTTCTTTTATTTTACAAACAATGTCATCTTCAGTGATTGGTCTTCCACCCACCACTTCACTGAGAGTGTTTCTTGCCTTCTTTGCAGTAGCGACATTTTCAAGAATTTTACCACCTTTCTTATTAAAGAATGTTTCAACTGACTCTGTATTGTTTCCTTGTTTGTTAGAAATCTGTGGCAGTCTACTGAACCACGTAGCCGGAGCAACTCGTGTGTCTGAAATTGCATTTACATTAAAAGGGTAGATTCCACTTTTTTTGAATGATGATGTTATGTTTGATACTGATAAGGTAGCATTGTAAACTCCACTGGCTATGCGAGACACATCATATCTTGTTACAATACATCCACCAGACTCACGTAGGTACTTATTACAGGCAGCATTCCATGCTACTTGGAATGGACCAAAGCAGCCAAGGTCTAATGGTTGCAGCAGATGAGAGCAATGTGGGGGCAAGACAAACAATATTATATTATTACTTTTTGCCCAACCTATATGTCCAAGTGATACATGGGTACTATGTCCATCATATAAAACTAAAACATGACTATCATCTCTGCCAGGTAGGTAAGGCAGTAGGTGGTCTTGCACGTACTTCATGAAAACCCCAGTGTTTGACCATCCATTGTGGGTTACTGTACTGATCCTGGACTAGCACCATCCAGAAAATTATCTAGCATTCTTGCCCCCGGGAACACAAAGAAAGGAGGAATTACTTGTCCAACAGCACTGACACAGCCGATCAAAGTAATGATTTTGTTTCTACCAGATGTTACTGCCATGGTCTTGTTGTGCTTACCTACAACTACCTTTGGTGGTTTATGTTCAGGATTGAGTGCCTTTTCATCTAGATTGTAAATTAAATGAGGTTTTCCCGCTATATGATATTTCACTAGTATATGCTGTAGTTCTTTGAAATAATTATCAATGGCCTCATTGGCCTGTGTTGTGGCACTTTTGGCTCTTGCAACATCAAGAGCCCTTGGTTTCTTAACTTTGAGTTCAGGCCAACGGTCCAAAAAATTGTACAGCCACTGGTCAGTAAGCGGTTTATGATCAGAACTCCGTAACCCGAGGTGAACAGCATAATCAGTTGCTAAATTCATAGCCTCTTGACGACTATATCCATATCCCACCTCCGCCATAGTTGTCATGTGATTAGCTAAGATTACCTCTTGTTCTTGTGAAAACAATGGTGCTGGTCCAGATCTCACAACATCAACACTGACATTGCCTCTAGTTCTGTCCTGCAAAGTACTGTAGAGTACACCATAAACCTTGGCAGCTTTTCTTACTGACATTCCATCGTTCCTCACAGCAAGGTAGGCTGAGGTAAGGCTGTCTGTATCATATTTTCTGTACAGACCTCTGTGATCTTCAGTGTGCTGAAAAACCAAATGAATAGGCAATGATATTAAAAACATTACAGAATTAAAACATGAAGAACAGAACTTAACTGATAAGGACAGTACCATTTGAACATCTAACTTTTTTTGTGAAGTATACTTAAAAACTATGAGACAGCGGTGGTAGACCCTGGAAAATATCCTCTTTTGCAGACGAACGCATCGAGAAAGGAAAAAAATGTGTAAAGGGTGCTTTAAAGCTACAAGTCCATTCCAAAAGGCCAAGCCCCCGTAGCTCAGTCGGTAGTGTACAGGACTTGAGAACAGGAGGTCGCTGGTTTGATCCCCGGCTTGGCCAATTTCTTTCCGAGGATTGATGATAGTCATCGCGACAGGATTCATTCCTCTCTCACCGCTGACCTTTGTTTCAACGATGGTTATATGGGAAAGCAGCCAGTGGCTTGGAAAGAATATTGTGCGGAGTACTTGTAAAAGAAACTCCAGGAAAGCATGGATAGGTGCACTGGCCGCCAAGATATCACTGAAATAACGTTGAAAACGGCGTTAAACACCATACAGTCAAATAATCAATCAACCATTCCAAAAGCAACATTGAACTCAATCCCACAGACTGCACTGAGGTGAAGAAAACTTTTTTTTTTCATTTATTTATTTATTTTCTCCCACGTCCCAAAACTTACCATCAGTAAAAACTCAAACTAATTTCTTGGTGTCCTCGACAATTTCATGTAGACTAAAAGGCACTTGAGAGTTTGCTTTGCTTGTTAAGTACAACTGCTATCAGTTGCTTCTGAAAAGGTGGTCTGTTTCTTTCAATTAAGCTATGATTCTTCATGACTTTTACATTGACAAATGGTGGTGTCCACATGTCCAATATTTCAATGTGAAACAGGGAAGCTGATCTGAAAAATGCATAGGAAATCGTATTGAAACGGATAACTCTCTCTCTGTGTCTTACTTGTTTATTCATTTAGGCGATGATTCTTCATGACTTTTTCATAGACAATTGGTGGCTTCAACATATTCAAAGTTTAAATGTGAGATAGGGAAGCTGATCTGAACAATATATAGGAAATTCATATCGAAACGGGTAATTCAGGTGGGTAGGGGTCGGTTCAGAACCCGACCTTCTGTCACCCGTGTTATTCACAGAATCGCCCAATGTCGATGTATTTTGGCATACATCCATTGTGCATGTTTGCACATCTGCGAAGAATTACATATAAGCGCTCAAAGTTCATTTTGAAAATCCGAGTAAAACGAATTTCTGACTCGTAGAGGACAATGATGCGTAATAAGGTCACAAAAACAAAATAGTTCCTGAACAAGTAACACCGCCACGCTCACTTTTTCAAGACATGAATAAACAAACATCAAAAACGCCTTTTAAACCTGTCCTTTCATATTTTCTGATAAAGCAGAGTACCAAATGTGCTTGATATCAAATTTTCAAATGAAACTACTTTTGACTTCTGTCGAATGTTTTAGAAGAAAGGGAGGGAACTACATCTATATATATATATATATATATATATAAGGGAATTAATTTTCTGGGATGAATTCAACTGCTTCGCTAGCTCAGTAGGGTAGACGAAAGGTCCCAAAATCTTTTTTAATTTTGGTCATTGGTGGACAGGGTTCAAATCTGAGCAATTTCTACTTCTTTTACCCAATTTTCTCTCATTTTTTTTCTTTTTTATTTGCTATCCCTAATTCAGAGACATTTATAAATACATGATTTCATATTCAAATCATTAAGAATGGGTGAAAATTTTCAGGCCCTCTGTCTACTTTCATTCATCTCCATAGGATCTTTTTTTTTAACCCCAATACACACGGCTTGCCAGGCTTGAGCTGGGAAGATGCCTGAATCGACATGATATTGCTTGCGACCGTGATGACATGATTCAACCCGTCAAAATGGGAAACAATGATAGTATGACCAGGCTCCAAAATCAATTGTGATGAGAACCCAAAGATATAGGGAAATTAGGCACATGCAATAAAACGTAAATCTGGGTTTGTGTTAAATTTGGTGCATGGGTCCCTACGAGCGCACTTTAATAGTTGGACCAACTTTATCATACGAATTTGCAGGAAATTCCATTAGAAGAAGGTGTATTTTAGTATGTTTTTCTTCCCACAAAGAAATCAAGCAAAAACAAGGCTTTATTAGTGCCTTTTGTCATGTACATGTTTTCGCATTGGCGTAAATGCCATATATCAACAGGTCATCATTGAAGCTGATTTCAGATTCTACACTGAGACTAGTCGTTGCGTGCATTCTGATGGTTAAACCATGTCATGTCAGGCACAGTAGACATACATAAATTTGCAACATTTCACCAGTTTGAGCCTAGCAGCTGTACACCTATGCCTGGCAAAGCGCATCGTGGTGCACACTTTTTGTCTTTCAGCATTACCCTGCCACACTTTTTAGTATGTCCTTTAAACCTATCCGACTAGTCCAAAAGCAACACTGAACAAATTTCCCCCTGACTGCACTGAGGAAAGCTGCTCCCTGTCTTATTTTCATTATTCATTCATCTTTTATTAGTGATTTATCTACTTTTTCCCACATCTTTCCTGTCAAAAGGTACCATCAGCAAAATCTCAAATTTTTTTCTTGTTGTTCCCAACAACTTTATGTAGAGAAAAGAGCACTTAAAAGTTTGTTTTGCTTGTTTTATGCAACTGCTATCAGTCGCTCCTGAAAAAGTACTCTCTCTTTCTCTCTCTCCCTGTCTTTCTTACTGGTTTTTTTTGGTTAGGCTATGATTCTTCATTACTTTTTCATAGACAATAAGTGGTCTCAACATATCCAAAGTTTCAATGTGAGATAGGGAAGCTGATCTGAACAATATATAGAAAATTCATATCGAAACGGGTAATTCAGGTGGGTGGAGGTCGGTTCCGAACCCGACCTTCTGTCACCTGTGTTATTCACAGAATCGCCCAATGTCGATGTATTTTGGCATACATCCATTGTGCATGTTTGCACATTTGCAAAGAATTACATATAAGCCCTCAAAGTTCATTTGGAAAATCCGAGTAAAACGAATTTCTGACTCGTAGAAGACAATGATGCGTAATAAGGTCACAAAAAACAAAACAGTTCCTAAACAAGGAACACCGCCACGCTCACTTCTTCAAGACATGAATAAACAAACATCAAAAACGCCTTTTAAACCTGTCCTTTCATATCTCCTGATAAAACAGAGTACCGAAAGTGCTTGATATCAAATTTTCAAATGAAACTACTTTTGACTTCTGTCGGAATGTTTTGGAAGAAAGGGAGGGAACTATATCTACATACATATAAGGGGATTAATTTTCTGGGTTGAATTCAACTGCTTCGCTAGCTCAGTGAGTTAGACGAAAGGTCCCAAAATCTATTTTTAGTTTTGGTCATTGTTGGAATCTGAGCAATTACTACTTCTTTAACCCAATTTTCTCACATTTTCTCTTTTTCATTCGCTATCCCTAATTCAGAGACATTTATAAATACATGATTTCATATTCAAATCATTAAGAATGGGTGAAATTTTTCAGGCCCTCTGCCTACTTTCATTCATCTCCATAGGATCTTTTTTTAACCCCAACGCACACGGCTTGCCAGGCTTGAGCTGGGAAGATGCCTGAATCGACATGATATGGCTTGCGACCGTGATGACATGATTCAACCCGTCAAAATGGGAAACAATGATAGTATGACCAGGCTCCAAAATCAATTGTGATGAGAACCCAAAGATATAGGGAAATTAGGCACATGCAATAAAACGTAAATCTGGGTTTGTGTTAACTTCGGCGCATCGGTCTCTACGTGCACACTTTAATAGTTGGACCAACTTTATCATATAATTTGCAGACAATTCTATTAGAAGAAGATATATTTTAGTATAGCAAAAACAAAGCTTTGTTAGTGCCCTTTGTCAAGTTCCTGTTTTTGAGTTGGTGTAAATGCCATATACCAGTGGGTCATCATCGAAACCAATTTCAGATTCTACTCTAAGTCTAGTCGTTGTGCGCATTCTGATGGTTCAACCATGTCATCTCGGGCACAGTAGACATAGATAAATTTGCAACATTTCACCAGTTTGAGCCTAGCAGCTGTAGACCTATGCCTGGCAAAGAGCATTGTGTTGCACCCTTTTTGTCTTTCCGCATTACCCTGCCACATTTTTTAGTATGTCCTTTAAACCTATCCGACTAGTCCAAAAGCAACACTGAACAAATTTCCCCCTGACTGCACTGAGGAAAGCTGCTCCGTGTTTTATTTTCATTATTCATTCATTTTTTATTAATGATTTATCTACTTTCTCCCACATCTTTCCAGTCAAAAGGTTCCATCAGCAAAATCTCAAATTATTTTCTTGTTGTTCCCAAGAACTTTATGTAGAGAAAAGGGTACTTAAATGTTTGTTTTGCTTGTTTTATGCAACTGCTACCAGTTGCTCCTGAAAAAGTACTCTCTCTCTCTCTCTCAGTCTCTCTCTCTGTCTCTCTCTGTCTCTCTGTCTTTCTCACTGGTTTATTTAGTTAGGCTATGATTCTTCATTACTTTTTCATAGACAATAAGTGGTCTCATCATATCCAAAGTTTCAATGTGAGATAGGGAAGGTGGTCTGAACAATATATAGGAAATTAATATCGAAACGGGTAATTCAGGTGGGTTGGGGTCGGTTCAGAACCCGACCTTCTGTCACCCGTGTTATTCATAGAATCGCCCAATGTCGATGTAATTTTGCATACAGCCATTGTGCATGTTTGCACATCTGGAAAGAATTACATATAGGCCCTCAAAGTTCACTTGGAAAATCCGAGTAAAACGAATTTCTGATTCGTACTAGATCACGATGCGTAATAAGGTCACAAAAACAAAGTAGTTCCTGAACAAGTAACACCGCCACGCTCACTTTTTTTAAGACATGAACAAACATCAAAAACGCCTTTTAAATCTGTCCTTTCATGTTTTCTGATAAAACAGAGTAGCAAATGTGCTTGATATTAGATTTTCAAATGGAAGTACTTTTGACTTCTGTCGGAATGTTTCGGAAGAAAGGGAGGGAACTACATCTGCATGTATATAAGGGGTTTAATTTTCTGTGTTGAATTCAACTGCTTCGCTAGCTCACTGGGCTAGACGAAAGGTCCCAAAATCTTTTTTAGTTTGGTCATTGTCGGACAGGGTTCAAAATTTCTGAGCAATTACTACTTCTTTAACCCAATTTTCTAATTTTTTTTCTTTTTCATTCGTTATCGCTAATTCTGAAACATTTATAAATACATAATTTCATATTCAAATGATTAAGAATGGGTGAAAATTTTCTAGCTCTCTATCTACTTTCATTCATCTCCATAGGATCTTCTTTTAACCCCAATACACACGGCTTGCCAGGCTTCAGCTGGGAAGATGTCCCAACTCGACATGATATTGCTTGCGACTGTGATGACATGATTCAACCCCTCAAAATGGGAAACGATGATAGTATGACCAGGCTCCAAAATCAATATGTGATGAGAACCCAAAGATATATGGAAATTTGGCAAATGCAGTAAAACGTAAATCTTGGTTTGTTTTAAATTTGGTGCATCGGTCGGTCTGTACGTGCGCAATTTCATAGTTGTACCAACGTTGTCATACTAATTTGCAGACAATTCCATTAGAAGAAGATGTATTTTAGTATGTTTTTCTTCCCACAAAGAAATCAAGCAAAAACAAGGCTTTATTACTGCCTTTGCCAAGTTCATGTTTTTGCATTGGCGTAAATGTCATATATCAACGGGTCATCATCGAAGCCGATTTCAGATTCTACTCTAGTTATTGCGCGCATTCTGATGGTTCAATCATGTCATCTTGGGCACAGTATACATACCTAAATTTGCAACATTCTGCCAGTTTGAGCCTAGCAGCTGTAGACCTATGCCTGGCAAAGCGCATTGTGGTGCACCCTTTTTGTCTTTCCGCATTACCCTGCCACACTTTTTAGTATGTCCTTTAAACCTATCAGGCTAGTCCAAAAGCAACACTGAACAAATTTCCCCCTGACTGCACTGAGGAAAGCTGCTCCGTGTTTTATTTTCATTATTCATTCATTTTTTGTTAATGATTTATCTACTTTCTCCCACATCTTTCCAGTCAATAGGTACCATCAGCAAAATCTCAAATTATTTTCTTGTTGTTCCCAAAAACTTTATGTAGAGAAAAGGGCTCTTAAAAGTTTGTTTTGCTTGTTTTATGCAACTGCTACCAGTTGCTCCTGAAAAAGTACTCTTTCTCTCTCTCTCTCGCTCTCTCTCTCTCTCTCTCTCTCTCTGTCTTTCTTACTGGTTTATTCAGTTAGGCTATGATTCTTTAAGACTTCTTCCTAGACAATTAGTGGTCTCAACATCTTCAAAGTTTCAATGTGAGATAGGGAAGCTGATCTGAACAATATATAGGAAATTAATACCGAAACGGGTAATTCAGGTGGGTGGAGGTCGTTCAGAACCCGACCTTCTGTCACCTGTGTTTTTCACTGAATCGCCCAATGTCGATGTAGTTTGGCATACATCCATTTTGCATGTTTGCACATCTGCAAAGAATTACATATAAGCCCTCAAAGTTCACTTGGAAAATCCGAGTAAAAGAATTTCTGACTCGTAGAAGACCATGTTGCGTCACAAAAACAGAATAGTTCCTAAACAAGTAACACCGCCACGCTCACTTTTTCAAGAAATGAACAGACAAACATCAAAAACGCCTTTTAAACCTGTACTCTCATATTTTCTGATAAAACAGAGTGTGCTTGATATCAAATTTTGAAATGGAACTACTTTTGACTTCTGAATTCTTTTGACTTCTGAATTCTTTGCAGATTTGCAAACATGCACAATGGATGTATGCCAAAATACAGCGACATAGGGCGATTCTGTGAATAAAACGGGTGACAGAAGAATCGAGAGATTCAGTATAAGTTGTAAGAACTTGTTTCTCAATCGATGTAAAATAAATATGCTTAAACTAAACTAACTATATATATATATATAAAAGTATTAATTTTCTGGGTTGAATTCAGCTGAGCTAGCGGAAAGGTCCCAAAATCTTTTTTAGTTTTGGTCATTGGTGGACAGGGTTCAAATCTGAGCTATTATTACTTTTTTTACCCAATTTTCCCACATTTTTATCTTTTTCATTCACTATGCTCACATCTCCCTGTCGGAAGATAGGTTCGCGAAAATAGCTACTGTATTTATTAATTTTCTTAGTAAATTCAGCATATCTGGGTCCTAGCAGTTCTCACTGTGAGGTCCGAAATAATATATATGGCCTCTAAATAGATTAATCGCGTCTTACTTTTTACCGATCCTTCGGTTTAATGAAGAAAAATGTAACTTGTTTTTAATCCTTTTTGTTGAATCAATTACTTTGAATTTCGGGCTCATAATGACTTGAAATCACGTAAAATAACATAAAACGGTAAAGAATAAAAGGGTTTTTTAAGGATCTTTAATCATGTGTAAAGCTATTTGCATTACTCTAAATGAAACCCTGCAGAATGTTTCTTTTTCCAGCATTAGATAGATTTCAGGCTGCATTTTTGTTGTCCAATATACGGTTGACGGAAATTGCCGATCTTTGATTTGCATATTCATTATCAGACTACGTCATCAGCCGAAACGTAGGGCGGCTTACCGGATGTCATCTTCTTGTTACCAAAAAGACTATGCCAGAGGATGATGGTGTTGCCTCAAGATCCTACCATGGAATATTATTTAATTTTCGAAGAGAATACTGACAGAATTAATATTGACAAACGATGATGATTCATGCAATAATAAACCAGTGAACACGGTGACCAGCCATTTCGACACCTAGTCATTTCAGCTCGTTTTGGTCTGTTTTTGCCATGCCTAGCTAAACGAAGTATCCAATCAAATAGTTAGTGTACCATTTTTCATTCTACCATTTTTCATTTTAGCATATGATGGCATTACCAGTTAGGTTTAGTATAATAATTGTGGAACTTATTTCACAGTATCCTATTGAGATTTTGGGATAGTAAGAACTGTTGACGTCTTTACCCTTCACCAAAAATCCAGTGTGTAACAACCATACAGAAGAAGACTTCCGAAAATATACTGGAGAGGAAAAGAAGAAAAAGCTGACATTTTCTTCTTTTCCAACAATGTTTCTTACTCCGATCCATGGAAAAAACAAATTTCACTTGGAATCAATTATGATTTTAAAAATTGATCAGAGCTCGAGATAAGAGGGAGTGATGGTATTCTAAATCCATTATTTCTCTTCCAAATCCTATGTTGTGGGTACTCAGTAGAATCATCTCGATGAGAGACGATTCTAATGAGTACCCATAATATAGGGTTTAGTTGAGAATTTATATTTTCAATTCTAAAATAAAAATCGCCCTCTATCTGGAGGTCTGTTGATCATCACAAACAATAACTTGCCCACACCTGTATGGTCATGTCACTTTTGTATTATTTGTTGCAGGTGATACCTGCCAAATTTAAGATGAGACATGGAGAACACTGTAGCAGCCCATAAAACAGAAAATGGATCAAATACACATGGTAACAGTCCTGTTGAAACATCAACATTTCGTCCACATCAGGAGGATGTAGAAGATGAACTGGAGCTTGTTCCATTTTTAGAAAACCATGACAATGAGACCTGTCATGTAGGAGAACAATATACGCTAATGGCAGGATCTGAAGAAGATGTAGGAATGATTAGGACTTCTAATGAAGAAACTGCTGCCTCCAGTGACCATGCAGAGAATAGCTCTGATATGACAAATGGTGAATGCTCTGCAGAGTCGGAAAATTTCAGTGCAGTGAATCATTTAGAAAACAATACCTATGCGTTTAGAAATGATTTTGAAGTTGTTAAGCTTGCTGAATCACAGGCAGAAGACAAGATTTTTGACGATGCTGAACATCAACAGGAAAATGGAGAATCTGAAGGAAACAGAATTTTGAACAATGAATGTGAACACTTGCAAACCTCGCAGGACTACAAGTTCTTGATTCAGAGTTTAGATGCCAGTATGATTGACAAGTTTGATTTAATGAATGCCAATTTGACTTCCTCTACTTGTGAAGATGCTCTCTCTATATTGATGTTGAAAAAATCTATAAATGAATCAGTTGAAACTTTGAACTATTTTGAATTCCTTCCTGCTGAGTTGATAGTTTATATATTCTCATACCTTTCAACCTATGAGCTATGCAAACATGTAGCACCGGTATGCCGTCAATGGCGTCAGCTATCAAGGGACCAGTCTTTATGGAAATGTATAGACTTTACCTTCTTCAAACATTTACACAGTCTAGATCTTCTGTGGGTTGTGCGTAGAGCACCATTTTTACAGAAATTAGTTATTCGCGGACGAGTTAACATTACCATGGCAGAATTAGCCATCATAACAGAATTCTGTCCAGGGATTCGGGACATAAACCTGGGCTTCTGTGATTCTTTAAACTGTGATATGTTACAGTGTATTGTCAAAAATTGTCCAAAATTAACAAAGATTAACGTGGAAGGATGTGATAAAATTGACAGTAAATGCATTCGACTGCTGACAAAAGCTGATAAATTAACTCACATGAATTTCTCACACTGTTCGCTTCCAGATTCAAGTTTAAAGTACCTTTGTAACAATGTGGCCAAACTTGTCAGTATTAACTTGGATGGTATCTCTTGGACCACCGATAGGTAAGTTTAACCCTTTGCCACACAATCCTAACTTTTAACGACCCTGAAAGAGAGGCCTTTTGAAAACGTAGGAAAATGAGAAAATGCTGGTAACCAGCATTTTCTCCTTTTCCCACAATGTTTTCTACTCTTTCCAAAACAAATTTCAATTTTTGGGTCACATTTATTTTGTTGTCTGCAAATGCTTTCAATTTGGACGAGTCTAAATTTTTTTTCTGGTTTTCCCAAAATGTTTTCAAAATGCCTCTTTCTCGGGGTCGTTAAGTCGTGACTGTGTGGTAAAGGGTTAAGGGAGGAGTCTCAGAGCTTGGAATATCATTGAATGTGGAACAGCTGCTGTATAATGACTCTGCAGAGCTATTCTATTTATAGCTTGACTGTTTTTTTTTTTAACTCTTTACTACACATTTTTAGCTCACCTGAACATGAAGTGCTCATGGTGAGCTATTGTGATCGTGCTGTGTCCGTCGTGCGGTGTGCGTCGTCCATCGTCAACTTTTTACCTTTTGTATGCTCTAAAGGCCACATTTTCAGTCCAATCCTCATGAAACTTGGTCAGAATATTTGTCTTGATAAAATCTAGGACGAGTTCGAAATTGGGTCATGTGAGGTCAAAAACTAGGTCACTAGGTCAAATCTTAGAAAAACCTTGTGTACGCTCTAGAGGCCGAATTTTCGGTCAGATACTTGTGAAATTTGGTCAGAATGTTTGTCTTGATAAAATCTCGGACGAGTTCGAAATTGGGTCATGTGGGGTCAAAAACTAGGTCACTCGGTCAAATGTTAGAAAAACCTTGTGTACGCTCTAGAGGCCACATTTTCAGTCCGATCCTCATGAAATGTGGTCAGAATGTTTGTCTTGATAAAATCTCGGATGAGTTCGAAATTGGGTCATGTGGAGTCAAAAACTAGGTCACTAGGTCAAATTTTAGAAAAACCTTGTGTACGCTCTAGAGGCCACATTTTCAGTCCGATCCTCATGAAATTTGGTCAGAATGTTTGTCTTGGTAAAATCTCGGACGAGTTCGAAATTGGGTCATGTGGGGTCAAAAACTAGGTCACTAGGTCAAATGTTAGAAAAACATTGTGTACGCTCTAGAGGCCACATTTTCGGTCAGATATTTGTGAAATTTGGTCAGAATGTTTGTCTTGATAAAATCTCGGACGAGTTCGAAATTGGGTCATGTGGGGTCAAAAACTAGGTCACTAGGTCAAATCTTAGAAAAACCTTGTGTACGCTCTAGAGGCCACATTTTCAGTCCGATCCTCATGAAACTTGGTCAGAATGTTTGTCTTGATAAAATCTCGGATGAGTTCGAAATTGGGTCATGTGGGGTGAAAAACTAGGTCACTAGGTCAAATCTTAGAAAAACCTTGTGTACGCTCTAGAGGCCACATTTTCAGTCCGATCCTAATGAAATTTGGTCAGAATGTTTGTCTTGATAAAATCTCGGATGAGTTTGAAATCGGGTCATGTGGGGTCAAAAACTAGGTCACTAGGTCAAATCTTAGAAAAACATTGTGTACGCTCTAGAGGCCACATTTTCGGTCAGATACTTGTGAAATTTGGTCAGAATGTTTGTCTCGATAAAATCTTGGACGAGTTCGAAGTTGGGTCATGTGAGGTCAAAAACTAGGTCACTAGGTCAAATCTTAGAAAAACCTTGTGTACGCTCTAGAGGCCACATTTTCGGTCCGATCCTCATGAAATTTGGTCAGAATGTTTGTCTTGATAAAATCTCGGACGAGTTCGAAATTGGGTCATGTGGGGTCAAAAACTAGGTCACTAGGTCAAATCTTCGAAAAACCTTGTGTACGCTCTAGAAGCCACAGTTTCAGTCAGATACTTGTGAAACTTGGTCGGAATGTTTGTCTTGTTAAAATCTCAGATGAGTTTCAAATTAGGTCATGTGGGGTCAAAAACTAGGTCACTAGGTCAAATCTTAGAAAAACTTTGTGTATGCTCTAGAGGCCACATTTTCAGTCCAATCCTCATGAAACTTGGTCAGAATGTTTGTCTTGATTAAATCTCAGACAAGTTTGAAATTGGGTCGTGTGGGGTCAAAAACTAGGTCACTAGGTCAAATCTTAGAAAAACCTTTTGTACACTATAGAGGCCACATTTTCAGTCCAATACTCTTGAAAAATGACCAGAATGTTTGTCTTGATTTTATCTTGAAATAGTACGAAAATGTGCCATGTTGGGTCAAAAACTAGGTCACCAGGTCAAATCTAAGAAAAACGTTGTGTATGCTCTAGAGGCCATATTTTCTGTCCAGTACTCTTGAAAGTTTGTTAGAATGTTTGCCTTGATAATATCTCTGACTAGTTTGAAAATAGGTCATGTCGGGTGAAAAACTAGGTCACTAGGTCAAATCTTAGAAAAACCTTGTGTAAGCTCCAGAAGCCACATTTTCTGTCTGATACTCTTGAAAGTTGGTCAGAATGTTTGTCTCGATGATATCTCAGTCGAATTTGAAAATGGGTCATGTTGGGTCAAAAACTAGGTCACCTGGTCAAATCTTAGAAAAACCATGTGTACACTGTTGTGGCCACATTTTTTGTTCAATACTCTTTTAAAGTTGCTCAGAATGTTTGCCTTGGTAATATCTTGAATGAGTTTGAAAATGGGTCATGTTGGGTCAAAATCTAGGTCACTAGGTCAGATCTTAGAAAAACCTTGTGTAGAGGCTACATTTTCAGTCCAATACTCTTGAAATTTGGTAAGAATGTTTGTCCTGATGATTTCTTGGACCAGTTTGAAAATGTGTCATGTTGGCTGAAAAACTAGGTCACTAGGTGAAATCTTAGAAAAACCTAGTGTACGAATGACTCTCAGAAAGAAGCCTTTTGAAAACACTGTTTGAAAATGAGAAAATGCTAGTATCCAGCATTTTTTCCCTTTTTCACAATGTTTTCTACCCCTTTGAGAGACCAGTTCCACAGCTTGATCCACATATTACTTATTTTATGCAGAAGGTTCAGACTGATGAATTTAAAATTTTATTGTTTGGTAATACATATACATGTATCTCACAAGACGTTGGAAATTGGTTGTGCTTGGTCAAAAGGCTCAGGTGAGCGACTCCAGGGCCATCATGGCCCTCTTGTTTTGTTTTAACTACCCTGATGAAAAAAGCTTTTGAAAACATTGTGGACAAAGAAAAAAATTCCCTACAATGTTTTCTATCCTTCCAAAGACAAATCCCATCATTTTGGTCACATTTGATTTTCCCATGCTAATGCGATCAATTTTGGTTAGTGCCTGTATGTAGTTTTTAGCCCTAATGGCTGAAAGCAAGCAGAATTATGTCATTGCATGGTCTCCGTCTTCCATCCATCTGTCTGTCCATTAGTCTTTTTAAAGTTTACATTCATTGTCAGGTTTTCATGAAACTTGCACAGATTGTTTATCTCATCAATAGCTTGAACCTTATCGATTTTGAAAAGAATCTGACAATCAGTAAGGGAAAAGTAGCCATGTAAACATGAAAATTTACATTTCTTGTTTGCATGATAAAGTCTGCATTTGTTTTTTGATTTTCCGAAAACTTGCAAATTTGCTTAATATCATCAGCAACTTGAACCTCATTGACTTTGAAAAGAATCCAACCATCAGTGTTGGAAAAGTAGCCATTTAACCCTTTCCCAAACAAGCCCTGGTTTTCACGTGTGCAGTACAAGTCTTTTGAAAACACTGTGGGAAAAGGAGAAATTGCTCGTCACGAGCAATTTCTCCTTTTCCCACAGTGTTTTCTACCCTTTTGGAGAACTTTCTGTCATTTTCATCAAATTTAAAATTGTCGTCTGCAAACTCTTTCAATTTGGACCAGTCTAAAATTCATCGTTTGGGAAAGGGTTAAAGTTGAAAATTTGCATTTTTTTTTTTTACGCACTTAAGTCCGCAATTTTGGTCCAGTTTTTTGGAAACTTGCACAGACCATTTGTATCATCAAAGAATTGAAGCCTACTAAAAGTAAAGAAAATCCAGCTATCAGTTCAGGAAAAGCAGCCATTTGATGAATTAGTTTTGTTTACTCAACATATTCCACATTATTAGTCACATTTCTTTGAAACTTGCAGGGATTGTTTTATATATTGATTACTAAAACCCTATCAAATTTGGCTGATTAGCTTTGAGAAATTGTACATCTTGTTTTTTTCACTGTTTGTCCAATTCCCTATGCCTACTTATACTGTCTTAGTGGGTTCAAGCCCAGGTGCAACATCCCCGCCCCCCCCTCCCCCCCCCCCCCATATTTCTGTGTGTTTTTGTCTTTTTGCATCATGAATTCATAATGTAACCTAGAAAAAAGCAAAATCACTGCCAGTGGAGCGATTCAGGTCTAGTGTTATTTTGTAAAGAGATAAGAAAACTTTAACCCTTTACCAAACGACAAAATTTCAGCCTTATCCAAATTGAAAGCATTTGCAGACGACAATTTCAATGTGGCTCAAATGGTGCAATTTTTCTTTGATGGGATAGAAAAGATTGTGGGAAAAGGAGAAAATGCTGCTTACCAGCATTTTCTCCTTTTCCCACAATCTTATCTAAAGGCTTCTGTCCCAGGGTCGTTAAAAGTCAGGATTGTGTGGTAAAGGGTTAAGATATTGTCATAGCCTTCATCTGCATCTTTGTAAAAAACTGATATCTCTGTTGTTGTTGTTGATCTATCCCAGTGTTGTTGTTGCGATGGTACAGAAACACCAAAACTGGCTACAGGAAGTAGAGCTTGATGGAGCGGAGATCTCAGATGAATCGTTAAAATACCTGTCTCGATGTTCACACCTGCGACTATTCAGCATGTCCTTCTGTGAATGTGTTACAGACGAAGGGCTGATGTATTTAAAGGTAAGATGACCCTTAACCCCTTAGCAAACAACAAAATTTTAGCCTTATCCAAATTCAAAGCATTTGCAGACGACAATTTCATAGTGGTTCAGATGGTGCAATTTCTCTTTGAAAGGGTAGAAAACATTGTGGGGAAAAGGAGAGAGTGCTGTTTACCTAGCATTTTCTCCTTTTCCCACAATGTTTTCAAAAGCCTTCTTTCCCTGGGTTGTGAAAATCCGTGATTGTTTGGTAAAGGGTTAAACCGACCCAACCTGCATTGAATATGCACCCACATGTAAGTCTTGAACATAACTCTTTACCAAACAATGAAATTGACCAAACAATGCCTTGTTTTAAAGATCCAGGGAATAGACTCTAGAAAATATTGTCCGAAAAGGAGAAAATGCTGACAACCAGCACTTTCACTTTTTTCGCCCACAACGTTTTATGTTTATTCAAAACAAATTCCATAATTTTAGCCAAACTTAATATATTGTCTGTAAATGCTTTCAATTTTCACTAGTCGTAAGTTTTTTGTTGTCTGGTTAACCCTTACCATACAAGCCTGAGTTTTAACGACCCTGAGGAAGAGGCCTGTTGGAAACATTGTGGGAAAAGGAGAATATGCTGGTAACCAGCATTTTCTTCCTTTTCCAACAATGTTTTCTGTCCTATCAAAAACAAATTTCATCATCTGAGCCAGATGAAAATTGTCATCTGCAAATGCTTTCAATTTGGACAAGTCCGAAGTTTTGTCGTTTGGTTAACCCTTTCCCAAACGACAAATTCTGGACTAGTCCAAATTGAAAGAGTTTGCAGACGACAATTTTAAATTTAATGAAAATGACGGAAAGGTCTCAAAATGGGTAGAAAACACTGGGGGAAAAGGAGAAATTGCTCGTTACGAGCAATTTCTCCTTTTCCCACAGTGTTTTCAATAGACTTGTACTGCAGACACGTGAAAACCAGGGCTTGTTTGGGAAAGGGTTAAGACTTATACATTAAAGCACAACTGGAATTGGTTGTGTCTTTATGGAATATTACAACAGTCTGCCAGTGCGCACCTCTTTACACAAACAACGAGGATTTGATTGTCACCTTAGAGGTCAGTTGATTTTAACCCTTTCCCAAACGATAAATTTTAGACTGGTCCAAATTGTAAGAGTTTGCAGACGACAATTTTAAATTTGATGAAAATGGCAGAAAGTTCTCAAAAAGGGTAGAAAACACTGTGGGAAAAGGAGAAATTGCTCGTTACGAGCAATTTCTCCTTTTCTCACAGTGTTTTCAAAAGACTTGTACTGCAGTCACGTGAAAATCTGGGCTTGTTTGGGAAAGGGTTAACTGGAACTATCTTAGGCAAGGCTCCTCAGAGCCCAAGTGTAGAACTAGGAAAAATCAGGAAACATGTGAATTTGTGAACTGTCACTGTGATATGACTGAAATATAGTTGGAAGCAGTATGAAACATAATTTAATCAGTCAACAACCTATTATTGAATCATGTAACCAGACTGCAGATTGATGTCACTTTACAGGACTTGAAGAATTTAGAGGTATTAAGACTGAGGAAAGGTACAGATTTCTCCCAGAATGGGCTGATCACATTCTTCAAAGAAGCGCATTTGAGTAAACTACATTCCCTTAATCTGTCCGAATGTTCGGAAATCAATGACGCTGTTGTTCTTGAAATGGTCAAATCGTAAGTTGAGTTTTACTCACTTGTACTTTTATTTGTTTTTTTTTTTTGTTTTTTTTTTGCCCTATTCTAAAAATAGAGGATCTTACATGAGTTTATGTACTATCATTTTAACCCTGTGCCAGACAATCCTGGGTTCTAATGACCCTAGAAAAGAACAATTTTGAAAACATTTCTCCTTTGCCCTCACTGTTTTCTATCCTATCATAGAAAGTCAGCTCATTTATAGTAATTTTGAATTTGTTGCCTGCTGATGTTTTGAATTTTGGGAGACTCTAAAATCTGTCATGTGTGGAAGGGTTAACTCTTTACCAAACGACAAAATTTTAGACCAGTCCAAATTGAAAGCTTTTGCAGACAACAAAATAAACGTTACTGAAAAATTGAAATTTGTTTTGGGAAGAGTAGAAAACATTGTGGAAAAGGAGAAAATGCTGGTTACCAGCATTTTCTCTATTTCCCACTATG
Organism: Tridacna gigas; assembly: GCA_945859785.2. Lineage (NCBI taxonomy): Eukaryota > Metazoa > Mollusca > Bivalvia > Cardiida > Cardiidae > Tridacna > Tridacna gigas. The sequence continues at coordinate 71,397,827 of OX244033.2, read as the reverse complement.
TTTTCAAAAGGTTTTTTCCTCAGGGTCGTTAAAAGTCGGGGTTGTGTGGTATAGAGTTAACAAACAACTTGACTCAAATCATATAATTGAAGCATCAGATTATATTTTGGTCAACAAGTTTAAAAGAAAAGATAATACATGTACATAGACACATTTTATCATACCCCCACACCTACGAAGTTGTGGGGGGTTACAGGTTTCGCCATGTCTGTCTGTCCGTCTGTCCGCCAATCCATCCCCGTTTTCGTTTCTGTGCTCTAACTCAAAAGCTGTTTGACCAAGGACCCTAAAACTTTATACATGTGTTGCTCATGACCCAAGGAGGTGCCCTATTGTTTACTGGGTCACTTGGGTCAAAGGTCAAGGTCAGAAGTGAACTTTGTTTTGAAAATCATTTCCCTTATCTGATTGTGCTGCTTCAGTGACAAGATGGTGGTGGAGGGTATTTATCCGCTTTGTGACAGTTCTAAATTTAGAGTGCCAGATAGAGGGAGTGATTTTGATTACAAAATTGAAAATACTAGTTATTCTCCACTGAGCCCTATGTTATGGGTACTCATTAGAATCGTCTCATCGAGGCAATTCTAATGAGTACCCACAACATAGGGTTTGGGAGAGAAATAATGGATTTAAAATACCATTACTCCCTCTTATCTGGAGCTCTGAAATTGTTGTCTCGAAATGCTTTAAATTTGAACCAGTCTAAAAATTTGACCACCAGTAAAGAGTAAAATAAATTACTGACAAACAACCAACCTTCATCATCAGCTTTAGCCTACGATTTTTATGAATTGCTGGCTATCGGCATTTTCTCCTTTTCCCTAAATGTTTTTAAAATCTTTCACATCTATTTCCAGATTCATAAAGTAGGGGTTTGTTTGGTAAAGCGTTTTTCTTGATTTTATTCAGAAACAAACATTTTCTCTGTATTTGTAGATGTGGTCGAAACTTGCAAGAGCTGGCACTCAGCTGGTGTTGGTTTATAACTGAGACTGGCCTAATTTCAATTGTGGACCATTGCAGGTATATTTACTGATTGTTAACTCTTTACCGGACGACAAAATTTTAGCCTTGTCCAAATTGAAAGCATTTGCAGACAACAAATTAAATGATAGCCAAAACATGAAATTTGTCTTTCATAGGGTAGAAAACATGGTGGGAAAAGGAGCATTTTCTCCTGTTTCCACAATGTTTTCAGAAGCCTTCCTTCTCAGGGTTGTTAAAAGTCAGCATTGTGTGGTAAATGGTTGATTGATTATTTGTACAACCCATATTTTTAGACTAGCAAACGCTAGTCTATTGCCATCGAGAGTGACCCAGATTCAAATGTAAACATAAAAACCCACAGTCCTTTTCCCACAAAGTTTTCTTGCCTTTTTTAACAATTTCAAATTTATGGAAAATCTGCCATTGTTTTGCTTTTGGAGAGATCTAAAATTTTCTATGTGGGAAGGCATTAACACCATTTTCAGCATCATTTCAGTCATACCTTTGTGGCCAGTGCAACTATCTATGTGTTTTGAAAGTTGCCTTTACCCATTCCTTAACCCTTTCCCAAACAAGCCCTGGTTTTCACTTGTCTGCAGCACAAGTCTTATGAAAACACTGTGGGAAAAGGTGAAATTGCTTGTAACGAGCAATTTCTCCTTTTCTCACAGTGTTTTCTACCCTTTTTGAGAACTTTCTACCATTTTCATCAAATTTAACATTGTCGTCTGCAAACTCTTTCAATTTGGACCAGTCCAAATTTTGTCGTTTGGGAAAGGGTAACAAAAAAATCTTACCAAGCCACCCACTGTCTTGAGACATAAACATTATCAAGACAATTTTTGAGAGTAGGAGAGGGTTGAATCCTGCAGCACTAACTATCATGAGTCTTTGATCCTCTCCGGCACTATCCGGAGGTTCGGATGACCCTTAGATAGAAGGCTTTTGAAAATGTTGTGGTAAAAGAAGAATATGCTTGTGACAAGCATTTTCCTCCTCATAATTTTGAAAACACAGGATTAGTGTGGGAAAGATCTAAGAATTTTTACTTTTCAGTAACCTTCGGATGTTGGATCTCCTTGGGATTGATAAGATAACTGGTGAATGTTTGGCTCGGGTACCAGATGAGATGGTGTTTCTCCGGTTTCTAGATCTACAACAGTGCAATAAGGTGAGTTTGTGCGTGTACCAATTGATTACCCAATGATTATGTATTTTTAACTCTTTACCGCATGACAAAAATCTAGACTTGTCCAAATTTAAAGCATTTGCAGACGACAGTTTAAATGTGACTCTGTTGGTAGTGGACAGGACTTGAGAACAGGAGGAGGTTGCTGGATTGGCCAACTTCTTTCCGAGGATTGATGATAGTCATCATGACAGGATTCATTCCTCTCTCACTGCTGACCATTGTTTCAACGATGGTTATGTGGGAAAGCAGCCAGTGGCTTGGAAAGAATATTGTAGAGTACTGGTAAAAGAAACTCCAGGAAAGCATGGATAGGTGCACTGGCTGCCGTGATATAACTGAAATAATATTGAAAACGGCGTTAAACTCCATACAATCAATCAATTTTACCAAATGGCCAGATTTTGGACTAGCCCAAACTTAAAGCATTTGCAGACAAGAAAATAAATGGGACCCAAAAACTGATTTATTTTTGAAGGGTAGAAAACATTGGGAAACCAAGAAAATGCTGATTACCAGCATTTTCTCCTTTTTCCTCAATGTATTCAAAGCTGCCTTTCTCAGGGTTGTCAAAAGTTGGTATTGTGTGGTTCAGGGTTAACTTTCAAAAGGGAAACCCATACTGGAAGGTCACATAAACCTAGAAATATTTTTGACACAGTTTTTTCCCCTTTTTAAAATTTGAATTTTCACCCCCTCCCCCCAAATATCAACTAGTAACTGCAGCCAAGTGTTGGCCCGTCGTAGACTGCTCTTGTTACCTCTCATGCTGTCAAAACATTTAGCCAAATGAAAAAGCAGTAAAAGTGCCAAATTCTACACCCGGCTATAGGGGCAAGCCAGAATACTTCATGGCAGTTAAACCTTAACCAAATGACAAAATGTTAGACTGGTCCAAATTGAAAGCATCTGCAGATGACAAATCAGAAATTTTTCTTGATTTTGGTCATGAACAGAGGCAAGCAAGAATACTTCATGGCAGTTAAATCTTTACCAAATGACAACATGTTAGACTGGTCCAAATTGAAAGCACCTGCAGATGACAAATCAGAAATTTTTCTTGATTTTGGTCATGAAAGTTTCAAGTAGCAACTGGATGTTTTGCGAATTCTGATTATTATGACCTGTTTAATATGAGAAACAGCTTTGTGACAAATAAGAATACAAAAAATGGTGGTTTTGAGATAAACTCATCCAGAAGAACCCTAACTTGTTAACCCTTTACCATATGACAAAATTTAAGACCCTTTCAAATTGAAAGCATATGCAGACGACATTTTCAGTGTGGCTCAAATAGTGTTATTTGTCTTTGATAGGGTAGAAAACATTGTGGGAAAAGGAGAAAATGCTGGTTACCAGCATTTTCTCCTTTTCCCACAATGTTTTCAAAATGTTTCTTCCTCAGGGTCGTTAAAACTAGGGATTGTGTGGTAAAGGTTTAACCCTTTACCACACAATCCCGACTTTTAACGACCCTGTAGAAAAAGCCTTTTGAAAACATTGTGGGAAAAGGAGAAAATGCTGGTAATCACAATGTTTTCTTCCCTATCAAAGGCAAATTCCATCATTTTAGCCACAATGAAATTGTTGTCTGCAAATGCTTTCAATTCGGACAAGTCTACATTTTTGTCATGTGGTAAACAGTTAAAGGTTTGTTTCCTTACATTCTTTGAGATAAGTGTTGCTGAAATTTTATCCAGAAAGCCAATATATGACCGATTTTGTAAATTCTAATTTTCTTTTATCATTTCACTGAATCATTACAGATTGTGGACTCGCTGATTTACGATGTTGTACGTTGTAAACCTGATCTTCAAGTCCTCAACTATTACGGAGAGAAGTTCATACACTGTGAGGAATTGAGTGTGTCAGATTTATCTGAGGACAATGCAGTCAATCAGGAGCAAACATAATGTTTAAAAAATCAGAAATTACTGATCAGGTTTTGAAACTGATAGGATACAAACTGCTAAATCTCCACCAAACAATTTTGAATTTCGCTAAAGTAAAAGACTATAAAAACATTGTTGAAAAAGGAGAAAATACTGGCAACCAGCATCTTTTCCTTTTCTAATAATGTTTTATATACTATAACTCTGAACAACACAATTACAAGTTTTGAAAGAAAAGGCTTTTGAAAACAAGGGAAGAGAAGAAAATGCTGGTAACCAGCATTTTCTCTTTTTCCCACAATGTACTCTACCCTCTGAAAGATAGAAATCATCATTTGAGCTGCATTTAATTTGTCGTCTGCAAAAGCTTTCAATTTGGACAAATCTAAAATTTTGTCATTTGGTAAAGAGTTAACTCTTACCGTACAATTATCAATTCTCACAACCGAGTTAGATATTTTTGATCTACGACAACACTATATATGTATTCTATTTATCTTTTAACGCCTGATTTTTACTCATTGTGAAAAAGATGTGAAAAATGTTGCTGACAAATGCATGTTGACAATTCATTTATATCGGAACTCCCATTTTAAAGTTGCATTACCCACATATATAGTACTTTATCGTAGTGATTAAATGTCCGAAAATTGCGACTGAGATCGCTTTGGATTATTCTATTTGATGAGAGGCGGTAAACAAGCATTCAACGTCACAGGCAGGAATTACGTAAGCAAATCATCAAAAGTAGAGCGCATGCTATGACATCGTTCTTTTTTCGTGGGCTTTCTGCAATAATCGTTACTGTTTTTGGAGTACATTTCATTCATAAATGGCAATGGGGGGGGGGGGGGGGGGGAGTCACTGGAAATTACTGTTCTATAAATATCCGTGGTATATCAAAAATCTGTAAATATCCGTGGTATATCCAAAAAAATATCGCATGGGTGTTATTGCATGGATATCCAGTTAGTTAAAAGATAAATTGTCAAAGCCCAGGTGTCATCATGGGCATTGTCATGATCTGCGTCGTCGCCATACAAAAACTTTGTAATATCTCTGTTATTATTACTGAAGAAATTTTGTAATATCTCTTGTTATTATAACTGAAGATATTTACTTCAAACTTGGACAAGTTGTTAAGTATCAAAAAGGAAGCCTGTACAACAAGGGCAGGTAACTATCAAAGTATTTTTACACAGTTATGCCCCCGTTTCGACTAGGAATTTTCACTGAAAATCAAGCAACTACTGCCGAGCGCTGGCACCTGCATGCAGTGCTTTTGTTCAAAATGTTGTGTGCTGTATAATTGCCTTTGTGATCTTACCTTTTACCAGATGAAAAATTATAGACTAGTTAGTGTGGAAAACATTGGCTGATGGCAAATCAAATGCAGCTCAAATGATGGGGTTATCACTCAGAGGGTAGAAAACCAGATGTGTGTAGAAGAAAATAGCGTTTACAGATGCCTCATAAACCCTTTACAGCACAATCCCAACTTTTAACGACCCTGAAGAGGAGGCCTTTGGAAAACATTGTGGGAAAAGGAGAAAATGCTGGTAACCAGCATTTTCTCTTTTTCCCACAATGTTTTCTACCCAATCGAAGACAATGGAGCCAGATTTGAATTGTCGTCTGCAAATGCGTTCAATTTGGACAAGTTCTAACTTTTTCTCGTAAGGTAAAGAGTTAAATCTGGCTCAAATGATGGGATTGTTTAACAGAGGATAGTAAACACTGGGGGAAAAGAAGAAAATGCTGGTCAATGGAATTTTCTCTTTTTCCCACAACATTTTCAATAGCTTTCTTCTTCAGAATAGTATTTACAATGGGATAAATCGGTAAAGGATTGAATTTTTAATATTTTCTGTTAGGATCAATGTTTTCAAGAATCTTGTTGTGTGCATGTGGCAAATTGTTGTCCAAAAAAAAAAATGTCCAGCATTACTTGATTGATTTGCTTTTATTTACTGTTGCCAGGGGTTGCATTTGTGGGCAACACCTTCTGATGGTCGTTATTTAACCCTTTCCCTTTAATGCCCCTGGGAAAGAAGCCTTTTGAAAACATTGTGGGAAAAGGAGAAAATGCTGGTAAACAGCATTTTCTCCTTTTCCCACAATGTTTTCTACCCTAACAAAGAAAAATTGCACCATTTGAGTCACACTGAAATTGTCGTCTGCAAATGCTTTCAATTTGGACAGGTCTAAAATTTTGTCGTCTGGTAATGGGTTAAGTCATGAGGGATAATCCAAGATACAGGACTAAACCAATCCAAAAGTACGCCAGGTTCTTTAATTAACATGCTTACTAATAGCACTGTCACATGGGACATCATTTTAACATCTCAACCAAAAGACTATTGGTAATTTCTGTGCTGGCCAACCGTAGGGATCTAATCCACAATCTCAAGTGTCTTGAGATTTTTCCTTACAAGTCTCATGGCCTACCAGTTGAGCTATTTTGGCTGACAAAATCATTATGAAAGTGAAAGTTTTATAAATAGGATGCTTCATTCAAGAAAGACCATACTTTTCAACTAGACAATCCCATTAATGATCTGGGTGAGGACTTTGGAAAATATTTTGGGAAAAGCAGCCAGCATTTTCTCCATTTCCCACAATGCTTTCCAATCTTTGAAGGCGAATCCGACCCTTTCAAGGTAACTCTAATTTTTGTACCCTTGTACCAAATGACAAAATTTGTACTTTTTGTATATTGAAAGCAACATTAAGACAACAATTTAAATGTGTTTTAGGGTCAATAAAAAGCGGGATTGTGTGGTACAGCGTTAATCAACATTTAATTTGGCATCTGCAAATACTTTCAATTTTTAAAAGTCTGAGATTTTTTTTTTTAACAGTAAAGGGTTTATTAATTGCATTTTAAGTTTCTAGTACTGTAAGTCAAAGCTCTTAGTGTTGTCAGTCAGGTTTAAATCTCTTTAGATTGAGAATGAGTCTAACAGTGCCATCTTTCTTTGGTCTTGTAAAATGTTAGGATAAAATTCACCTCTATCATATCCTGTTACTTCTTCCACTATTCCTTTATTGATGAAGTATTTAATTTCACGGTCAATAAGTTCTTATTCAGTCTGATGGAATTTAGTGGGACAAGGAATAAAAGGTTGCCAAGGCTTAATGAAATATCAAGTTTTAAACGGGATACTGTTTGAGAAATCTAGTTATCAGATGTGATTATTTTTTTCATTCTGATATGAAATCTTTTAACTGTCCGTCTCTAAATTTTTCATGGGTATTATTAACAATTGACCCAGTATAAATGCGCTTAAACTTAATAGGGTCTTTTTCCCTTGTTTGACCGAGCTGGAGCTTCCCCCAGTAACTCTGTCCTTTGCTCTGTCCCTGGCCATACTTTGGACTTTTCTTATAAGTTTGGTCTCTCTAGATGTATGTTCTGTTGTCCATTTGATGTCTCGTGCCCTTTTGGGCAGGTCTTTGTTGTAAAAAATGACCTGAAGTTACTCCCTCCAGTTTGAGATCTTTATACCCCCCACCTACGAAGTAGAGGGGGTTATATTGGTTTCACCATGTCTGTTTGTCTGCCCATCCATCCGTCCATCGGTTTGTCTTGTTTACATTTCTGTGCTGTAACTCAAAAGCTGTTTTATCTAGGACCCCGAAACTTTATACAAGTGTTCCTATGACCCAAGGAGGTGCCCTATTGTTTTTGGGTCTCATAGGTCAAAGTTCAGGGTTGCAAGTGAACTTTGTTTCTCTGATTGTGCTGCTTCAGTCACAAGGTGCTGGTCAGGTGTATTTTTGTCTGCTTTGCAACAGTTCTAGTTTTTATTGTTTTTCAATTTCATCAACTTTGGCATCCATGTTATCATCAAATAAACTGTCAGTGACAGGGGTGTCAAGATCACAAACCTTCCTGTATTTTGCAGGAATACCTGGCTTTATCCAAGATCTTCTTTTTCTATTGCAATGATAAATTCCGTTGGCAAATATTTGTAACCCATCCTTCTGTAACTGGGGCATTTGGTTTTGTTTGCCTTAATTTTTATGAATGTTCAAACCTATTAGGTTTGGAACCATGGCCATTTTTAAGTGCTGATGAATGGCTTGCTTTGTGAGGTCGCCTTCACGTTTGTCCTTCACTGCTGTCCATATTTTTCAAGTCATGACAGGTACCTCCAATCATTTACAGCTAGCTGGAACCAGGTATTTGGCAGACAATTCTTTGCTTTTATCTTCTTGCATTGGCTTATTGATTGCTCTATCCACCAACTGTTTCAGTTTTTCATCAACATTGTGATGGAATATTTGGGTTTCCTCATATAGTCCATCGAAGTCTGTTGGAAAATTAACATAGGTCCAATCAGCAGCATCCGAGTCCTGGATATCGCTCAATTCATCGTCATTGACCAACCCTTCTGGCCACGTCACAAAATTTCCATCTGCCAGGGAAACCTCATTATCTGTATTTAACTCTTTACCACACGACAAAAATTTATACCTGTCCAAATTGAAAGCATTTGCAGACGACAATTCTAATGGGGCTCAAATAATATGATTTTTGTTTAACAGGTTAGAAAACATTGTGAGAAAAAGAGAAAATGCTGGTTACCAGCATTTTCTCCTTTTCCCACAATGTTTTCAAAAGGCTTCTTTGTCAGGGTCGTTAAAAGTCGGGATTGTGTGGTAAAGGGTTAATGTCTTCTTCAACTGCTGTTGGATTTTCGCCATGTTAAATGCTATATTGGACAACAGCTCAGTCTGCTCCCACTCGCACAATTGCCTCTCAGACCCCATGTTGGAAATCTTTCCCCAGAGTGTGATTACACTTTTGTAAAAGCTTCGGCCCTGCGCTAGGTTGACATCAACGGTGTCTGTTTGTGCATCTGGGATTCCCGCAGTGGTGATCTCGCTTTGAAAACTATGGGGATTTTCCCCCTTTTCAGTTCCATTGTTATTGTATGGGAACGTATTTTGGATTTCCCAGAGTTTCATTCACTTTCCCAGTCTTTATTCTCGCCATTTTGCGAGTTCTCTTCAGCAATTTGTCAATGTAAGATGGGTTCTGTGCCTGCTGCTGATAAGCCATTTTGGCTGAAAAGTCCTTTGTCAGTGCCTCCAGACAATGAACAGAAAGATTGATAATTCAATCCTGCTTTAAATGTTAATTTTATGAATGAATCCAATCCAATGACACTTCTTACATGTAGTGTATATATTTAAAGATTAATTGCTAGTAAACTTCTTTTTTTGTCTTGTGAAACCTTATCAGTTAAAAAATAAACATTTTTTTTTTTTAAATTTCCTTTACAGAATGACCAGTTCCATTCACTTTCCATTATGACCTTGACCTTCTTACTCTGGTCTCTCGTGAAAACCTAAGAAACACTTGGTTTGGTTGAATACGAGTATCTTTGTAGTATTGATGATGTACTAGAAGATTGCAAAAACTTGTCTGTTTACCCTTTACCACACAATCCTGAGTTTTAACAAACCTGTTAAAGACGCCTTTTGAAAACATTGTGGGAAAAGGAGAAAATGCTGGTAACCAGCATTTTCTCCTTTTCCCACAATGTTTTCTACCCCATCAAAGACAATTCCATCATATGGGCAAGATTTAATTTGTTGTCTGCAAGTACTGGTATGTTCAATTGGACAAGTGATTAAGAGTTAAAGGGGGCTGTTTATTTTCCAAGCCGTAAATGAACATTTCTTGTAAAATCGATAATACTGATAATACAAGTAGATATAGTTTTCTTTGCTCTTATATAGACTCGATGATTTGTGCAATTTTGGGCGGTAAGATAAAGGGACGTTCATTTTACAATCAGTGACAACATCTATTTTTACTACATAAAATATGACATTATCATAGTGATTTGAATATGAGTCATGGTAATCAATGAGTGTTATTGATCATGTGACTGTCCAACATGTCTTCAAGTCCGGGCAGGAAAGTTAAAATATCTAAAGAGGCTAAGTAGCCTATAAACCTTTTACGACACAAAAAAATTTCAGACTTGTCCAAAGTGAAAGCATTTGCAGAGAATAAAATAAATGTGACTCAAAAACTGAAATGTGTATTAGAAAACATTGTGGGAAAAGGAGAAAATGCTGGTTACTAGCATTTTCTCCTTTTCCCACAATTTTTTTTAAAGGCTTTTTATTCAGGGTTGTTGAAACCTGTGATTGTATGGTAAAGAGCTAAGGAAATACCATTGAAATATTTGCAGGCAACAAATGTGGTTCAGTTGATGAAATTTGCCTATTCGAAAGGGCAGAAAAAAATTGAGGAAAATGGCGGAAATGCTGGTTACCAGCATTTTCTCCTTTTCCCACAATATTTTCAAAAGCTGTCTACTTCAGGGTCAATAGAACATGACATTTCTTGCTAAATGGTTAAGTGATAATTTATTTATGATTTCTTTTTTGTTATTTTTCAATTTATGTTTTTTTTTTGTTATTTTTCATAAAACAATGAATTGTGATTCTGTTTATGTCCTGCTGGTATTGTTGTAATGATAAACAATTACTTGTGGCTTTGAAAATTAAACTGTGAGAAAACTTTTCTTTGTGTTATTTTTATCATTCTTAACTCCAAACGACAAAATTTTAGACTAGTCCAAATTGAAAGCATTTGCAGCTGACAAAAAAAAAAAATGTGACTCAAAAATTGAAATTTGTTTTGGAAAGGATAGAAAACATAATGGGAAATGTGTTATTTTTATCATTCTTAAAACTCCAAACGACAAAATTTTAGACTAGTCTAAATTGAAAGCATTTGCAGACGACAAAATAAATGTGATTCAAAAATTGAAATTTGTTTTGGAAAGGATAGAAAACATTGTGGGAAAAGGAGAAAATGCTCGTTACCAGCATTTTCTCCTTTTCCCACAATGTTTTCAAAAGGCCTCTTTCTCAGGGTCATTAAAACACGGGATGGTGTGGTAAAAGGGTTAAGAATGTCCTCATTAGACCAACAGAGACAAAATCTTAAGTTGGGTTCATAGATTTTTTCTTTATTACTTAACTCTTTACCACATAACCCCGACTTTTAACGATTCTGAAAAAGAAGCATTTTGAAAACACTGTGGGAAAAGGAGAAAATGCTGGTAACCAGTCATTTTCTCCTTTTCCCACAATGTTTTCTACCCTTCCCAGATCAATTTTTAATTTTTGAATCACCTTTATTTTGTCGTCTGCAAATGCTTTCAATTTGGACCAGTCTAAAATTTTGTCATTTGGTAAAGAGTTAATCTCCACTGTTTGCAATGTTATATACCCATTATGAATTACTTAACCCTTTACCAAATGACAAAATTTTAGACTAGTCCAAATTGAAAGCATTTGCAGACGACAAAATAGATGCAACTCAAAAATTGAAATTTGTTTTGGAAAGGATAGAAAACATTGTGGGAAAAGGAGAAAATGCTGATTATTAGCATTTTCTGCTTTTCCCATAATGTTTTCAAAAGGTCTTTCAAAAGGCTTTCAAAGGTTTTCAAAAGGCCTTTTTCTCAGGGTTGTTAAAATGCGGGACTGTGTGGTAAGGGTTAAGAATGTCCTCATAAGACCAACAGAAACAAAATCTTAATTTGGGTTTGTAGATTTTTTTTATTACTTAATCTCCATTGTTTTCAGTGTTATATACCCGTCATGGATTTCTTATCTTATGCAAGTTTGAATTTTTTTCCTTTTCAATCATTTGGATGTTACCTTTGTCAAAAATGACAGCCTGGGAACATTCAAAATCTGATCAGAGGGACATCTACTTTACCCCATCCCACAGTGAAGTAAAACAGATGTCAATGAGATCGTTTTCACACATAAATGACTAAAAATGGAAACTGAAATTCAAAATGCCTTGGATCGAGCACTTCCTGTTTGTGTGCCATCTTTGAAAATATTGACAACAAAATTTCAAATGGCTTATTCACAATGATTCTGGAGGATGTTTTAACAATGACAGGTGTTGTTAAGGGTTGCAATGTATTTTTGATGGCACTGACTGGTCATTCATATATGAAATTATACCCGTAGTACTTGTACTTGAATTGGTCTAAAAAAGTGCGAATCCATTGTTGGTAACCAGCATTTTCTCCTTTTCCCACAATGTTTTCGACTCTTTGGAAGTCAAATCACATCAATTGAGTAACAATTAATTGGTCGTCTTCAAAGGCCTTTGATTGCAATGAATCTTAATTTTTCTTGTTTGGTAGTGTTTAAATATTTTTGTCACTATGTTCTTTAGATCAGTCATATACTGTTTGAAACGGACCAAAGTTGGTGGGGGGGGTGCGGGGTTTAATGAATTGACCTCAACGCTATACGACATAATCCTACCAAAGACAGAAATCATCATTTTAGCTACGCTTATGTTGTCGCTTGCAAATGCTTTCAGTTTGGTCTAATCCCAAATTTTGTCATTTGGTAGAGTTAACCCTTTACAACACGACAATATTTTAGACTTGTCTGAATTGGAAACATTTGCAGACAACAAATTAAATGTAACTCAAAATATGAAATCTGTCTATCATAGGGTAGAAAACATTGTGGGAAAAGGAGAAAATGCTGGTAACCAGCATTTTCTCCTTTTCTCACAATGTTTTCAAAAGGTGCTTTTCTCAGGGTCATTAAAACGTAGGATTGTGAGGTAAAGGGTTAAACCTATGACAAAATTTTTTATGTGTCCAGACTGAAAGCATTTGCAGACAACATAATAACTCCTTCCTGCACAGTAAAATTTCAGACTTGCCCAAACTGAAAGCTTTCGCAGATGACATTTTAAAAGTTGTTTAACCCTTTACCAGACGACAAAATTTTAGCCTTGTCCAAATTGAAAGCATTTGCAGATGACAATTTCAATTTGGCTAAAATAGTGCAATTTTTCTTTGATTGGGTAGAAAACATTGTGGGAAAAGGAGAAAATGCTGGTTACCAGCATTTTCTCCTTTTCCCACAATGTTTTCAAAAGGCTTCTTTCCCAGGGGCGTCAAAAGGCGTCATTGTGCGGTAAAGGGTTAAATCTTTACCAAACAACAAAATTTCACACTTATCCAAATTCAAAGTACCGGTATTTGCAGACGACAAAATAAAAGGTGGCTCAAATGGCGGAATTAATCCTTGAAAGCACAAAACTTTGTGTTGAAAGGAGAAAAAGCTGTTTACCAGCATTTTCTCCTTTTTGAACAATGTTTTCAAAGGGGTTCTTTTCTAGGGTCATTAATTCCTAGGATAGTTTAGTAAAGGCTTAACTAGTGGAAATCGTCTTACACTTGAGAACATGCAATCTGATCTTGGATCTTCGCTGTCTGATGAGGAGATGCTTTTCCCCAAGAAATAACTTTGAAAAAGCAACATTTTGGTTTTTAATATTGGTTTGAACGTTTCATTTCACTTATTTAGCAGGATAAGGGTTAATGGGGTAGAAAACATTGTGGGTAAAGGAGAAAAGGCTGGTTACTAGTATTTTCTCCCATTCCCAGAAAGATTTCAAAAGCATTCTATCCCGGGATTGTTATAACTCAGGGTTAACCCTTTACCACACAATCCGGAGTTTTATTGACCCTGAAGAAGAAGTCTATTAAAAACATTGTGGGAAAAGGAGAAAATGCTGGTAACCAGCATTTTCTCCTTTTTCCGCAATGTTTTCTATCAACGTATTGTCATCTGCACATGCTTTCAATTTCGACAAGTCCACATTTGCATTGTGTGGTAAAGAGTTAACTCTTTACCACACAATCCCGACATTTAACGACCCTATGGGAGAAACCTTTTGAAAACATTGTGGGAAAAGGAGTATGATCCCTGCTCAAATGATCATATCTGTGTTTGATAAGGTTGAAAACATTGTGAGAAAATGCTGGTTACCAGCATTTTCTCCTTTTCCCACAATGTTTTCTACCGTATCAAATGCAAAATTCCTCATCTGAGTCACATGTAAAATGTCGTCTGCAAATGCTCTCAATTTGGACTGGTCTACATTTTTCTCCTGTGGTAAAGAGTTAAACTGATCCTGACCTTTGTGCTGAATATGAAGTAGGCATAGAAGATAGAACTCTATTATTTGGGAAGTTTAGTTTGCATTTGCTGAAGTTAAGGAAGAGTTGAGCTGGCTGATTGATTTTTGCGTTTATTTATCGTCTCCACCGGTTGCCCATATGGGCAATGCCCCATGAAGGCAGTTAGTTTTGTTATGAGGGATTGTGCAGGATACAGGACGAAACCCAAACCAGTCCTTGGCTACGCCTGGTTCTTTAACATGCTCTGTGTATAGCACCCTCACACTTGACCTTGGTTTAACATCTCATCCGAAAGACTATTAGTATTTTTAGATGGCCAGCCTTTGGGCTCAAACCCACACCCTCAAGTGACCAAAGACTTGATGTTTACAAGTCTTACATTCTATAACCTTGAGCTGGTTCTCTATTACTAGATACTTACATACACAAGTACGCAATCTAAAGCGCGAATATCGTACAAAATGTTTCTGTTACCATTCGGGACGTATGCCGAAGGCATGTCCCGTGTGGTGCTGAGGGTAAAAAATAGAATTTATAATTTATGTATATTGTGTTGACTTGAGCCAGGTTCAATGATGTAGGCAATATCTTGAGGAAGGAAAGTTTGAAAACACTGGGAAGGGCTGGTTACCATGCTTTTAATTCAAACCTGTAGCAAACTTATCGTGTGTTTGACTCTGTACCGTACAATGCCGCCTTTTAACGCCCCTGGTAAAGAAGCCTTTTGAAAACATTGTGGGAAAAGGAGAAAATGCTGGTAAGCAGCATTTTCTCCTTTTCCCACAATGTTTTCTACCCTTTCAAAGAAAAACAGCACCATTTGAGCCACACTGAAATTGTCGTCTGCAAATGCTTTCAATTTGAACAAGGCTACAATTTTGCCATCTGGTAAAGGGTTAACTCTACATGATCCGGACTCTTAACGATCCTGAAAAAGAAGACTTTTGAAATCATTGTGGGAAAAAGAGAAAATGCTGGTAGCCAGCATTTTCTTACAATGTTTTCAACCTTATCAAACACAGATATGATCATTTGAGCAGGGATCATATATACATGTGTATATATGATCCCTGATTTGAGCAACGTCTCATTTGTCATCTGCAAATTCTTTCAGTTTGGACAGTCCTAAAATTTTGTTGTTTGCTAAAGAATTAATGATGATGAGGAAGATGGCTTTTGAAAATATTGTTGAAAAAAAAAAATGTTTACTGTCTTTTGAAAGGCAAATAGATCTATATCAAATTGAACTACATTTAATTTGTCAGCTGCAAATGCCTTCTATTTAGACAAGTCCAAAATGTGTTTTCTAGTCAAAAATAAACAAGTCTAAAATTTTGTTGACTGGTAAAGAATTCTCTCGTACTCTCAAGTGAATGAATTTGACCTTTTGCGTCTGGGTATTAAAGCTGTATGAGCAAATATCATGTTGGTTGGTTATTTCCGTTTATTTATCGTCGCTACCGGTTGCCCATCTGAGCGACGCCCCCAGAAGACGGTTAGTTGTTACGGGGGATACTGCAAGGATACAGGTCGAAACTACTGAGAGCTTCGCCTGGTTCTTTAACGTGCTCGGCGTATAGCACCATCACACGGGACCTCAGTTTAATGTCTCATCCGAAAGACTATTAGTAATTTTTTTAGTTGGCCAGCCGGGGATACGAACCCACAATCTGTAGGACATTGTGTTCACAGCAAATATCATGGGTTAGTGAACTAGTATTTCAATAGCAAGGGGAGTAACCACTGCAGGAATAGTTCGAAGCACCAAGGGAGATAAATTTCCTTAAGCTCGGTATTTCTCGCTCGGTGTACAATTTCGCGAATAAAGAAAACCGTCCCTCGGCATAAATAGTCCTAAATTAGTTGTATATAGAATTTATTCAAAATAAACTGAATCTGCCTTAGCAAGCCGAAAATCATAATTAAAATTGCAAATAAATATTTTTAAAGCAGTATTTCATCGATCTAGGGAAAACAAGTTACATTTTGAGACGACCCCTGGATTGAAAGAGGCGGTATTCTTTGATGTGTTTCTTACCTGTCAATCACTTCGATAGGGCGGGATTAATGACGTCAGATACAAGCATTGGAAACATATGATCCAACGTGAATAGACTGTGAAACTTGGGATGTAATTTTATTTCATTTTTTTAACCCGATTTTTTTATTTTAATACAAATGGAAAGTTTTGATTGAATATTGAAAATTAGGTTTTGGAACTGAGGAGTAATTAGGAAGTAAAACTTGGATCTTGAAGGATTTTGTTTGTATTTGTATGATAGCTCGCGGTAGTACACAGGTAAATTGTTTACAGAGTGACTCGAAGTAAGGATCATTTTGTGTGTTTACAGAAATCTACATGTCGCGAAGCTTCTGTTATAACAGTAGTTAAATTGTGTATCTGTGTACAGATAATCCTGTCTTTGGATAGAGGAACGAAAATGAGTCCAAATTATACAGTTCTTTGAAGTTTGCCGGTGTACAGGTGCGCGAACGTACAGTACACCTGTTTTAGAAGCAGCGAAGCCGACTTGCGGTAGAAATGGGATTTGGAATGGCAAGAACGGTGCAAGGGAGTTCTAGAAATGGAGAAGATAAGAAAAGAACGTACTTGAATGTATTGTTTCTACTTTTTATACAATTTTTATTCAAATTTGCACAAGGCCAAGGACCGGGCCCATCGTTCGATCAACAACAATTTACGGTGTCGGAAAATCAGCCAGCAGGTACAGAGGTGGGGCGTATAACTGCTCAGTCATTTTATACTTATACTTTTAGTGAAGATTCAAATGCCAGGAATTATTTTAATTTGGACAGCAATACAGGTCGCATTACAACGAAAATTATCATTGATAGAGAAACCTTAAATTTGCCAGATGATCAGTTTGATATTTTAGTTTTGGCTCAACGTACCACAGGAATAATCGATCCAGTTGAAATTTCAATAAAAATAGAAGATGAGAATGATAACAGCCCAAAATTTCCCAAAGACATAGAATCTGTCTCATTCCCCGAAAATGCCTATATTGGAGCATGGAGGCTTATACCTGTTGCGGTTGATAAAGATGTCGGACAAAATGCCAATGTCACGGAATACAAGATAGTTTCTGGTGACGGACCTTTTCAACTTGTGTTTGATCCGGAAGAGCGTGGAGAAGTATTACTTGTTCAGACAACAGGCAAACTTGATCATGAGGCAAACAGCTCTTATTTACTAATAATTTCTGCTCAAGATCAAGGAAAGGAACCAAAATCTGGTACAGCAACCCTTAATATTACAATTACTGATGAAAATGACAACCCTCCTGTGTTTGACCCAAGCACCTTTAACGCAAAAGTCAATGAGACTGACCCTGTTGGCACATTTGTAATACAAGTTATAGCTTCAGACAGGGACTCTGGTGTAAACCAAGATGTTACATATCGAATAGTGGACAATAATGTAGAGGCAAGTCAGTTTGAAATAGAACTCAATACAGGATCTATCTACACAAAGAAACAACCATTAATCTGTAACAAAGGACAGTGCCTACTCACGGTGGAAGCTACGGACGGTGGGGCACCAAGTCTTCCTGGGAGAGCATTTGTGTATATCACAGTTGTTGATGTCAATAATCACGACCCCAAGATTGAAATTAAATATGTTCCTCCTGGAAATACAGAATATTCTAGCGTCAATGAAGACGCCCATGATAAGGAAATAGTTGCCGGTGTCCAGGCAAGTGATGAGGATTCAGGAGGCCTTGGAAATATTGTTGTCAAAATTATTTCTGGAAATGAGTTGAGGCATTTTCTATTTGAATCCTCTCCTGTTCCTGGATTATTTCTAGTGCGGGTGAATGGCGATGGAGTCCTAGACAGAGAGAGACACCATGTGTACAATCTAACCCTGGAAGCCACAGACAGTGGAAACCCACCCAGAACTTCAACAGCATCACTTGTGATATATGTGAACGATATCAACGACCATGCACCTGTCTTTGTAAACAAGAAAGTTAAATTAGCAATAAGTGAAATCACTCCTGTTAACAGCTTTGTTGCTAGTATGCTTGCCATAGATAAGGATACTGGTATCAATGCAAAGTTAACATACCAAATTGTAACAGGAAATGATTTAAGTTGGTTCCATATCAATCCCAACACAGGGTTGGTCACAATACAAAAAGAGCTTCAATACGAAGTAGAGAATTCTTTCAGAATGAATATATCAGTCCATGATGGTGCATTGAATCCATTTTATGATCATGCTGAACTAGAGATTTCAGTATGGGATGAAAATGACATGGCTCCAATGTTTTTACCATCAGAAATATACAATGTTTCTCTCCAGGAAAACTTAGAAAGTGTAGCACCAGTGGTAACTGCGTCAGCAGTGGATAATGATTCAGGTGCCAATGGAACTATTGCATATGAATTTCATCCACATGTCCTGCTGAATTATCCAGTTAAGTTTTTTATTGATTCTAACACTGGTGAGGTCACAACTAGAAAACTGTTGGATCGTGAAGAGGTTTCCAATTATATAATACATGTTATTGCAAAGGATCAGGGTACACCAGCAAAGTCTTCAACAGCAACTATTAATCTTGCAGTTACTGATGTCAATGATAATGCACCAGTGTTTTATCCCACAATGTATTATGCAAGTGTAATTGAAGGTCAGAGCACAGGTTATGAAGTTATCCAAGTTACAGCCACTGACAGAGATGCTGGAAATAATGGCAAGATAACATACTCATTTTCATCCTCAGACTTTGATAAATTTACTATCGATCCAGAAACTGGCATCATTACAACAACAGCAGTTTTACAGAAAAATGCAGGAAGGACTTACATGTTGACAGTTTTGGCATCTGATCAGCCAGGAAGAAGATCACAAGTAGCTACTGTTACTGTATCGGTGTTGTCAGTTACAGATCGACTGCCTTATTTCACTGTCAATGAATACAACTTCCAAATCGCAGAAGATCCAGGGATTTCAAATGCCCTCTATGTTGGTGAACTTGTTGGTACAGTGGAAGCTACTAGTGATTCTCCAGGTTTATCGATACAGTATAGTATTGCTGCGGGGGATCCTGAAGGTCTTTTCTCATTGGATAGGACTAATGGTAGAATTACAAGAGCAAAGTTCGTAGACAGGGAGCTTTACCCATCATTTGTTCTTGAAGTTGTTGCAACTGCAGGAGAGATGTTTGCTTCAACTCAGGTGAAGGTTAAAGTCACAGACAGTAACGACAATCCTCCCTCCTTCTCTTACCCAACAGTTGAGCTTGATTTACTAGAGAACAGACCTGTTGGTCACCATATACACAGAGTGAGTGCAACTGACCCTGACGAAACTGGGCCAAATTCAAGAATTGTGTATTCACTGCAAAATGATTATAACAATGTCTTTAGTCTTCAATCTGATACAGGAGTTCTAACTCTTAATAAGCCAATCAAACTGCTTGGCACTAACAGTGTAGACTTGACAGTTAGAGCTATGGATTCTGGGACCCAACCGTTTACGACTACTCAGGTTTTGAGACTAACAGTAAAGGATGTCAATGATCACTCTCCCAAATTTCCACATACAACATATGAGCTCTCTCTTATTGAATCACAAGCAGTAAACAGCAAGTTTTTTAATGTTGAGGCAACTGATGAGGACAAAGGAGATAATGCTGCACTGGTTTTTAACATTACCATGGGAAATGAGGACAGCAGGTTTGGAATATTTCCAGATGGCTTCTTATTTATTGCCAATGAACTTGACAGAGAGATGAAAGATCTATATAAACTAACAGTAAGAGCCACAGATAACGGTCAGCCACCAAGAAGCTCAGAGTGCAACATAACAGTACATGTTAGTGACTATAATGATAACAAACCTATCTTCCTAAATGCCTCTTATATTTTTTCCGTATCAGAAAACAAACCTGCTGGAGTGTTTATAGGTTATGTGAAAGCCTCAGATGATGACATGGGGAGAAATGCAGAGCTTTTGTATTACTTTAAAGGTCATGTAGATGGTTTTACGATTGACCCGCAGACAGGGGAAATCACTTCAAATCAAATGTTTGATCGTGAATTACTGGCAGAGACTGATTATATGATAACATTCGATGTTTTGGCCAAAGATAATGGACTGTTTCGCTTGGAGAATGTTGCAACTGTCAGGGTGCAGGTTCTAGATGAGAATGACAATCCACCTGTTTTCAGACAACCAGTTTACAAAGTTACAGTTTTTGAAAATGCTGCAGTTTTTTCCAACATAACTGTTGTTAAGGCTGATGATCCAGACTATGGAACTAATTCAATTGTAACATACAGAATAATAAATGGGAATGAAGACAACAATTTTGTTATAGGCCCAACAACAGGCCAGATCATGCTGCAAAGAAGGCTGGACAGAGAGACTCAAGATCATTATGAGATCCAGATTGAAGCAACAGATACAGGTACAGTTGTAAGACATAGTGCTACTACTGTAGTGAAAATAACTGTAGGAGATATCAATGACAACTCCCCACTGTTTCCACAAACTCACCTGGATATCAGTGTCCGAGAAGACACAGAGCTTGGTGCAATGGTTGCCCATTTTCCTGCCACTGATATTGATCTTGGTGTGAATGGAGAAATCACATACTCCATGTCTGGTGTTGATGATGATGGAACATTTGGTATTGACAGACACACGGGAAAAATTTACCTGATGAAGAAATTGGATTATGAGTCCAAACAAAGTTATAGACTTAATGTAACAGCAACTGACAATGGTGTGCCTAAGCGTCCATATTACATCAGATTCAGTATTTCAGTTGAAGATGTTAATGATAATTATCCACAGTTTCAGAATACACCTCTGAGTTTTCACATTTCTGAACATTCAAGTAACATTCAGGTGTCAACAGTCCGTGCTATAGACATAGATTCTGGTAAAAATGGAGAAGTACAGTACTCACTAACTTATCAAGATCCCCCTGGGGATCATTTCAAAATTGTTAAGAACACGGGGCTGATCTACCTGGACAAACAAGTAGATAGGGAAGTTGCCTCACTGTACAGATTAATGGTTGTTGCCACAGACCAAGCAGATGATGTAAGTCAAAGGCTCTCTAGTGAAACGGAAGTTATCATACACATAGAAGACGAGAATGACAACAGTCCTGCAGTTGTTTCATTTGATACAATAGCAGTGCCACGTTCTACACCAAGAAATGAATTTATAGCTACAATTAAAGCCATGGATCCTGATTATGGTGAAAATGGGCAGATTTCACTGCAGCTGGTACAAAGTGTGTCCACTTTTGGCCTTGAAAGTCAGTCAGGTAGACTCTACCTAGCTCAGGCATTGCCAGAAACTCCTGTCAGATACTCTTTAACTGTTCAGGTCAGTGATTATGGACAAAGCCAAAAGACATCTCAGTTCAATCTAAACATCATTATTACTGAAGAGTTACAAGGTCCAGTGTTTAGGTTTACCCCATACAGTGGTTTTGTGTCGGAAAATAGTGCGGAAGGTACCAGTATATTGAGTGTTAGTGCAGTTTCGCGTTCAAATTCTAAAGTGGAATATTATGTGACAAACATAACCCATGCGGCTACAGGAATTGAAGCAGGGAGATATTTTAAAGTGGATAAAACAAGTGGGGCTCTTTCAACCGCAGCAGTTATAGATCGAGAAGAAAATGGATTTGAATTTGATGTTGAGATTTATGCTATAGATGCAGATGGAAACACACCTAGAACTTCTGTGACTAAGGTAGGCTGTTTGTCTATTTGCTTTAAATCTTTACCACACAATCCCGAGTTTTAACGACTCTGAGGAAGAAGCACTTCTGAAAACATTATAGGAAAAGGAGAAAATGCTGATAACCAGTATTTTCTCCTTTTCCCACAATGCTTTCTACCCTTTCAAAGGCAATATTCATTAATTGTGCTATATCTAATTTGTCGTCTCCAAATGCTTCAATTTGGACCAGTCTTAAAAATTTTGTCATCTTCTAAAAAGTTCATCTTTGGATATTTTCAGTCCAGAAATAAGACCTAAGTAACTGCAATAACTGCAGTTTTAAAGTTGTTTTTATTAAGAATGTCTCGGCAAAGCAGATAGTTGAGATAAAAAGTCAGGCTGCACTTTCTTGTCAGTGTGATCTTAACTCTTTACCACACGACAAAATTTTAGACCTGTCCAAATTGAAAGCATTTGCAGATGACAATTTCTGTGTGACTCGAATGATGCAACTTGTCTTTGATAGGGTAGAAAACATTGCAGGAAAAGGAGAAAATGCTGGTTACCAGCATTTTCTCCTTTTCCCACAATGTTTTCAAAAGACGTCAACATCATTTGAAAGTCGGGATTGTGTGGTAAAGGGTTAATCTACAGTGGCTGCAAAGATAACTGTACATGTGAGAGGCACGTTTACTCTTTACCACACCGTAAAATTTTAGATGTATCCATGTTTAAAGCACTTGCAGAAAACAAAATAAATTTGACAGAAACTAACAGATTTGTTTGAGAGGGGATGAAAACATTGTAGGAAAAGGAGAAAATTCTCGTTACCAGAACACCCTGCATTGTGCAATAAAAGCTTAACCCTTTATCATACAATCATGAGTTTTCACAACCCTGAGAAAGAAAGCTTTTGAAAACATTGTGGGAAAAGGAAAGAATGATGGTGAACAGCATGTTTTTCTTTTCCCCCAATGGTTCCATCCTTCCAAAAACAGATTTCAATGTTTGAGTCACATTTGTTTTGTCGTCTGCAAATGCTTTGAATTTGGACATGTCTGAAATTTTGTTGTTTGGTAAAAAGTCAATTTATAAATTTAGAATCAAGTAAAACTCCAAAAAGCTCCGGTGAAACATCTGAAGAATTTTCAAAACTGTAGAAATGTGATATTAACCTGTTACCACACAATCCCAAGTTTTAATGACCCTGAGAAAGAAGCCTTTAGAAAACATTGTGGGAAAAGGAGAAAATGCTGGTTACCAGCATTTTCTCCTTTTCCCACAATGTTTTCTATCCTTCCCAAAACAAATTTCAGTTTTTGGGTCACATTTATTTTGTCGTCTGCAAATGCTTTCAATTTGGACAAGTCTAAAACTTTGCTGTTTGGTAAAGAGTTAAATAAAAATTGTAAGGAAGGGGGTTTTCCCCGTTTCTATTAGTCTGTTGTCATAGGTTGTTCACTTGTCGAAGTATTTTTGAGACTCTGTTTTATCCACTGGATGGGACAGTAAAACTTTTAAAATGGCCAGCTACCCTTTTACATTTTGACTGAGCAAATCTTTTCAAAGATAAGAAGTTATAATTCGAACTAAAGTTAAGTGGTTGTCAGCAATTCCTTTCAGTTTCATCGAGTCTAACTCTTCACGAAACAATGTGCAGTTTTAATGACCCTGGGAAAACACCATTTTGAAAACATTATTGGAAAAGGAGAAAATGCTGTTAACCAGCATTTTCTCCTTTTCCAACAATGTTTTGCCTTTTTTTCAAAGACAGATCCAGTTATTTTATTTACATTTGAATTGTTGTCTGCTGATACCTTAAATTTTAACCAGTCCAAATGTTGTTGTTTGGTGAAGAGTTGAATTTCTGTTTTTGGTTAGGAGCGAGTTCTCATTGTCTAAATAAGGTAAACAGTGTGACAGATAATGTCTATAAAAATTACGCAAGTAGAAGATTACATTTTTATTGTCTTCTGTTACAATGACCCGACGGTCGTAAAATAATGAATTTATTAGTCTGAAACCTTTTGATGTCTATGTAATATATTTCTCAACTGTTTACAATTGTACCAAACGACAGAATTTTAGCCTTTCTGAAATTGGAAGCGTTGACATACTTGACAATTTCAGTTCAGCTCAAATGATGGAATTAGTCTTCAAGTTAGAAGAAAACATTGTGGGAAAAGAGAAAATTCTGGTTACCAGCATTTTCTTCTTTTTATGGAAACGTTTTTGAAAACCCTGGGTCCGTATTCACCAACCATTCTTAAGCCCGTTCTTAGACTTATTCTTCAAAATTTTCCGAGTTTGAAAGTAACACAACTTCTGATTGGCTAAACCAAATGGTTTAGGTGTGTTACTTTCAAATTTGGAAAATTTTGGAGAACAAGACCAAGAATATTCTTACGAATGGTTGGTGAATACGAACCCTGTTTCTTAGGTCGTTGAAACTTAGGATTCCTTGGTAAAGGATCCATGGATTCTTCTAAGAATGAAAAGGAAGGTCCAGTTCAAATATCCATTTGCCAGTTATAATGAACCTGAACAAAAAGCCTTTTGAAAACATTGTGGGAGAAGGAGAAAATGCTGGAACCCAGCATTTTCTCCTTTTCCCACAATGTTTTCTACCATTCCAAATATAAAATATAAAATTTGAGTCTCGTTTATTTTGTCGTCTGCAAAGGCTTTGAAATTGGATTGGGGTAAAATTTTGTTGTCTGGTGAAGAGTAAATTGTGTGTTAAAGAGCAGTTACTCATGAAGCCATTTCTAGTTACGGTACTCCCAGTCATAAAACATACAAAATTTATGTTTATTTTATACATGCGTTTCATGATAATGATCTGCAGGTGGGTTGCAGCATACCACTCTTGAAAACATTGTGGCAAGATGACATCTTAACTCTTTACCAAACGACAAAATATTAGACTCGTCCAAATTGAAAGCATCTGTAGAATAAGGCTTTCGAAAACATTTTTGAAAAAGAAGAAAATGCTGGTGACCAGCATTTTCTCCTTTTCCCAAAATGTTTTATATCCGTTCATTGACAAATTCTTTGAATATGGACCAGTCCACCATTTCGTTGTTTGGAAGAGGGATAGCGTGAGACATTATATTAGGAAAATGTCCCTTCATAGTGCAAACGGGTGGGACATAATGTCCCTTTCAAATTTATTTGATAATATTGATCTAGTCTTATTCCATGAGTCACACTAATTTTAAAAGTGTCCCCT
Source organism: Tridacna gigas (assembly GCA_945859785.2). NCBI lineage: Eukaryota > Metazoa > Mollusca > Bivalvia > Cardiida > Cardiidae > Tridacna > Tridacna gigas. Next base: position 71,372,812 of record OX244033.2, on the reverse strand, counting down.
ATTTCTACAAGCTTATGGGACAGTTCGTCCCCTTTCTGGGGTTTTCACAACCCTCATGAAGAAGACTTTTGAAAACATTATTATGTATTATCATTTTGTCCGAATCCCATTAGTTTTAGACAAAGTTTTAGACTAGACCAAATTCAAAGTATTTGCAGACGACAAATTCGATGTTTCTTAAATGGTAATTTCTGTATTTGATAGGGTAGTAAACATTGCGGGAAAAGGAGAAAATGCTGGTTACCAGCATTTTCTCCTTTTCCCTTAATGTTTTCAAAAACTTTCTCTTTCAGGTCATTAAAACTCGAGATTGGGCGGTAAAGAGTTAGAATTTCTTGTTTGCAAATACTCTCAATTAACTCTTTACCAAACAGCGAAGTTTTAGATTTATCCAAATTGAAAGCAATTTCAGACAACAATTTCAGTGTAGCTAAAATGACGAAAAGTGTCATTGAAAGTGTAAAAAATGTGGGAAAGGGAGAAAATGCTTGTTACCAGCATTTTCTCCTTTTCCCACAATGTTTTCAAAAGCTTGCTTTCTCAGGGTCAGTAAAACACACAATTTTGTGGTAAAGGGTTAAGACACATCTAAAATTTTGTAGTCGGGTGTAGAGGGCCGCAGAATTTTAGACCTGTTCATATTGAAAGCATTTTGAGAAGGACAACCCCAAAGTCCAGTATGCCTAAATTGCCTGATTACGTATTTTAAAAGTTGAAAACATTATGAGAAAATTCAGATTTACAGCATTTTAGAGCTCCTTTTCCCACCATATTTTGCAAAAGCTTTCTACCTGAGAACTGGAAAAACTTGATGAGTAATTGTAAACTAAGGTGCAATTAGAGCATTGAAATTTTACGCACACAGGTCCCATTTTTTGTGGGTGTGCAGTCAGTGTATTGTGACTGTAAGCCTTCTGATGGTATAGAGAGATTATTTTGTGTTTTTCTTCACAATGTCTAGACATATCAGGTTTGTCAACAAAGTAGAATTATAACATATCGAAATCCTGTTAATTGGGAAATTTTATCTCCCGTCTTTTGAAAAGTCCAAACTCTTTTCAAGACGATGAAATTTTATATTAATCCAAACTGAAAGCATTTGTCATGATATTTTTTTAAAGCATTCTTCTCTAACCATTTACCACACAATCCAGAGTTTTAACGACCCTGAGAAAGCTTTTGAAAATATTGTGGGAAAAGGAGAAAATGCTGTTAACCAGCCTTTTCTCTTTTTCCCACAATGCTTTCATCCCTGTCTAAAACAAATTTCAATTTTTGAGTCACATTTATTTTGTCATCTGCATTAATGCTTTCAATTTGGACAGGACTATAAAATAGTGTCATTTGGTAAAGAATTAACCCTTTCCCAAACAACAAATTTTGGACTGGTCCAAATTGAAAGAGTTTGCAGATGACAATTTTAAATTTAATGAAAATGGCAGAAAGGTCTCAAAAAGGGTAGAAAACACTGTGGAAAAAGGAGAAATTGCTCGTTACAAGCAATTTCTCCTTTTCCCACAGTGTTTTCAAAAGACTTGTACTGCAGACACATGAAAACCAGGGCTTGTTTGGGAAAGAATTAGGAGGGCAAAAGTTATAATTATACAGATGTATTAAACTGTTAGCCAATAGTACTGTATTTTAGCCTGCCTGAGGAAGAAGGCCTTGTAAATCATTGTGGGAATAGAAGAAAATGCTGGTTACCACTACATGTATTTTCTTTTGCTACAATGTTTTTTGTCCTCTCACAGAGAAATCCCATCATTTTATCCATATTTACTTCGTTGTCTGCCAATACCTACCATGTGAACAATTTTTGGGTTTTTTTTACATGAAAAGGACTTTTTACCATACAGTCCCAACTTTTAATGATCCTGTGAAACAAGCCTTTTGAAAACCTTATAGGAAAAGGAGAAAATGCTGGTACCTAGCATTTTCTCCTTTTCCCACAAGGTTTTGTACTGCTCTGAAAACAAATTTTTCAGTTACATTTATTTTGTCATCTGCAAAATGCTTTCAGTTTGGACCAGTCTAAAATTTTGTTGTTTGGTAAAGAGTTAAGCTTTTATGAAACAATAACTTTTAACAACCCTGAGGAAGAAGACTTTGAGACAGATTTTATGGTTTTAATAAGATTTAATTTGTGGTCTGCAAACTGTTTCAATTTAGATGAGGGTACAATTTTCGTAAGGAGTTGTAACAAAAGTTTGTTATGGCTTCCGAAGGGGTTTAAGGATGATTATCTTTTGATATTTATACAAAGTAATTTTAGTTATTGCTTTTTTTACACATTCCGTTGTCTTATAGAGATAGAAAAGTTTGAATTACCCCGTCATAAAGAATACAACTGAATTAGAAATTTTAAGGAAATTATAATGATGTGAGAATGTAATTAAGAGTTAATGGACAGTAATGTCTAGGTTCAGCAACATTTTAACCCTTTACCGTACAATGTCAACTTTTAACGCCTCTGGGAAAGAAGCCTTTGAAAACATTATGGGAAAAGGAGAAAATGCTGGTAACCAGCATTTTCTCCTTTTCCCACAATGTTTTCTACTCTATCAAAGAAAAACAGCACTATTTGAGCCACACTGAAATTGTTGTCTGCAAATGCTTTCAGTTTGGACAAAGCTAAAATTTTGTTGTCTGGTAAAGTGTTAAATTCACCCCATTGAAACAGTACAGCTTCATCAACAGGAGCTTAGCTCCGGTGGCTCAGTGGGTAGCAGGCAGGACTTGAGAATGGGGTGGGGGGTGTTGGTGCGCTGGTTTGATCCTCACCTCAGCCAATTTCTTTCTGAGGATTGATAGTAGTTTTTGGGACAGGATTCATTCCTCGCTCACCGCTGACCATTGTTTCGACGATGGTTATGTGGGAAGGCAGCCAGTGGCTTGGAAAGAATATTGTGCTTAATACTGGTAGAGGAAACTCCAGAAAAGCATGGATAGGTGCACTGGCTGCCGCGGTATAGCTGAAATAGTGTTGAAAATGGCATTGTATACCATACAATCATCAACAGGAATTCTGGTTGCAATCAGAGCTTCTGCTACACTGTTCAAAATATCCAGACGTGTCATTACAAACTTGTTTTCTTTTGTTCTGTAAATTCAGAGAGAGAATGCCAATAAATAACTTCAATAATTATGTCTTTTGTAGGTAAGTGTACATGGCATGTTTTAGTTAACCCTTTACCAAACAGTCCTGGGTTTTAACGACCCTGTCAGGCCTTGGAAAACATTGTTGGAAAAGGAGAAAATGCTGCATTTCTCTCCTTCTCCCACATTTCCTTTCATGTTTAATACAAAGCCAATCATTTGTGCTACATTGAATTTGTTGTCTGCAAATGCTTTGAATTTGGAAGAGTCTTGAATTTTGTCGTCTGGTAAACAGTTAACCCTTAAAGCGCCTTTCACGACTATATAGTTGCCTTTGCGGCCAATGTAGATCAAGATCAGGCTGCACAAAATGTGCAGCCTGATCTTTGATCTACACTGTCTGCTTTGCTGATACACTTGTGACTGTAGCTACCATGAAATTGCAATTACACGAGTCATATTTCCAGGATGAAATTTTCTGTTGGGTTTATTGGACACTTTAAGGGTTAACTCCTTACCAAACAAGAAAATTTTAGACAAGACCAAACTGAAAGCATTGTGGGAAAAGGAGAAAATGCTGGTAACGGAAATGCTGGTTACCAGCATTTTCTCCTTTTCCCACAATGTTTTCAAAGGTTTCTTTCTTAGGGTCGTCAAAAGTCAGGATTGTCTGGTAAAGGTTTAATTCAATCATCAAACCTGAGCATGATCTGATTTTTAGTGTCAATCTTTTTGCAATATTTTTCACTATATCTTTTTGGTCGTAGTTTAGAATAAAGTTGAATGTAAATATACTAAATAACCAGTGATCCTTATGGATGTGTTATCATAAACCTAACACTGTCTATACAAAGTTTGGTAAGAACTCCAGGAATGCTGTCAACTTTAAACAACACTGCCTTTCTTATCCTTTGCTTTGCCTACCTTTACTGACGGTTTAGACCAAGATCTGAGGCTGCACACAACTTAACCCTTAAAGCGCCTTTCACTAATATAGTTGCCGTTGCGGCCAGTGTAGATCAAGATCAGGCTGCACAAAAAGTGCAGCCTGATCTTTGATCAACACTGTCCGCTATGTTAAAACACTACAGGCAAAATGTAGCCATGAACTCGCAATTATATTGGTTTTATTCTAGAATGAAAATGACCATTGGGTTTATTCGGCGCTTTAACCCTTTCCCAAACAAGCCCTGGTTTTCATGTGTCTGCAGTACAAGTCTTTTGAAAACACTGTGGGAAAAGGAGAAATTGCTTGTAACAAGCAATTTCTCCTTTTCCCACAGTGTTTTCTACCCTTTTTGAGACCTTTCTGCCATTTTCATCAAATTTAGAATTGTCATCTGCAAACTCTTTCAATTTGGACCAGTCCAAAATTTGTGGTTTGGGAAATAGAGGATATTTGTTTTTTTCGGTGAAAGATCGAAATTTATTTCATCGAGTGAACATCATCGGTAATATTTTCACTCGTGGTGCAGCCACTCATGAAAATATTACCGATGATGTCCACTCGATGAAATAAATTTTGATCTTTCACCGAAAAAAATAAATATTCTATTTATTTCATGCTTCTAACGCCTTTTTTTGTCGAGACTTGTGAAATCGGTATTCTCACTGGTCGTATCTGTGTAATATCGAAAAATATTTTACACCGCTATTTCTCGATATCCTACCGGAAAGCATGAAATAAAGGGTTAAGGGTGAAGATGTTTGATCTGGATTGGATGATAGTATGCAAAACATTCAGGCATAAAAACTGCAATACATGTACTTATTATGCACGTTCTGTATTGGTACTGGATTCCTACAATCTTCCTTGTCACTTCAGGTTTTAACCCTTTCCCAAACGACAAATTTTGGACTGGTCTAAATTGAAAGAGTTTGCAGACGACCATTTTAAATTTGATGAAAATGGCAGAAAGTTATCAAAAAGGGTAGAAAACAATGTGGGAAAAGGAGAAATTGCTCGTTACGAGCAATTTCTCCTTTTCCCACAGTGTTTTCAAAAGACTTGTACTGCAGACACGTGAAAACCAGGGCTTGTTTGGGAAAGGGTTTACTATTTACCTAACAACAAAATTTTAGACTGCTCCAAATTGAAAGCATTTGCAGATGACAATATAAATGTAATTGAAAAATTGAAATTTGTTTTGGGAAGGGTAAAAAACATTATGGGAAAAGGAGAAAATGCTGGTTACCAGCATTTTCTCCTTTTCCCACAATGTTTTCAAAAGGCCTGTTACTCAGAGTCTTTAAAAGTCTGGATTGTGTGGTAAAGGGTTAAAGCAAACCTGAAATCATAACCCTACTAGAATGAAATGTTTGGGTATTGACAGATAAGATTCTTTGGCCAACTTTCATTCAAATCAATAGAGTGGTGAATATAGTGGTATCAAGTTTGTCCAATGACCCTTTTACCAAACAATGGTTTGTAAAGAAATGATGAAAGCTCTGGCTAAAGGGCACTTAATGCATCTATGTGATGCATTTTACGAAGCAAGGTCTTCATGTAAAATACATATCCATAAAATCTATTTAACCCTTTACCACACAATCTTGACTTTTAACGACCCTGAGAAAGAAGCCTTTTGAAAATATTGTGGGAAAAGGAGAAAATGCTGGTAACCAGCATTTTCTCCTTTTCCCACAATGTTTTCAAACCGTCCCAAAACAAATTTCAAATTTTCAGTCACATTTGTTTTCGTCATCTGCAAATGCTTTCAATTTGAACTAGTCTAAAATTTTGTCACTTGGTAAAGAGTTAACCCTTTCCCAAACAAACCCTGGTTTTCACGTGTCTGTAGTACAAGTCTTTGGAAAACACTGTGGGAAAAGGAGAAATTGCTCGTAACGAGCAATTTCTCCTTTTCCCACAGTGTTTTCTACCCTTTTGGAGAACTTTCTGACATTTTCATCAAATTTAAAACTGTCGTCTGCAAACTCTTTCAATTTGGACCAGTCCAAAGTTTGTCGTCTGGTAAAGGGTTAATCTCTCAGTCGACTGGATCTGGGGGTATGCTGGTCCTTTTAGAGGAAGAAAATTTACCAAAAGCAAAAAAGTTCTCGGTCAAATGATGGGATTATGTGTTGAAAGGGTAGAAAACATTTTGAGAAAAGGAGAAAAAGCTTTTTAAATCTGATAATTTGAGCCAAATTTGATTTGTCATCTACAAGTGCTTTCAATGCAGACAACCGTAAAATATCTTCGTGTGGTAAGGAATTACTCTAAGTAAGGGTTCAACATGGCTTGGAGAAACACCTCTGTCAACCGAGGGATTTTTCCTAATTCCTCTCGTCGCTGAGTGATCATTTGAACTAAATTTCAAAAATTGATAACAGATTCATAAAAATTTCAGAGGTAAACTGAACTATTTCTGAATGAGTTAGGATTCTAGATACAATTGTATAGCATCAGCTTATGTAAGTTTGTGAGTTCAGGATGAAAGTTTTATCAAATGGAATGATTAAGCGAGTTTTTATTGTGTTCGTTTATATAGATTTGTTTAAGATTTTTCCTCCATTCTGATAAGTTTTCTTACCATTTTACCCTTTACCACACAATCCTGAGTTTTAACGACCCTTAAGAAGAAGAAGACCTTTGAAAACATTGTGGGAAAAGGAGAAAATGCTGTTAACCAGCATTTTCTCCTTTTTTCCAAAATGGTGTCCGCACAACCCAAAACAATTGTCCATTTTTGAGTCACGTCTGTTTTGTCATCTGCAAAATTTTAATGCTTTCAATTTGGACTATACTGAAATCATGTTGTTTTGTAGATGGTTAACCCTCTATTTATTTCCATTTGTTTGAATAATTTCATTGGTATTAACCCTTTACCACACAATCCCGAGTTTTAATGACCCTGAGAAAGAAAGCTTTTGAAAACCTTGTGGAAAAAGGAGAAACTGCTGGTAATCAGCATTTTCTCCTTTTCCCACAATGTTTTCTACCCTTTCAACAGATAAATTTTCATCATTCAAGCAACACTTTATTGTCCTCTGCAATTAAATGCTTTCAATTTGGAACAGTCTAAAATTTTGTTGTTAGATAAAGGGTTAAAAAGAATGATAATAGTATGAAATAACGAAAACAAACCCAGAATCTCAGTTATTTTATCACCTGGTCACTCTTGGTATTCACTTTTGTACCTGTTGATACCAGTGTTACTTGTGCCTTTGATCATGCCAAAGTGCAATTGTGCCTTTGATCATGCCAACTGTTAACCCTTTCCCAAACGACAAATTTTGGACTGGTCCAAATTGAAAGAGTTTGCAGACGACAATTTTAAATTTGATGAAAATGGCAAGAAGGTTATCAAAAAGGGTAGAAAACACTGTGGGAAAAGGAGAAATTGCTCGTTACGAGCAATTTCTCCTTTTCCCACAGTGTTTTCAAAAGACTTGTACTGCAGACACGTGAAAACCAGGGCTTGTTTGGGAAAGGGTTAAACTTTTACCACTGAATCCGAAGTTTTATGATCCTTAGATAGGAGCCTCTGGAAAACATTGTGGGAAAAGGAGAAAATGCTGGTTACCAGCATTTTCTCCTTTTCCCACAATGTTTTCTATCCTACTAAAGACAAATTCTATCTTTACCATTCATTCATTCATTCATCCATTGTCGTCTGCAAATGCTTTAAATTTGGGAAAGTCTGCAACTCTGTCTTTTGGTGAAGAGTTAATTTTTTACTTGGAATATCTCTAATTTTTATGACCGAGAGAAGTATGGCATCTGAAGATCATGTAGGAAACCTAGAAAGTACTAGTAACCAGCATGTCCTTCCTTTTCCTTTCTTTTTTTAGCCTTGAAAGAATGACAAATCCCGATGTATTTGTTGTTTGCAAATGCTTTCCAGTTGGACAAATTTGAAATTTTTGTCGGGTAAAGAATTAACCATTTACAAATCTGTCTACAACCATTGATGAAGCAGAATTTTTTAGTCCCAGTATTTTAATTACAATTCAGTCATAGACCATATTTTTGTAGATATCTTTTAAAAAAAAAAAGAATGGATAAAAATCTGTAAATGTGACATCTGAATAAATCCATTTAATTTTTTGAAAGTGCCACACAATTGTTCAGCGATTGTTGAACTTCAAAAAATTGAGAAAACAAAATCAATTACAATAACTGTGTGGGCTGTTTACTAGATTCAAGATAAATTGTCCATTTCGTATCTTGCCTATTTTTACTGTTTTCTCCTTTCTGAAAAAAAATTTAGACCTGTCAGAATTTGAAGCAATTACAGGAGACAAATAAAAGTAGCTTTAGTGCTGAGATTCATCTTTTCAAAAGGGTAAACATATTGTGAGAAAAGGAGAAAATGCTTGTAATCAGTATTTTGTCCCCTTCCAAAAATATTTTCGTCTCATTATACAAATTCCATCATTTCAGCCACTTTAACACTTTACCAAACAGCAAAATTTTAGACTGGTCCAAATTGAGAGCAGTTGCAGACAACAAATTAAATGTGACTCAAAAATTGAAATTTGTTTTGGAAAGGATTGAAAACATTGTGGGAAAAGGAGAAAATGCAGGTAATGGTAAAGGCATCTTTCTCAGAGTTGTTAAAACACTGGATTGTGTGGTAAGGGTTAAGAATGTCCTTGTTAGACCAACAGAGAAAGGTAGAAAACACTGTGGTAGAAAACATTGGTTACCAGCATTTTCTCCTTTTCCCACAATGTTTTCAAAAGGCTTCTTTCTCAGGGTCGTTAAAACTCAGGATTGTGTGGTAAAGAGTTAAAGTTGTTTTTTGCAAATGCTTTCAATTTGGACCGGTCTTGATATTTGTCGTTTGGTAAAGAGTTAACCCTTTACCACACAGTCCCGAGTTTTAAGGACCCTGAGAAAGAGGCCTTTTGAAAACACTGTATGAAAAAGAGAAAATGCTGGTAACCAGCACATTTATTTTGTCGTCTGCAAATGCTTTCAATTTCGACTAGTCTAAATTTTTGTCGTTTGGTAAAGAGTTAGGGAAGATGATGTTGCAAAACTAAAACTGGTATTAAACTCTTTACCAGATGACAGAATAATGAAAATGTGGTTAAAATGGAGAATTGCTTGGAGGATAGATAAAAAAAAACTTTGGAAAAAGGAGACAATGCTTGTTAACAGCATTTTTTTTTCTTTTTCCACAATGCTTTCAAAAACTTAATTGTGAGAGACATGAAAAATACAGGAGTATTTGGTACAGGGTTCTATAAAAATTGTCAGTACAGGGTTATATAAAAATGGTCTGTTAGATTGTACATCAAGATTTGGAGTTTTCCTTTCTGACAGACATTTTTTTTTTCAGAAAATCACTTGCAGTAAATTGTTAGAAAAGATTTTTTTAAAAATAGAAGAAAATGCAATAAGTCAAAGATAGCATATTTTTCATTATTAAAGATATTTTGCAAAACCTGGGTTTCTATAGCGATAAAAATTCGCTATCTTTTTATCAGAAGAAAGTCTGTCTTGAAAACACTTAGACTATCTTATCTCTTTACCACGCAATCACAGGTTTTAACGACCCTGAACAAAATGCAATTTCCCACAATGTTTTCTATCCTACCATGGACAAATTTTGTCATTTGGGCCACTATTTATTTGTCGTCTGCAAATGCTTTCAATTTGGACCAGTCTGAAATTTTGTTGTTTGGGAAAGGGCTAAGCTTATTTTTTCCTTTACCGTACAGTCATGAGTTTAAATGACCCTGAAGAATTTTGAAGCTTTTGTAAACATTGTGGGAAAAGAAGAAAATGCTGGTAACCAGCATTTTCTTCATTTCCAGAATGTTTTCTACCCTTTCAAAGAAAAATAGCCAAATTTGTGCAACATTTATTTGTCGTCTGCAAGTGCTTTTAATTTGGACCAGTCTAAAATTCTGTCGTTTGGTAAAGAGTTAACAGCAATGTTCTCAGTGAAAGTCTATTATGTACATGTATGTTGCAAAATTCTAAGGCATATAATTTTCAGACAATTTTATACCAGAACACCTTGGTGCACTCTGATCTTAATCTATACTGTTTGCAAAAGCCCACATAGTTCATTGTTCACCTGAAGTGTTGATTATGATCATGGGGAAAGGAGAATATGACAAAGAATATTCTTTTTTTTTTTCAGGTCTAAATTGAATATTAAGTGCACATAATTGAAAATTTATTTTGATAAGACTTTTTGCAATAAAGTTTGATCATTTTTGATAAAATTGTCCATCTTTCTTCTGCTTTATTTTATTTAACCCTTTCCCAAACAAGCCCTGGTTTTCAGGTGTCTGCAGTACAAGTCTTTTGAAAACACTGTGGGAAAAGGAGAAACTGCTCGTAACGAGCAATTTCTCCTTTTCCCACAGTGTTTTCTACCCTTATTGATAACTTTCTGCCATTTTCATCAAATTTAAAGTTGTTGTCTGCAAACTCTTTCAATTTGGACCAGTCCAAAATTTGTCGTTTGGGAAAGGGTTTTAATACATTGAATTAAGTAAGTCATTGCTGGAGTTTTGTAGATATGATTTAGTTTTTTTGAGGAGTTTTCGCAGATAGTCAAGTTGTTATGTCACCTGTCATATCAAAAGTTTAGAAAAAATTTAAGACAGTATGAGTATTTCAATAATTCCCAAATGGTTCTAAATGGATCAATTTTCTGAAAAAAAAAAAAAGAATATTTTTAGTGATTCTCATAATCAGGGGAAAGCAGCTGTGCACAAAGAACTGCCTCAATTGTTTACCACACAATCCCTATTTGACGACCCTGAAGAAGAAGGCTTTTTGAGAACATTTTGGGAAAAGGAGAAAATGCTGATTACCAGTTTTTTCTCCTTTTCCCAAAATGTTTTCTACCCTTTTTACCACAAATTCCAGTATTCAAGCCACATTTAATTTGTCGTCTGTAATGCGATTTTATGATGACCCTGAAGAAGGAGACTTTTGAAAACATTTTGGGAAAAGAAGAAAATGCTGGTAAGCAGCATTTTCTCCTTTTCCCAAAATGTTTTCTACCCTTTTAACCCTTTACTGAACAATGACGCCTTTTGACGCCCCTGGGAAAGAAGCCTTTTGAAAACATTGTGGGAATAGGAGAAAATGCTGGTAACCAGCATTTTCTCCTTTTCCCACAATGTTTTCTACCCTATCAAAAATAAAGTTGTACCATTTGAGCCACATTGAAATTGTTGTCTGCAAATGCTTTCAATTTGGACAAGGCTATAATTTTATCGTGTGGTAAAGGGTTAACTGCGAATTCCAGCATTTGAGCCTAATTTGTCAACTGCAAATTCAATTTGGACATTCTAAAATGTTGTCGTCTGGTATTTCTGGATAACAATCTTACTGTTCACCACATTTTTAGATTTTAGACTTGTTGATTTTTGAAAGCATTTGCAGATGACAAAATTTAATGTGACACAGTTGATAAGATTTTTCTTTTAAGTTGAAGAAAACATTTTGGCATTTTCTCCTTTTTCCACAATGGTTCCCTCTTCTTTCATAGACCTTTGAACCTGTCCTTATTGGTTGTCCGCAAATGCTTTCGATTTGGACTAGATTAAAATCTTGTAGAATTAGTTAAGAGCTAGTGAAAGTTACAGCGTCAACTTTACATGTATTTCCCCTGTATTTTTTTACCTTTTATCAAGAAATAAAAAAGCCATTGCAATTTTTTTGGACAGCCATTTTTATGAAAGTTTGTGAATTATTGTCATAAAATTGATATAATCTTTCTCTGTACCACCCTCCATCAAGCCCAGACTATGAGCCCAATTTAAGCCCAATTTTTCGCCCCCAAAAAAGAATGTTTATAATTGCCCAAAATTTTAGTTTCTTTCCTTTACCAGACCTCAAAATTTTAGACTTTCCCAAAATTAAAAAAAAAAAAACATTTGCAGATTACAAATTAAATGTTGCTCAAATGATTAACTTAATTTGTCTCAGGATTGTTTGGAAAAGGGTTCAAAACTGTCATTTTAAAGTTAGATATGTGTGTTTATGGGTTCATGCAGAGCCCCGTAGCTCAGTCAGTAGCATACAGGACTTGAGAACAGGAGGTCGCTTGTTCGATCCCTGGCTCGGCCAATTTTCTTTCCGAGGATTGATGATAGTCATTGTGACAGGATTCATTCCTCTCCCACTGCTGACCATTGTTTCGACAATGGCTATGTGGGAAAGCAGCCAGTGGCTTGGAAAGAATATTGTGCAGAGTACTGGTAATAGAAATTCCAGGAAAGCATGTATAGGTGCACTGGCCACCGCGATATAACTGAAATGATGTTGAAAACGGTGTTAAACCCCATACAATCAAACAATCAATTATGGGTTCAAACATTTTTGTACAATTATTTTTTTCTTACTGTAATCTATTTCTACCTAATGAAATAGCTGGGCCATTAACCCTATAATATAGCGCCAAATAAAACTGCCAGATTGTTTCATCCTAGAAATACGACCCAAATAATTGCAAATTCATGGTTGCTTTTGTCTATGGTGATTCAGCAAAGTGGACAGTGTAGATCAAAGATCAGGCAGCACGTTTTGTGCAGCCTGATCTTGATCTACACTGGCCACAAATGCAACTGTAGTCGTGAAAGGCGCTTTAAGGGTTCATATTTTCTTTTTCCCTTTAATTGAAAATTGAGAAATGCATGCATCAGTGACAGATACAAGTTTTTGAATACAGTTCGGATGTGATATACTCTGTCAGATGTTTATCTATTTTATTAGTTCTTTTTACTTCATTAATTTTGCACTTTTTTCCTCTTCAAATTCAAACGCTTGAGTGGAAGAATGAACAGATACAAGCTGTACTCTGGCAAAAGGGGGAATGTAATGCATCTGTGATGCATGATACCTTGGGCAAGTCATTACATAAGTCTGGATCCATTAACTCTTTACCAAACGACAAAATTTTAGACAGGTCCAAATTGAAAGCATTTGTGGAAGACAAATTAACCCTTTACCACACAATCCCGACTTTTAACTTTTAAGAAAGGAGCCTACTGAAAACATTGTGGGAAAAGGAGAAAATGCTGGTAACCAGCATTTTTTCCTTTTCCCACAATGTTTTCGACCCTTCCCAAAACAAATTTTAATTTTTGAGTCACAGTCATTTTGTCATCTGCAAATGATTTCAATTTGGACTTGTCCAAAATTTTGTCGTTTGGTAAAGAGTGAAAGGTGTCCAAAATGATGAAATTGGTCATTGATAGGTTAGAAAACATTGTGGCAAAAGGAGAAAATGCTGGTTACCACTATTTCCTCCTTTTCCCTCAATGTTTTCAAAAGGCCTCTTTCTCAGGGTCGTTAAAAGTCGGAATTATGTGGTAAAGGGTTAAATCCCTTTTTTTCCTAGCATTCGACTGAATCATAAGGCAGAAGTGTCTTTTGCCAGGCGGAAAATATACAAATAGTAAAAACTTTCAACCCATGTCAGCCTGCATGGAGTGCACACTGTGCAGGCTGACCTGGTCTATACTGTTTGCAGCTTCATTAACTCTTTTTCACATAGCATGGCTCATATAAAAGAAAATCATTAGTACTAAGTGCGAGACTTGGACCGTAGGGATAAAGCATCAGCTTTTCACATGAGAGGTTCCGAGTTTAAATCTTGTAATAGCGAGATAAGCCTTTCGAGCTACACATGCACACATCACATCTTGAGTACTTGTTAGGTTTCCACATAGTAACCATCAAGAGTGATTGATAGAAGATCTTGGTTCACAATACAGACAATAAAAAACAAATAAGTTTAGAACCAAACAAAATTGGTATCAGGGCAGATGATATATTGGGATCTCAACAAAAATTTTCTCTCAATTCTTTACCTAACAGTCCGGAGTTTTAACAATCCTCATGGGAATAAAACTTTCGAAACATTGTGGAAAAAGAGAAAATGCTGATTTTCTCCTTTTCCCATAATGCTTTCTTACCTTTATGAGAGTGTGACTCGTATGTATATTCGGAAAACAAGATGTGAGGCATGAAAACATTTAGACAAGTGAATAAAATCCTTTTTCTATGAACTCGGGAACTGGTAGAAAATAAAGTTGCGCAGTGAAACATGATCTAATGGTCTAGGACACTGTTATATGAATTATTGGTTTCAAATACATTTTTCTCTTATTCATAACATGACTTGCTTATTTTGGATTCAAAAGACCTGATTTATAAGGATTCTTATTTCAATTGAAACTCAATTTTGCCATGATAGATTATTTTGTAAGTATATTCTTAGGCTAACTTTTAGAAGGAGTTTCAAGTGGGAGCTTAAAGGAATGGTCTAATTAAGATTTAGAAATTAGAAAGAGCCACATGACAGAACTTTACTCAGGTAGCTATGTTGGAAAGCAGCCAGTGGCATGGAAATAAATTGTGAGTGGTACTTATGACGAAATACAAGGGATACAAAGATAGTAAACGGCATCTCCTGCATAGATGACACACTGTTGAGAATAAACTTAGACATGAAACAGACTAGAAATATGCCTCATTGTCCAAAGATGCTTTAACCCTTATCCTGCTATATGACTTAAATGGAAACTTTCAAGTCAATGATGGAAACCCAAATATTGCTATCACAAAGTTATGTTCGGGGCAAATATATCTCCTTATCGGACAGTGTAGATCAAGATCAGACTGCACATTCTGTGCAGTCTGATCTTGATCTACACTGTCCACAAAAGGTCCTCGAGTCACGCTTAGCAGCCTTAAAGGGTTAGCTTATGGCTTGAAAGTATACATGGTAATTTCTTTCGAGCTTATTGTCATTCTGATTTTTCATCAAATGTTCTCAGGGTTAAATTTAAAACTATTTTAACTATTTAACACTATTTATTTTCTATCACGTGTGAAACAAGTTCTTAAAACTTATATTTATTACTCTCAGTGATTGCTTCCTGGAAGCCTTTAGTATCTGTACTTGACCTCGTCATAGGATTCAAACCCCAGAACCTACACTACTGTCTCTCACATTATGTCCAAGTAACGACTGTTGGGTGAGAAACTTGATATGATTAAAGAAGTTCTTGGTCATGAAGGAAGAGAAAAAGGTTTGGGGCAGTGTGGATAATACTCTTGGGCTAATCCGCTTACCTGCTATTTTGTGAATTGAATGGGGACAAATCCTTTTGTTCGGGACACTCTCCAGTTTGTGAGGAAGAAAAGTGGAATAGTTTTACAGATTAACACTTCACCACACAGTCAGTCCCAAGTTTAAGTGATACCCAGCCGGAGAGATTTTCAAAACATTGTGGAAAAAGGAGAAAATGCTTGTAGCCAGCATTTTCTCCATTTCCCACAATGTTTTCTACACTATTTGAGACAGAATTCATCATTTGAGCTACATGTATTTTGGTCATCTGCATATCCTTTCAATTTGGACAAGTGTACGATGCTGTGATTTGGTAAAGAGTTAACTCTCTACCACAGGATGAAATTTTAGACTCATCTATATTGAAAGCATTTGCAGACAATAAATAACTTGTTGCTGGAATGATCTGTCTCTTGTAATATAGAAAGCATTGTGGGAAAAGGAGAAAATGCTGGCTACCAGCATTTTCTCCTTTTCCCAGGATGTTTTTGATAACATTCTGCCTCAGGGTCATAGAAACATAAGATGGCTTTGTAAAGGGTGATACAAAAAGGTGGAAATAGTTTCTTTGTGACACAGAACTCTAATTAGTACATTCTTTCAATGGAAAGGTTTGAACCTAAAAAAATTTTAAGTAAATGGGGTTCACCTATTGATTATTTCTGTAAAGTGTTTCACACTCCCTTTCGATGTCTTGCTGTGGCTTGATTGGCCTCTGTTGATTGTGATGATGGTCAAGGTCGAGGCTTACCAGCAGAAAGGTCATAGGTGTGAAATGTCAGGGGCGTAAAACGACCAGGGACATGCTCAAAGTATACAATTTCAGTTGCCCAGGCATACTTTTTCAAGACAGAGAGAGGGCAGGGTGGGGGGGGGGGGGGGTGATTTTTCTTCAGGAAATATGACCCTGGCCTTCCATAAGTAGGAAATGCTTGCGATTTTGACTGGTCTAAAACTTTATGGTCTGGTAAAAAGTAAGATAAGATGGGGATTATCATGTCAGTCTGTACTTGTTGTAGTCAGCCACTGTCAAATGTGGTGTGACTGTTACATCATATGAGCCATACTCTGTGAAAAGGGGGCTTAATGCATCTGCAAAATATATCGACCCAGGTCAGCCTGCACAGAAAGATTTCGCTATTGGTCAGTTTTCTGTATGTCCAAGGACCATGCTACAGAATGATTAAGTCGGTTGTTCGAAAAAAGTGGCTAGTATGGTCCATAATTATGTGATGGCTTGATTGGTACAATGCATTACGGAGATGAATTAACCCATTCCCACACAATGACTCCTTTTGACGCGTCTGGAAAAGAAGCCTTTTGAAAACATTGTGGAAAAAGGAGAAAATGCTGGTAACCAGCATTTTCTCCTTTTCCCACAATGTTTTCTACTCTATCAAAGACATAAATTATCATTTATGTTACATTTATTTTGTCGTCTGCAATTGCTTCCAATTTGGACACGGTCAAAATTTTGTCGTCTGGTAATGGGTTAAGCCCGCTTTTGCCAGAGCATGGCTCATATATATTTTACAAGGATGGGTTATGTTTTATTTCAATGTTGTCTGGTGCAACTTTGATTCAGGTGGTAAATGAGTAAAGAAATAATGTATAGTTGAAAAAATGGGATCCATGACATTTCATCGAAAACCATGATCGTCGTAAATGATCCCAAGCCTTGACCCTTACCCTAACCCAGACGAAATGTGGCACAAATCTTCCTCCCAGACAGAGCTTTTCATGAAATAAATCTAGTAATTTAGCAATCCCTATTTTAAAACGTACATGGATTTCAATGAGACGCCATTTAGACGAAATGTTGTGCACCGGAAAAAACGGAATGTTTTTCAGTAAAGAAAAGGTCAGTATTACCAAAACAGTCTTGGTTTCTCACAGTGTTCGCAGAAACCTTACTCACGGTCATTTGAACTCTTTCTCAGGATTGATTGGTATAGGTCAACTCTTTTTACCAGTGGACAAAATATTAGCCTGGCCCAAATTGAAAGCATTTGCAGACGACAAATGTAACTCGAAACATATAATTGGTCTATCATGAGGTGGAAACCAGCATTTTGTCCCTTTCTCACTATGTTTTCAAAAGCCCTCTTTCTTAGGGACATTAAAATTTGGCATTGTGCGGTTAAAAACTGTGCAGTTCTATTCTATTCTATTCTGCTAACAAAGCCTCAGAATGCTGTTATCTATCGGCCAAACATTGCAGAGTTCATATGAGCTGAGGAAAGCTTTTGGAAAGCTGTGAAAAGGAGAGCTTTCTTTTACCATCATTTTCTCCTTTTCCTGCAACCTTTTTTATTTTTTCAATGACCATACACATCATTTGAGGAACAGTAAATTTGTCCTCTGCAAACTTGAATGCTTTCAATATGGACTACTCTTTGTGCACAACATTTTATGGAAAAGGTGTTTTGTCGAAATCCATGTATGTTTTAAAATACCGATTGCTAAATTCCTAGATTTGTTTCATGAAAAACTCAGTCTGGGAGGCTGGGAGGAATATTTGAGCCACAATTTGTCTGGTTTAGGGTAAGGGTCAGGGCTAGGGATCGTTTTCAACAAACATGGTTTTCAACGAAATGTCGCGGATCCGACTACTCTAACATTTTGTCCTGTGGTAAAGCATAGAGGGCTCAGCAGGTAGATTGGGTCACAAAATGATTGCCAAACAAAGGTAAGTATATGCCATTTGCATGAAACAATTCAGCTATTATTCAAAACATGTCAATTTGAAGTTTATCCTCACAACCCTTTGGTATACACAAAGAAATTTTATGTACATTTACAACCTTTATTGATAGCGTAGATCAAATCATTTTACATGAAATGTGGTGTCTGGTCTTGGATCTACAGTGACTGCCCAAAAAGTTCAGTTGTGATATAAATTATCATGGGTGTAATTATAAACAGCTTTACTTTAGCTTTACTTTACTTTATGTCCAGATGGAAAGATATTGTACTTATTTCCTTCACTTGTGTACAGATTAATTCACATATTATTCCTAAATTCTCTACTACCACACAGTCCAGAGTTTAACCCTTTCCCAAACGACAAATTTTGGACTGGTCCAAATTGAAAGAGTTTGCAGAAGACAATTTTAAATTTGATGAAAATGGCAGGAAGTTCTCAAAAACGGTAGAAAACACTGGGAAAAGGAGAAATTGCTTGTTACGAGCAATTTCTCCTTTTCCCACAGTGTTTTCAAAAGACTTGTACTGCAGACACGTGAAAACCAGGGCTTGTTTGGGAAAGGGTTAAATGACCCATGAGAAAATAAGCTTTTGAAAACATAATATGGGAAAAAGAGAAAATGCTGGTAACCAACCTCCTTTTCCCCCAGTGTTTTCCACCCTTTCAGAGACAAAAATCATAATTTGAGTAACACTGTTTTTGCTGTGTGCCATTATGCATTCAATTTTGAAATGTTTGAAATTTTGTTGTTGGGTAAAGATTGAATATGATATGAATTAACTCCTTACCAAACAACAAAATTTTAGACTAGTCCCTATTGAAAGCAGATGACAAAATGAATATGACTCAGATATCGAAAATTTTTGTGGAATGGTAGAAAACATTGCGGGTAAAGGAAAAAATGCTGATTACCAGCATTTTTTCCTGTGCCCAAAATGTTTTCAAAAGCTTTCTTTATCAGGGTCTTTAAAAGGTTGTGTGTTAAAGGCTTAACCCTTTCCCAAACGACAAATTTTGGACTGGTCCAAATTGAAAGAGTTTGCAGACAACAATTTTAAATTTGATGAAAATGGCAGAAAGTTATCAAAAAGGGTAGAAAACACTGTGGGAAAAGGAGAAATTGCTCGTTACGAGCAATTTCTCCTTTTCCCACAGTGTGTTCAAAAGACTTGTACTGCAGACACGTGAAAACCAGGGCTTGTTTGGGAAAGGGTTAACTCTTTATGAGATGGCAAAAATTTAAACAAATTGAAGTCCAAATTGAAAGGATTTACTGTACAGCTTACAGATCTGTTTCATTTTATCATGGTTGCTGGGAAAGAGTACTAAGACAATTTGGGAAAGGGAGAAAATGTTGGTTACCAGGGTTGCTAAATCTTGGGATTATGTTGTTAAGGGTTGAAAAAGTAAAATGCTTGTTGACATGTTAGAAGATGTTAAACTGTATGTCAGCTCAAATCATTGCACAAGAAAATTACTTAAATTATATTCTGTTGACCTAATTATCTACATGATTGTCTACTCTAGAGCTTGCTCAAGGCAAATTTTTTAAACCAATGAAACTTGATGGTGAAGCATTACTAATTAATGTGTGCATGTATTTAAAGACGATTGTGACAGTTTCATCATTTTTTCAAAACATTCAGAATTTCACGAAACTTTGTGTGGTGATAGTATATCATTTGATCTACAAAAATATGAGATAAAAACAGGGGGTCACTGGCTTGGGAAAAATGATATGAATATTTCTTTCCATACACCCTGTATTGCGGCAATTCAGAATGAAATTTCACCAAAGAAAACCAAGTCAAGATATTTTATTTTTTTGTAATGATTACACGAACAAATGAAATACAGCATTTTAATGACAAACACTTACATAGTTATTAGTCATAATATACATAAACATACAGAATGCAATGTTACTGTGCCACAATTATAAACAAATTTTATCTCATTATATTGGCGGAACATCAAATTTAATGAAACAAAATGATTTAACTCTTTACCAAACGACAAAATTTTAGTCTTGTCCAAATTGAAAGCATTTGCAGACAACAATTTCAATGTGGCTCAAATGGCACAATTTTTCTTTGATGGGTAGAAAACATTGTGGAAAAAGGAGAAAATGCTGGTTACCAGCAGTTTCTCCTTTTCCCACAATGTTTTGAAAAGGCTTCTTTCTTGGGGGCATCAAAAGGCGGCATTGTGCGGTAAAGGGTTAAAGGTATACTGAGTATCAATCTATTAGAAAATACCTTTACTTGCGGCTAAAACATACCTTCATTTTGGAAAACCCCAATCAAAACAAGAGTATATTTTTAAACTTTATATTTTTCAATGTTCAAACATTCAGATTTTTCTTATTTCTTCCATTAATAATATTTAGGTGCTAAACTACAAGACTAAGGCTTAACTCTTTACCTCACAATCTCGACTTTAAACAACCCCCAAGAACAGAGCCTTCAGAAAAAATTGTGTAATTGTGTAACCAGCATTTTCTCCTTTTCCCACAGTGTTTTCTAACCTATCAAAGATGAAAATCATCATTTTACCAACATGTAATTTGTCGTCTGCTAAATGCTTTCAATTTGGTTCAGTCCAAAATTTTGGCGTTTGGTAAAGAGTTAAACAAATAGGTCTGCTTTTACAAGTAATTCGCTCTCTGAAAAACATATTTTTCAAACAGTTTCCTCACCAGGGACATAAATTCTTTTGGTGCAATATTAGGACAAAAGCTTTCTTCCAGGATACATCTCTATCCGGAGAGCATTTTTAGTTGATCAGCTTCCAAACTCTAAATAGAAAGGGGACATTACTTTTTCAATGCAAAAGTCCAGCTTTTGTTTTAAAAATTCTATTGTCACTAAAATTGCTTAACCCTTTACCACACAATCCCGACTTTTAACGACCCTGAGAGAAAGGCCTTTTGAAAACATTTTGGGAAAAGGAGAAAATGCTGGTAACCAGCATTTTCTCCTTTTCCCACAATGTTTTTTACCCTTTCCAAGACAAATTTCAAATTTTCAGGCACATTTATTTTGTTGTCTGCAAATGCTTTGAATTTGGACCAGTCTAAAATTTTGTCTTTTGGTAAAGAGTTAAAAAAGATTCTGTGATAAATATTTCAAACTTGAAAAGTATAAGCCCCAAAAATGCCAGTTTTTCACAAGACAAAGGGCTGGTGTTATTTCAGTGGTTACATCTTTCTGTGTGGGTGCACAAGAAAGGGTAGGGGATTCTGTACTAATTCACATGATTTGAAACATTGATACAGCCCGTAAAATTGAAACCCTATCTACCCAGGCCATGTCTAATAACCACATAGCTGGAGATACAATTTCAAAATGAATCGCCCATGCACAGTGGTTTGCGTGCTGCAACCTGGGGTATAAAAAAAAGATGACTGAGATCGGTAAACTCCCTTGATGAGAAAAATGGACTTGGTCAAAGATGAAGACTTTTTCACAATTATCTTTACACTTTTTCATGGACCTGTGGAATGGACTTTCGAATTAACCCTTTACCATACAATGACGCCTTTTGACGCCCCTGGGAAAGAAGCCTTTTGAAAACATTGTCGGAAAAGGAGAAAATGCTGGTAACCAGCATTTTCTCCTTTTCCCACAATGTTTTCTACACTATCAAAGAAACATTGCACCATTTGAGCCACACTGAAATTGTTGTCTACAAATGCTTTCAATTTGGACAAGGCTAAAATTTTGTCGTCTGGTAAAGGGTTAAGTCTTTACCAAATAACAAGGTGGCTCAAATGACTAATGTTGATAGAGAAGAAAACATTGTGGGAAAAGGAGAAAATGCTGGCAACCAGCATTTTCTCCTTTTCCCACAATGTTTTCTACCTTTTCAAATATTGAAATCATCATTTGGGTCACATTCAGTTTGTCGTCTGCAATTGCTTTCAATTTGGACAAGTCTGAAATTTTGTTGTTTGGTAAAAGCTTAAATGTTGAAACTGTTTCCATGACTTTCTTAGAATTCAAATAGTGCAGGAAAAGTTTGTCAGAACTTGTAATTTTAAAGCGTAGAGCACAGAATCAACTCGTCAGACATTTTCAGTCAAGAAATTCGACCAAAACAATTACAACTGGGAGGCTGCTTATATTCAATCAGTGTTCCAGTAAAGTGGGCAGTGTAGATCAAAGATCAGACTGCACATTCTGTGCAGCCTGATCTTGATCTGTACTGACCGCAAAGGCAATAACAGTTGTGAAATGCGCTCTAGGGGTTAATATACCTAAACACTTTGCCAAATGACAAAATAGTAGACTAGTACAAATTGAAAATGGTTGAAAGCTCCTTTTCCTTCAGCATTTTCAAAGGCTTTTTTTTCTAAGGGTCGTTTGAAAAAGGGACTGTTTGGTAAAGAGTTGAACTTTGACTTGTGTTGATGAATGATATTTTACAAGAATGTTTTCAAAGTTGGCTGCAGGCATCAACTTTGTCTCATGTGGTGATTAAGTTTTAACTCTTCACAACAATATTTTGGACTCATCCAAATTGAAAGCATTTGCTGAAAACAATTTAAATGTGGCTGAAATGAGGGTAATTGACTCTGAAATTGTAGAAAACCTTGTGAGAAAAGGAGAAAATGATGGTTACCATCATTTTCTCCTTTTCCCACTATGTTTTCAAAAGACTTTTTCCCTGGGGTTGTTAAAACTCAGGATTGTCTGATAAAGAGTCAAGAATGATATTATAATCAAATGATACTTGCTGTAAATGGTTAAAATCTAAAACTTCATACTCAGTGAATACTATCAGAATTTATGGGAAATATCAACGAAAGGTGGTCATGTGATAGGTGGTATCTCTTTCAACCTCCTGATACGGGACAAAACAGGAACAAAAGGTACAAAAGGACTGAATGTAACCCCATCCTTGTGGTACATAAAGACAGGAGGAGCCATCCATGCCATTTATCTATTTCTATCTTTGACTTCATTGACAGTGCTTTCAGTTTGTGCATCTCTTAAATTTTGTTGTCTGGTAGAGATGAAGAAATTTACAATTTCATGCAGTTTCAGGATAATATACATTTATGATTTCACTCCGTAAACACAAATATTGGTATCTTTATAAGCAGGCAAAGCAAGGAATGATTATTTTATAGTGTTCGTGAATCAAATACATGTACGTCCTAGTCATAAATAAAGACCAAACAGGCAAACTGAGGTTTTACAGTCAAATCCTGTGTTGGTCATTGTGCTAATGATGTCACTGTAATAGTCAACTTGGCTTCAAAATAGCCAAGTATAGTGTTGCATCATAAACAGATACAAATGGTGTAATTATCATGATCATGTTATACATTTTAGCTTTACTGTTTTCAAAGAAAACATGGAGTCATAGCCCTGTTGTTGTTGTCACAGTGCAAAAACTTTGACATTTTATAATATCTCTGTTGTTACTCAAGATATTTACTTCGACTAACAGACTAGTCATTAACTATTAACCCTTTACTAAACGATAAATTTTAGACTGGTCCAATTTGAAAGAGTTTCCAGACGACAATTTTAAATTTGATGAAAATGAGAAAAAGTTCTCCAAAAGGGTAGAAAACACTGTGACATAGTTATGGCCCTTTTTTGACTAAAAATCTTGTAATGAAAATCAACCTATTTCTGAAAGCAACTGCAGCCGAACGTTGCAACCCACATGCAGTGCTTTTGTTCATTACCTCGACCATTTTCAAAGAAAACATTGAGGTATTGTCTCTGGCCTGGTGTCGTTGTCTGTGTCATGCAAAAACTTCGACATTTTGTAATATCTCTGTTATCACCGAAAATAATTGCTTCAAACTTCGACAAGTTATGAATTATCAAAAGGGGAATCTATACAACTAAGGTAACTATCAAAGTATGTTTGACAGAGTTATGCCCCTTTTTTGACTTAGAGAATTTTTGCTGAAAATCAAGCATCCGCAGAGGAGCGTTGGTGTCCGCATGCGGTGCTCTTGTTTGACTTGGAATTTTCACAGAGAATCAACCTGTTTCTTAAAGCAACTGCTGTAGAGTATTGCCACCTGCATACAGTGCATTTGTTGAATTTTTCAAGAAAGCAGAGAAAAGAATGGGAAGTTTGCTAAGGGAGAGAATCATTTTCACCCAGTGGCCCCATGAAAGCTTGCAGTATGAAATTTCCTTATCAAGAATTAACTCTTTACCGCACAATCCCGAATTTTAACAACCCTGAGGAAGAAGACTTTTGAAAACATTGTGCGAAAAGGAGAAAATGCTAGTGACCAGCATTTTCTCCTTTTCCCACAATGTTTTCTACCCTTCCTAAAACAAATTTCAATTCTTCAGTTTACCCTTTACCACACAATTCTGGCTTTTAATGACCCTGTGAAAGAAACCTTTTGAAAACATTGTGGGAAAAGGAGAAAATGCTGGTAACCAGCATTTTCTCCTTTTCCCACAATGTTTTCTCCCCTTCCCAAATCAAATTTCTATTGTTGAGTCACATTTATATTGTTGTCTGCAAATGCTCTCAATTGGGACCAGACTGAAATTTTGTCGTTCTGTAAAGAGTTAACATTTGTTTTGTTGTCTGCAAATGCTTTCAATTTGGACCAGTCTAAAAGTTTGTCGTTTGGTACAGAGTTAAACAAACATCAGGAAACATTAAATAGGAAGCTTGACAAGACTGTGACAAATTGTTACCTGTTGTTTACCTTAGACCTCTGTCAAACACTTTAGATAAACAGACACTGAATTAGACCCTCTCAGCCCTTTACCAAACAATCCTAAGTTTCCAAGACCCTACACAAGAAGGCTTTTGATAACATTGTTGAAAAAGGAGAAAATGCTGGTATCCAGCATTTTCTCCTTTTCCCACAATGTCTTCTTCCCTATCAAAAACAAATTCCATTATTTGAGCCCCGTCAGTGAATTGTTGTCTGCAGTTGCTTACAATTTTGAACAGGTCTAAAGTTTTATTTTGTATTAAAGAGTTAATGGAATTAGGGGTTACTGGTATAATCCAATTGAAAGTCTCTACAGTTACTTAATTCTTTACAGACAGTAAAAATTTGAACTTACCCATATTAGCAGACGATAAATTTCATGGTAAAAGGGTAGAAAACATTATGCTGTAATTTCTGGGAACTCACCATTTGAGTAATCTGCAAATGCTTTAGTCAGACAGGCGGCAAATTTTGTTGTTTGGTAAATACAGAGTAATGCTTACAGTGCTAATTTAACTCTATACCAAACGACAGAATTTTAAATTTTAAATTGAAAGCTTAAGCAGACAACAAAATAGATCTGTCTCAAAGCTTGAAATTTATGTTTGAAAGGTTAGAAAACATCGTGGGAAAAGGAGAAAATGCTGGTAATCAGCATTTTCTCCTTTTCCCACAATGTTTTCAAAAGCCTTCTTTCTCAGGGTGGTTAAAACTCAGAATTATGGGGTAAAGAATTAATGAAATGGCTATTCTCATTCTGACTACTAAAACTGCAGGTATATTTCTATTGGAAAGCTGTCTGTCGGAATTTCTGGCATAGCAGCTGCACACTCTTTGCAGTGTAATCTTAATCTACATTGTTTACATAAGCAAGTAAACATAGATTCAGCATAACAAGGGTTAATCCTTAAAGCCCCGAATAAACCCAAAGGACATTGTCAGTCTAGAATAAGGCCCAGATAATTGCAACATTCATGGTTGCTTTTTGCCAGTGCTGTTTCAGCAAAGCGGACAGTGTTGATCAAAGATCAAACTGCAGGTTTTGGGCAGTCTGATCTTGATCTACACTGACTGTAAAGGCAACTATGGTTGTGAAAGGCGCTTAAAGGTTAACATGTATCAAGTGAGACCATTGGAGCAGTATGTAAATATGGTCACAATCAAACAATGATTGCTCCCTCATTTTATGTTAAGTATATGTGCAAATATGGAAAATCAAAATTTCTGTTCTGGTGTGAGCAAACGATAAAACCCTGTAATTCATTATGATACATCTAGACTCACAAAATCAGAGCAAAATCAAGACTTAAAGCATGTGTCACAATTATACGATAGTTACTGTTGCAGCCAGACTCAAGATCAGGCTGGCCAAAGACCAAGCAAACTTTGACAACTTTGGGAACTCTGGAGGTATTCCAGAAGTATTTTTAATTCAATTCTGATTCAGAATTACAGAATTAGCCATTTTGTCTCAGCTGACAGTCAGATTTGTAGTCTTCAAATTTAGAATTTAACGGATGTTTGAAATTGTTGTTGAATACGGCCACAGGCGTATTAGGTTACGCCGAATCGGCCACAGGCGTATTAGGTTACGCCGAATCGGCCTTGTAGTCTGCCATTCAGGACAGACTGACATTGTCATCATATTTTAGTACACCTTTTTGGCCAGTTTAATGTATCGTCAACTTTTGATATCATGGTCATAATTGTATCTTTGTCCTGAAAATTAGGTCATGTATAAAAAATTTTAGATCAAACTTGTCAACTTTATGAATGGCAGGAAATAGGTAATAAATAATGCCCCTGTGTTTTAAAAATGGCTGCCATAATAAAACATGTATTATAATATAAAAAACAATGGAGGTACCTTCTAATAAAAACACTGAGAAAAGGAGAAAAAGCTGATACCCAGCATTTTCTCTTTTTCCAAACAATATTTTTGATCCTTTCAAAGGCAATTCCCTTCATTTAAGCCACATCTCTGTCACCTGTAAAATTTTATGCTTTTATTATGAATGATCCTAAAGTTTTTTGTGTGGTAAAGGGTACTAAGCGTTGAAACTTTCCCACTGTTGACTTGTCAGAAGGTGTTGACAAATTCGATGTTATGGTCGGTTAGATCGAACAAAAGGAAATGGCCAAGGTGATAAATCATACATGGCCACAACTGACTATTTAATTCAATAAAGCAAAATTTTTAAATTTGTTGGCGTGTCTTGTTAGATATTAACTGCTTTGCCATTTACGCGTTTCACAATTAGTTCAGGAAGAGGGCTTTTGAAAACATAGTGGAGAAGAGAAGATAATGCTGGTAACCAGCATTTCTTCTTTTCTGCCACAGGTGTTTTCTACCTTTTCAAAGACATATTCCATCATTTGAATCACATTTACTTTGTCATCTGCAAGTTCTTTGAATTTAGACCAGTATAAAATTTTGTCTTGTGGTAAAGAGTTTCGGAGAAAATTTTAATAGGGGCAGTTTAACTTTTTACCACACAGTCCCGACTTTTAATGACCCTAGAAGAGAAGGCTTTTGAAAACATTGTGGGAAAAGGAGAAAATGCTGGTGACCAGCATTTTCTCCTTTTCCCACAATGTTTTCTACCCTTCACAAAACAAATTTCAATTTTTCAATCAAATTTATTTTGTCGTCTGCAAATGCTTTCAATTTGGACCAGTCTAAAATTTTGTAAAGAGTTAAGCTTGATATGAGACCTGTTCACCCTTGGACCTCACAGAAAAGACCATTATGTTGTTTGTATTTATTGGCCACCCAAAAATAAAGTTTCAAAAAAACTGTCATAGGATTTTCCTTTTTTTCTTTGCTTTCATTTTCAAGATTTTTTTTTCAGAAAAAAAGGATAGAAATGCTTTGAACAGTTATGTCTCTCGATTGCCCTTGAGTTCTTATCACAGAGAGTTTCTTTTTTCACCTTTTACCACACAATTAATGACCACAACTCTTAATGGCCCCAAGAAAGAAGCCTTTTGAAATCATCGTTGGAAAAGGAGAAAATGATGGTTATCAGCATTTTTCTCCTTTTAAGTTTGGACAAGTCTAGAATTTTGTTCTTTTGTAAAGGAATGAATACGTCTCATAGAAAGTCCAAAAGTAAAATAGATTTGGCATTCTTGTAGGAAAAGTGATGCAAATTTCACTTCATCATTATTGTTGACCAAACGACAGATTTTGGACTGGTCCAAATTGAAAGAGTTTACAGATGACAATTTTAAATTTGATGAAAATGGCAGAAAGTTATAAAAAAGGATAGAAAACACTGTGGGAAAAGGAGAAATTGCTCGTTATGAGCAATTTCTCCTTTTCCCACAGTGTTTTCAAAAGACTTGTACTGCAGACACGTGAAAACCAGGGCTTGTTTGGGAAAGGGTTGATGTTGACCAAGGTTACATTTACATATCAAGAGACATTGTTCTTGGGTCTAGAATCTGATTTTGTCTACTGTAATCACAGTTTACCACATGTTTACAATCGACTGCTCTGACATGATTGGCCATTCAGAGGTTCAATAGATTGCTAAATACATGACGGATGTACATTAATTATTTGAGATCAACAGTTTTTGTCTGTCAGGTTCAAATCATTTTGCACTGTCGTCCCCCAATGTATGTTCTGATGAGAGAGAAAGAAAGTTTAACCAGATTTAGGGGTTTTAGTACTTAAATCCAGCTTACTGTTTAGTTTGAATGGTTGTACTGGGGTCAGTACCTTTGATACTTTGATGTCATCCCCACATTTACTTCAGAAATCCCAGCATGCTTATTGAAAGGATGAAAAAATCCTTGACACAGTACAAATGCTGACAACTGTGTTCAGTATTGCGGAAAACAGCTTTTTTTGCATATTGTAGGAGAAGGAGAAATTGCTTCTTACAAGCATGTTCTGCTTTTGCCACAATGTTTTCAAATGTATCTTTTTTATCAAACCTGCATGGATTATCTCTGTTTTACCAGGATGTTTTCAAGTTTGTCCTCTGCAAGTTACCGGTAGTTTCAGAAGAAAGTGATACGTAAATTCATATGAAAAATATTGCTGTGGTTCCTTCAGTAATGCAATGAACCACAGATAAATTATATCTGTGAATACCTGGATATAATGATTGCTTTTATAATAGACTGCAAGGTTTTGGCTTTCACATCTGTTTTCAATTTGATTCAGGTAACATAATAGAATACTGTATGATTTTTTTGTCTCCTGATCTTCAGATGATGAAGGATGAATGGGTGGAAAACAGGATTATTCTTTTACCAAACAATTAATCCCATGTTTTCATGACTCGGAGGAAAAAAGGCTTTTGAAAACATTGTGGGAAGAGAAGAAAATGCTGGTAACCAGCATTTTCTTTTTTTCCCAAAAAGTTTTCTACATTTCGATGGAAAATCTTATTGTTTGATTCACATTTAATTTTTCATCTGCAAATGCTTCCAATTTGGACAAACCTGAAACTTTGTTGTCTGGTAAGAGTTAACAAAATTATACATGGATGAATTTTTTCACCTGATCATGATGATAAAAAAAAAAAATGAAAAAAGAGGATTATCATTTGAAATAAGTTATGGCTCCATTTTATTATCCACCAACAAAGCCTTGACCAGTACATTAACCCTTTACCAGACGACAAAATTTTAGCCTTGTCCAAATTGAAAGCATTTGCAGATGACAATTTCATTGTGGCTCAAATGGTGCAATTTTTCTTTGATAGGGTAGAAAACATTGTGGGAAAAGGAGAAAATGCTGGTTCCCAGCATTTTCTCCTTTTCCCACAATGTTTTCAAAAGACTTCTTTCCCAGGGGCGTCAAAAGGCGTCATTGTGCGGTAAAGGGTTAAATCACGGATATGCAAACTTTGAGTACGGTTGGTGAAGCAGGTTGGTTTATGCTATTGTAGGTCCGAAGAAAGGCGGGGAACAGATGTTTCCATTGAATCGGCTCCACTTAATTAATATTTCATTATTAAACTCGTTGATGGTTCATTTCTCAAAGAAAAAAGGTACCCATGCTGACCCGGATCTAGTCTTTATTTATTTCAAAAGTATTAAATGTCGGATTAATTCATTATCATGAATATGAAATGTCCTACCTCACAGGACTCCAGCATTTAGCTAGGTGCAGAGAAAGTTTGAGAAAAAAGGCAAGAAAATGAGGAAAAAAGTTTATAAAAGAAAATTGTCTCCATTTGTTGCAATGTTTCCTAAATGGAATTTTTTTTATCTTTTTATATTGATATTTATATTTATTTATAATAGAAGTATAAAAAAAAAATATTATAGGGCCATTTTTGGTTAACTAGGCTAGTACGATATGTCAAAATAGTCGAAGGTGTATATCCAAGATCAGACTTGTTATCCTGTGCAGTCAGGGTCCATATTCACCAACCATTCTTTAGAACGTTCTTGGTCTTATTCTCCACGGTTTTTCAAATTTGAAAGTCACACAACTTCTGATTGGCTAAACCGAATGGTGTAGTCAATCAGAAGGTGTGTGAAACTTTGGAAAAATCTGGAGAATAAGAATTTTCTTGAGAATGACTGGTGTATAATGGACCCAGTGGTCTTGATCCGCAGTATCCACAGAAGCACCCGAAGTAAATGACCCCTAGGTAAATAATTTCTGTTAAAACGTGTTAACCCTTTACCACACAACAAAATTTTAGACTCTTTAAAAGCATTTGCAGATGACAAATTAAATGTGACTTAAAGATTGAAATGTGTTATGGAACTGCTAGAAAACATTGTTGGAAAAGAAGAAAATGCTGGTTACCAGCATTTTCTCCTTTTCCCACAATGTTTTCAAATGGCTTCCGTTTTAGGGTCGTTACAAGTTGGGATTGTGTGGTAAACAGTTAACTCTTTACCACACAATAAGATTTTAGACTTGTCCAAAGTGAAAGCATTTGACAGATGAAAAAATAAATGTGACTCGTAAATTGAAATTTGTTGTGGAAGGATGGAAAACATTGTGGGAAAAGGTAACCAGCATTTTCTCCTTTTCCCACAATGTTTTCTCAGGCTATCTTTATCAGGTTCGTTAAAATTCAGGATTGTGTGGTAGAGTGTTAATTTGCTTTTCAGGAATGAAAAGGTCTTGAATTTGCATTTGCACCATATGGTAAATGAATTGAAATTGGATCTAGTGGTCATTGTAACTGACCACAAGTCATTTGAATTCGATACCTGTCTGTCATATTTTTTTCCTCAACAGCTTGTTGGAACATTCATCCATATCGCCTTTCTCCCTGTGCTTGACTCTGTTACCACACAATCCCGACTTTTAATGACCCTGAGACAGAAGCCTTTTAAAAACATTGCCTAAAAAGGAGAAAATGCTGCTTTTCCCACATTGTTTTCTGCTCTTCCCAAAACAAATTTTGATTTATCAGTCACATATACTTTGTCGTCTGCAAATGTTTTCAGTTTGGATTAGTGTAAAATTTTGTCGTTTGGAAAAAACCCAATCTTCACCAGATTTACAATTTTAGACTTGTCCATATTCAGAATTGAAAGCATGCGCCACTAATATTATGGATTGAACTCTTTCCCAATCGACAAAAATTTAGACTGGTCCAAATTGAAAGCGTTTGCAGTAGACAAAATAAATGTGATTGAAAAATTGAAATTTGTTTTGGGAAGGGTAGAAAACATTGTGGGAAAAGGAGAAAATCCTGCTTACCAGCATTTTCTCCTTTTCCCACAATGTTTTCAGAAGGCTTCTTTCTCAGGGTCGTTAAAAGTCGGGATTGTGTGGTAAAGGGTTAATTTCCTCTTTTGGTGTGCTGTAACCATTACCACACAGTCCCAAGTTTTAACGACCCTGTGGAAGAAAGCTTTCGAAAACATTGTGGGAAAAGGAGAAAATGATGGTAACCAGCATTTTCTACTCTTCCCACATTGTTTTTTACCCTTTCAAAGATAAATTCTGTCAGTTGAACCACATTAAATTTGTCAACTGCAAATGC
The DNA here is from genome assembly GCA_945859785.2 of Tridacna gigas. Classification (NCBI taxonomy): domain Eukaryota; kingdom Metazoa; phylum Mollusca; class Bivalvia; order Cardiida; family Cardiidae; genus Tridacna; species Tridacna gigas. The sequence continues at coordinate 71,341,267 of OX244033.2, read as the reverse complement.
TGTCAATTTTGACAAGTCTTAAGATTTTGTCGTTTGGTGAAGGACTGAAATCTTGACTAGATGACAAATTTTTAGACTAGTTCATATTGAAAGTGTACAGGTGTTTGTAGATGATAAACTTTGTTCAAATGTTTGAGTTTTTCTTCAATAGGATAGAAAACATGGTGGGAAAAGGAGAACTTGCTGGTTTGTTAACCATCATGTTGTCTTTTTCCCATACTGTTTCCTGTAGCACACCTTTCTAGGGAAGTTAAAACATGGGATTGTTAACCCTTTACCTCACGACAAAATTTTAGACTGGTCCAAGTTGAAAGCGTTTGCAGACGACAAAATAAGTTCGAATGAAAAATTAAAACTTGTTTTGGGAAGGGTAGAAAACATTGTGGGAAAAGGAGAAAATGCTGGTTACCAGCATTATCTCCTTTTCCCACAATGTTTTCAAAAGGCCTCTTTCTCAGGGTCATTAAAAGTCGGGATTGTGTGGTAAAGAGTTAAAGAGTTTAGCTAAAGGACAATATTTTTGGTTTTTTCTATCAAAGGCTAGAAAGCATTGGGGTACATAGAGAAGTCCAAAATTATTTTAAAATACCATCCCTCTCTGGATGGTTTAAAGGCCCAATAGTGGCAATAAAAGTTAATGCAGATGTAAAATGCATTTAAATTTAAATCATGCCTTTTGAAAGTTACAATGGCAAATACTTTAAAGATGACAATCTGTTAGTGTGGTCAGTCCAAGTGTTAGTCGCTGGCATTTATGGCATAAATAAATTTTAAAATCAGGCAAAGGTAAACAAAAGATTATAAGAGCGTCCTGGCAACTTTTAACCTAGTTTTGAAATTCATTTCTCTGCCAGCAGCTAACACTTGGACTGGATGTACAAAAACAGATTGTCGTCTTCACAATGATTTCCATACTTTTTAAACGGTATGATTGAAATATAAATTCATTTTAACTCTGGCACTGTTTATTTGGCTGCTTACTGTGCCTTTAAACAGTAGATTATTTGGTAAAGAAAAGATTGTCATGATAAAATTTACAAAGTATTTTGTAGAAGAACACTGAGTCCTGTTGGATTCACATTTCGTTGGAAAAACCAGGTTTATCGAAAACAATCCCTAGCTCTGACCCTTACCCTAACACAGATGAAATGTGGCTCAAATCTTCCTCTCAGACAGAGCTTTTATGAAATAAATCTAGGAATTTAGCCATCAGTATTATAAAACATACATGGATTTTGACGAAACGCCCTTTCGATGAAATGTGTGAACAGGTCCTGTTGAGAATTGCTAGTAATTGTGGGTACAATATAATAATAATTATTCTGTAAGTACTACTGTGTCCCAAAAACCTTTGTTGTACTCGGGTAACAATTATGATACTGAATCAACAGCACAGTTCAGTGCTAAAGATTTACAAAACACGGGGTAGAAAAGTGGTGATAACCCAAACTTTTATGGGCTACTTGAGTTGGGTTGTATATTTTCTTGCCAAATCCCAAAAACTCCACAATTGTCAATATTCCTGACAGATTTATGTGGTCTTTTAATGCTTTGCCCTTGTCTATAGCCACAGAGACATGGGATTCCTTGTAAAACAATGAAAACTGTAACCTTTGCTTCAGAAACTTGGTTTGCAAAATATTGGAGACATAAATATTGCAAAAGAGGTCTGTGTTTGCTAAAAAATGTTTAACTAAATACATAAAACTTGTGGATTAGCTTGAAATTAACAATAAGGTATGACTTTTTGACATAGGGGTTGAAAACAAAGGATAGATTAAGTTGAAATTGATTTCAAATAGTGTGAATTGTGGTCCAGGGTTCATTTCAAATATAGAAAGTTGATACTTTGAAGGTCTGATGATGTTTTTGTGAGTACTGAGATAGAAATGAGGAATTTTAGAGGAATTTTTTGCACTGTAATTTTTCTGTGCCTTTTTATGCAGGTAATTATTAAAATCACCCTTTCCAACTGTATATTATACAAGTTTTTATTACCTTGGCTGTTTTCGAAGAAAACGCGGTTGGAATTGTTATGGCCTCATTGTCAGTGTGAAAAATTGGACATTATCTCATATCAATGTGATTACTGAAGATATATTTTTCAAGCTCAGGTTACTTGACTTCTTTACTGTTAAAATGGTTGTGCGCACATTCTCCTTTTCCTACAATATTTTCAAAAGCCTTTTTTTTGTTGTTGTTAAAACTTTGGATTGTTTGTTAAGGGGTTAATATGTAGGAAAACTTGTGACAGGAATATAGCAATGAGAGATATATACTGGTAGTACTAATTGCTCTTGACAATTTTTCCTTTTGCCACAATGTTTTTGAAAAACAAGCTTCTTCATGACAAAAATGTTGTCTGAAAAGGCAATTGTTGGGATATTTTCCTGTCTGATATATCAGCGAAAGTTACATTCTGAGGTCATTTATTGACAGTTTCTGTCAAATTTGTATGACTGATCATGATCCTATAGGTGACTTGAAGTTCAGTATGCAATCAGCTTAACCCTGCACGAAACCAGCCAGTGCTTAGTAATGGTCATGAGGAAGAAGCCTTTTGAAAACATTGTGTGAGAAGGAGGAAATGCTGGTAACCAGCATTTTCTTCTTTTCCCACACTATTATCAATGACTTCCAAGACTCTCCAAATCTCGTCATCTGACTCATTTAATTTGTCATCTGAAATTGCTCTTGGTGTAGACCTGTCTGAATTTTTGTGCCTCAGGTAAAGAGGTAACCCGTTACCTCACAGTCCTGAGTTTTATTAATCCTGAGCAAGAAAGCTTTTGAAAACAATTTGAGAAAAGGAGAAACTGCTAGTAACCAGCATTTTCTCCTCACACGATGTTTTCGACCCTTGAACCATCTTCTAACCCTTTACAACATGAGAAAAATTTAGACTGGTCCAAATTGAAAGCATTTGCAGACGACAAAATAAATTCGACTCAAATAATGGAATTTGTCTTGGATAGGGTAGAAAACATTGTGGGAAAAGGAGAAAATGCTGGTAACCAGCATTTTCTCCTTTTCCAACAATGTTTTCAAAAGGCCTTTTCCTCAGGGTTGTTAAAGGTTGGGATTGTGTGGTAAAGGGTTAAGCTGATGTAATTTTTCATCTGCCTAAGTCTTGAACATTGGGGTAAGTCTAAAATTTTGTGGTTTGGTAAAGAGTCTACTGATTCAGTCACCAAACATCTGAATGATCATGATTGATGTGCTTGGTCTTTGGACAGCAATGTCTGATGTAAACCTTGTAAAAATTTTTTGGTGGAAAGGCATTTTATTTTATTGAACAACAGGTGAAACTGAATAAGTTTGCAATCCCTGCAATAACTTTTTAACTCTTTACCAAACAACAAAAATTTAGACTGGTCCAAATTGAAAGCATTTGCAGACGACAAAATTAATGTGACTCAAAAATTTAAAATTGTTTTAGGAAGGGTAGAAAAAATTGTGGGAAAAGGAGAAAATGCTTGTTACTAGCATTTTCTCTCCTTTTCCCCCAGTGTTTTCAAATGGCTTCTTTCTCAAGGTCATAAAAACCTGTGATTGTTTGGTAAAGGGTTAAACTACCTTTGTAAAACTACATTGTACAGAACTGGGAATGAATTTTCTCAGGTCTTAACAAAATTTAATTTACATGTCAAACAGATTGCTACTTTGTTACAAATTCCTGTTGACTGAAAGTCTTAATTAATTATTTTTGACAATCCAGACATGTATTTTACAAAGATCAATGTCCACAGGTATTTGCTGTGAATTGTTTTAGCTCTACCAAATGACTACAGTTTAGACTTGCTGAAAATGAAAGCATTTGCAGAAGACAAATCATATGTGCCTCTAATGATGATTTCTGTCATTGATAGTATAGAAAACATGGTGGGAAAAGAAGAAAAAGCTGGTTACCAGCATTTTCTTCATTTCCCACAATGTTTACAAAAGGCTTCTTCCCCAGGGTCGTTAAAACTTGGGATTGTATCGTAAAGGGTTAAGAATGTATTAAAAAACACCTTTTACTATCAACAATCCCAAATACGGTAACTAGCATTTTCTCCTTTTTTTTCCCACAAAGTTTTCTACTCTTCCAAAGACTGATGTTGGAGCCACGTTATATTTGTCGTCTGCTAATGTTCTCAAAAAGGATGAGTCTAAAATTTTGGTAAATCTGGTAAAGAGTTATGCACTGAAATTGAAAGATACATCTAGTATACATGTAAATTTTTGGACAGATAGATTAGTCACAGTGTTGGAATGACAAAAATTGACAGTTTGTTGAAAACTTCGGTAGTTTATTTGATAAATGGACAAAGTGAATGATCGGGTATTGACTGTCAAGCTGTTTTTCACAGATCTTTAGAAAATACTAGTATGAATTTTTGTTAACTTTTTACCACACAATCCCGAGTTTTAACGATCCTGAGGAAGAAGCCTTTTGAAAACATTGTGGGAAAAGGAGAAAATGCTGGTAACCAGCATTTTCTCCTTTTCCCACAATGTTTTCTAACCTGTCAAAGACAAATTCCGGCACTAGAGCCACATTTAAATTGTTGTCTTCAAATGCTGTCAATTTGCACAAGTCTACATTTTTGTCGTTTGGTAAAGAGTTAACTCTAGACAAAATTTTAGACTGGTCCAAATCGAAAGCATTTGCAGATAACAAAATCAAGGTGACTCAGAAATTTAGATTTGACTTGGGAAGGCTAGAAAAGCTTGTGGGAAAAGGAGAAAATGCTGGTTACCAGCATTTTCTCCTTTTCCTACAATGTTTTCAAAAGTTTTCTTTCTCAGGGTCGTTTAAAGTCGGGATTGTGTGGTAAAGAGTAAATCAAGTCTTAACCCTTCGCCTTACAATAAAGTTTTACCAGCCTTGAGAATGACTGCTTTTTTAAAACATTGTAGCAAAAGGAGAAAATGCTGGTAACCAGCATTTTCTCCTTTTCCAGCAATGTTTCCTATCCTTTTTAAGATAATTTCCACCATTTGAAGTACATTTAAAATGTCATCTGCAAATGCTTTGAATTTAGTAAAGTCCAAAATTATATTGTTTGATAAAGCATTTAAAAACATAATATGTAGCACAGAAACTTAATTGATGACTTCTATCTTTGATAGAGTAGATAATGTTGTGGGAAAAGGAGAAAATGCTGGTAACCAGCATTTTCTCCTTTTCCCACAATGTCTTGAAAAACATTTATAGATCTTGGTGTTTAAAATAAGACAGTATACTGATCTATAGTGAGATCTACCTCCTCCCTCTGTTAACCCTTTCCCAAACAGGCCCTGGTTTTCACATGTCTGCAGTACAAGTCTTTTGAAAACACTGTGGGAAAAGGAGAAATTGCTCGTAAGGAGCAATTTCTCCTTTTCCCACAGTATTTTCTACCCGTTTTGAGACCTTTCTGCCATTTTCATCAAATTTAAAATTGTCATCTGCAAACTCTTTCAATTTGGACCAGTCCAAAATTTGTCATTTGGGAAAGGGTTAACTTTTGTTGCTGATTCATTGTTGGGTGCATTTTCAGCATGTCATTACCATGCTTGCAATTTAATTTTTTACCAGTCCACCCTATGTTAACTCATTACCACACGACAAAATTTTAGACTGGTCCAAATTGAAAGGATTTGCAGACGACAAATTAAATGTACTGTAAATGATGATTTCTGTTTTGGATAGGCTAGAAAACACTGTGGGAAAAGGAGAAAATGCTCTCCTTTTCCCACAATGGTTTCAAAAGGCTTCCTCCTCAGGGTCGTTAAAACTCGGGGATTGTGGGGTAAAGGGTTAAAGGACCCTGAGAAAGGAAACAGTATGGGAAAAGGAGAAAATGCTGGTAACCAAAAATTTTCTCCTTTTCCCATAATGCTTTGGATCTTTTCCAAAGACAAGTCCGATTATTTGAGACACATTTATTTTAATGACGTCTGCGATTACTTTTAACATGGACAAGTCTTTAAGTTTGTCTGCTGGAAAAAATTTAATTCATCATTCTGAAACAATTACAAATAACATTGTATGATAATGGCTTGACCCTTTACCGCACAAACCCAACATTTATCAATCCTTAGGAAGGAACATTGTTAGAAAAGGAGAAAATGCCGGTAACCAGCGTTTTCTCATTTTCCCACTTTTTCTTCTCTTTCAGAGACAAATCCCATCATTTGAGTCACAATTAGTTTCTTGTTAGCAAATATTTTCGATATAGTTAAATAAAGGATTTTGTCGTCTGGTAAAGAGTTACTAATATCATAGTCTGCTCTTTTCCAAACGAAAACATTTTAGAGACTGGTCCAAACTTAAATCATTTGCAGATGACAAAAAAAATGTGACTGAAAAATTGAAATTTGTTTAGAAAAGGTGAGAAAACATTGTTGGAAAATGAAAAATTGAAATTTGTTTAGAAAAGGTGAGAAAACATTGTTGGAAAAGGAGAAAATGCTGGTTACCAGCATTTTCTCCTTTTCCCATAATGTTTTCAAAAGGCTCCTTTCACTGGGTCATTAGAACTAGGGATTGTGTGGTAAAGGGTTTAAGTGAAGTTTCTTACATACATACATTTAGGATCTTGAATGCCCTCTTATTCATAAGCCACCATTTTTTACAGCCCTTATAAAATTCAAACTAGTGGAATTCGTCATAAATAGGGAATATGATAGGTACCTTTTGATCTTGAAATACCATGGATGTAAATGGACAGAAATACTGTATGAATAAAAAAGCCTAAAGCCGTGACGAGAACTTAGGTAACCCAAGTCTGAATACAGTGGATTTTTTAATCGTAGTCAATAAAACGGGTGTTTTATGGACTATTGTCATGGAGAAATAAAATGGAATAGACGGTGAATGAGACATAACTGCACCTGTGTTGAATTTCGATATTAAAAAAAAAATCGCAGGACATAAATTTTTGTTTGTGAAGTCCCACCCTACCTATGTAGCCTCTGTCATTCAGGACGCTTTTTCTTCAGTTTTCTTTACTATCCCGATACTAAACAATACCTGTAGTTTTAATTGACCCTCAGGAAAAAAGGCTTTTGAAAACATGGTGGGAAGAGCTGTTCCAACATTCTCTCCTTTTCCCATATTGTTTTCAACCACTTTGCAGGGATCTGCCATCATTTGAACAACATTAATTTTTATTGTCTGTAATTGCTTCCAGTTTGGATCAGTCCAAAATTTTGTTGTCAGGTATAGAGCTAATTAGACCATTACTTTACAAAAGGCTGACAATTTTTGAAAACATTGAAGGAGAGAGGCAATTGCTGCCCTTTCCATAATATTTCCTATATCATTCAAAAAAGTATTTTTTTCTTTCTCTTAGAATATTTTCCCCTTTACGTCCAAATTATTTCCTATTTTGGTAAATTTTGAAATCAGCAAGTTCAATTGTTACATAGTTTGCCTTTTACCAAACGATCCTGTGTGTTAACATCGCTGATGGAAAATTAACTTAAGAAAAAAATTCGGGAAAAAAGGAGAAAATGCCTGTATCCAGCATTTCCTCCTTTTTTCCACCAAAGTTTTCTATCTTATTAACTCTTTACCAAACGACAAAATTTGAAACTTGTCCAGAATTGAAAGCATTTGCAAGAGACAAAACAAATGTGACTGAAAGATTGAAATTTGTTTTAGGAAGGGTAGAAAATGATTGTGGGAAAAGCAGAAAATACTGGTTACCAGCATTTTCTCCTTTTCCCACAATATTTTCAAAAGGCTTCTTTTTCAGGGTCGTTAAAAGTCGGGATTGTGTGGTAAAGGGTTAAAGACAGATCCCATTATTTTTATGTTTTTTTTTTTCATATTTTAGCTTTCAAATTCAATATGTCTGAAATGTTGCCATTTGCTAAAGAGTTAACCCTTTTACAAAACAATCCAGACCCCCAAAGAAAAGGTCTCTTAAAAACATTGTGGGAAAAGGAGAAAATGGTGGTAAAAATCATTTTCTTCTTTTCCTAGAATGTTTTCTATCTTGCCAAAGATAAATTTTGATTTTTAGGTCATATTTATGTTGTCGTCTGCCAGTGCTTTCAATTTGGACAAGTCGAAAATTTGTCGTCCGGTAAGGAGTTAACCCTTTCCCAAACGATAATTTTTGGACTGATCCAAATTGAAAGAGTTTGCAGAAGACAATTTTAAATTTAATGAAAATGGCAGAAAGGTCTCAAAACGGGTAGAAAACACTGTGGGAAAAGGAGAAATTGCTCGTTAGGAGCAATTTCTCCTTTTCCTATAGTGTCTTCAAAAGACTTGTACTGCAGACACATGAAAACCAGAGCTTGTTTGGGAAAGGGTTAATCATGATTAGCAGAAAATCATTTTATCAGCCTCGCATTTAACTTTATAGAAATGTAATGATAGTAAAAAGGCATTTTTTGTCATGGAGGGAGATGAAAATCATTTCAATCTGTCAAGAAAATTATTGATAGGTATAGATAAGATGTTATGTATGGTTGCCTTGCCTCATTAACCCTTTACCACACCGTCCCGACTTTTAATGACCCTGAGAAAGAGGCCTTTGGAAAACATTGTGGGAAAAGGAGAAAATGCTGGTAACCAGCATTTTCTCCTTTTCCCACAATGTTTTCTACTCTTCCCAAAACAAATTTCAATTTTTGAGCAACATTCATTTTGTCGTCTGCAAATGCTTTCAATTTGGAAAAGTCTACATTTTTGTCGTTTGGTAAAGAGTTTACTATTAGTGAATGCTCCCTTCACCTTTTCACAAACAATTTATTTTGTATTCTTTAAAATTTAAAGTATCCAAAAGGACGTCAGTGTGGTAAAGGGTTAGGCACAGTCAGTTTCTGTGGAATTTAACCATTTACCACACAGTCCCGAGTTTTAATGACCCTGTGTAAGAGGCCTTTTGAAATCATTGTGGAATAAGGAGAAAATGCTGATAACCAGCATTTTCTCCTTTTTCCACAATGCTTTTTACCCTATCAAAGATAGATTCCATTATTTGAACTACATTTGAATTGTCGTCTACAAATGCTTTCAGTTTAGACAAGTCTACTTTTTTATCATGTGGTAAAGAGTTTGTAATTCCTTGATTTGATAGGTGCAGTTTAGATGCACTTGCTGCAGATGATCAAATTGACTAAAATTAACTGCCGAATTGCTCGTCAACTCCAAGTTTACCAAATAAAGTATACTTCTGCCAATGGCTTCAAATAGACCCGGAATTCAGCTGCTCAGTGACGAGAAAGTTCGGTTTTAATCTAGAATTAAGGGTGTGGACAGTCTAGATCAGAGATCAGGGTGCACAGAATATTCTATGCAGTCTGATCTTAATCTTCATTGTCCATAAAAGTTTTTTTTTTTTTCGTCATCTGTAGTAAGGAAAGAATTAAATGAAATGGCACCTAAAAATTCCATGTCTGAAGCAAAGTGTTGATCAAGATTTGCATTGGGTGGGTTACATTTGTAACACAATTTTCATTTCAGTAATATTAAACAAACAGTGTATGTTTTCATTTAATTTCAAAGTAGGGGTTTGTGTTTATGTTTCATCGAATACCAGAGCGGGGTCATGCTGTATAAGAACCATTTGGCCTGCTGAAATTAGTTGATCCTATACAAATACAGCCTTTTAGCCCTTTACCACACGACAAAATTTTAGACACGTCCAAATTGAAAGCATTTGCAGATGACAATTTCAATGTGACTCTAATGATGCAATTTGTCCTTGATAGGGTAGAAAACATTGTGGGAAAAGGAGAAAATGCTGGTTACCAGCATTTTCTCCTTTTTCCACAATGTTTTCAGAAGGCTTCTTCCTCAGGGTCGTTAAAAGTCAGGATTGTGTGGTAAAGGGTTAACTGTTTTCCAAAGCATCTTAAGGTTTAACCCTTTCCCAAACAAGCCCAGGTTTTCACGTGTCTGCAGTACAAGTCTTTTGAAAACACTGTGGGAAAAGAAGAAATTGCTCATAATGAGCAATTTCTCCTTTTCCCACAGTGTTTTCTACCCTTTTTGAGAACTTTCTGCCATTTTCATCAAATTCAAAATTGTCGTCTGCAAACTCTTTCAATTTGGAACAGTCTAATATTTATCGTTTGGGAAAGGGTTAAGCACCCTGGGGAAGAAGTCTTTTGAAAACATTGTGAGGGAAAGGAGAAAATGCAGGTAACCAGCATTTTCTCCTTTTCCTGCAGTGTTTTCTACCCATTTACTTACATAATCTATTATTTTGACACATTTGATTTGTTGTCTGCAAATGCTGTCAAAAAAAGCTCTGTGAAATGGGGGCTTAATGCATCTGCGAACAGTATCGACCCAGGTCAGCCTGCACAGTCTGCGCAGGCTGACCTGGGCCAAAACTTTTCGCTATTGGTCAATTTTCTCTATGTCCAAAGATCTGTCCACCTCATGATTAAGTCAGCTGTTAACTCTCTACCACACAACAAAATTTTAGACTGTTCCAAATTCAAACCATTTGCAGACACTAAAAGTAAATGTAACTGAAAAATTGAAATTTGTTTTGGAAAGGGTAGAAAACATTGTGGGAAAAGGAGAAAATGCTGGTTACCAGCATTTTCTCCTTTTCCCACATTGTTTTCAAAAGGCTTCTTTCACAGGGTTGTTAAAAGTCGGGGTTGTGTGGTAAAGGGTTAAAAAAAATAGTGGCTATTTTTGATTCAAATTACGTCGTAGTATGACTGGTATCATGCCTCACGGCATTGCATTAAGCCCCCTTTTGTCAGAGCATGGCTCATGTATTATTTTGTAATGTCTTTTATCATCGTGTTGTGATATTATCATCACTCCTTATTTCTTTCATTATGATTACAGGTAATCCCAATTCATATTGAACACTTTCATTTTGAAGGAAACATACAGATATTGCAAATTTCATGACTGTTTTAGCCAGAAAAGGGAATAAGGATGAATTAAGATCAGACTGAATGAAAAAGACCCAAATATGGTACTTTTCAAGGCATTATTTTCAATTTGATACCGGACAGTGTAGATACCAGATCAGGCTGTTATTCATTGCAGCCTGCTGACCTTGATATTCACAATCTACAAAAAGAACCACAGGCGTGCAAAGTCCCGCCTGAGGGTGAAAAATTGTGCATGTTTGCATTACATTGAAAGGACACTATTAAAATGTCATTAAGAAGCAAACACGAGAAATTATATTTGCATTTTTCAGTAATTAGATACAGGTTTGAGCAAGGAAACTTTGAAAAAGTTAAACATTTAGTACTACCGGTAATTACTCTTCATTAATTCTTTTGAATATTTTGTTGTGGTTGGAAATGTTTGAATCTTCAAAAATTATCATGAGTCTTTGAAATTATTGCGTGAAAGTGTCGTGAATGACTCACTATTGTAACAGTTATCATTCTGAAAAATCTGCTGAGTTACTGTGTAGACATCCTTAATTCTTTACCGAACAGTGGAATTTTAGACAAGTCCAATTTCAGAGCATTTGCAGACAACAAAATAAATGTAACTCAAAAATTAATTAAAGTTTGTTTTTAGAAGGGAAGATAACATTGTTGGAAAAGGAGAAAATGCTGGTTACCGGCATTTTCTCCTTTTCCCACAATGTTTTCAAAAGCTTTCTTTCTCAGGGTCGATAAAAGTTGGGATTGTATGGTAAAGGGTTAATTCTGTACCAAATGACAAAATTTTAGAGATTATCCAAATTGAAAGCACAGAATTGTTTGTAAAAGATTAACCCTTAACCTTTTCCCAAAAAAGCCTTGGTTTTCACGTGTCTGCAGTACAAGTCTTTTGAAAACACTGTGGGAAAAGGAGAAATTGCTCGTAACGAGCAATTTCTCCTTTTCCCACAGTGTTTTCTACCCTTTTTGAGACCTTTCTGCCATTTTCATCAAGTTTAAAATTGTCGTCTGCAAACTCTTTCAGTTTGGACCAGTCCAAAATTTGTCGTTTGGGAAAGGGTTAAAGTGCCTTTAAAGTTGCCATTGCGGCCAGTGTAGATCAATAATTTCAAAGACTTTAATAACAACCCTGAGGAAGAAGGCTTTTGAAAACCTTGTAGGAAAAGGAGAAAATCCTTTTCCCACAATGTTTTCTATCAAGGACAAATTTTCTCATTTGGACCATCTTTAATTTGTTGTTATTAACTCTTTACCACACAATCCTGACTTTTAACACCCTTGAGAGAGAAGCCTTTTGAAAACCTTGAGGGATAAGGAGAAAATGCTGCTAACCAACATTTTCTCCTTTTCCCACAATGTTTTGTACCCTATCAAACAAAAATCACACCATTTGAACCACATTGAAATTGTCATCAGCAAATGCTTTCAATTTGGACTGGTATAAATTTTTGTCGTGTTGTAAAGGGTTAAAGTCAGGATTGTGTGGTAAAGGGTTTTTACCAAAAAATATAAGGTGAGAAATTGTGACGATATTTGAGCAATTCCTCATTCATGTGAGGAAGAATGTTTTCAAAACTTGTCTATGGTAATCACAGTGAAAGTACTCATTTGTATGAAGGAAAAGGTTAATGGTCAAGTGATTGACTGAAATATTACACCAAAGGTAATTAGGCCATCTTGGAACCATTAATTTAGCCATGGATTTTCTGTCAGAATTCCCTAGCAAATCATAACCCATCACCCATTGTGTCATTTATAATGACGGAACGAATCAATCCTCATTGGTCGGTTCAACACACCCTGGTCAGATATGTGACCCCTGAGATTGGAATTGTCCTAGTGGATTAGAATGCTACCTCATGTTTATGCAATTTTAATGCACAACATTGCCACACTGAGGTTTGAAACTGCTTATTGAATAGTTGTTCATCTGTCACAGTGTTTCTTTTTTTTTTCTGAATATTTATATAGAATAACTTTGTAGTTGTAACTTATAAGTAACTTTGGTTACAGTCCAGCCCCAGTAGCACAGGACTTGGGAACAGGGGGTCGGTGGTTTGAATACCCAGCTGGGCTAATTTCTTTCCGAGGATTGATGAAAGTCATTGCAACTGGAATCATTCCTCTCTAACCACTGATACCGGTAATTGTTTTAACAATGGTTATGTGGGAATAGCCAATAGCTTTGTAAGGAAATGGAGTGAGGTACTGGTAATAGAAAAACATGGGTAGGTGCACTGGCTGCTGAGATATAACTGAAATAATTTTGAAAATGGGATTAACCACTACAGATTTATCATGAAGCAAATTTAATAGTCACAGAAGACTTTGTGCTCATTTTGATTCGCACATTGACAGAGTCTTTCTTGCTTTGGTGCACATAACACTGGTTTAACCCTTTCCCAAACGACAAATTTTGGACTGGTCCAAATCGAAAGAGATTGCAGACGACAATTTTAAATTTGATGAAAATGGCAGAAAGTTATCAAAAAGGGTAGAAAACACTGTGGGAAAAGGAAAAATTGCTCGTTACGAGCAATTTTTCCTTTTCCCACAGCTTTTTCAAAAGACTTGTACTGCAGACACGTGAAAACCAGGGCTTGTTTGGGAAAGGGTTAAAATATGTGACCATTGCTTTAACAGTCATTTTTGCTGGAATGTATCCCCCCGCCCCTCTTGTGAATTCTGATCTTGATCTACAGCCTCTTGGAAAGTTGAAGAAGTTGTTTTTGACATTCTCTGGGTAAGTCTGAGGAATATAAACTTGCATGAGGTCAATTAAGACTGAATTAGCCACAACCCCTAACCACACAGTTCCGAGTTTTAACAACCCCTGACAAAGAAGCCTTTTGAAAACATTGTGGGAAAACAAGAAAATACTGGTAACCAGCATTTTCTCCTTTTCCCACAATTGTCAAAGACAAATTCAATTGTTTGAGCCATGTTTGAATTGTCAGCAATGCTTTCAATTGGGACAAGTCAACAATTTTTTTGGGCATGGTCAAGACTTAACTCTTGACCAAACAAAATTTTAGGCTGGTCCAAATTGAAAGTATTTGCAGACAACAAATTAAATGTGACTCAAAAATTTAAATTTGTCTTGAGAAGGGTAGTAAACATTGTGGGAAAAGGAGAAAATGCCGGTTACCAGCATTTTCTCCATTTCCCACAATGTTTTCAAAAGCTTTCTCTCTTGCAGTCGTTAAAAGTCGGGATTGTGTGGTAAAGGGTTAAATCACATTCTGATTGGTCAGTTCAAAAGGCAGGGGTCAAACAATTGTGACCCCAGTCTAGACCGTATTTGTCCCCAAATTAAAGGTGTGCATAACCTTTATATTAGGGACCGAGACAACCATGCGGTCAAATTCAAATACCGGTACCAAGTTCTAATTAAATTTCGGAAACTGAAGAATATGTGAAATGGAGCTTTAAGCCCTGTACCAGAAGATCCTGTTCTTACAGAACTGTGGAGGAAGGCTTTTGAAAACATTGTGAAGCAAGGAGAAAATACTGGAAATCAGCATTTTCTCTTGGTCCCACTATGATTTCTACCATGTGTGAAAAAAATCTAATTATTTGAACCACATTTGATTGTTTTCCTCAAAATGGTTTCTAAATAGACAATTTACAAATTTTGATCGTATTGAAAGAAGTTAGCAATGACAAAGGGGGTCTTGACCACATGATTATGGAGTTCAAAACTGATTTACACTGGCCAAGTTTTAACCTTTTACCAAAAAATCTCAAGTTCTGACGTACCTAAAGAAGAAGGTTTTTAAAAACATCATGGGAAAGGGAGAAAATGCTGGTTACCAGCATTTTCTCCTTTACCCATGATGTTTTCTACAATTTCAAAGACATAAATTATGTTTTGAGCTATGTTTCATTTACTTATTGTAAAATACTTACTGTCTGGTCCTGTCTAAAATTTTGTTGTCTGGCAAAGAGTAAAATTGTTTGTAATCAGAGAAGGTAATTACAGATGAATGCAGTTTTTGATGAGCCATGATGGACTTGGCTTTTCTGAATTAAATTGTAATAAAAATCAATGACCTTGCACTTATACCCACCATCTTTGCTCAGGTCAGATGTACTTGGTTGGTTGGTTCGATCTACATTTGAGGGTCAATTACGATTTGAGCCATGCTCTGGCAAAAGGGGGCTTAATGCAACTCCATGGTGCATTGTACCAATCAAGTCATCTCATGATTATGGGTCCATGATAGCCATTTTTGTTAACAAACCGACTAAATCGTTAGGTTAAAAAAGTATCGACCCAGGTCAGCCTGCACAGACTGCGCAGGCTGACCTTGGTCGATACTTTTCGCAGGTGCCTTAAGTACCCTTTTCACAGAGCATGGCTCATTTATATATCATAATCTTAATAAAGGCTTTCATTAGACCTAGGTCGATATTCACCAACCATTCTCTAGAAAATTCTCAATCTTATTCTTCAAGATTTTCTGAATATGAAAGTAACACAACTTCTGATTGGCTAAACCAAATGGTTTAGCCAATCAGAAGTTGTGTTACTTGCAAATTTAAGAAATTTTGGAGTACAAGACTAAGAATATTCTTAAGAATGGTTGGTGAATACGGGCCCTAGAAAAAATATAATGTGAAGTTACAACTTTGTTAGGATTGATTTCTTCATTTGTCACAATGTTTTTTAATGTTTTCCAGCTTGGAGATGATAGAATTGTTTTCAGGTGATAAATGTACACGTCCATTTTCAACCTCATTTTCAATATTGTCTTTGGTCAGCGCACCTTTTGTGTATCCAACACATGATCCCTAAAAGAGAAAGCATTGAAAAACATTGTGAGAAACAGAGAAAATGCAGAAAACCAGCATTTTCTCCTTTCCCTATAATGTTTTCCACCCTTCCAAAGACAGCTTTTAATTTTTGGGCCACATTTATTTTGTCGGCTGCAAATGCTTTCAATTTGGACCATTCTAAAATTGTTTTTGTTTGGTATTTATATAAACGCCTAACTTTTATTACAAGTTATCATCATTGAAATGTATGGAGTAACATTTTATGAACGACCCTGAAAAAAGAAAGCTTTTGAAAACATTGTGGGAAAAGAAGAAAATGCTGGTAACCAGCATTTTCTCCTTTTCCAACAATGTTTTCTACTCATCCTAAAACAAATTTCAATTTTTGAGTAATATTTATTTTGTCATCTGCAAATGCTTTCAAATTGGACAAGGCTAAAATTTTGTCGTGTGGTAGAGAGTTAAAAGTTCATAACCCATTACAAGTATAGAAACTCTTTTCTGAATTTGACTTATTTTCATAAAAAGAGATAATCAATATAAATTCATGAATAGGATTTGATGATGTTTGGAGATAATGAGAATCATATGCACAGCTGTACGTCTGCCCTTTAGGGTGAATGTTTACATACAATCAAACAGGTCGATGTCTTCATCTTTGACAATAGGGTCATTTAACTCTTTACCACACAATCCTGACTTTTAACGACGCTGAGAAAGAAGCCTTTTAAAAACAATGTGGGAAAAGGAGGAAATGCTGGTAACCAGCATTTTCTCCTTTTCCCACAATGTTTTCTAGCTTTCCCGAAACAAATTCCAGATTTTCAGTCACATTTATTTTGTCGTCTGCAAATGCTGTCAATTTGGACTAGTCTGAAATTTTGTTGTTTGGTAAAGAGTTACCTTTTTACCTGACAACAAAAGTGTGGACTTGTCCAAATTGAAAGCAGTTGCAGACATCAATTAACCCTTTACAGCACAATGCCGCCTTTTAACGCCCCAAGGAAAGAAGCGCCTTTTGAAAACATAGTGGGAAAAGGAGAAAATGCTGATAACCAGCATTTTCTCCTTTTCCCACAATGTTTTCTACCCTATCAAAGAAAAATAGCACCATTTGAGCCACATTGAAATTGTCGTCTGCAAATGCTTTCAATTTGGACAAGGCTAAAATTTTGTCGTCTGGTAGAGGGTTAAATGTGGCTCAAATGATGGGATTTGATTCTGAAAGAGTCGAAAGGTTAGAAAAGGAGAAGATGTAGGGTTCCAGCATTTGCTCCTTTTCATACAAAGGCATCCTTCATCAGGGTATTAAAAAAATGGGGCTGATATTTGATAAAGGGTTTTGATTGATTGTATGGTGTGTTCAATATTATTTCAGTTATATGACACAGCCAGTGCACCTATCCATGCTTTTCTGGAGTTTCTTTTACCAGTGGTAGGCACAGTATTTATCCAAAGCCACTGCCTGCTTTTCCACATAACCATTGTTGAAACATTGATCAGTGGTGAGATAGGAATGAATCCTGTTGCATTGACTATCATCAGTCCTTGGAAAGAGATTGGCCAAGCTGGAGATTCAAACTGGAGACCCCCATTGTTCTCAAGTCTCAGTGCTACCGACTGCACTACAGGGGCTCGGCGTAAACGGTTTTGAAGGGTAGTCTGATCGATAGGCACTTCAATGAAACTAAGTTTAGTGAAACATAGTGAAATACTTTAAGCAAGGAGAACTGAAAATAAATGTAGTCGTAAAAGTGAAGGGTTGAATTAATTGAAAGATTTTCAAGGTGAATTAATCTGCCAGAAGCAAAGGAACTGGCTTGTCATTTCTTAATTAACCCTTAAAGTAGGCGGCTGAATCCACAAGGTTCGGACCAGAAAACATTTAGCCAAAGTTAATAAACCCTTGAGTGCCCCACCATGATTGTAATAAACATTATCAGCTATGGAGTTGTGGTATTTAGTAAAGGACATTAGCCCATCAGAATCCGCTCAATTGTATTATTGTTTTCAAATTTTTACAGCCAAGCCCCAGTAGTTCAGTAAGTAGCACAGACTTGAGGGTTGGGGTGGGGGGTCACTGGTTTGATCCAATTTCTTTCCAAGGGATTGATGATAGTCCTTGCAACAGGATTTATTCCTCTCTTACCGCTGACAATTGTATAGACTGTGGTTATGTGGGAAAGCAACCAGTGGCTTGAAAAGGGTATTGTGCGGAGTACTGGTAAAAGAAACTCCTGGAAGGCATGGATAGGTGCACTGGCTGCCGCAATATAATTTGGACATTTTCGCCATGAATTTTGTCGTTAGGTCTCAAGTTACCAAATGATAGCAAAGACTGTAGTGCACATTTTGTCAAAAGGGTGTTTCTTTGAAATTCATGTATGTTTTAAAATACAGATTGCTTAATTCCTGATTTATTTCATGAAAAGCTCTGTCTGGGAGGAAGAAGGAAGATTTGGGCCACAATTCATCTGGTTTAGAGTATGGGTCAGGGCTAGGGATGTTTTAGATGAACATGGTTTTCGACAAAATGTCGCGGATCCTAAAGAAATCTCACTGGAAGATTTAGTTGCACAATGTAGACCTTGCAGACGGATAAAATGAAAAGATCTTTTTGTCATAAAATACCTACACACAATGCACTTGTTCTTGTCTTTCATTGTTTATCATTCTACCAGGATATTATTCAATTAGACTAAGTTTGAAATGCCCAAAAATAGAATGAACTGACATGTTGATCAAGATAAGTCGACAGGTAATTGAAATTTTCTCTTGTTGTATCGTATGATTTTGCTGCAGATAAAGTTAGCTGTTGAAAGATTGATTTTTGCACAACCAAAAACATGTAAATTGTTGATAGTTGGCTAATTGTTGGTTTGGTTTAACTCTTTGCCCGATAACAATTTTAGCCTTATCCAAATTGAAAGCATTTTGCAGAAGAAAAATTGAATGTGACTCAAATGTTGAGATTTGTCTTGGAAAGGGTAGAAAATGTTGTTGGAAAAGGAAAAAATGCTAGTAACCAGCATTTTTTCTTTTTCCTGCAATGTTTTCTATAGCCCTTTTCTCAGGATCGTTAAAACTCGCAATTGTTTGATAAAGAGTTAATTGTAGGGTTGGCAGATCCAGTCTTGATACAAGATAAATTTATAGGTTGTATTTTCCATTGCTAAAATTTCAATAGCATAGATTGATTTTCACCCCAAAGTCCCACCTATGGTACCCCATTAGCAAACAATCCAAGTTTTAACAACCCTGAGGAGAAAACCTTTTGAAAACACTTGCGGGGGGGGGGGGGGGAGGACTTGATGCTGGTAACAGGTATTTTCTCCTTTTCCCATAATGTTTTCACCCCTTCCAAAGTTGAATTTCTAATTTTGAGTCCGATTTATTCAGAAGTCGGAAAAAGCTTCTCTGGTAACTCAATACATGTATACTGTTTGCTTAAAGGCCCAATAGCAGCCAAAATAGCCCAATAGCAGCCAAAATAACAATGCCAAACCCAAAGCATTTGCAGACAACAAATTAAATGTTGCAGAAATTATGGATGTTGCCTTTGATAAGAGAGAAAATATTGTGGGAAAAGGAGAAAACACTGCTTACATTGTTTTCAAAAGGCCTCTTCCTCAGGGTCGTGAAGACTTGGGATTGTGGTAAAGGGTTAACCCTTTACCGTACAATGCCGCCTTTTGACGCCCCCTGAGAAAGAAGCCTTTTGAAAACATTGTGGGAAAAGGAGAAAATGCTGGAAACCAGCATTTTCTCCTTTTCCCACAATGTTTTCTACCATATCTAAGAAAAATTGCATCATTTGAGCCACATTGAAATTGTCATCTGCAAATGCTTTCAATTTGGACAAGGCTAAAATTTTGTCGTGTGGTAAAGGGTTAAATTGATCCAGACCTGGAATGTATTGACTGACTGTTACTTAGTATACATGTACATTGATTAAATAAATATGTAGTGGTTGATTGTTTTTACTGATTTATAGTAACTGTGTTTTATCTCTTTACCATACGGACAAAAATGTTGCAATTGCAGATGACAATTTCAGGCCTAATGTCACAGTCGTTAAAACTTGGGATTGTGTGGTAAAAGGTTAATTCATAGCAATGTTGACCCTTGACTTTTTACCTGTGTTTGACCAACCCTGAGGAAGGCTTTTGAAAACATTTTGCGAAAAGGAAAAAATGCTGGTAACCAGCATTTTCTCCTTTTCACAAAACGATTTCTACCCATTCTAAAACAAATTTCATCTTGTAACCCTTTACCACACAGTCCCGACTTTTAACGACCCTGAGAAAGAATCCTTTTGAAAACATTGTGGGAAAAGGAGAAAATGCTGGTAACCAGCATTTTCTCCTTTTCCCACAATGTTTTCTACACTTCCCAAAATAAATTTCAGTTTTTGAGCCATGTTTATTTTGTCATCTGTAAATGCTTTCAATTTGGACTAGTCTAGAATATTGTCGTTTGGTAAAGAGTTAATAATAAATCTATCTCATTTAAATGCTTTCAATTTGAACATGTCTAAAATTTTGTCATGCAGTCAAGGATTTGAAGCACCTTTGGCAATGTAAAGTGCATCATAGAAGGGATGATTAAAAAGTCTACAGTAAATTTTTGTCATTTTTTGTTTTACATGTGATGTTTATGAAATTTCTACCCAGTGTATAGATAGATTTAATATGTATAACTTGTAACCCTCATTAATTTCACATATCAGTTTTGAAAAATTCTCTTTCCAGCCCATGGCCTTTGACTTCGATATGACAACATACTAGTATCTTATTGCAATGTAGAAAAAGATAACTCTTAACCCTTTTCCACACAACCCTGACTTTTAAAGACCCACAAGAAAGAAGCCTTTTGAAAACATTATGGGAAAAGAAGAAAATGCTGGTAACCAGCATTTTCTTCTTTTCCCACAATGTTTTCTACCCTGTAAGAGACAAATGTTACAATTTGAGCTATATTTCAAGTGTTATCTGTAAATGCTTTCAATTTGGACAAGTCTACATTTTTGTTGTGTGGTAAAGAGTTAATCCTTTGTAAAGTTCTCGCTACTGAACATAACATACAATCTGCAATGCACAATTGCACAAATTCAAGAAAACAAAAAAAATCACTGATTTCATATTATGTTCTTTCAATTTTTCTGATTATTATCCACCCATCGTTGTCCAGTATCTCCTTCGTGACCGCAACATCAGATGACATTAACGTTACATGTGGCCGCAGCACCCATCATAATAAAGGTTTTCTGGTCCTTCCTCAAAGCATTGAACCCCTTGTAAATGTCTGTCTTCTTCAGGGCAGCATCTCCATAATGCAAATCGGTTTTGAAACAAAATTTTGTTGTAGATAATTGATGAACAAGACATCCAGGTTTAGGCTTTTGGTGCTTTGTCAGTGTAAATTTCAAACATGCACGTGTACTGAATACCTTGCATTGTTTACTCAATACATCACGATGCAGACTTTCTATCCTTTTTAACTGTTTGCTGAACTTTGACAGACATGACTGACATGACATAGGCTATTTCATCTGAAGATTGTTTACATTCAGCATAACTGTTTTTCCCATGATGTTGCAGAGATAAGCAAGGTGCTATATATTGAGATGGAGTATCTTGTAACTGAGACAACATTTGCCTTGCATTTGTTAACACTATTCTTTGTCTGAATTTTAGCCTGCAGACAGCTAGAAACCATCCTGTCCAGCGTGTGATGAAAGCATTTGAATATTGCGCATAAAGCACAGTTACAAAAAGAAAGCAAAAATTTACCTCTGTACAAGACCACAAAATTTTAGAACTCTTGCAGTTGTAAATATATTGTAGAGGACAAATTACAACACAAAAGTGGCTCAAATGAAAGGATTGGTCACCAGCATTTTCTCCTTATCCCACAAGGTTTTCTGCCCATCCAATGACAGATTCCATTGTTTGATCAACAGTTGATTAGATGTGTGCAAATGCTTTCTAAGTGCTTTCAAATCACATTCTTTGGCCAATAGTAATCCCCCCTTACAAATGCCTTCCGATCAAGTACCTTAGCTGTTTTGACTATAGAGTGTTTATAACCTTGTATTCATTTACACAGAGAAGTGCACTATTTGCATAAATTATTGCAGCTTGCAGAAATCAGTGAGATGAAATGACAGTCGTCAACAAATACACCTTGGGCTACTGTCGCTCAAGGTGCAACCATTGTTAGTTTTTATGACATCTGTCAAACCAGTACACAGGTCAATTATGTAAAAGTAATGATCACCCTATTTTTTTGGTTAGCAGTGTTGCAGGAGAGTCCTGTGACAGTTTTATTGTCAAATGACCAGTGTTCATGTCTTGCTTTACATGTTAATCCATTACCACACAATCCCTACTTTTGACACCCTTGAGAAAGAAGCCTTTAGAAAACATCGTGGGAAAAGGAGAAAATGCTGGTAACCAGCATTTTCTCCTTTTCCCACAATGTTTTCTACCCTTCACAAAACAAATTTTAAATTTTCAGTCACTTTTATTTTGTCGTCTGCAAATGCTTTCAATTTGGACAAGTCTATAATATTGTCGTTTGGTAATGAGTTAATGTATCCATTTTTTTGGTACATTAGGTTGTTTATGTATATAGGAAAACAATAAGACATGCTTCTTTACAAGTTTGGGTGGTCAGGCTGATAATTCTTGTGCTGTTATTTTATACCTATTTTACAAACAACAAAATCATGGAAACACATATTGAGCATCTTGGCTCAGCAAATGACATCAACATTTGTGACTATTCATCTAGTTTAGCAGTTACCAACTGTGTGCCAATATTTAGGACATTTCCTCATGATTGGTGTTGTTTTTCATGTTCTCTCAAGTTTAAAGAAATTTTAAAGTTAGTTCTGAAAATTTACAAAAATGTTCATCTGACAAAGAACAACGATATTACAACTTTACACCACAGAATGAGAGAAAAAGCAATGCGATGTTTGTTTTGAATAGTTACAATAGAGTTTCACCTCTCTTAAAGTTGTCTATTTGCAAGTATGTTTATATTTTCATGTTTAGCCTAGGACTTATCAAGATCTGGCAGAAGCTTTACATTCTGTGCACACATCAATTAAAGAAAGACAAACAAGCCTCAACAATCCACAGGCTGAGTTTCCCCTTCAATGCTGATCATTGGCATAACATACAAATGTTGAATTTCTGCATTACACAAAAGAAGGTTGTAATTTGAGGTGAGAAAAAGTAAACAAAGTTTATTGCAAATCTTTTAAGGCATTTAAAAGTTATTGGTCCCCCTCAGGCATTAAATTGCGCCATGTATTGAAAGGAATTTACCAGGTTCACATAAAACCTAAAATTATTTAATAACTTTCTGTGTTTTCATAGTTGTTATCTCCATGAACAGAAAAGATGGTTAATGATTGTTGATTTTCAGGAAAGAAAATTTGGTGTGAAATATGACATTGTATTTGGTATAAATATTTTTTTATACTATCCCTGTATCAAACAATCGATCCCATGTTTTAATGACCTGAAGGAAGGAAGCGTTTGAAAAGATTTTTTCTAACCTTTTGATGACCAAGTCCCACTAATTCAAGCCCATTTTAGTTGTTTTCTGCAATATTTTGTTTTTATCGTGGACAAATCAAAAAGGGTTGAACATAGTAACTAAACTCATTACCTAAAAACTGGTATAATTTGAAAGCAAAATTGCAGATGACAGATCAAATGATGCTCAGTTGATGAAAATTGTCTTTGAAGGGGTTGAAAGCATTGTGGGCAAAGGAGAAAATGCTGGTTACCAGGATTTTCTGTCCTTTTCCCACCACGTTTCAAATGCCTTCTTCCTCGATGGGGGCAGGTCTTTGAAATATGGGATTGTTTATTAAGGTATTAACCCTTTACCACACTATACCGACTTTGAACGACCCTTAGGAATTATAAAGCCTTTTGAAAACATTGCAAGAAAAGGACAAAATACACCCAGCATTTTCTCCCTTTCCTACAGTGTTTTCTACTCTTTTCAAATACAGCAATCATCATTTGAGCTACATTTTATTTTTTATCTGTAAATGCTTTCGTTTTGATCGAGTCAGAAATTTTGTTGTTTGGTAATGAGCTAGGGTAGATGAAGCACACAGAAAAATTTTATTATAAAGGATTGTATTGCAAATGTGTATCTTCAGCAATTAACCCTTTACCACACAATCCAGACTTCTAATGACTCTGAGAAAGGAGGAAAGGAGCCTTTTGAAAACATTGTGGGGAAAGGAGAAAATGCTGGTAACCAGCATTTTCTCCTTTTCCCACAATGTTTTTAACTTTTTCAGGAACAAACACTCTAATTTAAAAAACACTTGAATTTTCGTCTGTGAATTCTTTCAATTATAAGGTAATTTATAATTTTATAATTTGTTTTGTCGTCTGCCAGTGCTTTCAATTTTAACCAGTCTTAATTTACGTTACGTGGTAAAGAGCAAATGAACTCATTAATAGTGTTTTTTTTTTCTCAGACTGAAGAAGATTTAGATTTATTTGGAATGGAAAAAAATCCCACTGATTAATTTGATTTACAGAAGTTGGGAGAATAATGGTTGACCGCAGTTGAATTCAATCCCTGAATAGGCGTAATCCGGTTTCTTCAAGGTCTTTGAAATGCTTGACAAATCTATGAAAGCTTGTCACTAATTGGGCCTTCCTGTCCACTGAGAGATGTTTCAATTAGGTTCTCAAGGTCTTTTTTTTTTTAAGTGGACCATTGGGTCTTCTCTTACACGGTGTTTGATTAGGGTTTTTTTTATGTGGAAGTAGTTACCTCATACATAAAGATTGGTAACCTGCATTTTCTCCTGTGCCTGTATTGTTTTCCACCATATCGGAGAACTACAGCTAAGTAGTATCAGTTTTAAATTTGTCATCTGCAAATGCTCTCAAGTTGGAAGAGTTGAAAATATGTTGTTTGGGAAAGGGTTAAGACTTGATACATGAGTATGAAGAATTGTTAAAAAAAAATAGAAATTGCATATTGTGAGTAATTTTTCATTTTGTCATATTGTTGAAAAAGTGTTTGCTGCAAGAAGTGTTCAACCCTTTACCACATGACAAAAATCCAGACTTGTTTAAATTGAAAGCATTTGCAGACAACAATTTAACCCTTTCCGACATGACAAAATTTTAGCTCCATCAAAATTAAAAGCATTTGCAGACAGCAATATCAATGTAACTCAAATAGTGTGATTTTTCTTTGATAGGGTAGAAAACATTGTGGGAAAAGGAGAAAATGCTGGTTACCAGCATTTTTTTCTTTTCCCACAATGTTTTCAAAAGGCTTCTTCCTCAGGGTTGTTAAAAGTCAGCATTGTGTGGTAAAGGGTTAAATGTGGCTCAAATGATAGAATTTGTCTTTGATAGGATAGAAAACATTGTTGGAAAAGGTATCTTCCTCAGCATCTTTTAAAACTCGGGATTGTGTGGAAAAGGGTTAAGTTGCCTGCTGCTTTGAAAGAGTTTGGCAAAGCCCTATGTATTACAAATATGGAATTGTGTTGAAATTGGAGGAAAATTGGATGAACACAATGTTCAGTGTCTAATTTGCAATGACAGTGTTGAACTTTTTTGTGGAGATTTGCCCTGCAGCCCTTTTTTGTCCAAATTGATTATACTGACTAGTCTGACAAAAGGTTTTTCTGCTTGGTTGAAACCTGATTAAGTAAATCCTGTATCAGATGCTAGGTAATTTAGGGGAATTTGGTTATTTCGGTTCATGCCAAGCTCACTGATCGCATGGTACCGAACTATTTTTGTCCGCTAATTGCTCATGGTGCTGTTCATTTCTAGAACATGATTATGAGTCTTCCCATGGTAAAGGGGAGTACCTGAATGTAAATTCAGATTTTCAGACTTTCATAGAAAGAATTGAAAAGAAGATTTCTGTTATTTAACCCTTTGCTGAACAATCTAGAGTTAAATGACCCTGACAGAGACAACTTTCGAGAACACTGTGGGAAAAGGAGAAATGCATTCTATCCTTCTTAAGACTATTTTCGATTTCATGTGACATTTATTTTGTTGTCTAAAATTTTTTTTAATTTGGACCAGTCTAAGATATTGTCATGTCTCAGTGCATGACATTTCGTCGAAAAAGGTGTTTTGTCGAAATTGATGTATATTTTAGAATACTGATTCCTAAATTCCTAGATTGTTTTTAAAAGCCCTCTTTCTCAGGGTCGTTAAAAGTCCAGGTTGTGTGGTAAAGGCTTAACCCTTTACCACACAATCCCGACTTTTAACGACCCTACAAAAGAAGGCTTTTGAAAACATTGTGGGAAAAGGAGAAAATGCTGGTAACCAGCATTTTCTCCTTTTCCCATAATGTTTTCTACCTTATCAAGGAGAGAAATCCTCATTTTTTAACAACATTTAATTTGTCGTCTGCAAATGCTTCCAATTTGGTTAGGTCCAAAATTTTGTTGTTTGGTAAAGAGTTAGAGAATAGAGTGCCCAAGCTTGGTGCATTTGCCTATGATATTTGTTTGGCTTGTCTCATCTAGTCTTTGGCTGTGAGCATGCAGGTCATAACAACAACCAGAGATTTTTGTGACAACAAAACCTAGGACAGGATTCTTGCAGTTTTGAGTCATTTCGGATCGCTTGAATTACGAGCATTGTGAACAAATACTCATTATCATATTGACTTTGATTGGAATGTGGTAGTTGAAGAAATCTTATTGAATGTGGTAGTTGAAGAAATCTTATTGAATTCATTATCCCTTTTATCTCATGTACAAATATGCATCATTCTTTGCCACAGATGTCTTGGAGAGATACCGTAAAAAGAAGAGAAACTGCTCATTGTGCTGGCTTGAAAAACTCCAGAATGGAATTTGAGAATTTCAGCAGATTTCTTTTTTGATTATCATGTTTCAGAAGCCCAAAAATGTACCAGAATATTTAATCTTTTACCACATAATCCACAGATTTAGCAAGACAGAAAGAGAAAGCTTTTGAAAACATTGTCGGAAAAAGAGGAAATGCTGATAACCAGAATTTTTTCCTTTACCTTCATTGTTTTGTCGTTTGGTAAAGAGTTAAGGATTACTGAAAACAAAATTTTAGACTAATATCCTACTGTATTTGGAAGTATTTACATATGTCAACTTGAATGTGGCTCAAAGGATTGGGTTTGTCTTTGGAAGGCTAAAAACATGGTGGGAAAAGGAGGAAGTGTTAACTCTAACAGGGATTTTCTACTTTTCCAATGGTGTTTTCAAAAGTCCTCTTTCTCGAGGTCGATAAAACACCAGACTTTGGCAAAGAGTTAACTCTTTACCACACGACAAAAATGTAGACTACCCCAAATTGAAAGCATTTGCAGAAGACATTTTAAATGTAGCTCAAAACATAAAATGTTTCTCTTAAAGGGTAGAAAACATTGTGGGGAAAAGAAGAAAATGCTGGTAACCAGCATGTTCTCCTTTTCCCACAATGTTTCCTACCCTATCAAAGACAGAAATCATCATTTCAGCTACATATCAATTGTCGTCTGCTATTGCTTTCAATTTGAGCCAGTCAGAAATTCTTTCGTTCAGTAAAGAGTTAATCAGTGGGGTGAAGTGGAGTTGAACTTAGTGAAATGATGGAATTTTTCACTTGATGAATTATTGGGTATTCAAATCTTTGATCATGTTACCCTTTAGATAATGAGTGCAGCTATAGTTGCTTTTGTGGTAAAGTGTGGATCAAGATAAGCCAGCAAATAATGTGAAGTCTGATCTCGCATGTACATTGTTACATGGTTACATGGTTATACATGTATGTGTTAACCCTTTACCACACAACCCCGACTTTTAACGGCCCTGAGAAAGAAGCCTTTTGAAAACATTTTGGGAAAAGGAGAAAATGCTGGTAACCAGCATTTTCTCCTTTTCCCACAGTGTTTTCTGCCCTTCCCAAAACAAACTTCAATTTTTCGGGAACATTTATTTTGTCCTCTGCAAATGCTTTCAATTTGGACCTGTCTAGAATTTTGTCGTTTGGTAAAGGGTTAATCATGACTGGTCCTTTGACATGCAGACATTTTCGTTGCCAAGAATTCCTGGCAGACCAAAGTTTGATGATCTGTAAAACACAGTGTTTGCTGTATGACAGGGTGGGGGTGATTTATGATTAATGGGTACTTTGTTAGACTGATTACTGGGGTCCTAAGTCATGTCCTGAACAAGATTTCATTAGCAGATGGGATGCTTGCCCTTCACCCCTTAAAGAATCTGTATTTGAGAAGTTATGTTGTAATTCTCTTTTAACGAAAGTTTAGCGCCTTTCACAGATGAAGTCGATTTTGTGGATCAGGATCAGACTAGACAGAACATCTCTGATGTATATCACTATTAATCTTGTATCTATAGACATTCTCTACAAGACCGATATTGAACTGCTATTATAATCTAGACTGAAAATGTTTTTTGCCCCATAAATGTTTACTTAACCCTTATACTTAATAAGTTAAATAAAACTTTCAAATCGATGGTCAAACATGAATAATGATATTTCAGACTTATTCTTTGAAGAAAAATATATCTCCCTATTGGAGAGTGTAGATCGCAGATCAGACTACACATTCTGTGCGGTCTGATCTTGATCTACACTGTCTGCAAAAGGTCAGTGGGTCGCGCATAGCAGCTTAAGAGTTAAAGCATCCTTGAACCCACAGAAGTCGCTTTTTCAATCTTTATAAATCAAGATCAGACAATGTAATTGCTAGGTTTAAGAGGCAGCTGTTCCAGTTTTAACCCTTGACCACACAATTGCAAGTTTTAATGACCTTTATGAAAAAAGGTTTGAAAACATTGAAGGTAAAGGAGAAAATGGTGGTAACCCTGCCCAAAGCAAATCCAATCATTTGGGTCACAATTTAATGATTTCATTGTCGTATGCAAAAGCTTTCAATTTGGATAAGTGTAGAATTTTGTTGTTTGGTAAAGTTAGTCAGTGGTTTAACTTTGATTTGCTCTTGTCATCTTTCTCCTTTGGCCACAATATTTTCACATATGGTTTTGATTAACCCTTTGTAACACAATCCCGACTTTTTACGACCCTAGGGAAGAGGGCTTTTGAAAAGATTGTGGAAAAAGGAGATAATGCTGGTAACTAGCATTTTCTCTTTCCCACTATGTGTTCTACCCAATCAAAGAGAGAAATCATCACTTTAGCAACATCTTATCTGTGCAATTTCAATTTTGACAAGTTCAAAAATTTCTCTTTTGGTAAAGAGTTAAACAAGGACAATCTCAAAGTCATCAACAGCATTTTTTTTTTCAGAGACTTATATATTATGGACTGGTCCTTATTATTTTGTTTTCTGTGATAAAGTGATGGATCCTACATGTGTAAGAATCATAAAGGGTGCACTGAAACCAGGAAGCTGTTCCATTAAGATGGAAACATTTTACAGGCTGACAGATCCTGCTGTCATTTTGTGGTTGTTTTCATTGATTGATAGATGTGCCTCATTTGATCTTTAGAACCATGTAATGATAGCTGTCAATGATATGCCCACAAGATCTGCAGACCACCAAATGGGATTGCTATGCTACTGAAGAGGAAACTAAACAAGACTTTCTCCGATTGGTTGTCAACTTTCCTTTGAACATTTCAATGGTGTTTTCTTTTTTGTTGAAAAAAACTCTCAAGTTTTTGAAAATAAGGTGAAAAAAATTGTGATATTCATAAAAAATGCTTGCAGGTGCAGTTTTTTTTTTGCAGGGCCAGAATTATCCATAACTCTTTTCCACATGATAAAATTTTAGGCCAGTCCAAATTGAAAGCATTTGCAGACGACTAAGTAAATGTGACTGAAAAATTGAAATTTGTCATGGGAAGGACAGAAAACATTGTGGGAAAAGGAGAAAATGCTGGTTACCAGCATTTTCTCCTTTTCCCACGTTTTCAAAAGGCTCCTTTCTCAGGGTCGTTGAAAGTCGGGATTGTGTGGTAAAGGATTAAGCATCTACAAGATGACAAAATTTTTAGGCTTGTCCAAATTGAAAGCATTAATTTTGTAGACAACATACTGAGATATGGCTCAAATGGTTCAAGACTTGTCGTAAAAAGGTTTGAATACTTTGTTAGAAAGGGAGGAAATGCTGTTTACCTGGATTTTCTCCTTTATCCACAATTTTTAAAAGCCTATTCAGTAGAGTTCTTAAAACTCAGGAATCTGTGGTCAAGAGATAAAACCATCTGAGGCACTTCTTGAAGGAAAAAGTGAACACATCTTACTGAGTTTTGTAGGTAAAGATCTGTAGGTGGCACCTTTATATATGATACAATAAATATTACAATTCATGCTTTGTCATGCAATAAAGAATGGCCGCCCTAATTGCATTCTCTCTGTAATAAACACAACATATATTATCCGATTCCTTTTCCATAATCAAACATTATAGTTACAAGAAATACAGGAAGTATAAAAGCTAGTGTTGTAGAGATAGGGTGACAAGAATTTTAATGGAAGGCTGGACCTTACTTGGATCATTCTCTAATATCTGATGACACACAAGCAAGATAAGTTAATATTGTTGTGACCGGGTTACCACGGAAATTGGGATCTTACTTAGTATCCAATGAAATACAGGCAATATAAGCTACTGTTGTTGAGACTGGTTGATCACATTTTTACTTGCATGGAAGTATGGATCTTTAGAAATCTTGGGTCAATACTATATCCATTGAAACACAGGCGGTAAAGGTTACTGCTGTTGAGACAAGGTGACCATGGAAGGTTGATTCAATCATTGATAATCGATCCATGGTGAGTATAAATGTATATACCCAGTTGTAAAATTGTATTGGAAAAGCCTTGTTTACCTTTGAGTAAATATAATTCTTCTTAGATACAAAGTATGCTGGAAACAGCTGACTTTGCTCATAGAGCATCTATTTTCTCTCAGTAGCAGGTGGGGAAATGAAATTCAAATATTGACCCAATGAGACAGCTTTGCCCAGGTTTTATGCGTGTATTGAATATCGTTTCTGCAAACATGTACACTTTGACATGTCACAGGGAAGAAGAAAGTTTAGGGTCTTATCGCCTTGACATGCATCCCACCTTTTGACACCATATTTTTAAACTATCGGCTACAGAATGGACACTATTGTCTTCTTGGTATTATGTGATTGTGAAGATACAGTTTGCCGGTCTTGTTGCTGAAACAGTTCCACAAAACCAATTAGCATATCATAGTGAATTGTCATGAAAACAAAAGAATTCCTTAAACTTCATCTGCATGTACAGACACACACACACAAAAAAAACCCTCACTAAAGCTGCAGTTAAACAGTTGTCTTACGGAGGCAAGTTTGCATACCTACATGTATGTATAAATGCCATTTAGAAAAATACATATGTTTAAAAAAAAATGTGTAAGAACAGATATTATTAGAGCAACATTATTGGAAGTTTTATCAAGTTTCTTCATATAAAGAAGCAAAGATGTCATGGGTATGAAATACCTGTATGTCATTATTTATTTATTTTTTGTAGGTGATTTTGAAAGACCAGGAAACTCTCCCAGGGTGTTTCATTTTTATGACACAGATTGCATGAAATACAAATTAAAATCAAATATTAGGGCTTTATCACATGGTTTACAGAGTCTAAAGCAGCATGTGGTGAATTAAGAGCTTGAATTGAAATATGTTATTTGGAAAACACATCAAATGTTAACCATTAACCCATTGCCAAGTGTTCCTGAGTTTTATCAACCTGAAGAAAGAGAGTTTTTGAAACATTGTTGGAAAAGGCAAAATGCTGGTAACCAAAATTTTTTCCTTTTTCCCAACATTTAGTACCATTTCTAGAATAAATCTTATCACTTTAGGTTTGTTAGGTTTGTAGTTTTCAAATGCTTTCAAAAATGAAAGCATTTGCAGATAATATTAACCGTTTACCACACAGTCCTGAGTTTTAACATCCCTGAAAGAGAAGGCCTTTGAAACATTTCCAGAAAAGAAAAAAAACTGCTGGTAACCAGCATTTCTTCTTTCCCCACAATGTTTTCTACCTTTCTAAAGGCAAATTTCGGTTTTGTTAATCACATTTAATTTGTTGTCTGCAAACACTTTCAATTTGGTCAAGTCCAAAATTTTGTCATTTGGTACAGTGTGGCTCAAGTGATCTGATTTGCAAATGTTTACTATTTGGACAAGTCTAGAATTTTCTTGTTTGGTAACGAGTTTAGGAATTGAGATTTAACTAAAGTGGATGAATATTTCATGAAAAACCTGCCATATTTTAATCGACCACTGACCCAAAGCATTTGATGATTCGAAACAGATGGATTATAAGTTGTTTAGTCAAGCAGTACAATGTCTTAAGGGATTTATAGTCTGGCGTGAACAGTGGAAATAAACGTTATTTTATTATTTAATTGACAACACTCGTCATGCTCGAGGGAAAAGAACACCTATCAACATGTCTGATCAAGCGTGCTAAATAACTTGTTTAATTATTTATTTGCTATCTTGTATTCAGACAAGTCTTTCACGAATTGGTAGGTTCTTGGGCCGGCACAGATCAATCCCATATTTTGAAGTTTGAAGGCTTTTGAAAACATCATGAGGTTTTGAAAGCAAGCAAGGATGGTCAGTCCTATACCTCACAATCTTAAGTTGAAAGCACCAAAAGACAAATTGAAAAGAATGCGGGAAAAGCCGAAAATGCTGGTAACCAGCATTTTCTCCTTTTCCCACAATTTGTCTAATCTTTCAGGAATTTCTTCTTTTGTCACAATTTTTACTTAACATTGTTACTAGTATTCAGAGAAGCCTTTCGAAAACATTGTGGGGATAGGAGACAATGTTGGTAACCAGCATTTTCTCCTTTCACTAAATGTTGCCTACCCTTCCGAATACAAATTTTAATTTTTCAGTCAGGTTTATTTTGTCATCAGTAAATGTTTTCAGTTTGGACTTTGTTGTTTGGTAGAGATTTAAAGCTGAAACAATGCTGAATTCCCCACAATTTTAAAGTAGTTTGCTAACAAATTATTTCAGAAAGGAAAAAGCTATCATTATCAAGGAATTTCCAGGAATTTCCATGTTTATGCTTCATTGACAGATAGAGCCAATTTGATAGAAGGGGTAATTGGTGATTCATGTAATTTGCATGGATAAAGACAATGAATGTGGTGGCAATAATTGTATTATCTTCAAGTCTTAGCACTTTACGAAGCAGTCTGGTGTTTCAGTGACCATGAGGAAGAAGCCCTTTGAAAACACATGTATAAAAAGGAGAAAATGCTGGTAACCAGCATTTTCTCCTTTTCCTACAATATTTTCTACCTGTCTAGACGCTTCCTCTTCATTTGTACCAATTTTGAAATTGTAATCTGCAGATGCTTTCCATTTGGAAGAGTCAAAAATTTGTTGTCTGGGACAGGGTTAACATACACAGGGCAGCAGTGGGTGCTTTAGCTGACTGTTGATCAACATCTGATTACATATATTATGTAGACTGATCTTAGATCTGCAGTCTTGGTATCTCATTAACTCTTTACCACACAATGCCGCCTTTTAACGACCCTTGGAAAGAAGCCTTGTGAAAACATTGTGGGAAAAGGAGAAAATGCTGGTAACCAGCATTTTCTCCTTTTCCCACAATGTTTTCTATCCTTTCGAAAACAAATATCAATATTTGAGTCACATTTATTTTGTCGTCTGCAAATGCTTTGAATTCGGATAAGCCTAAAATTTTGTCGTTTGGTAAAGAGTTAACCAGACAACTAAGTTTTAGACTTGTCTATATTGAAAGTATTAGCAGACGTTAAAATTAATTGTGTCTCAAGTGATGGGATCCGAGTCTTTGAATGGGTAATAAACAATTAATGAGCCATGCTCTGGAAAAAAGGGAGCTTAATGCATTTCCTGATGCACTACACCAAGGAAGTCATCACAGTTTTAACCCTTTCCAAAACAAGCCCTGGTTTTCACGTGTCTGCAGTACAAGTCTTTTGAAAACACTGTGGGAAAAGGAGAATTGCTCGTAACGAGCAATTTCTCCTTTTCCCACAGTGTTTTCTACCCTTTTTGATAACTTTCTGCGATTTTCATCCAATTTAAAATTGTCGTCTGCAAACTCTTTCAATTTGGACCAGTCCGAATTTTGTTGTTTGGGAAAGAGTTAAGGATCTGTAACATCAGTTTTGTATCACAATGTACTAGATCAAGATGTACACTGATCCTTTGACATTCTGAAAATGGACCAAAAGCAAAAAGTTTTGACTTGGGTGAGCCTGCACACTGGCCTGAATTGAAAATCAAGGAAGGCTTTTGAATATGTTTTGGGAAATAGAGAAAGTGTTGATCACCAGCATTTTCTCCTTTTCCCGCAACGATTTTTGGCCTTTGAAATATTAGCTAATATTTTTTTGAGTCACATGTATTTTTTTGTCTGCAAATGCTTTCAATGTGGCTTAGCCTACAGTTTTGTTGTTCAGTAAAGAATTAACTCTTTACCACACAGTTCCTACTTTTAACAACCTTGGGAAAGAAGAAGCCTTTTGAAAACATTGTGGGAAAAGGAAAAAATGCTGGTAACCAGCATTTTCTCCTTTTCCCACAATGTTTTCTACCTTTCCCAAAACAAATTTCAATTTTTGAGTCGCGTTTATTTTGTCGTCTGCAAATGCTTTCAATTTGGAGAAGTCTCACATTTTGTTGTTTGGTAAAGAATCAAAGACCATTAGTGCACTATTGTCTGCAACTTAGTTTCTATTCCCTCTTGGGAACATTATTCTGCTACTGCACAGATGGTACTCTAAATGAACCAAGTGCACCCTTCAAATTAAGGAGAGACCTTTCATCAATTATGCACAAAAACTTGTTAAAGAAAGTTAGAGAATAATGGTATTGTGAGATGTAATTAATATCTTTTACATTCCAATGGGACTAGCATATGGATTTCATTTCTATTAATTGTGGTGTCCTTCATTTTAGCGTTGCAAGTGAAACTGGGCTTGATACCATGCCATGGCCCCTTTGGGGGCAGTTGTAAAATTTTTTTTTTTATTGGTCGATGGAATTGCAAACCACCTGTAACCTACTGAAGAAAGTAATCCAAGATGCTTGAAACTAAAAGAATTTACTCTGTTTACGACACAATCCCGAGTTTTAACGACCCTGAGAAAGAGACCTTTTGAAAACATTGTGGGAAAAGGAGAAAATGCTGGTAACCAGCATTTTCTCCTTTTCCCACAATGTTTTTACTGTCCTTCCAAAAACAAATTTCAATTTTTGAGTCACATTTATGTTGTCGTCTGCAACTGCTTCCAATTTGGACTGGTATGAAATTTTGTCGTTTGGTAAAGAGTTAACCGTATGCTGCTTCTGGAGAAACTGTGTCATCTTGGTGTAGACCATATTTTGAAACAAAAGTTTTGAAAGTTTGAACAAAAAGAAAGGTTGGATTACTTATATTCATTCATCTTTGAAAGGGATGTTTTCTGCTGCTACCGAGTTGAAATATTTTCTCTGAAAGTGTATAATGTACACATGCGATTCTTTTGTACTGTTACAGGCTTGTATCTAGTCTGGTACCCCGCCATACCTCAAAAGTACGTCAGGCAAAGCACAATAATGGCAGCCCCCGTTTGTAATATACAGTAGTAACGGATTATTGTTATTTCACTTGATCAAATCCTACTTGAGACTGAATTGAAAACAGATCGGTTGCAAAAAAGTAATGGCAGTTAGTTTTTTAAATTGTCGTTCTTATTTAGCGAGAAAAACTACATATCAGAAATGCTTTAAGTATCCGAAATTTCAATAGACCGATATCATGTCCGAAAACAGGGCTACTTTTAAAATGATTTATAGTCAAATTTATATCTAAACCATAACCCAAAAGCACGTTTTAGATGTGGTAATTTATATTTTGTACAAAACTGATCTCATTTTATTCACTGATCAAACTGGATCACCCGAAATTAAGAAAAACAGGAAAGCATTTAGTGCTAAGATTGAGGTCGCCATGGAGGCTGCCATTATTGGGCTTTGCCTGACCCGATAACGTAGTGGTAGGGGCAGGTAATCCAGACTAGCTTGTATCAAGAGGATTCACATAAAGATGTTTAGTTCTACAACATTGTAAGGGCAGAACCTACTTGATTTATTTGTGGAAAAATTAAATACCCAACCTTTGAACTATATGAAGTCAACAACACCAAACCATTGATTGCTTCTATTTAGAAATACATGTACCGGTATTTTGACATGAAGAAAATTAACCCTTTCCTAAACAAGCCCTGGTTTTCACGTGTCTGCAGTACAAGTCTTTTGAAAACACTGTGGGAAAAGGAGAAATTGCTCATAATGAGCAATTCCTCCTTTTCCCACAGTGTTTTCTACCCGTTTTGAGAACTTTCTGCCATTTTCATCGAATTTAAAATTGTCGTCTGCAAACTCTTTCAATTTGGACGTCCAAAATTTGTCGTTTGGGAAGGGTTAAGAAAAGAGTTTTGCTAAAACACTACAAAATTTTAGACTTGTCCAAAATGAAAGCCTTTTCAGATGAAAACTTAGATTTGACTCGAATGAATTTGCCTCTGAAATTGTAAAAAACTGGTCATTAGCATTTTGTCCTTTAACAACATTTTCAAAAGCCTGTGTCGTCAGGGTCGTAAATGGATTGTGTGGTAAAGGGTTAACTCTTTACCACACGAGGAAAATGTATAGACTTGTTCAAACTGGAAACATTTGCAAACAGCAATTGAAATAGACTCAAATTGGGAAATTTGTCTATGACAGGGGAGAAAACATGGGAAAAGGAGAAAATGCTGGCTACCAACATTTTCTCGTTTTCCCACAATGTTTTCAAAAGGCTTCTTCCTCAGGGTCATTAAAAAACAGGATTGTGTGGTGAAGGGCTAGGGAAGAAATAAAACATCCTCAAGCTGTTTATCTTATTTGTTTAACCTGTAATTTTTGGCAATTTGAAACAATTAAAGCTGTACACACTGCTGTTCTGAAAACCTTTTATAGTGGTATGAGGATGAAAACCAAAAAAGATTTTGTTTTCCCCTCAACTGATGTTTCAGAAGTGTGAAATTTCATGACAAGAATATTGTGATTGCACACCTTTTTGAAGGGATAGGCTTTGCAAAAATATCAAGTACTATAACTCTATTTCAAATTTCTTTACCTTTAACCCTTTACCAGACAACAAAATTTTAGTCTTGTCCAAATTGAAAGCATTTGCAGACGACAATTTCAATGTGGCTTAAATGGTGCAATTTTTCTTTGATAGGGTAGAAAACATTGTGGGAAAAGGAGAAAATGCTGGTTACCAGCATTTTCTCCTTTTCCCACAATGTTTTCAAAAGGCTTCTTTCCCAGAGGCGCCAAAAGGTGGCATTGTGCGGTAAAGGGTTAAGCCCATTTTGAAGGCTGTGCGAGTCTTTATGTTTACCCCTTTACTACATGATCCTGAGTTTTAAAAACCCATAGGCAGATGGCTTTTGGAGAAAATTATGGGAAAATTTAGGAGAAAAAGCTGGCTACCAGCATTTTCTCCTTTTCCCACAATGTTTTTAAAAGGCTTCTCAGTTAGGGTCATTAAAACTCAGGATTGTTTGGTAAAGGGTTAATTCTTTACCACACAATTCCGACTTTTAATGACCCTGAAAAGAAAGCTTTTGAAAACATTGTTGGAAAAGGAGAAAATGCTGGTAACCAGCATTTTTCTTCTTTTCCACCACGTTTTCTTCCCTTCCCAAAACAAATTTCAACTTTTGGGTTACGTTTTTCTTGTTGTCTGCAAATACTTTCAGCTTGGACCAGTCTAGAGTTTTGTTTGTTAACTCTTTACCACACGACAACATTTTAGGTTGGTCCAAATTGAAAGCGTTTGCAGACGACAAAATAAATGCGAATGAAAAAATAAACTTGATTTGGGAAGGGTAGAAAACATTGTGGGAAAAGGAGAAAATGCTGGTTACCAGCATTTTCTCCTTTTCCCAAACAAGCATTTTCTCCTTTTCCCACAATGTTTTCAAAAGGCTTCTTTCTCAGGGTTGTTAAAACTCGGGATTGTGTTGTAAAGAATTAAAGGGTCAAGTGTTCATTCCATCAAGTACCTTTGAAAAACAACAAAAGAAGATTTCCTCCAATTATTTTCACCTTTTCAAAAGATTTGGTAATTTTCGCTTTTCATCTGATGTTTAATGCTTTTAAAGTGGCTGCCTTTCCAGGTCTGATTATATTAATTCATTACACATTGGCTTTTTTTTTTTAATCTTAATATAACTTTTTGCTTGCTTAAAACCATTACCATACAGTCCCGAGTTTTAAGGACCCTGAGAATGAAGGCTTTTGAAAACATCGTGGGAAAAGGAGAAAATGCTGGAATCAGCATTTTCTCCTTTTCCCACAATGTTTTCTTACCTTCCCAGTATAAATTTCTATTTTTTAGTCACATTTATTTTGTCGTCTGCAATTTTAGGCTTTCAGTTTGGACAAGTCTAAAATTTTGTTGTTTGGTAAAGAGTTAAACATCAAGTGCCTTTAAGGACACTCTGGATTCATGATAAAAATATGACTGCACGTTCAGCATTGTGCCGTCTGATGTTGGATCTGCATCGTCCAACATTGACTGGTTGATTGAATAGTGTTTTGTGCTCATATATTCATGTATTTCCTGGGTTCCACCAATACTAGAGTAGGGCTCTGAAGTGTCTTGCCCAAGGACACTCCCATGAAAAACCCAGTGGATCCAGCGAGACTCGATTCTGGGGCCCCCAGGGCACGAGTCCTACATTTTACTTCTAAGCCATGCAGGACCCTGTCTGATATTGAATAAGACATTACAAGTGGTGCATAACATTTAGTCAAAGGTGTGTTTCATCGAAATCTATGTATCGGTATGTTTTAAAATACCAAGTGTTGAATTCCTAGGGTTATTTTATGAAAAGCTCTGTCTGGGAGGAAGATTTGAGCCGCAATTTGTCTGGGTTAGGGCTAGAGACCATTTTCGATGTACGTGGTTTTTGACGAAATGTGGTACACTCCTATCACCCATTTACAATTTGCTCATTTCTTCTGACTGAACACGCTATCTTAGAGTTAAACCTTTTCCAAACAAGCCCTGGTTTTCACGTGTCTACAGTACAAGTCTTTTGAAAACATTGTGGGAAAAGGAGAAATTGCTCATAACGAGCAATTTCTCCTTTTCCCACAGTGTTTTCTACCCATTTAGAGACCTTTCTGCCATTTTCATCAAATTTAGAATTGTCGTCTGCAAACTCTTTCAATTTGGACTAGTCCAAAATTTGTCGTTTGGGAAAGGGTTAAACCAAACTTCAAAGCTCTATTATTTACTCTGTACCCTACAAAATTTTATACCTGTCCAAATTGAAAGCAGTTGCAGATCACAAATTAAAAGTAGCTAAAAACAGGATTTCCTTTTTTATAACGGTAGAAAACATTGTCCGAAAAGGAGAATATGCTGCCTATCAGCAATTCCTCCTTTTCTACCAATGATGTTTTCCAACGGTTTCTCTCTCAGGGTCATTATAACTCCGGTTTCTTTGGTAAAGGGTGAAAGAAAATTTATATGAAGTATCAATCAATGGAAAATCATCACAAATGGAGAAATTTCTTGTTCTTTTTTTTTTCAATTAGGTTATTTTTCTATACTAGAGATTTAGAACCTTTAACCCTTTATCACACAATCCCGACTTTTAATGACCCTGAGGAAAAAGCCTTTTGAAAACATTGTGGGAAAAGGAGAAAATGCTGGTAACCAGCATTTTCTCCTTTTCCCACAATGTTTCCTACCCTTCCAAAAGCATATTTCATTTCTGAAGTCATGTTTATTTTGTCGTCTGCAAATGCTTTCAATTTGGATTAGTCTTAAATTTTGTCGTTTGGTAAAGAGTTTATGTCAAGAAGTAGTGAATGATCCATCCAAAGGAAATGTTAGTCACTTGAAATAATATTATAAATTGGATTTTTGTGGTATGAATAAGATTTTTAATTAGTTTTATGGCTCTTCCTCAAGAAATTGAATATTTTCAGATAGGTTTATTTGGTGGGACTTTGATTACTGTTACTTCAATCCAAGTTGATTGAAAAATATTGTTTAACTCTTTACCAAACAACAAAATTTTGGACTGGTCCATATTGAAAGCATTTGCAGACAACAAAATAAAAGTGACTTTAGAATTGAAATTTGTTTTGGGAAGGGTAGAAAACATTGTGGGAAAAGGAGAAAATGCTGGTTACCAACATTTCCTCCTTTTCCCACAATGTTTTTGAAAGGCTTCTTTTACAGGGTCGTTAAAAACCGGGACTGTGTGGTAATACTCTACCTGACAGCAAAATTTCCGACTTGCCCCAATCCTTATCAAATGACAAAATTTTGGACTTTCTCAAGTATAAGGCAGTTGCAGATGAAAAAAAAAATTACTCAAATTTTAAATTTTTTTTGCGGAAGGGTTAGAAACATTGTGAGGAAAGGAGAAAATGCTTGTTATTGACATGTTGTCCTTTTTCCATGATGTCTTCTTCTTTAGGGTCGTCAAAACTCGGGATGGTGTGGTAAAGGCTTGACTCATTACCACACAATCCAGAGTTAGGCAGAGTCTGTATGGTTGTAGACTAACAGAAATATTGCGGGAAAAGGAGAAAATGCTGTTAACCAGCCTTTTCTGCTTTACCCGCAATGTCTTCTACCATTTATAGGAGCAAGAAATGTTGTGAGAAAGGGAGAAAATATTGGTTACACTGTCCTTTTCCTGGTCACCATTATTTTCTTCCTTTTTCCATGATGTTTTCAAAAGCCTTTTTTGACAGGGTTGTGGAAAAACATTCGGATCAATAATGTGTCAATCAGGGCAAAGGTTATTCAATCTGTTCTTGCTTCTGAAAGGGCAGAAAATATTGTGGAAATAGGAGGAAATGCCTGTGACAAGTCATTAGCATTTTCTCCTTTTTCCTCAATGTTTTCATTGCCTTCTTTCTCAGGTTGTTTATGTACAGTGGGATCAAACATGTGTCAATAAGGGCAAAGGTTACATACTGGGTCCGATTACAAGAAGTGTCTATTGTGTACCAAACCATTTCTCATTTTCTGATCACCTTTATAAGGAATTGTCAACCATACACCCACAATAAAAGCCCATAGAAATGACCCGGGCTATATACAGACCCACGGTTTTGTGTTTGTTGAATAAAAAACCTTTTAACCTTTTACCTTTAAACAACCCTTTGACTTCGGAAATTGTGGGCAAGTCTGGAAGTGTGGACAATGAATATTTTTTCTCCTTTTGCAATCCTCAAGTATGTCTGTATGCTGTGCTTTCTATTGTAAAGGCAAATGTACATGCTTTTTGTGAATATTTTAACCCTTTACCACACAAGCCCGACTTTTTATGACCCTAAAAAGGAAGCCTTTTGAAAACATTGTGGGAAAAGGAGAAAATGCTGGTAACCAGCAATGTTTTCTGCCTGTCCCATAATGAATTTCACTTTGAAGTCACATTTAATTTGTCGTCTGCAAGTGCTTTCAATTTGGACCAGTCTAGAATTTTGTCGTTTGGTAAAGAGTTAAGTGGATCAATAATAGAATGCACAAAAAGTACAGGATCAGAAAAGGGGTTTATGGCCCTAGTCAGCCTGTGCAGTCCACGCAGGCTGACCTGAGTCGAACCTTTTTGATAATGGTCCATTTTCTGCTTGTCAAAGGACCAGCCTACCTCATGATTTGGTCAGTTGTTAAAAATATAGATTTTATGGCTCCATAATACTTTTGATGATGATTTGCGTGGTATAACGCATCTTGGAGATGCATTAAACCCCCTTTTGCCAGAGCATCTCTCATATTTTCTAAATACAGATATATGATAATTCCAATTTTAATAACACCCACCCTGTCTTGTTGTTGTTGTTTTAGGTTTGACTTCTGACGGTGGTCTGTGTGTCAGCCGCAATCAGATGAATGAATAAATTAGTCAAAACAATCTCAAATGAGAAAATCTAACCCAGATAATGTAAAGTCGATTTTTGTCTACTTTCAGGCTCGTGTTCAAGTGACAGATATCAACGACACGCCACCCAGATTCTCGAAAAATTTCTACTCCATCGATGTGCCTGAAAACATACAAGTGGATGCTACAGTTATAACCCTCACGTTTACCGATGACGACACCCTTGGTGGACTTAAACTGACGTTGGACCCAGAGGGCAGCGTGAATCTTCGGATTGATCAGAATGGTGAGTTAGAGCTGCATGTAAATGTGTATTGTTGTACACAACCTACAGGTTTCCTTTTACCAAACAATCTCAAATCTTAACTACCCTGATGCCAGAGGCTTTTGAAAACATTGTATGCAAAGGAGAAAAAAATTTTCTACCTTATCAGAAACAAATCCCACCTTTTGAACTATATTTAACCCTTTCCCAAACAAGCCCTGGTTTTCACGTTTCTGCAGTACAAGTCTTTTGAAAACACTGTGGGAAAAGGAGAAATTGCTCGTAACGAGCAATTTCTCCTTTTACCACAGTGTTTTATACCCTTTTTGAGACCTTCTGCCATTTTCATCAAATTTTAAATTGTCGTTTGCAAATTCTTTCAATTTGGACTTGTTCAAAATTTGTCATTTGGGAAAGGGTTAATTTTACATCTGCAAGTGTTTTCATTATGGACGAGTCTAAAATTGTAACCTATTGTTGAACCTTTACCATACATCCTGGGTTTTAACGACCCCATCAGAGAAGGCTTTTGAAAACATTGTGGGAAAAGGAGAAAATGCTGGTAACCAGCATTTTCTTCTTTTCCCACAATGTTTTCTACCCTTTCCAAAACAAATTTCAATTTTTCAGTCACATTTATTTTGTCGTCTGTAAATGGTTTGAATTTAGACCAGTCTAAAATTTTGTTGTGTGGTAAAGAGTTAAGATTCACTGACAACAAAATTTTAGACTGGTGAATTGAACGCATTGCAGAAAAAAAGTGTGGCTCATACAATCACATTTGTCTCTTTGAAAGGTTAGAAAAAAAAAACTTGAAAGAAGAATCAAAGGACTCAAAGTCCTGGAAAGCGGATTTGTGGAGTAACATAAAGCTGTAATATGCTGTAATAAAAAAGAAACATCAGATGTAATACATGTGCAATCATTTTAAAATGGAGTTAGCAAGGGCAGTGAAAGTCCGTCCTGGCGAACGGGCCGCGCAGAAAGTGTTATTCTATTACTGTTTAGGGAGTGGTAAATTGATCTGTCAATCTTACGCAGTTTTTTGCTGGTATTAAATTTCGGACTAAAGGTATACACATGTAGGACAGCATGTATGGTAGTGACAAAAGCGAGGTTGTGTGTTAGCTAAAACTGAAAGTAGAATGGGCGCAAGCGTGAATGACAGTATATTTGGTTCAGGTCAAACTGCTGTATCATAGTACAGTGTGAGCACCCATGCGTCGTTACGCATGATGTATTTGGTTCCGGTCAGAATGATCACATTAAGCGGATTTGCTTTACAGATCCACTAAAAAGTGCTGGTTCCAAGCATTTTCTCCTTTTTTTCCAATGATGTTTTTGAAAACCTTCCTTCTTAGGGTCGTGAAAAGTAAGGACTTTTTTGAAAAGGGTTAAGGGGTTCTGTTGTTTTGGTGAGGTCTAGTGTATTTTAAAGTGCTGGTTTGATCCCTGTTGGCAGGAATGGTAAAATGGGAGTATTCCTGGGCAATGCATTGTGATTGTGCAGCCCTAGAGTACCAATAGTACTTGTGAAACTCTGGAAAAACATACGAGCCTTGCTTTGGCAAAAGGGGGCTTAAAGCATCTTCGTGATGCATTATACCAAGCAAGACATCACCTAATTATGGATCCATAAAATCCATTTTGTCAAACAACCGACTGAATCACGAGGTAGAATTATCCCTTGACATGCAAAAAATTAAAAAATAGCGAAAAGTTTCGGCCCATTTCAGCCTGGGTCGATACTTTTCACAAATGCATTAATCCCCCTTTTTCACAGAGCATGGCTCATATATAAATGAAGTGTTGCAGTGATGTGTCGTTACTGAAATGCTTGTGACTGAAAAGGGGCATTTATCATGCAAACTGCCAAACCAATCAGGTTCCCCTTATGGTACACACAAAAAATTGTCCGGGTACTTGCATTAACAGATTGTCAGATGAAGCGTTGTCTCTTTGATTTCTGTTTAATTTCTTATGACAATTCAGTCATGTTAACCTATTACCACACAATACCGAGTTTCAACGACCCTGTGGAAGAAGCCTTTTGAAAATATTGTGGGAAATACTGGTAAAAGGTAACCAGCATTTTCTCCTTTTCCCACAATGTTTTCTACGTTATCAAAGACATACTTCATCATTTGAGTCACATTTAAATTGTCGTCTGCAAATGCTTTCAATTTGGACACATCTACATCTCTCTTATGTGGTAAGGAGTTAACCAGCATTTTCTTCTTTTACCAATTTTTTTCCCCAGACCTTTCTTTCGTAGTGTCGTCATGACACAGGATTGTTTGGTAAAAGATTAGATAATCTTTCTTTTTATCCAATTAGGTTCTATCATTACAACTGGTCCCCTGGATCGTGAGAGTCAAGACAGATACACACTTACTGTAACTGCCACAGACGGGATACAGTCTGCTTCCTGCCAAGTACGAATCAACCTTCTAGATGTGAATGACAATCCTCCACAGTTCTCACAATCGTTCTATTCCATCGATGTCGATGAGGACACGGCATTGGGTACAACCATCGGAGGGGTCCAAGCACACGACCCTGATAAA
Source organism: Tridacna gigas (assembly GCA_945859785.2). NCBI lineage: Eukaryota > Metazoa > Mollusca > Bivalvia > Cardiida > Cardiidae > Tridacna > Tridacna gigas. Next base: position 71,296,818 of record OX244033.2, on the reverse strand, counting down.
GAGGAGAATGGTGAAGTTTCCTATTTTATGATGTCAGCCTGGGCAAATGAAACCTTTTATTTGGACCCAGTGATGGGAACATTTGTGCTTCGTAGTGTCGTCGATTTTGAGCAGGTAGGTGTTTGTTATTTGGAAACATTTCGTGTTTATACCTAATCTGAGCATGACGGGCTGAAAGGTAACACTTAAGCTGCTGAATAAATGAAACGAAAATTTCCATTAAATAGTAGAAGCCCAAACATTGCATTTTCCAAGTTGATTTCACCGGAAAGAAAATACCCGTATCGGACAGTGTAGATCCAAGATCTACACTGCACAGAATGCGCAGTCTGATCTTGATCTACACTGTCTGCAAAAGGTCAGTGAGTCGCAATTAGCAGCTTAACTCTTTACCACACAATCCCGGTTTTTGACGACTCTACAGAAAAAGTCTTTTGAAAACATTGTGGGAAAAGGAGAAAATGCTGGTAGCCAGCATTTTCTCCTTTTTCCACAATGTTTTCTACCTTTTGAAAACAAATTTAAATTTTTGAGTCACGTTTATTTTGTCATCTGCAAATGCTTTGAATTTGGACAAGTTTAAAATTTTGTCGTTTGGTAAAGAGTTCAGGGTTAACATGTGTATACCCAGTGTCTGATGTCTGTTGTTTTTTATATGGCATCTCCAGTTTCCTAGTTGTCACTCTAGAGGCTACATTTTTGCCTAAGTCATAATAAACCTTGTTCAGAATGCTGGATATATTAACTTGGAGAATTTGAATATAGGTCATGTGAGGTCAACATTACAAAGTCACCGAGTCAAGGTGTAGAATCAAAGTGTTGAAAGCACTGGTGTGGCATTTGTCAAGGGAGCCATTGTGAGGAATTAATAATTTGAAAAATAAACAAACAATAATGTGGGACGAACAAGACCGGACGAACAAGCCCAGGAATGAACTGGTTTTGGGACGAATACAGTCAGGAGACAAAGGTTGTGTGTACCATTGCGCCAGTAGAAGGCCATAGCGGTTATAGCTATTTTCAATAAAAAAAGAAGTACTCCATTGATCGGTGGCCTAATCCAGTTTATTTCAGTACGCCGTTGTTAATTATATATCTGAGTACTATCGAAACATTTGTCTTCGAAAAATTGAGTTTAATTTGGTTTACTTCTTTCGGTTTTGCACAAACTACGATACATGATTTTCAAAATACTGTATTGAACTCATAGTGGCATTGTCTTTGACAAATGCCACAAAAACTGAATTATTATACATTAGGCCACTTGTTTTCCAGATTCAAATGTTCATCTTTTTAATAATTTGAGACCAGTTTGAGAGTAGGTCACTTTGTTGGAGACAGCTATAATATCAAAGACAGCTCCCACAATTTGAGCCAGGCTTAACCCTTAAAGCGCCTTTCACAACTATATTTGCTTTTGCGGACAGTGTAGATCAAAGATCAGGCTGCACAAAATGTGCAGCCTGATCTTTGATGTACACTGTCCGCTTTGCAGAAACACTGTACACAAAAGCAACCATGAAATTGCAGTTATTTGGGTTGTATTTCTAGGATGAGAATGCCTGATAGGTTTATTCGGCACTCTAAGGGTTAATGTCATTGTCATCTGCAAATGCTTCGGTTAAGGACGGGATCGCAATTTTGTTGTTTCGTTAAGGGTTAACCCTTTCCCAAACAAGCCCTGGTTTTCACGTGTCTGCAGTTCAAGTCTTTTGAAAACACTGTGGGAAAAGGAGAAATTGCTCATAACGAGCAATTTCTCCTTTTCCCACAGTGTTTTCTACCCTTTTTGAGACCTTTCTGCCATTTTCATCAAATTTAAAATTGTCGTCTGGAAACTCTTTCAATTTGGTCCAGTCCAAAATTTGTCGTTTGGGAAAGGGATAAAGGAGTAGAAAGCATTGTGGAAAAAGGTAAGATTGTCTGAAGAGTTTGGTGTAGAGTTAATTTGCAGTCTAAGGGTTGACAAATTTTTTGTTCACTTCATCAAAGTAACTCAGTTAACAGAGCTCATTCTTTCCTTATCTCCAACCTTTTTGTGTGAAGAGCTATGTGTTTTCACAGCTTAAGAAAAGGCTGATAACAATCAGAAAAAAAAACTATTTTGTCCAAATACCTTTGTCTGAACAATATACAAGTGCTAGTCCATCATTCCCTCAACTCATTACCTCATGACAAAATTTTGAACCAAACAACCAGTGTTTATTCTAGACGTTCAAACATTGGGTGATTAAACCCCCCCCCCCCCCCCCCCCCCCCCATTTCAAAAACGGGGGAAATTTAAATGACCAGGGGCAGCTTGGTTGGTTATAGTAAATCCATTTACGCTAGAAAAAAATTTCTTTTTCTCACTGTCTTGAATTGATTGATACCATTAGTTATTAGCATTTTCTTCTTTTTCCTAAATGTTTCCAAAAGCCTTTTTCCCTAAGGTTGTTAATGTTTTGAGGAGCCTGTTTCTGCGGGGTTATTAAAACTCGGGATTGTTTTGTAAACAGTTAAAAGTGGGATAGAGGAAATTACTTGTCTTTCTTCTTAAAAGGTTCATTCCCCATTCATCTTGTCTTGCCCTGGATACCTAGGTTTGCAGTTCAATTTATCATTTTTCTTATGTGGTGATGAATGCACTTCAGCCCTACTCTGAGTAGTCTTACCATTTCAGAGATATGTAGGAGGTATTCTTACATTGAAGTCATAGTTCCTCACCAAAACCAACGTTGTTGGTACTTGTATGATTTGTTTGATCCAGATAATGCACAATGAGTACCCACAATATAGGCTATGGTTAATTAATGTCCCTGGAAATAGATAAACTTGAGCCCTGCTCTCATTGTTCCAGAGATATAATGAAACATTGTTTCTCTACAGTCATTAGTTCTTTAGTTAAGCCAAATTGTAGGTACCTACATACTTGTTACCAGCATTTTCTTAATTTTCCCATAATGTTTTCAAATGGCGTCTCTCTGAGCATTGTTTCAAAACCCAGGGTCAGACCTCTAGATAAGAGGGAGTGATGGTATTCTAAATCCATTATTTCTCTTCCAAACCCTATGTTGTCGGTACTCATTAGAATCGTCTCGATGAGACGATTATAATGAGTACCCATAACATAGGGTTTGGGGTAGAGTGATTAATATTTTCACTTTTGAAATCAAAATCACTCCCTCTATCTGGAGCTCTGCCCAGGGTTGGTTTTTTTTTTTCAAGATTTAAGTTAAGGGAGGGGCTAATGCAAGAAATTCTCTCAGCATGTCAGTTTTTGTGATCCAACAATCTGGGGCGATAAGAGAAGAAAACAAATCAATATTTTCTCACCTTTTGTGGTGCTGGTAGAATCTATTCAGTTGTGGAATGTGACAAATTGGTGGACAGGCAGGGGCCAGACTGTGATCTTTTCAAGATTGTTTTCTTTTTTTGGTGCTGAACTGCTCATGGCTAAAATGATGAGATTTTCTTTGAAACAAAAGGAAACATTGTTGAAAAAGGAGAAAATGCTAGTTACCAGCATTTTCTTCTTTTCCAACAATGTTTTCAAAAGCCTCAACCTCTTCAGGGTCGTTAAAACTCAGGATTGTGTGGTAAAGGGTTAAACCTTTACGAAAGACAAATTTGTAGCCTTGTCTATACTCAAAGCATTTGCAGACGACAAATTGATTATTTAAAACATGTAATTTCTGTTTCAAAGGGTAGAAAACATTGTGGGAAAAAGAGAAAATGCTGTTTACCACAATATTTTCAAAAGCCTTCATGGTAGCATACAGGACTTGAAACCAAGGAGTTGCAGGTTGAATCCAGTAACAGCTCAGCGAATTTCTTTCCGCGGATTGATAATATTCATTCCAACAGGATTCATTCACTGATCATTGTGTCAACAAAAGTTATCTATGAAAGCAGAAAATGTCTTCAAGGAAGAATCTTGTGCAAAGTATTGGTAAATGAAACTCCAGGAAAACATGGATGGGTGCAACTGGTTGCTGTGATAAAACTAAAATGATTTTGAAGATAGCGTCAGGCACCATACAAACAAACATCAATTGCTTAACTCTTTACCACACAACAAAATTTTAGACTAGTCCAAATTGAAAGCATTTGCAGATGACAAAATTTAATTAAGTGTTGCCCAAATGATGATTGATGTATTAGATAGGGTAGAAAACATTGTGGGAAAAGGAGAAAATGCTGGTTACCAGCATTTTCTCCTTTTCCCACAATGTTTTCAAATGCTTTCTTTCTCAGGGTCATTTAAAGTCGGGATTGTGTGGTAAAGGGTTAAGCCTTTAGCACACAATCACAAGTTTTAACGATCCCAAGGGAGAGGACTTTTGAAAACATTGTGGGAAAAGGAGAAAATGCTGGTAACCAGCATTTTCTCCTTTGCCCACAATGTTTTCTACCAAACCAAAGACGGAAGTCATCATTTGTTATACAATAATTTGTCATCTGTAAATGCTCTCAGTTTGGTGAAGTACAAACTTTTGTTGTTTGGTAAAGAGTTAAAACACAGAACTGTTTTAGACATACCTGTGAGGTCAGAAAAAAATTCCATATGCATATACAGAGTATGGGGCAATATGTTACATTTTCTGTTCCCCCTGTTAACCCTTTACCGTACAATGCTGCCTTTTGACGCCCCTGGGAAAGAAGCCTTTTGAAAACATTGTGGGAAAAGGAGAAAATGCTGGTAGCCAGCATTTTCTCCTTTTCCAACAATGTTTTCTACCATATCTAAGAAAAGTTGCACCATTTGAGCCACACCGAAATTGTCGTCTGCAAATGCTTTCAATTTGGACAAGGCTAAAATTTTGCCGTCTGGTAAAGGGTTAAAACACAGAACTGTTTTAGACATACCTCTGAGGTCAGAACAAAATTTCATAGGTATATACAGAGTATGGGTCAGTATGTTACGTTTTCTGTTCCCCCTGTTAATTAGTTCATAATTCATTCAGTCATAATGTGTGAAAGCATCATTAGTGATAAGAAAATGAATTCATCACAAATATCTTCTTTCCACAACTCAGTTGAACCCTTTACCACACAATGCCACCACCCTTTAACCCTTTCCCAAACAACAAATTTCGGACTGGTCCAAATTGAAAGAGTTCGCTGACGACAATTTTAAATTTGATGAAAATGGCAGAAAGGTCTCAAAAAGGGTAGAAAACACTGTGGGAAAAGGAGAAATTGCTCGTTATGAGCAATTTCTCCTTTTCGCACAGTGTTTTCAAAAGACTTGTACTGCAGACACGTGAAAACCAGGGCTTGTCTGGGAAAGGGTTAACGATGCTGAGAAAGAAGCCTTTTGAAAACATTGTGGGAAAAAGAGAAAATGCTGGTAACCAGCATTTTCTCTTTTTCCCACAATGTTTTCTATCCTATCAAGAGAAAATTGCACCATTTGACCCACATTGAAATTTTCGCCTGCAGTTGCTTTCAATTTGGAAAAGGCTAAAATTTTGTCGTCTGGTAAAGGGTTAATCTGCACTATCCAAAGAAGCAGTATCAATGTTGGGCACTAGGAGGGCACATAGAGCCAAGTGAAACAGTTACTATCATACAAGTAGCACAGGTATTCCAGAAGTTAGGGGTTTGATCCTGACTTTGAAGTCCTGGTTTTTGTGGCATTTGTCGAAGACAATGCCACTATGAGTTTAATACTGCATTTTGAAAATCATGTGTCATAGTTTGTGCAAAACCGAAGGAAGTAAACCCAATTAAAATCAATTTTTCTGAGGCAAATAAGTGTTTCGATTGCACTCAGATATGAAATTGAAAATGGCGTATTACAATGAATTGGATGAGGCCATCAATCGTAGAAATACTTCCTTTTTATCGAAAATAGCTTGATCCGCTATGACCTTCCATAGAGGCGTAATGATGCTCACATACCGTGCTTGTTCGTTCCAAAACCAGTTCGTTCCTGGGCTTATTCGTCCCAGTGCTTGTTCGCCCGGGCTTGTTTGTCCCAAGATTGCCCCAGTCTCTATTGGATTGTGCATAAATATATAGTAGGTTGACTTTCAAGTGAATATTTTGAAACTGTTGCTGTTGTTTATTTTTCAAGTGATAAATTCACACAGTGGCTTCCTTGACAAATGCCACACCAGTGTTTTCAATGCATTGATTTTTTACCTTCTTCATCAGGGTTGTTAAAAAGGTGGACATATCTACATGAATATTTTAAAGATAATAAGAAAATCTAGCCACAGGTTGATGACTGACTCATTTTGAGTATATGTAATTGCTCAATATATGGGAAAAATGTCATAATGTCATTTGCTTAACCCTTTACCACACAATCCAGAGTTTTAACGACCCCGAGGAAGAAGCCTTTTGAAAACATTGTCGGAAAAGGAGAAAATGCTGGTAACCAGCATTTTCTCCATTTCCCACAATGTTTTCTACCTTATCAAAGACAATTTACATGTGTCATTTGATTCACATTTCAATTGTCATCTGCAAATGCTTTCAATTTGGACCAGGCTACAATTTTGTCGTTTGGTAAAGAGTTAATTTGGCCTAAAGTTGACACCATCTGTTAAAAAAAAGGTCTATAGGAATGTTTGTAAAAGTAAGACCTGAGTATTTGCTGATAAGCTTGACTATGGCTGGTAGCACACAAGCATGTGGACTGCTGATAAGAAACTGCTAACTGCCTTCTCTTTACCAAACCTCAAAATTTGGGAATTGTTCATATCCAATACATTTACAGACAACAAATTAAATATGGCTTATATTGTGTAATATAAGCCAATTGCTCTGTGAAAAGGGGGTTAATGGTATCTGCAAAAAGTATAGACCAACGTCGGCCTGCACAGTCCCCCCAGTCTGACATGAGTAGAAACTTTTTCCTGTATGTAAATTTGCACCATGACCAAGGACCATTCTAGCTCATGAATTGTCAGACAAAATGGATTTTAGGTATCTGTAATTAAGTGATGGCTTGCTTTAACTCTTTACCACACTATCCCGACTTTTAACGACCCTGAAAAAAAAAAGCCTTTTGAAAACATTGTGGGAAAAGGAGAAAATGCTGGTTACCAGCATTTTTTCCTTTTCCCACAATATTTTCTACCTGTCCCATAACAAATTTCAATTTTTAAGTCGCATTTGTCTTCTGCAAATGCTTTCAATTTGGACTATTCTAAAATTTTGTCGTTTGGTAAAGAGTTAAACCCTATACCACTTAATCCCGACTTTTAACGACCCTGAGAGAGAAAGCCTTTGAAAACATTGTGGGAAAAGGAGAAAATGCTGGTAACCAGCATTTTCTCCTTTTCCCACAATGTTTTCTACCCTATCCAATACATAGATCACTGTTTAAGCTACACTTAATTTGTCGTCTGCAAATGCTTTCAAATTTGGTCCAGTCTAAAATTTTGTTGTTTGGTAAAGGGTTAAATGATTCAATTAGTTAACTCTTTACCACACGACAAAATTTTAGACTGGTCCAAATTGAAAGCGTTTGCAGACGACAAAATAAATGCGAATGAAAAATTAAAGCTTGTTTTGGGAAGCGCAGAAAACATTGTGGAAAAAGGAGAAATTCCTTTTTCCACAAAGTTTTCAAAAGGCCTCTTTCTAAGGGTCGTTAAAACTCGGGATTGTGTGGTAAAGACTTAACTCATTACCGAATGACAAAATTTTAGGCTCGTCCAAATTGAAAGCATTTGCAGATGACAAAATAAATGTGCCTCAGAAATTGAAATTTGTTCCGGGAAGGGTAGAAAACATTGTGGGAAAAGGACCAGCATTTTCTCCTTTTCCCACAATGTTTTCAAAAGGCTTCTTTCACAGGGTCGTTCAAACTCGGGATTGTGTGGTAAAGAGTTAACTCATTACCAAACGACAAAATTTTAGGCTCATTTGCAGACAAAAAAATAAACGTGACTCAAAAATTGAAATTTCTTTGTGGAAGGGTAGAATACAGTGTGGGAAAAGGAGAAAATGCTGGTAACCAGCATTTTCTCCTTTTCTTCATACAATGTTTTTGAAAGCTTTCTTTTTCAGGGATCCTTAAAACTCGGGACTGTGCGGTAAAGAGTCTAGCAGTTCTTTGGAATGCTCACAGTTAGACATGCTTTTTCAATTAAGTGTTATATTTGTTAGGGCACTGAAAATTATGTGAAATGAAAATTTGACATTTATTTAGTTTTAATGACATCTTTTTTCTTTCAAATACTTTAGATGCAAAATACATGGATCATGATACTGTTTAGTTTATTAACCCTTTACCAGACGACAAAATTTCAGCCTTGTCCAAATTGAAAGCATTTGCAGACGGCAATTTCTTTGTGGCTCAAATGGTGTATTTTTTTCTTTGTCAGGGTAGAAAACATTGTGGGAAAAGGAGAAAATGCTGGTTACCAGCATTTTCTCCTTTTCCCACAATGTTTTCAGAAGGTTTCTTTTCCAGGGGCGTCAAAAGGCGGCATTGTGCGGTAAAGGGTTAACCCTTTCCCAGTCAAAAAAATTAGACTTGTCCGCATTGAAAGCGTTTTCTGGGGAAAAATTAACTGTTTACCACACAATCCCAAATTTTAATGATTTTGAAGAAGAAGGCCTTTAGAAACATTGTTCTCCTTTTTCCACAATGTTGTCTGCCCTTCTTAACTCTTTACCAAACGACAAAATTGTAGACTGGTCCAAATTGAAAGCATTTGCAGACGACAAAATAAATGTGACTGAAAACTTGAAATTTGTTTTGGAAAGGGTAGAAAACCTTGTGGGAAAAGGAGAAAATGCTGGTTCTCCTTTTCCTATAATGTTTTCAAAAGGCTTCTTTTGCAGGGTCGATAAAAGTCAGGATTGTGTGGATTGTGTGGTTAAGCGTTAATCAAATTTCTAATATTGGGTCACATTTATTCTGTCGTGTGCAAATGCTTTCTATTTCGACTTATCTAAACTTTTGTCGTCTGGTAAAGAGTTGAAATTGTGGCTCATATGATGGGATTCATAATCCGTGTAAGGATAAAAAATGTTGTGGGAAAAGAAGAAAATGCTTGTTACCAGAAATTTCTGCTTTCCCCATAATGCAATGTTTTCAAAAGCTTTCACCCTCAGAATAGTTAACTCTTTAACTAATGACAAAATTTTGGACTTGTCCAAACTGAAAGCATTTGCAGACGACAAAATTTGATAAAAAGTGGCCCAAATGAAAAAAATTGTCCATGGTAGGGTAGAAAACATTGTGAGAAAAGAAGAAAATGCTGGTTATCGGCAAATTCTCCTTTTCCCACAATGTTTTCAAAAGCCTTCTTTCCCAGGGTCGTGAAAACCTGGGATTGTTTGGTAAAGGGTTAACCTTTACCAAACAATCCCAACTTTTAACAACCCTGAGAAAGAAGCCTTTTTGAAACATTGTGGGAAAAGAAGAAAACGCTGGTTACCAGCATTTTGTCCTTTTCCCACAGTGTTTTCTGCTCTTCCCAAATACAAACTTCAGTTTTTGATTCCCATTTTATTTGTCGTCTGCAAATGCTTCAGTTAGAAACCTAAAGTTTTTGTCGTTTGATAAAGAGTTAAAATACAGGATTGTTTTGTAAAGGGTATTTTGACTTGTACAAGTTGAGAAATCATACTCTGTTACCCTTGGACAGGAAAAAAACCAAAATGGCCTTTTTTAGTCATTTAGTCATTTTCTTAACGATCCCAAATGATCGTATACTTTAACAGCCTTTAGGAAGAAGGCTAATGAAAACATTGTGGGAAATGGAGAAAATGCTGGTAACCATCATTTCCTCCATTTCCCACAATGTTTTTAGCCTTTTAGAGTCTTATATCACCACTTGAGACACCTGCTGTTTGGCATTTGCAAGTGATATCAGCTCGGACAAGTCCTAAATTTGATGGTTTAGTCAAGAGATGAGGCATTTTTTCCCCAGAATTATTTCAACATGGCAGATGATGTGGTTGAAGATCAGACTGCATGTTTTATGCAGTGGTCTCGATTTGGACTGGCTATTCCAACATCTGAGGAGCTAATTCTCCTTTCACCAGAATGTTTTGAAATTGGTCATTCCAAGATGTAAAAGTGATATAATCTATGCGGACTGAAGCAATGTTGGAACTAAATGAAAACACTGAAACTCATTGAAAGTAACACATCAAGACAGAACAAGTTGAGAAGGAAAATTTTATCAATCTAAAATTTGACTTGGTGGAAATATTATTATTTAGTTAGTCTGGACTGAATCCAAAATTTGTAATAATCTTGCATTAATCACTCACGCCCATTTTGACAGGCCTGTTTCTCTCATGCCAAATATTACTCTTAACCTTTAAAGCACCGAATAAACCCAATGGTCATTTTCATTCTAGAATAAAACAAATATAATTGCAAATTCATGGCTACATTTTGCCTGTAGTGTTTTAACATAGCAGACAGTGTAGATCAAAGATCAGGCTGCACGTTTTGTGCAGCCTGATCTTGATCTACATTGGCTGCAAAGGCAACTATATTAGTGAAAGGCGTTTTTGGGGTTAACCCTTTGCCACACAGTCCTGAGTTTTAACGACCTGTAGGAGGAAACCTTTTAAAAACATTGTGAGAAAAGGAGAAAATGCTGGTAACCAGCATTTTCTCCTTTTCCCCAAATGTTTTTTATCCTGTGAAAAACAACTTCCATCATTTGAGCCAAATTTGAATTGTCGTCTGCAAATGCATTCAATTTGGACAGGTCTGCATTTTTGTCGTGTGGTAAAGAGTAAACCCTCTACCAAACAAATAAATTTTAGACTCTTCCATATTGAAAGCATTTGCAGACAACAAATTAAATGTGGCTGAACTGATTGGATTCATCATTGAAAGAATAGAAAACACTGTGAGAAAAGGAGGAAATGCTGGTTGACGGCATTTCCCTTATTCCACGGCTTGTTAACCCTTTACAAAACAATCCCTTAAAACCCTTTACCGCACAATCCAGAGTTTTAAAGCCTGTGAAAGCAAAGCTTCCAAAAACATCGTAGGAAAAGAAGAAAATGCTGGTTACCAGCATTTTTTCCTTTCCTCCCAACATGTTCTACATTTTCAAAGACAAATAGCATTATTCATTATTCAAGCCACATTTAATTTAGTGTCTGCAAATGCTTTCGAATTTGAAGAGTTCAGACTTTTGTTGTCTGTAAAAGAGTAAACCCTTTATCACACAATCCCGTCTTTAACAACCCTGAAATAGAAAGGTTTTGAAAACATTGTGGGAAAAGAAGGAAATGCTGGTAACCAGCATTTCCTCCTTTTCCCACATTGTTTCCTACCCCTTCAGAGCCAAATAGCATTACTCCAGCCATATCTAAATTTTCGTCTGTAAATGCTTTGAACTTGGAAAAGTCCAAAATTTTGTTATCTGGTGAAGAGTTGATTATTTTGCTCAGACAGACAAAAATGCATGTTGTGTAATGGGTTGAGTGACTTGATTCTCTTTTGACTAATCAAAATTCTGACATAACTGATTTCAAAATTGACATGGAGTTATGAACTTTTTTTGACATTGAAAAAAAAACTGGAAAATATGAATGAAAATGCAAATTCGATTGCTTTGATCCTGTTTTTCAAATGTGAAATATGCTTTATTCGAGCAAAGAATACAATGAAAAATATGTATGGGTAGCAATTAAAGAAATATTACTAGAATAGAAATATTACTAGAAAAGAAAGATTGAATGCTTTTTAGCTCTACCAAACGACAAAATTTTAAGACTCACCCAAATTGAAAGTATTTGCAGACGACAAATTGAATGTAGTGCAGATGATGATTTCTGACTTAGAAAACATTGTGGGAAAAGGGGAAAATGCTGGTTACACGATATTGGAGTTGCCCAAGGTGAAAGCATTTTCAGAATGACAAATAATTAATACTCAAAAGATGGGATTTTGTCTCTGAAAAGGTAGAAAACATTGTGGGAAAAGGAGACAATGCTGGTTACCAGCCTTGTCTCCTTTTCCCACAATGTTTTCAATAGGCTCCTTCCTCAGGGTCACTAAAACTGGGGATTGATTGGTAAAGGGTTTAACCCTTTCCCAAACGACAAATTTTGGACTGGTCCAAACTGAAAGAGTTTGCAGACGACAATTTTAAATTTGATGAAAATGGCAGAAAGTCATCAAAAAGGGGAGAAAACACTGTGGGAAAAGGAGAAATTGCTCGTTACGAGCAATTTCTCCTTTTCTCACAGTGTTTTCAAAAGACTTGTACTGCAGACACGTGAAAACCAGGGCTTGTTTAGGAAAGGGTTTAAGTGAGGTCTAGATGCAGCAATTATCAATGATGTAGAACCAAGATCAGAGAAAGAGAATGTTTGGTCTGATCTAATCCAAATCATTCTTCTTAATCCCTTACCACATGTCCCGATTTTTAACGACCCTGAAGATAAAGGCTTTTGAAAACATTGTTTCTACCCTATCAAGGACATTTTTGTTGTTTGGGCCACCTTCGAGATCAGAGAAAAGAGAAAGTTTGGTCTGATCTAATCCATGTCCCGGGTCCTCTTAAATGAGCCATATTGTGTGTAGCAGGTCAGGGGTTAGAATTTTTGGGCGTGACATGACATTGGACCAAAAATAGTCGAGACTATTGTGACAATTCTCACGATAGTCATGCCTCTCTTTTGTAGTTGGGTAGTTTTTCGGTTAATTTTGGGCATTCTTGCATATCATTGTTCTTATCTGATGCACTCCGAAAGATTACCCAAACATAATGCTAGCCCCTGGGACACCAGTCAGGACTATAGCTTGCTTTTGCAGACATAGTAGATCAAGATCATACCGCACAGAGTGTGCTGTCTGATCTTAAATAGACTCTGATTTTTTTGTGAGAATTCCTATGAAAAAACATACTTGTCATTTGCAGGGTTTGTATCTTTTCTACTTACTGTTAAAATTATTGTCCGTTTCACATCCTCGGTTCTATGAGGGTGAGATCAATAATAGAAATGGTGATAGATATAATTTTCTGTTATTGCATACTTCTGCAGATTTTGCTCCTATTTTTTTTTGGTCTTTCCTTTTAATCCTTTAGTGAACAATTCCGAGTCATGACCCTGGGGAGAAAGTATTTGGAAAACGTGGGAAAAGGAGTAAATGTTGATTACCAGCAATTTCTCCTTTTTGCTCTATGTTTTCAAAATCCCTCTTCTACAGGGTTATTGAAATATAGGAATGTGTGGTAAAAGATTAACCCTTTACCACACAATCCTGACTTTTAACGACCCTGAGGAAGAAGGCTTTTGAAAACATTGTGGGAAAAGGAGAAAATGCTGGTAACCAGCATTTTCTCCTTTTCACACAATGTTTTCTACCCTCCCTAAAACAAATTTCAATTTTTCAGTCGCATTTATTTTGTCGTCTGCAAATGCTGTCAGTTTGGACCAGTCGAAAATTTTGTCGTTTGGTAAAGAGTTAAAAAGCCGAATAAATCCAACTAACATTTTCATCGGAGGAAAAAGAGCCTATGAGCCTAATAAGAGCAATGTCAAGATTTCTATTGTCCAGAATGTCTCAGCTAGGCAGACAGTGTAGATCAAAGATCAGACTGCACATTTAGTGCAGTCTGATCTTGATCTACATTGGCCGCAAAAGCAACTACATGTATACCCATAAATGGCCCTTTACGACATAGTCCCGAGTTTAAACGGCTTTAAAGGAGAAGGCTTTTGAAAACATTGTGGGAAAAGGAGAAAATGCTGGAACTCAGCATTTTCTCCTTTTTCCACAATGTTTTCTAACTTATGAAAGATAGAAATCTTCACTTGAGCTGCATTTATTTTGTCATCTGCAAATGCTTTTGATTTGGTTGAGTCCAAAATTTTGTCGTTTGGTAAAAATTTAACTCTTTACCAAACGACAAAACTTTAGACTGGTCCAAATTGAAAGCTTTTGCAGACGACAGAATAAATGTTACTGAAAGATTGAAATTCATTTTGGGAAGAGTAGAAAACATTGTGGGAAAAGGAGAAAATGCTGGTTACCAGCATTTTCTCCTTTTACCACAGTGTTTTCAAAAGGCTTCTTCAGAGTCGTTAAACGTCAGGATTGTGTGGTAAAGGGTTAAGGGTTCAAAAATGGCTGTGTTCATGCAGATGAAATTCATTGGGAAAAAGAGATAAAGAAAATAGATAATTTAGCTGTAAAATTTATGATGATAAGAAATCTGATCTTTCACCTCAGAATTTTATAATTTTGTTTGAAGTTTTTCTTATCTCAATCTATCTGTATGTTATATTGATAATTCTTGGTTTGTCAAGAAATCAATTTAGACAGTTTATTAGCATTTCTTAGGGAAGTTTAAACCAGAGGACTAAATTTTAAACGAGTGTAGATGACAAATTAAACCTTTACCACACAATCTCGAGTTTTAACGACCCTGAGAAAGAGGCCTCTTGAAAACTTTGTGGAAAAAGGAGAAAATGCTGGTTACCAGCATTTTCTCCTTTTCCCACAATGTTTTCTACCCTTCCACAGAATGATTTCAATTTTTAAGTCAGATTTTTGTTGTCGTCTGCAAATGTTTTCAATTTGGACGGCTCCAAAATTTTGTTGTTTGGGAAAGCATTAAAAGTGTACCAAACAAAAAAAATGTTGTTTTTCTGAATTTAACTCTTTACCAAACGACAAAATTTTAGACCAGTACAAATTGAAAGCATTTGCAGACGACAAAATAAATGTGACTGAACAATTGAATTTTTTTTTCGGAAGAGTAGAAACTATTGTGGGAAAAGGAGAAAATGCTGGTAACCAGCATTTTCTCCTTTTCCCACAATGCTTTCAAAAGGCTTCTTCCTCAGGGTCGTTAAAAGTCAGGATTGTGTGGTAAAGGGTTAAGGCAATGGCAGACAATAAATAATATGTGGCTAACGTGATGGAAAAGGAGGAAATGCAGGTTACCATCTATTTCCACTTTTCCTACAATGTCTTCAAAGCGAATTTCATCAGAATTGTCAAAACTTGAGATTGTGTGAAAATTGGTTAAGTCTTTCCCAAACAAGCCCTGGTTTTCACGTGTCTGCTGTACAAGTCTTTTGAAAACACTGGGAAAAGGAAAAATTGCTCGTAACGAGCAATTTTTCCTTTTCCCACAGTGTTTTCTACCCTTTCGGAGAACTTTCTGTCATTTTCATCCAATTTAAAATTGTCGTCTGCAAACTCTTTCAATTTGGACCAGTCCAAAATTCATTGTTTGGGAAAGGGTTAAGTCTTTTACCAGTCAATGAAATTTTTGACTTGTCCAAATTGGAAGCATTCAAAGTAAATGTAACTGACAAACTGAAATGCGTCTTTCAGTTGGGACATGTCTAAAATTTTGTTGATTAGTAAAGAGTTAACCCTTAGCCAAGCCATCCCGGAGTTATATGACCCTGACAAAGTAAACTGTTTGGGCGAAAAAATATTGGAAAAGAGAAAATGTTCTCCGTACCTTTTTATAGAAAAATCCAGTCATGTGAATCACACTCAACTTGCCGTCTGTGAATGCTTTCAGTTTAGACGAGTCTAATATTTTGTTGTCTGCTAGAAAATTAACTCCAGACTGTCATTTTCATTTATTTACCATCTGAAAAATAAATCTAAAGTATCAGCCATAAATCACTCAGGAAAAAGGCAGACACAGAACAGGCAGTGCAAATAAAATGAAAAATATTACGATCATATATAAAAATGATCTACTGGAAACACATTTCATAAATCAAATGCTTTTCTGTTTTCCTTCTACTCTTTTACTCATTACCGAACAATAAAATTTTGGCCTCCAATAAATTGAATTGGTGGGAAACATTGTGGGAAAAGTATAAAATGCCGTTTTCAGCATTTTCTCCTTTTCCCACAAAGTTTACGAAAGATTCATTCGTTAGGGTCATTAAAACTTGGGACTGTGTGGTAATGTGAGAACGCACAGTCCCCAGTTTTAGCAACCCTGAAGAAAAGCCTTTAGAAAGCATTGTAGGGAAATGAGAAAATGCTGGTAACCAGGACTTTCTCCTTTTCACATGATGTTTTCTACCCTTTCAAAGACAACTTCCCCTAATAGCCATGTTTAAATTGTTGTCTGCAGTTTCTTCCACCCTCTTAGCCCTGTTTAACCCTTTACCACACAATCCTGACTTTTAACAACCCTATGAAAGAAGCCTTTTGAAAACAGTGTGGGAAAAGGAGGAAATGCTGGTAACCAGCATTTTCTCCTTTTCCCACAATGTTTTCTACCCTTTCCAAACCAAATTTAAATTTTTCAGTCAAATTCATTTTGTTGTCTGCAAATGCTTTCAATTTGGACAAGTCTAATTTTTTTTTGTTAGGTAAAGAGTTAAATTTTTGCTGAAGTTTCTTTGGATTCAGGCTGGTCAAGAATCTTGCCATTAATTACTTTTTTACCAAACGACAAAATTTCAGACTGATCCAAACCGAAAGCATTTGCAGACAACAAAATAAAAGTGGCTCTTATGGCAAAATTTGTTCTGGATAAGGTAAAAAACATAGTTGAAAAAAGGAAAAAAGGTTGGTTACCAGCTTCTTCTCCCTTCCAATATTGCTTTCAAAAGCCTTCTCTCTCACTGTTGTTGAAAAAAAGTATATCAGACAGTTTCAGTTGGTTTTTAGAAAGTTTTAGATGGATAGAAAGTTTTAGTTGGTGATGGTCAGAAACGCCTGGATACATTTAAACCATCTAGTATTTTTGTTTATTCTAGAGCCAGTTATACCCTTTGGTTGTACGAGCTAAAGACAGCGGCAACCCAGCTCAGACGAGCTCTGTTACAGTCTACATCAACATACAAGATGTCAACGACAATGCTCCGTTATTTGAGCACGGTATCTACGAGCCAGCCATCTTTGAAAACATCACCGTCGGAACGAGTGTTGCACAAGTGTCTGCAACAGACATTGATTCCGGTAAGTTGATTTTTGCGGCTTGTACACTTCATAACCAGAGCTGTTGATGTGCCATAAAACAACATGCAGTCATTACCACCTTCAAATGCCCGTTTTCTTTTTGTTTAGAATGGATCATTTTGAAAACTACTGTTTGGAAGTGATGCTGCAGTCTTATCTTGATCTACACTGTAGAAGTTGAAAGTTAACGTCTCTCGGCACCAAAAGTAAACTCGATGGCTGAATACATGATCCACTGAAGCCCGAAAAGATTGTAATTTTATTGGGGCGACTAAATGAGGGGACAGTTAAAAGATCCAAAATCAGACTGCACTTTCTGTATAGTTAGATCTTCAGCCATGTGGTCCGCAGAAGCCCCTGTTTTTGGCCTGTTTTCCTGAACTCTTTACAACACAACAAAAATGTACACTTGTCCAGATTCAAAGCATTTGCAGACGACAATTGAAGTTTGGCTAAAATGAGGGGATTTCTCTTTGATAGGGTAGAAAACATCGTGGGAAAAGGAGAAAATGCTGGTTACCAGCATTTTCTACTTTTCCCATGATGTTTTCAGAAGGCTTCTTTCTCAGGGTCGTTAAAAGCGTGGTAAAGGGTTGAATGAGCACATCATGCATTCTGATATTGAATGCCAAATTTCAGTGCATGTATTATGTTTTCTTTTCAACATATTATGAAAGTTTAATTAAACCTTGAGGGACTCTGTATATCATAAATTTGGACTTGGCCCTTCACAGTGTGAATCAAAGGCATGGCGTCATAAAATGTAAACGTCTGATTGATCCCAACTGCGTTCTGAATAAATTGTTCATAAATTTTTATGTAATGGATGTCTAGCTCAGGTTATGACATCATAAATATATGTTACGCTGACCTTTTCCCTCATTTGGACATTCGGATTGTGGAAGATGACATTCTTAATCGTTTACCACACAGTCACGATTTTTAATGACCCAGAAAGAGAAAGCTTTTGAAAGCATTATGGAAAAGGACAAAATGCCGGTTACCGGTGTTTCTCATTTACCCACTCTGCTTTCTGCCCATTCACAGCCATATCCAGTCAAGTGAGCCCTATTTACCCCTTTACCAAATGATAGAATTTCAGACTCGATCAAATTGAAAGCATTTGCAGATGACAGATGAAATGAAAATCAGATGATGATTTGTGTATTTGATAGGGTAGAAAACATTGTGGGAAAAGAAGAAAATGCTGGATACCAGCATTTTCTTGTTCTCCAACAATGTTTTTATAAAGCCTTCTCTTTCAGATTAGTTTAAAAACTCTGGATTATGTGGTAAAGAGTTACCTTGTCATCTGCAAGTGCTTTCGATTTGAATGAATGAAATTTTTTATTCACTGGTCAAGAGTTACACCCAAACTAGATTAAATTTTAGACCTGTCCTCATTGAAAAGTGAAAGTATTCGATGATACAGAAATGAAATGTAGCTCAAATGATGGGCTTTGTCTGTGAAATGGAAGAAAATATGATGGGAAAAGGAAAAAATGCTGGTTACCAGCATCTTCTCCATTTCCCATAATGTTTTGAAAAGGTTTTTTATTCAGGGTCCTCAAAACTCAGGATTGTGTGCTGAAGAGTTAATTCTTTACCAAAATACAAAATTTTAGACTGGTCCAAATTGAAAGCATTTGCAGACGACAAAATAAATGGGACTGAAAAATTGAAATTGGTTATTGTAAGGGTAGAAAACATTGTGGAAAAAGGAGAAAATGCTGGTTACCAGCATTTTCTCCTTTTCGGACAATGTTTTCAGAAGGCTTCTTTTACAGGGTCGTTGAAAGTCGGGATTGTGTGGTAAAGGGTAACCAGCATTTTCTCCTTTTACCACAATGTTTTCTACCTTTCCCAAGACAAATTTTAATTTTGAGTCACATTTATTTTGTTGTCTGCAAATGCTTTCAATTTGGACAAGTCTAAAAATTTGTCGTTTGGTAAAGAGTTAAACATTTTTTCCCTATTCACAGTTTCGGCCTAAACTATGGAAATGTCTATTGATGTAGTGTGACTTGACAAAAATTACAGATTAATAAAAAGATAAATTTAACACTTTACCACACAGTGACACATTTTAACACCTCTGGGAATTTAAACTTTTGAAAACATCGCGAGTTAAGGAGAAAATGCTGGTAGCCAGCATTTTCTCGTTTTCCCATGTTGTTTTCTAACCTTTTAGAAAGAAATCCTATTGTTTGAGGAACATTTAATTTGCCATCTGCAAATGTTTTGAATTTGGGCCAGTCTTAAATTTTGTTGTCTGGTAAAGAGTTAACCCTTTACTAAACAATCCCGGGTTTTAACAACCCTAAGAAAAGAAAACCTTTGAAAGCATTTTGGGAAAAGGATGAATTGCTTGTAACAAGCAATTTCTCCTTTTCCCACAATGCTTTCTATTCTATCAGAGAACTTCAGCTCATTTGCACCAACTTCAAATTTATTGTCTGCCAACACTTTCAATTTGGAAGAGTCTAATAAAAACACTTTCAATTTAGAAGAGCCTAAAATTTGTCATTTGGGAAAGAGTTAACCCTTTCCCAAATGACAAATTTTGGACAGGTCCAAATTGAAAGAGTTTGCAGATGACAATTTTAGATTTGATGAAAATGGCAGAAAGTTATCAAAAAGGGTAGAAAACACTGTTGGAAAAGGAGAAATTGCTCGTTACGAGCAATTTCTCCTTTTCCCACAGTGTTTTCAAAAGACTTGTACTGCAGACATGTGAAAACCAGGGCTTGTTTGGGAAAGGGTTAATCAGTATTATGAATGAGAAAGTTCAGTATGTAGGAGGGAATACAATTTATGATCTATCAATGGAAACAAACCAGACTGTAATTTCAATAATGTTTTTGATAAAATTTATTGTAACATAGATCTTACCAGATCAGACTGCAGTTTCTGTGCAATCTGATTGAAAATTAGACATACTCTGTTTGCTAAAATTATCCAGAGAGTCCTACCAGATAAATAATAGCTGAATAAATGATAAAGTAATACATTTTCAGGCAATAGAAAAAGCTCATTTGTCAAAGCTACATGTATGTGTGTTCTTGCCTAGAATTTTTTGTTAAAAAATCTAAGATAGGCTGCAAATTTTGCTCGATCTGATCTTAATCTACACATAAGCATACATGTAAATTGTCCTTCTTGTCCTAAGGGTTAATTGGTTTTTTGTAAAATTTTGAAATACTGAGGTAATAAATTTGAGCCTTTTAAGGGGACCTACTTGACACAGCCCATCAGAAACCACAAGGTTTTAGTTTGAAGCCAAAGTACAAATTAAAGTATTTGGTTTCTTTTATAAACATTTGATAATTTTGTGTTTTTAGAACCCTGAGGAAGAAGGATTTTGAAAATATTGTGGGAAAAGAAGAAAATGCTGGTAACCAGCATTTTCTTCTTTACCAACAATATTTTCTTTCTGTTGTAGGGAAAAATTTCTGTATGCCACATTTACTTTGTCATTTGTAAATGCTGTTAGTCTGGAAGGAAAAGAATGATATCCCCAGGTATAGAGGTGAATTCTTTACCCTCTTTATTGCAAGGTTTGATTTGACTCTATACCAAATGAGAAAAATTTTAATTTTTAATTGTTGAAACCTTCAAGGTAGTGAACAACAGTGTGTTTACTCGTCGTACCAGAGACGGTAAAAGCATGGATTGAGAGCAATGGCTTCCCACCTTTTTGTCAAAACCGTAACTGAACAAGAACATTTCAGAAAGTTCCATATTGAAAACATTGCACACAACCTATCAGAAATGGCTTAAACAATGAGAAATGTCTTTGAAAGTGTTACAAAACATTGTTGGTCGGGAAGTAAATGCTGGTTACCCTCTGATTTAGCTCAGTATATATAGTAACTGGTTGCCAGCATCTGGATGATGCCTCTTAGTTGTAAAGTAATTCAGTACAAAGGAAAGATATGGTACAACTGAACTCCAACAAAAAAAGAAATTCCAAAAACTATGTTTCACTAGACAAGAAAGGAAGATACTTTAACCCTTTCCCAAACAAGCGCTGGTTTTCACATGTCTGCAGTAAAAGTCTTTTGAAAACACTGTGGAAAAAGGAGAAATTGCTCGTAATGAGCAATTTCTCCTTTTCCCAAAGTGTTTTCTATCCTTTTGGGGAACTTTCTGTCATTTTCATCAAATTTAAAATTGTTGTCTGCAAACTCTTTCAATTTGGACCAGTCGAAATTTTATCGTCTGGGAAAGGGTTAACCAGCTGGTATTCATTAGATTGTGTGATACTCAGGTTTTGACAGGACTCTAATGTTTTGACATCAACATCAATGAAGGTCTGATGATGCTGATGACAGAATTACGATGGAATTTATGTACAAGCAGCAGTTACTTTAGGTTCTCAGTTACTGTGGTAACCAATCTGCCTCCTTTTTCTTTTAACCCTTTACCGCACAATGCCGCCTTTTAATGCCCCTGGGAAAGAAGCCTTTTGAAAACATTGTGGGAAAAGGAGAAAATGCTGGTAACCAGCATTTTCTCCTTTTCCCCACAATGTTTTCTACCCTATCAAGCAAAAATTGCACCATTTGAGCCACGTTGAAATTGTCATCTGCAAATGCTTTCAATTTTGGCAAGGCTGAAATTTTGCCGTCTGGTAAAGGGTTAACTCTTTACCAAATGACAAAATTTTGGATCAGTCCGAATTCAAGGCATTTGCAGGTGACGAAATAAATGTGGCTGAAAAGTTGAAATTTGTGTTGGGAAGGGTAGAAAACATTGTGGGAAATGGAGAAAATACTGGTTACCAGCATTTTCTCCTTTTCCCACAATGTTTTCAGAATCTTTCTTTCTCAGGGTCGTTAAAAGTTGGCATTGTGTGGTAAAGGGCTAACTCTTTACCAAACAATCCTGTGATTTTGTGACCCTGAGGAAGAATGCGTTGGAAAATTTTGGGAAAAGGAGAAAATGCTGGGAACCAGGATTTTCTCTTTTTCCTACAGTGTTTTCTACTCTCAGGGACAGATTTCAAGGTATGAGTGAATAAAACTTGTTGCCTTCAAGTGCTTTAGATTTGGACAAGGCTACAGTTCTAGTCGTCATTTCGTTAGATCTATGATCAGAGTGTACAGTGAGTGTGCGGTGCTTTTCTTCCTCTGAAAGTTTTATAAAGCTCTGTGAGGACCCGTTTTGATCAACCATTCTTAATTTCATTCTTAGTCTTATTCAAGATAGACTAGATAGTAACAAAACTTACGATTTGCTAGACCACAACTGATTGGCTAAACCTAAAGAGTAACATAACTTCTGATTGGCTAAACCACAACTGATTGGCTAAACCTATAAAGTAACTCAACTTCTTACTGGCTAAACCACAACTGATTGGCTAAACTTGGAAAGTAACACAACTTCTGATTGGCTAAATCACAACAGATTGGCTAAACCTTGTGGTTTAGCCAATTAGAAATTCTGTTACTTTCAAGTCTAGAAAATTCTTGAGGACAAGACAAAGACTGTTTGTAACAATGGTTTGTTACCATATGGACCCAGGCAGCACAGAAGTTTCAGGCTGATGGGTTTATCATGTCTATATTCTAGGTGCATGTTTCCAAAGCCGTCTGCTGAAATTACTATTAGGGGGTGAAGAGTGCTTCTGTTTTGAACGCTGAGGGTGAATACAAGAAAACACACTTAGCAATCCGGAATATTTCTTGGAAGCCCATTTCTATGACATAATGTATGTACAAAAGACGACGCCACATATTTGCAAAGATTATGCCAGCAAATGCACTCCGGGCCATCATTCCAAATATGCAAGTTCTCTCAGATGTTTTTTGTCGACGGGGAAAGCTTTCAGCTGGTTATGAAAACATTGCCGAAATTCTTGGTTTACGTGAAAATATGAAGTGTTTGCATCTGGCAACGATAAAAATTGTCAGTCAGAAAGCCGACATAACTGGCTCCACTCGAGATAGAGTTATTTTTCCTGATTTGCGGAAATAAGTCGTTAAAGATGGAGGCAACAAATAAACAAACACGGCTTCTTTTAATGGCTGTATATAGAATCCACTGTGTCTCCGGAAGATTTTTATCATAAAGGCTTGACCAAACAAGCGGAAGGTATAGATCAAAGATCAGACTGCACGTTCTGTGCAGTCTGATCTTGATCTATGCCGTCCGCAAAAGTCCCTGTTTTCGCCTATGGCGCTGAAAGGGTTAAAGATGGAGGCAACAAATTTTATTTTCTTAAACATTAGAGTGCAAGACAAAGTCACTCTATTTCTGTAGACAAGTTTCTCTTTAGACAGACAGCTTTTAAAAATATAAATGACTATAGCAAAAAGGGAAATTGCTCATTAACATTTTGCCAAACAATCCTAAGTTGTAATGACCCTGATGAAGATGCCTTTCGAAAACATTGTGGAAGAAGGAGAAAGTACTGGTTGTAACCCACATTTTTTTGCTTTTCCCCATGATGTTTTTCAGTCTTTCAGAAACAACTCCCATAATCTAAGTCATGGTTAGTTTGTTGTCTGCAACAACTTCCAGTATGGTAATCAGCATTTTCTCCTTTTCCCACAATGTTTTCTGTTCCTTGAAGGACAAATAATGTAGTTTGAGCCACATTTAATTCGCTTGCAAATGCTTTCAATGTGAACATTTCTAAAAGTTTGTGGTTGGGTCAACTCTTCGACAAAAGGCAAAACTTTTGGACTCATACAAAACCTAAGCATTTGCAGACAGCAAATGCTCAGATTGGTGCAAATTGTACTTAAAAGTGTAGAAAACACTGTGGAAAAAGGAGAAAGTGCTTGTAACCAACATTTTCTACTTTTGCTTTAATGATTGTAATAGTATTCTTTTGAAAAGGCCATTAAAACTCTGGATTGTTTGGTAAAAGGTTAACCCTTCACTACATGAAAAAATGTTAGACTCGTCCAAATTGAAAGCATTTGCAGACGACAATGTCAGTGTGGCTCAAATAATATGATATTTCTTTGATAGGGTAGAAAACATTATGGGAAAAGGAGAAAATGCTGGTTACCAGCATTTTCTCCTTTTCCCACAATGTTTTCAAAAGGCTTCGTCCTCAGGATCTTTAAAACTCGGGATTGTGTGGTAATGGGTTAAGTTAGTCTGTGGGAAGCAGATGTGCTTGTAATTCCACAGACATGTCAAGTAGGAGACATTTTGATTGAAATTGTGATGTTACATAAAACAGAAATATTTCTACATCCCTCACTGTTTCATTGTTTAGCCTGGGACTGAACTAATTAACTCTTTACCACACAATCCCAACTTTTAACGACCCTGAGAAAGGAGCCTTTTGAAAACATTGTGGGAAAAGGAGAAAATGCTGGTAACCACAATGCTTTCTACCTTTCCCCCAAAAAATTCAATTTTTGAGTCGCATTTAATTTGTCGTCTGCAATTGCTTTCAGTTTAGACCAGTCTGAAATTTTGTCGTTTGGTAAAGAGTTAATTCTGTAAGTTATTTGGGTTTATTGAGTATGGTGAAACTGCAAAAAGATTTTTATGGGTTTTGCTGTCATTTTGAATTGCCATTGGTTTGGTCCATTGCTTACACAGCATTTGGTTCTTCTCTGCAAAATAGTTTTGTTTGTAACCGTTTAACCCTTTACCAGATGACAAAATTTTCGACTTGTCCAAATTTTAAGCATTTGCAGACAACAATTCCACTGTGGTTCAAATGGTGCAACTTTTGTTTGATAGGGTAGAAAACATTGTGGGAAAAGGAGAAAATGCTGGTTACCAGCATTTTCTCCTTTTCCCACAATGTTTTCAAAAGGCTTCTTTCCCAGGGGCATCAAAAGACGGCATTGTGCGATAAAGGGTTAACACACAATCCCGAGTTTTAATGGCCATAAGAAAGAGGTCTTTTGAAAACATTGTAGGAAAAGGAGAAATGGTAACCAGCATATTCCCCTTTTCGCACAATGTCTTCTATCCTTCCCAAAACAAATTGCAATGTTTGAGTAACATTTTTTTTTAGTCGTCTGCAAATGTTTTCAATTTGGACTAGTTTCAAGTTTTGTTGTCTGGTAAAGAGTTATCTCTTTACCACTGAACAAAAATGTAGACTTGCCAAAATTGAAACCATTTGCAGACAACAATTCAAGTGTGGCTTAGATGATGGGTATTTGTTTTAGATACGGTAGGAAACATTGTGAGAAAAGAAGAAAATCCTGGTTACCAGCGTTTTCTTTTTTTCCCACAATGTTTTCAAAAGCCTTCTGCCTCATCGTCTTTAAAACTTGGGATTCTGCGTGGTAAAGGGTTAATCAGCATGCTGCTGCCTGTTTCTTAATTTGAAATAAAACAAAAGATTAAGTTGTCAAACGGAAGCTTGTTTACTATAAGGAAGTTCATTTATGTAGTTACGAGTTCAATTACTGTACACAGGTCATGCAGGTGCACTGAGCAACGCAGGATACTTACAGATGTTACCTTCTGGGAAAAATGCAGCAGATACTTTGGAAACATCCGAATCAAATGTGGATAATTATCATAAGAAAACATTGTAGCATGGATAGAAAATACTCATTACTAGCAATTTTTTTTTCTTTCAGCAATGTTTTCTAAAGTATTTTGCTACAAGATTAGCGATTGGTATCACGGGTCTTTTGGTGTAGCCGCATGTGCTGGATTTTGGCCTACTTTTTGGTACTGATAAAAAAAGAATAAATAGAAATTTGTGATTGGCCAAAAATGTATACATGTTTATTCTAAGGGCCGGGCTGCCTATTTGGGCCTTTTATCTTTCTTAAAGATATTTCTTTTTATGCTAGAGCTCAAGTGAGCGAGTTATACTATTACAGTTTTTTGAAATACTTCCCTAAGTTTTGGCCCTTCAAGTACTCAAAAGTTTAGAATAGCTAGCAGTATTTCTACTCATTACATTTACCAGTTATATATTCATGATCATCTTTATTTGAAGAGACATTCCAAAAACTTGTTTTGCAAGTTTTAAAATCATCATGGCAGCCATAATGTGTTGACATCAATCTGGAGGAAAAATTGAGGAGTTCATTTTGCCCTAAGGTAGTGTAAGATGGATCATAATGTATTACCTGATTGCTTGACCCTTTACGTAATAATCCTGAGTTTTAACAACCTTGAGGAAGAAGCTTTTTGAAAACATTGTGGAAAAAGGAGTAAAATGCTGGTGACCAGCATTTTCTCCTTTTCTCACAATTGTTTTCTGCCCTTTCAAAGACAGATCCCATCATTGGAGCCACATTGTATTTGTCGTCTGCAATTATGCTTTCAATATGGATGAGGCTAAGGTTTTTTTTTGTTTTGCAAAGACTCAACTCTTTACTTAGCCAATAACATTTTAGAATTATCTGTGTTGAAAGAATTTGCACACAACAAGGTAAATGTGGCTCCACGTCATAGGTTTTGTCTTTGGAAGGATAGAAAATACGGGGATGGGGGGGGGGGGGGGAGAGATATGCTGGTTACTAGCATTTCCTCATTTTCTCACAGTGTTTTTAGAAAGTGTTCTTTATGAGGTTAGCTAAAACAGCCTGGATTGTTTGGGAAAAGTTAATGACATCAGGAAGTTAGGAAGGCAGGTTAATTATGGCTTTGGTTCATGATTGTGTCATTTAGTTGAAACTGAAGAATGGTGCAACAAAATGTTTAAATTTATCATTACTTTCAGTAAAGTAAATATCTATTATATCCTGCTGAAGGTTTTTTTGTATTTCACTCTTGTAACATGGCTATGACGCATGAGTGCAGAATGCTATAACTTCAACGTTTTTCAGTACCTCTAAGAGGTCCTGCCTTGCACAGAGGTTGGGTGTAGAATTTGTAATCAGGAGGCCCCAGGCTTCATTGTCACTCTAAGCACTGGATTTTACGTGAGAGTGTCCTTAGGCAATACACTTCTGAGCCCCAGCTAAGTACTGTTGAAACCAAGGACATGGATGAATAAGTAAGCTTTCACCGTGATAATGACTGAAACAATGCTTAAAGCAGCGCAAAACACCATTCTATCAATTTATCAGTGTCATGCCAAACGCCCATAGCTCAGTCTGTAGCATACAGGACTTGAGAACAAGAGGTTGCTGGTTTGATCCCCGGCTTGGCCAATTTCTTTCAGAGGATTGATGATAGTCATCGCGACAGGATTCATTTCTCTCTCACCGCTGACCATTGTTTCGACAATGGTTATGTGGGACAGCAGCCAGTGGTTTGGAAAGAATATTGTGCAGAGTACTGGTAAAAGAAACTCCAGGAAAGCATGGATGGGTACACTGGCCGCTGTGATATAACGGAAATAATGTTGAAAACGGCATTAAACACCATAAAATCATTAAATCAAATTATCAGTTTCATTAGCTCTTACCGTGTGCTGACGGCTGTCTTTTTCATTGTGAATTTGAACACTTCTGAAAACATTGTGGCAAAAGACGAAATTGCTAATGATGATTGATTCCTCCTTTTACCTCGGATTACTTTTTTACTCTGTGTTTTTACAGGTATTCAACCATATACATTGTATTTTGTTGATTTTGAGTAATTTCCTAGGATATTATGAAAACATTGAAGAAGTAGGAGAAAAGAATGGTATCCAGTTTTTTACTCTTATCCCAAATTGTTTTCTGTCATTTCAGTATCAGATATTGTCTTTGTGCTATATTGAAGTTCTTGTCTGTAAACTTTTTCAGTAGGGTCCAGTATGAAGTATTGTTGTTAAGAATCAGCCCTTTATCACACAATCCCAACTGAGGAAGAGGGCTTTTGAAAGCATTGTGGGAAAAGGAGAAAATGCTGGTAAAAAGCATTTTCTCCTTTTCCCACAATGTTTACACCCCTTTTCAAAGAATTCCATCAGTTGAGCCAATTTTAATATGTTGTCTGCAAATGCTTTTATTATGGACAATTACAAAATTTGCCATGTGGTGAAGACTTAAAACATTTTGCTTCTTGAACCCTTTAACCCTTTCCCAAATGACAAATTTTGGACTGGTCCAAATTGAAAGAGTTTGCAGACGACAATTTTAAATTTGATGAAAATGGCAGAAAGGTCTCTAAATGGGAAGAAAACACTGTGGGAAAAGGAGAAATTGCTCGTTATGAGCAATTTCTCCTTTTCCCACAGTGTTTTCAAAAGACTTGTACTGCAGACACGTGAAAACCAGGACTTGTTTGGGAAAGGGTTAACACACAATGCCGACTTTTAACGACCCTGAAGAAAAAGCCTTTTGAAAACATTGTGGGAAAAGGAGAAAATGCTGGTGACCAGCATTTTCTCCTTTTCCCACAATGTTTTCTTCTCTTCCCAAAACAGTGTTCAGTTTTTGAGAAAATTTATTTTCTCGCCTGCTAAAGCTTTCAATTTGGACTGGTCTAAAATTTTGTTGTTTGGTAAAGTTTTAAGCAAGCCCAAATGTCCAAATCAGAGTGACACATGTAAGGGCGATGGGAAATAATGTTACGAAAGAAACGTGCATTTTTTTTTGTGTGTAATATTGCTAATTATCAGATTCCTAAAGGTTAATTATTTTTTCTCTGGTAGCAATCGAACAGTGCCTTGGAAAAAATTCTCACCATAAAATCGGAGGTTTATGATGCCCAAGGACTCTTGATAATTTGCTTTCTGTCAGTCACACAGTATTTGACAGGGAGCCAGTTAGGGTTATCGGTGTAATTTGCACGCAGCTTCCAGCCAGGGCTATCAACATTACTCAAACAATTT
Source organism: Tridacna gigas (assembly GCA_945859785.2). Classification (NCBI taxonomy): domain Eukaryota; kingdom Metazoa; phylum Mollusca; class Bivalvia; order Cardiida; family Cardiidae; genus Tridacna; species Tridacna gigas. Next base: position 71,268,238 of record OX244033.2, on the reverse strand, counting down.
ATCCATTACCCCACATGTGATTTTTAGATTACAGTAATTTTAATCCATTGATCCTATAATGACCCCGACAAGGAAAGCTTTTGAAAACATTGTGGGAAAAGACGAAAATGCTGGTTACCAGCATTTTCTCTTTTTCCCACAATGTTTTCTACCCTTTCAGAAACAAATCTCAACACTCGAAACATGTTTAGTTTCTCCTCTTCAAATGCTTTTCATCATAGATTAGGCAAACATTTTGTTGTGTGTAAAGGGTTAATCCATTATCAGGCAAAAAAGGAGGCTTAATGCATCTTCAAAAAGTGTCGACTGAGGTCAGTCTGCGCAGTCTGACCTAGACAGAAACTTTTAGCTATTGGTCACTTTTCTATTTGTCCAAAGGGCCAAGCCCCCGTAGCTCAGTCAGTAGCATACAGGACTTGAGAGCAGGAGGTCGCTTGTTCAATCCCCGGCTCGGCCAATTTCTCTCCAAGGATTTATGATTGTCATTGCGACAGGATTCATTCCTGTCTCACTGCTGACCATTGTTTCAACGATGGTTATGTGGGAAAGCAGCCAGTCACTTGGAAAGAATACTGTGCGGAGTACTGGTAAAAGAAACTCCAGGAAAGCATGGATAGGTGCACTGGCCGCCGCGATATAACTGAAACAATGGTGAAAACGGTGTCAAAACACCATTCAATCAATCCATCTATTTGTCCAAGGACCAGTAGACCACATGATTTTGTCGGTTATTAAAAACAGTTGCTATTATGGATCCATAATTATGTGATGGCTTGATTGGTGTGATGCATCACAGAGATCCATTTAGCCCCCTATTCCTAGAGCATGGCTCAATTTCATCAGCTCTGATAAAAAATAGAAGTCCAGTTTTGTCTGAATTGAAAGCATTTGCAGAGGGGCAAAATGATGGGATTTGGTTGTAGTAGGGCAACAGTGTTGCAGAAAACATGGTAGGAAAAGGAGGAAATGCTGATTACCAGGATTTTCCTCTTTTCCCACAACGTTTTCAAATAGAAGTTCGGATGCGTTTTGTCTGAACTCAAAGCATTTGCAGAGGACAAGTGATGGTACTTGGCTTTTGTAGGGTAGAAAACATTGTGGGAAAAGGAGAAAATGCTGTTTACCAGCATTTTCATCTTTTCCCAGAATGTCTTCAAAAGCCTTCGCCTTTAAGATCATTAACCCTTTCCCAAAACAAGCCCTGGTTTTCATGTGCCTGCCATGCAAGTCTTTTGAAAACACTTTGGGAAAAGGAGAAATTGCTCGTTGCGAGCAATTTCTCCTTTTCCCACAGTGTTTTCTACCCTTTTTGAGGCCTTCCTGTCATTTTCATCAAATTTAAAATTGTCGTCTGCAAACTCTTTCAATTTGGACCAGTCCAAAATTTGTCGTTTGGGAAAGGGTTAAAACACCAGATTGTTTGGTGGAAGATAAGTACTGCCGCTGCCATGCCAAAATATGCATGTAATAGGAAGGAAACACTGAAATACCCCTCTGTGTGTTGCAACAAAAACAATCTTGTTTGTAATATTTTTTTGTGAAAATTGGTTTCCCATGTGCTCCGTTCTATGGCAGAAATTTCCAGACACTTGAAATCATGCTGTTATGAAGATTATAACCGTTAACTTTTCTTTATATGAAAAAAATTTAGACACATCCAAACTCAAATCAGCTGCAGACTGCAAAACAAATGTTTCTCACAAAGAAAGATAAGATTTGTCCATGCAGTCTGATCTGGGATTTTCAAATCATGACTTTGTATTTTGGCCAAAACTGCCTTGAAACTTGACTTTATGTCTTTTTCACTGACAGTTTTCTGATTAAGCCCACCTGAGGATGTGAGTGTTCAAAGGAGATTTGGTGATCGTGCTTTGTCCATCATAAATTATGCCATATGTTGGCCATATTGCGGGTGCTGATCATTGTTCTTTGATGGTTATGTGGGAAAGAAGCCAGTGGCTCAGGAAGAATATAGGGCAAAGTATTATGACTTAGTGGTTAACATGTCAGATTAGCACTCTGAAGGTCTGGGAGCTGGCTCCCCAGTCTGGGAGGATGTTCTTCTGACAGTTTGTGTTTCCCACCCAACAAGAGATGAACCGAGTAGAAGTCCAGAGGTAGCCTCGCATGTATCAGTGCTTTACACAGAGCTTTGAACTCTTTACCGAACGAAAAAAATTGAGACCTGTCCGTATTGAAAGCTTTTGCACACGACAAAATAAATGTGAATCAAAAATTAAAATTTGTTTTTGGAAGAGTAGAAAAAATTGTGGGAAAAGGAGAAAATGCTGGTTACCATCTTTTTCTTCTTTTCCCACAATTTTTTCAAAAGACTTCTTCCTCGGGGTTGTTAAAAGTAGTGATTGTATTTTAAAGGGTAACCAAGGGAATTTATTCAAAGAAAAGCTTGGGTATTATATCCGGATTTCCTTGTATCTGACTCTTTCGAGATCTGGGCCTCTCAGATATGTGTATATATAATATGATAGTATGCTTGTGTAAATATGTTATACCACAGTTTTAACATTGAAAAAAAAAAAATTGTTGAATAAATAACTAGCCCTGTACAGAAATGTATGAAAATGAGATCATCAAAAACCAAAAACTTCTCGCTTGCGAGAAGATCATCCTTCAAGAAGGAGTGCCACACTGTGCAAGTGTGGGAAATTACCTTAACCCTTTACCAGACGACAAATTTTTAGTCTTGTTCATATTGAAAGCATTTGCAGACGACAATTTCAATGTGGCTCAAATAGTGCAATTTTTCTATGATAGGGTAGAAAACATTGTGGGAAAAGGAGAAAATGCTGGTTACCAGCATTTTCTCCTTTTCCCACAATGTTTTCAAAAGGCTTCTTTCTTAGGGGCATCAAAAGGTGGCATTGTGTGGTGAAGGGTTAAGACCACAAATTGGCAAAGGAAACTCCAGAAAATCATGGATAGGTGTGCCTAAGCAGCTGCCCTGTAACAGAAATAATGTTGAAAACAGCATTAAACACCATACAAACAAACATACAAGACTGGATACTTCATTATTGCATGCCTCTTGTGCCCTTGTTTGGTGTAAAGGGACAAGCCAGATCCTCAACCTTGTGAGAACTGGTCATAAAAAAGGTGGAACAATGTGCCAGTAAATTAGTGGGTGGTTACTCTCTGAATGTATGGAATTTTAGCTATAATTGTATTTAGTATGGAACTTAGTTGTTCTCATGACTCACCGGTCGTTTTCACTAGTTACCAGATGACAAAATTTTGACTCTCCCGAACTAGTAAACAGCATTCCTTTCTTTTTCCCATAATGTTTTTACTGGAAATTTTTACTTCAAACTTGGACAAGTTAATTAGCTATCAAAAGGGGATTGTTTACCCGTACAACAGGGACAGGTAACCGTCAAAATATTACTGACAGTTATGCCCCTTTTTTTGACTTAGCGTTGGCACCTGTATGTGGTGCTATTATGTCTCCTTTTCCCAGGATGTTGATTAACTCTTTACCAAACAACAATTTCTTAGACGATTCCAAATCGAAAGCATTTGCAGACCAGAAAATAAATATAACTCAAAAATTGAAATTTGTTTTGAGGAGGCTAGAAAACATTTTGGGAAAAGGAGAAAATGCTGGTTTCCAGCATTTTCTCCTTTTCCCACAATGCTTCCAAAGGCATTTCTCTCAGGGTCGTTAAAAGTTGGGATTGTGCGGTAAAGTCCTCTTCAGCAGGGTTGTTCAAATTCGGGATTGTGTTGTATAGGGTTGAAATGTGCTTTCAAGATGGAAATTACGCTAATTAACACTTTACCACACAATCCCAACTTTTAATGACCCTGAGAAAGAAGCCTTTTTTAAAACATTGTGGGGAAAGAAGAAAATGCTGGTAACTCTTTACCAAATGACAAAACTTTAGACTTGTCCAAATTGAAAGCATTTGCAGACTACAATATCAATTAATGTGACTGAAACATTGAAATGTGTTTTGGGAAAGGTAGAAAACATTGTGGGGAAAGGAGAAAATGCTGGTTACCAGCATTTTCTCCTTTTCCCACAATGTTTTCAAGAGGCTTCTTTCTCAGGGTCGTTAAAAGTCGGGATTATGTTGTAAAGGATTAACCAGCATTTTCTCCTTTTCCCACAATGTTTTCTGCCCTTCCCAAAACAAACTTCTGTTTTTCGGTAACATTTATTGTGTCGTCTGCAAATGCTTTCAGTTTGGACCAGTCTAAAATTTGTCCTTTGGTAAAGAGTTAATGCTTTCAGTTTGGACCAGTCTAAAATTTCGTCCTTTGGTAAAGAGTTAAGTGTTTTAGGGGAACAGCTAGTTAAGTGTTTTAGGGGAATCATTTCTGTAAAAAGTTTGGCACATTCATGAGGCTTATTCGTGAAATTCTAACGTTTTTGGAGTGCACTTGAAAGATTTTTTTGACTGAAGAGCCATCATTGAAAAGCATTTTCATACGTAATAAAAACTTGTTGAAATAAATTTCACTGTGCTAAGAACTATTGTATAGTTTTTTCTGGTCCATAATTCTTTACCACACAATCCCGGGTGCTAACAACCCTGAAGAAAGAAGCCTTTTGAAAACATTGTGGGAAAAGGAGAAAATGTTGGTAACCAGCATTTTCTCCTTTTCTCCCAAGGTTTTCTACACTTTCACAGATGATTACCATCATTTCAGCAAAATTTCAGTTGTTGCCCTCAAATGCCTTCAATTTGGAGCAGTCTAAAATTTTGTAGCTTGGTAAAGAGTTAATTTTCACTCTGCCCGTGCACTACTCATGGATGTGTGTGCTTTTCATTCTACCATTAAGGACAAAAAATTAGAGTCCTCTAAATTGAAAGCACCTACAAATGACAAATGCAGTTCAGATGATGGGATGATTTGTCATTGCAATAAGTGAAAACATTGTGGGAAAAGGAGAATATGCTGGTTATCAGCATTTTCTCCTTAACCCACAGTGTTTTCAGAAGCATTCTTCAGAGTTATTAGAATCCTGGATTGTGTGGTAAAGGGTTAACTCTTTACCACACAATCCTGCCTTTTAACGACCCTGAAGAAGAAGGCTTTTGAAAACATTGTGGGAAAAGGAGAAAATGCTGGTAAGCAGCATTTTCTCCTTTTACCACAATGTTTTCTTGCCTATTCCACAAAATTTTCACCATTTGAGACACTTTTTATTTGTCGTCTGCAAATGCTTTCAATTTGGAAGATCCTAAAATTTTGTCGTTAATAGTAATGATATGTACAATCTTTGAATCACACTAACCCTTTACCACACAGCAAAATTTTAGACTTGCCCAAATTAAAAGCATTTTCAGGCGACAAATAGCGGGAGGATCAAATCAATGGTCTAGTCTCTGAAAGGTAAGAAAACATTGTGGGAAAAGGAGAAAATGCTGGTTACCAGCATTTTCTCCTTTTCCCACAATGTTTTCAAAAGCTATCTTTCTCAGGGGCGTTAAAACTCAGTATTGTGTGGCAAAGGGTTGAAATGTAACAAATGGGCAAATGATACTTGCATTGATTATGAACACTTAATTAGTTGTTTTGAAGATAATTTCCTTTTAACCAGGCTCCTGCAGTTTCTGTAAATGACATGGCATGGTTTCGTTCCTTTGAACGCTAGTAAAAAAGATTACATATGATCAACAAGGATTTGCAAGAAACAAGAATTCAAGGAAAAATTCAAAGTGCTGTTCTTAGGTGGCTGAGACAGCTACCTGTCTCGATTTTAACCCTTTCCCACATTCCCCAGATTTACGACTCCCTGGCCCAAGTTCAAAACACCAGCAGACAGTGGGTTCAAAATAAATACAAATGAGCTTAAGTTCTCTGACAGGATAGAAAACCTGGGGTTGCAATACCAAATAATTATATAATTATTTTTTGTGTGCACTTCAGAGATTTTGCTTTTTCACTGGTTTGATGCTTTGTGAAGTCTATTTATATTACCAACTTTAGACGCCTATTTTTGTCTTTGCTTGTAACAAGCAATTTCTCATTTTGCTTCACTTTTTTCGAATGGATGTGTGTAGTTACCTTATTTCCTATCAACTATACATCTCTTCCAAGACATACCTAATCTTTTGAGCTACATTTAATTTGTTGTCTGCTATCAGTTTGGTTGAGTCCAAAATTTTGTCAATAGGTAAAATGTTAACTCTTTACCAAATGACAAAATTTTAGGTTGAAATGAAAGTACTTGCAGAGGACAAAATAAATGCGAATTTAAAACTGAAATATGTTTTAGGAAGGGTAGAAAACATTGTGGGAAAAGGAAAAAATGCTGGTTACCAGCATTTTCTCCTTTTCCCATAATGTTTTCAAAAGGTTTTCAAATGGTTACCAGCATTTTCTCCTTTTCCCACCATGTTTTCATAAGGCTTCTTCCTCAGTGTGGGTTAAACACAGGATTGATTGCTAAAGGGTTAAATTAGAATGAGGGCCTAACCATTTTTTTTTTAACTCTTAGGCTGTTAAGCGTGACTCGCTGACCTTTTGCGGACAGTGTAGATCAAGCTCAGACTGCACAAAACGTGCAGTCTGATCTTTGATCTACACTGTCCAATAAGGAGATATTTTTCTCCAAAAAATAAGCCTGAAATAGCATTATTCTGGTTTTTATGATCGGCTTGAAAATGTCATGTTATTTATTTAGAAGGATAAGGGTTAATGGTTTGATGAAAGCTTGTCGACAGTGCTTTGACTGTACAGAGAAAAGCAGCCAGTTGCTTGGAAAGTTATTGCTTTGAATAATAATGCTGCCAAAGATTGCAATGTGTGAAAGAGTTGGACTGCGATAGACACTAGGACCTTAAGAGTTGTACAGCCATTTAACCCTTTACCACACAATCCCGACTTTTAACGACCCTGAGAAAGGAGCCTTTTGAAAACATTATGGGAAAAGGAGAAAATGCTGGTAACCAGCATTTTTTCCTTTTCCCACAATGTTTTCTACCCTTCCTAAAACATATTTCAGTTTTAAATTCGCATTTATTTTGTCCTCTGCAAGTACTTTCATTTCAACCTAAAATTTTGTCATTTGGTAAAGAGTTAACATTTTACCTATTGACAAAATTTTGGACTCAACCAAACTGATAGCAGACAACAAATTAAATGTAGCTCAAAAGATTAGGTATGTCTTTGAAGAGATGTATAGTTGATAGGAAATAAGGTAACTACACACATCCATTCGAAAAAAGTGAAGCAAAATGAGAAATTGCTTGTTAAAAGCAAAGACAAAAATAGGCGTCTAAAGTTGGTAATATAAATAGACTTCACAAAGCATCAAACCAGTAAAAAAGCAAAATCTCTGAAGTGCACACAAAAAATAATTATATAATTATTTGGTATTGCAACCCCAGGTTGCAGTTGAAATGAGCATTTTAGGCTAGAAATTTTTTTATTCCCTGCAAAATTAATGTTCCAATGTAGAAATTAGGTAACTTGAAAGTTGTAAAATAATCGCAGAAACAAGCGTAATGTTTTTGAAATCAGCATGAAACATCGATCAAACTTTGGTTCAGTAATTAAAGAAATTTGTTTTTATAGTGTTCTTTTTTCCACTGTAAATATCATAAATAAATGTCAGCTTTGATCCTTTGATGTAATACCACATATTTCATACAAAGGGGACAGCATTCAAGTTTCAAAATACATACTTCAGCCCTTTATTAATTGATGAAATTTTAAGTTCTACAAAGTTGAAAGCATATTCAGACAACAAATTAACCCTTCACCGCACAATCCTGCATTTCAACGACCCGGGGAAAGAGACTTTTTGAAAACATTGTGGGAAAAGGAGAAAATGCTGATTATCAGCATTTTCTCCTTTTCCCACAATGTTTTCTGTCTGCTTACAGACAAATCTTACCATATGAGCCACATTTAATTTGTCGTCTGCAAATGCTTTCAATTTGGACAAGTGCAAAATTTTGTCGTCTGGTAAAGAGTTAAATGTTGCCTAAAAGATTATTTCTATCATTGAAAGGGTAGAAAATGTCTTGGGAAAAGCAGGTTAAGACAACTTTTGTAATATTATGACTAACATTCCTAGCCCCAGTAGTGTATCTGTTAGCATACAGGACTTGAGGAGAAGGGATGGCTCAAGTTCAAATCCCCAACTCGGCCGATTTCTTCCAGGGGATTGAATTGATAGTCATTGCGACAAGATTCAATCCTCTCTCACCTAAATGATCATTTTTTTGTTTGCTGATGGTTTAGTGGAGAAGCAGCCAGTGGCTTTGGATGAAAATTGTTCAAAGTACGGATAGGTGCACTGGCTGCCAAAATATAACTGAAAGGATATTGATAATGGCGTTAAACTCCATACAATCGATCAGGATGGATAAGTGTACTGGCCACTAAAATATAACTGAAATAATGTTGAAAACGAATGATTAAGCGCCATACAGTAAGTCAGTCAATACGATTAATACACATGCAAGAATATTGAAAAGATAAACTTTGCACTTGGAGAAGCAAGGGAAATAGTGGTAGTAATTGCAGAAATTGGTAGAAATTAGCCTCTGGAAGAGCTGGGAGGGTCACAAAATGTATTTAAATTTTTTTGTTGTTTCTTTAACTCTTTGCCAAACGACAAAATTTTAGACAAGCCCAAATTGAAAGCATTTGCAGACGACAAAATAAATGTGACTGAAAAAATTAAATTTGTTTTGGAAAGGGTTAGAAAACATTGTGGGAAAAGGAGAAAATGCTGGTCACCAGCATTTTTTCCTGTTCCCACAATGTTTTCAAAAGACTTTTTTCTCAGGGTCGTTAAAAGTTGGGATTGTGTGATAAAGATTTAACTCTTTACCACACAAGCAAAATAGAGACTGGTCCAAAGTAAGCGATTTCAGACCACAATTTGAATGTGGTTCAAATGATGGAATTTGTCTTTGATAGGGTAGAAAACATTGTGGAAAAAGGAGAAAATGCTGGTAACCAGCATTTTCTGCTTTTCCCACAATGTTTTCAAAAGTCTCCTTTATAAGGGTCGTTAAAACTCGGGATTGCATGGTAAAGAGTTTAGTTATTCTGTGCCAGAAATCATAGACTTGTCTATATTGAAAATATCAATTTTTGCAGACAACAAATTAAATGTGGTTCAAAGGATTAGATTTGTTTTTGAAATAGTTATTACATTATTACACATTATTAGCATTTTTGCTCTTGCCCACAATGTTCTCCAAAGCCTCTTTTCTTCAAGGTCATAAAAACATGAGACCAGCAAAGGGTTAACCCGTTACCACACAATCCCGACTTTTAACGACCCTGACAGAAAAGGTTTTTAAAAACATTCTGGGAAAAGGAGAAAATGCTGGTGACCAGCATTTTCTCCTTTTCCCACAATGTTTTCTACACTCTGAAAGAAAAACTGCATCATTTGAGCCACTTTGAAATTGTTGTCTGCAAATGCTTTCGATTTGTTCAGGTCTAAAATTTTGTTGTGCGGTAAAGGGTTAACTCTTTTATTTACCAAACAACAAAAGTGTAGACTTGATCAAATTGAAAGCATTCGCAAACGACATATTAAAATTAGTTCAAAAGATGATTTCTGTCTTTGAAAGTGTAGAAAACATTGTGGAAAAAGGAGACAATGTTGCTTACCTGCATTTTCTCTTTTTTCCACAATGTTTTAAAAAAACTTCCTTCTCAAGGTCATTAGAAGTCAGGATTGTGTGGTGAAGGCTTAACCCTTTATCACACAATCCCGACTTTTAACGACCCTGAGGAAGAATTTGCCTTTTGAAAACATTGTGGGAAAAGGAGAAAATGCTGGTAACCAGCATATTCTCCTTTTCCCACAATGTTTTCTACCCTTCCGAAAACAAATTTCAATCTGGTAGGTACATTAATTTTGTCGTCTGCAAATGCTTTCAATTTGGACGAGTCTAAAATTTTGTTGTTTGGTAAAGAGTTAAGTCATCGTTTGTCTACATGAGAGCCTACAAGTAGGAAGAGTTTCCATTTTATGACATTTTAAAAAAAAAATGAATGAGCCATGCTTTGTAAAAAGGGGGTTTATTGCATCTGCAAAAAAATATTTACCCAGGTCAGCCGGCACAGTTGACGCAGGCTGACCTAGATCGAAACTTCTTTCTATTGGTATTATTTTCTGCGGGTCAAAGGACCAGTCTACCTCATGATTCAGTTGGTTGTTGGTCGATATATATTTTATAGATCGATAAATATGCGATGACTCGATGACTCGCTTGGTATAATGCATCACGGAGATGTGTTAACTCTTTACCTCACAATCCCGACTTTTAACGACCCTGAGAAAGAAACCTTTTGAAAACATTGTGGGAAAAGGAGAAAATGCTGGTAACCAGCATTTTCTCCTTTTCCCAATATGTTTTCTACCCTTCGTAAATCAATTTTTAATTTTTGAATCACCTTTATTTTGTTGTCTGCAAATGCTTTCAATTTCAACCAGTCTAAAATTTTGTTGTTTGGTAAAGAGTTAAACCCGGGCCTTTCTCCAGAACATCACTGAAATGCAAATGACATTTTTATTTTTTACTTTTACAAAAAGAGGGAATTCTTCAAATTTCATTTTTGTGCAGCATGACCTTGCTGCCATGGTAACTACATTTTGTCTTGTGTTATATTTATCATTATTTCTGGGTCCCAGGAAGGATGAAATGTTGGAAATTGATTGGTCATTATCATGTGTGACAGTGATCACTATTTAATTGCAGGAACCACCAGTCAAATGAATACAAATCTCAGGGATCTGATAGGGGAAATATGAATAGCCCAATAGGAAAAAGGGGTTCTTTGCAGGGAATTTATTAGTAAGCATTTTCAGCTTGGTGCTGCTCATGAACATAGAGCTAGAAGACCATTTTACCCAAATACATGACGGAAGACTATGCCTTGCGTGACCGAAAAGAGCCAATTGACACGCGGCTGCTCTGGGGTTAAAATCAGTGATCAACAGTTTTCTCAGGGCCAAAAAAATCAGATAAATGAGTGGGAAAGGGTCATTGTGTCCATCTTCAATTGAAAACTTCTGCACCATCTGCAACTGAAATTGAAAGATTTGTTTGGAAAGATTCTTGTAACCAGCATTTTTCTCCTTTTTGCACAATGTTTTGTACCCTTCCGTAAATAAGTTTTTAGGCACATTTAAGTTTTTAGGTACATTTATTTTTGTTGTCTGCAAATGCTTTGAATTTGGACAAGTCTAATATTTTGTCGTTTGGTAATGAGTGAAAACAAAGACTTGCAAGACTGTAAACCTTAACCTTCTAAGTGAGTTAAACAAAATTTTCAAGCCATAAGTAAACACCTTAAAATCATTGTTATTTCAAACTTCCTTTTTTACCTGAAAATTTCGTATCGGACAGTGTAGATCTAAGATCAGACTGCACGTTTTGTGCAGTCTGATCTTGATCTACACTGTCCGCCTAAGCAAATTGAGTCACACTTAGCAGCCCAAGGGTTACAGAAAAGGCTGATTGAGAATTAATTTGTCACTAACTGACATTGATGAATGAGGGCTGACTATCTGTGTATTCAGCTCAAGAATATGTCTCTGGTGACAGCACTGATATATCCTGTTACAGCTGAAATGGATCCCAATGCTGTTGACAAGATAGAAACTCCTACTGTGGTACCATCTACTTGTCATGAATCTACATAGCCCATCATTCACTTACTTACGTTACTTTTGTAGACAAGCCATACCCCGTAGCTCAGTCGGTAAGCGTACAAGACTTGAGAACACGAAGTCGCTGGTTTGTTCCTCGGCTTGGCCAATTTCTTTCTGAGGATTGATGATAGTCAGTACGACAGGATTCATTCCTCTCTCACCACTGACCATTGTTTCAATGATGGTTATGTGGGAAAGCAGCCAGTTGCTTGGAAAGAATATTGTGCGGAGTACTGGTAACAGAGACTCCAGGAAAGCATGGATAAGTGCACTGGCCGCCGCGATATAACAAATAATGTTGAAAACGGCGTTAAACACCATACAATCAATCAATCAGTTTCATAGACAGGATCTACTGAAAGCCATGGGCTTCTAGGGACCCATCTATTTCTACTTGTTGTTAACACTTTAACAAAGAATCACATTTTGTATTATGATCATAAGGAAGAGGGCTTTTTATACATGAATGGAAAAAGGAGAAAATTCTGATAAACAGCATTTTCCTTTTTTCCCATGCTGTCAGAAAGAAAATCCAGCCGTGAGAATCACCTCATAGTATGTTTTCTCTAAATGCTGTTTTAAAACTTTGTGGTCTGGTAAACAGCGAACTCTTTAAAATATGAAAAAATATTAGACTAGTTCATTTTGAAAATGTTTGAAGGCAGTAAACTGAATGTGACTGGAATGATGGATTTGGTCTTTGAAAGTGTTGTAATCATTGTGGGAAAAAGAGAAAATGCTGGTAACCTTTTCCCACAATGTATTCAATAGCTCTCTTAAAAGACACATACTAGTTTAGTGCAGAGTTCAACCCTTTCCCAAACAAGCCCTGGTTTTCACATGTCTGCAGTACAAGTCTTTTGAAAACACTGTGGGAAAAGGAGAAATTGCTCGTAACATGCAATTTCTCCTTTTCCCACATTGTTTTCTACACTTTTTGAGACCTTTCTGCCATTTTCATCAAATTTAAATTTGTTGTCTGCAAACTTTTTGAATTTTGGACCAGTCCAAAATTTGTTGTTTGGGAAAGGGTTAATGGAATGTTGAAGGATTGACTTCACTGATCAGGAGGTGTTGACAGATGAAAGATGGACTCTCATTAATTTTAACTTTAGGGCTAAGTTAGGTCTGATGTATCAAACTTGGTAGTCACATCTTGCTGACAGAAAGTAAAGTCAGTAATGAGTCAAGGGAGCTGGTGTCAATTTATAAAGAAATTGCTTTTTTATTGATCTGGGTTTATGATCTTGAGGAAGAAAGCCTTTGAAAACATTGTGGGGAAAGGAGAAAATGTTGGTTAGCAGCATCTTTGCCTTTTACTCACAATATTTTCTACTCGTTTCAAGAAAAAATAGCATCTTTTAGGCCATGTTTCATTTGTTGAAGAATTTGTAATTTTTTAAAGCCAAACAATTCTGAATATTAATGACCAGTGGAAAAGAGCGTTTGAAGACATTTTGGGAACAGGAGAGTAGGATGGTAACCAGTACTTTCTCCTTATCCCACAATGTTGGAAGACAACAAAGCCTATCATGTAAGCCACATTTCATTTGTAAGTCTGCAAAATGCTCTCAAAATGGTCCAGTCTAAACTTTTTTTAACCCTTTCCCAAACAAGCCCTGGTTTTCACGTGTCTGCAGTACAAGTCTTTTGAAAACACTGTGGGAAAAGGAGAAATTGCTCGTAACGAGCAATTTTTCCTTTTCCCACAGTGTTTTCTACCCTTTTTGATAACTTTCTGCCATTTTCATCAAATTTAAAATTGTCGTCTGCAAACTCTTTCAATTTGGACCAGTCCAAAATTTGCCTTTTGGGAAAGGGTTAATGAGTCAACTCACTACCTCCAGCACGGTGACTTCTTGTCTTCCTGTAGAACACTTCATATCAAACAATTTTCTATTTGCCGAATGTTTTTACAAGGTTTACTGTAACATATCTGCTGATAATGATGGACCCCAAGGTAGAATGATGTATCATCTCTGCACATCTTTTGCAAAAGGTAATGAGTTCATAGATCCAAAATGATGTTGACAGAGCCAGAAAGATGAAAATTATTTTCGTGGGAGGAGGATGTAAGGAGGGCTTATCAGTTATGGGACTGTGCATTTATGTCTTGTTATTGCATGTAATGTGTCTGGTTAGATAATTATGGTACAAAAACTTTACAAACTGCTCCCCTGGGGAAAATAAATGTTAATGGAAAAATGTTATGGTGTACCCTGGATGGATGTACCCTCCGCATTAATTAGAAGCTTAGAAGACCTTCTTAAGTCTTTACTGTATGAAAAAGATTTTAGACTGTTCAACTTTGAAAGTGGCTGCAGGCAACAAATGTAGCTCAGATTATGAATTTGTCTGTGAAAGGGTAGAAAACATCATAGGAAGAAGAGAAATGCTGTTTACCAGCATTTTCCCCTTTTCCCACCATGTTTGCAAAAGCTTCCTTTGTCAAGGTTGTTAAAACTTTGGATTGTGTGGTAAGGGGTTAATTAGACATGGAGTAAAGTGTATGTCATTTTATTCCAGCAATTATGCTCTCTTTAAGCTTTCCGATTCAACCATTTACTCCATGATGGAATTTGTAGCTTACAGAAGAAACAAACAAGTTTGCTCTGTTATGCTCGAGAAAGAAGTTCAGACAATGAGAAAACGCAATGTTGCAGCAAATGGAGAGGCTGTCCACAGATATGCCACGATTTTTGTAACAACTTTATGATGGAGTTATCTAAATAGATCTTCACTCCTCTACAGCACAACCTACTTTAGACCCACAGAACAAATTACAGAAAAGACAAATGTTTGGAGAAATAGAAAATTCTTGGAACAGTATGATAAATATTGAAAAAGCAGTGCCATTAGTTATTGCTTGTAAAAGAAAGTGATCCTTTTACAGTGTTTCAAGTGCTGCCAATGGCAGCCCAGTAGCCAGGAAGCTCAGCTGGTAATGTACAGACCTTGAGACCAGTGGATTGTTGATTGCAATTCTCAGCTCTACCAATTTATCTCCGAGGATTGATGATAGTCATTGCAACAGTATTCATTCCCCTCTCACCCCTGAGCACTGTTTTGATGATGGCTATAATGGGAAAGCAGCAAGTGGCTTGGGAAGAATAATATGCAAAGTGCTGGTAAAAGAAACTCCAGGAAAGTATGGATAGGTGCACTGACTGTTGCGATATAACAAATGATGTTGACAATGGCATTAACCCTTTACCACACAATCCCGACTTTTAACGACCCTGAAGAAAAAGCCTTTGGAAAACATTGTGGGAAAAGGAGAAAATGCTGGTAACCAGCATTTTCTCCTTTTCCCACAATTTTTTCTACACTTTCCAAGTCAAATTTCAATTTTAGAGCCGCAGTTCATTTATCATCTGCAAATGGTTTCCATTTGGACCAGTCTTAAATTTTGTCGTTTGGTAAAGAGTTTAACATACATGTACAAACAAAGCTGGAAATAGCAGAGGTTCTAAAAGTCATGTTTGTATATTAATATATTAATCCTTTACCACACAATCCCAAGCTTCAACAACCAGGAGGAAAAAAAAAATTTTGAAAACATGGTGGGAAAAGGAGAAAATGCTGGTAACCAGCATTTTCTCCTTTTGCCACAACGTTTTCTAACCTTCCCAGGACAAAATATCAGTTTTTGGGTCGCATATGATTCATTGTCTGTAAAAGCTTTCAATTTTAAAAAGTCTAAAACCTTGTAAAGGGTTAACTCTTTACCACACGACAAAATTTTAGACTGGTCCAAATTGAAAGCATTTGCAGACGACAAAATAAATGTGACTAAAAAATGGAAATTTGTTTTGGGAAGAATAGAAAACATTGTGGGAAAAGGAGAAAATGCTGGTTTCCAGCATCTTCTTCTTTTCCCCACATTGTTTTCAAAAGCCATTTTTCTGAAGGTCGTTAAAAGTAGGGATTGTGTGGTAAAGAGTTAACCTTTCAAAGATGTTCTGACTTCTTTAGCATTTAATTCTTTACCAAATGACAAAATTTTAGACCAGTCCAAATTGAAAGCATTTGCAGACGACAAAATAAATCCGATTCAAAATTTGAAATTTGTTCTGGGAAGGGTAGAAAACGTTGGAAAAGGAGAAAATGCTGGTTATTAGCATTTTCTCCTTTTCCCACAATATTTTCAAAGGGCTTCTTCCTCTGGCTCATTAAAAGTGGGGATTCTGTGGTAAAGGGTTAATAAGTTTTATTTTAACTCTTTACCACACAGTTCCGACTTTTAACGACCCTGAGAGAAAAACCTTTTGAAAACATTGTGGGAAAAGGAGAAAATGCTGGTAACCAGCATTTTAGCACATTGAAATTGTCGTCTGCAAATGCTTTCAATTTGCACAAGGCTAGATTTTTGTCGTGTGGTAAAGGTTTAATCTGTTGTTACTGATCCCTGCAACTCAACAGGTAGATGTTTAATATCTGTATGGGGGGCGATAAAACCTCTGGACTGGCTTTTTGAAATCTACAGCAAATGCATTTCAAAGTTGATAACAGTTTCAAAAGGCTGGAATATAAATTTCATAGGTTTGGATTCTGAGAAACTCATTACCTTCTGAAACAAATTTTATCCCTTTACCAAACGATAAAAGTTTAGACAGGTCCAAAATTGAAAGCATTTGCAGAGAACAAATTAAAGGTGGCCCAAGTGACAAAATAGGTTATATAGAACATATCGTGGGAAATAGGGGAAAAAGCTGGTTATAAGCATTTTCTCCTTATCCCATATTGTTTTCAAAGGACTTTTTCACAAGATTGTGTAAACTGACGATTGTGTGGTTAAGGATTACACAGAAATTGCATGGAAGACAGGAACTTTGGAATAGGGGGTATACAAATTGTACTAGAACTAAATGAGGGGCTTTGTTACCAGCATTTTCTCTTTTTCACACAATGTTTTCAAAAGCCCTTTCTCTCAGGGTTGCTTGAACTCCGAATTGTTTGTAAATACAGGTTTGACTTTCAATTGTATTGTTTGCCCAATGTATTATTACTTGTATATTAGCTCACCTGAAAGGTGATCCAGCTGTTGAAATTGTTTTCAGTTATGCAGAACCATTTAACCCTTTACCGCTCAATGCCGCCTTTTGATGCCTCTGGAAAAGAAGCCTTTTCAAAACATTGTGGGAAAAGGAGAAAATGCTGGTAACCAGCATTTTCTCCTTTTCCCACAATGTTTTCTACCCTATCAAAGAAAAATTGCACCATTTAAGCCACATTGAAATTGTCATCTGCAAATGCTTTCAATTTAGACAAGGCTTAAAATTTTGTCGTCTGGTAAAGGGTGAATTTGGCTTTCAAACTGCTCTGAAAACTGCAGGCTCGAAAATCACACCTTCACGCATTATCCTTGATCTGTATTGGGTTTCAGGATTCACCTCATTGGCTGATGTATTAGTTTCACAGCCAGCCTTTGCCAGAAAATTGATTTGGAGCATTCAAGTATTACCATTTAGATGATTTTCTGTCAGTCAAGATGTGACTAGATCAATTGCATCAATGGAAACATCACTTCTCCAGACAAATTCACAGGGAATTAGTTTCTAAGAAATTTCTAGGGGTTTGGTTATAATACACCTGCAATGATTTGGTCTTAGTACTGTATCTTTTTTGTGCATCTCATTACCTGAAGACAAAATTTTAGGCCTCCCCAAACTGAAAGCCCTTGCAGATTATATATTGAATGTGTCTCAACTGATGATGATTTCTATATCAAAGGGCATCAAAAATTGAGGGAAATGAGATTATGGAGTCAAAAGCATATTTCTTCAGGGTCATAGAAATGCTTGATTGTCTGGTACAGGCTTGATTGTGACTGTGCTCCAGTAACATGAGGATTCATCCGTTGGTGTCATTTTGTTGTGATCTGTAACTGTTTGACTCTGTCATAGAGCAAAGTTTTAGACTCATTAAAACTGGAGGCATTTAGCGATGATGTACAATTAACCCTTTACCACACAATCCAGAGTTTTAATGACCCTTAACCCTTTCCCAAATGACAAATTTTGGACTGGTCCAAATTGAAAGAGTTGGCAGACGACAATTTTAAATTTGATGAAAATGGCAGAAAGGTCTCAAAAAAGGTAGAAAACACTGTGGGAAAAGGAGAAATTGCTCGGTACGAGCAATTTCTCCTTTTCCCACAGTGTTTTCAAAAGACTTGTACTGCAGACACGTGAAAACCAGGGCTTGTTTGGGAAAGGGTTAAAGGAAGAAGACTTTTGAAAACATTAGAGGGAAAAGGAGAAAATCCTGGTAGCCAGCATTTTCTCCTTTTCCCACAATGTTTCCTACCCTATACAAAACAAATTTCAATTTTTGAGTCAGATTTATTTCGTCGTCTGCAAATGCTTTGAATTTGGACAAGTCTAAAATTTTGTTGTTTGGTAAAGAGTTAAACTGTTGTTCACATGATAGAAATTGTCTCGGCAGAAATGGCTGCGGATTTGCCAATTAGCCCAGAACATGATAGGAAAAGGAGAAAATGCTTGTTACCAACACTTTATCCTTTTCCAACAATGTTTTCAAAAGCCTTTCTGTCAGGGTTTATAAAGCGGCAGTTGTGTAGTAAGAGGTTAAGTACATGTAGACATTTTCTAGGAAGATAGACCAGTGATAAGGTTTTGACAGCTCTAGTGGGGTTTCCATGTAAATTTGATGTATTTTTTGTCCTCACATTTGCAAGGCTTTACTATTATTTTGTTTTATCATGGGATTTCGAAGATGTTTATTGCGGAAAGCTGCCGGTGGTTTTGTAAGAGTGTTTTGCAAACTACGTGGTAAGAGAGACTGTAGGGACACTTGCATCAGTGTATTTGCCACAATGATTCTGCCAAAATGACTTTGCATAGTGTTACCCTTTACCAGACGACAAAATTTTAGCGTTGCCCAAATTGAAAGCATTTGCAGACGACAATTTCATTGTGGCTCAAATGATGCAACTTTACTTTGATAGGGTAGAAAACATTGTGGGAAAAGGAGAAAATGCTGGTTAACAGCATTTTCTCCTTTTCCCACAATGTTTTCAAAAGGCTTCTTTCCCAGGGGCGTTAAAAGGAGGCATTGTGCGGTAAAGGGTTAAATACCAGTCATTTAACCCTTTCCCAAAGGACAAATTTTGGACTGGTCCAAATTGAAAGAGTTTGCAGACGACAATTTCAAATTTGATGAAAATGGCAGAAAGGTCTCAAAAAGGGTTAAAAACGCTGTAGGACAAGGAGAAATTGCTCGTTATGAGCAATTTCTCCTTTTCCCACAGTGTTTTCAAAAGACTTGTACAGCAGACACGTGAAAACCAGGGCTTGTTTGGGAAAGGGTTAACATGCAAGGACCATGCTGTTACATCATAATATGTTGGCAAAAAAAATCCAGCCCTGGTTTTCACTTGTCTGCAGTACAAGTGTTTTGAAAACACTGTTGGAAAAGAAGAAATTGCTCATAACGAGCAATTTCTCCTTTTACCACAGTGTTTTCTATCCTTTTTGAGACCTTTCTGCCATTTTCATCAAATTTGAAATTGTTGTCTGCAAACTCTTTCAATTTGGACCAGTCCAAAATTTGTCGTTTGGGAAAGGGTTAACCCTTTACCACACAGTCTTGAGTTTTAAACTACCCGGAGGAAGAGGCCTTTTGTAAAAGTTGTGGGAAAAGAAGAAAATGCTGGTAGCCAGCATTTTCTTCTTTTTCCACAATGTTTTCTATTCTATCAAAGACAAATTTCAACATCTGAGCCATGTTTAATAGAATGATAGAAAGATTTATTTGATGAAGGACTTGTGGATTTCAAATTCAGCACCAGACAAGAGAATTCTAGGCTTGCCAAATTTGAAAGTTACTGCAGACAACAAATGAAAGGTGACTGAAACAGTGGAGTGTCTTCGATAGGATAGAAAACATTATGGGAAAAGGAGAAAATCCTGGTAACCAGTATTGTCTTCTTTTCCCACAATGCTTTCAAAAGCTTTCATCTCAACGGTATTTAACCCTTTACTACACAATCCCGAGTTTTAACGACCCTGAGAAAGAGGCCTTTTGAAAACATTGTAGGAAAAGGAGAAAATGCTGGTAACCAGTATTTTCTCCTTTTCTCACAATGTTTTCTATCCTTCCCAAAACAAATTTCAGTTTTTGGGTTAAATTTATTTTGTCGTCTGCAAACGCTTTCAGTTTGGACTAATGTAAAATTTTGTCGTTTGGTAAAGAGTTAACCCCTTACAATAGTCGTATGTTTCAAGAACCTTGAGGGGCAAGGCTTTTGAAAACTTTGTGGGAAAAGGAGAAAATCGATGCTGATAACCACCATTTTGTACAGTTTCCATAATTATTTCAACCAATTCTAAGACAGCAATTATATTCTGAACTATTCCAAATTTGTTGTCTGCAAATGCTTACAATTAACTGTTTACCAAATGACAAAAATTTAGACTAGTCCAAATTGAAAGCATTATTGCAGATAACAATTAATTTAAATGTTGCTCAAATGATGGAAATTCTTTTCAATAGTTAACAAATATTGTGGTTACCAGCATTTTCTCCTTTTCCCACAATGTTTTCAAAAGGCTTCTTCCTAAGGTTCGTTAAAAGTCGGGATTGTGTGGGAAAGGGTTAACTTGAATCTAAAATTTTGTTGTAAAGATTCAAAACGGGACTGTGAGGAGAAGGGTTAAGATTTTCAACAAAGCTGATGAAAAATCTGCATTTTTACACTTCCTTAATTGACATTGCTGACATTTTTTACCTGTTGCCTCATAGCCCTGATGGATCGGCCTTTGTCAGCAAACTGACTAGCCCCAAGTGAAATGTGCGACATTGGACATGCAGCGATTACATAATGTCCTCACCCGCCTCGTTTAAACCTGGGAAATTTGATTACAGTATTCACATCTTGGCAGGAGTTTAGATAAAAAAAACCTGTTCCTTTGATGTTTGATGGTGGGATCCACCCACCACACATAATTTGTGGACAAATTTATACTTATTCACAGCAGTTTGATGTTAACAATTTTTTCCACATCTCTGTAACAAACTGAAAGTCTAGAAAATGTCGTCTCCACCCCATCATGTTTGTCAGTATGTCTGCACTTGTTAAAGGATTTTATACCCAGTAAAACAAATATTCTTTTTTACTTTTGTATACTGGAATCTGCATATCTATCTGTCCTTTTGTATACATGCACAGGGGAATTTCAGATTGCACACTTCCCTTTGAGTTTTGCTGGATTTGTATTGAAATTTTGTGCAGTTCTTAGTCCCATTCCTAAAAAGTCCAAGTTTTAATGACCTGAGAACTTTTAAGGCTTTTGAGAACATTGTAGGAAAATGAGGAAATGCTGGAAACCAGCATTTCCTCCTTTTCCTTCAATGTTTTCTACCCTTTCAAAGACAAAATCCTTCACTTCAGTCACATTTGAATATTGTCTTTAAATTTAGATTATTGCTTTAAATTTGGACAAGTCTAAAGTGCTGGTATTTTCATCTGGTCAGCAGTTACTAAGTAATGACCATTATACATGTGCAAGCAAGACATTATTTTCTAATGTCTGTATTCAATTGTTAACTCTTTACCAAACGACAAAATTTTAGACTGGCCCAAATTGAAAGCATTTGCAGACGACACGATAAAAGTGGCCAAAAAAATCAAATTTGTTTTGGAAAGGGTAGAAAACATTGCGGGAAAAGGAGAAAATGCTGGTTACCAGCATTTTCTCCTTTTCCCACAATGTTTTCAAAAGGCTTCTTTCTCTGGGTCGTTAAAAGTCGGGATTGTGTGGTAAAGGGTTAAAGAATGATGTTCCCTTGAAGTTATAGCATTTCTCTGTGAATATTTTTTAGGTTAGACTTAAAGAATAATCACACGTTTTATTGAAGGGCTTTGCAGGAGTATGAAGTCATCTATTTTCTAGTTCTAGTTTTTCCTATCATTCTTAGAATTTTCCATTGGAAAGTCTAAAATTGACCCTTTACCAAATAACAAAATTTTAGATTAGTCCAAATTGAAAGCATTTGCAGACGACAAAATAAATGTGTCTCAAAAATTGAAATTTGTTTTTGGAAGGTAAGAAAACATTGTGGGAAAAGGAGAAAATGCTGGTTACCAGCATTTTCTCCTTTTCCCACAATGTTTTCTAAAGGCTTCTTTCTCAGGGTCGTTAAACCCATGATTGTGTGGTAAAGAGTTGAGGAAAGATTTTCAAAGGTTTTATAGGATTGATAAGGATTCCAAATAGCTTTTCCTTGTTCTGTAAAGAGACCAGGTGATAATATATTGGTTTGCTGTTTTAAGATTTATGAATTACATCTGTCAGATTAGTTTTTATCCCCCAATTTTTTTTTTTTTTAACTCTAAAGGGGCCCAGTAGCTGCCGAAGGTAAACAATGTGGGTGTTGAAATTCAAATCATTCCATTTGAATTAAAAAAATATTGTGAAGACTACAATCTGTTATTGTATGGCCATTTGTCAGTCCAAGTGTTGGTTGCTGGCAGAAAATTGTATTTCTACACTAGGTAAAAAGTTGCCAGGTTGCTCCATCTTTTGTGTACTTCAACATGGTTTTAAAATTCATTTTCCTACCAGGGACTAACACTTTTGACAAACACTTGAACAGACTTTTCAATAACCGATTGTCATCTTCACAATGCTAGCCATGCCTGTTTAACTCTTTACCAAACGACAAAATTTTAGACTAAAAAAGTCCAAATTGAAAGCATTTGCAGACGACAAATTAAATGTGACTTAAAAATTGAAATTGTTATAGGACGGGTAGAAAACATTGTGGGAAAAGGACAAAATGCTGGTTACCAGCATTTTCTCCATTTCCCACAATGTTTTCAAAAGGCTTCCTTTTCAGGGTCGTTAAATTGATTGATTGATTGAATGGTGTTTTACGCCGCTTTCAACGTTATTTCAGTCATCAGGGTTGTTAAAAGTCGGGATTGTGTGGTAAAGGGTTAAATGGTATGATATGAATTTAAATGCCTTATAACACAGTCCTGCATTGTCTACTTCGGCTGCTATAGGGGCTTTCAGATAATTGAGAAACAGTTTAATCCTTTACCAGACGACAAAATTTCAGCCTTGTCCAAATTGAAAGCATTTGTAAACGACAGTTTCGGCGTGGCTCAAATGGTGTAACTTTTCTTAGATAGGGTAGAAAACATTGTGGGAAATGGAGAAAATGCTGGTTACCAGCATTTTCTCCTTTTCCCACAATGTTTTCAAAAGGCTTCTTTCCCAGGGGCGTCAAAAGGCGGCATTGTGCGGTAAAGGGTTAATGGAGAGGAAGTTTATATTTTCTTTCTGCACAGCTGTGCAGCATGTTTTATGTTAGTTGAAAAAAGAATTAAGAATTTCGTTAAAGTTTCTACAGAATAAAATCTGCAGTTAACCCTTTCCCAAACAAGCCCTGGTTTTCATGTGTCTGCAGTACAAGTCTTTTGAAAACACTGTGGGAAAAGGAGAAATTGCTCGTAATGAGCAATTTCTCCTTGTCCCACAGTGTTTTCTACCCTTTTTGATAACTTTCTGCCATTTTCATCAAATTTAAAATTGTTGTCTGCAAACTCTTTCTATTTGGACCGGTCCAAAATTTGTCCGTTTGGGAAAGGGTTAATATGGTTAACTCTTTACCAAACGACAACATTTTAGACTGGTCCAAATTGAAAGCATTATCAGACGACAATTTCAAATGGACTTAAATGATGTGATTTGTCTTTGATAGGGTAGGAAACATTGTGGGAAAAGGAGAAAATGCTGGTCACCAGCATTTTCTCCTTTTCCCACAATGTTTTCAAAAGGCTTTTTCTTCAGGGTCGTTAAAAGTCGGGATTGTGTGGTAAAGGGTTAAAACTGTTCTTTTTTTTGCATGGCTGCTTTCCAAGACAGTGACAAGGTATTGTCATAAAGCTGTTTTCATTAGGGTTGTCTGCATTGTAATCATCGTCATGCTAAAACTTAGAAATTTTGTCATATTCCCATTAATATTGAAGATATTTACTCTAAACTTGGGCTAGTTGTTTACTATCAATATGGGAGCCCATCCCAGAAAGGCAGGTCAAAATGGGGTTTACCTGTATACCAGACCACAGAATTTTAGGCTTGACCGTATTTAAAGTATTTGCAGACGACGAATTCAAATCAGATGATGGAAGGATAGAAAACATTGTAGGAAAAGGAGAAAATGCTGGTTACCAGCATTTTCTCCTTTTCTCACAATTTTTTTCAAATCTCCCCCCCCCCTTCCCCCCAAGGGCCATTTATTAAAACTGGGGATTGTTTGTAAAAGATTACCTCCCTTCAACATCCCCAAAGTCTAATGGTATTGGGTTTGTGTGCCCCCTTCCCAGCATTTGTAGCACAGAGGTATCAGAAGATGATTGCATGTTGGAAAGAATGAAAGGTAATCCAGACTTTCTTCATGATTTTGGAATCCAACCAACTTAGTGCCAAAATGCGTTTCTCTCTAGGTAAATGGATGAAAATCTTTGAACCCTGCAATATTGGTTTCCATAACACTGACTCTTTCAGACAAAGTTTTTGTGATACAGGAAACCAGTGGAAAGATTGTGGAAGGAAGAAAAATTGCTCATAAGGATTTGGAATTCCCCCTTGTTCCATGATATTTTACATTTAGAGTTATGTGTTTACTCTTTACCAAACAAAAAAAATTTTAGACTTGTCCAAACTGAAAGCATTTTGCAGATGACAAAGTAAATATGGCTCAATATATGAAACATATTTATAGAAGAGTAGAAAACATTGTGGAAAAAGGAGGATTTATGCTGGTAACCAGCATTTTTTTCCTTTTCCAAAAATGTTTTCAAAAGGCTTTTTCTTGAGCATCGTTAAACATGGGACTGTTTGGTAAAGGGTTAACCCCTTTACTAAAACACAATCCCGAGCTTTAAGGACCTTTAGAAAAACAGGTTTGAAAATATTGTAGGAAAAGGAGAAAATGCTGGTTACCAGTAGAATTTTGTTGTTTGGGAAAGGGATAAGCCCCAGTTCATGTTCCAGTCTTAAAGAGTTTAAATGCTTTACCAAAAGACAAAATGTTGTACTCGACCAAATTGAAAGCATTTGCAGACGACAAATAAAAGATAGCTGAAATGGTGATTTCTGTTTTTGATAGGATAGAAAACATTGTGGGAAAAGGAGAAAATGCTGGTTACCAGCATTTTCTCCTTTTCCAACAATGTTTTCTAAAGGCTTCTTTCTCAGAGTCGTCCAAATTGAAAGCATTAATTTTGCAGACAACAAAATAAATGAGACTAAAAATTGGAATTTGTTTTGGGAAGGTTAGAAAACATTGTGGGAAAAGGAGAAAATGCTGGTTACAAGCATTTTCTCCTTTTCCCACAATGTTTTCAAAAGGCTTTTTCTTCGGGGTTGTTAAAACCCCTGATTGTGTGGTAAAGAGTGCAGTACAAGTCTGCAAACCATTGATGTACACCATGCACTTTGCTGTATGGGATTGTAGCGAATAGCCAAGCATCAACCCTTTACCAAACGACAAAATTTTGGACGCGACCAAATTCAAAGCATTGGAAGAAGACAAATAAAATGTACCTCAATTGATGTTTTCTCACCACTGACCATTGTTTCAACGATGGTTATGTGGGAAAGCAGCCAGTGGCTTGCAAAGAATATTGTGCAGAGTACTGGTAAAAGAAACTCTAGGAAAGCACGGGTAGGTGTACTGGCTGCTGCGATATAACTGAAATGATGTTAAAAACGGCGTTAAACACAATACAAGCAATCAATTACACAAGTTTGAAATGAAAGCGTTTGCAGATGACAAACTAAATGTTACACAAAAATTGAAATTTGTTTTTGGGAAGGTAGACAACACTGTAGGAAAAGGAGAAAATGCTGGTTACCAGATTCTCTCTTGTTCCCACAGTGTTTTCAAAATTCCTTTTCATTGGAGGTCACTTAAAACTCGGGATTGTGTGGTAAAGGGTTATATTATGAAAGTTTATGGTACTCTTGCCAAAACTTTGCCCGGTAATATTTATTGTTTAGAGGAGAGTGATAAATACACAGTCAGGAAAAATTACACCTTTGCTCGTAATAACTTAACCCTTTCCCACACAACAAATTTTAGACTCTTTCAAATTCTAAACATCTGCAAACAACAAATTCAAAATGGGTACAAATGAGCTTAAGCTCTCTGATAGGGTAGAAAACATTGTTGAAAAAGGAGAAAATGCTGGTAACCAGCATTTTCTCCTTTTCCCACAATGTTTTCAAAAGAACTCTTTCACAGGTTCGTGAAAACCCAGGAATGTTTGGTAAAGGGTTAACCCATTACCACATGTTACCACACAATCCTGACTTTTAACAACCCACAGGAAGGAGGCTTTTGAAAACATTTTAGGAAAAGGAGAAAATGCTGTGACCAGCATTTTCTCCTTTTCCTGAAATATTTTCTACCCTTTCATAAACAAATCTTGTCACTTGAGCCATTTTTAATTTGTAATGACCTAAATGGATATAGTTTAGGTGAAGTCTGTACCAGGTGACAAAATTTGAGACTTGTCCAAATTGAAAGCAGTTGCAGACGGAAAATTAAATGTGGGTCAAATGACTGGATTTTGTCTATGAAAGGGTGGAAGATATTGTGGGAAAAGGAGAAAATACTGGTAACCAGTCTGTTTCATAATTTAGCAGTCAGTTCAAAGCTTCCAGCAGGCTAATACACAAAAAAACACAGGCTGTTAAAAGCATTATACAGCTGGAATATCAGAAATTGTTTACATTTTTGCTTATGGTGAACAACTCTGGTTTTCCTGTTTACAAACTTCCAGGGAAAATATTGCCCGAAAACATGGACCTCTAATAACTAATTATAAGTTATAAAGTCAGGGGTAAATTTGTGGAGAGAGAAGAAAATATTCCTAATATTTTTAACATTCTTTGTAAATTTTTACATACATATACGAGCCTTTCTTGAAGATGCCTTTCAAAACATTGAAGGAATAATAGTGACTACTTGTAGCGAGCATAATATCTGCTGCTTTACTCACAATGTTTCAAAATCATTTAACTCTTTATACCACACAATCCGGACTTTTAACGACCCAGTGAAAGAAGCCTTTTGAATACATTGTGGGAAAAGGAGAAAATGCTGGTAACTAGCATTCTACCCTTCCCAAAACAAATTTCAGTTTTTCAGCCACATTTATTTTTGTCATCTTCAAATGCTTTCGATTTGGACCAGTCTAAAATTTTGTCATTTGGTAAAGAGTTAACCCCGACTTTTAACGACCCTGAGAAAAAAGTTATAAAAAACATTGTGGGAAAAGGAGAAAATGCTGGTAACCAGCATTTTCTCCTATTCCCACAATGGTTTCTGCCCTTCCCAAAACAAATTTCAATTTTTTAGCCACATTTATTTTGTCGTCTGCAAATGCTTTTGATTTTCAACCAGTCTAAAATTTTGTCATTTGGTAAAAGGTAAAAAAAAAGGGTGACTTGCCTGTCCCAATTATCACGCCAAGCACCTTTAGCTCAGTTGGTAGCGTACAGGACTTGAGAACAGGAGGTCGCTGATTCGATGCCCGGCTTGGCCAATTCCTTTCCGAGGATTGATGATAGTCATCACGACAGAATTCATTCCTCTCTCACCGCTGATCATTGTTTCGACAATGTTTATTGTTTATGTGGGAAAGTAGCCAGAGGCTTGGAAAGAATACTGAGTGGAGTACTGGTAAAAGAAAAAATTCCAGGAAAGCGTGGATAGGTGCACTGGCTGCCGCGATATAACTGAAATAATGTTGAAAACAATGTTAAACACCATGCAATCAATCAGTCAATCAACCCAATTATCACAGTGTTACATATATATATAGTCATAAAATAAACTTACAGTAAAGATTTAACTTCTTACCAAGATGACAAGATCATATACAGACTGTTCCATATTGAAAACATTCATTATTTATTGCAGGAAACAGGTTAAATGTGGCTGACAGGATGTGATTTGTTAATGAAATGGTAGAAAACATTGTCAGGAAAGGAGAAAATGGTGCAAATCAGCATTTTCTGCTGTTCCTTCAATTTCTTTTCAAAAACATTTTCCTGTGGAAAAGAATGGGGATACTTTTTTCGTATACAGTGCTTGGAAAATATGTTTATAGAAGAATGTAGAAGGTTATTGTACCCAGTTGATTAATGCATTAATTATTCACTTCATTAAATTGATTAGCCAGTAATCTTGAATAATTTAGACTCGTATTATGTTCATGGGCAAATAAAAAGTGGGAATTCAGAGGGAGATTAAAGACATAAAGTTGAAGAAATTGTTGAGCCCAATTCTGATTCATTGACTCTGTTGGATAATGAAATTATGCTGTGGTATCAAAAGTCCGACCTTACTACTGTGTTTTGATGCCCCTCAGGAAGAAGCACTTTTCCTGTCAGAGTTTTCATATGCCTATTTTCCTCTTGGTTTGTCATACCTTGGTATTTTTAGCTCAGCTGTGTTCCAAGAAAATGTCATGTTATCTTTGGCCCTGTTGTTGTCTGTGTTATCGTTTTGGTACAAAAAATTTGACATTTTACAACATCTTTGTCAGTACTGGTGTGAGAAAGCCAGGAAACACATGCGTAGGGGCACTGACTGTCGCGATTGACCTTAGCTGTTATAACGGCATAAAACTCCCAAGACAAACAAACAAAACTGTTATTACAGAAGATATTTACTTCAAACTTGGACAAGTTGTTCACTATCAAAAGAGGAATACTTGGACAAGTTAATCACTATCAAAAGGGGAATACTTGGACAAGTTGTTCACTAACAAAAGGGGAATACTTGGACAAGTTGTTCACTATCAAAAGGGGAATACTTGGACAAGTTGTTCACTATCAAAAGGGGAATACTTGGACAAGTTGTTCACCATCAAAAAGGGAATACTTGGACAAGTTGTTCACTAACAAAAGGGGAATACTTGGACGAGTTGTTCACTATCAAAAGAGGAATACTTGGACAAGTTAATCACTATCAAAAGGGGAATACTTGGACAAGTTGTTCACTAACAAAAGGGGAATACTTGGACAAGTTGTTCACTATCAAAAGGGGAATACTTGGACAAGTTGTTCACCATCAAAAAGGGAATACTTGGACAAGTTGTTCACTAACAAAAGGGGAATACTTGAACAAGTTGTTCACTAACAAAAGGGGAATACTTGGACAAGTTGTTC
Source organism: Tridacna gigas (assembly GCA_945859785.2). Lineage (NCBI taxonomy): Eukaryota > Metazoa > Mollusca > Bivalvia > Cardiida > Cardiidae > Tridacna > Tridacna gigas. The sequence continues at coordinate 71,239,366 of OX244033.2, read as the reverse complement.
ACTAACAAAAGGGGAATACTTGGACAAGTTGTTCACTAACAAAAAGGGAATACTTGAACAAGTTGTTCACTAACAAAAGGGGAATACTTGGACAAGTTGTTCACTATCAAAAGGGGAATACTTGGACAAGTTGTTCACTATCAAAAGGGGAATACTTGGACAAGTTAATCACTATCAGAAGGGGAATACTTGGACAAGTTGTTCAGTATCAAAAGGGGAACCAATACAACAAAGGCAGGTAACCATCAAAGTATATTTGACACAGTTATGCCCCTGTTTGGACGTTAAATTTTCAATGAAAATCAAGTGACTGCAGCTGAGTGTTGGCATTTGCATTCGGTGATTTTGTTTGATATAGGTTTAACTCTTTACCAAACGACAAAATTTCAGACTATTCCAAATTGAAAGCAGTTGCAGACGACAAATTAAATGTGACTCAAAAATGGAAATTTGTTTTGGGAAAGGTAGAAAACATTGTGGGAAAAGGAGAAAATGCTGGTTACCAGCATTTTCTCCTTTTCCCAAAATGTTTTCAAAAGGCTTCTTTCTCAGGGTCGTTAAAAGTCGGGATTGTGTGGTAAAGAGTTAACTCCTGATAAAAGGTACCATACATTTTTTGAAACTGCCAGAAATTTTCTACCTAGATTTCTCTGTTTCTAACTTTGAAACAATTCTTTTATCCTGTTGTCCTTTTTTAAAATTTGTTTAGCCCTTCCAATCTGATATTTAACTCTTTACCAAAAATTTGACATGTCCAAATTGAAAATATTTGCTCACATCGTTTTAATTGTGGTTCAGATTATAGAATTTGCCTCCAACAGGGTTAAAAACATTGTGGAAAAAGAAAAAAATAATAAACTGCAGGTTACCAGCATTTTCTCCTTTACGTTATTTTCAAAGGCTTCTTCTTCGGTTTGTTAGAACATGTTTCTCTACGGTAAAGAGTTGACAAACATTAGTTTTTTGCTAATATGCTATTAATATACAACACTAAACTTGGTTTCCTATCTCTTTAACTAAATTGGATATCTGACGGAGATAATTTTATTATCTCAGAAATTGAAGAGTTTGTTGGTATTTTTTGTATAAATATGCTAATCTTACCTCCTTAGGGTAAGATTTCCTATAACAATTTATTATTGAAATAAATGGTGCTTTGAATGTATGCGGCCTCTTTAGCCCACAATATGTTTCTCTTTAACTCTGATGCATTTACCACACAATCCCGACTTTTAACGACCCTGAGAAAAAAGCCTTTTGAAAACACTGTGGAAAAAGGAGAAAATGCTGGTAACCAGCATTTTCTCCTTTTCCAACAATGTTTCCTACCCTATCCAAAACATAAATCACGATTTAAGCTACACTTAATTTGTCATCTGCAAATGCTTTCAATTTGGTCCAGTCTAAAATTTTGCCGTTTGGTAAAGAGTTAACAGAAGTTTGTATTGTAAATTTGAGAATCCTGTATTCTTTGGAACATGATTGTGTACTCAAGTACAAGTTATTTCAGAAGACAGTCAAATTTTAAACAATTAACTCTTTACCAGACGACAAAATTTTAGCCTTTTCCAAATTGAAAGCATTTGCAGACAATAGTTTCAATGTGGCTCAAATGGAACATTTTTTCTTTGATTGAGTAGAAAACATTGTGGGAAAAGGAGAAAATGCTGGTTACCAGCATTTTCTCCTTTTCCCACAATGTTTTCAAAAGGCTTCTTTCCCAGGGGCGTTAAAAGGCGGCATTGTGTGGTAAAGGGTTAAGTCTTTACCAGACAACAAAATTTCAGACTTGTCCATCTTGTAAGCATTTGCACTGAACAGATTAAATAATCATCATAATGATTTAGTACTGAACCGTCTTTTACGACCCTGAACAAAAAGGCTTTTGAAAACGTTGTGGGAAAGGAAAAAATACTTACGTTACCAGCATTTTCTCCTTTTCCCACACAGATTTCTACCCTTCAGAAAACTAACTTCAATGTTTGACACAGTTATTTTGTCGCCAGCAAATACTTCCAATTTGGATTAGTCTAAAAATATTGTATTTAAAGCAAGTGAAACAGATTGATTGATTGATTGATTGATTGTGTGGCGGCCAGTGTACCTATCCATGCTTTCGAGTTTCTGTTACCAGTACTCCGCACAATATTCTTTCCAAGCCACTGGCTGCTTTCCAACATAATTATCATCGAAACAATGGTCAGCAGTGAGAGAGGAATGAATCCTATTGTGATGACTATCATCAATCCTCGGAAAGAAATTGGCCAAGCCGGGGATCGAACCAGCGACCTCTGTTCTCAAGTTCTATACGCTACCGACTGAGCTACGGGGGCTTGGCTCTCTTTTGAAACAGATGGAAAGAAAAAGATTTCTCTCTTTCTCATTTGATACACATTAGTTAAGACTTTCTAAAACTAAAACAGCAATATTTTTTAACTGACAATAGAAAAGGATTTCTCTTCTGCTTAGATTCTTGTTATGATCTAAATTAATTATGCTGCAGACAGTCTTCCAGAAGTAATTGAATACTGGGAACATTGAACCAATCACTGGTATCCAAAAATATTTAAGAAACAAAAACGAATAGAACAACAAGGAGTATGATTGTGTTGGGTTTGCAGTGGTTGAGGAATGATAAATTGCAGTATTGATGCAAACTTGATGTATCCCAGATAATGAGAGTATATATCATTGTTGAAAATAGGTTTCATTAAACAAGATTAGTGGGTAAATGGAGCTGCTTTCAACATTTCTTTTGTTGTTGTATAAATAGCAATGTCTCCATTCAAACGATCGTGACAGGGAAATTTCAAAGAACATGGTTATTAGGGGGCAGGTGTTGATCAACACTTTTCTCATCATATTTTTCTGTCATGTAGAATAAGTTTATCATGTTACACACTGAAATTCAAGAACAAGTGTTTATTTGACAAAAGAAACCCTTTAATGAGGTTAGAATATCATTATTCCTGGGCTTACATCTAATAAAAATATACCAGGCATAGCATACCATTTCTCAATGCTACTGATGTCCTAAAATTTGACAGGGAAAATTTGAAAGTGTTGATTTTAAATTGGTCTGAGGTCCTAATGTGCAAAAGCAAATAAACACCCAATGGGAATTCATTTTGAAGAAAAAGAGTTGATGTGATACATGTACTGTGAATAACCACTGTGGAGTGATTGTGGTAGCAATATTAATTATAGTAGGTCTTGATTGCTTTAGCTGAATACCAGAAGAAACAACAAAATTCAGATCAGAACATGAATCATTCTTAATTACCCTAAATTAAGGACAGTTAAGGAATATTCAGGGAGAACTGAACAGCTCTAATTCTCTTAAATCACATCAAAACCAGAACCAAAGATTTTAACCCTATTACTCAATTCTGTACCAGGCAACAAATAATTAGACTTGTCCAAATCGAGATTGATTGATTGTATGGTGTTTAACGCCATTTTCAACATTATTTCAGTGATATCGCGGCGGCCAGTGAACCTATCTATGCTTTCCTAGAGCTTCTTTTACCAGTACTCCGCTCAATATTCTTTCCAAGCCACTGGCTGCTTTCCCACATAACCATCATCGAAACAATGGTCAGCGGTGAGACAGGAATGAATCCTGTCGCAATGACTATCATCAATCCTAGGAAAGAAATTGGCCAAGCCGGGGATCGAACCAGCGACCTCCTCTTCTCAAGTCCTTTACGCTACCGACAGAGCTACGGGGCTTGGCCCAAATCGAGAGCATTGAGATGAAAATTTAATAATTAGTTGCTTAGTCGATATATGTCTTTAAAAGGGTAGAAATCATTGTGGAAAAAGGTTAACATGCTGCTGGTTACCAGCATTTTATTGTTTTTCCGCGGATGTTTTCAAAAGCTTTATTCCTCATTAAAACCATAGGCCACTGAAACTCTATTGGTCTATTATGGGACAAGGGAATTTTCCTTATCAGACACCATTACTAAATAGCACATTGGCTACTACCTCTATATCATATATAATAAGACAAGGTGTGCAACGAAATCTAAGGAATTTTGTTACCCGTGTCCCCTTTCAGAGATAATATTTAACCGAAAACGAACGGAAAACTAAACCTAGTTACCATTGCAGATAGGTTAACCCTTTCCCAAACGACAAATTTTAGACCCTTCCAAACTGAAAGAGCTTGCAGACGACAATTTTGAACTTGATGAAAATGGCCGAAAGTTCTCCAAAAGGGTAGAAATCACTGTGGGAAAAGGAGAAATTGCTCGTAACGAGCAATTTCTCCTTTTCCCACAGTGTTTTCAAATGACTTGCACTGCAGACACGTGAAAACCAGGGCTTGTTTGGGAAAGGGTTAACCTAGTTATACCATTACAGATACTGGTTCTCAAATGATTTTTCTTATGTACCCTGACCTTGGAAAGTTCCAAAAATCTGATGTGTTAAAGCAATAGCTCTGATCTAAAAGATTTTAAAAAGCTTCCACATTTTCCGGTTTGCCGTGCGCTGACGTACTCACACATTATTTATAATCCCGTTGCGAATTATTACTAAAATATTTTTTTCAAACAAAGATCTAAAATGTTTTTTGTCGATATATTGATGAAATTATTTAATTAATATTTCGTCTGGTACAATTTATCTCTTCATGATCCAGTATCATGGTTTTCATCTTCCATTTTACATATTTTCAAATGCATATTTATCGTTTATTGGTAAAAAACTTTGGTGTGTCAATGATAGTGAATTCAGGTGAGTTATAACTCGCTGTGTCATAATGAATTATATGACGTCAGCGCATGGCAACCCGGAAAATGCAGAAGCTTTTTAGGTTTTTTTTTTTTAATCGGAGCTATAGCTTGATCGCAAGAGCTGTTTGGAACATCTGAAGGTCAAGGTACACAAGGAAAATTATCTGTGAACTCATCTGCAACAGTAACTAGGTTTATTTCTGTTTTTGGGCAAATACTATCTCTGAAAGGGGACGGGGTCAAATTTTCTTTGATTCGGTTGCACACCTTGTCTTATTATATACAATATAGAAGCGATACAATATAGAGGCAGTCGTAATTTATAGTAATGGTATAAATGAAAATTAGAGTATTCCGTGATATACAGGCAATGCACCTTAAAGCTCAAAGGTCTTCGATGACTGACCAAGGAAAATTTTAGTGTTTCGTGATAGACCAGTGGAGCTTCAAAGGCCTGTATTAACCCTTTCCCAAACGACAAATTTTGGACTGGTCCAAATTGAAAGAGTTTGCAGACGACAATTTTAAATTTGATGAAAATGGCAGAAAGGGCTCAAAAAGGGTAGAAAACACTGTGGGAAAAGGAGAAATTGCTCGTTATGAGCAATTTCTCCTTTTCCCACAGTGTTTTCAAAAGACTTGTACTGTAGACACGTGAAAACCAGGGCTTGTTTGGGAAAGGGATAAACATAAAGAAATGTAGCAAAGGGTTATGTCATAATTCATATTATGTCTGCAGACTGATGTTTTTATTTTGGACCAGTCTGAAATTTGTGTTGCCTGGTAAAGGATTGTTAAACAATTTGTAATTCTCTTGGAATTTGTCATAGAAACAAAGAGAATTAGTAGTAATTAGAAGATAATTACTGGATGAAACAACATGGGGGATTTAAGTGTCGCCCGATTCCAAATAAAACAGGGGGGGGTTCAATGATTATAATTTCTGATTTTTATAAGTCGTGATTTGACCCTTTGTTAAACAGGTACGAGTTTTAACAGCCCTAAAGAGGATGGCTCAGATGATGGAAGTTTTCTTTGAAAGAGGGAAAAAAATATTCTGGCCAGCATTTTTTCCATTTCCCAAGATGTTTTCTACACCTTAAAGGCAACTTCCTATCATTTGAGCCATACAGTTACTTTGTAGCCTGCAAGACAGTTCGTGTTTCAGACAGACCAGCTTGAATTTTGTCCTATTGTACAGAGCAAATCCTTGCCCTTAAAGCCCTGGAACTAACTTATGTTGTTCTTTGAGGACACTGTAGATCAAGATCAGATTGCACAGAATGTGCAGCATTTTGTTCTTTTCCCACAAAGTTTTCTTCCCAATACCAAAGACAATTTTCCACAATTTTAGCCTCTTTTAATTTGGCATCTGCATGTGCTTTGGGTTACGGCTGGTCTAAAATTTTGCTGTATCGTAAAGGGTTAGGGGTTAAGGTACAATGAAGGCAGGAATCTTTTTCCCTAAACAGTCTGTAAAAGATTTTAAACTCTTTTACCATACGACAAAATTTTAGACAAGTCCAAATTGAAAGCATTTGCAGACGACAAAATAAATGTGATTGAAAGATTGAAATTTGTTTTGGGAAGGGTAGAAAACATTGTCTGTGGGAAAAGGAGAAAATTCTGTTTACCAGCATTTTCTCCTTTTCCCACAATGTTTTCAAAAGGCCTCTTTCTCAGGGTCGTTAAAACTCAGGATTATGTGGTAAAGGGTTAGAAAAATAGAGGATTTCTGGATGGAATAGGGGTTAACTTTCTCTAGAGATTTTTGTTTTCACGACTGTTATCAAATTAGGGAACTGTAACATGTATAATTTCATTAACTCTTTGCCGAACAATCCTGAGTTTTAACTCTTTACTACATGACACAATATTAGACTGGTCCAAAATGAAAGTATTTGCAGACGACAAATTTAATGTGGCACTAATGATGGAATTTGTGTCCGAAAGAGTAGAAAAACATTGTTGGAAAAGGAGAAAATGCTCGTTACCAGCATTTTCTCCTTTTCCCACAATGTTTTCAAAAGCCTTCTATCTACGGGGTTGTTAAAAGTTGGGATTGTGTGGTAAAGGGTTAATGATCCTGAGTGGGAAGGCCTTTAAAAATATTGTAGGGGGAAAAAAAAAGGTTACCAGCATTTTCTTCTTTTCCCACAATGATTTCTTCTCTATCAAAGGCAAATGCCTGTATTTTGGCCTTTTGTTATTAGTCATCTGCAAAATGCTTTCAAATTGGATGTTTATAAAATCTGTCGTTTTGTAAAAAGGTAGGGTGTCCTCTGCCATGTTTCTGGTTTCGTTATGGAATCCTAGAGAACATTCTGAAGGTTGTAATTTTGAGGTTGGTTGGTTGGTTATTTCCGTTTATTTATCATCGCTACCGGTTGCCCATCTGAGCGACGCCCCCAGAAGACGGTTAGTTGTTACGGGGGATAGTGCAAGGATACAGGTCGAAACTATTGAGAGCTTCGCCTGGTTCTTTAACGTGCTCGGCGTATAGCACCGTCACACGGGACCTCGGTTTAATGTCTCATCCGAAAGACTATTAGTAATTTTTTTTTAGTTGGCCAGCCGGGGATACGAACCCACAATCTGTAGGACATTGTGTTCACGAGTCCTACGCTCTACCTACTGAGCTATATCGGCTGGTAAAAAATTTTGAGGTAATCTAGAAAAACTGAAAAAGGAAATGTGGGCGGCTCTAGTCAGATGGGACTGCCCTAACTCTTTACCAAACAATAACATTTTGGAATTGTCCAAATTGAAAGGATATTCAGACAACAAATTAAATGTGGTTTGAATGGTGGAATTTGTATTTGGTAGGGTCCGAAACATTGTGGGAAAAGGAAGAAATGCTTGTTATCAACATTTTCTGCTTTTCCCAAAGTGTTTTCAAAGGTCTTCTTCCTCAGGGTCATAGAAATATGGGATTGTTTAGTGACGGGTTACTATGGCATTAGGCACAAATTAAAGGTGGCCAAAATGATGGAATTTGTCCTTGATAGGGTAGAAAACATTGTGTGTAAAGGAGAAAATGCTGGTAACCACCATTTTCTCCTTTTCCCAAAATGTTTTTAAATGGCTTTCTCTTCAGGGTCTTTAAAAGTTGGGATTGTGTGGTAAAGGGTTAATTTGTTGTCTGCAAATGCTTTCAATTTGGACAAGTCTAAAATATTGTGTAGTAAAAAGTTAACGATGAAGGTCAGCAATCCTATGTTGTTGACCCTGTGGCCAACTTTTTCTCATTTTCCCACAATATTTTCATAAACCATCTACCTTGTTTATTTTCAGGTATAAATGGAGAAGTTGAGTACTCCATCAGTGAGGGAGACAAGGAAGGCCACTTTACCATCCACCCTGAGGATGGTACTCTGTACACAGCAGCCAGCCTGGACAGAGAGACCATCCCTGAATACACACTCACTGTCATGGCTACAGATAGAGCCACTGATGTTTACCAGAGGCGATCCTCCAACACAGAGGTAATTCTTTTGAAATTCCTTTACGACATAAATGCAGACATTATTTTAACTTTAACTCTGTACAGAATGACATAATCTTTGTTGTCGAAATTGAAAGCACTTGCAGACTACAAAGTAAATGTGTCTCAGATGGTCAAATGTATGGTTTTGATTTTTTAAATAAGGAAAAACAGTCTGAAATACTGCTATTCCAATGTTGTTTCCGTCAGAACATGTCACATAGGAGCAGACAGTGTAGATCAAGGATCAGACTGCACATTCTGTGTAGTCTGATCTTGATCTACACTGTCTGCAAAAGCAACTTAAGTGGGTTTCAGGGCTTTTAGGGTTAAAATCCCCTGAGCAATTTCAGAGGGAGAGTCAGCTCATTATCCATTTCTTAATTAACCCTATACCACAAAATCCCAACTTTTAACGACCCTGAGAAATTAGACTTTTGAAAACACTGTGGGAAATGGAGAAAATGCTGGTAACCAGCGTTTTCTCCATTTCCCACAATGTTTTCTATTACCTTTCAGAACAAATTCAATCATTTTAGTCACATTTGTTTGTGTTGTCTGCAAACGCTGTCAATTTTAACCCATCTAAAATCTTGTTGTGTAGTAGAGTTAAACCTTTACCTAAGAATTTGATGTGTCTACGACCTTCAAGAAGAAGGCTTTTGAAAACATTGTTTGAAAAGTGGGAAGTGCTGGTAACCAGCATTTTTCTTTTCCCCCAATGTTTTTTCTCCCTGTATTGACACACCATATTATTGAGCCCTATTTAATTTCCTGCTTGCTATTGCTTTCAATGTGGACATAACTAAGACTTATTGTCTGATAGAGAAACAAATCTTTTCTAAACTGCAAAATTTTAGACTCATCCAAATTGCAAATATTTGCAGACAACAATTAAAAGGTGACTCAAATGATAGGAGTCATCTTTGGACAAGGGAAGAAAACATTGTGGGAAACAGAGAAATGCTGCCTATCAGCATTTTCTCCGTTTCTCACCATGTTTTAAAAATTTTTTACCCTGAAGGTCATTAACACATGGATTTGTGTGGTAAAGGGATAATGACATGGCACATGTACAGAAATGGACAAAAATGGAAACTTTCTGACAAGAAAAAGGAAACCAAAGATGGCCAACACTAGGTCTACAGGAAGCCGTAAAAAAATGGAGGGATTATGTTACATTGTCTCGTCTGCTATAATGTAGAATTATGTCCTAAGTTTGTTATTTATTTCTTGGTTTATAGGTTGTTCAGTGAATTTCTGTGTGCTGAATTCCTAATGTAGAAATAAAGTGGAAGTACACGTATAATATAACCCCCTAACTCCTTTACCAGACAACAAAATTTCAGAGTCTCCAATATATTTGAAAGCATTTGCTGCCAAAACAACGCATCAGATGTGGCTTAACTCTTTACCAAACAACAAAATTTTAGTCTTGTCCAAATTGAAAACATTTGCAAACGACAAAATACATGTGACCCAAAAATTGAAATTTGTTTTGGGAAGGATAGAAAACATTGCGGGAAAAGGAGAAAATGCTGGTTACCAGCATTTTCTCCTTTTCCCACAATGTTTTCAAAAGGCCTCTTTCTCAGGGTCGTTAAAACTCAGGATTGTGTGGCAAAGGGTTAAATATAGGGATTTTTCTTTTAAAGACAAGAAAATATGGCAGAATTTGTCTTTGAAAGGGTAGGAAACATTGTTGGAAAAAGAGGAAATGCTGGTTTCCAACACTTTTTTATCCTTTTCCCACGTTTTTGGAAGTCCTCTTCCTTCAAAGTATTTAGAACTCGGGATTGTGTGGCAAAGTGTTATCATTTTAACCCTTTACCAGACGACAAAATTTTAGTCTTGTCCAAATTGAAAGCATTTGCAGACGACAATTTCAGTGTGGCTAAAACAGTGCAATTTTTCTTTGATAGGGTAGAAAACATTGTGGGAAAAGGAGAAAATGCTGGTAACCAGCATTTTCTCCTTTTCCCACAATGTTTTCAAAAGGCTTCTTTCTCAGGGGCGTTAAAAGGCGTCATTGTACAGTAAAGGGTTAAGAAAGTTTTTACCATGGTTACACAGATGGAAAGAGCATAAATACAGCTATATCATGGTGATGCACGAGAGGTTGAGTTTGAATCTCGGCTAAGCCAAATCTTGTCCATGGATAGATGAAAGTCTAGATGAAAGGATTCGGTCCTTCCTCTCCACATGAACTGGAGAAATGTTGAAATTTATATCCACCAAACAAACAGCATTAAATCTGTTTTCTTTTTTTGTTTGTCCAGGTCCACATATCAGTACGAGATGTCAACGATTACACCCCAGAATTCATTTCGCCGCCAATCATCAATGTTCCTGAAAACCTTCCCAGAGACACTGTTGTTCATGATGTGAGTGTTCGAGACTTGGATGAAGGCATCAATGGCGAGATCAGATATAGCATCATGTCTCAGACAGGAGGAACACCATTTACAGTCGGACAGACAGATGGTCGGTTACGTGTTAATGTCGCTCTTGATCGTGAAACAGTTCAAAATTACACTGTGGTAATAATGGCATCTGATAGAGGCATACCTCCACTGTCAGCAACTCAGACATTTTTAGTGATGATAGAAGATGTAAACGATAATGCTCCGATATTCAAACAAATGACATATGACAGTACTGTAGCGGAAGATACGGAAGTAGGAACTACGCTTCTACAAGTTACAGCAACAGACCTTGACATAGGTTTAAACGGGATTGTGAGCTACTTTATCATTTCGGGCGATGATAATTTTGATTTCTACATGGATCAGAGCAGCGGTGTTTTACGAGTCCAGAAGAGTCTAGACTTCGAGCGAGTACAGAAATACGACCTGACTGTTCAAGCTGAAGATAGCGGAGATGATACAAAGTATGCCAACGCTACGATTACAGTTAACATTTTGGATGTCAATGACAACAAGCCGGTATTTTTAGATTCACCTTATATTGGATTTGTGCGTGAAAATATGGATGTAGATGCAGTTCACGTGTTACAAGTATCGGCGTATGATGCTGATTCTTTCCCATTTAATAAGTTAAATTACATGATTCGAGAAGGAGATAGGGATTTATTTAACATGAGTATGTCGTCAGGAGAAATTATGGCGCTGAAAGCGATGGATAGAGAGGAAACGGCAGAATATACACTGACAGTTGTAGCGACAGACTCAAGTAAGTACATTGTTTTATTCTTGAATGAACTGTGTTTAAATCTTTACCCCAAAACAAAATTTTAGACTGGTCCAAATTCAAAGCACTTGCAGAGGAAAAAATTAAATGTTGCTCAAATAATGGGGTTTGTAACAGAAATGGTAGAAAACATTGCTGGTTACTGGCATTTTCTTCTTTTCCCACAAAGTTTTCAATAGCTTTCTTGCCCAGGGTTGTTAAAACTTTTGATTGTGTGGTAAAGAGTAATATCTTTACCAAACAATGCCGAGGTTTAGTGACCCTATGGTCTAGGAATGCTTCGAATTTGGACCAGTCTAAAATAATGATTTTTGGTAAAGACTGAACTGGTATTGGACAAACCAACCCACCTCTCTTAGCAACATAAGTAGCTGTTTGGGATGGTGTAGATCAAGATAAGACTGCACAATATTTGTCTAATCTTGAATCAGTATTCCTGTTTCTTTCTGATCCATGAGTAATGAAAGTGTTGAAAGCACTGGTGTGGCATTTGTCAAAGGAGCCAATCTGTGGACTTTGTTACTTGAAAAAGAAATAGTTTCAAAATATTCACTTCAAGGTCAACCTACGATAAAGTCATGCACAGTCTGATAGAGTTATGTGCAATCTTCTGGGACGAAAAAGTCCAGACAAACAAGCCCAGGGACAAATAAGCCCAGGAACAAACTGGTTTTGGGACGAACAAGCACAAAATTTGGCGGTCAGGAAACAAAGATTGTGTTTATCACTATGCCAATAGAAGGCCATAGCAGATCACGCTGTTTTTGATAAAAAAGAAATATTTCCAAGATTGAAGTACTAATCCAATTGTTTTAATATGCCGTTTTCAGTTTCGTATTTGAGTGCAATCAAAACACTTATTTGTCTTAGAAAAATTGAGTTTAATTGGTTTTGCTTCCTTTGGTTTTACACAAACTACGATGTATGATTTTCAAATTGAACTCATAGTGGCATTGTCTTTGACAAATGCCACAAAAAGTATCTTCATTTACTGTAGAATTGTATTTTTAAGTTGGGGGGAGAGGGGCATCAAATTTGTCATTTTGTGGCTTAAAATAACCTCTTTACCACACAATTCTGACTTGTAACAACCTCTAGGAAAAGAAATTTTGAAAATACTGTGGGATAAGGAGAAAATGCTGGTAAACAGCATTTTCTCCTTTTCCAACAATGTTTTCAACTCTTTCAAAGGTGAACTAATTTGTCGTCTGCAATGCTTTCAATATGGACCAGTCTAAAATTTTGTTGTTTGGTAAAGGATTAACCCTTTACCAGACGACAAAATTTTAGCCTCGTCCAAATTGAAAGCATTTGCAGACGACAATTCCAGTGTGGCTCAAATGGTGCAACTTTTGTTGATAGGGTTGAAAACATTTTGGGAAAAGGAGAAAATTTTGGTTACCAGCATTTTCTCCTTTTCCCACAATGTTTTCAAAAGGCTTCTTTCCCAGGGACGTCAAAAGGCGGCATTGTGCGGTAAAGGGTTAAATGATGAACTTTGATGAAAAGCGGAATGTTCAATGAAGACCCTTCACTAGTTATAATACATGTATGATATTGATTAAAGGGCAGTGGTGCAGAAATCATTTTTAATGACATCTATAGAAAAATGTCCCTTTGAATGCTAATTTGCCCTGAATAAATCACTGACAAGTTTCTGGTTACTCTTCCCTCAGATGTGTTTTTGCAGTCTGATCTAAATTGTTTTCATTGTTATGAGATGATTCTTAGATATTTGATATTGAAATATTTTTGTGGCATTTGTCAAAGACAATGCCACTGTGAGTTCAATAAGGCATTTTGAAAATCATGTATCGTTTTTTGTGCAAAACCGAAGGAAGTAAACCCAATTAAAATCAATTTTTCTGAGAAAAATAAGTATTTCGATTGCACTCAGATATGAAATTGAAAATGGCGTATTACAATAAATTGGATTAGGCCGATGATCGTGGAAATACTTCCTTTTTATCGAAAATAGCTTGATCCGCTATGGCCTTCTATAGTAGCGTAATGGCACACACATACCGTGCTTGTTCGTCCCATAACCAGTTCGTTCCTGGGCTTATACGTCCCAGGATTGTTCGCCCTGACTTGTTCGTCCCACAAGATTGCACCCTTCTCTATCGGATTTTGCATGACTATATAGTAGATTGACTTTCAAGCGAATATTTTGAAACTATTTCTGTTGTTTATTTTTCAAATTATTAATTCCACACAATGGCTCCCTTGACAAATGCCACACCAGCGTTTTCAACGCTTTGATTTATTAAATCCATCCATCAAACTCTTTGGCCACAAGATTCTGAGTTTTAATGACCAATAGAATGAAAGCTTTTGAAAACAATGTGGGAAATGAGAAAATGCTGGTCACCAGCATTTTCTCCTTTTCCCACAATATATTTCTACATTATCACAGCAAAATCTCATCGTTCCATTGTCATTTAAATTGTCTGCAAATTCTTTCCAGTTTTGACAACTCTCAAGTTTTTATCTTTTGGTAAAGGGTTAATGCATTTTGACCTGTAAAGGGTAACTCCTAACCAAACAATCCGGGGCTTTTGCTAACCTATTTATGGGGCTTTTAAATTGTGGAAAAAGAGGAAAGCATGTTTTCAAAAGGTTACCTTCCTCTCTCACTGCTGACCATTGTTTCGATGATGGTCATGTGGGAAAGCAGCCAGTGGCTTGAAAAAAATATTGTGCGTAAGTGCTGGTAAAAGAAACACCAGGAAAGCATGGATAGATGCACTGGCCAACCGCGATATATCTAAAATGATCTTGAAAAGGGCGTTAAACATCATACTACCAAAAAAATTTTAGATCTGTCCGAGTTGAAAACATTTACTGGCGACATATTAAATATCACTCAAAACATGAAATTTGTCTTTCAAAGTATGAAAAAAGTCTTGGTAAAAGGAGAAAATGCTGATTACCAGCATTTTCTCCTTTTTTCCACAATGTTTTCAATGGGTCGTATCAGTTCAGCCTTGTTTGGTAAAGAGTTAACCCTTTACCACACAGTCCCGACTTTTAACGACCCTGAGAAAGAAGCCTTTTGAAAACATTGTGGGAAAAAGGAGAAAATGCTGGTAACCAGCATTTTCTCCTTTTCCCACCATGTTTTCTACCCTTCCCAAAACAAAGTTCAATTCTTGAGTCACATTTACTTTGTCGTCTGCAAATGCTTTCAATTTGGAGCAGTCTAAAATTTTGTCGTTTGGTAAATGGTTAACCTGTTTATTTATGTTAATGGCTCAGTAGGTAACAGCAATACAGATTTGCAGCTATGTATTTTTGCAATCATGTGAACTAAAGTTGAGGATTGATGCTGGGAGATTTAATCCTATCTCTTAACTCTAAATTAACCCTTAAAACGCCTTTCACGACTATAGTTGCCTTTGCGGCCATTGTAGATCAAGTTCAGGCTGCACAAAGCATGCAGCCTGATCTTTGATCTACACTGTCCGCTTTGCTGAATCACTGTCGACAAAAGCAACCATGAAATTGCAATTATTTGGGTTGTATTTCTAGGATGAAAATGTCTAGCAGGTTTATTCGGCGCTCGAAGGGTTAACCCTTTACCAGACAACAACATTTTAGCCTTGTCCAAATTGAAAGGATTTGCAGACGGCAATTTCAGTTTGGCTTAAATTGTGCACGTTTTCTTTGATAGGGTAAAAAACATTGTGGGAAATGGAGAAAATGCTGGTTACCGGCATTTTCTCCTTTTCCCACAATGTTTTCAAAAAGGCTTCTTTCCCAGGGGCGTTAAAAGGCGGCATTATGCGGTAAAGGGTTAATCTCTGAACCAAACAAGAATTTAGACTTGTCTGAATTGAAAGCATTTGCATACAACAATTTAAATGTGGCTCAGTTGAGTAAATTTGCCTTTCATAGGGTAGAAAACATTGTGGGAAAGGAGAAAATGCTAGTTACCAGCATTTTCTCCTTTTCCCACAATGTTTTCAAAAGGCTTCTTCCTCAGGGTTGTTAAATCCTGGAATTGCGTGGTAAAGAGTTAGCCCTTTTTCCTAATGACAAAACTTTAGACTTAAAAGTATTTGCAGAAAACAAATTGAATGTAGCTCAAATGATGATTTCTGTCTTTGATGGGGTAGAAGATGTAGTGAGAACAGGAGAAAATGCTGGTAATCAGCATTTTCTCCTTTTCTCACAATGTTTGCTAACTTGTCAAAGACAAATTCCATTATTTGAGTCAAATTTAACCCTTTCCCAAACAAGCCCTGGTTTTTACGTGTCTGCAGTACAAGTCTTTTGAAAACACTGTGGGAAAAGGAGAAATTGCTCGTAACGAGCAATTTCTCCTTTTCCCACAGTGTTTTCTACCCTTTTTGAGACCTTTCTGCTGTTTTCATCAAATTTAAAATTGACGTCTGCAAACTCTTTCAATTT
This sequence comes from Tridacna gigas, assembly GCA_945859785.2. Lineage (NCBI taxonomy): Eukaryota > Metazoa > Mollusca > Bivalvia > Cardiida > Cardiidae > Tridacna > Tridacna gigas. The sequence goes on along the minus strand of OX244033.2, from coordinate 71,223,517 downwards.
GGACCAGTCCAAAATTTGTCGTTTGGGAAAGGGTTAACCCCATGAGGTGCCCAATAAACCAAAGAGACATTTTCATGCTAGAATAACACCTAGACAATTGCAATTTTGTGGCCACCTTTTGTCTGCACTGTTTCAGCAAAGCGGACAGTGTGAAAAAGATCAAACTGCATGTTTTGTGCAGTCTGATCTTGATCTACACTGGCCACAAAGGTAACTATATTGCTGGTATTTTCTCCATTTCCCCAAATGTTTTCTTTGCTCCCAAATACAAATCCCATCATTTTGAGCCAAATTTTTATCAAATGACAAAATTTTAGACTGGTCAAAATTGAAAGCATTTGCAGACCACAGAATGAATGTGACTTATAAATTAAAACTTGTTTTGGGAAGGGTAGATAGCAGTGTGGGAAAAGGAGAAAATGCTGGTTACCAGCATTTTCTCCTTTTCTCACAGTGTTTTCAAAAGGCTTCTTTCCCAGGGTCGTTAAGAGTCCGGATTGTGTGGTATAGAGTTAATATATAGTTCGCAAACACTTTCAATTTGGACAAATCTAAAATTTTGTCCTCTGATAAGACTTAACCCTTTACCACACAATCTGGACGTTGGATGATCATGAGGAAAAAATTGTTGAAAAAATTATGGAATAAGGAGAAAATGCTGGCAACTAGCGTTTTCTCCTTTTCCCACAATGTTTTCAACCTTATGAAAGACAGATTTTTATGTTTTGCCTAATGTTTAATTTTTGCTTGCAAATGCTTTTTATTTGGACCAGTCTGAAATTGTGTCTATTGGTAAAAAGTTAATCTGCATTATAGAGTATGATTACGATCTATTGAAATTTGAGGGAGTAAATTACAATTGGCTTATCATTGATTATTGAAAAAAAAAAATGTTAACCATTTACAACACAATCCCTACTTTTAACGACCCTGAGAAAGAAGCCTTTTAAAAACGTCGTGGGTAAAGAAGAAAATAATGATAACCAGCATTTTCTCCTTTTCCCACTGTGTTCTCTACCCTTTCAAAAACAATTATCAATTTTCGAGTCATGTTTATTTTGTCGTCTGCAAATGCTTTCATTTTGGACCAGTCAAAAATTTTATTGTTTGGTATATAGTTATCTGACTTTACCACACAATCCTGACTTTTAACGACGCTCAGAGAAAGAAGCCTTTTGAAAACATTGTGGGAAAAGGAGAAAATGCTGGGTCTCCTTTTCCCACAATGTTTTCTACCCTTCCAAACTACCATTTCAATTTTTGAGTTACACTTACAGTGAACTTGTCGCTTGCAAATGCTTTCAATTTGGATGACTCTTAAATTTTGTTGTTTGGTGAAGAGTTAACTGAATTTACCACACAATCCTGACTTTTAACGACCCTCAGAGAAAGAAGCCTTTTGAAAACATTGTGGGAAAAGGAGAAAATCCTGGTAACCAGCATTTTCTCCTTTTCCCACAATGTTTTCTACATTATCAAAGACAAACTCCATCATTTGAGTAATGTTTACATTGTCGTCTGCAAATGCTTTCAATTTGGACAAGTCTAAATTTTCGTCATGTGGTAAAGAGTCTAAGGAGTGTGGCCGGATCATGACCACAAGGGAAAAAAGCCGCTTATTGAAACATTGTAGGAAAAGGAGAAAAAGCTTACAGTAGGCATTTTCTCCTATTCCTAAGATGTTTTTTTTTTCCCTTTCAAGGACAAATTCGATCAGTGATGCCACATTTTAAATGTTTTCTGCAAATTCTTTCAATTTGGTTGTGTGCAAAATTTTGTCATTTGGTAAAAAGTTAAAAAGTGACGGAAAGGTTGAAACTTCTGTCAGAAATTATTTGAAAAATAATCGGGCAATTTTTGTCTCTTAGAATGATGACATTTTCTTCTAGTTATGCAGGGGTTTACGAAAAAAATCTATCCTTTTAACCCTTTCCTAAACAAGCCCCTGGTTTTCACGTGTCTGCAGTACAAGTCTTTTGAAAACACTGTGGGAAAAGGAGAAATTGCTCGTAACGAGCAATTTCTCCTTTTCCCACAGTGTTTTCTACCCTTTTTGAGACCCTTCTGCCATTTTCATCAAATTTAAAATTGTCGTCTGCAAACCCTTTCCATTTGGACCAGTCCAAAATTTGTCGTTTGGGAAAGGGTTAAAGGAAAAGAGTTGAAGGACCACCCTGTATCAGCTTCTCCATTAAAGTCAATAGTTTCTCTAATCCTCAATCCTTTTCATACATTTTTTTCCTTGTGTATCTTTATCTGCTGCACCAGTAACCATTTGGCAAGCCTTCAGTGGTTGGTTACCTCTATAAAACACAATCCCGTGTTTTCATGACCCAGATAGAGAAGGCTTTTGAAAACATTGGCAACTGGCATTTTCTCCTTTTCCCACAATATTTTCTACCCTTCCAAAAGTAAATTTGAATTTATGAGCCACATTTATTTTGTCATCTGCAAATGCTTTCAATTTGGGCAATTCTAAAATTTCATCTTTTGGTAGAGAATATGTAAAATGTCAAGTCCCAGGGCTAATATTATAATGTGTGATATTCACACGATGCTGTTCATTGCAAGAAACAGACTCCTAAGAAAAGAATGTATGCAAGCCACAAGTTTGGATCAAAATCATTTCAAATACATTTCCACTGACAAACTGATTGAAAATTCTTTTTTTTTTTCGTTGTAGCTGAATTTTTCTGGCAAAAAATTTTCCCTACGTTTATATATTGATAACAAATGAATAAACAGAAATATGTGATTGGTAAAAAATGTAGACATGTTTATTTTAAGGGCCCCCATGCCTATTTGCTGGCAAATTTACACCACATATCTTTTTTAACCCTTTCACAAACGACAAATTTTGGACTGGTCCAAACTGAAAGAGTTTGCAGACGACAGTTTTAAATTTGATGAAAATGGCAGGGAGTTCTCAAAGAGGGTAGAAAACACTGTGGGAAAAGGAGAAATTGCTCTTTACTATCAATTTCTCCTTTTCCCACAGTGTTTTCAAAAGACTTGTACTGCAGACACGTGAAAACCAGGGCTTGTTTGGGAAAGGGTTAAAGATATTTTTTGGTTTAACAAGATTTATTAATTAAGTAGGCATTTCTCAGGGATGGACTGATAAACTACTCACAGTAGTTGTTGTTCAAGTTTATTTATATTCAAGCTTTTGAAAAACATTGTAAGAAAAGGAACATTTGTTTGTTTACTCTTTCGTCCGTTTCTTTCAATATTTTGTCAAATACATCTAGAGTAAGGTAGACTTATAAATTTTTCACAGGTCCGTTCAGTAAATGAAATATCTAGAAAACACAATTACCATTCTGAGTACCTATAAAGCAGAACAGAAGGTCAGTGGGGTTAATTTCTATACAATTTAAGGATTTCAGTTTGGTCAAACTGCACATCTAGTTGACTAAAAGCAGTAATACAGGGTCATTTTGTAAGCGTTTTCCCTTTACAAAGACCCAGGCCTTAACCCTTTAACCCTTTACCACACAATGCCGGCTTTTAACGACCCTGAGGAAGAGGTCTTTTGGAAACATTGTGGGAAAAGGAGAAAATGCTGGTAACCAGCATTTTCTCCTTTTTCGCACAATGTTTCCTTCCCTTTCAAACAAAAGTGACATCATCTGAGCCACATTTAAATTGTCGTCTGCAAATACTTTCAATTCAGACAGGTATAAATTTTTGTCATGTGGTATAGGGTTAACTCTTTACCAAATGACAAAATTTTGGACTTGTTGGAATTGTAAACATTTGCAAACAATAAATTTTGTTGAAATTATGATTTTTGTCTTAGATAGGGTAGAAAACATTGTGGAAAAAGGAGAAAATGCTGGTAACCAGCATTTTCTCCTTTTCCCACAATGTTTCCAACAGCCTTTTTCATCAGAGTCGTTAAAACCTGTGTGGTAAAAGGTTAACAAACAAAGCAGAGTTTTAGCGACTCTGAAGAAACATGCTCTTGAAAACAGCATTACGAGAAAAGGAGAAGATGTTGGTAACCAGCATTATCTCCCTTTCCCACCATGTTTTCTGCCTTACCATGGGCAAAAGATCTATCAACTTGGCATTGTCTGGTGAAGACGTAAGTGCTTTGCCAGACAACAAAATTTCAGACTTGTCTCACTTGAAAGAAAAGTAGCAGTGTCATTTGTTATCAGCATTTTCTTCTTTTCCCACAATGTATTCCAAAAGACCTTGTTCAGTCTGAGGGTCATTTAAGCACAGGATTAATTATTTGGTAATATAGGCTAAGGGTGTCAATTTGGTTAACCCGTTACCAGACGACAAAATTTTAGCCTTGTCCAAATTCAAAGCATTTGCAGACGACAATTTCAATGTGACTCAAATGGTGCAACTTTTCTTTGATAGGGTAGAAAACATTGTGGGAAATGGAGAAAATGCTGGTTACCAGCATTTTCTCCTTTTCCCACAATGTTTTCAAAAGGCTTCTTCTCCAGGGGCGTCAAAAGGCGGCATTGTGCGGTAAAGGGTTAAAGTATACAATCGAGAAGGTAATGGATGGTCATTTTCTTGTGTGAGCTTATTTTGTCACAATCTAGCAGTATTAGGGGTGGGGACACAGGGACAATAAGGGCTAATTAGACAAAATTAACCCTGAAGGAGCGTATCCCCCCCCCCCCCAAAAAAAAACAAAAAAACAGACACTTTTTGAAAACTCTGAGGGAAAAGGAGCAATTGAATGTTTCGTAGAAAAACTCCCCAAAACTGCCATAATGGTTTTGATTCCATTTGATAGAGGCTTTTTCCTTTCTTTTTGATATTTTTGCAATTTTTCACTGTTTTATTACATAAAACAATTGGCAAATTTTAACCCCTGCACCAGTAGACGGAATGTTACACTTGCCAAATCGTAAGCAAAATATGTGGCTCAGATGATGAATTTGATTTTGATAAGAGTTGAAAACATTGTGGATTATGGACAAAATGCTTGTTACCAGCATTTTCTACTGTTATCCACAATGTTGTTAAAAGCCTTCCTAGTTAGGGTTGATAAGCCTTTATCACACAATCATGAGTTTTAGTATTTTAGTAACTCTAAAGAAAGAGGCCTTTGAAACCATTGTGGGAAAAAGAGAAAATGCTGGTAACCAGCATTTTCTCGTTTTCCCACAATGCTTTCTTCCATATCAAAGAGAGGTATCATCATTTTATTAGCAACATTGAATTCGTCATCTGCAAATGCTTTCAATTTGAACAAGTCTTCTTTTTTGTCCTGTGGGAAAGAGTTAAGCACAGGATTGTCTGGTGTTTAGGGTTAAAAATAGGCATTGGTAAATTTGAAAATGATAATTGAATGATAAAAAAATTCAATTTCGATCAAAATAGGAGAAATAAGGCAATATATTAATGATTTATGTGAGTTTAAACTATCTCGCTCAGATCGTGTAGATGAACAAATCCCTCATAAAATCTAAATAAAAAAATCGTCAAAGGTACAAATAAAGTTGTAATTCAGATATCGATCAATGCTTGAGGCTCCTGTCGAATGTCTCGATCATGCTGAGCTAACGCTGTATTTTCACAGTTGAGTAGGTTGCCAGTGGCGATGACTGTCGAATCATTCAGCGAAAGCAAACATAATTCTATGCCTGGGTGGATCATTTAAATATTTAAATTCTGTTTTAGACCTTCCCCTCTGCAGGTATTAGATGCAGCAACCCTTTGCCTAGAGACGTCCCCTTCACCAAACGCCTTAATTTTGGATTGTTTGAAACTAATGTATTTGTCAGTAACATATTACATGACTGAAATGGTACAAGGGTTATAGAAAGAGTAGAAAACTTTGTGGGAAAAGGAGAAAATGCTGGTTACCAGCATTTTCTCCTTTTCTCACAATTTTTTCTAGCACCTTCTTCAAGGTTGTTACAGCTTAAACTGTGTGGTAAAAGGTTAATTAAGCCCTTTGAAAAAATTAAACCCAGCATTTTCTCCCTTTCCCATAATATTTTCTACCTTTTCAAAGATAAATCCAATCATTAAATTCTGATCCATAGTTAATTTGTTGTCTGCAGATACTTTCAATTTGGAATTGTCTAAGGGTTTGTCATTTTGCAAAGAGTTTATGCATTTATTAAGATGTACAATGTGGTATCTTTGTCACTGAAGAAAAATAGCTTATTGATGGCAATTTCTCCTTTAGTCAACCTTTTTCTTTTGCTCAGAAATAGTCTCTTGAAATACAAATGTCATCTTCATTGAGTTCATGGGAATAACTCTTACCAAATGACAGAATTTTATACAAGTCTAAATTCAAAGCATTTGCAGACGACAAAATAAGTGTGGCTCAAAAATTGAAATTTGTTTTGGGAAGGGTAGAAAACATTGCGGGAAAAGGAGAAAATGCTGGTTACCAGCATTTTCTCCTTTTCCCACAATGTTTTCAAAAGGCATATTCCCCAGGGTTGTTAAAACTCGGGATTGTGTGGTATTAAGGATTAATTGATAAAAAAAAAAATGCCTGAATGTTTTAATGTAATTTAAAGTCTTACAATGTTATTGTTAAATTATTGGCCTCAGGATGTAGATAAATTACCCCCAAAAATGTGAGGAAAAATAGACCATTAATTTTGTGCTTGACCACTTTATGGAATGGCCAATCCTTTCTATACAATGGTCAGTTAGGGGATGGACTTCATTACTCTGTACTAGTTGACAAAAATTTCTAACATTTCCATTTTTAACACTTTACCCACACAATCCAACTTTTAACGACCCTGAGGAGACGACCCTGAGGAAGATGTCTTCTGAAAACATTGTGGGAAAAGGAGAAAATGCTGCTAACCAGCATTTTACTCTTTGCAAGTGGACAAAAATTTGCAACATTTCCATTTTTAACACTTTACCACACAATCCAGCTTTTAACGACCCTGAGGAAGATGCCTTTTGAAAACATTGTGGGAAAGGGAGAAAATGCTGGTAACCAGCATTTCTCCTTTTTCCACAATGTTTTCTGCCCTATCAATGAAAAATTGCATTGTTTAAGCCACATTGAAATTGTTGTCTGCAAATGCTTTCAATTTGGACAGGTCTAAAATTTTGTCGTTTGGTAAACAGTTAAAGGATTTGTGGATGATAAAATGAATTTAGCACAAATGATGGGATTTCTCTATTGAAAGGGTAGAAGACATCGGGGTAACCAGCATTTTCTCCTTCTTCCACAATGATTGTAAGAACTTTGATTGCACTTACTGAGTAGAAAAATTGTGGCAAATGATTTCGTAAAGGGCTTATAGACTTTACTCTTCAAAAAGTCAGTTTTTAGCGTGGATTTGTCAGATACATGTATTTAAAATTGTTTTGTGGTTTGTGACCTGTTAAATCTACTAGGCCATAATTGGAAATTCAATTCATGTATTTAATTATTTAACTCTTCACCACACAATCCTGAGTTTTAGCGACCCAGAAGTCCTCAAGAAGGCTTTTGAAAACATTGTGGGAAAAGACGAAAATGCTGGTAACCACAATGTTTTCACCAATCTCAAAGACAGATACTGTCATTTGCACCCCATTTTATTTGTCATCTGCAAATGCTTTCAAGTTGGACTAGTTAAAAATTTTGTTTTGAGTTATATTTTTGGAAAAGTTAGGATTTTATTTTATGTCAGTGTAAAGTTTTCATTATCTAAGACTGAAATACTAGTAATTCGTTTTTAGCTCCACTGGCCGAAGGCCAGCGGGCTTATGTCATGGCCCGGTGTCCGTCGTCCGTCCGTCCGTCCGTGCGTTAACTTTTATTTCAAACATCTTCTTCTCTGAAACTACCCATCCAATTTTCATGAAACTTCACAGAAATGATCCTGCCATGGTCCTCTTCAGAATTTCTTGAAAGAATTTGATTCCTTCAAAAACTCTGGTTGCCATGGCAACAAAACTGAAAAATATTGGAAATCTTTGAAAATCTTCTTGTCTGACACCATAAGGCATAGGGCTACCAAATTTGGCATGTAGCTTTATGAAGTAGACCTCTATCATGTTTGTTGAAATTATAGCCCTGGGGTCAAAATTGGCTCTGCCCCAGGGGTCACAAGTTTTACATAGTCTTATATAGAGAAAACTTTAAAAATCTTCTTGTCTGAAACCATAAGGCATAGGGCTACCAAATTTGGCATGTAGCTTTATGTAGTAGACCTCTATCATGTTTCTTGAAATTATAGCCCTGGGGTCAAAATTGGCCCAGCCCCAGGGGTCACAAGTTTTACAAAGACTTATATAGAGAAAACTTTAAAAATCTTCTTGTCTGAAACCATAAGGCATAGGGCTACCAAATTTGGCATGTAGCTTTATGTAGTAGACCTCTATCATGTTTCTTGAAATTATAGCCCTGGGGTCAAAATTGGCTCTGCCCCAGGGGTCACAAGTTTTACATAGGCTTATATAGAGAAAACTTTAAAAATCTTCCCGTACCTAGCCATAAGGCCTAGAGCTACCAAATTTTGCATTTAGCTTGATCTAGTTGGGGTCTACCAAAAGTGCCCAAATTATAGTCCTGGGGTCAATTTGGCCTCATGCTTGCGGGGGGGGGGGGGGGGGGTTCATAAGATTTACATGGGCTTACATAGGGAAAACTTTTAAATCTTGGTGTACATAGCCATAAGGCTTAGGCTACCAAATTTTGTATAATTATAGCATTATCTAGTGGACAATTACAAAGAGGGCCCAAGTTACAACCCTAGGATCAAGTTTGGCCCTGCACCAGGGGTCACAAGTTTTACATGGGTTTATGGAGGGAAAAGTTCAGAAACCATCTTGTTACTAGCCATAAGGCCAAAAACTCCCAAATTTGGCATGTTATTCTTCTAATACACATATTCCCCATTTAGTCCGACTGTAGCCCTGGGGTCAAAGTTTTATAAGGGCTTATATAGTGAAGACTTTTCTTCATGGTTTATATTTTTAAGCCAGTGGAGCGATACAGGGCCATCATGGCCCTCTTGTTTAATTTCATGTTTAACTCTTCACCAAACGACAAAATTTTAGACTGGTTCAAATTGAAAGCATTCGCAGACGACAAAATAAATGTGACTCAAAAATTGAAATTTTTGTTGGGAAGCGAAGAAAACATTGTGGGAAAAGGTTACCAGCATTTTCTCTCCTTTTCCCACAATGTTTTCAGAAACATGCTTTGTCAGGGTCGTTAAAGGTCGGGATTGTGTGCTAAAGGGTGAAATCAATTAGTTTGATTAGCAGTTTCAAAAAAACTGAATTTGTAATCTGCAAATGCTTTCAATTTGGACTTGTCGAATGTTTTGTCCAGTAGGTCGTCTGTTTAACCCTTTACCAGACGACAAAATTTTAGCCTTGTCCAAATTGAAAGCATTTGCAGACGACAATTTCAATGAGGCTTAAATGGTGCAATTTTTCTTTGATAGGGTAGAAAACATTGTGGGAAAAGGAGAAAATGCTGGTTACCAGCATTTTCTCCTTTTCCCACAATGTTTTCAAAAGGCTTCTTTCCCAGAGGCGTTAAAAGGCGGCATTGTGCGGTAAAGGGTTAAGGTTTACCCCTTTACCACACAATCCCGACTTTTAACGACCCTGAGGAAGAAGCCTTTTGAAAACATTGTGGGAAAAGGAGAAAATGCTGGTAATCAGCATTTTCTCCTTTTCCCACAATGTTTTCTACTCTTCCTACAACAAATTTCAATGGTTGAGTCACATTTATTTTGTTGTCTGCAAAAGCTTCCAGTTTGGACTGGTCTAAAATTTTGTTGTTTGGTAAAGCATTAAATGGGCCCAGCTCCAAAATGGGAACCAGAGACCATCCCTAATTTAGAGTTGTCACACTAAATAAGAAGTATCTGTCTGCCATTAGATCAATTGATGGGTTTAATACTGAATTATGGGAATGGACTGAAGACTTATTTTCTCTTACTTTTCTCCTTTGTTGTAATAATTCTGTAAATCTGTCTGTGTTATCAATATGAATTAACCCTTCACCAAATGACAAAATTTTAGACCAGTCCAAATTGAAAGCAATTGTAGATGACAAAATTATATAAAATTTTGACTCTGGAAAATTTAAAACTTGGTTTGGGAAGGGTAGAAAACATTGTGGGAAAAGGAGAAATCATGCTGGTTACCAGCATTTTCTCCTTTTCCCTCAATGTTTTCAAAAGGTTTCTTTCTCAGGGTAAAATTTTGGGATGTGGTAAAGAATTAACCCATTACCAAACAACCTAATTCTAGAGTGGTCCAAATTGAAAGCATTTGCAGACAACAAATGGAAAGTAGATCAAATTTGGAAATTTGTTCTACACAGAATAGAAAACAGCATTTTCTCCTTTTCCTGCAATGTTTTCAAAAACCTTCACTGTCAGAGTCGTTAAAACTTGGGACTGTTTGGTAAAGAATTAATAAGGTTAATATTTGAATTTCTTTGTATATTATGCATGAGCAGGAATTCGGGGTGAACATTCAGTCAAATATGACATTTGGGCAGATTTCACAATAATTCACAGGCACACAATAGGAAACTAAAAGCAGACTCGCTATAATTATTGGTCTTTCCTATAATATAATGGCAAATTCTGACTGGAACATTAGCAGGCAGTAATAAAGTTCATTTAGGAAATTCCGCTAATCAAAATGTGTCAGTATCACAATAGCGTTAACTCTCTACTGAACAATCCTGGGTTTTAGCAACCGTGTGGCAGAAGCCTTTTGAAAACATTGTGGGAAAAGGAGAAAATGCTGCATTTTCTCCTTTTCCCACAATGTTTTCTACCATTCCCAAAACAAATTTCAATTTTTCAGTCACATATTTTGTCATCTGCAAATGCTTTCAATTTGGTCCAGTCTGAAATTTTGTTGTTTTGTAACATGACACCATTTTATCCCTTTACCACACCCCAAAAATATAGACTTGTCCAAACTGAAAGCATTTCCAGACAACAGTTTAAATTTGACTCAAATAATAGAATTTGTCTTTGATAGGGTAGAAAACATTATGGGAAAAGGAGAAAATGCTGGTTACCAGCATTTTCTCCTTTTCCCACAATGTTTTTAAAAGTCCATTTTCTCAGGGTTGTTAAAAGTTGACATTGTGTGGCAAAGGGTTAAAAACTTGTGAATAATAAAGAAATGAAATTGTGGTGAGCAGGTGAACAGTCGAATGAATAAATAGCTCATGAGAAGTTTTTCGATTTGCTACAATGTTTTAGAGACGTTTTCTTGCATGGCTTTTCTTACTTGCTTTTGCATCAAGCTTTTTTGTTTGAAGGAAAGGGGATTAAGAGTCCTGTTACAGGATTTGGGGACTGAAATTAGTTTAACATTTTGTTTAACATCCACTTTCTGTAAGGAACACCAAATTAAGGCGCTAAACTCTAGCCCCAGACTTCCGCTAATTTCAGGCAATCTGCCACTCACAGTTAAGACTTTTTGCGTGAGAAATTAAAAGTCCAGAAAATTTGAACATCAAGTTGACAGGTTTTTCACTAAACCCTGTACCACACAATCCCGAGTTTTAAGGACCTTTAGGAAGAAGCCTTTTGAAAACATTGTGGGAAAAGGAGGAAATGCTGGTAACCAGCATTTTCTCTTTTTCCCACAATGTTCTCTACCCTTTCACAGACAATTTCTGCCACGTTATCTGCATTTACTTTGTTGTCTCCCAATGCTTTTGATTTAGGCAAGTTCAAAGTTTTTGGCGCTTGGTAAGGAATTAACTTGAACTACTCACAGCCTGTCAGTTTCATTAATTCTTCAAAAGCTGGTGTCATTGTGTCACAAAATTAGACCTGCCCGATCAAACCTTGCATGTTCAGATCGCTTCAAAAGATACTTAACTCCTTACCAAACAACAAAATTTTAGGCTGGTCCAAATTTGCAGACGACAAATGTTCAAAAAATTATGAAATATGACTTTAAAAGGGTAGAAAACATTGTGGGAAAAAGGAGAAAATGCTGGTTACCAGCATTTTCTCCTTTTCCCACAGTGCTTTCAAAAGCCACCTTTGTCAGGGTCGTTGAAAGTCGGAATTGTGTGGTAAAGGACTAATTTTGCAAAAGATTTGTGTCTTTACCACAGAGAAAAACTTCCAACTTGTCGAAATCAAAAATGGAGTCCTGGCTCACTTACAGTAGTAAAGTGTAGGACCAGTGACCTGGGGGCCCCAGGCTTGAGCATCATTGGACACTCTGGGTTTTTTGTTGGAGTGTCCTTTGGCAAGACAGTTCAGAGCCCGAGCCTAGTACTGGTGAGACCCAGGACATCTATAAAATATCAGCTTACCAAGAGATACGACTGAAATACAAAGTTGAAAGCAGCATAAAACACCATTAAAATCAATCAATCAGCAAAACTGAAAGAATGTGCAGATGACAAATTCATTGTCACTTGAAAGATGATTTCTGTCTTTGAAGTGGTTGAAAACATTGTGGGAAGAGGAGAAAATGCTGGTTACTTGCATTTTCTCCTTTTCTCACAATGTTTTCTTTTTAAGCCTTCCTCCTCATGGTTGCTAAAACTTGGAATTATTTGAGGAAGAGTTCTTTTAACCCTTTCCCAAACGATAAATTTTAGACCAGTCCAAATTGAAGAGCTTGCAGACGACAATTTTAAATTTGATGAAAATGGCAGAAAGTTCTCAAAAAGGGTAGAAAACGCTGTGGGAAAAGGAGAAATTGCTCGTTACGAGCAATGTCTCCTTTTCCCACAGTGTTTTCAAAAGACTTGAACTGCAGACACGTGAAAACCAGGGCTTGTTTCGGAAAGCGTTAATATCAAGTGCCTGCATTTTAGACCTGACCAAACTGAAAGCATAAAGTATATGTACAAATTAAATCTCTCGTAAAATGGGTTTCGTATGTGAAAGGTTGGAAAACATTGTTGGAAATGGAGAAAATGCTGGTAACACCAGCATTTTCTCCTGTTCCAACATTGTTTTCAAAAGCCTCTTTGCCCAGGGCTGTTAAAACTCAGGACTGTATAGTAAAGCATGAAGAACTATTTTTTGTAAAATTTGCGAAATTTCAACTTTCTGTTTAAGACGTGGCAATTTCCAAACACCCAGAAATAATTCATTGAAAGTGCCTCTTAACCCTTTCCCAAACGACAAATTTTGGACTGGTCCAAATTGAAAGAGTTTGCAGGCGATAGTTTTAAATTTGATGAAAATGGCAGAAAGGTCTCAAAAAGGGTAGAAAACACTGTGGGAAAAGGAGAAATTGCTCGTTACAAGCAATTTCTCCTTTTCCCACAGTGTTTTCAAAAGACTTGTACTGCAGTCATGTGAAAACCAGGGCTTGTTTGGGAAAGGGTTAATTACATCACAGTAATTGGAAATTCTTGGACTTTTTGCATTAGTCAATCTAAAACATGCCACATCAGTTGTCTTGGAAACTAATTAAAGAATTTTACACTCTTCCGTATTTGAAGGGTAATTAAACTGGTGTGCGTATGAACAGCTATTTTCCCCCAAAAAAACAGTAATTTTGAGTGCGCTGCAGATAAAGTTACTTTTAACTCTTTACCAAACGACAAAATTTTAGACTGGTCCGAATTGAAAGCATTTGCAGACGACAAATTACATGTGGCTAAAATGATTGCATTTGTTTCTGAAAGGTTAGAAAACATTGTGGGAAAGGGAGAACGTGCTGGTTACCGGCATTTTCTCCTTTTCCCCGCAATGTTTTCAAAAGGCTTCTTTCTCAGGGTCATTAAAAGTTGGGATTGTGTGGTAAAGGGTTAACCCATTACCACACAATCCCAAGTTTTAACGACCTGTCTGGAAGAAGCCTTTTGAAAACATTTTTGGGAAAAGTCAGAAACTGTGGTCTACACTATGAAAGACAAATTCCATCATTTGAACCACATTTAAATTGTCATCTGCAAAGGCTTTCAGATTTGGAAAGCGCTGAATACCATATATTTTCTCCTTTTTCACGGTGTTTTTACTCTATCGAAAACAGAAATCATCATTTGAGCTATGTTTATTTTTTACGTTTATCCTTCAATTACCGGTAAGACGTCTAAATTTTTGTTGTTCAGTAGAGTTAAACTGTTATAAAGATAATTGCACTCTTAATTAACCTTATACCATACAATCCCGAGTTTTAACGACCCTGAAGAAAATGCCTTTTGAAAACATTGTGGGAAAAGGAGAAAATGCTGGTAACCAGCATTTTCTCCTTTTCCCACAATGTTTTCTACATTATCATATACAGAAATCATCATTTGAGCTACTTTCAATTTGTCGTCTGCAAATGCTTTCAGTTTGCACCATTCTCAAATATTGTCGTCTGGTAAAGAGTTAATTTTGATTCTTATGGAGAAATTTCACAAACAGGGTCTCCACGTCAAACGCAGAAACTTGGAAATTCTCTTCTAAGACTCTCTAATCCTCCTCATTTGCATAGTCAGAAAACATTTCTTCTTGAACATTTAACTGTTTTATCACATGGCAAAAATTTAGACTTGTCCAAATTGAAAGCACTTGCAGACAACAATTTAAATGTGGCTCAATTAAGTGATTGAATTTGTCCATGATAGGGTAGAAAACATTACGGGAAAAGGAGAAAATGCTAGTTACCAGCATTATCTCATGTTCCCACAATGTTTTCCAAAGGCTTCTTCCTCAGGGTCGTTAAAACTCAGGATTGTTTGGTAGAGTGTTAAAATTCAATCATTCAAATTTGGAAAAGTAAAATTGATAGGATTCAGTTGTTTGAATGTATGTTGTTATGCCTTTGCAGAGAACAGTGATGTAATAAAAAGGCACTTTCAATGAATTTTACCACCCCACTTCCGCCCCCCCCCCCCCCCCCCAAAAAAAAAAAAATGTAGACAAAAAAATTTAGAAATGAATAAATTAAAAGAATTTGCAGATGACGATTACAAAATGCCTCAAAGGATGGAATTTGTCTCTAAATGGGTAGAAAACATTGTTGAAAAAAGACATAATGCTCTTTGCCATCATTTTCTCCCTTTTCCCAAAATGTTTTTCAAGAACAGTCCTCCCAGGGGTTGTTTGGTATAGAGTAAACCCAGGTAATCAGCATTTTCTCCTTTTCCCACAATGTTTCGTACTATATCAAAGACAATTTGCATCATTTGTGCCACATTTAAATTGTCTGCAAAGGCTTTGAATTTGGACAAGTGTACATTTTTGTCATTTAGTAAAGAGTTAAATCCGTTATCACACAATCCCAACTCTTAACGACCCTGAAGAAGAAGCCTTTTGAAAACATTGTGGGAAAAGGAGAAAATGCTGGTTACCAGCATTTTCTCCTTTTCCACCAATGTTGTTTACTCTATGAAAGACAAATGTTATGTTTTTGAGTTACATTTAATTTGTCGTCTGCAAATGCTTTCAGTTTGAGCAAGGCTATAATTATGTCGTTTGGTAGAGTTAACTACATGATAGCCAGTCTACTGAATTATAAAGTATTCTACAAGATAAGAACAGATAAGAAATGGCAGTTGGATCATAAACAAATTGTGCAGCAATTGCAATTAGACATTTACTTATCTGCCTTTATTTGCTTGTTATCTGTTCCAACAGAACGCCCTACTGTTATAGAGAAATAAACCCATTACCATACAATTCTGACTTTTAATGATGCAGAAAGAGAAGGCTTTCTTGAAAACATTGTGGGGAGAAGGAGAAGATGCTGGTAACCAGTATTTTCTGACCTTTTCCCACAAATGTTTTCTGTCCTATCAGAGACAGAAATCATCATTTTAGCAACATTTAATTTGTCATCTGCAAATGCTTTCTAAAATGGACCAGTCTAAAATTTTGTCGTTTGGGAATTTGGGTTAACCCTTTACTGCACAATGACGCCTTTTGACGCCCCTGGGAAAGAAGCCTTTTGAAAACATTGTGGGAAAAGGAGAAAATGCTGGTAACCAGCATTTTCTCCTTTTCCCACAATGTTTTCTACCTGATCAAAGAAAAATTGCACCATCTGAGCCACATTGAAATTGTCGTCTGCAAATGCTTTCAACTATGACAAGGCTATAATTTTGTCGGCTGGTAAAGGGTTAAGTCTGATTTTCACCGAGATTATGGATGATTTACCTTAGGAAATGAATTCCGAGCAGACATTTTTGAAAATGTTTTTGAAAAATAGGGATATGTACCGCAAAAGCATTGTGGTTAAAAGAAAAATTGCTTGTTATTAAGAATTTCTTCAGGTCAGTCTGCGCTGACTGCAAAGGCTGACATGAATCAATAATTTTTGCAGATGCATTAAGACCCCCTTTCACAGAGCATAGCTCAAATACATGTGCTGATGACAAATTAAATGGGGCTCAAGTGAGGAGACTTGCTTTTAATAGACTAAAAATAAATCATTGTGGATCAAGGAGAAAATGCTGGTTCTAGGTTGCCTTTCAGACAGTTTCCAAACAATGTAGATCAAAGATCTTGATCTACACTAGTTGGAAGGCAGCTAAAGTTGTGAAAGGAGCTTTAGGGGTTAAGGTATTTTTGTCACTCTAAGTGTAACCTTTTCACCAGATAATTAATTTTAGATTTATCCAGATTGAACAATTTGCAGATGACAAATAAAATGCAGCTCACATTGTGACATTTGCTACAGAAATCAAATGTAACTAATAAATTTGAAATTTATTTTGGGGAAAATCGTGACATTTTGGAATCGAAATGAAATGTAACTAAAAATTGATATTTGTATTGAGAAGGGGACAAAACATTGTGGGAAAAGGAGAAAATGCTGGTTACCAGCATTTTCTCCTTTTCCCACATGGTTTTCAAAAGCCACTTTTCTCAGGGAATGGAGTTTGGTAAGGGCTTCAAATTGTTGTCTTCAGATCTTAATTTATCAGAACAAAAAATCATTTATTTGGTTTTATCTGAGACAGTTGGACCATTTACTCACAAAGAAACGGTTTGCTTTGTTTGGGCTTTACCTCCAGTTAAAAAGGATTGTTTTACCATTTATAATCTTGATTAATAATCATGATCGTATGTCCCGGATTGTATCAGATGTCCGGATAGCCATCTACATGACACGACAAAAACGTGAGTCATCCCAGGCCTAAAAAATTGATTAGTTTTTGAAAGATATATTTTTTTAGGCGTAAGTTCCCCCCCCCCCCCCCCTTTTCACAGTAATGACAGTGCTGGTAGATGTGATTAAGAGACACATCTGCAAAATGATTTTTTTTTTGAAGAAAAAAAACTAGTTACAAAAGAAAAACAGCTTTCAAAACAAAAGAATTTGGTTAAATTTTTACCATATGGCAATTTTTTTTACTTGATCTAATTGAAAGCATTTGCAGTCAACAAATTAAATGTTGCTGAAATTAAAGGATTTATTTTTCATCAGGCTGAAAACAGTGTGAGAAAAAGAAGAAAATGCTAGTCACCCAGATGTTTTAAAAAACCTAAATTCTTCCTCAGGGTTGTCAGATGCTGGGACTGTTTGGCAACGAGTGAAAGGAGGTCTCGCAGGAATTGATACAAGCAACTGAACTTTTTCCCACATTATTTTCCAGATCATGAAAAATTTAACTTGGGCAACTTCTAGCTCAGTCGGTAGCGTACAGGACTTGAGAACAGGAGGTCGCTGGTTCGATCCCCGGCTTGGCCAATTTCTTTCCTAGGATTGATGATAGTCATTGCGACAGGATTCATTCCTCTCTCACCGCTGACCATTGTTTTGACGATGGTTATGTGGGAAAGCAGCCAGTGGCTTGGAAAGAATATTGTGCTGAGTACTGGTAAAAAGAAACTCCAGGAAAGCATGGATAGGTGCACTGGCCGCCGTGATATAACTGAAATAATGTTGAAAAAGGCGTTAAACACCATACAATCAATCACCTGGGCAACTTCTTTTTGTTACTATATACTGGTAAGGCCTGTAAAGATGGGGGAATGTGGAGATGAAAAGGACAGACATGAAATCTCAAAAAGCTTAAATTTATTGTAGCATGAGATCTGTCTTGGAATACAATTTAAGTATTTGCTAGTATTTAAAGACTGCTATATGTAAGCTGTTAAAACCGTTTAAGCTGTTATTTAATGTATTTTCTACTCTTTCGTACTGATTTGGCTATAAATCTTATCTTTGAATGTCTGTTTCCTCATATCAGTCAGATGTTACATTCCTGTTTATAATTACATGTATGTGCAGCCTGATCTGAATCTTTACTCCCTGTCTTTCTTTTAATGGCTTCAGTTGTATTATTCCCTTTACATGCAAATATACTTTTCTCCTTTTTCTACCAAGTTTTCTGGCTTTCTAATGGCAACCCAACTTTTAATGACCCTGAGAAAGAAGCCTTTTGAAAACAATGTGGGAAAAGGAGAAAATGCTGGTAACCAGCATTTTCTCCTTTCCCCACAATGTTTTCCACCCTTCCCAAATCACTTTTCAATTTTTCAGTTACATTTATTTTGTCGTCTGCAAATGCTTTCAAATTTGGACCAGTCTAAAATTTTGTCGTTTGGTAAAGAGTTAATCTTAAAGTGTGTAAATATTGTCTGGAATAAGGAGAACCCTTTACCACACAATCCAGAGTTTTAACAACCCTGATGAAGACGGCTTTTGAAAATATTACGGGAAAAGGAAAAAAAAAGTACTAGTTTCTGGCATTTTCTATTTTTCCTATAACATTCCCTATTCTGTCAAAGGGAAAATCCCATATTATGAGCCACATTTAATTTGTCGTCTGCAAATGCTTTCAGTTTGAAGGAGTCTAGAATACTGTTTTCTTAACAGGGATTGAATTACTTTTACCAGAGACAAAATATTAGACTTGCCCAAATTTAAAGCATTTGCAGACGACAAGTTGAATGTGGCTGAAGTGATATGATTTGTCTGTGGAAGGACTGAAAACATTGTGGGAAAAGGAGAAAATGCTGTTACCAGCATTTTCTCCTTTTCCCGCAATGTTTTCAAAAGCCCTCCTCCCTGAGTTTGTCAAAACTTTGGATTGTGTCTTTGAGGGTTAAAATTCAGGAAGGGATTTTGGCATGTCAGATTGTTCAGTGGGAGATGAAGTGGCTGTTAAGTCGGACACTTTATACCTGTAATAATTCAAACTATCAACTTAATCCGGGCAATAACTTTAAAATTGTGATAATATCTTTCCGAGGCCTGTGTATGGCGTTGAGTCTTCCAGCCCCCAAAATGGCTGAAATTTATCACCATTTTTCAAGATTCGATCTCTAATGGATGAAATCTGTTGTCATTTTAAAGTAAGATGCAGATTTTATGTTTTGTGCAGTCTAATCTTGATCTAAACTGGCCACAAGAACAACTGGAGTTGTGGAAGGTCCTCTGACTCTTTACCAAACGACAAAATTTTAGACTAGTCCAAATTGAAAGCACATACAGCCCGCTCGGGTAGCTCAGTGGTTAGCAATTATCGGACTTGTGACATGGTATTTGCGGGTTCCATAATTATCTGGTTGAGGCAAACTTTCTTTCCGGCGATTTTTCGCCTCTCACCACTTATGCATGTGAGAAAAGTAGTCATTGACTTGGAAAGAAAGTTGTGTTAGTACTGGTGTGAGAAAGCCAGGAAACACATGGGTAGATGCACTGACCGCCATGATATGATCTTGGCTGTTGAAAAGGCGATAAACTTCAATACAATAGGAAAGCATTTTACGGGCGATGAAATAAATGTAACCCAAAATTTGAAACTTGTTTTAGGAAGGGTAGAAAACATTGTGGGAAAAGGAAAACATGCTTAGGTTACCAGCATTCTCTCGATTTCCCACAATGTTTTCAAAAGACTACTTTCCCAGAGTTAAGGGTTATATATACTCAAATTTGACAGATCCAAGATGTGGACCAACACAAAGAATTTATGAAAAAGATATCAAAATCAAAGCTTTCGACCCATTGGTAGACAGGGAGAGGAGATTTTGGTCAAATCATTCTCTTCAAAAGTCATAAAATACAGATAAATAACTGATAAGCAATTACTTTATAATGGATAACTCTTTACCAAACAAACATTTCTGGACTTGACCAAATTGAAAGCATTTGCAGATTACACGGTAAATATTTACCCCCAAAAAATCTGAATTGTTTTTGGAAGCATAGAAAACATTGTGGGAAAAGGAAACAATGCTGGTTTCCAGCAGCAACCAGTAATGTTGTGCAAGGAAGAAGGATGGGGTAGAAATCCTAGAAAACATTGTGGGAAAAGGAAACAATGCTGGTTTCTAGCAACAACCAGTAATGTTGTGCAAGGAAGAAGGATGGGGGTAGAAATCCTTGAGTTAACCCTTTACCACACAATCCAGAGTTTTAACGACCTTGAGGAAGACTGTTTTTGAAAACATTGTGGAAAAAGCAGAGAAAATGCTGGCAACCAGCATTTTCTTCTTTTCCCACAATGTTTTCTGGTCATTATAAGACAAATCACATCATTTGAGTTATACATGTATTTGATTTGTTTAACCCTTTACCACACAGTGCCGCCTTTTGACGCCCCTGGGAAAGAAGCCTTTTGAAAACATTGTGGGAAAAGGAGAAAATGCTGGTAACCAGCATTTTCTCCTTTCCCCACAATGTTTTCAACCCTATCAAAGAAAAGTTGCATCATTTGAGCCACATTGAAATTGTCGTCTGCAAATGCTTTCAGTTTGGACAAGGCTAAAATTTTGTCGTCTGGTAAAGGGTTAAACTTGTCTAAAATTTTGTCACATTGATAACTTGAGTTGATGTAAAACAAGTAAATGGACAAAAAAATGTACACTAAATGATGATATATTTTATATATTACAAATATTTTATACATTACAAATATTGTAAATTGCGCAAGATTAGAAATTTTATTGCTGCTGTTAAAATTGTTCTCTTTAACCCATAAATATCTTCAATTTTACGAAGGTGTAGGTTATTAAATATTTATTGTGTAACTTTTTACCATATAATATTTATGCCTGACTTACCCTTAACCCTTTATCACACTATCCCAAGTTTTTAATAACCCAACAGAAGACGGCTATTGAAAACATTGTGGGAAAAGGAGAAAATGCTGGTGACCAGCATTTTCTCCTTTTCCCACAATGTTTTCCTACCCATTCAAAGGTGAATTCCTATTGTCAAGTCATACTTAGTTGTTGTCTGCAAAAGCTTTTAACCCTTTCCCAAACGACAAATTTTGGACTGGTCCAAAATGAAAGAGTTTACAGGCGACAATTTTAAATTTGATGAAAATGGCAGAAAGTTATCAAAAAGGGTAGAAAACACTGTGGGAAAAGGAGAAATTGCTCGTTACGAGCAATTTCTCCTTTTCCCACAGTGTTTTCAAAAGACTTGTACTGCAGACATATGAAAACCAGGGCTTGTTTGGGAAAGGGTTAAATTGGGTATGTCTAAAACTTTGTTGTTTGGTAAGGGGTTAAAACTCGGGATTGTGTAGTATAGGGCTAAACCTGAGAATGAGGTTCTTAACTCTTTACCTAACAACAAAATTTTAGACTGGTCTAAACTCAAAGCAGTTGCAGACGACAAATTAAATGTGACTCAAATATTGAAATTTGTTTTGGGGAAGGTAGAAAACATTGTGGGAAAAGGAGAAAATGCTGGTCACCAGCATTTTCTCCTTTTCCCACAATGTTTTCAAAAGGCTCCTTTCTCAGGGTTGTTAAAAGTCGGGATTGTGTGGTAAAGAGTTAAGTAATGCCAAATGTTGGTTTTGATCAAAGCCATTTCTGCAATAATTTTATCCATCTATTCTTCTTATAAATTTACAACATGTATGGATTATGCCCACTGGCCACAATGATGAAACTGCCTGCTTTTGGTGATGTTATCAAAAATAAAACCCAAAACACACAGATAACTAGTCGGGCAAGAAAACTCAATGTTGATCAACCAGGAAAAGAATTAAGAAATTCCTAACAGTCCAGAATTGATTACGTTAGAGTCAAGTGTCAAAGCATGAATATTAATGATAAAAACCCATCTCATCGTAAAGTCCTTATTTATTATGTAAAACACACCCATTATTAGAATAATTGTTTGACGAGCTTATAAAAGTATTCTGCACAAATAAACCAATTTGCTTTTCACAAGCAATATTGCTTCTTTGCCCACAATACTTTCCATCATATTAGCAAAATAGGATTCTTTAAACTCTTTACCAAACAAAAAAATTTTAGACTGGTTCAAATTGAAGGCTTTTGCAGACAACAATATAAATGTGCTTCAAAAATTGAAATTTGTTTTGGGAAGAGTAGAAAACATTGTGGGAAAAGGAGAAAATGCTGGTTACCAGCATTTTCTCCTTTTCCCACAATGTGAAATCTTCAAAAGGCTTCCTTCTTAGGGTCATTAAAAGTCGGGATTATGTGGGAAAGGGTTAAACAAAATAGTATTTTCAATTTTGAATATTCTACAATAAGGTGTTAACTCTTTACCAATCGCCAAAATTTTGGACTGAACCGAATTGAAAGCATTTGCAGACGACAATTTAAATGTGCCTCGAATGATGGAATTTGTCTTTGATATGGTAGAAAACATTGTGGGAAAAGGAGAAAATGCTGGTTACCAGCATTTTCTCCTTTTCCCACAATGTTTTCAAAAGCCGCGTTCCTCAGGGTCGTTAAAAGTCGGGGTTTGTTTGGTAAAGGGTTAACCCTTTCCCAAACAAGCCCTGGTTTTCACGTGTCTGCAGTACAAGTCTTTTGAAAACACTGTGGGAAAAGGAGAAATTGCTCGTAACGAGCAATTTCTCCTTTTCTCACAGTGTTTTCTACCCTTTTTGATAACTTTCTGCCATTTTCATCAAATTTAAAAAGTGTCGTCTGCAAACTCTTTCAATTTGGACCAGTCCAAAATTTGTCGTTTGAGAAAGGGTTAAACTGATTCTGAGATGGCTTGAGTAAATAGATGAAACATTTTATTGGGAAAACAGTGTGGCAAATCCAAGGTTGTTTTGACCACATAATTATTTTGCACAATTTTTGGTTGGTACAGATCATTGATCTGACTATGCTTGCTGTGCAGTCTGATCTTGATCTACGCTGTTTGCTAAAAACTTTGGAATTTACTAAGCTAAGAGTGGAATTTGTAATAGGAGATGGTAGACCCAGGGGGAGGATTTGTGACAATAACAGATCCGATAGAATTGTCAAAATTGGTTTAAAGTTGTCCATCCGATTTTCTTTGATGTTTTTGAGAGTTATGAATTAAGGATAGTTTAGGCATTTATTTCCCCTCTTTTGTAAATTGCATTGTGAATTAAATCACAAATTTATCCCTTAGGGTGCCAAAAAAAAAATGACTTGGGCTTATTCTTTAGGCATTCAGCATGGCCGAGATATTGGAGCTTCGAAAGCTGTTTGGGACGTAACATCTTAATTAACCCATTACCACACAATCCCGACTTTTAACAAACCTGAGAAGGAAGCTAACTTGAAAACACTGTGGGAAAAGGAGAAAATGCTGGTTACCAGCATTTTCTCCTTTTCCCAACATGTTTTCAACCATTCTCATAACAAATATCAGCTTTTCAGGCACATTTATTTTGTCGTCTGCAACTGCTTTCATTTTGGACATGTCTAAAATTATGTTGTTTGGTAAAGAGGTATACCAGCAGCGTAGTCTTCAAGATCAGACTGCATGATAGATTAATAGGCCTCATCTTATTGTGCAGTGTCTACAAAGGCAACTCAAGTTGTAATTGACACTAATTATTACCAAACGACAAAATGCTATATTTGCCTAAATTGGAAGCATTTGCAGGTGATAAATTGAATGCGGGTCATGGTAAGCCTTTACCACACAATCCCAAGTTTTAACGAACCTGAGAAAGAAGCCTTTTGAAAATATTGTGGGAAAAGGAGAAAATGCTGGTAGCCAGCATTTTCTCCTTTTCCCACAATGTTTTCTACCCTTCCCTAAACAGATTTCAATTTTTGAGTCACTATTATTTTGTTGTCTGCAAATGCTTTGAATTTTGACTGGTCTAAAATTTTGTCGTCTGGCAAAGAGTTAAGAGAATTGTTTATGATGGAGTAGAAAACTTCATGTGAAATAGAAAAATGTTGGTTACCAGCCTTTTCTCCTTTTACCAAAATGTTTTTCAAAAGTCTTCTTCAAGATTGTTAAAAGTCGGGATTGTTTGGTAAAGGGTTAACACAGTACCTCTGGCAAACAATTTTGCAGCAGGCTTCTTAAAAAATATTCAGTCAGTATATGGATATTTGTAACTAGTGTTTAACTCTTTACCAAACAACAAAACATTGGCTTTATCTAAATTAAAAACAATTGCAGATGGCAAATTAAACGTAACTCATAAAATGAAATTTGTCTTTCATGGGCCAGAATACGTTGTGGGGAAAAGGAGAAAATGCTGGTTACCAGAATTTTCTTCTTTTCCCACAATGTTTTCAAAAGGCTTTTTCCTTAGGGTTGTTAAAAGTCGGGATTGTGTAGTAAAGAGTTAACCCTTTATCAACAATCCTTGTTTTTACTCTTTTATGAAACAACAAAATTTTGTGCTTATCAAAATTGAAAGCATTTGCAGACCACAAATGCAACTCAAAATAATAAATTTTGTCTATAGTAGGGTAAAGACTTAACCATTTACCAGACAAGAAGATTATAAACTCCTCCATTTTGAAAGCATAATTGCAGGCAACAGATGGAATGTGTCTTTAGAAGGGTAGAAAACATTGTCGGAAAAGGAGAAAATGCTGTTTACGAGCATTTTCTCCTTTTTCCCCACAATGTTTTCAAAAGCCTTCCCTCTCAAGGTCATTAAAACTCGGGATTGTGTGGTAAAGGGTTAACAACCCTGAGGAAAAAGGGTACTTGTTGCAAAAGGAAGTAATTCTTGGTATACTGTTTTCTGTAGTAGTCTGCAAGAAAGGTTTCAGCTAGAGGCAATAAATTTTTAAGATTGCCTTATCATTGTATGGGAGGATATTATTGTTTCAAAACTTTTGAGATGCCCCCAAAATATGATACCCAAATTTTTATAATGCAGTTCACATAACGATAAATTTAACAGAAATGATTTACTTAAAGTTCATGGAGTAGGAAACATGTCTACCAGATTCATGTACTTCATTAAAATTAGGCAATAAAAGTTAATTGGTAATGAATTTTAATAAGTTTGGTCAAATCTGCAGCACTGAGGAAATTGAAATTTGGTTCAAGGGAGACAACTCTAAATTTTATATCTCCTTTCTGGCTTGTCTACTTTGACAAGTCAAATTGTAGGGATAGAATAAATTTTACTGATGTATGGAAATGGTTCTTGAAAATGGAGCAGATGTTTGCTTTCCTTCGATATTTTCATAAACTCTTACCTCTTTATCAAAAGACAAATATGTAGACTTGTCCAAATTGAAAGCAGTTGCTGACAACAATTTTTAATGTGGTTCAAAAAATGAAACTTGTATTTGATAGAGTAGAAAGCCTTGTGGGAAAAGGAGAAAATGCTGGTTACCAGCATTTTCTCCTTTTCCCACAATGTTTTCAGAAGGCTTCATCCTTAGGGTCGTTAAAACTTTTGTGGTAAAGGGTTATCAACCTTAGTTTTTGCAGTGTTGTGATTTACTTTATTTTGAACAGCTTTCTGCCCTGCAGCAATCAATAGAAAATGCTGGTTACCAGCATTTCCTCTTTTTCCCACAATGCTTTGTATCCTTTCAAAGAGACCTGTATTCACCAACCATTCTTAAGAACATTCTTTGTCTTATTCTCTATGATCATCTAAATCTGAAAGTAACACGAGTTTTGATTGGCTAAATTAAATAGTTTAGCCAATAAGAGGTTGAGTTACTTTCAAATTTAGAAAATTCTGGAAAATGAGGCTAAGAACATTCTTAACCTTTAAGCTGCTGATCGTGACCTACAGACCTTTTGCGGACAGTGTAGATAAAGATCAGACTGCACAGAACATGCAGTCTGATCTTTGATTTACACAGTGCGATACAGTATTTTCTTTCAGGTGAAATCAACTTTGAAACCGCAATGTTTTGCTTTTTAGTATTGAGTAGAAATTTGCATTTCATTTATTCAGCAGTTTGAGTGTTAAGAATAGTTGGTGAATACCAGCCCAGTTCTAGGTTTGAGCCACATTCAGTTGGTTGTCTGCGTATGCGTTCAAATTGGGCAAATTTGTTGGACAATGTTGTTGAACAATGTGTTCATCTGGTAAAGTGTAAAGTGCTGTAACCCAATATGGACTATGCTTTTTGCACTGATTTCTTTCTACAAGTGTCTATAGAATGGTGAATATGAAAAAAAAAAAGATTCAAAAAGGAAAGAAAAATGTTATCAATACTAACCAAAATAGGCTACAGGGGGTAAAATGGGGTCAAATAGAATTAATATTGATCTGAAGTAGATATGTGATCGTAATTATTGATAGCTGCGGAAAGGAGACATTGAAAGGCTTGAGTAGTAAAAGTTTGGCCTTCAGTCTGATAATTAACCCTTTACCAAATAATCCCAAATAATTCCGTGTTGTAATGACCCTTAGATACAGGCCTTTTGAAAACATTGTGGGAAAAGGAGAAAATGCTGGTAACCAGCACTTTGTCCTTTTCCCACAATGTTTTCTGCCATTTCAGAGACAAATCTCATCATTTTAGCTACATTTTATTAGTTGTTCGCTAACCAGCATTTTCTCCTTTTCCCACTATGTTTTTCTTCCATATCAAAGAAAAATTGCACCGTTTGAGCCACACAGAAATTGTTGTCTGCAAGTGCTTTCAGTTTGGATAAGGCTAAAGTTTTGTCGTCTGGAAAAGGATTAAACAGCAAAAGGATAAAAAGCTGCCTGTCAAACAGACAAATCAAGTTTATCAGAAAATAATGTATTGTTTATTTATACTTACAGCAACTGGACGGGGTCTAACAGGTTCTGGAACAGTCTCGGTGTACGTGGAGGACGTCAACGATAATCCACCGATGTTTGAACAGAATGGTACATACATTGCCCACATCAGTGAGAACGTGAGTGTCAACACAGAAGTTATCATCATTAAGGCCACAGACGAAGATGAAGGAGTTAATGCACAAATCATGTAAGTAAATTTATCAGGTCAAGGTCACAACATCTTGGGCAAAACAATTGTAATGTTTGCTATGCAGCATGATATCAGGGATTTCTACCAAGGCTGTTCAAATTATTGCCATGGGGTCAAACTTTGGTCTTACTGGAGGGGGTAGGGTGTCCCAAATTGTTCTGTGGTTAGTGATTGAGGGCCATTCTTGCCCTTTTGTTGGAAAACTTCTTGTGGAAATGCTTTTGTTCAGAGTTTGTTGTGATAGTCATCGCAACAGGATTCATTACTCTCTCACCTCTGACCATTGTTTCGACAATGGTTATGTGGGAAAGCAGCCACTGGCTTAGAAAGAATATTTTGCAGAGTACTGGTAAAAGAAACTCCAGGAAAGCATGGATAGGTGATATAATTGAAATAATGTTGAAAACGGCATTAAACACCACACAATCAATCAGTCAGAATTTGTTGATATTCAGTCTGAATGATACTGGATAAGACCTGTTAGTATTCATTAAAATCATCTTCACAGCATGTCAAAAATACATAATTTCTTTTGGGGCTATTGTGCAATACAGATTTCCTTTAGTTTGATGACTATTGATGCCAATGACCTGTATGGCACATGCAATTTATTAGGCAGTGGAGCGATACAGGGCGATCATGGCCCTCTTGCATAGGAAAACATGGGCTCTGTTACACTAAATAATGACTTGCTTGATTTAAACCATAGAAGTTTTATATAAAATGTCAAGCCTGCTTTAGTTAATTCATGCAGCAACTTAATTTAATGTATTGGTGTTATATATCATAAATCATGACTTGATTATTTTTCAAAATTTGACCTTTAAGTCTATACCAAACAACAAAATTTTGGACTTGTCCAAATCCAAAGCATTTACAGATGACAAATTAACCCTTTATCAAAGGACAAAAACTTAGGTTGGTCCAAACTGAAAACAATTGCTGATGACAATTAAATGTGGCTCATATGGTTGGAGTGAATTTGAAAGGTTAAAACGTTGTGGAAAAAGGAGAAAATGCTGGTTACCAGCATTTTCTCCTTTCCCTACAATGTTTTTAAAAGCCCTCTGTTAAGGCACTTTAAATTCATGATTGTTTGGTAAAGGGTTAAATTATCAGGACATTGAAATCTTCGAGTTTACAGAAGAAATTGCTTTTTGTCTGCAAGTTAATGGGTGGGGTAGGGGCATCTCATTTTGATTTTGGTGATGCTTACCTAACAGTATTTGGTATTCATAGTTCTTTTTCAAAGTTACTTAATTTGTTCAACCCTGTACCATACAATCCTGAAATCAGTAACTCTGAGGGAAAACGCTTTTGAAAACATTGTAGGTAATAGAGAAAATGCTGGTAACCAGCATTTTCTCCTTTTCCCGTGCTGTTTTCTAACCAAAACTTCCATCATTTGAGACATGTTTAATTTGTCATCTGCAAATGCTTTCAATTTCCAATTAGAAATTTTGTCGTCCAGTAGAAAGTTTGAAGTTAAAGCTTGCATTTCAAATCTAGAATCACTGAAACAGGACAACCAAGAAAGTAGAAAACAGGTCATTCGCAGTGCAAACTGCATGCAACCCTTACAGAGAGTAAATTTGAACAGTAAGGCAATTGAACATCAAATGAAAAATGGATAGCAAAGCTAAACATCAGTGTTGACTCTACCAAGTGTGCAGTCTTCTGTCTTGCTGTTAACCCATTACGACAGAGTTACTAGTTTTAACCCTTTCCCAAACGACAAATTTTGGACTGGTCCAAATTGAAAGAGTTTGCAGAAGACAATTTTAAATTTGATGAAAATGGGAGGAAGTTCTCAAAAAGGGTAGAAAACACTATGGGAAAAGGAGAAATTGCTGGTTATGAGCAATTTCTCCTTTTCCCACAGTGTTTTCAAAAGATTTGTACTGCAGACACATGAAAACCAGGGCTTGTTTGGGAAAGGGTTTAGGACCCTGAGGGAGAAGGCTTTGGAAAACATCGTGGGAAAAGGAGAAAATGCTGGTTTCCAGCATTTTCTCCTTTTCCCACAATGTTTTCTACCCTTCCAAAAACAAATAACAATTTTTGACTCACATTAATTTTCATTTTTTGTCTGCAAATGCTATTCATTTTAGACAAGTATAAGATTCTAGAGTTTAGTGAACAATTAACCAAACTATAAAATTTAAGCATCACCCATATTGACTGCATTTGCAATTTGCCACAATATTTTCAAACATGGTTTGCTTAAAAGAAACAGAAAACTGATTTTCTGATAGAAATGGGATTTAAAAAAAAAAAAATCACAAAATAAGGTTAGTTTAATGAGAAAGGATTGGCTTGTTAACAGAATGATGACAAAATTTTAGATTTGATCAAATTTGAAAGCATTTGCAGATGACAAATAATGATAGGATTTAAAACGGTAGAAAAAAATTATGGGAACAGGAGAAATTTTCTAACAACTTTTTCAAAAATCTTCTTTCTTATGGTTGTCAAAACTCGGTATCCTTTGCTAAAGGGATTGACAAGTGTCCATGCTCTTATGTTGCCAATAGCCAAAGTATTTATCAAACTTATGCAAAGAGATTAATATCTAATTAAATATGCTTCTTAATTTCTGCATACATAGATTAGAAAATTTATGAAAGCTGCCTTTGTGATTTCATGTATCAGATTTCACGAGATTATGGCGAATTCCATTTTTCACCGTGTTCAGTTTTTTTTTTTTAACTCTTTATCAAACAATCCTGAATTTTAATCCCCCTGAGAAAGAGAGGTTTCAAAAACATTTTGGGAAAAGGAGAAAATACTGGTAACAAGCATTTTCTCCTATTCTCATGATGGTTTCTACTCTTTTAACCCATTACCACACAATCCGGACTTTTAACAACCCAGAGAAAGAAGCTTTTTGAAAACATTGTGGGAAAAGGAGAAATGCTGGTAACCAGCATTTTCTCCTTTTCCCGCAATGTTTTCTGCCCTGCCTAGAACAAAGTTCATTTTCTCAGTTGCAATCATTTTGTTGTCTGTCATGCTTTCAATTTTGACTAGTCTAATATTTTGTCATTTGGTAATGAGTTATAATTCCTTTCCACAAAATCCTTAGTTTTAACAACCCTTAGAGAGAAGGCCTTTGAAAACATGAGAAAAGGAAAAATACTGGTAACCAACATTTATCCTTTTCCCAGTGTTTTTACTCTTTCAAAGAAATTTTCCTCCATTTGAGCCACTTTTGATTTGTCGTCTGCAAATGCTTTGAATTTGGACCAGTCTAACATTTTGTTGTTTGATTAACCCTTTCCCAAACAAGCCCTGGTTTTCACGTGTCTGCAGGACAAGTATTTTGAAAACACTGTGGGAAAAGGAGAAATTGCTCGTAACGAGCAATTTCTCCTTTTACCACAGTGTTTTCTACCCTTTTTGAGTCCTTTCTGCCATTTTCATCAAATTTAAAATTGTCGTCTGCAAACTCTTTCAATTTGGACCAGTCCAAAATTTGTTGTTTGGGAAAGGGTTAAGAGTTTAGCTCTAGGGATATTTATTGTCTACTTCTCAAAGTTAAATGTGGTCCTGTATAGCTCAGTGGTAAAGTTTAGGACTCATAACCTGGGGGCCCTGGTATGAGTCTCACTGGAGGCACTTGGTGTTTTTTTTTTTTTGGTAGGCATGATCTTGGGCAAGACACTTTAGAGCCCTAGTTTAGTTCTGGTGAACACCAGGACATACAAGCATCTGTGAGCTGTCACAATGATTTGATCAAAATAATGTTGAAACCAACATTAAACATCATTCCTTCAATCTTACAGTGAAATACTTGTATTTCCAGAAAGAGAGCGAAAAGAAAATAAAAGGGATATTTTCAATTAACCCTTTCCCAAACAAGCCCTGGTTTTCACGTGTCTGCAGTACAAGTCTTTTGAAAACACTGTGGGAAAAGGAGAAATTGCTCGTAATGAGCAATTTCTCCTTTTCCCACAGTGTTTTCTACCCTTTTTGATAACTTTCTGCCATTTTCATCAAATTTAAAATTGTCGTCTGCAAACTCTTTCAATTTGGACCAGTCCAAAATTTGTCGATTGGTAAAGGGTTAAACCCCATCTTTCCACAGATTTTGCATATTTTTGAGGGCAATTTCGGAGATCATTTTTGGAAAAAGCCTCCCACTTTCCATATTAAATTGAAGTTATTATTACACTGAGGGATTCATTTCCATTCCACATTCCTACATAAGTATCAGATTTTATGTCCTGTGTTCTGAAAGGAAAGAATGATCAGTAGTTATTGGTGTCATTTTGTATTGTATTAACTCTTTACTAAACAACAAAATTTCAGACTAGTCCAAATTGAAAGCTTTTGCAGACGACAAAGTAAATGTGACTGAAAAAATGAAAGGTGTGTTGGGAAGGGTAGAAAAGATTGTTGGAAAAGGAGAAAATGCTGGTTACCAGCATTTTCTCCTTTTTCCACAGTGTTTTCAAAAGGCTTCTTTCTCAGGGTCGTTAAAACTCGGGTTTGTGTGGTAAAGAGTTAATTCTTTGCCAAACAATCCCATGTTTTAACAGCCCTGAAAAAAGTGGCTTTTGAAAACATTGTGGGGAAAGGAGAAAAGGCTGGTTAGCAGCATTTTCTCCTTTTTCCACTATGTTTTTCTACCCTTCCACAAACAAATTTCAAATGTTAAGTTGGGTTTATTTGTCGTCAATTTAGGAAAGTCTAAAATTTTGTAATTTGGTATAGAATTAACTTTTTAATGAAAGGCAAAATTTAAGGCAAGTTCAAATTCAAAGCATTTACAGACAGAATTAAGCATGGCTGTTATGATAGGATTTTTCTTTTAAAGGTGAGAAAATGTTGGCTACCAGCATTTTCTCCTTTTCTCATTATGTTTTCAGAAGCTTTCTCTTGCAGGATCATTCAAACTCAGGATTGTGTGCTAAAGGATTTGTTTTCCAAATAAATGGAATGATACACTTTCAGTCAGAAAGACCAATAACTGCAATTTCAGTGCTATTCCGTTCAGAATATTTTACAAAATATATTTATATAAATAAATATTTTTATATAATTATTAGACAGTGTGGATATAAGATCAGACTGAATGCCCTGTGATCTTAGTGTATTGTCTGCAAAAGCAACGAAAGTTGTTGCTAGCGTTCGAAGGGTTTGTGTAGATCTTAAAGAACGATAAGATAGGCTTGTCTCATTAACGTTAGTATTTGCAATTATGAACATGATTTATTAGTTGGGGGATCAGTCATTATGTTTTGTAAGTTTTTATTGAAAGTGTACAGGAACAATGCTTATTCATTGTGTGGTCCCTGGGTAATAAGCCATTGTAATTTTATGTGTTTTTTTTTTTACTATTTTAACCCTTTACCAGACGACAAAATTTTACACTTGTCCAAATTGAAAGCATTTGCAGACGACAATATCAGTGTGGCTCAAATGGTGCAACTTTTGTTTGATAGGATTTAAAACATTGTGGAAAAAGGAGAAAACGCTGGTTACCAGCATTTCCTCCTTTTCCCACAATGTTTTCAAAAGGCTTCTTTGAAAGGGGCATCAAAAGGCGGCATTGTGCGGTAAAGGATTACTAAGCTTTAAAAGTATCAGGAGACGTGATGACCAAGCTTAGACACTTAATAAAGTACTTTTTATGCAAATTTTTTTACCCTTTTCAGTTAATTCTTTATGAAACAATTCTGAATTTAATGGCCCTAAGATAGAACGCTTCTGAAAACATAATGGGAAAAGGAGAAAATGCTGGTAACCAGCATTTTCACCCTTTCTTCAGAATGTTTTTTATCATATCAAAGACACATCTCATAAAAATTAGCCATGTGTAATCTGTAGTCTGCAAGTACATGTACTTGCAAATTCAATATATCTAAAATTTTGTTATGTGGTAAAGAGTATTAAGTTTATGGTCACATAATGACCAAGAGTACACACCAAAACAAATTACTTTTTGTACAAATTTTGGACCCTTTTTAACTCTTAAAATGCCTTTCACGACTAAACTTGCCCTTGCGGCCAGTGTAGATCAAGATCAGGCTGCACAAAGCCTGATCTTTGACCAACACTGTCCACTTTGCTGAAACACTGTAGACAAAAACAACCTTGAAATTGCAGTTATTTGGGTCGTATTTGTAGGATGGAAATGTCCAATAGGTTTATTAGGCGCTCTAAGGGTTAACCCTTTCCCAAACAAGCCCTGGTTTTCACGTGTCTGCAGTACAAGTCTTTTGAAAACACTGTGGGAAAAGGAGACATTGCTCGTAACGAGCAATTTCTCCTTTTCCCACAGTGTTTTCTACCCTTTTGGAGAACTTTCTGTCATTTTCATCAAATTTAAAATTGTCGTCTGCAAACTCTTTCAGTTTGGACCAGTCTAAATTTTATCGTTTGGGAAAGGATTACAAATCATGTGGCTTGATGATTCCTCTTCCCAGCACTGTATTAGAGGTTACTACTTTGAGTCCCAGCTCTGGATCTCTGCTGTCTAAGGCGAGATACTGTAGTTTGTCATGTCACCTTTGAACCTTTGCCACTTTGTTGTCTAGGAAAGGCAGCTAAGTGCTGGTACAAAGCTCAAGAATGTCATGGAAAGGTGCTCTGTCATTTCATTTCAGTTTGTCAATTCACCTTTGAACCTTTGCCACTTTCGTTTTCAAGGAAAAGCAGCCAAGTGCTTGTACAAAAGATAAAAATTTAATTGAAAGGTGCCGTGTCAAGATCCACGTAACTGAAGCGCTGTTGAAAAGTAGAAGTGTGTAACGCCAGATAAACAATGTCAGTATTTACATTTCAGATACAGTTTGGCAAACAGTGAGGCTGAAGTATTCACCATATATCCAGATACTGGTGTTGTTTCTACGAGAGCAGAACTGGACAGGGAGACTGTGTCACAGTATACGATGGAAATAATTGCAAGGGATTCGAGTATGCTACCTCTATCATCAATGACAACACTCGTTATTTATGTGGATGATGTAAATGACAGCCCACCCGTGTTCGAACAAGAGTCTTACGCAAGAAATATGCTTGTGCCAGTTTCCGTAGGTGAGTAAATGTCTTCAGTGAAATTTAATGCCATCCGTCACATACAAGGGTGTGTATTCATTTACAATTCTGTATTTTGTGCTTTTTGGTTTTTCTTTGGGCTCTGTTGGAAGATTTTTGCAACTCATTTTTTGACTTTAGAGATCGTCTCTTGAGATTAACCCTTTCCCAAACAAGCCCTGGTTTTCATGTGTCTGCAGTACAAGTCTTTTGAAAACACTGTGGGAAAAGGAGAAATTGCTCGTAACGAGCTATTTCTCCTTTTCCCACAGTGTTTTCTACCCTTTTGGAGAACTTTCTGTCATTTTCATCAAATTTAAAATTGTCGTCTTCAGACTCTTTCAATTTGGACCAGTCTAAAATTCATCATTTGGGAAAGGGTTAAGTCTGCCATACTACAATCCTGGGTTAAAACAACTGTTGGATGGGAGGCTTTTGAAAACATTTTGGTAAAAGGAGAAAATGCTGGTAACCAACATTTTCTCCTTTTCCCAAAATTTTTTCTATCCTTTCTGAGACATATTTCATTATTTGAGGCATGTTTAGCCCTTTACCACACAGTCCCATGTTTTAACGACCCGAGTAGGAAGCCTTTTGAAAACATTGTAGAAAAATGAGAAAATGCTGATAAACAGCGTTTTCTCCGTTTTCCATAATGTTTTCTACCCTATCAAAGACAAATTCCATCACTTGAGCCAAATTTGGATTGTCTTCTCCAAGTGCTTTTAATTTGAACAAGCTTTGTTAAGAGTTAAATTGTCGTATGCAAATGCTTCCAATATGGATGTGTCCAAAAATCTGTTGTTTGGTAAAGGATTAGTTAGTTTCACAGTATTTAATGTAATTTTCAGGAAACTTTGTGTTGGGAGTAACTGCTACAGATGCTGACGTTGGTGAGAATGGTCTTATTGTGTACAGTTTGTCACAAGAGAATGCTGACAGGTTCAATATCGACCCAGTGACGGGAGTCGTGACAGTGGGGCAGTCCCTTGTGCAAGGACAAACATACAACTTCCAGATAATTGCCACAGACAAGGTAAGGAAAAAATACCTTTAACTCTTTACTAAACGACAAAATTTTAGACTGATCCAAATTGAAAGGATTTGCAGACGACAATTTAAATGTAGCTCAAATGATGATTTCTGTTTCGGATAGGGTAGAAAACATTGTGGGAAAAGGAGAAAATGCTGGTTGCCAGCATTTTCTCCTTTTCCCACAATGTTTTCAAAAGGCTTCTTTCTTAGGGAGGTTAAAAGTCGGGATTGTGTGGTAAAGAGTTAAAGGCAGATTCCCAATCATGACAAGAAACTTGAAAAGAACCAATTGTTCAGTAGATTTACTTGTAAAAATAACTCGCTGAATGCTGAGGTCAAGGTTCAAATTTACCAGCTGTTCTTAAGAGCATTCTTAGTTTTCTCAAGAATTTTCTAAAATTAAAAGTAACAAAATTTCTGATTGGCTGAACCAGATGGTTAGCCAATCAGAAGTTGTGTTACTTTCTAAATCCAGAATTAGACAACAAATGAAAATAAGAGTGGTACGTTGATACAGACCGAGGATACTGTATGTTTATGTGAGCGTTCAAAAATGGTGCTGGAAAGTCTTACGTGGAAACACGTTGCTTGCACTGAATGAAAAATGAACACTGATGAATGCCTATATACACTAGACTCATGTAAATCAAATAAGACCGTACAGAACAAATTGCAGTCTGGCCTTGAATCCTCTCTCTGCAGTACTCTTGAGCAATGTTTCTATCTTTACCACACAGTCCTATGTTTGAACGACCCTGCTACATAAGGCTTTTGAAAACATAGTTCAAAAAAAGGAGAAAATGCAAGTAAATGGCATTTTCGCCTTTTCCCATAATGTTTTCTACCCTTTTGAGAATAAACCCTATCACTTGATTCACATTTAATTGGTTGTCTGCAAACACGGTCAATAAACATAACTTTAAAATTTGATAAAGGGTCAAAGTTCATGATATTTCTTGTGTTGTTTTCCTTGGGGGGAAAAAAAAAAACATTACTATGGTTGAGTGCAGTTATTTTAGAATTTACGGAGTAAATTCTAGTTAACTCTTTACCACACAATCCCGACTTTTAACGACCCTGAGAAAGAGGCCTTTGGAAAACATTGTGGGATAAGGAGAAAATGCTGGTGACCAGCATTTTCTCCTTTTCCCACGTTTTCTACCCTATCAGTGACAATTTCCATCATTTAGGTAACATTTAAATTGTCGTCTGCAAATGCTTTCAGTTTGGACAAGTCTAAATTTTTGTCGTTTGGTAAAGAGTTAAAGCAAAGAATTTTAGAAATGTCTAGAAATCATTTCCTTGGCATTTTATTGGAAAAGTTTGTTTTTATCCTTTGTCAGGGCTTTGCTAGAAAGTGGAAAGCATTTGGCAAAGGACTAAATTTTGAACTTGTCCAAATCCAAAGCATTTGCAGATGATATGGCTCAAATGGTGAAAATTGTCCTTGAAAGGGAAGAAAACACTTTGGCAAAAGGAGAAAATGCTGGCTACCTGCATGTTTTCCTTTTCCCAAATTGTTTTGAAAAGCTGTCTTATTCAGGCTTCGTAAACTCTAGATTGTGTGGTAAAAGGTTAACCCTTTACCACACAATCCCAACATTTAACGACCCTGAGTAAGAGGCCTTTTGAAAACATTGTAGGAAAAGGAGAAAATGCTGGTAACCAGCATTTTCTCCTTTTTCCACAATGTTTTCAGCCCTTCCTAAAACAAATTTCAGTTTTTGAGTCAAAAGTCATTTTGTTGTCTGCAAATGCTTTCATTTGGGACAAGTCTAAAATTTTGTCGTTGGTAGAGTTAAATGAAGGTCAAATGATGGTGTTCGTTTTTGACAGGGAAGAAAAGATTGTTGGAGATTACATAATACTGATTTCAAGAATTGTTTCCCCTCTTCCCACAAAGTTTCAGGATTGCATAAACACAGAATTGGTCTGTGATGCATTACTATAAATGCTATCTATATCTGCACATTTGAATGTTATTTATTTATTTCCAGGGCTCTACACCTCTCAGTGCAGCCGTGGCTGTAACAGTGACTGTGACATCCAGTAGTGCTAACCCACCCACTTTCAACAGCATCCCAGATAACGTTCGAATCAAAGAAAATCGTGAACAACAGGATTTTGTCACGACAATTTCTGCAGTACCCTCTGTAACAAATACTCCTGTGACCTATAGCATTGTCGGTGGGAATATTGGTCAGGCTTTTGGAATGGACCCCAGCTCGGGCAGAATATTTGTGTCGGGCACAGTTGACTACGAGATTACCCGGGAATTTCATCTTTGGGTTGAAGCCAGACAAGCAGGAACTACTTCCGTATCAAACTATGGAAAAGTAGATATAGTCATAGAGGATATGAACGATAATGCCCCACAATTCTCCCAACCCTTTTATAACATGTCCATTATGGAAAACTTTCCATTAGGATCACCTCTGGGCAAGGTCAATGCCACTGACCTAGATTCTGGAGATAATGGACGAGTAAAGTTTGACCTGGCAGGTCCTGACAGTAGCAAGTTTAAAATTGACCCACTTACAGGACAGATCATGACCTTCACCTCACTTGATCGAGAGACATTGGACACATACAGCCTGATTGTTGTGGCTACTGATCAGGTGAGTATCATCTTGACTTTGAGGTAGTGGGTACAAGTTTTTTTATGTTAAGCCCTTTTAGCCAGGGGATAGGATTCTTTGATACCAAGGGGTCCTGCATGGCCCAGTGTGGGACTCTTGACCTGGAGGTCCCAGGTTTGAGCCCCAATGGATTCACTGGGTCTTTTGTGGTAGTGTCCTCAGGCAAGACACTTCAGAACCCTAGCTCAGCACTGGTGAAACTGAGGAAATACATGAATATGTGAGCTGTTGCCGTGATACAAATGAAATAATGTTGTAAGCGGCTTTAAACACCATTCAAACAACCAATCTTTGATGCCAGATTTTTACTTTCAGCCTCAACTCTTTATCAAAGGACAGAATTTTAGACTTGTCCAAATCAAGAGTGTTTGCAGACAGCAAATTAAATATGGCCTAATGGATGATTTCTCTCTTTAACACTTAAGCTGCTGAATAGATGAAACCCAAATTTCTACTCAGTACTAAAAGCCCAAACATTGAAGTTTCAAGGTTGATTTCACCGGAAAGAAAATACCGTATCAGACTGTGTAGATCAAAGATTAGACTGCATGTTCTGAGCAGTCTGATCTTGATCTACACTGTCCGCAAAAGGTCAGTGGGTCATGATTAGCAGCTTAAGGGTTAACCTTTTACCACACAATGCCACCTTTTAACGGTCCTGGGAAAGAAGCCTTTTGAGAACATTGTAGGAAAAGGAGAAAATGCTGGCAACCAGTTTTTTTTTCCCCCCACAATGAACATTTGAGCCACACTGAAATTATTGTCTGTAAGTGCTTTCAGTTTGGACAAGGCTAAAATTTTTTCATCAGGTAAAGGGTTAAAATGGTAGAAAACATTCTGGGAAAAGGAGAAAATGCTGGTTACCCAGAATCTTTTCAAAAGGCTCCTTTCTTAGGGTTGTTAAAACTTGGGGTTTTGTCGTAAAGGGCCTATAGTTAACTCCCTGAGGGTTATTTAATTCTGTACCAAACAATTTCAAGTTATAACAATTCTGAGAAAGCAAGGGTTTTGAAAACATTGCGGGTAAAGAGGAAAATGCTAGTAACTGGCAGTTAATTCTTTTGCCACAGTGTTTCTCCTTTTTTTTTTTTTTTTTTTTTCTTTTAAAGAAAAATCCCATTATGTGAATCAGTTCAAATGATTCATTTGCAAATGCATCCAATTTTGACAAGTCCTAAATTTTGATTTCTGCTGTTTTAACCCTTTCCCAAATGACAAATTTTGGACTGGTCCAAATTGAAAGAGTTTGCAGATGACAATTTTAAATTTGATGAAAATGGCAGAAAGTTATCAAAAAGGGTAGAAAACACTGTGGGAAGAGAAATTGCTCGTTACGAGCAATTTCTCCTTTTCCCACAGTGTTTTCAAAAGACATGTACTGCAGACACGTGAAAACCAGGGCTTGTTTGGGAAAGGGTTAACTTGGCAATGGTTTTCGATGAAATATATAAGAGCATGCTCTGTGAAAAAGGGGGTTTGATGTATTGGCAAACAGTATAGACCTAGGTCAGCTAGTGCATTCCATGCAGGCTGACCTGGGTTGAATTGATTGATTGATTGCATGGTGTTTAACTCCGCTTTCAGCATTATTTCAGTTATACCACGGCGGCCAGTGCACCCATCCATGCTTTCTTGAGTTTCTATTACCAGTACTCCGCACAATATTCTGTCCAAGCCACTGGCTGCTTTCCCACATAACCATCTTCGAAACAATGGTCAGCGGTGAGAGAGGAATGAATCCTGTCGCGATGACTATTATCAATCCTCGGAAAGAAATTGGCCAAGCCGGAGATCGAACCAGCGACCTCATGTTCTCAAGTCCTGTGTACTACAGACTGAGGTACAGGGGCTTGGCTGACCTGGGTTGAAACTATTTGTTATTGGTCAGTTTTCTGCATGTGATAGGAGCGGTCAACCTTACGATTAAATTGATTGGTAGACAAAGTTGATGTTACAGATCCATTATAATGTGATGACTTGCTTGGTATAATGAATCACAGAGATGCATTAAACCCCCTTTTGTCAGAACATGACTTGTGTAATATATGTGGTTACTATATGACGTGCAACACACGAAAAGGGACCTTTGGACATTTGCATAAAGTGTTGTCTCGGATTAGCCTGCGCAGTCTGCGCAGGCTAATCCGAGACAGCACTTTACGACTTTATAAGATTTTTTCATGCAGTAGACTTTCATGAAACAGAAAATCGTCTCGGATTAGTCACAGACTGCACAGGATGATCTTGGGACAACACACTTTTACACATATGTCTGAAGGCCCCTTTTTGTGTTTTGCACTCCATATGAATTTCATAGGAATATCTTCACGTTTTTGCTTCAGGGAGTGCAGAATCTGTCCTCAACTGCTTCAGTTAGAGTGAATGTTTTGGATGCCAACGATAACTCGCCAGCATTTGAACGCCAGTTCCGAGTCAAAATACCAGAAAACATGGAAGTTGGTAGTTTTGTCATTCGTGTCACCTCCACGGATAAAGACATTGGAGTTAATGCTATTGCACAGTATTCATTTACTGATGATGCGGATGGTACTTTTACTATTGAGCCAAACAGTGGTAATATTACGCTTAACAAACCTCTCGATGCTGAGAAGAATCATAGCTACAATCTACGAGTCTCGGCAACAGACGATGCTAATGTGGTGCGGGGTAACGTAGAAGTTGAGATAAACGACGTCAACGATAACAGTCCTGTGATCATTGAACCATACAGCTTCGATTTCCCAGAAATGAGCCCAGTAGGATCGTTTATTGGTCAGCTGAACGCTACAGACAAAGATGTGGAAGAACCCAATAACAAAGTGTATTTTGCTCTAAAATTAGCATCTGGGTTTTTCCATTTGGACAGTGATACTGGAAGAATTACCTCCCTTGAGAAATTGTACTTTGATCCTATGGTGCCTCCTACCTCCCCGCCCAACAGACATGAGCTGATTGTCGTTGCCAGAGATCTTGGGACCCCAGTTCAATCCTCGGAGAAAACGATTCATATCAATGTTATGGATTTCAATGATCATGCGCCAGTATTTGAGATGTCAAGTTACGAGACAGCTGTTCCGTACAATGCCCCTATCGACATAAGTATCCTCCAAGTGGTAGCAAGGTGCGTGACTAATGTATCATGTTCTCCATTGATCAACTCGTAACCTGAAAACCAAAATTTAGACCCATCCAAATTTTGTAGTGGACAAGTTTTATTTGGCTCAAATGATTGTCTTTACCAAACAATCCTGACGTTTAACGACCCTACGAAAGAAGCTTTTTGAAAACATTTTGGGAAAAGGAGAAAATGCTGGTAACCAGCATTTTCTTCTTTTCCCAAAATGTTTTCTAATCTCCCAAAAACAAATTTCAGTTTTTAAGTTAACATTTATTTTGTTGTCTGCAAATGTTTTGAGTTTGGTCCAGTCAAAAATTTTGTTGTTTGGGAAAGGGTTGGAGGGTACAAAACTCTGTATTAGGATTTTCAAAAGCCCTTTTCATCATGGTACTTAACTCTTCACCAAATGACAAGATCTTAGACTTGTCCAAATGGAATGCATTCGCAGACGACAAAATGTGACTTAACTCTTTACCAAACGACAAAATTTTAGACTGGTATAAACTGAAAACATTTGCAGACGATAAATTAAACGTGGCTCAAAAACTGACACTTGCCATTGCAAGGATAGAAAACATTGTGGGAAAAGGAGAAAATGCTGGTTACCAGCATTTTCTTCTTTTCCCACAATGTTTTCAAAAGGTCAGTTTGTCAGGGTCGTTAAAACTCAGGATTGTGTGGTAAAGGGATTTACCTATGATAGGGTAGAAAACATTGTGGGAAAAGCAGAAAATGCTGGTAACGATCTCAAAGACAGATATTGTCGTTTGTGCCCCATTTTATTTGTTGTCTGCAAACGCTTCCAATTTGGACTGGTCTGAAATTTTGTTGTCTGCTAAGGAGTTAAGATATGCAATTAACAATTTGTCCTAACCCTTTACCACACAGTCCCAACTTTTAACATCCCTAAAAAAGAAGACATGAAGACATTGTGGAAGAAGGTAAAAACGCTTGTTACCAGCATTTTTGCTTTTTCCTGTAATGTTTTCTACCCTTCAACAAACAAAATCTTACTTTTGAGTTACATTTGAATTGTTGTCTGCAAGTGCCTTCAATTTTGACAATTCTAAAATTTTGTCTTGGTAAAGAGGTAAATGTGACTTAGATGATTGGGTTTGTCATTGAAAAGATAGAAAACACT
This sequence comes from Tridacna gigas, assembly GCA_945859785.2. Taxonomy (NCBI): domain Eukaryota; kingdom Metazoa; phylum Mollusca; class Bivalvia; order Cardiida; family Cardiidae; genus Tridacna; species Tridacna gigas. The sequence goes on along the minus strand of OX244033.2, from coordinate 71,181,535 downwards.
GTAAGAAAAGGAGGAAAAGTGTGTTTTATCATTACTTTTCTCCTTTTTTCCCCCCACAATGAGTGTAACCCTTTGAGCACCTAATAAATCACACAGACATTCTAAATCTAGAAGTAAGACCCAAATAAATGCAATGTCGAGGTCAATTTTGCCAAGAGTGTCTCAGCAAAGGGGACAGTTTAGAGCAAAGATCATACTGCATGTTATGTACAGTCTGATCATGATTTATGTTGGCTGCAAAAGCAACCATATTAGTGAAAGGCGCTGTAAGGATGAAAAGGTTGAACAAACACAAGATGTTTTAGTCAACATTTAACCCTTTCCCAAACGACAAATTTTGGACTGGTCCAAATTCAAAGAGTTTGCAGACGACAATTTTAAATTTGATGAAAATGGCAGAAAGTTCTCAAAAAGGGTAGAAAACACTGTGGGAAAAGGAGAAATTGCTCGTTACGAGCAATTTCTCCTTTTCCCACAGTGTTTTCAAAATACTTGTACTGCAGACATGTGAAAACCAGGGCTTGTTTGGGAAAGGGTTAACCAATGAACTTTTTTTTTATAATCCTCAGGGATGATCTAGACTATGGAGACAATGCCAAAGTGGAATACTTTCTGACAGGTGGCAACGGTCAGCTACTCTTCCATGTTGACAGATTTACAGGTAAACCCTTCAGGATTTCCTTCTTCACTGACCTTGTACCACACTATCTGAGTTTTAAAGACTCTAATTAAGAAAGCTTTTGAAAACATTTTTGGAAAATGAGAAAATGCTGATAACCAGCATTTTTGTCTTTTACCACAATGTTTTCCACCCTTTCTGGTACAAATTCCATTATTTGAGTATTGTTATATTTGTCGACTGCAAATTCTTTGATTTTGGACCAGTCTAAGTATTTACATAACGACAATATTTTAGACTTTTCCAAATTCAAAGCAATTTCGGATGAGAAATTGAATATGGCTCTGATAATTGGATTTTCTTTTAAATGTTAGAAATTATTGAGGCAAATGGAGAAAGTGCTGGTTACCAGCATTTTCTCCTTTTTACAAAATTTTTTCAAACTGCCTCCTTTTTAGGGTTGTTTGAGAAACATGGGATTGTTTGGTTAAAGATAAACTCACTCAAATGATGGTATTTTTTTTTGAAAGGGTAGAGAATATTGTGGGAAAAGGAGAAATTATTCTTGATGAAGGAGATTTTTTTGCCCCAATATTTTAATTACAATTCGTGTCATAAACGATATTTTTGTAGATGTCTTTAACCCTTTCCCAAACGACAAATTTTAGACCCTTCCAAACTGAAAGAGTTTGCAGACAACAATTTGAATTTGATGAAAATGGCAGAAAGTTCTCAAAAAGGGTAGAAAACACTGTGGGAAAAGGAGAAATTGCTCGTTCTAAGCAATTTCTCCTTTTCCCACAGTGTTTTCAAAAGACTTGTACTGCAGACACATGAAAACCAGGGCTTGTTTGGGAAAGGGTTAAAAAAAAAGAATGGATAAAAACTGTAAATGTGACATCTGAATAAATCCATTTTATTTTTTGAAAGTGCCACACGATTGTTCAGCAATTGTTGAACTTCACAAAATCGAGAAAACATAATCAATTACAATAACTGTGTGGGCTGCTGAGTAGATTCAAGATAATGTCCATTGCATATCTTGCCTATTTTTACTGTTTCCTCCTTATGAAAAAATAAAATTTTATTATCAAGTTGTAGATTTGTTTCACAATCTAAAGTAAAGAAGCATGTTTGAAGTTAACATCTGGCTACATAACAGAAGGAAAATCTAAACTTTCTTGATCCTGTGGCGGATTTCTTGAATGAATTTTTATCCTGATTTTTCACAAAACATGGCTGCTGTGGGCTTATTTTCTCTTTGTACAAGGGTCCTACATGGCTCAGTGGTATACTGTAGGACTTGTAACCTGGAGGCCTTGGGTTTAAGCCTCACTAGAAGCACTATGGTTTTTGTGGGAGTGTCCTTTGGCAAGTCAGAGCTCTAGTCTAGTACTAGTGAAACCAGAACATACATAAATATTGAGCTTTGGCTGTGATATGACTGAAGTAATGTTGAAAGCAGCATAGAACATCATCCAATCAATATAAGCATACCAAATCTATCATTAGGCTGTTTAATTGTCAAATGTGAATAACTCATTTTTTCCTGACGACATTGGTCACCATTTACAAATGAGTCCTGATTGAATTATGTCCTCCTACGTTGTTATCTTTAACTCTTTAGCAAACTACGAAGTTTCAGACTTGTCCAAATTGATAGCATTTGCAGACAAATGTATCAAATTTTAGCTGAGATGTTAGTAATTGTTGGTGAAAGGGTAGAAAGCTGTGTGGGAAAAGGAGAAAATGCTGGTTACCAGCATTTCCTTCTTCTCCCACAAGCCCATCCGGGTAGCTTAGTAGTTAGCGTGTCTGACTCGTGACCTGATGGTTGCGAGTTCGATACCCGGTTGAGGCAAACTTCCTTTCCGGCGATTTTTCGCCTCTCACCACAGAGGCATGTGAGAAAAGTAGTCAGTGGCTTTGGAAAGAAAGTTGTGTCAGTACTCGTGTGAGAAAGCCAGGAAACACATGGGTGCGTCACTGACCGCCATGATATGACCTAAGCTGTTAAAATGGCGTTAAATTCCAATACAAACAAATTCTTCTCCCACAATGTTTTTAAGAGGTTTTTTTTCGTCAGTCGTTAAAACTCAGGATTGTGTGGTAAAGGATTAAATTGCAAGTTCTAAAGGAAATTTATGTCAATACAATTTCAGGGGTTGTGTCAGTCAGGGCAAGCCTTTCTGGGCACAGGAACATGAATTACACAATAACAGTGAAGGCAGAAGACAGAGGTTCCCCTCCCCAACATTCAACAGTAGAAGTAAAACTTGTTGTAACAGACATCAATCTTTATGCCCCAGTATTCGATGGTCCAGTAAACACAGAAAGAAACATTGCAGAGGATGTTGCTGTTGAAACATTGATTGAGACTTTTACTGCTAGTGACAGAGATTACGGTCTGAATGCTGTGATTGTTTATGAAATAACTGGAGGGAATGAAGTTGGTCTGTTTGAGTTAAACAGAGAAAGTGGAGCATTGACAGTGAAGCAAGCTTTAGATTATGAACTTGCTCATCAACACGCCTTGAACATTACAGCAAGTGACAAGGCCCTGTACAAGAGGACAACAGTTATGAATTACCTGGTTAAGCTCACAGATGTAAACGATAATGACCCATTATTTGCCACTGCGGAAGACAAAGTATTTGTGGATGAAAACAGCCAGCTAGGTGTGTCTGTGTATCAGGCTATCGCTGTAGATGCAGACTCTGGAGTTCATGCCAAGATACATTTTGCCCTTGTTGGCGATGCTGAGGCCCAGGGTAAATTTAGAATAGATGATGAAACTGGAATTCTGACAGTTAAAGGTGAACTAGATTATGAAACAAAGACTGTGTATGCTGTAACTATCATGGCACTGAATCCCGATTCAACCAGAAAAAGTACCATGTCCTTGACGGTCCACATTGAAGGTCTCAATGAATTTGTCCCGGAGTTTGTTAAAGATACTTACTACTTCAGTATTAGTGAATCTGCACCAACCAAAACATCTGTGGGATTTGTGTCAGCCACTGATGCTGATGCAGGGCAAGATGGTATTGTTTTCTATTTTCTTATTGGTGACAGCAATGCTAAAGGCTTCAAAATTGATGCAAGAACTGGAGTCATTTCAGTATCCACCCAGCCTGATTATGAAAATTCAAACAGTATAACCCTTAAGGTGTTGGCTAAAAACTGGGGCAGTGTAAAGGGTAATGATACAGATACATGTGTTGTCCACATATCAGTAGAAGATGCCAATGATCCTCCCAGATTCTCCAAAGAAGTTTACACTGCCAATGTTATGGAAAAGTCTGGACCAGAAGTTAGTGTTATCACAGTTTCAGCTGAAGATACCGACTTTGAGATAACAGACCGGACATTCAGTTATCTGATCCTGGCAGGGAATATAGGAAGTGCATTCAAAATTAACAGCCAGAGTGGGTACATCTCAACTACAGGCAATGTAGAGTTGAACAGAGAAGTTGTTGCCGTGTACAATGTCACAGTGGGTGCCAAGGATACTGGATCACCACCACAGACAGGTGCATTTATCAGTCTTAACCCTGTACCACACAATCCTGACTTTTAATGACCCTGAGAAAGAGGCCTTTTGAAAACATTGTGGGAAAAGGAGAAAATGCTGGTAACCAGAATTTTCCCCTTTTCCCACAATGTTTTCTAACCTTTGAATGACCAGTTTCATCATTTTGGCCACCTTTAATTTGTCGTCTGCAAATGCTTTCAATTTGGACCTGTCCAAAATTTTGTTGTTTCGTAAAGAGTTAATAGTTTGTGTGAATTTATACTTATAAAAGGTAATTCCTTTTATTGTGTGAAGCTATGTGTTTCAGTTACTGTATGCCAGCATCACTGCAGGCATACACGGAAAATAAACCGGTCGACAAATGTCTCATAGAAAAAATATTTTACAGTATTAGTTGTCTGGTCAGGTGGCAGGGCACTTGGAAACTTGTTCACGGCTGTGGCAAATCATGTCGCCCCGAACTGAAGATGAGGCGGCGACATGATTTGCCACAGCTGTGAACAAGTTTCCGAGCCTGTGAAATAAACCCTGTAACACATAATCCTGACTTTTAAAGAAAGCTTTTGAAAACATTGTGGGAAAAGAAAATGCTGGCAACCAGCATTTTCTTCTTTTTCCACAATGTTTTGTACTTTTCTCAAAACAAATTTCAACATCTAAGTTACATTTATTTTGTCGTCTGCAAATGCTTTGAATTTGGACTAGTCTAAAATTTTGTCATTTGGTAAAGAGTGAATACAAATTTTATCTCCAGGTTCAGCACTGGTACAGATTACGCTGGATCCATACAGGGCTATCTGTGGGGACACATATTGTCAGAACGGAGGATCTTGCATCAACAACGTGTGCCAGTGTCTCGACACGTGGACAGGACCAGGTTGTGTAACTGATGTTGATGAGTGTAACAGCAATATCTGTCGGGAGGGTGCCACATGTCAAAATAGGCCAGGTTCCTTTGTCTGTCTTTGCCCAACTGGACTGACTGGTACCTTCTGCGAAAATGTGGAGAATTTCTGTAAATCCAGTCCATGTGTACGAGGGAACTGTGAGAACAGCATCTCGGGTTACGTGTGTATATGTCCGTATGGTTTCTGGGGACCTGAATGCCAGTTTACAAGCACTGGATTCTCTATTGGATCATACTTGGAGTTCCTTACTGTGACACAAGTAAATGAGATCGAGGTCACATTTGCGACCTTGAGGTCAAATGCCCTTTTAATGTACAATCCATCATCAATTGCCAATACTTCGGAGTTTGTAGCATTAGAAATCATGAACGGACAGATCTCTTTCTCCATTGCTGTGCGAAGTGGAAACCCAATCAGCATTTCCACCAGTATAAGGGTCAGTACGGGTGAATGGTTCAAGGTCAAGGTCACCAGAGATTATGATGTAAGTATGATAGTTATTCTTTGCCTTCATCATTGTCTTTGTTGTGCAGAGGAAGAAATTCAAGGAGTGCATTTTCAGGTCCTTTGGCCGCCATGCTTTGACTTATACTGTTTAATTCTTTACCACACAATCACGAGTTTTAACAACCCTGAAAGAAAAGGCTTTTGAAAATGTTGTGGGAAAAGGAGAAAATGCTGGTAAACAGCATTTTCTCCCTTTCCCATTATGTTTTCTACCTTATCAAAGATAGAAATCATCATTTGAGCTACATTTGTCGTCTGCAAATGCTTTCAATTTGGACAAGTCTAAAATTTTGTTGAATGGTAAATGGTTAAACCTTTCCTAACAGCAAACTTTTTAACACTATCAATTTTAACCCTTTACCAAACGACACAATTTTAGACTAGTCCAAATTCAAAGCATTTGCAGATGACAGGATAAAATTAATGCGACTCAAAAATAGAAATTTTTTCTGGGACAGGTAGAAAACATTGTGGGAAATGGAGAAAATGCTAGTTAACAGCATTTTCTCCTTTTCCCACAATGTTTTCAAAAGGCTTTTTCTTCAGGGTCGTTAAAACTTGGGATTGTGTGGTTAAGGGTTAAAACATCTGCAGACTACCAATCGGAAATTGGTACAAATGAGTTCAAGTTCTCTGAAAGGGTAGAAAACACTGTGGGAAGAGGAGAAAACACAGGTAAAAAATGCATTCACATCCAGGGTAATGAAAACTTGTGTTGTTTAGTAAAGAGTTAACCAGCATTTTCTCCTTTTTCCACAATGTTTTCTACCCTATCAAAGAAAAAGTGCATCATTTGAGCCCATTGAAATTGTCCTCTGCAGGTGCTTTCAATTTGGGTAAGTTTACGTTTGTGTTGTGTGGTAAAGAGTTAACCCTTTACCAGGTGACACAATTTTAGACCTGTCCAATTCAAAAGCATTTTCAGACGGCAAATTCAATGTGGCTGAAGTGATAAAATTATCTGGGAAAGGGCAATAAAAGGGGAAAGGAGGAAATGCTGCTTATCAGCATTTTCTCCTTTTTCCACCATTTTTTCAAAAGCGTTCATCACATGGGTTGTTAAAGGGGGAGATTGTGCGGTAAAGGGTTTACATAAACACATAACAAAATCATTCAACATAATTATCAGATCATGTGGAACCAAGATCAGCCTGTACATTTTGTGCAGTCTTATCATCGATTTATACTGTCTGCAAATGTAACGCACTACGCTTCTCTCGGAGAATCCTAAAAGTTCAGGTTACCTGCAAGAAATTATTTTGCACAGGTCTTTCCCCTAGCTAGAATTCTATTGAAACTTAAGTGCTGCAGTCTCATCAAAATCTGATGTATGCCTTTACAGAGCGATTCCATGTTACACAACTGGAAAAGAAAGCTTTTGAGAACATTGTTGAAAAAGAATAAAATGCTGGTAATGCTGGTAACCAGCATTTTGTACTTTTCTGACAATGTCATCTGCTCTTTCAAAGACAGATTGCATCTATTCACCTGCATCTGACTCTTTACCAAACAGCAAAGTTTTAGACTGGTCCAAATTCAAAGCCTTTGCAGACGACAAATTGAATGTGGCTCTAATGACTGGTTTCCTTTTTGAAAGGATACAAAACATTGTTTGTAAAGGAAAAAATGCTGGTTACCAGCATTTTCTCCTTTTCCAACAATGTTTTCAAAAGCAGTCTTTCTCAGGGTTGGTAAAACTCTGGATTGTGTGGCAAAGGCTAAGTTTGTCATCTGCAAATGTTTTTGATCTTGACATGTTGTTGTGTGACTAAAAAAATCGACGAAAAATAATGATAATCTACTGATAAATATGGGCCATGCTCTGGCAGAAGGGGGCTTAATAGACCTCCATGATGCATTATACAAAGAAAGTCATCTCCTAATTATGAATCCATAAAAACCATTTTGTCGTACAACTGACTGTATCATAAGGTAGACTGGTCCTTTGACATACAGAAATCTGACTAATAGCGAAGAGTTTCGGCTCAGGTCAGCCTGCGCAGTCCGCGCAGGCTGACCTGGGCCGAAACTTTTCACAGATGCATTAAGCAGGCTTTTCACAGAGCATGGCTCATATTTTTTTTTTTAAAGATAATCATGTTTGACATTCTAAAATACTCAGGTTTATATAAAATTTGTTTCAATATTCATCTAGATTTGTGAGGATTAACAGTTTTATCCAGTGACGTTGTGGCAGATAAAGTGTATTCTTATAAAACAATTTAGAGAATTTAGACTTTTGAACCCTTTAGCAAGTAATCCTGTTTTTATAAACCCTGGAGGCAAGACTTTTGAAAAAATTTTGGAAAAAGGAAAAAATGCTGGTAATCAGCATTTTCTCCTTTCCCATAATGTTTTATACATTTACAAAGAGAAATTCATCATTGTAGCAATATCCGGTTTGTTGTCTGCAAATGCTTTCAGTTTAGGGAAGTCTAAAATGTTTTTGCATTGTAAAGATTTAAACAAACTGTCATCTTAACCCTTTACCAAACGACAAAATTTTAGACTGCTCCAAAAAGAAAGCACTTGTAGACGACAAATAAAAAGTGGCCAAAATGACAAAATTAGTCCATAATAGGGTAGAAAATATTGTGGGAAAATGAGAAAATGCTGGTAACCAGCATTTTCTCCTTTTCCCACAATATTTTCAAAAGGCATTTTGTTCAGGGTCGTTAAAACCGGTGATTGTGTGGTAAAGAGTTCAAGATTTTGCAAAAAAAAAATAATGTCAGATGTGTAGATAGGGAAGAAATGCCCTTTCCCAGTATAATTTTTGAAAGATCATTAAATTTGCAAGATCTGAGAAATAAATTTTTCTTAATTGCTGCACATCTGTAGGGATATAGAGATACATGTGTGTTTAAAGTGTGGCATTAGATTAATGTTTTCACTCATTGCCGCTAAACACAAATTTTCAGCAGGCAACCTTGAAAACATCTGCAACCATGTTTTCAAAATTTGTCAGCCACAAATAGAAAAAAGTTCTCTTAAGGTTGCAGTATGTTTTAACCCTTTTCCAAACGACAAATTTTAGACTGGTCCAAATTGAAAGAGTTTGCAGACGACAATTTTAAATTTGATGAAAATGACAGAAAGTTCTCCAAAAAGGTAGAAAACACTGTGGGAAAAGGAGAAATTGCTCGTTATGAGCAATTTCTCCTTTTCCCACAGTGTTTTCAAAAGACTTGTACTGCAGACACGTGAAAACCAGGGCTTGTTTGGGAAAGGGTTTAACATTTTTTTTTTGTTTATTAACAGTTGTACAAGCTTGAAGTTCAGAAGTGCCCAGAAGACAGAGGACAGTGTCAGGAATGTCAGACTGGGTCTTGTGTTTCTCAGCGCAGAATACCAGCCAATGAGTGAGTAATTTGTCATTTTTGTCAACCAGTCTACTTTGCCGTGTCACCAAAGGAATGTTTGCTTTTGAGCCAACGATTCATCTATTGTTTATTGAAGTATTCTTAACGGAAGGCATTATCAATAGGTTTAAATTCTTACCCCTTTACCATACGACAAAATGATAAGCTGGTCCACTTTGAAAGCATTTGCACACAACAGATGAAATAAGACTGAAAAGAACTAATATGTCTTTAACCACACAATCCCAGTTTTTAACGACCCTGTGAAAGAAAGCTTTTGAAAACATTGTGGGAAAAGGAGAAAATGCTGGTAACCAGCATTTTCTCCTTTTCCCACAATGTTTTCTGCCCTTGCCAAATCAAATTTTATTTTTCAGTCACATTTATTTAGTTGTCTGCAAATGCTTTCAATTTGGACCAGTCTAAAATTTTGTCATTTGGTAAAGAGTTAAGGATAAAGATGTCTCCGACATCTTAGGGCACTTTGGCAGACAGTGTGGATTAAGATCAAACTGTATCAGTCATGCAGTCTTATCATGGATTCACACATGTTATTTTGTATGGGGTTTTCTTTTTCACCTCTAAATACTTAGGATCTGAAAGGTATCGTTCCAGTAAGATTTGAAAGTCTCGCAAAGAAGTAAGGTAAGAGCATGCAGCTCTAGCAACCGGCTATTTCTGTTGCTTATCATAAAGATCCAACCAAATGAAAAGGTGGAATGAATGTAATTGTGTTACTGTAGTATTATTTTCAAATCTCCATATCAGGATAATATGAAAGACCTTTTTGTTGTAAATGATCACATGTCGGCCTGAGATTAAAGGCCTAATGTCACATGATTAATTCTTTACTGATTGGCATAACTTTTGGCTTGTCCCAGTTGAAAATATTAAATTTTGCAGATAACAAATGAAATGTAGCTCAAATAACGGAAGTTGTCTTTGAAAAGGTAGAAAATGTGGTGGGAAAAGAGAAAATGCTGGTAAACAGCATTTTTTTCTTTTTCCAACAATATTTTTCAAAAGCCTTCCTCATTTTGAAAAAAATCATGGGATCATTTTGGAAAAGATAAAAGGCCTGATGTCGTATGATTAACTACCATGGCAACCACACTGTTCAAACATTTAAAAAGTCATGAAGAAGTCATTATAGTATTACTGGATTAAGACAAATTTTGGACTGGTCCAAATTGAAAGAGTTTGCAGACGACAATCTTGAATTTGATGAAAATGGCAGAAAGTTCTCAAAAAGGGTAGAAAACACTGTGGGAAAAGGAGAAATTGCTCGTGATGAGCAATTTCTCCTTTTCCCACAGTGTTTTCAAAAGACTTGTACTGCAGACACATGAAAACCAGGGCTTGTTTGGGAAAGGGTTAAGGTTAACCCTTTCCCAAACGACAAATTTTGGACTGGTCCAAATTGAAAGAGTTTGCAGACGACAATTTTGAATTTGATGAAGATGGCAGAAAGTTCTCCAAAAGGGTAGAAAACACTGTGGGAAAAGGAGAAATTGCTTGTAACGAGCAATTTCTCCTTTTCCCACAGTGTTTTCAAAAGACTTGTACTGCAGACATGTGAAAACCAGGGGCTTGTTTGGGAAAGGGTTAAGGAAGAATTTATTTTGAGATCAGAGAAAGGGCAGACATGAGTACATTTCCTTTAAAGCAGCTGTCACTATTCTTTAATTTGTGCTTTAAAAATAGTTTCGTAGTCAAAATACCGAGCACCAGTAGTGCAGTCACTAGCATACAGGACTTGAGAACCGGAGGTCACTGGTTTGAATCCCAAACCATTCTTTTTGAGGATTGATGATAGCCATTGCAACAGGATTCTTTCCTCTCTCACCACTGATCATTGTTTTTAAAATGGTTATGTGAAAAGGCAGCCAGTGGGTTAGGAAGGATATTGTGCAAAGTACTGGTTACAGAAACTCCAGGAAAGCATCGATGGAGGCAATGGCTGCCCTGATACAACTGAAATAATGTTGAGAATGGTGTTAAATACCCTGCAATCAATCAGTCAGTCATTGTATTCAAAACTGTCTTGGTCAGTCATAAAGACAGCTGAATGGGTCCAGCATGACTCGGTCTTGAAGTAGTAGGATTGGCAACCCAGAGGTCATAGGCTCAATCCTTGCTAGAGACCAGAGCTCCAGATAAGAGGGAGTGATGGCATTCTAAATCCATTATTTCTCTTCCAAACCCTATGTTGTGGGTACTCATTTGAATCATCACGATGAGACAATTCTAAAGGGTACCCATAAAAAGGGTTTCAGAGCTCCAGATAAGAGGGAGTGATAGTATTCTAAATCCATTATTTCTCTTCCAAACCCTGTGTTGTGGGTACTCATTAGAATTGTCTCGATGAGACGATTCTAATGAGTACCCATAACATAGGGTTTAGTGGAGAATAACTAATATTTTTAATTTTGAAATCAAAAATCACTCCCTCTATCTGGAACCCTGGGGTTTAGAGGAGAATAATTAATATTTTCAATTCTATAATCAAAATCACTCCCTGTATTGGGAGCTCTGCTAGAGACGCAAGTTTTTGTGGTAGTGTCCCTTGACAAGACACTTCAGAGTCTTGGCCTAGTATTGATGAAACCAAGGACACAGATGAGTAAGTGAGCTATTGCTGGAATATGAATGAAAAAGTGTTCAAAGCAGTGTAGATCACCATTCAATCAATGAATGATCTTGATCCACACTCCCCAAAAATGTAACCGACTTGTGCTCATGACTTTAACCGTTAAGCTGCTAATCGCGACTCACTGACCTTTTGCGGACAGCGTAGATCAAGATCAGACTGCACAGAACATGCAGTCTGATCTTTGATCTACACTGTCCGATATGGTATTGTCTTTCCGATAAAATCGACTTTGAAACCACAATGTCAGGGCTTTTAGTATTGAGTAGAAATTTGAGTTTCTTTTATTCAGCAGCTTTTGTGTTAATAATTAAGACTATTGCACAGACAATATTCTGTTGAAGGAAATGGGGCAAAACTCAAATGAGCCATGCACTGGCAAAAGGGGGCTTAATGCATCTCCGTGATGCTTATCATCAAGCAAGTCGTCACATGATCGTGGATCCATGAAGGCCATTTTGTCTGACAACTGACCAAATTATTAGGTAGACTGGTCTTTTGACATACAGAAGATTGACCACCAGTGAAAAGTTTTGGCCCAGGTCAGCATGGGTGGACTGGACAGGCTGACCTGGATCGATGCTTTTTGCAGATGCATTAAGCCCCCTTTCCACAAAGTATGGCTCAAATACTTTCATTTGTCTTGCTGATGTTTAATATCTGTTGCTTGAATTTCTTGTAACATTACTTTGAAACAACAAGCCACTGACTAGTTTTCAACATTAACATTGTCAGAACAAAAATCAACTTTTGTTAAGCCAGTCTAGAGTGTAAACAGATTGTAAAGTGGTTAATACAGTATTACTTTTTGTGAACATGATTTCACAGTTCTATGCAAAAATCAACATGTTCATTCTGTCTTCTAGGTTGCTTGATCTTGGATCCCATCCTCTATCTCTTGGTGGAATTAGAAATATTTCTACAATCTTGAGTCGCCCTGGTCAAGTACATTCTCACGACTTTGTTGGATGCATCCAGAGTTTTACTATCAATGGAGAGGATAAACTCCAAGACACCCCAACTGCATCTGCCGGTGACTTTGGTGAATGTCCAAGAAGTAGCAATGTGGATGTATGCAGTGGATACTCTTGCATGAATGGAGGAAATTGTAGTACCCAGTGGGAGGGGCCAGTTTGTCGATGTACAGCTAAATACTCTGGAGCAGTCTGTGGAAAAGGTATTTATTATCTTTTTAACCCAGTACCAGACAAGACAACCCCAAGTTTAAGGACCATGAACAAGAGAGCTTTTGAAAAGGGTGCGGGTAAAGGAGAAAATGCTGGTATCAAGCATTTTCTCCTTTTCCGGCAATGCTTTCTACCCTTTCAAAGAGAAATCTCACAATTAAATTTTGATTTATCATCTGCAAATACTTTGGATTTGGACAAGCTGAGGATATTTTTGTATGGTAAAGAGTTAACCCTTTACTGCACAGTGCCGCCTTTTGACGCCCCTGGGAAAGAAGCCTTTTGAAAACATTGTGGGAAAAGGAGAAAATGCTGGTAACCAGCATTTTCTCCTTTTCCCACAATGTTTTCTACCCTATCAAATAAAAATTGCACCATTTCAGCCACAGTGAAATTGTCATCTGCAAATGCTTTCAATTTGGACAGGTCTAAAATTTTGTCATGTGGTAAAGAGTTAACCCATTGCTAAACAACCCCAGGTTTTAACAACCCTGAAAAAGGGAGATTTTAACTCTTTACCACATGATCCCGACTTTTAACGACCCTGGGAAAATAGCCTTTTGAAAACTTTGTAACCAGCATTTTCTTTTTTTCCCACAAGGTTTTCTACACTTTCACTGACAATTACTACCATTTCAGCTAAATCTGATATGTTGTCTGCAAATGCTTTCAATTTGGACTAGTCTAACATTACTTTGTTTGGTAAAAATTATTATTGGAAAAGAAGAAAATGCTGGTTTACCAACATTTTCTCCTTTTCCCACTATGTTTTCTGCCCTTTAACTCTTTACCACACAATCCCGACTTTTAACGACCCCAAGTCAGAAAGCTTTTGAAAACATTGTGGGAAAAGGAGAAAATGCTGGTAACCAGCATTTTCTCCTTTTCCTACAATGTTTTCTACCCTTCCCAACACAAGTTTTAGTTTTTGAGTCACATTCATTTTGTCGTCTGCAAATGCTTTCAATTTGGAAAAGTCTAGAATTTTGTCATTTGGTAAAGAGTTAAAAGACAAATTCCATCATTTAAGCCACATTTAGAATGTCATCTGCAAATGTTTCCAATTTGGGCTTATCCATAGTTTTGGTAGGAGGTTTAACCTTATACCTCACAATCCCAAATTCTAACGACCCTGAGGAAGATGACTGTTGAAAACATTGTGCGAAAAGGTGAAAATCCTAGCTCTTTTTCCCACAGGGTCCCCCCCCCGCTTTTAGAGTCAAGTTTCATCACATGAGTCACGGTTAAGTTGTCGTCTGCAACAGCTTTGAATTTTAACGAGTGTAAAGTTTTGTCTTTTGGTAAAGTGTTAACCCTTTACCACACATTGGGTGTTTTAACGACCCAAAGAAAACCCTCTTGAAAACATAGTGGGAAAAGGTGAGAATGCTGGTAACCATCATTTTCTCCTTTTCCCACAATGTTTTCTACCTTTCCCAAAACACATTGCAGTTTTTGAGTTATATTTATTTTGTCGTCTGCAAATGCTTTGAATTTGGACTAGTCCAAAAGTTTGTCATTTGGTTAAGATGTAATTGACAAAATTTGGGAATTTCCTGATCTGCCAAGAAAAATTTATTGATCTAGCCTTCACCTGTCAGTATATTTCTGTTATTGCAGAGCTTCAACCATTTGGATTTTCAAGTGACTCCTTTGTCAAGGTTTCCATGAAAGAGGATGTCAGGCGTGATGCCCAGCTGTCTGCTCTATATCAGACGAGGAGGAGGCGAGATGTGACAATGTCTAGTGTGACAGTGCGATTCCGCATTACATCCGACACAGGTGTTTTGGTGTTTGCATCAACGACGGAGGCCAATGGAAGCAAATATAACTTATTGTCTGTGAGTACTTGTATAGCTATTATGTTAATTGATTGTATTTGGGTTTAACACTGCTTTAATAGCTTTGGTCGTATCACGGCGGTCAGTGTACCCATGCTTGTGTTTCCTGGCTTTCTCACACCAGTACTGATACAACTTTTTTTCCAAGTCACTGACTACTTTTCTCACATGCATCAGAGCTGAGAGGTGAAAAATCACCAGAAAGAAAGTTTGCCTCAACCAGGTATCAAACTCGCAACGACCAATTCACTAGTTAGATACACTAACCACTAAGCTAACCAGCTGGGCTTGTTATAATGTAAAAGTTCTTGTATTTTTACATTTTATTCCTTCACCAAACAATCCAGACTTTTAACAACCTTGAGGAAGAAGGCTTTTTAAAATATAGTGGAAAAGGGAGAAAACACTGGTAGCCAGCATTTTCTCCTTACCCCACAATGTTTTTCTACCATATCAAAGAATCTCAGTTCATTTGTATCGCGTAAGAATTTGTCGTCTGCAGAAGCTTTCAATTTGGAAGAGTTTAGGGTTTGTAGTTTTGTAAAAAGGTAATGGGTTGTCTTTTAATGACCCTAGAAAAGAAGCCTTTTGAAAACATTGTGGGAAAAGGAGAAAATGCTGGTAACCAGCATTTT
Source organism: Tridacna gigas (assembly GCA_945859785.2). NCBI lineage: Eukaryota > Metazoa > Mollusca > Bivalvia > Cardiida > Cardiidae > Tridacna > Tridacna gigas. The sequence continues at coordinate 71,166,291 of OX244033.2, read as the reverse complement.
CTCCTTTTCCCACAATGTTTTCTAACATATCCAATGCATAAATCACTATTTAAGCCACACTAAATTTGTCGTCTGCAAATGCTTTTAATTTGTCCAGTCTAAAATTTTTCTCGAGGCAGAAGCCTTTTGAAAACATGGTGGGAAAAGGAGAAAATGCTGGTAACCAGCATTTTCTCCTTTTCCCACAATGTTTTCTCTCTATCTAAGACAAATTCCATTATTTGAGTCACATTTAAATTGTCGTCTGCAAATGCTTTCATTTTGGACCAGTCTAAATTTTTCTTGTTTGGTAAAGAGTTAAAAATTTGCTCACTGGTAGAGTTTTAATTTATACATTATGGTTTTTGTCTTATTACAGGTGATCAATGGAAAGCTGACTTTCAGTATCTATCAGTATGGAAGATTAGAAACGGTAACCATGGAAACACCCACTGTCTCTGATGGGAATTGGTATAATGCAACTGTCACTATCACAGGTAATTTTTTTTTTCATCATTTGCATGCCATGTGCCTATCAATCATATTTTCAAACCCTTTACCGCACAATCCCATGTTTTAACAACCCTGACGAAAAAACCTGTCAAACAGATTGTGGAAAAAGGAGAAAATGCTGTTAACAGGCATTTTTCTCCTTTTACCCAAATATTTTCTAGCTTTTCAAAGACAAATCTCTTCATTTTAATAACACTGAATTTATCGTCTGCAAATGCTTTCAATTTGGACTAGTCTAAAATTTTGTTGCTTGGTAAACTGTGATCTTCTTCCTGTTCAACTTTACAGCAGATAACTTGTAAGAGATACTGAACTTGAGTTACTGTTGAATACATAAATTTGTGTGAACATACAGTAGCAAAAGGAGGAATAATTTGCTATGAGCATCTTCTTTTTGATGTAAAGATGTTTTTGAAGCTAGTGTACTGGAAGATTTAGAAAAAGGCAATATGCGGGAAGAAATTAGTTAACAGTTTACCAAACGACAAAAGTTTAGACTAGTCTAAATTGAAAATATCTGCAGATGACATGTAGTATATTGCTCATATGATGAGACTTGTCTTTGAAAGATCAGTAAACATTATGGGACAAAGAGAAAATGCTGGTAACCAGCATTTTCTTCTTTTTTCACAATGTTTTCACAAGCTATCCTCTTCAGGATCCTTAATCCTTTACCACATGACAAAATTTAAGATATGTCCAAATTAAAAGCATTTGTAGACAATAATTTCAGTGTGGCTCAAATGATGCGATTTTTCTTTTATAGGATAGAAAGCATTGTGGGAAGAAGAGAAAATGCTGGTTACCAGCATTTTCTGCTTTGCCCACAATGTTTTCAAAGGGCTTCTTCCTCAGGGTCATTAAAAGTCAGCATTGTGTGGTAAAGGGTTATAAAACAAATTGTGTGGTAAGGGATTAAAATCAGATTTCTGGAGACAATTCCACAGGTTTAGGATGAAATCCATATGAAATTATAATTGTGTGATTAATATCCTGTCCTTGAAGTACATGTATTTTGCATTTCATAGAATATTTTCTCATCTAGGAAATATTAAGCCTTTCACTTCAGAGTCAACATTCTTTACCTAACACTCTTTGACTTTTCATAACCATGTAGGAGTAGGCTTTTGAAGACATTTTGGGGAAAATGAGAAAAGGCTGGTAACCAGCATTTGCTCCTTTTCCCACAATGTTGTCTTCTCTATCAAAGACAAATTTCATCATTTTTGCAACAACATTTACTTTGTCATCTCCAAGTGCTTTCAATTTGGACAAGTCAAAATTTTTGTTGTTCGGTAAAGGGTTAATGTGAATTTTTTTTCCTTTGATTCCAGAAACTGATGTACAGCTGAATCTGGACAATAGATATACCAAGACTTTAGCCCAGCAAGTTTTCTTCTACAGTTCATTTGATGTTAAAGAAATCTCAGTGGGCGGAGCTTCCTCAGCTGTTTCCATTGGAAACGAATCACTGAAAGAGTTTGATGGATGTATTTCAGTATTCAAGTTAGATGGGGAGGAGCTACCGATGAATGGGTCGACAGATATATACAATATTGAGATCATTGGGGGTGTGTCCAATGGTTGTACTGCTCTCTGTGGGGGTGGAGCTTGTGATGGTAACAGCTGTACTGTAAACGGTGAAGCTGTCGTGTGCAGTTTGAAGGATGATGAAAATAGTGTCCTCAGTATTGGAATTATTGTGGTGATAGTATTTTTTGCGTTAGTGATCATTGGTATCATCGTAGTATTTATTGTGTTCCGTAGGAGACGAAAGCTATGCATGAAAGCAAAGGAACACACAAAACAGAATGGCACAGGACTAAATAAAAGTGCCAACAGTAGTGGACACAGTCATCAGGACTCTGGTTACGGAGAGAATAATATTGACGAGTTAATTATTCGAAATCACATCGCTCAGGAATTAGCACATAATAAGTTCCACACTTCCAACGGACGTCTCATGACGCCAGACATTATAGATACAGATTTAAGTCGTCACCCACTGCCTCTAGAAATTGAGGATGGGACAGTTATTATAGACAATGCAAGTGATCTGACACACTTGCGAGATTTAAATGGTGACATGCCAGAACATTACGATCTGGAGAACGCCAGCAGTATTGCCCCGTCAGACATAGATATAGCAGACCATTATCGACACTTCCACGATGGCGGGAGAAACAGACGGAAAAACAAGTCCCACTCCAATCATTCCCATTCAAATTCCCAACATTCGTCTCGACATCACCATAGTAATCATAGCACTAATCATTCTCATATGATGAGAGACAGTCCAAACTTATTGACTAGTGTTCCATATTTGAATGATCTTGCCAGAACCAGTCCAGGTCCGCGGAGTGGTCAGAGTCCTGTGAACCAGTTGTCAAGAAACAGCCCAAATGTTCGACAAAGTCCCCATACAAATGTAAATATGAAAGGAATGCCCGTCACAGATTTAAACACAGGAAGTAGGACACAGTCCGAGCGAAGTCTTGCCAGTCACAGAAGTAAAAGTTCAACTCCAAACAAACCCAAACGACAAATGCTGCCAAGTGGGCCGCAGAAAAAATTATCAAACAATAATTATGAAAATAAGCAGTTTCTAACTTTAGAAGAAGTAGAAAAATTAAATGCCCGACCAAGGCAGAGTCCCGCCAGTATGCAAGAAGAATTATCAACTTCGAGTGAAAATAACACTCGTAAGATGCAAAAAGTGTACGACCCATACCAGGATACAAGTATTTTATTAGAACCCCCATCGAGTTCCGATGACAGTGCAAATGACTCCTTTACTTGTTCGGAGTTTGAATATGACAACGACAAACAGAAAAACGATTTTGATCCATCCCGTAGGATCTTTTCGAACCTTCCAGAGGCAGAAAATGAAGCTGAAGATGGTGCGTATCATAATAAAACATTCAAATCGGATGGGCTTGATTCCGGGGGAAATTCATTCTCTAGTAATATGGGCTCTTCCGATGAAGGGCAGTCCAAATCAAAGTCGCCTAACAATGCATTTAATTGGGATGATTTACTGAACTGGGGGCCAAAGTTCGAGAAATTGGTCGGGGTGTTCACAGATATTGCTTTGTTACCCGATGCAGAGAGCCCCGATTTTGGCGAGGTGCAGGAGAAATCGGGTGATAAGGAAGAGTATGTGTGATTTACTCAGGAATTCCAGAGATGCAATTTAGCCATAATATCAAATTTAGACTTATTGCAGAGGGAATCTTGGGACACTGTCAACTGAATGTGGTGGAAAATATTTTACTTAACTCTTTACCACACAATCCTGACTTTCAACGACCCTGAGAAAGAAGCCTTTTGAAAACATTGTGGGAAACGGAGAAAATGCTGGTAACCAGCATTTCCTCCTTTTCCCACACAATGTTTTCTACCCTATCCAATCCGTAAATCACCATCTAAGCTACATTTGATTTGTCGTCTGCAAATGCTTTCAATTTGGGCCAGTCTAAAATTTTGTCGTTTGGTAAAGAGTTAACAGAGAAATAGATTGATGTAGATCCAGAAGAATTTGTTCGCTTTCAAGGTTTTTTCCCACAATGCAAGTTTAACCCTTTACTGCACAGTGCCGACTTTTGAGAATGAAGGCTTTTGAAAACATTGTGGGAAAAGGAGAAAATGCTGGTAACCAGCATTTTCTCTTTTTCCCACAGTGTTTTCTACCCTTTGAAAGACAAATTGTATGTTTTGAGTAACATTTGAAATGTCATCTGCAAATCCTTTCAGTTTGGACAAGGCTAGAATTTTGTCGTCTGGTAAAGAGTTAAGCAATGAATAGAGTAAGCAATTGTTATGACATTTTGACCCTTTACCAAAAGACAAAAAATTAAAGAATTGTCGATATTCGCAGACAATTTAAATGTGACTCAAATGATGGTACTTGTCTTTGATAGGGTAGAAAACATTGTGGGAAAAGGAGAAAATGCTGAGCATTTTCTCCTTTTCTCGCAATGTTTTTAAAAGGCTTCTTCCTCAGGGTCGGTGACAATCAGGATTGTCTGTTAAAGGGATAACCCTTTACCTGACAATTACAAGTCTAACAAACCAGAGGGAGAAGTCTTTTAAGAAAACAATATGGGAAAAGTAGAAGATGCTGGGGACCAGCATTTTCTCTTTTTCCCACAACGTTTTCTACCCAGTCAAAAGAACTTTGGTTCATTTGTATGTGCTTTCAATTTGTTGTTTGGTAAAGTTAAAAAGCCATTTATTGGGTACAGTTTCCAAGATTCCTTTTCTGTTTGTATAGTTTCCTCTATGTATAACACTTTCCAATCAATTTTATGTTTTTGTTCTTCCATACAATCTTTCGAGCTTATAGAAAAAAAAAAATGCATTTATCTGATTATCTAGAAATGATTGATTCTTGAATATATGAGTTAAGCCTTTACCAAGCTATCCGAGTTTTACCAACCTCCATGAAGAAGCATTTTGAAAAACTTTCGAGAAAGGGAGAAAATGCTGATAACAGGCATTTTCTCCTTGTCCCAAAATGTTTTAAACCCCGTCAGAGAAACAGTATATTATTTAACCTTTTACCAAACAATCTGGATTTTTAATGACCCTACAGAAGACTTGAAAACATTGTGGAAAAAAGGACTATGATGTATGCAGGAGAATTTCATATATCGGCAGTTTTGGTGGAATCCTTTTGTCTCTACTGACAATTTTTATCAAGATCAGACTACACAAATTGTGACATTATGGGAAATTTATAGGAGCTCTGAAAAAGGCTTGGTTTAGCAACAACTGGGTCATGTTGACACAATAAATATATGAGCCATGCTCTGGCAAAAGGGGGGCTCAATGCATCTCCGTAATGCATCACACCAAGCAAGTCAATACATAACCACGGATCAATAATGGCCACTTTTTTTAATAATCGGCTTTACCATGAGGTAGACTGATCCTCGCATATACAGAAAATTGACCAATAGCAAAAAGTTTCGGCCCAGGTCAGCCTGCGCGGACTGCACAGGCTGACCTGGGTCGATATTTTTCGCAGATGCATTAAGCCCCCTTTTCATAGAGCATGGCTCATATCCATTTTGTTTGACTAGCTTAAAGAGGTTGAACAAAGTATGGCTTTTCACCCCTTACACATGTATATGTAATTGATGTATAAAGTGAAAATACTTAAAACCTGTTGATTCAGGGTATGTAGATTTTTTTTATTATTTTGCATCTTAATGAATTGTACAGAATCAGCAATTGTACATGATTTTGTTAAGGGTTTGTAAATTTTGTTTTATACATACCAGCGCTTTTTTTTTTCTTTTAGTGAATTTTAAACAACAGATCTATAGCACCTTTTCCATTTATTCTCTCAACATAATTATGGACAAGTCAAGAAATTTCTCAGTTTTACAACAGTAGTCTGCTTTTCAAATGATTTTGGGATTTCAATAAAAACGAAGCCCATTGCTCACAATCATTGAAAAGTAAATCCTCCTATCTTGCAAGTTTTAAACAAGAGCACCACATGCAGGTGCCAACGCTCGGCTGTGGTTGCTTGATTTTCAGTTAAAACTCTTAAGTGGAAAAAGGAGCAAAACTGTCAAAAATACTTTGCCCATGTTGTATAGTTCCCCTTTTGATAATTAATAACTTATCCAAGTTTGATGCAAATATCTTCCGTAATAAACGAGATGTTATAAAGTGTCCAATTTTTTTGCACGACAACGCAGATGATACCGCCAGGGCTACAATGGTACCTCGATGTTTTCTTTGAAAACAGCAGAACTAAAAAAAATTCAAAATTCCTTTTTTTTTTTTAAAATCCATTTAAATTTAATATTTTCTTCTTTGAATTATAATTTTGGCTGTTTCCCACCGTGTTTTCTACCCTTTCAAGGACAAATCCTATCAATTATGCTACATGTCACTCTGTGAATGCAAATGCTTTCAATTTGGATGATTCTAAAATTTTGGCATATTGTAAAGAATCAATACTTGCAGATTAAAAGAAAACGAAATCATTCCATATTATTATATCATGATGTAATTGTATGCAAATAAAGTAGTTTAGACAATCACCCAGTGTCTGTCTGTAAATGTTGTGGTTACTTGTATGTAATACTGTATGTCTGCATGTTTATGTTAACAGTTATCCCTGATAAATTGGAATGAAATTCTCTCCCCTTCCTATTGTGAACTAGATTTTTTCCCGATGTTTTGGGTTTTTCAGAGCATTTTCTTTGTTGTCTTCTCAGAAAGGACAGTTCAGTTCTAATGAAAACCAAGCCATTTAATAACATGGCAGTTCAAAAATTTTTTATGACATGTAATTTCATAAATACAGTATAATATCAACTCTCTCACTGCAAGTGTTGCCTTGGAAAGCTTTTGTGTTTGGTGTAGATCAAGATCATACTGCACAAGACATGCAATCTGATCTTTGATCTACACCATTCGCTACCTGGTGTTATTCTTTGACCAGAGTTAGCTGCAAACGTAACATAAATACGTGTATACTTTTAGACCTTGAGAAAAGTTGAATCTCTGTTGTTGGCAGCGAAAGAGTTCATAAAACAATACTAACTACCTTTTCTTTTTACCTTTTTTTTTTTACTCTTTTTGTACGGATTTGACAGTTTCATAAAGACAATGTGGTGTAATTTGAAGGGTTTTTTCTAATTTTATACTTTGAAAAAATATTATATGCATCATACATCACAAGGACTGTATTCTTGTAAAACAGTATTTCATATTGTCTTTTTTTTTTTCACTTATATAATGTCTGTTCATTCCTTCATTTTTATTTTCCATTTCAAATATGGCCTATATGTATAAGATCAATCCTTTACCAGACGGTCCAAAATTTTAAAGACCTGTCTGAAAATGGCCTTTGAAAACATTGTGGGAAAAGGAGAAAATGCTGGTAGCCAGCATTTTCTCCTTTTTCCACAATGTTTTCTACCCTATCAAAAGAGAGAAATAATTATTGAAGTAACATGTAAAGTTATCTGCAAATGCTTTTAATTTGGACAAGGCTAGAATTTTGTCATTCGGTGAAGAGTTTACCCATTACCGCACAATCCAGACTTTTGACAACCCTGAGGAAAAAGGTTTTGAAAACATTTTGGAAAAAAGAGAAAATGCTAGTAACCAGCATTTTATCTTTTTCCATCAATGTTTTCTGCCCTTTCAGGAATCAATTTCAATTTTTCGAGTCGTGCTTATTTTGTCCTCTGCAAATGCTTTCAAACTGGACAAGTTTGGTAGCGAGCTAAGCATGTACCTACCAGTAATAATTGAGCTATGCTCTGGCAAAAGGGGGTTTAATGCTAAGCATGGACCTACCAGTAATAATTGAGCCATGCTCTATCAAAATGGGATTTAATGCATCTCCGTGATACATTGTACCAAGCAAGTCATCACGTTATTGTCGATCCCCAAAATCCATTTTGTATAACAACCGACTGAATCATGAGGTAGAATGGTCTCTTGACATGTAGAAAATTGACCAAAAGCAAAACGTTTCGGCCCAGGTCAGCCTGTGTGGATTGCGCAGGCTGACCAGACTCGATACTGTTTGCAAATGCATTAACTCTTTACAAAACAACAAAATTTTAGACTTGTCCAAAATGAAAGCATTTGCAGAAGACAAAATAAATGTGGCTGAAAAATTGAAATTTTTTCTGGAAAGGGTAAAAAACATGGTGGGAAAAGGAGAAAATGCTAGTTACCAGCATTTTCTCCTTTTCCCACAATGTTTTCAAAAGGCTTCTTTCTCAGGGTCATTAAAAGTCGGGATTGTGTGGTATAGGGTTAAGTCCCCTTTTCACAAAGCATGTACTTCTTCGAACAATATCTGATCATGTACTCTTGCAACCATTTTTCATAACATCATGATCGTGGCATTCTGTGCTTTTTGACAATTTCTTCCTTGTTTAGACTAGCATTAGCTTCTTTAGCAGACAGTGTAGATCAAGATCCTACCAAACATACCTACATATCGGACGGTGTAGATCCCAGATCAGGGGCTGTACTCATCAACGATCCAAAATCAATTCCTACTTCAAAATTTCAAAACTAGTCATGTTACTAGCTGAGATGATCTGTCTCTGCCAATAAGATTGCTGGTCTTGGAATCTATATATAGAATTCAAATTAGAAATCAGCTGCTAGCAAGCATAGGAAGTTTAGAATGAGACAGTATTTGAACTTAAGGCATAAAAAGATTTATGTAGTACCTTTTGTGCAGACTGATCTTGATATACATTGCTTGATAAAGCAACTGAGGCGATTCTTTGCATCCTTAGGGTTACGAAATTAGACAATGCTACAGTACCATGCAATGATTTTCTTTTGTATAGATCTGGCTATATTTATATGCTCATACTTTTTTCTGTCAGAGATATTTTGTAATACAGTCTGTTTCCATCTTTATTTACTTTTATTTTGACTATGAAAAAGAAATAAATAATTTTTAACTAATAAGATATACTTTCAAGTGTTGTCCTATTGAACCAAGCCCTTTTGTGAAATTCAGTCCTCTAGATTCACGTGGTTTTTAGCTTCATTTGCTTAACCCTTCACCACACAACAAAATTTTCGACCTGTCCAAATTGAAATCATTTGCAGACGACAATTTCATTGTGGCTCAATGATAGGATTTTTCTCTGATAGGGTAGAAAACATGGTGGGAAAAGGAGAAAATGCTGGTTACCAGCATTTTCTCCTTTTCCCACAATGTTTTCAAAAGGCTTCTTCCTCAGGGTCGTTAAAAGTCAGGATTGTGTGGTAAAGGGTTAAGGCTTGTGAGCTTAACTCTTTACCAAACAAAAATTTAGACTGATCCAAATTGACGGCAAACATAGATGACAAATTAATGGTAGCTCAAATGACAAAATTTGTTCTTAATAGGTTACAAAACATTGTTGGAAAAGGAGAAAATGCTGCATTTTCTCCTTTCCCCACCATGTTTTCAAAAGCCTTCTCCCTCAGGGTTGTTGTAAGTCTATATTCTGTGGTAAAAGGTTAAAGGCCCCTAACTAGCTCCAAACGTAAACAATGCAGGTGTTAAGATGCATTTTAATTTAACCCTTTCCCAAACAAGCCCTGGTTTTCACCTGTCTGCAGTACAAGTCTTTTGAAAACACTGTGGGAAAAGGAGAAATTGCTCGTAACGAGCAATTTCTCCTTTTCCCACAGTGTTTTCTACCCTATTTGAGAACTTTCTACCATTTTCATCAAATTGAAAATTGTCGTCTGCAAACTCTTTCAATTTGGACCAGTCCAAAATTTGTCGTTTGGAAAAGGGGTAAATCGTACCATTTAAAAGTATGGAAATTATTGCAAAGATGACAGTCTGTTATTGTGTGGTTGGTCCAAGTGTTAGTCACTGGCAGAAAAATGAATTTCAAAATCGGGTAAAAAGTACACCAAAGACAGGGCGACCTGGCAACTTTTAACCTAGTTTTAAGACTATTTCTGTGTCAGATACTAATACATTGACCGACTGTACAATAACGTATTGTCATCTCCACAATACTTTACATACTTTCAACTGGTATAATTTAAATTTAAATGCATGCTAATGTCTGCATTGTTTCCTTTTGGCAGCTATTGTGTCTTCAATATGCTATTAATTGTGAAATGTCTAACTATTGCAGTTTTGGGGGAAAAATAGATTGCGAGAACAACATAGGGTCTTTCATCATTTTTAGTACAGAAAAACTTTTGCACTGAACATCAAATAGGGTGCTCATCCAACATCAGAATGCACTCATCTAACATCAAATGGGGTGCTCATCCAACATCAGAATGCCTCATCTAACATCAAATAGGGTGCTCATCCAACATCAGAATGCACTCATCTAACATCAAATAGGGTGCTCATCCAACATCAGAATGCACTCATCTGACATCAAATGGGGTGCTCATCCAACATCAGAATGCACTCATCTAACATCAAATGGGGTGCTCATTAAAGGTCCTATATAGCTGCCAAAAGTAATCACTGATTGATTGAATGATGTTTTACGCCACTTTCAACATTATTTCAGTCACGCCGTGTTAACAGCTCACAAATTAATGTATTAGAGCTCTGAAGTGTCTTTGCCAACAACACTCCCACAAAAAATCCAGAGGATCCAGCAAGGCTCAAACCCAGGGCCTCCTGGTCATGAGTCCCACACTTTAACATTGAGCCATGCAGGACCCCTCCATAAGTAAACAATAGGGTGGTAAAATGCATTTAAATCATACCATTTAAATCATACCATTTAAAAGAATGTTTACTGTGAAGATAACAATCTGTTATTGAATGGTCAGTCCAAGTGTTAGTTGCTGGCAGAAAAATGAATTTTTAAAATAGGTAAAAGGTAAAAAAAAGGTAGAGAAAACCTTTAACCTAGTTTTCGATTTCATTTCTCTGCCAGAGACAAACAATCATGATAATAACATTGTCATCTCCACAATTATTTACATACTTTTAACTTAATAGTACAATTTAAATTTAAATGCATTTTAACACCCACAGTGTTAACTTTTGGCAGTTATAGTGCCTTTAAACATCATACATTGTGCGCATCACAAATCAATGGGATGCTCACCTAACATCAAAATTAATGTGGTGCTCACTCAACATCAAATGTGGTGCTTATCCAACATCAAATGTGGTGCTTATCCAACATCAAATGTGGTGCTCACTTAACATCAAATGTGGTGCTTATAAAACATAAAATATATCAATATTTTGATGAACTACATGACATCAGTTCAAAATAATAATATGAATACATTTACCACACACAAAGGTCCTTTGTTAACCCTTCACCACACAATCCCAACTTTTTACGACCCTGAGAAAGAAGCCTTTTGAAAACATTGTGGAAAAAGGAGAAAATGCTGGTAACCAGCATTTTCTCCTTTTCCCATAATGTTTTCCATCCTTCTCAAAACAAATTTTAATTTTTCAGACACATTTATTTTGTCGTCTGCAAATGCTTCCAATCTGGACAAGTCTAGTGTTTTGTCGATTGGTACAGAGGTAACTCCATTAACGAAATGTTAGACTTTAAAATGTGGGTCCAATGATGGGATTTCTCTGTATCATGGTAGAAAACATTGTGGGAAAAGGAGAAAATGCTGGTTATCAGAACTTTCTATTTTTCCCACAAACTTTTCTAAAGCCCTTTTTGTCAGGATCATTTAACTTTTTACCAAATGACAAAATTTTAGACCAGTCCAAAGTGAAAGCATTCGCTGACAACAAATAAAATGTTACTCATATGATTTGATTTCCGATGAAAGGATTGAAAACATTGTTGGAAAAGGAGAAAATGCTGGAAACGAGCATTTTTCCCTTTTCCCACAATGTTTTCAAAAGGATTCTTTCTCGGGGTCTTCAAAACTCCGGATAGTGGGATACAGGGTCATTTAGATTAACTCAAGATCGTTTAGAAAAGGGCAACTCTTTCACCATTGCAGGCAAATAATGACTGATTTATTGAATGGTGTTTTACATCGCTTTCAACATTATTTCAGCTCAAAAATTCATGTAGGTCCTGGGTTTCACCAGTACTAGGCTATGGCTCTGAAGTGTCTTGCACAAGGGCACTCCCACAAAAATAACATTGTTTCAAGTTAGGCTCAAACCTGGGGTCTACAAGTCATAAGTCCTTATACTGTACTATTTAATCATGTAGGACCCCACAGTCAATTAAAATGGCTTTTGCCTGACTGAGTTGGTCAAGATCAAACTGCACAGAATATCTGGTCTTGGATTTGCACTAAAAACTATTCGATTCTTAATAGTTAACCACGCAATCCGGAGTTTTAACATGCCTGAGCAAGAAGCATTTTGAAAATATTGTGGGATAAGGAGAAGATGCTGGTAAGCAGCATTTTCTCCTTTTCCCACAATCTTTTCTACCCTATCAAAGACAAATTTCATCCTTATAAGCTACACTTAAATTTTCGTCTGCAAATGCTTTCAATTTCGGACAAATGTGTATTTTGTCTTAACCCGTAAGACTTACATGGGCAAAAACTTCTATTATATTTTTGTTCTTGGTAAACTCTTCACCCCCATATTTTCAAAAGCCTTCTTTCTCAGCGTTGCTAAAAGTCGGGACAGTGTGGTAAAGGGTTAAAATGCCTGCAATGACTGTTATCTCTAATCTCAGCTATGACACATGTCTAGAGTCTTTGTCTGAATCTAACAATCAGATGAACCTTTGCGAAATCATCCTATTCTTTTAACAACCCTGATAATGAAGGCTTTTGAAACTATTTCGGACAAAAACAAAATGCTAGTAACTAGCATATCCTTCTACAACAATGTTTTTGTTTCCCCTTCCATAGAATAATCCCGTCATTTGAGCCATACTAAATTAGCCATATACAATCGCTATGGATGTAGATAAGTACAAAATTTTGGTGTCGGGTAAAGATTTGACTTGACCCTTTACCAGACGACAAAACTTTAGCCTTGTGCAAATTGAAAGCATTTGCAGACGACAATTTCAATGTGGCTCAAATGGTGCAACTTTGCTTTGATGGGGTAGAAAACATTGTGGGAAAAGGAGAAAATGCTGGTTACCAGCATTTTCTCCTTTTCCCACAAGGTTTTCAAAAGGCTTCTTTCCAAGGGGCGTCAAAAGGCATCATTGTGTGGTAAAGGGTTAACTATATTTTACTTTTAGTAAACATTTTAACATTGGGTATATGTCTGCAAAACGTACACAGTTTTTGAAAATCTATAATCTACTGCAACTAATTCTCATGAAATCAGCACTTGCATGAATTCAGCAAATACAAGTATGAAAATTCTTATTTATTTGACTCTTTACCAGACAACAAAACTTTAAACTTGTCCAAATTGAAAGCACTCACGACAACTTAAATGTGGCTAAATTGATGAAATTTGTCTTTCCACAGAGTAGAAAACTTTGTGGGAAAAGGAGAAAATGCTGGTTACCAGCATTTTCTCCTTTTCCCGCAGTGTTTTCATATATTTCTTTATCAGAGTCATTAAAACCAATGATTGTACGGTAAAGAGACAAGAGGGCACAGAACACCGAAACAACAACAGAAATATACAATTATTTACAATGATGCCTGTCACCAGCAAAATCACTTATACAACATTTCACTATAACTTCTTGACATTCTGCATTCATTACCAAATATCAAAACGTAAAATGACTCCTTCTACCTTTGCAATAGATAGGTTTTGAAAGAAAAGCACTGGTTGGGAATAATTTTGTTGCAATTTAGCACTGTTCTCCATGAATTGAAATGATCAACATTGGAATTTAGCACTGCTCTGCATCCACCAACATTGAAATGTAATGACAATGTATCACAGCTTCAACCCTTTACCACACAGTTCCAAGTTTTAAGGACCCCAAGGAAAAGAACTTTTGAAAACATTGTGGGAAAAGGAGAAAATGCTGGTAACCAGCATTTTCTCCTTTTTCCACAATGTTTTCTACCTTATTAAGGTCTAATTTCATCATATGGGCCATATTTAAATTTCTCGTCTGCAAATGCTTTCAATTTGAACCGGTCTAAAAATTTGTTGTTTGGCAAACTGGACTCCATTGCCAAAACTATGAGCACTTGTCATCTTTACCCTGTCGTTATTGATCAATGTGATTTCTGTAACTTCAACTTCTGAATTAAACCTGTGCATACTGGCAGAGCTCCAGATAAGAGACTGATTGATTGATTGTATGGTGTTTAACGCCATTTTCAACATTATTTCAGTTATATCGCGGTGGCCAGTGCACCTATCCATGCTTTCCTGGAGTTTCTTATACCAGTACTCCGCACAACATTCTTTCCAGGCCACTGGCTGCTTTCCCACATAACCATCATTGAGACAATGGTCAGCGGTGAGAAAGGAATGAATCCTGTCGCAATGACTATCATCCAGATAAGAGGGAGTGATGGTACTCCAAATTCATTATTTCGCTTCCAAACCCTATGTTGTGGGTACTCATTCGAATCGTCTCAATGAGACGATTCTAATGAGTACCAATAACATAGGGTTTAGTGGAGAATAACCAATATTTTCAATTTTGAAATTAAAATCACTCCCTCTATCTGGAACTCTGTACTGGTATTTATCACATGACACAAGATGGTATAACTTTTTACCATACAACTCCATAATTTAGTGACTTTTGGGAACAATGTGGGAAAAAATGGGGAAATGCTTGAAACCAGCATTTTCTCCATTTTCCATCATGTTTTCTACCATTTCAAAGACTACTGCAACAATCCGAGCCACCATAAATTTGTCGTCTGCAAATCCTTTCAAGTTGGACCCGTCTTAATTTAGTCGCCTGGCGATGACTGAACTCTTTACCAAACGACAAAATTTTGGAATAAACCAAACTGAAAGCATTTGCAGACGACAAATTAAATGCTGCTAAAATGATGATTTCTCCCTGTAATAGGTTAGAAAACATTGTGGGAAAAGGAGAAAATGCTGGTTACCAGCATTTTCTCCTTTTCCCACAATGTTTTCAAAAGGCTTCTATTTCAGAGTTGTTGAAAATCGGATTTGTACGGTAAAGGGTTAAGACTTAAACCCTTTCAGATAACATCTACTGCAAAGACAGCAAAAACTTGACAAACATAGAAGAAACCAAGAAACAAAGTAGAACACATAAAGATCAACAAGGATATTCCTCGTAGCAAATAATTTCTATCTTATCAGAGTGTATTTACTAAGTTGCCTTTTGTAAATGAGCAAAGCTCTGTGAAAAGGGGGCTGAATGCATCTGAAAAGAAGTATCAACCTAGGTGTGCCTGCACAAAGACTGTGCAAGCTGACCCGAGTTGTGACTTTTTTGCGATTGGTCCATTTTCTGCAGGTCAAAGGATCAGTGTGCCCCATGATTCAATCGGTTATTAGACAAATATGATATTCACATGATGAAGCACCTGATATCATGCAACAAGGAGATGCATTAAACCCCCCTTTGCCACAGCATGGCTTAAATGCGTGAAAAGAGGCACAAATAATACCAAAGACAAAAGATAACCCCTTACCCCACAATCCTGAGTTGTAACAACCCTGAGGGATTGGCCTTTTAAAAACATTTTTGAAAAAGGGAGAAATCATTTTTGGAAAAAGACAAAAAACATTTTCGCCTTTCCCAAGAGAGTTTTCTATCCTTTTAAAATCGAATTCCATCATTTGATTTACAATAAAATTTTCATCTGCAAATCCTTTCAAAATTTTGTCATCTTGTCAATAGGTGACTCTTTACTAAATGACAAAATTTTAGACTTGTCCCAAATGAAAGCATTTGCAGCCAATAACTTACTCAGCTCTTTACCAAACGACAAAATCTTAGACTTGTCTAAACTGAAAGAATTTGCAGGCAACAAATTAAATGTTCACTTAAATAATGGAATTTGTCTGTGATAGCGTAGAAAACATTGTTGGAAAAGAAGAAAATGCTGGTTACCTGCAGTTTCTCCTTTTCCAACAATGTTTTCAAAAGCTTTTTTCTCCAGGGTTGTTAAAAGTTGGGATTGTGTGGTAAAGAGTTAATTGTGTCAAATATAATAATACATGTATCTATCTTTGACAAGTAGTAAAAACATTGTGGGAAAAGAAGAAAACACTAGTTACCAGCATTTTCTCCTTTTCCTAAAGTGTTTTCAAAAGGCTTCATCTTCAGGGTCCCTAAAAGACGGGGTTGTTTGGTAAAGGGTTAAACAAAAATATTAAAATCTGTTGGGACTGTATTCCGACGGGAATTCAAATCTGTGTTGCCCATCTCCATTTATTTTCGGCAAGGTACCAGCATTTGGTATCACATTCCAGGATAACATCAAAGTGACGTTCTTATTTGCCCTGTAAATAAAATGAGAAAAAAAAATTTAATGCCTTACCAAGCAAAACAATTTGCCATTTGCTAAAGAGTTAACCAGGGCTTGCATTCACTATTTACAAGACCACAAAATTTCCATGCCGATATGTCGTGGCAACAATGATGTCATTTTTCTACAAAACGGCGTAGATCAGAACCAGGACACAAAAAACAATAATACACTAGTGTATTATCAAAAAATAATTCATGGGTTTAACTCTCTACCACACAATCTCGACTTTTAACGACCCTGAGAAAGAAACCTTTTGAAAACATTGTGGGAAAAGGAGAAAATGCTGGTAACCAGCATTTTCTTCTTTTCCCACAAAGTTTTCAACCCTTCATAAAACAAATTTCAATTTTTCAGTCACATTTATTTTGTTGTCTGCAACTGCTTTCAGTTTGGACTGGTCAAAAATTCTGTCGTTTGGTAAAGAGTTAATACACTGCCGGAGGAGGTTTATGTGATGAAAAAGAGTCTTTAATTCTTTACATAACAGTTAAATTTTAGGCTTTTCCAAAATGAAGGCATTTGCAGACTTTGAAATTAGTGTTGCTCAAACAATGGAATAGTGTTTAACAGAATATATAAGCCAGAGCAACTTCAAGATCATTTGTCGGAAACTGGCCTGTGACTAGGACAGAGTTAGCCTATCAACTCTTTATCATACAATCCCATGTTTAAACAACCCAAAGGAAAAAGGCTTTTAAAAATATTGTGGGAAAAGGAGACAATGCTGGTGACCAATATTTTCTCCTTTTCCAACAACATTTTCTACCCTTTCATGGACAAAAACCATACTTTGAGATACACTGGAATTGTTGTCTGCAAATTTTTTCAGGTTGGGCATTCGTAAATTTTTGTCATCTGTTAAAGAGTTAACCCTTTACCACACAATCCCGACTTTTAACAACCCTGGTGGAAAAGGCATTTGAAAACATGATTATGGGAAAGGAGAAAATGCTGGTAACAAGCATTTTCTCCTTTTCCTATTATGTTTTCTAGTCTAACAAGGACAAAATCTGCCATTTGATCTCACTCTGATTTGCCATCTGTAAATGCTTTCAATTTGGACAAATAAAAAATTTTGTCATCTGGTAATGAGTTAAATGCTTTCAAGAGCTGACTACTGCAGGGACATAAAAAACATCTACCTCTGCATGCCCTTCACACCTACAGTTGCCTTTGACATCAGACAAGATCAAGAGGATCAGGGGTGTGGATATCTTATGTCCGACTTGTCCGACTCTAGAAAATTCTGTGTCGGACAAGTGAATTTTTTTCTATCTAGTTGTCCGCAGACAAGTAGAAAATATGAGGACAATTTTGAAATAAAGATCTGTTGTTTACATCACCAAGTGAAATACAAATGTTCTCACTTCGTACAAAATGGAAATTCAAATAATAAACAGCAGCTTGAGATGATCCTTGATTTCTACAAACCCAAAATAACATTTGGTCTACCTCCACATTCACCACATACATGTATGACAAAATCAGTAGTAATATGCCAGTGTTTTTGCACATCAATTTGTTTGCTTTGAAAAAATGTCACACTTTCAAGATCATTATTATGGATTAAAAAATTATATTAGAATCAATATAGTCACTCAGTTTTTCAATATTTCGGCCAGCGGCCTTTCTCAAGAAAAGAAACGTAAATTTATCTACTTTGTAGATGCACGTCGTATGCCATTGTTGTATACAGGATGTGACATCATTGTGAAATACACAACGTTTGATCCCGCGCTAATTAAATTAACGTTAATTGATAGCGGGAATCTTTGACGTTACACCCCGCCGGCCGGTGAGTCCGTAATTTCTGTATCCAAGTTGATTCGTACATCAATCTCTCTGTCTTGCAGCCTGATTTTATTTGTTGTAATATAGAAAAAACAGCATCCTCTTCTGAATGGTCTTTCTTTGAAAAATGACCGTTAATCGGCTTGTCTCTCTGCAATTTGATGTCACGCAAGTGCTCCGTCATCCTCTCATTTAGCTGTCGTTCAGTCTCTCCAACATATACTACCGTTTCACATTTCTTACAGCTTATTGAGTAGACTACGCTGTGCTGTCTACAATTGTTGTAATTCGGAATTTTGAACCCTTCTCCTGTTGTACTAATAATTTTATCGCTGTCGGAAATGTGGGCACATTTGTCGCTATCTAATTTGCATGGTTTACTTGATTTTTTAACCTGTTTATTCGTCTTTCCATGAACTAAAGAGTCGCCAAGATTTCTGTCCCTTCTGTATGCAACCACAGGAGGTTCTTGAAACACTTTCGTCATTCTCTCTGACTTATATAATACTCTCGTGTGTTTACGGATGATATGGTTCAAGTCTGGGAGGAGGTTTGAATAGGTTACAGTCATCGGCACTCTGTCTGATTCTTTTCTACGTTTTCGCTTCTTTAATAGTTCGCCCCTATCTAGTTTGTCTACTTTCGCCATTTGTGAATTTATTGTTTTTCCACTATAACCACGTTGTCTTAATTTCTTTATCAGGATTCTCCTTTGATATTCGTAGTCTTGTGGTTTTTCACATATTCTTTTTAGCCGTAAACCCAATCCAAATGCCAGACCTTTCTTTGTTGATGGAGGATGGCAAGATTTGCTATTCAAATAAAGTTGTTTATCAGTTGGTTTGACGTATAGGTCCGTACAGATCTTACCATCCGCTATCTTCACTAGAGTATCTAGGAACTCTATCTGTCTCGTGTGCATTCTCAACTCAACCTTGATGTCATTATGTATGCTGTTGGCATGTTTTGCAAACCCCTGCAGTTCTTCTACACTCCCACACCAAATACCAAAACCATCGTCAATGAATCTCTTGTAGAAGAGTGGCTGTTTTGAATATTTCAGAAGTCCCTCATCCCATTTTCGCATGTAGGAACATGCAAAGTTTTTTCCTAATTTGGAACCAATAGCCACCCCTTTTCTTTGAATAAAATAGTTGTCGCCAAATTCAAATATGTTGTTGTCAAGTACAGCCTCGATCAGTTTCATAGCATTTTCGGTGTCAATTAATTTTGTTGAGCGCGTTTCTAAAGCTTCTTTGCATGCAGCCAATCCCTCTTTCCTAGGAACTGATGGGTAAAGTTTGCAAACATCAAAGCAGAATAAAATACTATCTTTTGGTATTCTGTCATTAAAATCTGCAAGTTTATTGATAAAGTCATCTGTGTCTTGTATATAGCTTGGTGAAGATTCGACGTACTGATTTAGTTCATGTTCTACTAGTTCTGCTATTCTCTCAGTAGGTGTGTTTATACCACTGACAATTGTCCTGTACGGTATGTCTTTTTTGTGTATTTTTGGGTTCCCTTTAAGTTTTCCAGCAGTTGCATATTTTGGCATTAGATATTGTTTCATTTCCTTTGTGATCACCCCTTCCTTATGCATCTTATCTACCAGTTTTTTTATTTCTTTGTAACTGTCCTCAATCTGCTTCTGCTCCGTCTTCTCATATATATCACTTCTATCCATTTCGGTTAATAGTTCACTTATGTATTCATTTTTATCTACTACGACTATACCCGATCCTTTATCGGCTGGGCGAATCACTATATCTGGGTTGTTTAGAAGCTCAAAAAAAGCTGCCTTTTCTTCCTTCGTTACGTTGAAATTTCCTTTCTTTTTCAAATTTTCTATTATATCTGTCTTTACAAGTTCTATATATAGGTCAAGGTGCACATCTCTCCCAGGATTGGGCGTAAAATAACTTTTCTGCTTCGATTGGAATTTCGTTTGCACATTACATGCATCATTCAGATTTCCTTCTTTGTCATAAAAAAATTCTTTCAGTCTCATTCTACGTTCCCACTCAGCTAAATCCGATAGAAGTTTTATCTTATTTATCTTGCCACTGGTTGGAATGAATTTAAGTCCTTTTTCAAGAAGAGAAATTTGTGCGTCAGTTAATTTATGTTTTGAAAGATTAACAACTGAACATCTTGGTTCTTGATATGTATGTTCATTCGTGCAACCATATTTCCGGTTAGCATTGCACTGAATATTTCCACTTCTAAGATTATTATTTTTCTTATCTGTATTTGCTTTGTAGGTTTTAATTTTGTGAAATGAGCTATGGGTCGCTTTGGTTGGCATATTTTCATGTGTATGGACACATTTTGGGTATGTGAGTTCTGTTTCTTCAGGTTCGAACCAGTCAGGTATGGAGCGCAAAGGCAAATCATCATTTCCAGGGTTATTCCTGGCTTTTTTCACCAATGAAAAATGGGAGTTTTTGCACAGCAAATATATGTTTGCATCAATGGTGTCTGTTTCCAAATCATGATCACCTTGAAACGTATTCCATGTACGAAATGACTCATCGATCGCAACTAGTATATTAACTTGATATGTATCAGCTGCTGCTTGAATCTCAGCCTCTGTTGCCCATGATGAGATTCGACCATCACTAAACCTTTGAAGTCGTAAATGCATTTCTATATCTCCGTCAATAAGCGGTGCATATTTTTGTTTATTTAATGACATATGTTGAACAACCTTGTCCCTTATCACTCTATGTCGCATTTGCGTACCATGCAGATTTTGACTCAGACATCTATAAAAACAGTTGCCATCTTTAACTATTCTTACTACTGAGAAACTGTTTGTGCGCTGGCTTTGTTGCTTCTTGAGTTTCGTAAGTTTTTTATGTTTTATTTCACTAACCTGTCTAATATAGTCTATGACCCATTCATCTTTGCTTACTGGAACCTCATTTAGCTTCTGTTTCATTTCTTCGATCTCGATATCTAAGTCCCTAATTTTCTGTTCACATGCCTCTGAAGCTATGTCCATGAATCTGAGAGAGACTTCTTCCTTAATGCTGTTATTTCTGTCGATGAATTTACTGTCAACATCAAGCTGCAAATTCCATTTGATTCTAAAGCCGTTCGGTATCAATGACATCTTCAGACATTGTTTCAAAAACTCACCATGGCTTTGGTATCGTATTCGTTTTCTAATGACACGGTGTAATTCTTTTGATAAATCCATATTCCTTTTGTAAGGAGTGAGTAAAAATATCAATACAAATAATTCCGTAGGGAATTCAACACTAAATAAAATAAATATAGTCACTCAGTTTTTCAATATTTCGGCCAGCGGCCTTTCTCAAGAAAAGAAACGTAAATTTATCTACTTTGTAGATGCACGTCGTATGCCATTGTTGTATACAGGATGTGACATCATTGTGAAATACACAACGTTTGATCCCGCGCTAATTAAATTAACGTTAATTGATAGCGGGAATCTTTGACGTTACACCCCGCCGGCCGGTGAGTCCGTAATTTCTGTATCCAAGTTGATTCGTACATCAATCTCTCTGTCTTGCAGCCTGATTTTATTTGTTGTAATATAGAAAAAACAGCATCCTCTTCTGAATGGTCTTTCTTTGAAAAATGACCGTTAATCGGCTTGTCTCTCTGCAATTTGATGTCACGCAAGTGCTCCGTCATCCTCTCATTTAGCTGTCGTTCAGTCTCTCCAACATATACTACCGTTTCACATTTCTTACAGCTTATTGAGTAGACTACGCTGTGCTGTCTACAATTGTTGTAATTCGGAATTTTGAACCCTTCTCCTGTTGTACTAATAATTTTATCGCTGTCGGAAATGTGGGCACATTTGTCGCTATCTAATTTGCATGGTTTACTTGATTTTTTAACCTGTTTATTCGTCTTTCCATAAACTAAAGAGTCGCCAAGATTTCTGTCCCTTCTGTATGCAACCATAGGAGGTTCTTGAAACACTTTCGTCATTCTCTCTGACTTATATAATACTCTCGTGTGTTTACGGATGATATGGTTCAAGTCTGGGAGGAGGTTTGAATAGGTTACAGTCATCGGCACTCTGTCTGATTCTTTTCTACGTTTTCGCTTCTTTAATAGTTCGCCCCTATCTAGTTTGTCTACTTTCGCCATTTGTGAATTTATTGTTTTGCCACTATAACCACGTTGTCTTAATTTCTTTATCAGGATTCTCCTTTGATATTCGTAGTCTTGTGGTTTTTCACATATTCTTTTTAGCCGTAAACCCAATCCAAATGCCAGACCTTTCTTTGTTGATGGAGGATGGCAAGATTTGCTATTCAAATAAAGTTGTTTATCAGTTGGTTTGACGTATAGGTCCGTACAGATCTTACCATCCGCTATCTTCACTAGAGTATCTAGGAACTCTATCTGTCTCGTGTGCATTCTCAACTCAACCTTGATGTCATTATGTATGCTGTTGGCATGTTTTGCAAACCCCTGAAGTTCTTCTACACTCCCACACCAAATACCAAAACCATCGTCAATGAATCTCTTGTAGAAGAGTGGCTGTTTTGAATATTTCAGAAGTTCCTCATCCCATTTTCGCATGTAGGAACATGCAAAGTTTTTTCCTAATTTGGAACCAATAGCCACCCCTTTTCTTTGAATAAAATAGTTGTCGCCAAATTCAAATATGTTGTTGTCAAGTACAGCCTCGATCAGTTTCATAGCATTTTCGGTGTCAATTAATTTTGTTGAGCGCGTTTCTAAAGCTTCTTTGCATGCAGCCAATCCCTCTTTCCTAGGAACTGATGGGTAAAGTTTGCAAACATCAAAGCAGAATAAAATACTATCTTTTGGTATTCTGTCATTAAAATCTGCAAGTTTATTGATAAAGTCATCTGTGTCTTGTATATAGCTTGGTGAAGATTCGACGTACTGATTTAGTTCATGTTCTACTAGTTCTGCTATTCTCTCAGTAGGTGTGTTTATACCACTGACAATTGTCCTGTACGGTATGTCTTTTTTGTGTATTTTTGGGTTCCCTTTAAGTTTTCCAGCAGTTGCATATTTTGGCATTAGATATTGTTTCATTTCCTTTGTGATCACCCCTTCCTTGTGCATCTTATCTACCAGTTTTTTTATTTCTTTGTAACTGTCCTCAATCTGCTTCTGCTCCGTCCTCTCATATATATCACTTCTATCCATTTCGGTTAATAGTTCACTTATGTATTCATTTTTATCTACTACGACTATACCCGATCCTTTATCGGCTGGGCGAATCACTATATCTGGGTTGTTTAGAAGCTCAAAAAAAGCCGCCTTTTCTTCCTTCGTTACGTTGAAATTTCCTTTCTTTTTCAAATTTTCTATTATATCTGTCTTTACAAGTTCTATATATAGGTCAAGGTGCACATCTCTCTCAGGATTGGGCGTAAAATAACTTTTCTGCTTCGATTGGAATTTCGTTTGCACATTACATGCATCATTCAGATTTCCTTCTTTGTCATAAAAAAATTCTTTCAGTCTCATTCTACGTTCCCACTCAGCTAAATCCGATAGAAGTTTTATCTTATTTATCTTGCCACTGGTTGGAATGAATTTAAGTCCTTTTTCAAGAAGAGAAATTTGTGAGTCAGTTAATTTATGTTTTGAAAGATTAACAACTGAACATCTTGGTTCTTGATATGTATGTTCATTCGTGCAACCATATTTCCGGTTAGCAATGCACTGAATATTTCCACTTCTAAGATTATTATTTTTCTTATCTGTATTTGCTTTGTAGGTTTTAATTTTGTGAAATGAGCTATGGGTCGCTTTGGTTGGCATATTTTCATGCGTATGGACACATTTTGGGTATGTGAGTTCTGTTTCTTCAGGTTCGAACCAGTCAGGTATGGAGCGCAAAGGCAAATCATCATTTCCAGGGTTATTCCTGGCTTTTTTCACCAATGAAAAATGGGAGTTTTTGCACAGCAAATATATGTTTGCATCAATGGTGTCTGTTTCCAAATCATGATCACCTTGAAACGTATTCCATGTACGAAATGACTCATCGATCGCAACTAGTATATTAACTTGATATGTATCAGCTGCTGCTTGAATCTCAGCCTCTGTTGCCCATGATGAGATTCGACCGTCACTAAACCTTTGAAGTCGTAAATGCATTTCTATATCTCCGTCAATAAGCGGTGCATATTTTTGTTTATTTAATGACATATGTTGAACAACCTTGTCCCTTATCACTCTATGTCGCATTTGCGTACCATGCAGATTTTGACTCAGACATCTATAAAAACAGTTGCCATCTTTAACTATTCTTACTACTGAGAAACTGTTTGTGCGCTGTCTTTGTTGCTTCTTGAGTTTCGTAAGTTTTTTATGTTTTATTTCACTAACCTGTCTAATATAGTCTATGACCCATTCATCTTTGCTTACTGGAACCTCATTTAGCTTCTGTTTCATTTCTTCGATCTCGATATCTAAGTCCCTAATTTTCTGTTCACATGCCTCTGAAGCTATGTCCATGAATCTGAGAGAGACTTCTTCCTTAATGCTGTTATTTCTGTCGATGAATTTACTGTCAACATCAAGCTGCAAATTCCATTTGATTCTAAAGCCGTTCGGTATCAATGACATCTTCAGACATTGTTTCAAAAACTCACCATGGCTTTGGTATCGTATTCGTTTTCTAATGACACGGTGTAATTCTTTTGATAAATCCATATTGCTTTTGTAAGGAGTGAGTAAAAATATCAATACAAATAATTCCGTAGGGAATTCAACACTAAATAAAATAAATATAGTCACTCAGTTTTTCAATATTTCGGCCAGCGGCCTTTCTCAAGAAAAGAAACGTAAATTTATCTACTTTGTAGATGCACGTCGTATGCCATTGTTGTATACAGGATGTGACATCATTGTGAAATACACAACGTTTGATCCCGCGCTAATTAAATTAACGTTAATTGATAGCGGGAATCTTTGACGTTACACCCCGCCGGCCGGTGAGTCCGTAATTTCTGTATCCAAGTTGATTCGTACATCAATCTCTCTGTCTTGCAGCCTGATTTTATTTGTTGTAATATAGAAAAAACAGCATCCTCTTCTGAATGGTCTTTCTTTGAAAAATGACCGTTAATCGGCTTGTCTCTCTGCAATTTGATGTCACGCAAGTGCTCCGTCATCCTCTCATTTAGCTGTCGTTCAGTCTCTCCAACATATACTACCGTTTCACATTTCTTACAGCTTATTGAGTAGACTACGCTGTGCTGTCTACAATTGTTGTAATTCGGAATTTTGAACCCTTCTCCTGTTGTACTAATAATTTTATCGCTGTCGGAAATGTGGGCACATTTGTCGCTATCTAATTTGCATGGTTTACTTGATTTTTTAACCTGTTTATTCGTCTTTCCATAAACTAAAGAGTCGCCAAGATTTCTGTCCCTTCTGTATGCAACCATAGGAGGTTCTTGAAACACTTTCGTCATTCTCTCTGACTTATATAATACTCTCGTGTGTTTACGGATGATATGGTTCAAGTCTGGGAGGAGGTTTGAATAGGTTACAGTCATCGGCACTCTGTCTGATTCTTTTCTACGTTTTCGCTTCTTTAATAGTTCGCCCCTATCTAGTTTGTCTACTTTCGCCATTTGTGAATTTATTGTTTTGCCACTATAACCACGTTGTCTTAATTTCTTTATCAGGATTCTCCTTTGATATTCGTAGTCTTGTGGTTTTTCACATATTCTTTTTAGCCGTAAACCCAATCCAAATGCCAGACCTTTCTTTGTTGATGGAGGATGGCAAGATTTGCTATTCAAATAAAGTTGTTTATCAGTTGGTTTGACGTATAGGTCCGTACAGATCTTACCATCCGCTATCTTCACTAGAGTATCTAGGAACTCTATCTGTCTCGTGTGCATTCTCAACTCAACCTTGATGTCATTATGTATGCTGTTGGCATGTTTTGCAAACCCCTGAAGTTCTTCTACACTCCCACACCAAATACCAAAACCATCGTCAATGAATCTCTTGTAGAAGAGTGGCTGTTTTGAATATTTCAGAAGTTCCTCATCCCATTTTCGCATGTAGGAACATGCAAAGTTTTTTCCTAATTTGGAACCAATAGCCACCCCTTTTCTTTGAATAAAATAGTTGTCGCCAAATTCAAATATGTTGTTGTCAAGTACAGCCTCGATCAGTTTCATAGCATTTTCGGTGTCAATTAATTTTGTTGAGCGCGTTTCTAAAGCTTCTTTGCATGCAGCCAATCCCTCTTTCCTAGGAACTGATGGGTAAAGTTTGCAAACATCAAAGCAGAATAAAATACTATCTTTTGGTATTCTGTCATTAAAATCTGCAAGTTTATTGATAAAGTCATCTGTGTCTTGTATATAGCTTGGTGAAGATTCGACGTACTGATTTAGTTCATGTTCTACTAGTTCTGCTATTCTCTCAGTAGGTGTGTTTATACCACTGACAATTGTCCTGTACGGTATGTCTTTTTTGTGTATTTTTGGGTTCCCTTTAAGTTTTCCAGCAGTTGCATATTTTGGCATTAGATATTGTTTCATTTCCTTTGTGATCACCCCTTCCTTGTGCATCTTATCTACCAGTTTTTTTATTTCTTTGTAACTGTCCTCAATCTGCTTCTGCTCCGTCCTCTCATATATATCACTTCTATCCATTTCGGTTAATAGTTCACTTATGTATTCATTTTTATCTACTACGACTATACCCGATCCTTTATCGGCTGGGCGAATCACTATATCTGGGTTGTTTAGAAGCTCAAAAAAAGCCGCCTTTTCTTCCTTCGTTACGTTGAAATTTCCTTTCTTTTTCAAATTTTCTATTATATCTGTCTTTACAAGTTCTATATATAGGTCAAGGTGCACATCTCTCTCAGGATTGGGCGTAAAATAACTTTTCTGCTTCGATTGGAATTTCGTTTGCACATTACATGCATCATTCAGATTTCCTTCTTTGTCATAAAAAAATTCTTTCAGTCTCATTCTACGTTCCCACTCAGCTAAATCCGATAGAAGTTTTATCTTATTTATCTTGCCACTGGTTGGAATGAATTTAAGTCCTTTTTCAAGAAGAGAAATTTGTGCGTCAGTTAATTTATGTTTTGAAAGATTAACAACTGAACATCTTGGTTCTTGATATGTATGTTCATTCGTGCAACCATATTTCCGGTTAGCAATGCACTGAATATTTCCACTTCTAAGATTATTATTTTTCTTATCTGTATTTGCTTTGTAGGTTTTAATTTTGTGAAATGAGCTATGGGTCGCTTTGGTTGGCATATTTTCATGTGTATGGACACATTTTGGGTATGTGAGTTCTGTTTCTTCAGGTTCGAACCAGTCAGGTATGGAGCGCAAGGGCAAATCATCATTTCCAGGGTTATTCCTGGCTTTTTTCACCAATGAAAAATGGGAGTTTCTGCACAGCAAATATATGTTTGCATCAATGGTGTCTGTTTCCAAATCATGATCACCTTGAAACGTATTCCATGTACGAAATGACTCATCGATCGCAACTAGTATATTAACTTGATATGTATCAGCTGCTGCTTGAATCTCAGCCTCTGTTGCCCATGATGAGATTCGACCGTCACTAAACCTTTGAAGTCGTAAATGCATTTCTATATCTCCGTCAATAAGCGGTGCATATTTTTGTTTATTTAATGACATATGTTGAACAACCTTGTCCCTTATCACTCTATGTCGCATTTGCGTACCATGCAGATTTTGACTCAGACATCTATAAAAACAGTTGCCATCTTTAACTATTCTTACTACTGAGAAACTGTTTGTGCGCTGTCTTTGTTGCTTCTTGAGTTTCGTAAGTTTTTTATGTTTTATTTCACTAACCTGTCTAATATAGTCTATGACCCATTCATCTTTGCTTACTGGAACCTCATTTAGCTTCTGTTTCATTTCTTCGATCTCGATATCTAAGTCCCTAATTTTCTGTTCACATGCCTCTGAAGCTATGTCCATGAATCTGAGAGAGACTTCTTCCTTAATGCTGTTATTTCTGTCGATGAATTTACTGTCAACATCAAGCTGCAAATTCCATTTGATTCTAAAGCCGTTCGGTATCAATGACATCTTCAGACATTGTTTCAAAAACTCACCATGGCTTTGGTATCGTATTCGTTTTCTAATGACACGGTGTAATTCTTTTGATAAATCCATATTGCTTTTGTAAGGAGTGAGTAAAAATATCAATACAAATAATTCCGTAGGGAATTCAACACTAAATAAAATAAATATAGTCACTCAGTTTTTCAATATTTCGGCCAGCGGCCTTTCTCAAGAAAAGAAACGTAAATTTATCTACTTTGTAGATGCACGTCGTATGCCATTGTTGTATACAGGATGTGACATCATTGTGAAATACACAACGTTTGATCCCGCGCTAATTAAATTAACGTTAATTGATAGCGGGAATCTTTGACGTTACACCCCGCCGGCCGGTGAGTCCGTAATTTCTGTATCCAAGTTGATTCGTACATCAATCTCTCTGTCTTGCAGCCTGATTTTATTTGTTGTAATATAGAAAAAACAGCATCCTCTTCTGAATGGTCTTTCTTTGAAAAATGACCGTTAATCGGCTTGTCTCTGCAATTTGATGTCACGCAAGTGCTCCGTCATCCTCTCATTTAGCTGTCGTTCAGTCTCTCCAACATATACTACCGTTTCACATTTCTTACAGCTTATTGAGTAGACTACGCTGTGCTGTCTACAATTGTTGTAATTCGGAATTTTGAACCCTTCTCCTGTTGTACTAATAATTTTATCGCTGTCGGAAATGTGGGCACATTTGTCGCTATCTAATTTGCATGGTTTACTTGATTTTTTAACCTGTTTATTCGTCTTTCCATAAACTAAAGAGTCGCCAAGATTTCTGTCCCTTCTGTATGCAACCATAGGAGGTTCTTGAAACACTTTCGTCATTCTCTCTGACTTATATAATACTCTCGTGTGTTTACGGATGATATGGTTCAAGTCTGGGAGGAGGTTTGAATAGGTTACAGTCATCGGCACTCTGTCTGATTCTTTTCTACGTTTTCGCTTCTTTAATAGTTCGCCCCTATCTAGTTTGTCTACTTTCGCCATTTGTGAATTTATTGTTTTGCCACTATAACCACGTTGTCTTAATTTCTTTATCAGGATTCTCCTTTGATATTCGTAGTCTTGTGGTTTTTCACATATTCTTTTTAGCCGTAAACCCAATCCAAATGCCAGACCTTTCTTTGTTGATGGAGGATGGCAAGATTTGCTATTCAAATAAAGTTGTTTATCAGTTGGTTTGACGTATAGGTCCGTACAGATCTTACCATCCGCTATCTTCACTAGAGTATCTAGGAACTCTATCTGTCTCGTGTGCATTCTCAACTCAACCTTGATGTCATTATGTATGCTGTTGGCATGTTTTGCAAACCCCTGAAGTTCTTCTACACTCCCACACCAAATACCAAAACCATCGTCAATGAATCTCTTGTAGAAGAGTGGCTGTTTTGAATATTTCAGAAGTTCCTCAACCCATTTTCGCATGTAGGAACATGCAAAGTTTTTTCCTAATTTGGAACCAATAGCCACCCCTTTTCTTTGAATAAAATAGTTGTCGCTAAATTCAAATATGTTGTTGTCAAGTACAGCCTCGATCAGTTTCATAGCATTTTCGGTGTCAATTAATTTTGTTGAGCGCGTTTCTAAAGCTTCTTTGCATGCAGCCAATCCCTCTTTCCTAGGAACTGATGGGTAAAGTTTGCAAACATCAAAGCAGAATAAAATACTATCTTTTGGTATTCTGTCATTAAAATCTGCAAGTTTATTGATAAAGTCATCTGTGTCTTGTATATAGCTTGGTGAAGATTCGACGTACTGATTTAGTTCATGTTCTACTAGTTCTGCTATTCTCTCAGTAGGTGTGTTTATACCACTGACAATTGTCCTGTACGGTATGTCTTTTTTGTGTATTTTTGGGTTCCCTTTAAGTTTTCCAGCAGTTGCATATTTTGGCATTAGATATTGTTTCATTTCCTTTGTGATCACCCCTTCCTTATGCATCTTATCTACCAGTTTTTTTATTTCTTTGTAACTGTCCTCAATCTGCTTCTGCTCCGTCTTCTCATATATATCACTTCTATCCATTTCGGTTAATAGTTCACTTATGTATTCATTTTTATCTACTACGACTATACCCGATCCTTTATCGGCTGGGCGAATCACTATATCTGGGTTGTTTAGAAGCTCAAAAAAAGCCGCCTTTTCTTCCTTCGTTACGTTGAAATTTCCTTTCTTTTTCAAATTTTCTATTATATCTGTCTTT
This sequence comes from Tridacna gigas, assembly GCA_945859785.2. Classification (NCBI taxonomy): domain Eukaryota; kingdom Metazoa; phylum Mollusca; class Bivalvia; order Cardiida; family Cardiidae; genus Tridacna; species Tridacna gigas. The sequence continues at coordinate 71,135,820 of OX244033.2, read as the reverse complement.
ACAAGTTCTATATATAGGTCAAGGTGCACATCTCTCTCAGGATTGGGCGTAAAATAACTTTTCTGCTTCGATTGGAATTTCGTTTGCACATTACATGCATCATTCAGATTTCCTTCTTTGTCATAAAAAAATTCTTTCAGTCTCATTCTACGTTCCCACTCAGCTAAATCCGATAGAAGTTTTATCTTATTTATCTTGCCACTGGTTGGAATGAATTTAAGTCCTTTTTCAAGAAGAGAAATTTGTGCGTCAGTTAATTTATGTTTTGAAAGATTAACAACTGAACATCTTGGTTCTTGATATGTATGTTCATTCGTGCAACCATATTTCCGGTTAGCAATGCACTGAATATTTCCACTTCTAAGATTATTATTTTTCTTATCTGTATTTGCTTTGTAGGTTTTAATTTTGTGAAATGAGCTATGGGTCGCTTTGGTTGGCATATTTTCATGTGTATGGACACATTTTGGGTATGTGAGTTCTGTTTCTTCAGGTTCGAACCAGTCAGGTATGGAGCGCAAGGGCAAATCATCATTTCCAGGGTTATTCCTGGCTTTTTTCACCAATGAAAAATGGGAGTTTTTGCACAGCAAATATATGTTTGCATCAATGGTGTCTGTTTCCAAATCATGATCACCTTGAAACGTATTCCATGTACGAAATGACTCATCGATCGCAACTAGTATATTAACTTGATATGTATCAGCTGCTGCTTGAATCTCAGCCTCTGTTGCCCATGATGAGATTCGACCGTCACTAAACCTTTGAAGTCGTAAATGCATTTCTATATCTCCGTCAATAAGCGGTGCATATTTTTGTTTATTTAATGACATATGTTGAACAACCTTGTCCCTTATCACTCTATGTCGCATTTGCGTACCATGCAGATTTTGACTCAGACATCTATAAAAACAGTTGCCATCTTTAACTATTCTTACTACTGAGAAACTGTTTGTGCGCTGTCTTTGTTGCTTCTTGAGTTTCGTAAGTTTTTTATGTTTTATTTCACTAACCTGTCTAATATAGTCTATGACCCATTCATCTTTGCTTACTGGAACCTCATTTAGCTTCTGTTTCATTTCTTCGATCTCGATATCTAAGTCCCTAATTTTCTGTTCACATGCCTCTGAAGCTATGTCCATGAATCTGAGAGAGACTTCTTCCTTAATGCTGTTATTTCTGTCGATGAATTTACTGTCAACATCAAGCTGCAAATTCCATTTGATTCTAAAGCCGTTCGGTATCAATGACATCTTCAGACATTGTTTCAAAAACTCACCATGGCTTTGGTATCGTATTCGTTTTCTAATGACACGGTGTAATTCTTTTGATAAATCCATATTGCTTTTGTAAGGAGTGAGTAAAAATATCAATACAAATAATTCCGTAGGGAATTCAACACTAAATAAAATAAATATAGTCACTCAGTTTTTCAATATTTCGGCCAGCGGCCTTTCTCAAGAAAAGAAACGTAAATTTATCTACTTTGTAGATGCACGTCGTATGCCATTGTTGTATACAGGATGTGACATCATTGTGAAATACACAACGTTTGATCCCGCGCTAATTAAATTAACGTTAATTGATAGCGGGAATCTTTGACGTTACACCCCGCCGGCCGGTGAGTCCGTAATTTCTGTATCCAAGTTGATTCGTACATCAATCTCTCTGTCTTGCAGCCTGATTTTATTTGTTGTAATATAGAAAAAACAGCATCCTCTTCTGAATGGTCTTTCTTTGAAAAATGACCGTTAATCGGCTTGTCTCTGCAATTTGATGTCACGCAAGTGCTCCGTCATCCTCTCATTTAGCTGTCGTTCAGTCTCTCCAACATATACTACCGTTTCACATTTCTTACAGCTTATTGAGTAGACTACGCTGTGCTGTCTACAATTGTTGTAATTCGGAATTTTGAACCCTTCTCCTGTTGTACTAATAATTTTATCGCTGTCGGAAATGTGGGCACATTTGTCGCTATCTAATTTGCATGGTTTACTTGATTTTTTAACCTGTTTATTCGTCTTTCCATAAACTAAAGAGTCGCCAAGATTTCTGTCCCTTCTGTATGCAACCATAGGAGGTTCTTGAAACACTTTCGTCATTCTCTCTGACTTATATAATACTCTCGTGTGTTTACGGATGATATGGTTCAAGTCTGGGAGGAGGTTTGAATAGGTTACAGTCATCGGCACTCTGTCTGATTCTTTTCTACGTTTTCGCTTCTTTAATAGTTCGCCCCTATCTAGTTTGTCTACTTTCGCCATTTGTGAATTTATTGTTTTGCCACTATAACCACGTTGTCTTAATTTCTTTATCAGGATTCTCCTTTGATATTCGTAGTCTTGTGGTTTTTCACATATTCTTTTTAGCCGTAAACCCAATCCAAATGCCAGACCTTTCTTTGTTGATGGAGGATGGCAAGATTTGCTATTCAAATAAAGTTGTTTATCAGTTGGTTTGACGTATAGGTCCGTACAGATCTTACCATCCGCTATCTTCACTAGAGTATCTAGGAACTCTATCTGTCTCGTGTGCATTCTCAACTCAACCTTGATGTCATTATGTATGCTGTTGGCATGTTTTGCAAACCCCTGAAGTTCTTCTACACTCCCACACCAAATACCAAAACCATCGTCAATGAATCTCTTGTAGAAGAGTGGCTGTTTTGAATATTTCAGAAGTTCCTCAACCCATTTTCGCATGTAGGAACATGCAAAGTTTTTTCCTAATTTGGAACCAATAGCCACCCCTTTTCTTTGAATAAAATAGTTGTCGCTAAATTCAAATATGTTGTTGTCAAGTACAGCCTCGATCAGTTTCATAGCATTTTCGGTGTCAATTAATTTTGTTGAGCGCGTTTCTAAAGCTTCTTTGCATGCAGCCAATCCCTCTTTCCTAGGAACTGATGGGTAAAGTTTGCAAACATCAAAGCAGAATAAAATACTATCTTTTGGTATTCTGTCATTAAAATCTGCAAGTTTATTGATAAAGTCATCTGTGTCTTGTATATAGCTTGGTGAAGATTCGACGTACTGATTTAGTTCATGTTCTACTAGTTCTGCTATTCTCTCAGTAGGTGTGTTTATACCACTGACAATTGTCCTGTACGGTATGTCTTTTTTGTGTATTTTTGGGTTCCCTTTAAGTTTTCCAGCAGTTGCATATTTTGGCATTAGATATTGTTTCATTTCCTTTGTGATCACCCCTTCCTTGTGCATCTTATCTACCAGTTTTTTTATTTCTTTGTAACTGTCCTCAATCTGCTTCTGCTCCGTCCTCTCATATATATCACTTCTATCCATTTCGGTTAATAGTTCACTTATGTATTCATTTTTATCTACTACGACTATACCCGATCCTTTATCGGCTGGGCGAATCACTATATCTGGGTTGTTTAGAAGCTCAAAAAAAGCCGCCTTTTCTTCCTTCGTTACGTTGAAATTTCCTTTCTTTTTCAAATTTTCTATTATATCTGTCTTTACAAGTTCTATATATAGGTCAAGGTGCACATCTCTCTCAGGATTGGGCGTAAAATAACTTTTCTGCTTCGATTGGAATTTCGTTTGCACATTACATGCATCATTCAGATTTCCTTCTTTGTCATAAAAAAATTCTTTCAGTCTCATTCTACGTTCCCACTCAGCTAAATCCGATAGAAGTTTTATCTTATTTATCTTGCCACTGGTTGGAATGAATTTAAGTCCTTTTTCAAGAAGAGAAATTTGTGCGTCAGTTAATTTATGTTTTGAAAGATTAACAACTGAACATCTTGGTTCTTGATATGTATGTTCATTCGTGCAACCATATTTCCGGTTAGCAATGCACTGAATATTTCCACTTCTAAGATTATTATTTTTCTTATCTGTATTTGCTTTGTAGGTTTTAATTTTGTGAAATGAGCTATGGGTCGCTTTGGTTGGCATATTTTCATGTGTATGGACACATTTTGGGTATGTGAGTTCTGTTTCTTCAGGTTCGAACCAGTCAGGTATGGAGCGCAAAGGCAAATCATCATTTCCAGGGTTATTCCTGGCTTTTTTCACCAATGAAAAATGGGAGTTTCTGCACAGCAAATATATGTTTGCATCAATGGTGTCTGTTTCCAAATCATGATCACCTTGAAACGTATTCCATGTACGAAATGACTCATCGATCGCAACTAGTATATTAACTTGATATGTATCAGCTGCTGCTTGAATCTCAGCCTCTGTTGCCCATGATGAGATTCGACCGTCACTAAACCTTTGAAGTCGTAAATGCATTTCTATATCTCCGTCAATAAGCGGTGCATATTTTTGTTTATTTAATGACATATGTTGAACAACCTTGTCCCTTATCACTCTATGTCGCATTTGCGTACCATGCAGATTTTGACTCAGACATCTATAAAAACAGTTGCCATCTTTAACTATTCTTACTACTGAGAAACTGTTTGTGCGCTGGCTTTGTTGCTTCTTGAGTTTCGTAAGTTTTTTATGTTTTATTTCACTAACCTGTCTAATATAGTCTATGACCCATTCATCTTTGCTTACTGGAACCTCATTTAGCTTCTGTTTCATTTCTTCGATCTCGATATCTAAGTCCCTAATTTTCTGTTCACATGCCTCTGAAGCTATGTCCATGAATCTGAGAGAGACTTCTTCCTTAATGCTGTTATTTCTGTCGATGAATTTACTGTCAACATCAAGCTGCAAATTCCATTTGATTCTAAAGCCGTTCGGTATCAATGACATCTTCAGACATTGTTTCAAAAACTCACCATGGCTTTGGTATCGTATTCGTTTTCTAATGACACGGTGTAATTCTTTTGATAAATCCATATTCCTTTTGTAAGGAGTGAGTAAAAATATCAATACAAATAATTCCGTAGGGAATTCAACACTAAATAAAATAAATATAGTCACTCAGTTTTTCAATATTTCGGCCAGCGGCCTTTCTCAAGAAAAGAAACGTAAATTTATCTACTTTGTAGATGCACGTCGTATGCCATTGTTGTATACAGGATGTGACATCATTGTGAAATACACAACGTTTGATCCCGCGCTAATTAAATTAACGTCAATTGATAGCGGGAATCTTTGACGTTACACCCCGCCGGCCGGTGAGTCCGTAATTTCTGTATCCAAGTTGATTCGTACATCAATCTCTCTGTCTTGCAGCCTGATTTTATTTGTTGTAATATAGAAAAAACAGCATCCTCTTCTGAATGGTCTTTCTTTGAAAAATGACCGTTAATCGGCTTGTCTCTCTGCAATTTGATGTCACGCAAGTGCTCCGTCATCCTCTCATTTAGCTGTCGTTCAGTCTCTCCAACATATACTACCGTTTCACATTTCTTACAGCTTATTGAGTAGACTACGCTGTGCTGTCTACAATTGTTGTAATTCGGAATTTTGAACCCTTCTCCTGTTGTACTAATAATTTTATCGCTGTCGGAAATGTGGGCACATTTGTCGCAATCTAATTTGCATGGTTTACTTGATTTTTTAACCTGTTTATTCGTCTTTCCATAAACTAAAGAGTCGCCAAGATTTCTGTCCCTTCTGTATGCAACCATAGGAGGTTCTTGAAACACTTTCGTCATTCTCTCTGACTTACATAATACTCTCGTGTGTTTACGGATGATATGGTTCAAGTCTGGGAGGAGGTTTGAATAGGTTACAGTCATCGGCACTCTGTCTGATTCTTTTCTACGTTTTCGCTTCTTTAATAGTTCGCCCCTATCTAGTTTGTCTACTTTCGCCATTTGTGAATTTATTGTTTTGCCACTATAACCACGTTGTCTTAATTTCTTTATCAGGATTCTCCTTTGATATTCGTAGTCTTGTGGTTTTTCACATATTCTTTTTAGCCGTAAACCCAATCCAAATGCCAGACCTTTCTTTGTTGATGGAGGATGGCAAGATTTGCTATTCAAATAAAGTTGTTTATCAGTTGGTTTGACGTATAGGTCCGTACAGATCTTACCATCCGCTATCTTCACTAGAGTATCTAGGAACTCTATCTGTCTCGTGTGCATTCTCAACTCAACCTTGATGTCATTATGTATGCTGTTGGCATGTTTTGCAAACCCCTGAAGTTCTTCTACACTCCCACACCAAATACCAAAACCATCGTCAATGAATCTCTTGTAGAAGAGTGGCTGTTTTGAATATTTCAGAAGTTCCTCATCCCATTTTCGCATGTAGGAACATGCAAAGTTTTTTCCTAATTTGGAACCAATAGCCACCCCTTTTCTTTGAATAAAATAGTTGTCGCCAAATTCAAATATGTTGTTGTCAAGTACAGCCTCGATCAGTTTCATAGCATTTTCGGTGTCAATTAATTTTGTTGAGCGCGTTTCTAAAGCTTCTTTGCATGCAGCCAATCCCTCTTTCCTAGGAACTGATGGGTAAAGTTTGCAAACATCAAAGCAGAATAAAATACTATCTTTTGGTATTTTGGTATTCTGTCATTAAAAGAAGAACTTCAGGGGTTTGCAAAACATGCCAACAGCATACATAATGACATCAAGGTTGAGTTGAGAATGCACACGAGACAGATAGAGTTCCTAGATACTCTAGTGAAGATAGCGGATGGTAAGATCTGTACGGACCTATACGTCAAACCAACTGATAAACAACTTTATTTGAATAGCAAATCTTGCCATCCTCCATCAACAAAGAAAGGTCTGGCATTTGGATTGGGTTTACGGCTAAAAAGAATATGTGAAAAACCACAAGACTACGAATATCAAAGGAGAATCCTGATAAAGAAATTAAGACAACGTGGTTATAGTGGCAAAACAATAAATTCACAAATGGCGAAAGTAGACAAACTAGATAGGGGCGAACTATTAAAGAAGCGAAAACGTAGAAAAGAATCAGACAGAGTGCCGATGACTGTAACCTATTCAAACCTCCTCCCAGACTTGAACCATATCATCCGTAAACACACGAGAGTATTATGTAAGTCAGAGAGAATGACGAAAGTGTTTCAAGAACCTCCTATGGTTGCATACAGAAGGGACAGAAATCTTGGCGACTCTTTAGTTTATGGAAAGACGAATAAACAGGTTAAAAAATCAAGTAAACCATGCAAATTAGATTGCGACAAATGTGCCCACATTTCCGACAGCGATAAAATTATTAGTACAACAGGAGAAGGGTTCAAAATTCCGAATTACAACAATTGTAGACAGCACAGCGTAGTCTACTCAATAAGCTGTAAGAAATGTGAAACGGTAGTATATGTTGGAGAGACTGAACGACAGCTAAATGAGAGGATGACGGAGCACTTGCGTGACATCAAATTGCAGAGAGACAAGCCGATTAACGGTCATTTTTCAAAGAAAGACCATTCAGAAGAGGATGCTGTTTTTTCTATATTACAACAAATAAAATCAGGCTGCAAGACAGAGAGATTGATGTACGAATCAACTTGGATACAGAAATTACGGACTCACCGGCCGGCGGGGTGTAACGTCAAAGATTCCCGCTATCAATTAACGTTAATTTAATTAGCGCGGGATCAAACGTTGTGTATTTCACAATGATGTCACATCCTGTATACAACAATGGCATACGACGTGCATCTACAAAGTAGATAAATTTACGTTTCTTTTCTTGAGAAAGGCCGCTGGCCGAAATATTGAAAAACTGAGTGACTATATTTATTTTATTTAGTGTTGAATTCCCTACGGAATTATTTGTATTGATATATTAGAATCAGTTTAGCACAAATTCAAAGATCTCTGACGACACTGTTGCACACATCAATAGTTTAGCCTTTAACCCTTTACCACACAATCCCGACTTTTAACGACCCTGTGAAAGAAGCTTTATGAAAACATTGAGGGAAAAGGAGAAAATGCTGGTAACCAGCATTTTCTCCTTTTCCCACAATGTTTTCTACCCTTTCTAAAACAATTTCATTTTTTTTTTTCATTCACATTTATGTTGTTGTCTGCAAATGCTTTCAAATTGGACCAGTGAAAAATTTTGTCATTTGGTAAAGGGTTAATCTGATGGTACAGCTTCGATGTGAAATGGGACATGATTTAGCCATTATCTCTAAATAATTTCAAGTTTTGAGTAGCACTTACTTTTTTGTCTGCAAATGCTTTCAATTAAGACCACTCTCATTTTATGTTGTCTAGTAATGAGTTAAATGTAATCACTTGAAAAAAATCTTACCTCAAACCATTTCCATAATCCCAGAAGTAATATTTGGTATTCAGCTGTCTGTAATCAAGGATAGAGTTCTCTCCCCTGCGTATAATCTTGTCCCATATAACAACCTGGTTCAGCATCTAGAAATGATATCAAGACAGTGACTTAACTCTATAATGCTTGTGGCCAGCATTTCCTCCCTTTTCCAAGATTTTTTCTAACTTTTCACAGATAAATCCCATTCAGGGTTCATTCCCTTGCACCATGGGCACATATTTGGCACATCAGAAATCTTACCTCAGGGCTGAGCCGTAGCGCTTTTTTGTAAGATGTTAATTTGATTATGAGAATTTGTTCTCAAGTTCATACTAATTGAATCAATTGCAGCCAATGCCTGTAAATTATTACAAGGGCTCTTATTGGATATTTCTGTAGGTGTGTCACCCATATCATCCAATCAAAAAAGGCATACCATACTTGAAAAGCTAATAAAACTACATATTGCTTCCATCATACAACAGTCATCTCAGCCGATATCTTTTAATTTTTTGGGCCCCAATAACCAAAGAAATAATGTCAAGATAACACTGACAACCAAATTCTTCTAGTTATGAACAAGATGTTGCTGGGAGCAAAACCAGGGACAGGTTTATCTAGATCTATAATTCAGCCAGTATACTAGAGATCATTTTGTTGTTGTATTTAAATGATTCTACCTAAACACAAAATATACAGTATTTTGTGCTTTAAGCACAAAACACATATATGCTGACTGAAGCTCACGCAATTTCTCACATGCCCTTGCGTAAGGCATTCAGAGGGAAAAGGCCATTAGGGCAATAATGGAAGAAAAAATTACATTTTGCTGCCAGGATAAATCAAAATCCAAGGATTAAGGTAGTTTTCCCATGGCCCCATAAATTTCCCTGAAGGCCCCTACTTTTTCTGATGAGAGGGTCACTTGCCCCAAGAGATTTGATATCTAGAATAAACCCTGCCCATTATTTGTGCCAGATTTGCTTTGTCATCTGTAAATGCTTTCAATTTGGACTAGTTTAAACCTTTTTATTTCGTAAAAAGTTTAACTTTTTATCAAAGAACCAAACTGAAGACTCATCCAAATTGAAAGCATTTGCAGAGCACAAATTGAAAGTGCCATAAATGATGGAGCTTGTCTTTGTAAGGGTGGAAACACTCTGAGGAAAGAAGAGAAAATGCTTGTAATCAGCAAGATCCCTCTTTCCTCTAGAAACCTTTTTCCTCACGGTTGTTAAACCAGAAGACAGTTTTACTCAGGAATTAAATTATTATTTAAAAGACCCCAAGAGAGCATGGATAGCCCTACAACAAAAACTCTTAACAACAGGATCTCAAGTTTTAACCCTTTACCAGACAACAAAATTTTACCCTTGTCCAAATCGAAAGCATTTACAGACGACAATTTCATTGTGACTCAAATGGTGCAATTTTTCTTTGATAGGGTAGAAAACATTGTGGGAATAGGAGAAAATGCTGGTTATCAGCATTTTCTCCTTTTCCCACAATGTTTTCAAAAGGCTTTTTTTCCAGGGGGCGTCAAAAGGCAGCATTGTGCGGTAAAGGGTTAATCTCCCTTTAAAATAAATAATAACTCTGTGGAATATAATAGAGTTTATAAAAAAGAAACATGTGCATACCGGTGAGAAAGAAAAACTGTTGCATATGTCCTCAACCCTTTACAGCACAATGCCGCCTTTTGACGACCCTTGGAAAGAAGCCTTTTGAAAACATTGTGGGAAAAGGAGAAAATGCTGGTAACCAGCATTTTCTCCACTTTCCTAATGTTTTCTACCCTAATTAAGACAGAGATAATCATTTAAGTTACATTTAATTTGTCGTCTGCAAATGCTTTCAATTTGGTCTGGTCCAAAATTTTGTCGTATGGTAAAGGGTTAAGGATCCTGGGGGATACTACTTTTAAAAACTTTGTGCAAGAGTCTACAATTTGTCATTTGGAAAAGAGTGAATTGAAATTATGCTGAAAACAACATTAACAACATTCAAAGAAATCAACTGTATGCTTGTTGATTGATTGTATGGTGTTTAACACTTTTTTCAACATTATTAGTTGTATCGCCGTGGCCAGTGCACCTATCCATGCTTTCCTGGAGTTTCTTTTACCAGTATTCTTTACATTATTCTTTCCAAGCCACTGGCTGCTTTCCCACATAACCATCCTCGAAACAATGATCAGTGGTGAGAAAGGAATGAAAATGGCCTGGGTGGATATCAAACCAGCAACCCCCTGTTCTTAAGTCCAGTACACTACCGAATGAGCTATCGGGGTTGGGCATTGTATGCTTATTAGAAACTGTTTTAGTTCTTTACCAAACCACAAAATATTATACTCGTCTAAATTCAAAGTGTTTGCAAAAGACTACATAAACATGACTAAAAAATTGAAATTTGTTTCTTGAAGAGCAGGAAACACTGTGCAAAATGGAGAAAATGCTGGTTACCAACCTTTACACTTCTAACAGCAATCTTTTCAAATGTCTTCTTCTTTATAGTAGTTAAAATTCAGGACTGTTCGGTAAAAGGTTAAATTGCATAACAATGCAACAAATATTAACTCAATGTTATATCTTTACCAGACAAAAAAATGAAGACTTCTCCAAATTGTAAGCATTTGCAGTTGATATACCAACCTTTCCTGGGGCTGAGAAAGCTGGCACCCAGCATTTTCTCCTTTTTCCACAATGTTTTCTATCCTCCCTAAAACAAATTTCAAATTTTGATTCACATTTACTTTATTGTCCACAAGTGCTTTCATTTTGTACCAGTCTAAAATGTTGGCATGTGATTTACTCTTTACCACACAATCCCGACTTTTAACGACCCTGTGAAAGAGGCCTTTTGAAAACCCTGAGGGAAAAGGAGAAAATGCTGGTAACCAGCATTTCCTCCTTTTTCCCACAATGTTTTCTAAAGCCTTTTTTTCCAGGATCTTTCAAGGTCGGGATTGTGTAGTACAGGACTAACTCTTTACCACACAATCCCGACTTTTAACGACCCTGAGGAAGAAGCCTTTTGAAAACATTGTGGGAAAAGGAGAAAATGCTGAACCTTTCACACAATGTTTTCTACTCTTCCCAAAACAAATTTCAATTTTTCAGTCACGTTTATTTTGTCATCTGCAAATGCTTTCAGTTTGGACTAGTCTAAAATTTTGTCGTTTGGTAAAGAGTTAAAAGAAAATTAATGTACTTACATGATCACTTGATTCATATTCAGCAAAGAGGTAGAGAAATAGCTGTTTAACATTCCAGTTGAAAATGCTAGATAAATGTAAAATGATGTTAAGGAAAAAATATATTAACAAATCTGCAATTAAAATAGTAAGGTATTTACCCTTTTATCTGTAATTAAAATAATAAAATATTGACCCTTTATCAAACAATTTCCAGTCACAACAATCCTGAAGAAGAAGGGTTTAGCAAATCAAAGGAAATGAGGTTTAGAAAACAAAGTGGGAAAAGGAGAAAGTACTGGTAGACAGCACTTTCTCCTTTTTCTCAAAATGATTTCTATCCTTTCAGAAGTACATGTAATTCCTAATAAATCAATTTGGTGAAATTTGTTTTCTGCAATTAACTCTTTACCACACAATCCCGACTTTTAACGACCCTGTGAAAGAAGCCTTTAGAAAACATTGTGGGAAAAGGAAAAAATGCTGGTAACCAGCAATTTCTCCTTTTCCTACAATGTTTTCTACCCTTCCTAAAACAAATTCCAATTTTTCAATCACATTTATTTTGTCGTCTGCAAATGCTTTCAATTTGGACCAGTCTAAAATTTTTCTCGTTTGGTAAAGAGTTAATGCTTTCAATTTGGACCAGTCAAAAATTTGTTGCCTGCTAAAGAAGTAAGGTTTAATCAATGAATACAGGTGGAAAAAATTGTTGCAAGATGGAAAATTGGTTACCTCTATTATCTCCTTTTTTCTGTTCTCTCTTTCAAAAATGTTACCCTAAGTATTACATACAAAGAAAAAGATGATCTGAGGTAATGAATTAACCTTTCAACCAAACGACAAATTTTGGACTGGTCCAAATTGAAAGAGTTTGCAGACGACAATTCTAAATTTGATGAAAATGGCAGAAAGTTCTCAAAAAGGGTAGAAAACATTGTGGGAACAGGAGAAATTGCTCATTATGAGCAATTTCTCTATTTCCCACTGTGTTTTCAAAAGACTTGTACTGCAGACACATGAAAACCAGGGCTTGTTTGGGAAAGGGTTAACCTTTTAACCATTTACCAAACAATAAAATTCTGGAGGTACCAAATTGAAAGCATTTGCAGACAAAAATTTAAATCTGACTCAAATGATGGAATTTATCTTTGATCGAGTACATAACATTATGGGAAAAGGAGAAAATGGTTACTTGTATTTTCTTCTTTTCCCACAATCCCTTCGAAAGGTGGCCTTTCTTAGGATCATTAAATTCTCTGTGGATTGTTTGGTAAAGTTTTGAAAGCACAATCTATTAAAAATACAGGGAATTTTCTGCCTTTCCTGCGGGGCTGAATTTCAACCCCTTTCCCTATTGAAAACAAAGTATAACTTTTTCCAAACTCCACATTTTTTTCCCAAAAAGAATCTGAAAGAAAAACACCTCAGACATCTGATGTACGCCTATCGGGCTGTGCTTTCTTGAAGCAGATGTGACCAATATATAATATAGTCGTGAAAAATAAAAAAAAAAACATCCGAAGAAATGAAACCAGATATTTGTCATACGTCCAGAATTTTAGAAACGTCCACGAATTCATTACCAGAAGCAGTAAGTCATATGTTATCAGTCACAAAATCAAGGATTTAAACATCCAGTATCAGTATGGCTACAACTATTGACCCAAATACCCAACAATTTGAAGCACACCCTTCATCACCTTACATTGTCACAGTGTTCCAGCTAGCTGGGAATAGAAGGGCATTGTCTCCTTTTCCCACAATGTTTTCTACCCTATCCTAAACAAATGTCAATTTTTGATTCACATTTATTTTGCCAGTGCTTCCAATTTGGACAGGTCCAAAATTTTGTTGTTTGGCAAAGAGTTAAGAGACAAATGAATAGGACATTCATTCAAAGAAAGGAGACTGAAAAAAGAAGAAACACTGAATTAGTAGTACAAGGAATGCCTTATTTGTAAGTTTATTGTAAGATTAAATGTGTTCCTAACTTTCTATGTTTTGTTAATTCCCCCCTCAAAAAAAAAAAAATGCCATTTTGTCGATAAAATTTTTTCTATTTGGCTGGGTCCTTTTTCCAAAATCCCAGGATAAAGCACTGAAATATAATAATCAAAGGATATCTGTTTGTAAATCAAAAACAATAAACCCAAGATCATTCTTTTCTCTTGATGCACTGTAGTCTGGTATGTTTTTACTGAAATGAGAGAGAGAAAATAGACAAATTAGATAAGATACAAATGTAAGAGACTTAAATACACAGTTGTAAACATCAAAGTCAACTGAATCAATTAGAATGAATCACTGATAATTTAAGTCACTAACGGTTTATTTTTACACACAACTTACCACTTAACTCTTTACCAAACGACAAAATTTTAGACTGGTCCAAATTGAAAGTATTTGCAGACGACAAATTAAAGGTGGCTCAAATAATGAAATTTGTCCTTGACAGAGTAGAAAACATTGTGAGAAAAGGAGAAAATGCTGGTTACCAGCATTTTCTCCTTTTCCCACAATGTTTTCAAAGGGCTTCTTCTTCAGGGTCGTTAAAAGTTGGGATTGTGTGGTAAAGGGTTAGATATAACATTGCAAACCTTTCTGAAACCAAAAAGATATCTCTTGAATGATACGGAAAATGCTGTTAACTCTCTACCAAACGACAAAATTTCAGACTGGTCCAAATTGAAAGCATTTGCAGACGACAAAATAAATGTGACCCAAAAATTGAAATTTGTTTTGGGAAGGATAGAAAACATTGTGGGAAAAGGAGAAAATGCTGGTTACCAGCATTTTCTCCTTTTCCTACAATGTTTTCAAAAGGCATCTTTCTCAGGGTCGTTAAAATTCGGGATTGTGTGGTAAAGGGTTAAATAAGAAGTTGTTCAAAAACCATGGGTCAAACTGATCAGAGGCCGATTTGATATGGGACCAAATTAACCGCAACATAGACTGTATAGGTGTTATTTGTAATATATTAACAATCTGCCAGATGTGATAGACTCAGTCTGCAAAATCTTCACTGATGATACTAAGATTTATTGGGCAATGAGAGCCATTCTTCAGTTATCTCCCCTGATTCCTCTCTAGTACTACATTGGTCCTGATAAGGAGATTACTTGGATTTTATCCTTGATTTTCTTGCACTACACAAATATGTTTTTGAGATAATATCTCGGTTAAATCGGGTTAGATTGTTTTACAAATCCATATATATACATTTCTCTGTTGATTGAGAACATAATTTGCTTTAAATTTGCATAGAGACTTTAAATATAATCATAAATCAAATTATTTCTATTGCAACATCCCCAAGGGAATCAAGGATAAAAACAAAGGAATACAGGTAAAAGGACCAATCTGTTATTTGGTTACCTTTAGTCTTTATCTGGCAAGGGAGATAATTTTATTTACAGGAATGGCCCTCATTCATTCAAGGACAGACCAGGAGATGTTGCAGAGAAATTTATGGAAAGTCTGTGACTGGAGTGAGGAATGGCTCTTAGCATTCTCAGTGTGAACATTTAAATCTGTCCAGTTTGGATATGTAAAACATGCCTTTCAATATGAAATGAGAGACAGTAGTATTTAAATACCATTATCCCACTGCCTAGTGCTGAAGAAGAAACGGATTTAGGGATAAAATTTGAAAGCTCCTTGAAGTTCAATAAACAGGTGTCGGATGTGGTGAAGGGAACAAACAGACTTACATCAAAAGTATGCATGTACAAAGGAAAGTAATTATGTACACTGCTCATACAAATTAGATACCATTTCAAATTGTACGCCAAACGAAAAAAAAAAAAAAATTGTGTCAATGGAGGTAAATTCCCTTGCCACTGGGTACCAGGCTTTGTTCTCAACAAAGAGCAGGTTACCAGCTATTTTCAGTATATATATTTTGTGGCTCCCTTGTCTGTCTGAACAATTTTTGCTATGGTTTTTTTAGGTGCCAAAATCTGCCATGTTTGCCGGAAATCTGGTCATTAATTTTCTTTTATGAATTAAAATCAGTAATTATATTATGATGCACCGTTATTGTTAAAAACACCTTTTTTGACATAAGAAACCTAAAAAATCAAGCCGCAGATTCAACATGCAATTTTCGTATGTATGACGTGTGCGGCAAAAAAATGTCATCACAACAAATGCTGTTTATATTTTACAGTGTCAAATGCTGAGAAAGGTAGGTTGACAAAAGTGATTCTACCATTTCACATGAAATGGCCTTTATTTGACAGAGTTTAGCTTACAATGAGCCTATCAGCCTACTCCTCTGTGATTTTAAAATATCCAGATCTACAACCATCATCTTCGACAATAATCTTAAGTCTGTCTACGGTTCATTTTTAGCTCAGCCCTAATGTACTTCGCAACTTACTTTGAGAAGATCCTTTTGTGAATGTGGTTGATTATCAAAAATCATTGCCGTGTTCGCTTTTTAAACCTTGACCACCATCGCAATTATATCTAAGTATGAGCATGCCCCAGTGACATATGATGCGTCCATATAATCACAAAGTGCACGATTATACTTTATTCAAGAGCCCATTCATTACACTAGTGTAATGGAATTTTGCCAATGCAAGGGAAACTGCACTTGTACATTCCACAAAATGATAGCAGTTTCCCTTCCAGTTATATAACTTTGTAATTTTATCCAAATACTTCAATAAAAACCAATTTTACAACTTAAATATCTAAATTTATGTGTAAAAGCATTGTCAGAAGTGAGACAGTACAAAGCCGCCATCTATAAAAAGAGTAACCCAATTTCGACAACTCTGGTTTTCCAAAAATAAGGGACCCCAGAGAGGTTAAATTGAAATACAAAATTCACAGCATCACTTCAACATTATTCATTGCCTCCTTGGGATATTAACTGTATTTCCTTTCCTGTGAGAAATCTTAGATTAATTGAAACAAAAACAGGTCTAGGAAAACAAAATTGAGAGTTGTATGATTTTCCAGGTAATTATTTCTAATGGAGCACTGAAATAGTATGGTCTAAATCAAGATAACAGTGCTGGAGATTAAAAGGCAGCAAATTCTGCAAAAGAGAACCTTTTATAACCTAGTGATAAAGGTATCTTTTCATATTGGTTGGTGGTTATTTTATCTGATTCAATTTATTTTCATAGGGAAGAATCGTTAAGGACCCCTTTGTCATTTATATGGATATATTTCCCTTAGGGAGCCCCATACAAAACTACAGCTATCAAAGTTCAAACAATGACTTCTTGAAGCAAAAATAGAGCACACAATTAAGTTTAAAGTGCAAAAAAAAAAAATCTTTTTAAAAATTTAAAGGAAGCACCTAAAATGTTCTAATAAAATGGCAGGAGCAAGCATGCATAAGGTTGCTGGTGAACTTTTCCCCATATTGGTAGGTATTTTTCTGTCACTTAATAGATAATGACAGCTCAAAACACCATTGCCGCTATGATATCATTTGTTTTTGTAATTGACTAATGTCACATATATGAAAATATCGCCCAGGAAGAGAGCTGGTGAAATTTGATTACTGGCTAAATTCGCTAAACAGCCCAAGGTTACACTGTACCTCCTAATTTTCTTTGTACCATCGATTCAAAACCTAGGGAGAACAGTGTACCCCCAATTTTTTCTTTGTACCCCCAATTCAAAAGCTGGAGCATGCATGTCTGTCATACTAAAATACGCCCCACGGGAAAATTTGCCCTACGACGCCCTACGGATAATTTATCACCCTATGGGTATATGAACTGCATCAGATTGAATTGAGTATTTACATCTATCAAAATATACCTTATCTAACATATTCTTAAATATCACGAGTTTATTTTGTATAATTTAGGAGATATTTGATCGATAGTTTTCATGCCGACGATGAAAGACAGGTGCTCTTTAAGCCCTACCACTTCATTGCACGCCCTACTTGTTTTCGGTGAACAATTTCACCAATAGAAAGAATGTATTCATTTACTTATTTTTCTTTATTTGTAGTTTATTTCGACATGTACCCTAAATTGGAAAACCATGTGGGCATGCTGATACATGTGTGGCTACTTAGGGAACAAGACAGTCCCCCCGACAAGACAGTTCCCCGACACAAGCTTTCGAGACAGTTCCCCAACAGATTTGAAGACAGTTCCCCAGCACTTTTGGGGCTGGTTTTCAAATGACAATTATCATGTGTAGCGATGGTTGATGAATTTTATGGATGACTTTATGTAAAGTTTGTTTGAAATGTGTACCTAATTTCCTTTGATTGGTATAAATATGAAATGTCTATAATTCTCTACTGCCTATTGTAAATCATCGTGAATTCATCCTTTGTAGAAAAAGTACGGGTCCGTCATTGGACATATCATAGAATTCTTCACCACAAGGTACAAAAACTAGATTCCCATTACAACAATTATCCACAAATATTTCAAATTTTCTCATGATTATTAATCATTATTATCAGTAACAGGTTATTTGACATTCCACAAAAGTGTCGGGGAACTGTCTTCAAAAGTGTCGGGAAACTGTCTTCAAATCTGTCGGGGAACTGCCTCGAATACTGGGTCTCCCTAAAGAGCGTCTACAAGTGTCTACAAGCGTCTACAAATGTCTACAAGCGTCTACAAGTGTCTAGCAGATTTTAAAAACAATATAAACATTAAACAATATGATTATGATTGATTTAATTCGAATTCTATCGCGACTGCCATAAATTTTGATGATTTTAAGGGTATTTTATTTGGTTCTTTACACCACCAAACCATTGGCCGATGTATGTAAGATTTACTAAGTTGTGAGAAAAGAAAACACTACTTCAGAGATGAATTCAGTTCATGTCATGAAATTTGGTAATATGGTATCCTGTCGCTTATGAGTGAATGCTTGAAGAAATGTTGACTGCTGTGCATCTGTTTTTTTTTTTTTTTTTTTAAATATTCAGGGATGGGTTTGAAGTATATGATCATAAAACAAGAGAGGGTGCATTTCTCATAGAGTGTAAGTTTTCACATGCACATTTATATAAATCTACAATTCAACTGAAAACATTTGCAACAAAAAAGAAAGTTACAAATGAGCCCTCATAGCACATGTTTTAGTAACTGACTAAAGTGGAAAAACCATTCCATTTTCTAACGACATGAAAAAAGAAATGTTTTATCTAGTCATAGTAGTAAACGCCTCTTAGCCTGTAGACGCTCCTGCATGCTGTACATAATGCTTTAGGACCTACAATTGTGGACATTCTGAATACTTTTTAGATGGACTACTTTTGTTTTTTTGGCATAAAAATGATTATGAAATGACTTAATGTTGTAGAACATTTATAATAAAGAGCAAAAGTTGGTTTATTTTTGTTGTAGACGCTTGTAGACACTTGTAGACGCTTTTTAGGGAGACCGTCGAATACTTGTGTCGGGGAATTGTCTTGTCGGGGAACTGTCTTGATACCGCTACTTACACAATAACTTTTCCTGTATTTATGGCAACAACTGATCTATGCTCATTGAAGTAAGTCGAAAGAAAGCACAGAAAGGTTAGCGCTGCCATCACGCTTAGCGTGAAGGCGAAGATTGTATTCGATCGTGCTAATACGGTGTTCATTTTTGAGGACGCAGTGGCCGGAAGTAGACGTGTATTTTTCTCTAAAATAAGCAAATGATTTTTTTCTAAGGAAAGGACGTGGTACCGGAAAGGACGCAAAGGAAAATACTACAATAACGTATTTGTTATATGTTAGGTATTAAACGCCGCTTTCAACATTTTATTTGTACAGAGGTGGGTGGGTGTGGGGGCAGACATATTAATGATATTTTCATGGATTTTCTTTTTACCAGTCCTCTGCACAATATCCTTTACAAGCCACTGACTGCTTTCTCATATAGATAAATGAAGCACAAATTCGCATCAATAATGAGACGGTTTGCGGTGCTTTTCATATTTGGATATTTACTGTGCACCGGAGGCGACCAACAAAAACTAAAATCGCCTTCTGGGACATTTATCTGCACACTGTGATCTGTACTAGTTACAGTCTTCCAAAAGAGTTCGGCTCGGCTGGGAATCAAACCAGAGACCCTGGGTTTCAACGTTGTCTGCGCATGTCAATATTCTTCAAAGAATGGACTGTCTGCTATGATGCATCAATATCCTGTGCAAGATTAATATTACTACGCGGTGCGTAGTCTAAAACGCTGCCGCTAAACAAAAGAAAGTAGCAATAGAGAACATGGTTACAAACAATACTTCTGTGGAAATATCTAGCTTGTTTTTCGCTTCAAAATTCTTAAAAATCTAATAATTTCAAACGGGAAAAAATAGTTTCAAAAATAAAAATACACTGTTTACTGCAAATCTTTGTATAGGGTATGACGGACATCCGGGCACTTTCGTTGATCACGTGATAGTAACCGATGCGGAGGTGAAAATAGACGTCTTCTTTAGTAGTGTTTGATAGTGAACGAGTCATATTTTAACACCGAAATTCGTTGTAAAAGCGATAGATATGCCGAAAATCTGCAGTGCCATTTGTAGAAATAGAAAATGCTTCTATCCAGCATTTCTCTTTTTAAATTTCGTCTAAAATTTTGCCATTTGTGCAAAGAGTAAAGGGTTAACTCCTTACCACCAGGGATCGTATATTACACGTAATTTACGATCCCTGTTACCACACAACAAAAATATCGACTTGTCAAAAACTGTAAATGTTTTCAAATAACACTTTAAACATTGGTCAAATGATTAAATTTGTCTTTGATAGGATAGAAAACATTGTGGGAAAAATGAAAAAATGCTGGTTACCAGCATTTTCTCCTTTTCCCACAATGTGTTCTAAAGTCTTCTCTATCAGGGTCGTTAAAAGTCGTAATTGTGTGGTGAAGGGTTAAATTGGCTCAAGGTGTGAGTTATGTAAAAGTTTAAAAAAAAAAACATTGTGGGAAAAGGAGAAAATGCTGGTCATCTGCATTTTCTCTTTTACCCACATTGACCAAAATAATAAAATTCAAACTTGTCAAAACTCAAAAGCACTTGCTGACGAAAAATTAGATATGGCTCAAATAGTGATGAAATATCCTGTTTGGGGTTAGAAAGACTTTAGGAAATGAAGAAAATACTGATTACCAGCATTTTCTTTGTTTCTTTAACTTGTCCAGTTTGAAAGCCCTTGCAGATGACAAGGTCAATATGGCTCAAAATGATGGTATTACAAGGGAGAAAACAGTGGAAAATGGAGAAAATGCTGGTTTCCTGTATTACTTGTATTATCAAATGTTTTAATCTGTAACTTTTTACCAAACAATCCCATATTTCAATGACTGTGGAAAGTAACTTTGGAAAACATTGTGGGAAAAGATAAAATGCTGATAACCAGCATTTTCTCCTTTTCCCACTATGTTTTATCCTTCCTAATCCAAATTCCATCATTTGTGTTGCACTTAATTCGTCATCTCCAAATACCTTCAGTTTATACAGGTCTATCAAGAATATTGTCGTGTGGTAAAGAGGAAAATTTGGGGAAGGAGAAAATTGTCTATCAAATGCAACATTAATTTTACTAGAAATCTACATTTTCTTCTTTCCCTCAGTGTTTTCTGCTCCTAGAGATCAATACCATCTTCTAAACCCTATTTAATATGCTGTCTAGATAAACTTTGAATTTGGAACATTCTAAGTTTCTTGTGTGATAAGGAGTAATTTATGACCCTCAGCATATCCCTCCCTGGTAAAGATCAAAGGAGGGTGATGATGTGGTGTTTATTGGATAAATTTAGTGAAACAATGAAACATCCTTTGACTTTCAGAGGCTCCTTAACCCTCTACCCCTAATCAATTTGCAGATAATAAATATAATATGGTTCAACTAATGTGATTTGTCTGAAAGAGAATAGTAAGCATCTTTCTTTTCCCACAGTGTTTTAAAAGGCCTGTTTTTTTTTTTTTTTTTTTCCAAGGGAACTCAAAACACTGGGTTGTATATGGTAAAAGATTAACTGGTTATTTTTTTTTAAAACCACAGGGTTTTATGGACCCCTGACTGTTGTCTTTGAGCCATAATACCCTTGACATAGCAATTCATCAAGGATATACACTGTTAACATATATATTTTTTCAAAACAAATGTCATTTTGTATCAGTTACACATTTCTTGTAGTGGAATTAGATGTGCAAGGTGCGAAACCATTACGGGTAAAATAAATTACTTTATCTTACCACAATTCATTTTTTGGATTTGAACATTTCACTATGTCGATAAAAGGGTTTTGTATTCTCCTTTTTTTAATGGCGTGGGTGGGTGTCAGTATTTTACACTTGGCCAGTTAAAAGCAGTTGCACACATGTAAACTAAATATTGATCAATTGACGGCATTTACATGTATTTTGTTTTTGAAGTGTTAGACGACATTGTGCAAAAATGACAATGCTGGCTGCTAGGAGCCGCTGTTAGCATTTTCTCTTTGTCCCATATGTTTTTGAAGGCAAACATTGAGGTGGTTGAAACACTGGATTGAATGTATTAAAAGGATTAAATGACTTTCAGCCATGGATAGATCAATAATGCAGTATGCAATGCCACTGACAGAAATGAAAATTCATTCTTAATTATTAATGATCAAGCACGTTAGAGCAATTATACCTTTACCACACAATCCCAGCTTTGAGCGAGGAAAAAAGCTTTAGAAAATATGGTGGAAAAGGTAACAAGCAATTTCTGCTGACACTTCGCACCTCGCGCCCGGTCCCTCATACCTACTATGACTGGGTGGTTTTACCTCTACCCCGATATCAGTCAACTCTACATACATAATATTAAATCTATTTGTAACAAAATTCTTGGTCCGCAATAGTTTGTGATCGCAAAAAATAGTTCTTATTCCACGATCAAAATCTCGATCAGCCTATAGTAATAGCTGGTTGCTATGTAACATTTTCACCTCCGAAAATAGCGTCCGCTTGTTGCTACGGGAAGTGACGTCACACCGACATACCCTATAGAGTTTCTAAATATAGATTTAAGGTGACCAGGATTTGTGCATCTGGGGTTTTCCAGACTTATCAACGAAAAACGTATATGGCTATTTCCCGAGCCTTGAGGGGCTGTGTTTACAAATGACCGGTGCATCTATAGGTTATATGCTACCTAACCATAGCTAGGTCAGTTGCACAGGTAGTGTTTTGTTGATTTAAACGTTTATTTTATTTTGAAATTCGCTGAATCAATCGCAGTCTTGAAAAGTAGTCCGGTTCTGTACCCAGCATGCCCAAATCAGATAGGTATGTATTTGAAAAATGCCACCTAGCGTAACATAATATGGGATTCAAGACCTGTGTGTTATCATCTTGGCTAACAGGCTTTGCTCCACATGGGAATGTCTAAAATAAGTCTTTACCAAATGACAAAATTGTAGACTCATCCAAATTGAATGCAGTTGCAGACGACAAAATTAATGTGGTGTAAGTTTTGAAATTTGATTTTGGTGATGTAGAAAACATTGTAGGAAAAGTAGAAAATGTTGGTTACCGCATTTTCTCTTTCTTCCACAATGTTTTCAAAAGTCTTTTTCTTCAGGATCGTTACAACTCAGCATCGTGTTGAAAAGGGTTAGAGAGAGATAGACTTTCTTCTTACCAGCCATTTGTATGCTAAATAATACATGGATCCTGGCGATAAGATATACCGACTTCCTTGGTTACCGTCGCTAAGGGCTCCCAATCAATCGCAGTAAATACATAATACAGTAAAGTTGATAGGCAACTTAAATCGTGCTATTACAATTTCTCTCGATAAAAATTCCATGAAAATATTCCTATTCATTTCTCTGTCGATGATGAATTCTCGGTAAGAAATTTACGGTTGCTTGAACTAATTTAGGATATACATGTAACAAAAAGTGTGAATTTCGGTGGCTACGGACAATGTAATTCCTGTGTCAGCAAATTTTGAACTTCAGTATGAAAGAATGAAACAACAGTTCATAAACCTCAATTTTTGCCCAAGAATAACAGATTTAAAGGTGGTTAATGTTTTCGTAAGGCTAGTTAAGTGTTCTTAACTTCATATTTGATAATAAATTACACTGAATTACAAGCATTTTGAACTATTTATAGATTATCTAATTTAACAGAGAGGTGTCAGTCTAAGAAAAAATTCATTCTCAAGTTAAGGGTAAATGGTTGCCTGATGATTTTAAAATATGTAAAGTGTGCTGTCAGTTAACAAACTTGTTAATATCATTGACTGAAGTTTGTTGTATCTTGTGATATACAGAAGACAAGGGGTGGTCGAGTGGATAACAGCGGCAATTCGGTTTGCAATCAAACACACATCCTATCAGTTAACAGTTTGCCGACATACCTTTTGAAATGGAAGATGTGCTAATGCAGTTAAATATGGCTAAGCCAAAAGTTGATTTAATAAGCATAAGCTGCATTTTGAGCTGTACTTCCAAAAACAGTACAGAACAGAATTTAGTCTGTTTCATACTTTAAATCTACACGTGCTTTCAGTAAGGAATACACGTAAATGTGCTTAATTTAAGTAGCAGATGGTTTGAATCCAAGATTAAACTGCATGTTATTTGGACGCTGATCTGCATGTACACATTCAGCATTCTTCATGCACCAAGGGTTAATGTTACTGTGAAACTGAAACATTGATGACAAGTTCTGCTTTTTGGATCTGCAGAGGTTATTAAACAAGGTTATGTGTTACAGTGAACGTGCTTTCTTTTCATTAAATATAAAAAGATATATAATTTTTTATTACATCTAGCATTTCATATATTCTTACCTTTGTTTTCCACTGTAAAACATTTTGTGTCTCTTTCGGAGGATTTCATATGGAAAAAACTAGCATTAATTAATCCATGTTGTTATGTACAGTGTTGATCGGAACTCTTTGGTAGTCAATCATTATCATAATACAAACTTGTAGCCTCCGCGTATATCTCACGTAAGCCGTACACGTTCGCAAAGCACATCTTTTAAACTTTTTCTCTAAATTAAGCGTTGTAAACACAAATAATATCGTACTTCTCCAACTTTAACAGTCTCTTATTTGGGAGCCGAAATAGCAGACAGCAAGGCTGCACATCGGGCCAAATAAATGCGATGACCTGATTGGTCAAATATCGATTCCCACGGATCCATTTATTGTATCAATAAAACAAAAAGTCAAACCTCTAGTAAAATAAAAAAAATGATGGCGATTGTGAAAATTTAAACTTTTGCGTACTCAGCTTGTGATCGAGATCCAAGATCAAACCAGTGGACAGTGTTACTTACATCCATACCATTTTCCTATCTTGCTTAAACTAGTGAAGCAGCTAACATTACAAACTTCAAAGACAATAGAATCTGGGTAAAATCGAAAAATATTACGATAAAAGCTTGTACTCAAAACCAACCATCCAAAGGTCTACACTTTAATACTTACCAAATCCCAGCAAAAATCAGATATATGGTTGCAGTCATCAGGCCCAACTGACCTCTGTAGTCAGAGCAACCTCTTTCCCTGATCAAAATTACGATTCTAAGCTGATCAACCACCCTACATAGGGTGCAATAGAATGGTTTTCAGAAGAAGTTGGTGACTGAAAACATGAATCTATCTAATACTATGTGGAGTGGTCTGAAACTCGTAGAGACTAACTATAGACTGGTTGCAACTGAACAAAAGAGACTGGTCAAAGACTTGCAGGAAAAAGTTTCGTAATTAAACCTTACATAATAGCGCAATCTCCAACTTAACTTGCCTTTGCAGCCAGTATAGATTAAGATCAGACGGCACAAAAAAGTGATGTATGACTTTTCGTCTATGCTTTACTGGGAGATTCTGAGCAAAAGCAACCTTTGTACAGCGGTTACCGTATTTGGATCTTATTTCCAAAATAGAATGGCTACATTGGCATGGTCTGCTGAGTGCATATATTTGTCACTGGTTGTGGGTTACAGTGCGAAAAGGTTATTGAACTAATTACAGGATTTTATAACTCTGTGTTAAGCCATGTGACTTCGGGTAGAGCAATCTCTGAACTCCGGACACAGCTTAAACAACTTGAATAGTAGACCATCAAAATTATTGATGACCACACATGAATATTGCTCTCAGGACCATATAATTTCAGACAAAAAGATTTGATATTCTCCATGTTCCTGACAACAAAATATCAAGATTCTCGGTCTTGTAGTTTTAGACAAGATTTTTTTTTTAAATTTAAATTCTGCATTTACAGCCCTGTGTAAGACATGTGATCCCTAGAGTAATGCTATTTTGGCCAAAGGGGCATAATTGGAGAGGTCATCAGACCTCTCCAACAGTGGTGAGTTTAAAAGGCAGACTGCCACAGAAATCGCTGTCTAAATCCATTTGTTTTTGCGAAATTGTTCTGTTACACAGTCTATTTCGTCATGGTTTTATAAAGAAACCGAAATCAAAAAACTGAAATAGGAAATAAACGTTTTTTTTTTTTTATATGACGGATTTCCAAAAAGATTTATTATACTATATTGATTGTAAATGATCTCTCCAATAATTGCAATTTTTCATTAAACAAATAAATCTAAGCAAAGAGAAAAAAAATTCGTTAAAAAAAGAGAAAGAACACCGCGGGAAAAGATCACGTGACTTGATACTATCTGGAGAATTCGTACCCTGGAGAACTCGTACCTTAATCTCGAGAGCACGAGTTCTCTGGAGAACTCGTACACCACAAATAGATATAAATAGGTTGATCAGTATGTTTTCATGTTTTATTTTTCAAAACTGACTAGACTCTAGCATTTTTCTCAGTTTTATACAAAAATTCTATGGATTTATAATGATAATTATAGATTTGATGAAATAACACACAGAGTTGCTTCTATTGTGCGGGACTGCGAGAGTCCCGCGAAAATCAACTTATGTCGTGCCTCTTCGCCCTACGTACTGCACACCTCGAAAGAGTCCGTGGTCCTTTGGTTTTGGGCGGATTGCACAGGCTGACATGAGTCGATACTTTTTTTGCAGATGCATCAAGCACCCTTTTCTCAGAGCATGGCTCATTAATCTACTTTCTTAAATTTTTAACGTTTAGACAAACAACCCCTTCATTTTACATGTCTGCAGCAGACAACTTTTCAAAATATTGTGGGAAGAGGAGAAGCTGCTAGTCACTGCAGTTTCTCCTTTTGTCACAATGGTTTCCATCACATCAAAGCACCATCTTCCACATTAATTATCAAAGTTTGAATTGTTGTCTGCATGCTTTTTCTGTTTGGGCCAGTCCAAAAATTGCTGTTTATTAGAATATTAAAAAATGTAACATTTATTTTTAACATGTCTGGTACTAGTATTATGTATAGGCCACCTTTATTTATTGTCATCAGGTAAGATTCTTGCCTATTCAGTGGAATTAGCATATTGTATCAAATTTTAATTGAACGATTTCTCCTTTCCAAAAATATTTTGGCTTATCCTGAGCACACATTACAAACATTCATCAGAGGTTTGTTCCTTTTGAAAATGAGCCAAATTGGATCATCACCTTGAGTTTTGTGTCCTTGAATTTTGAAAAAAAAATATGCATTTCTGAGCATGTTAATAGCATATGGCCTACAATTCCTAGAATATTATAAGAATGTGGAACATGTACTGTTTTGTGCCTTAACACCAGCAGACTTGAAAAAAAAAAAAAAAAAGTTTTCTCTCATTCATTAATGCCTAACTTGTTTGTTTACATCTACCAAAATATATTGAGATCAAAAACCAATAAACTATTTGAAAACATTGATGCCGACCTCTCCTGGCTTCTTTTTTAAAGAAGCCAACTTGTTTTAACAACTTTTATAAAGGATTACAAGATAATATGCTAGACGTATAGAAAATAAGTCTGAATAAGTCTAAGTAACCCTAAGTCTGACCGTCCAAAACAGGCCAAACTTCAGCTCAAGCTTACCACATGAAAGATCTTGAAGTACTCCTGACATGAATTATACAGTCAAAACTTTAACGTCACCTGACTTTCCGCTGTGGTGGAGGAGATTTTGTTAAGGCATTTTTTTTTCATGTGTAAATGTAGTAACAGAGAACATCCTTGTCATGTGACCTTGACCAATAATTTTTTTATATTTCTTTCTGACATCCCAAGGAAATTCTAAAACTTATAATGGAATTGCATTTAAATTGGTCCAGTACACTCTACAGTGTTAGAAAATCTTCAGTAATTGTGGTCGTATGGACAGAACGCACGCTTGATAA
Source organism: Tridacna gigas (assembly GCA_945859785.2). Taxonomy (NCBI): domain Eukaryota; kingdom Metazoa; phylum Mollusca; class Bivalvia; order Cardiida; family Cardiidae; genus Tridacna; species Tridacna gigas. Next base: position 71,108,216 of record OX244033.2, on the reverse strand, counting down.
GCGATGATTTGTCTCATAATGGGCACATCAGTGCCAATGAGTGTCAGCTTCAGATGTTGAACATATTTTCACTTGTTTTCGTGACTGTCCACTTTCTATTAATGAGACAGGGGGTCTCTCATTATACATGGATCCGTGGAAATCGATGTTCGACCAATCAGGTCATCGCATTTATTTGGCTCGACGTGCAGCCTTGCTGTCTGCTATTTCGGCTCACAAACAAGCGGCTGTTAATGATGGAAAAGTGCGATATTATGTGTGTTTACAACGCTTGAATTTAAGGAAAAAGTTTAAAAAAATGTGCTTTGCGATCGTGTACTGCTTACGTGAGATATACGAAGAGATTATAAGTTTGGATTATGATTCTGATTGACAACGGGACATGAGCAAAGAGTTTGATCAACGCTATATTACGCAATGGATTAATTAATGTTAGGTTTCTTTTTTTTCCCTCTGAAACTCTCCGAAAAAAAACTTAAACTGTTTTACAGTGGAAAACAAAGGTAAAATATATGAAATACTAATAAAGAGAAAGTACGTTCACCCAAATAATTAATATTGTTTAATAACATCTGCACATCCAAAAAGGGGCACGTGTCATCAATGTTTCAGTTTGACGTTAACATTAACTCTTGGTGCGTGAAGAATGCTACATGTGTAGATACAGATCAGAGTGCAAAAAATGCAGTATTTTCACTCTTGGATTCAAACCATCTGCTACTTAAATTAAGTACATTTACGTGTATTCTTTAATGAAGGTACATGTAGATTTCAATTATGAAAGAGAGTAAGTTCTTTTGTGTACAGTTTTGGAAGTTTAGCTCAAAAGGCAACTTATGTTAATTAAATCAGCTTTTGACTTAGCCATATTTAGGTGGATTAGCACATCTGCCATTTCAAAGGGTATGTCGATAAACTGTTAACTGATAAGATGTGTGTTTGATTGCCGCTGTAATCCACTCGACCACCCGTTGTCTTCAGTATATCATAAGATAAAACAAACTACCGCCAATGATATTAACAAGTTTGTTAATTGACAGCACACTTTACACTTTTTTTAAAATCGTCAGGCAACCATTTTCCCTTAACTTGGAATTTAAACATTTCTCAGACTTCCACCTCTCTGTTGAATGAGACAATCTATAAATATTTCAAAATGCTTGTAATTTAGTGTAATTTATTATCGAATACGATGTTGAGACAACGTAACAGGCCTTACAAAAATATTAATCATCTTTAATTCTATTATTTTTAAGCAAGACTGCAGAGGATTATGAGATGTTTCATTCTTTCTCGTAGAAGTTCAAAACTTTGCTGGCACATGTATTACATTGTCCGTAGCCCTTGAAATTCACACTTTGTTTTTACAAATCCTTGTGTATATAAGTTCAAGTATCCATATATTTCTTGCAGAGAATCCATCATCGGCACAAACAATTGAAAAGGAATATTTTTCCGGAATTTAATCGAAAGAAACAGGCATGGCAGCACGATTTAAGTAGCTTTTCTGCTATACTGTATGTGTATTTACTGCGTTTGTTTGTGAGCCCTTAACGACGGTAACCAAGGAAGTCGGTTTATCTCGTCGTCACGGATCCATGTATTGCGGAAAGTTTGGCATGATTCACTTGCATTTTATGCTCAATAACTTGTGAACAAAGCAAAGGAATGAACACTTGAGATAACATGCACATGATGCAATGACAAGTGGATCTAGGTCAGGTATTTTGATGGCGTCTATTTTTGAACCGCAGTGTACTGTAGTCCGCCTCCTCATATTTTGTTCTGGTAGGCGATTTTTATCCAATTTCAAGCGTTTGTAGCATATCGATAATGTCACATGCTTATCATGTGATTCGTCAAAAATGTTGGTCGTACTCAATGGACTAATTATACAATGTTGCTTATTAATTTCATATTCTTTTGCCTTGAGACCGGCTTTTCTGCATCGCGGACATAGTAATAAAGCACTCAATACAGGCTACCAATATAAGACTAAATATTTCCAACAGAAGGTAAGTAACAATATTATTCTGGGGCATTTGAAAATACGCGCATGCATAGACCCATTCTCAAGTCCAGGAACTGCGACAATCAATACCGCAAACATAAATGTATGTGAACATTACGATTTTAAAGCTCTATCGGAAACATTTTGTGAAAATGCGAAGTCTGCAAAACCTTGTAAACTCTGACAAGCTTGCATTTTGATAGACATAAAAAGAAAGAATGGTTTAAAATTTTTACTGTAATCTTACCACAGGACCACAAAGCCCCATGTCGCCAGTCAAAAAGTGGAATGTTTTTGCACTAGGAAACATGTAACAAGAGGGCCATAATGGCTCTTTACTGCTCCAATGCCTTTTAAATGAATGTACAATGCGCTTAATTTGCATTCAGGGTTCCCATTCACGTACATGTATACGTGTGCGTGATTCACACATTTCGTGGAATAATCTTACACAAAAATGTGAAGTGAAACATACATGCACGCAAAGGTTTCAGGGCTCCCGCTGTCGAACACCACTGGCGCCAATTGGGACAAGTTAGAAAAAATGTCTCCAAAGCTCCAAAGGGAAAAGGAGAAAATCTTAATAACCAGCATTTTCTCCTTTCTCCACAATATTTTCTGCCGGTTCAAACACAATTCCAATCTACTAAGTCACATTCGTTTTCTACAAATGCTTTGAATATTGACCAGTCTACAATGAAAATTTGTCATTTTGTTACCCCTTTATAATAATATTGAATAATGTTGGACTCATCCAAATTGAGAGCATTAGCAGATAACAATGTAAATGTGGCTAAAATTATGACACTGTTCTGTGGATGGGTAAAAAAAATAATGTAGAAAATTGTATTTACCAGCATTTTCTCCTTTGCCTGCAATGTTTTCAAAAGCCTTTTTCCTCAGGGTTTTGAAAACATTGGAGTGTTTCTTAAAGGGTTAAGCATTAGCTCTTAACCAAACGACAGTCTTAGACTTGTCCAAACTGAAAGTATTTGCAGACAACAATTTAGACATGGCTCAAACGATTAAGTCTGTCTTTGATAGGGTAGAAAACATTGTGGGAATAGGAGAAAATGCTGGTTACCAGCATTTTCTCCTTTTCCCACAATGTTTTCAAAAGGCCTCTTTTTCAGGGTCGTCAAAAGTCGGGATTGTGTGGTAAACTCTTATCCACACAATGCTGACTTTTGACGACCCTGAGGAAGAAGTCTTTTCAAAACATTGTGGGAAAAGGAGAAAATGCTTGTAGATACAAACAGAGATAGGTACCTTAAGGCTTACCTGGTTACCAGTTAACCAAATCATAGACTTATCCATTTTGAAGGCTCTTGGAGATGACTAATAAAGTGTGGCTCAAATTATAATATTTGTCTGTGAAAGAGAAGGAATGACTCTCGGAATACTGGTGACCAGCATTTTCTCCTTTTGCCTCAATGTTTTTGAAAACCATCTCTTTCAGGATCATTAAACTCAGGATAGTACGGTATCGGGTTAAAGAAGATCAGTATTGGGCAGTTAGTGTTTTAAAAAGTCCAAAAAACATTATTGTCTCGGTAAAACCTATGTTGTGGGCCCTTACTAGAGCTGCCTAGATGATATATTTATTTGCATTGGATTTAAACACTGTTTTAATAGCTTAGGTCATATCACAGCAGCCAGTGCACCTATGTATTAATTTTGTTTCCAACCTTTCTCACACGGGTACTTACACAACTTTCATTCCAGGCCACTGACTACTTTTCTCACATGTATCAGAGGTGAGAGGCGAAAAATTGATGGAAAGACAGTTTTCCTCAAGTGTGTATTGAACTTGCAACCACCAAATCACAAGTCAGATACGCTAACCACCTACCTAGCGGGGCGATATATATTTAGTGAATAGGTACAACATTGGATTCAACCCTTTACAACACAATCCTGACTTTTAAATCATTACATCATGACAAAATTTCAGACCGGTGTAAAGTTGTTGCAAGGAAAATGATAAATGTAGCAAACATGATGGGCTTTGTTTGTGAAAGATAAGAAAACATTATGGGAAAAGGAGAAAATGCTGGTTACCAGCATTTTCTCCTTTTCCTATAATGTTTTCAAAACCAAACATGATGGGCTTTGTTTGTGAAAGATAAGAAAACATTATGGGAAAAGGAGAAAATGCTGGTTACCTGCATTTTCTCCTTTTCCCATAATGTTTTCAAAAGCTTTCATTCTCAGGGTCGTTAAAGCTCGGTTTTGTGTGGTAAAAGGTCAACAAACATGAAGAAGAGAGCTTTTGAAAACATTGTGGAAAAAGGAATGTCATCTGCAATTGGCACAAATTCTGAAATCTGTCTTTAATAGGGTAGAAAACATTGTGGGAAAAGGAGAAAATGCTGGTTACTAGCATCTTGTCCTTTTCCCATGATGTTTCCAAAAGCCTTCTTTTTCAGTGTTTTTAAAACTTGGATTGTTTGATAAAGGATTAACAGAAAAACTAAAGACTTAACTCTTTACCATATGACAGAATTCTAGACCAGTCCAAATTGAAAGCATGTGCAGACGACAAAATAAATGTGACTCAAAAATTAAAATTTGGCTTAGGAAGGGTAGAAAACATTGTTGGAAAAGGAGTAAATGCTGGTTACCAGCATTTTCTCCTTTTCGCACAATGTTTCTACCCTATCAAGAACAAATTACATCATCTGAGCCAGTTTTGATTCATCGTCTGCAAATGCTTTCAATATGGACTGGTCTAAAATTTTCTCATTTTGTAATGAGTTAACCCTATACCTCACAATACTGAATTTTAACAACCCTGGGAAAGAAGGCTTTTGAAAACATTGTAGGAAAAGGAGAAAATGCTGGTAACCAGCATTTCCTCCTTTTCCCACAATATTTTCTAATCTTGCAAAGAAAAAAACCCTTCATTTGAGACACACTTACCTTGTCACCTGCAAATGCATGAAATTCAGACAGGCCCAAAGTTTTATTGTTTTGTAAGGAGTAAACTTGTACATCTGTACTTCGTCTCAATAACGACATGTTTGCTGTGCTTCTTTTCACATTTGGACATTTACTGTGCACCGGAGGCGACCAGTCAAAATCTAAAATCACTTTCGGGGACAGTTATCTGTACCACCTCTGTACTGTATTACAGGTAGATCATTTTGGTTTTCACAATGCAGATACATATCAACAGAGGTATCTTATAGCTGACCAATACTGGAACAGAGATGGAGGACCAATATTCTTTTACACAGGGAATGAGGGAGATATTGCTTGGTTCTGTAATAATACAGTAAGTTGTCAAAGGAAAACATATTTTAACCAAGTACCATAGAATGAAAATTGCCACGTGTCCATATTTAACTCTTTACCACACAATCCCAACTTTTACCGACCCTGAGGAAGAAGCTTTTTGAAAACATAGTGGGAAAAGGAGAAAATGCTGGTAACCAGCATTTTCTCCTTTTCTATCAGTGTTTTCCACCATATCAAAGGCAAAGTTACTCATTTGAGTCACATTTAAATTGCTGTGTCCAAGTGCTCTCGACTTGGACTGGTCTAGATTTTCCTCGTGTGGTAAAAGAGTTAAAGCATTTTCAGATAACAAATTAACTCTTTACCAAACGACAAAATTTTAGGAATGTCCAAACTGAAAGCATTTTGCAGAAGATAAAATAAAGGTGACTCAAAAATTGAAATTTCTCTTTGGTAGAGTAGAAAATATTGTGGGCAATGGAGAAAATGCTGGTTACCAGAATTTTCTCCTTTTCCCACAATGTTTTCAAAAACTTTCTTTCTCGGGGTCGTTAAAAGTCGGGATTGTGTGGTAAAGGGTTAAATAAGGTTCTAAAGATTTATCTTTGATGAATTAGAAAACTTTGTTGGAAATGGAGGAAATGCTGGTTACAAGCATTTCTGCCTTTTTTAACAATGTTTTCAAAAGTATTCCACCCCAGGGTCATTAAACTCGATATTGTTTGGTAGAAGCCTTTACAATGCCAATTAACCCTTTCCCAAACAAGCCCTGGTTTTCACGTGTCTGCAGTACAAGTCTTTTGAAAACACTGTGGGAAAAGGAGAAATTGCTCGTAACGAGCAATTTCTCCTTTTCCCACAGTGTTTTCTACCCTTTTTCATAACTTTCTGCCATTTTCATCAAATTTAAAATTGTCGTCTGCAAACTCTTTCAATTTGGACCAGTCCAAAATGTGTCGTTTGGGAAAGGATTAAAGCTTTAGTTACTTTTCAAAGATTTACAGAATGATGTTTCACTGCTTATTCAAGAGAGAGGCAGACTGCCTCATTGATAGGGATATTTAACTCATAACCATCCCAGAAAGTTTTATCAGACTTGTAAAACATTTGCAGACAACAATTTAAATGTTGCTCAAATAATGGGATTTGCATCTGAAAGGGTAGAAAACAATGAGGGTAAAGCAGAAAATACTGCATGCCAGCATTTTCTTCTTTTACCACACATTTTTCAAAAGCCTTCCCCCTTGGGGTCTTCTTAACTTGGAATTGTTTGGTAAAGGGTCAAAATACGATACTGGCATTCAGCATCATAATGATGTAAACAATAGAAAGGTCAGGAACAAGTGAGTTGTACATTTCTTAAAAATCTTACATTTTACAAATTATTAAAGAAGTAACATCATTATAAACATTTCCTCACTGTCAGTTTTTGTTTTCAACAATCTTGGCCCATTCTTAAGAATATTTTAGTGTTATTCTCCAGAATTTTCTAAATTTGAAAGTAACACAACTTCTGATTGGCTAAACCATTTAGTGTGGCCAATCAGGAATTGTGTTACTTTCAAATTTAGAAAATCATGGAGAAAAAGACAAAGAGTATTCTTATGAATGGTTGGTGAATACGGACCCAGTTGTAGTGTTTTCTTTTTGTTACTAATACATGTACATTTATGGTATCAATTCATTATACCAAAACTATTTTTGACTCTTGACCACACAACAAAACTTTTAGACTCGTCAAAATTGAAAGCATTTGCAGACAACATTTAAGAAGTGTCTCAAGTGATAAAGGTTGTTTGGGAAAGGGCAGAAAAGATTATGAGAAACAGAGAAAATGCGGTTTACCTTTTCCCACAATATTTTCAAATGGCTTCTTTCTCAGGGTCGTTAAAAGTCGGAATTGTGTGGTAAAGGGTTAAACTAAACCAAAACACAATTGCAACTGAAATGGGATTGTCTTACTTACTTACCTCTTTATGTGCTGTATGTTATTAACTCTTTAGCACACAATCCCGAGTTTTAACAACCCTGAGAAAGAAGCCGTTTGAAAACATTGTGGGAAAAGGAGAAAATGCTGGTAACCAGCATTTTCTCCTTTTCCCGCAATGTTTTCTAACCTTTCAAAAACAAATCCAATAATTTCAGCCAAGTTTAATTTGTCGTCTGCAAGTGCTTTGAATTTGGACCAGTCTACATTGTGTTGTGTGGTAAAGAGTTAAGAAAAAAATCTTGCAAAATCTAAGTAGGGTAGGTTCTTGAATTATGCTTTTTGCATGTAGATTTCAAGTCAGCTTGTACAGTGATGAGTTTAACCCTTTTCCAGATGATAAAAATTTTAGACTGGTCCAAGTTCAAAGCATTTGCAGACAGCAAATTAAATATGGCTCAAATGATTGGATTTGTTTCTGAAAGGTTAGAAAACATCTTGGTTACCAGCATTTTCTCCTTTTCCCACAACGTTTTCAAGTTTTATCTCCCAGGGGTGTTAAAACTCAGCATTGTGTGGTAATGGCTTAATTAATATTTTCACAGGGATTCATGTGGGATATTGCTGGAGAGTTTAAAGCATTGCTGGTATTTGCTGAACACAGATACTACGGTGAATCCATTCCTTATGGCCCTGAAGCATACAAGGTGAGATTGTTGACTCTTCTCCAAGTGCATTGTGGGTAATCTTTGACCATAAAGTCCCATATTTTAACTCTTTACTCAACGACAACATTATAGACTAGTTGAAATTCAAAGCATATGAGGATGACAAAATAAATGTGACTTTAATATTTAAATTTGTTTTGGGAAGGGTAGAAAACATTGTGGGAAAAGGAGAAAATGCTGGTTACCAGCATTTTCTCAGGTTACCGGCATTTTCTCCTTTTTAGCTCCACTGGCCAAAGGCCAGCGGGCTTATGTCATGGCCCGGTGTCCGTCGTGCGTCCGTCCGTCCGGTCGTCCGTCCGTCCGTCCGTGCGTTAACTTTTATTTCAAACATCTTCTTCTCTGAAACTACCCATCCGATTTTCACGAAACTTCACAGAAATGATCCTGACATGGTCCTCTTCAGAATTTCTTGAAAGAATTTGATTCCTTCAAAAACTCTGGTTGCCATGGCAACAAAACTGAAAAATATTGGAAATCTTTAAAAATCTTCTTGTCTGAAACCATAAGGCATAGGGCTACCAAATTTGGCATGTAGCTTTATGTAGTAGACCTCTATCAAGTTTCTTCAAATTATAGCCCTGGGGTCAAAATTGGCTCTGCCCCAGGGGTCACAAGTTTTACATAGGCTTATATAGAGAAAACTTTAAAAATCTTCTTGTCTGAAACCATAAGGCATAGGGCTACCAAATTTGGCATGTAGCTTTATGTAGTAGACCTCTATCATGTGTCTTGAAATTATAGCCCTGGGGTCAAAATTGGCTCTTCCCCAGGGGTCACAAGTTTTACATAGGCTTATATAGAGAAAACTTTAAAAATCTTCTTGTCTGAAACCATAAGGCATAGGGCTACCAAATTTGGCATGTAGCTTTATGTAGTAGACCTCTATCATGTTTCTTGAAATTATAGCCCTGGGGTCAAAATTGGCTCTTCCCCAGGGGTCACAAGTTTTATACATAGGCTTATATAGAGAAAACTTTAAATATCTTCTTGTCTGAAACCATAAGGCCTAGAGCTACCAAATTTGGCATTTAGCTTGATCTAGTTGGAGTCTACCAAAAGTGTCCAAAGTATAGTCCTGGGGTCAATTTGGCCTCATACTTGGAGGGGGGGGTTCACAAGATTTACATAGGCTTACATAGGGAAAACTTTTAAATCTTGGTGTACATAGCCATAAGGCTTAGGCTACCAAATTTTGCATATAATTATAGCATTATTTAGTGGACAGTTACAAAGAGGGCCCAAGTTACAGCTCTAGGATCAAGTTTGGCCCTGCACCAGGGATCACAAGTTTTACATGGGTTTATGGAGTGAAAAGTTCAGAAACCATCTTGTTACCAGCCATAAGGCCAAGAACTCCCATATTGGGCATGTTATTCTTCTAATACAATATTCCCCATTTAGTCAGACTGTAGCCATGAGGTCAAAGTTTTATAAGGCCTTATATAGTGAAGACTTTTCTTCGTGGTTTATATTTATAAGCCAGTGGAGCGATACAGGGCCATCATGGCCCTCTTGTTCTACAATGTTTTCAAAAGGCTCCTTTCTCAGGGTTGTTAAAAGTCTGGATTGTGTAGAAAAGGGTTAACAGACTTTAGGAAAAAGGCTTTTGAAACATTGTGGGAAATGGAGAAAATGCTGGTTACTAGCATTTTCTTTATTTCCCACAATGTTTTCCACCCTTCCAAAGCCAAATTCCAGCATTTGGGACACATTTGATTTGTCCTTTGGAAATGTTTTCAGTTTGGGATAGGCTAGGATCTTGATTATGGTAAAGACTTTATCAAGAAAACAGTAAATAAATGTAGTCAATTTCTCAAATAAGACAACAGACCATAGCCTTGTGATTATAAAAGAGCCGTCAGTCTAGATCCAAGATTTGACATTTCATTTTGTGAAGTCTGATCTTGATCCACAGTGTCTACATACGGAACTTAAGTTGTACTAAGTTTCCTAGATCAAGGTTTAACCCTTCACCACACAATCCCGACCTTTAACGACCATGAAAAAGAAAGCTTTTGAAAACATGTTTTCAACCCTTCCTAAAACAAATTTCAATTTTTGAGTAACATTTATTTTGTCGTCTGCAAATGCTTTCAAATTGGACAAGGCTAAAATTTTGTTTTCTGGTAAAGGGTTAACTCTTTAGGAGAGGAAAAAATCTTGCACTTGTCCAAATTGAAAGCATTTGAAGTAGACAAATTAACCCTTTACCACACAGTCTAGCGTTTAAACAGACCTGAGGACTGAACAGTATTGGAGTTTAACACTGTTTTAACAGCTTAGGTCATATCATGGCGGTCAGTGCACCTACGCATGTATTTCCTGGCTTTCTCACACCAGCACTGACACAACTTTCTTTCCAAGTGACTGACTACTTTTCTCATATGCATCAGAGGCAGACCCGAGGAAGAATGCTCCAGAAAACATTTTTTGGAAAAGAAGTGCATGCTAGTAACCAGCATTTTCTCCTCTTCCCACAAAATCTTTACATGTTCAAAGACAATCTCCATTACTTAACTCTTTACCAAACAATAAAATTTTACACTTGTCCAAATTGAAAGCATTTCAGATGACAAAATAAATGAGACTAAAAATTTGAAATTTGTTTTGGGAAAGGCAGAAAACATTGTGGGAAAAGGAGTTACCAGCATTTTCTCCTTTTCCCACAATGTTTTCGAAAGGCTTCTTTCTCAGGGTCGTTAAAACTTGTGATTGTGTGGTAAAGAGTTAAGTCATACTTATTTGTCTGCAAATGCCTTGAATTTTGACTAGCCTAAAATGTTGTTAACCCTTTACCAAACAACAAAATTTCAGACCGGTCCAAAATGAAAGCATTTGCAGACGACAAATTAAAGGTAGCGTAAATGATGAAATCTGCCCTTAATAGATTAGAAAACATTGTGGGAAAAGGAGAAAATGCTGGTTAAAAGCCTTCTTCCTCAGGGTCGTTAAAAGTCAGGATTGTGTGGTAAAGGGTTAAATGGTTAAGAGTTAAATTCACTTCAAATGACTGGCTTTAACTTTGAAAGGTAGAAAATATGGTGAGAAATGGAGAAAAAGCTGGTCACCTGCATTTTCTATTTTTATCACGTTTTTGAAAATTTCTCTTTCTCAGAGTTGTAAAAACACAGGATTGTTTGGTAGAGGATCAGTTCCCTGGATTTTATAAAAGTCATTACCAAAGGATGCATCTCTCATGGTTTAACCAAAGTGGACAGTCACATGAATTTTTTACTGTTTTATACGCTGCGTGGAAAAATAGTGGAATTTTGACAAAATGCTGAGGTAAATGTTGTTTTTTTTTTCTGTCTTTTGTGCTTAATTTTATGAATCTATGACATTGTCAGCAATTGTTTCAGAATTTATCGTTTCAATACTCATGGTGAAAAACTTCATAACATGATTTTTGCAAAGAGAATGAATTTGTATGACCCCCATTACCCCTTTACCACACAATTCTGAGACTTAGCCCCCCTGAGAAAGAAGCTTTTTGAAAACACTGTGGGGAAAAAGAGAAAATGCTCGTTTTCCTTTTCCCACAATGTTTTCTACCATATCAAAGACAAATTTCATAATTTGAGCCACATTTAAATTGTCATCTGCAAATGCTTTCAGTTTGGACGAGGCTACAATTTTTTGAGGTGTGGTAAATGGTTAAGGTATCATTAAATCTGGGCAGAAGGTGGGAAATAGGATTCACACTAACATTGTTCCAACGGTGTTTAACTCTTTACCACACAAAAAAATTTTAGCCTGGTCCAAATTGAAAGCATTTGCAGATGCCAAGTTGAATCTCATTGAAAACATAAAATGTGTCTTAAAAGGGTAGAAAACATTCTGGTAAAAGAAGAAAATGCTGGTTACCAGCAGTTTCTCCTTTTCCCACAATGTTTTCAAAAGGCCTTTGCCTCAGGGTTGTTAAAACTCGGGATTAAGCTTGGTATACTGCATCACCCTTTTGCCAGAGTACAGCTCATGTGTGTTGTGTTGAAGGATGCTGATATTTTAATCCATACAACATCCAATTGTTTCAGCATGGAGAGCAGCTGAATTATCTAACATCGGAGCAGGCATTGGCAGACTTTGCCGTGTTGATAGAGCACTTGAAATCTACAATTCCAGGGGCTAAAAATAGTTCTGTCATTGCATTTGGAGGCTCCTATGGTGGTATGCTGTCTGCCTGGCTGAGAATAAAGTATCCAAATGTGGTTGTTGGGTATGTGTCCACACAATCTGATTAACTCTTTACCACAAGACAGAAATATAGACCTGTCCAAGTTGAAAACATTTGCAGACGGCAGTCTAAATGTGCCTCAATGGATGGAACTTAATAGGGTAAAAAAGATTCTGAGAAAAGGAGAAAATGCTGGTAACAAATGCTGGTTATCAGAGTTTTCTCTTTTTCCCACGTTTTCAAAAGGATCCTTCCTCAGGATCGTTAAAACTTGGGATTGTGTGGTGAAGGGTTAACTTTTTACCAGAAAATCAAATTTTAGATCTGCATACCTTAATAGAGAAGGCTTTTGTAAAAAAAAAAAAATGATGGGAAAAGGAGAAAATGTTGAGAACCAGTATTTTCTCCTTTTCCCACTATGTTCTTTACCCCGTCAAAAACAAATCCCATCAATTGAGCCACGTTTAAATTGTCATCTGCAGATGTTTTGAGTTTAGACTAGTCCAGAATATTGTCATTTGACTCTTTACCACACAACAAAACTTGCAGAATTGTCCTATTTGAAAGCATTTTCAGACGACAATGCAATTGTGGTTGTAATCATGGAATTTGTCTTTGATAGGTAAAAAACATAGTGGGAAAAGGAGCATTTTCTCCTTTTCCAACAATGTTTTCAAAAGGCTTCTTCCTCAGAGTCCTTAAAACTCAGGATTGTGTGGTAAAGGGTTAAGTCTCATCCAAAACACTATTTGTAATATTTATATTTAGTTGGCAGCCATGGGAATCAGACCTACACCCTCAAATATCCTGAGATTTGTCAGTTTAAAGTCTCATGGTCTACCACTTGGCTTATCAGACTGATGTAGTCTGACTGAAGTAGTTTTCTATAGGTCTACAATCTTTCAAAAAAATTTAAGATAGGAATTTGATTGGCTGGCACTACAGTCCATAGAAAGCCCTTCTCTAGTCCACTGGTAGGGGAGCAATGTGCATGGTCTTTATGCAGATTGGTGTTATAAAATGTGACCTTCTTGTTTAAATGTAGGTTTTGACCTGTGTTTGTACCACAGTAGGTTTTTGTAATCTTACATGTAGATGCAGATAATGGAGTTATCACAATGTCACACTGTTTTCAAAGATATGATGATGCAAGACAACAAAAATTCATCATCATGTGTTAATACAATTGAAACAGTTCAGCCTTAGCGAAACAAGCTCAAGTTTTATGACCCCGAGCAAGATTGATTTTTGAAAACATTGTGGCAGAGAAAGAAAACACTGGAAATCAGCATTTTCTGAAAATGTTTTCTACTGTTTTAAAGAAAAAGCCCTTTATAAAAGCAACATTTAACTCTTTACCACACAATCTCGACTTTTAACGACCTTGAGGGAGAAACCTTTTGAAAATATTGTGCAAAAAGGAGAAAATGCTGGTAACCTTTTCCCACAATGTTTTCTACCATAACAAAGACAAATTCCATCATTTGAGCATTATTTAAATTGTCATCTGCAAATGCTTTCAATTTGGACAAGTCTACATTTTTGTCATGTGGTAAAGACTTAACCCTTTCCCAAACAAGCCCTGGTTTTCACATGTCTGCAGTACAAGTCTTTTGAAAACACTGTGGGAAAAGGAGAAATTGCTCGTAACGAGCAATTTCTCCTTTTCCTACACTGTTTTCTATCCTTTTTGATAACTTTCTGCCATTTTCATCAAATTTAAAATTGTCGTCTGCAAACTCTTTCAATTTGGACCAGTCCAAAATTTGTCGTTTGGGAAAGGGTTAACTTTACGTCTGCTAATGCTTTCAATTTGGACAAGTCCAAAATTGTTCCATTTGATAAAGCTTTCATCTTCTATCATTATGATCCCAGGCGTTTAATCCTTTACCAAATGACAAAATTTTAGACCAGTCCAAATTGAAAGCATTTGCAGACGACAAAATTTATGTTACCCAAAAATTGAAATTTGTTTTGGGAAGGGTCGAAAACATTGTGGGAAAAAAGGAAAATGCTGGTTACCAGCATTTTCTCACAATGTTTTCTAAAGTGTTCTTTTACAGGGTCATTAAAAGTCAGGCCTGTGTGGTAAAGAGTTAAATCCCAAAACAAGATTGTTTTTGAAAACAGTGTGATAAAAGGACAAAATGCATAAACAGAGTGAAGATAGTTACCTTTGTTCGCATTCATCAGAACACGCTTTGTATTCACCAACCACTCTTAAGAATATTTTTTATCTAATTCCCAAGAATTTCTAGACTTGAAAGTAACACAACTTCTGATTGGCTAAACAAAAACGTTTAACCAATCAGAAGTTATGTTACTTTCAAATGTAGACAATTCTTCAGCAAAAGACAAAGGTTATTCTTAACCCTTTCCCAAACAAGCCCTGGTTTTCACGTGTCTGCAGTACAAGTCTTTTGAAAACACTGTGGGAAAAGGAGAAATTGCTCGTAATGAGCAATTTCTCCTTTTCCCACAGTGTTTTCTACCCTTTTTGAGAACTTTCTGCCATTTTCATCAAATTTAAAATTGTCGTCTGCAAACTCTTTGAACTTGGACCAGTCCAAAATTTGTCATTTGGGAAAGGGTTAAGAATGGTTGGTGAATACGGACCCTGATCTCTTTCAGCTCCCTGGCAGCATCTGCACCAATTTGGCAGTTTACGGGTATCACACCTTGTGAGGCGTTCAATGAAGTGCTAACCAAAGGTTTTATGAAAGAATCTAAACAGTGTGTAGACAATATCAGGAATTCTTGGAAAGAAATAAATGATCTGGGGGAAATAAGTAAGTTTTTAAGTGGTTTTTTTTTGAGTGTTCAATACCCATTAGGATAACAGTTGACTTTTCAAAATCTTAACCCTTTACTAAAAAGTCCTGTTTTTTTTTTTTAACCTTTGACCCAAACGACAATTATTTAGACCAGTCCTAATTGAAAGCATTTGCAGACGACAAAACAAATGTGACTCAAAAAGTGAAATTTTTGGGAAGGGCAGAAAACATCGAGGGAAAAGGAGAAATTGCTGGTTACCATCAATTTCTCCTTTTCCTACAATGTTTTCAAAAAGGCTTCTCTCTCCGAGTTGTCAGAAAACCGGATTGTCTGGTAAAGAGTTAACCTGAGGAAGAAGTCTTTGGAAAGGACTGTGGGAAAAAGAGAAAATGCTGGTGACCGGACCATTGTCCTCAGTCCTTTTAATGACAAAAACTATTATTTTAGCCACATTCAACTTTCTGTCAGCAAAATAAATGCATTCATTTTGGATATTTTTAAAATTTTGTCACTTGATGAAGAGTTGAAGAGGCTTTTGTAGCAAGGAGTTGCTGCTTTTTCCACACCCGTCATAATTTTTTTCAAACTCTTTCAAGTAATAATGTATTTGTGTGGTAGAAATGTTTAAATCGAACTGATAGGGTATATTGTACAATCATCCATATACCAAACACCCATGTTTTTTAATGACCCGGAGTAGGAAAACATTGTGGGAAAAGGAGAAAAGTCACTGACCACAAAGTTTGACCTTGGTTGATACTTTTTGCAGATGCATTAACCCTTTACCGCACAATGACGCCTTTTAATGACCCTTGGAAAGAAGGCCTTTGAAAACATTGTGGGAAAAGGAGAAAATGCTGGTAATTCTCCTTTTTCCACAATGTTTTCTACTGGATCAAAGAAAAATTGCACCATTTTAGCCACACTGAAGTTGTTGTCTGCAAATGCTTTCAATTTGGAAAAGGCTATAATTTTGTCGTCTGGTAAGGGATTAACTCTTTACCAAACGACAAAAATTTAGACTGGTCCAAGTTGAAAGCATTTGCAGACAACAAAATAAATGTAATTAAAAAATTGAAAATTGTTTTGGGTAGGATAAAAAACATTGTGGGCAAAGGAGAAAATACTGGTTACCAGCATTTTCTCCTTTTCCCACAAGGTTTTCAAAGGACTTCTTTCACAGGGACGTTAAAAGTCGGGATTGTGTGGTAAAGAGTTAAACCACTTTTGCACATAATTGTATTGTATGGTGTTTAACGCCGTTTTCAACATTATTTCAGTTATATCACGGCGGCCAGTGCACCTATCCATGCTTTCCTGGAGTTTCTTTTACCAGTACTCGGCACAATATTCTTTCCAAGCCACTGGCTGCTTTCCCACATAACCATCGCTGAAGCATGGTCAGCGGTGAGAGAGGAATGAATCCTGTCACGATGGCTATCATCTGTCCTCAGAAAGAAATTGGCCAAGCCGGGGATCGAACATGAACCTCCTCTTCTCAAGTCCTGTACGCTACCGACTGAGCTACGGGGGCTTGGCACTTTTGCACATAAAGTGACTTTAATATGAACTAGCACTTGCTGAACGAAGTTATGTAACCGAGAAAAGTGTAGAATCAAAGTCTTATCAATTATACATTTCAGCTGAAGGGAGAAACTTCATTACAACCGAGTTCAAGTTGTGTGCTCCACTACAGAGTAGAGACGATGTGTCCAGTTTTAAGGCCTGGCTGACCAATGCATGGACAGATCTGGCTATGGTCAACTATCCATACCCAGCCAACTTCCTGGAGCCTCTGCCTGGTTGGCCTGTAAAGGTGTAGTGATTGTGTTGGTTTTAATTCTATTTGCTTCGGATGACTCTGTTATTTCTCAACTGGCAGTGGCTTGCCTATGCTCTGTTCCACTCATCTTACACCATATGGCACAATAAGCAAATACAGGGGCTTTTGAGGCCTGCATAGATTGAAATTAGACTGGACAGAAACATACAATCTGATCTTTGAGCTATACATCGACACTTTAACAAACAACAAATTCTAGACTCTTTCAAATTCAAAGCTGTAGCAGGTGACAAATTGAAAGTGATATAAATGAACAGAATTTCATTGTGGGAAAAGGAGAAAATGCTGGTTACCAGCATTTTCTATGGTAAGAAGCATTTTTCATTTTCCCTCAATATTTTCAAAATCCTTTTTTCCTCCCATGGTTGTTAAAAAGGATTGTTTGATAAAAGGTTAAAGTACCTTTGATCAAAAGATTGTATGAAAAGTTGTATTATTGAAAATGTTTAAATATCTTCTTTGACAACCATTGTTTCTAAGGACCCTTTTTCTTTTTCTATACAACAGGAAGTTTGCAAAAAGCTGGCTACACAAAGGGGTGGACAACAACTGATAACAGACCTAGCCAAAGCTGTAAACATATATTTTAACTATACAGGACAAGCATCCTGTTTGAACATGTCCCAACAGGCAACCTCTGACCTTGGAGATCTAGGATGGGGTTATCAGGTACCTGCATTTTGCATTAACCCTTTACAACACAATCCCAAGTTTTAATGACAAAGGGGAAACGCCTTTAGAAAACCTAGCGGGAAAAGGAGAAAATGGTGATAACTAACATTTTCTCCTTTTTTCCACAAGGTTTTCTATGCTTTCACAGACAATAACAATCATTTTAGTTACATTTGTCAGCTGCAAATGCTTTCAGTTTGGACAAGTCTAAAAATTTATTATTAACCCTTTCCCAAACGACAAATTTTGGACTGGTCCAAGTTGAAAGAGTTTGCAGACGACAATTTTAAATTTGATGAAAATGACAGAAAGGTCTCAAAAAGGGTAGAAAACACTGTGGGAAAAGGAGAAATTGCTTGTTACAAGCAATTTCTCCTTTTCCCACAGTGTTTTCAAAAGATTTATACTGCAGACACGTGAAAACCAGGGCTTGTGTTTGGGAAAGGGATAACCCTTACCACACAATCCCGACTTTCAATGACCCTGTGAAAGAAGCCTCTTGAAAACATTGTGGGAAAAGGAGAAAATGCTGGTAACCAGCATTTTCTCCTTTTCCCACAATGTTTTCTATCCTTCCCAAAACAAATTTCAATTTCTTAGTCACATTTATTTTGTCATCTGCAAATGCCTTCAATTTGGAACAGTCTAAAATTTTGTCGTTTGGTAAAGAGTTAAGTAAACATCGATGATTATATTATTATTATGTAGACTTGTCCATATTGAAAGTATTTGCAGACAGTACATTACATGTGGCTAGAATGACGGAATTCATCTCTAGATTGGTTTAACTCATTACCACACAATCCTGACTTTTAACGACCCTGTGCAACAAGACTTCTGAAAACATTGTAGGAAAAGGAGAAAATGCTGGTAACCAGCATTTTCTCCTTTTCCCACAATGTTTTCTACCATTCCCAAAACAAATTTCAATTTTTCAGTCACTTTTATTTTGTCATCTGCAAATGCTTTCAGTTTGGACCAGTCTAAAATTTTGTTGTTTGGTAAAAAGTTAAAACATTGTGGGAAAAGGAGAAATTGCTTGCTTCCAGTATTTCCTCATATGTCCACATTGTTTTCCTGGAGCCTTCTTCATGAGAATCATCAGAAAAGCATGGGATTGTTTGGAAAAAAGGTCTATTTTCAAGCAGAAAACACAGATATCACAAAGAAAACACAAACACTATAACTTGGGGGCTATATAAAGTCCCTAAAAGGTGTAGGACGAGGAAGAACAGTATCAAACTTCAAAAATTTTATTTTCCGATCTGGATCTACATTGTTTACAAATATATACAATGTAGTATTATCACATAACTATGAGGACTGAGCAAAAAGTTTGTGGACTTTGTTGATTAAACAAAGCTACAGGTGCTTTTTCGCTTAAATTTTTATATGTTTAGGATCCATTCATAATGAACAAAATTGGACAGTTTCAGACAAGTTGATCTAAAAACGTAGTTGCTATGATCCCTTTTACAACAATTATAACGGCTACACAGAGCAGGCCATGATGTTTACGTTGTTTTATGGCGTGCTCCAGGGTAGCAAACATTGCACTTCTTAGGATGAAAATAAAGATATCTTAAGTAAAATCAGATTGGTGATTTTTCAACTGGAAATTGATATAAGACCATGATTACACAAGTCAAAATCTGGGTCCGTATTCACCAACCATTCTTAAGAATATTCTTAGTCTTATTCTCCAAGATTTTCTACATTTGAAAGTAACACAACTTCTGATTGGCTAAACCAAATGGTTTAGCCAATCAGAAGTTGTGCTACTTTCATTTGGTTTAGCCAATCAGAAGTTGTGTTACTTTCAAATGTAGAAAATTTTGAAGAATAAGACTAAGAATATTCTTAAGAATGGTTGGTGAATATGGACCCTGAAAATAATCAGACCTCAAATTATAAAGTTATGAAGAAATTCCACACACTTTTTGCTCAGCTCTCATACATTTATGTTCAGTGTGATTTGAAGATCATGACAAAGTTGCGAGTTGTATCATCTTTAGATTCAAAACAAAATCAAAATATACAAGTTTCTGTGGAACTACGTGTATTTCTGTCTGTGATGTACACACATGTCAAAGAAAAGAAAAGTATTAAGTAAATTTCAATACATATGTACATGTAGACCTGTTTAACTCTTTACCAAACGACAAAATTTTAGACTGAACCAAATTGAAAGCATTTGCAGACGACGTAATAAATGTGACTCAAAAATTGAAATTTATTTTGGGAAGGGTAGAAAATATTGTGGGAAAAGGAGAAAATGCTGGTAACCAGCATTTTCTCCTTTTCCCACAATGTTTTCAAAAGGCCTCTTTCTTAGGGTTGTGAAAAGTCGGGATTGTGTGGTAGAGGGTTAACACATCCTGAACTACTAATCTTTAGATACGGTAATGCGATAAAAGAATCTGACATTCTTTGACTTTTCAGCTGAACTTTAAATAACTTGTCAAAAAATGTTACTAGGCTCACCAAAGGCACACTTAACCCTTTACCAAACAATCTGGGGTTTTCAGGAGCCTGAGAAAACATTGTGGGAAAAGGAGACAATGCTGGCATCATTCTTGACAGATACTAGTAACAGTAAAAGGTATGATATGTGCCAGCATATGGCCCAAAAGATATAAAACACCATCACATCTAATGAAAATTTTTTTACTTAAAGAGTTGCACAGAAATGGTGATGCCGATATGTGCCAATGGTTTAACGGACATGTTTGAGCCTCAGTCCTGGAACTTTACCTCTTTTTCTGAAGAGTGCAGGATGCAGTGGCAGACAACTCCAGGTGAAAATTGGATAACCACCGAGTATTGGGGAAAAGATATACAGGGAGCCAGTAATATTATATTCAGGTATCTGTAAAACTTGTTACCAAAGATTAAAATTTTGGACTCAACCAAACTGAAAGCATTTCCCGATTACAAAATAAATTTACCTCAAATGATGATTTCTGTCTTTGAAAGGGTAGAAAAAAATTCAGGAAAAAGAGAGAACGCTGGTAATCAGCATTTTCTCCTTTTCCAACCATGTTTTTAAAAGCTTCCTTTCCTCAGTGTAGTTAAAACTTTGGATTGTGTGGTAAAAGGTTAACTCTTTGCCAGATGACAAAATTTTAGACTGGTCCGAATTGAAAGCTTTTGCAGATGTCAAATAAAATGTGGCACACATGATACTGTTCCTACCACAAAGAGTAGCAAATATTGTGGACAAAGGAGATAATGCTGATTACCAGCATTTTCTCCTCTTCCCAAAATGTTTTCTACCTCAGGATCTTCGAAAGTCAGGACTATGTGGTAAAGGGTTAACCCTTTCCCAAGCACCTCATCGAAGTTGTTTTTGAGAATCATTGTTATTGCGGCAGGATTCATTCCTCTCTCACCTCTGAACATTATCTTGATGATGTTAACCCTTTCCCAAACGATGAATTTTAGACCCTTCCAAACTGAAAGAGTTTGCAGACAACAATTTTAAATTTGATGAAAATGGCAGAAAGTTCTCAAAAAGGGTAGAAAACACTGTGGGAAAAGGAGAAATTGCTCGGTATTAGCAATTTCTCCTTTTCCCACAGTGTTTTCAAAAGACTTGTACTGCAGACACGTGAAAATCAGTGCTTGTTTGGGAAAGGGTTAAAAACATTGCAGGAAAAGGAGAAAATGCTGGTAACCAGCATTTTCTCCTTTTACCACAATGTTTTCTGTCCTACCTAAAACAAATTTCAATTTTTAAGCCACATTTGATTTGTTGTCTGCAAAAAATTAATGCTTTCAATTTGGACCAGTCTAAAATTTTGTCATGTGGTAAAGAGTTAACAGCTTAGGTCTTATCATGGCAGTCAAAGTACCTACTCATGTGTTTTCCTGGCTTTCTCACACCAGCACTGACACAGCTTTCTTTCCAAGCTACTGGCTAATTATCTCACATGCATCGGAGATGAGAGGTGAAAAATCGATGGAAAGAGAGTTTGCCTCAACCAGGTATCGAACCCGCAACTGCTAGGTCACGAGTTAGATGCGCCAAACCACTGAGCTACCTGGCTGGGCTTGGCTTGGAAGCAGTATTGTGCAAAGTACTGGACTAAGAAATACCAGAAACATGTGAACATGTGCCTTGACAGCCATGATGTAACTGAAATAAGAGCACCTCATGAGGGTGTCAACACTTGGCTGCAGTTGCTTTAAGAAAAAGATCAATTTTCAGTCAGAATTCTAAGTTGAAAAAGGGGCATAACTGTGTCAAAAATACTTTGAATTTTACCTCCCCTGTTTTATGGATTTCCCTTTTGATAGTAAACAACTAGTGGGACTTTGAAGTAAATATCTTCGGTAATGACAGAGATATTATAAAATGTCAAAGGTTTGTCCACCACCATGATAACAGACGATGATGACAAGGCTGTGACCATACCTCAACATTTTATTCAAAACCAGCCGAGTGAAAAATGTATTTAACTCTTTACCACACAATTTACGACCCTGAACAAAAAGCCTTTTGAAAACATTGTGGGAAAAGGAGAAAATGCTGGTAACCAGCATTTTCTCCTTTTCCCACAATGTTTTCTAGCCTTCCCAACACAAATTTCAGTTTTTGAGTGACATTTATTTTGACGTCTGTTAATGCTTTTAATTTGGACAAGTCCAAAAAAAATTGCCATGTGGTAAAGAGTTAAACTAGTATGCTAATACCAAACAAACTTTGTAAGCAAGTGATTGAAATATTGCCAAAAGTGGTGACTTGTTAAGTTTAGGATAAATAAATGGCATTATCCTTTTTTTCTGTTTTATTAGTAATGGACTGCTTGATCCATGGTCTTCTGGTGGAGTTTTAGAGAGTACTTCACAAAGTCTGGTTCCCATAATCATACCAGATGGTGCCCATCATCTTGATCTTAGAGCCTCTAACCCCCTGGACCCACCAACTGTGATCAATGCTAGAACTCAGGAGAAAAACATAATGAGAATGTGGCTTGGACTGCAGGATACCAGCACAGAGGAGGAAGTGGGTGCCAAGGAACATAAATTGTCAAAAATGTTCCTGAGAAAGTTGAACAAGAATGAACTCTCTAGAAATGTTCTGGAAATGAACCAAAATTAATGAAATATCTGGTAATGTGTCATATTTAACCCTTTACCACACAATCCGGTGTTTTAACCTTGAAGAAAAGGGAGAAAAGGAGAAAATGCTGGTAACCAGAATTTTCTTCTTTTCTCATAATGTTTTCTCCTCTTTCCAAGACAAATCTAATCATATGCGTAACATTTAACCCTTTCCCAAACAAGCCCTGGTTTTCACGTGTCTGCAGTACAAGTCTTTTGAAAACACAGTGGGAAAAGGAGAAATTGCTCGTAACGAGCAATTTCTCCTTTTCCCACAGTGTTTTCTACCCTTTTTGAGACCTTTCTGCCATTTTCATCAAATTTAAAATTGTCATCTGCAAACTCTTTCAATTTGGACCAGTCCAAAATTTGTCGTTTGGGAAAGGGTTAATGTGTTGTCTTCAAATGCTCTCAATTTGGACAAGTCTAAAATTTTGTTGTCTTGTATAGACTCCAAGTTCTTTGAATTTAGCTTTCGAAAAAAATTGTGTATTATGTAAATAGGAAAAATTGCTTTTTCTGCTTTGTGTATAAAATTCTAATAAAAAGGTCCACTTCATTTGACCTCAACATTTTTTATCAAATGATTTGTGGTTGTAACAACCCTGAAGGAGAATGCTATTGAAAATACCGTAAATTGCATAAGTTTTGGGACAGTAAAAAATAATTAATTTTTTAGATGTCCCAATATTTAGGTTAACGAAAAAAAATTATTTTCCGTGGTGTCCCAAAACTTATGGTCAAACAGGGATCGTATATTACTCGTATATTACATGTAATATACGATCCCTGGGTCAAACAAGACAAGCTGTCAAGCTGTTTGGCACTGACCACTTACCCGTCGAATATTAGCGCTGCGATTTCAATAAAACCACGATCACATGCTGGTCTGTCTATTTTTAGAGAAATTGGAATTCCTGTAGTCAATTTGTGTAGTAGGAATTTAAAACTTCGTATTTTTTCATTGTTTTCGTTACTGATAAACTAAATGTTTTCAGTCATTTTTGTATGCATCCCGGGAAAGCAATCAGCATTGGTGTTTTGCGCTTATATAAAAACTTTTACAACGTATTTTACCTGTTAACGTGAGGTAAACAACGATTTGATTTCCGTTCTGAAAAGTACCTGCTCGGCCCATTCTCAAATTTGATTGGTTGACAATCTTCAATCGATAACCTCCAGTTAGAATATAGGATATCTTGATTTCTATTTTTATACAACGAACCCGATTGACCGTGAAACACATACACACTTGTTGACTTCAGATGTACGTATACACATGACATGTACCTTTGCCCTTTGATTCAAGTTAATCACACCCTTTTTACCCTTATTTAGGTTCTTTTTTTACAAATGGGTTTTTTAATTGTCTGTCGGGGTGATCAGATTTATTTGCCTTGAAGCGGGAGATTCCCGATGATACCGAGAGGGTTTGGAAGCAATGCTTACGTGGAGAAATGAAACTGCGCGAACCAAATGCTTGTAAACAAAGGTTAACAAGCGGATTAAAGGTTTTTTTTTTCGGAGTAGATATTCACTGTCCCAATTCTTTGGTACAAAAAAATACTGTCGTATTTTGCAATTTTTAGTATGGCCCAAATCTTTGGGTCATGAAAAATAATTATTTTCACGTTTTTTGATGGTGTCCCAATTTTTTGGGTGTCCCAAAATTTAAGCAAAATACGGTATTGTGGGAAAAAGAAATAAATGCTGTTAACCATCAGGTCATCTGCAAAGGTTTTCAGTTTGGTCAATTTTTAAATGAGGTTGTTTTGTAAGAAATTAATGACAGAAAAGTGATTATTTTCTATTTTGGTTTCTAAAAATATTTTTGAAAATCTTTTAGCCATTATAAAATGTTATACCAGTAGTGCCAATCACTAGTTGCTTTGTTTTTTTTGTCATTGAATATCATGATCAGACTGCACAAGACATGCCTTCTGATTTTATTACTTTCGTGTTGGCCAAAAACAGTTCTACAGTTGCTGTATCTTGGTCTATTTCTTTAAATAACCCTTTACCAAAAGACAAAAGTTTACACTGGTCCAAAATGAAAGCATTTGCAGACGACAAAATAAATTTGACTCCAAAATTGAAATTCGTTTTGGGAAGTATAGAAAACATTGTGGGAAAAGGAGAAAATGCTGGTTACCAGCATTTTCTTCTTTTCCCACAATGCTTTCAGGAGCCTTCTGTCTCAGGGTCATTAAAACTCGGGATTGCGTGGTAAAGGGTTGAACCCTTTACACACAGTCCCCAGTTTTAACTACCGTTCTTTTCCTACAACATTTTCTACCCTTTAAGAGGCAAATCCCATAATCTAAGTCACATTTAATTTGTTGTTTGAAAATGCTTTCAAAATTGACACTTCCAAAATTTTGTCATGTGGTAGAGCTGAGAGTTAACTCTGTGTCACAAAATCCCTTGTTTTAATGACTTTCAGTAAGAGGGTCCTTAACCCTTTACCACACAATGCTGCCTTTTGATGCCCCTGGGAAAGAAGCCTTTTGAAAACATTGTAGGAAAAGGAGAAAATGCTGGTAACCAGCATTTTCTCCTTTTCCCACAATGTTTTCTACCCTATCAAAGAGAATTTGCACCATTTGAGCAACACTGAAATTGTCATCTGCAAATGCTTTCAATTTGGACAAGGCTAAAATTTTGTTGTCCGGTAAATGGTTAACTCTTCATTAAATGAAAAACATTTAGTCTGGTTCAAATCCAAGGCATTTGCAGACGACAAATTAAATGTGGTTCAATTCCCACAGTGTTGTCAAAGGCCTTCTTCCTCAGGGTGGTTAACCCTTTACCACACAACAATATTTTAGACTGATTTAAATTCAAAGCATTTGCAGATGACAATTTAAATGTGACTCAAATGATGGAAATTGTCTTTGATAGGGCAGAAAACAATGTGGGAAAAGGAGAAAATGCTGTACAGCATTTTCTCCTTTTCCCACATTGTTTTCAAAGGGCTTCTTTCTCAGGGTCGTTAAAACTCGGGATTGTTTGGTAAAGGGTTAACTCTCGGAATGTATTGTAAATTGTACACCTCACTGTTGGGAGAGTAGAAAATATTTTAATTGATTGATTGATTGATTGTATGGTGTCTATTTCCGTTTTCAACATTATTTCAGTTATATCGCAGTGGCCAGTGTATCTAGCCATGTATTTCTGGAGTTTCTTTAACCAGTACTCTGCACAATATTCTGTACGCTACCGACTAAGCTACCAGGGCTCCGCAGGAAATATTCTGTATCTGTTTAAAGACAAAACCTTTCAGTCAAGCAACAGGTTATTTCCTGTGATCAGATGCCTTTAATTTAACCCAAAATTTTGTCATCTGATAAACATTTAACTCTTTACCCTATCCCAGCTTTTGATGACCCTGAGTACGACAGCTTTTGAAAACATACTTGAACTAGAGGGCCATGATCGCCCTGTATCGCTCCACTGGCTTATAAATATAAACCATAAAATACTAAACATTTCAATTCTGAGCCAAATGGTTTCAAAATGAAGACTTACAAAGTTTTCTCTGTAAAAGCCCATGTGAAAGTTGAGACCCGCAGGGCAAAGTCATTTTTGATCCCAGAGCTATAATTACTTGAACCCTGGTAGAGGTCCACAAGATAAAGCCACATGCCAGAATAATACAAGTCTAGGCTGTATGGTTATAAATAAGGTGATTTTCAAGTTTCGTCCATATGAAGCCTCTGTAAAACATAAGACCCCTGATGCAAGGCCAATTTTTAAAAAAAATCAAAAGTGATCCAGATTTGGTAGTCCTTGGGTCTGCGATTAGGAGCAAAAAGATTTTTTGAATTTTCACGCTGTAAGCACATGTTTATGATCCATGAGACAGGACTAATTCTATTTCGTCATACTCACTTTTGGTCTCAAATGAGATAGCATCGCGCATGCGCAGTTCAGTGCTTCGTAGTTTGCGGTTCGGTAAGAAGACGACGCCGGATTCAGTGATTATTTCCTGGATTTTATTGTTTCACACCGGATTTTGTTATTAAATATTGGGTATCTCCTGTCGGGCGATATCTCAAGCATATTTATACATTCACATTTCCCTCGGATTTGTGATCTGGAGCCGTCTGTCGGACAGATTGGAATTTGACCTAGTTAACACACGTGGGTGTTATGGAACGGCCATTATAGCGGAGAAAAACTCTACGAAAGAGAAAGTGGGCGAGATGCCCCAGAAAAAAGAAGAGAAGGTGTCTAAAACGACCGTGAAAAGTTCGCCGGTACCTTGTACCTCGCAGGCGACAGATACTGACATTTTGACAATCATGAAATGGATCCAAGACTAATTTTGACATAACTTGAATAGCTTTGGAAGAGGTTATTTAGATTACACGCATACAATATTACAGCTGTAACTCAAGGTAAGGAACAAGAAGAACTTTTTAAGTTCTCACTATATTAGCCTATGTAAAGCTTGTGACTTATTGGGTGAAGCAGTTTCAGAGACAATAAGCTCAATGGTCTTAGGCCTGTGGAGCTAAAAAGCAGTATCTTTTTCATGAGCTACAATGACGTTAGTAAATACAAGCTTTTGGAAAAGATTTTTAAAGGTTTTTCAGTACTTTTCAGTTTTGTAGCCATAGCAACCATAGCTTTTAAAAGATTCTTTGAAGACATTCTGAAGAACATCATGGTAAGATGATATCTGTAAAGTTTGGTCAAAATTGGAAGAGTGGTTTCAATGAAAAAGATGGAACAATCTTGGTAGAAGTCTACAATATGAATCAGCATGCCAAATTTTTATAGCCCTAGGCCTTACAGTAAGGATAAAGATATTTTAAGTTTTCACTATGTAAGCCATAAGGCCAAGAACTCCCAAATTTGGGCTAGAAACAAGCCGGTTTCTGAAGTTTACACTCCATAAACCCATGTAAAACTTGTGACCCCTGGTGCAGGGCCAAACTTGATCCTAGGGCTGTAACTTGGGCCCTCTTTGTAGTTGTCCACTAGATAATGCTATAATTATGCAAAATTTGGTAGCCCTAAGCCTTATGGCTATGTACACAAAGATTTAAAAGTTTTCCCTATATAAACCCATGCAAATCTTGTGAACCCCCCCACCCCCCAGCATGAGGCCAAATTGACCCCAGGACTGTAATTTGGGCACTTTTGGTAGACCCCCACTAGATCAAGCTAAATGCAAAATTTGGTAGCTCTAGGCCTTATGGCTAGGTACTGGAAGATTTCTTAAGTTGTCACTATGTAAGCCCATGTAAAACTTGTGACCCCTGCGGCGGGACCAATGTTGACCCCAGGGCTAAAATATTGGCTTGCTTGGTAGAGGCCCACTAGATATAGGTACATGCAAAATTTGGTAGCTCTAAGCCTTATGGCTAGGTACAGGAAGATTTTTAAAGTTTTCTCTATATAAGCCTATGTAAAACTTGTGATCCCTGGGGCAGAGCCAATTTTGACCCCAGGGCTATAATTTGAAGAAACATGATAGAGGTCTACTACATAAAGCTACATGCAAAATTTGGTAGCCCTATGCCTTATGGTTTCAGAAGATTTTTAAAGATTTCCAATATTTTTCAGTTTTGTTGCCATGGCAACCAGAGTTTTTGATGGAATCAAATTCTTTCAAGAAATTCTGAAGAGGACGATGGCAGGATCATTTCTGTGAAGTTTCATGAAAATTGGATGTGTAGTTTCAGAGAAGAATAGAGTTTGAAATAAAAGTTAATGCACAAACGGACAGACGCACGGACGGACAGACAGACGCACAACGGACACCAGGCCATGACATAAACCCGCTGGCCCTTGGCCAGTGGAGCTAAAAACCAGAAAATGCTGCTTAACAGTATTCGCTCCTTTTCCTGCAAGGTTTTCTACCAAGTGTAAGACAAATTTCATTCCTTGAGTAACAAATAATTTGTTCCCTGCAACTTTTAGCTCAACTGGCCAAAGGCCAGCAAGGTTATGTCATGGCCCGGTGTCTGTCGTGCTTTCATCCGTCTGAGCGTGTGTTAACTTTTATTTCATCCATCTTTTTCTCTGAAACTACCAATACAATTTGATGAAACTTAACAGAAATGATTATGCCAAGGTCCTCTTCAGAATTTCTTCAAAGCCTTTGATTCTAGTGAAAATTGTGGTTGCCATGGGAACAAAACTGAAAAAAAAAAAAAAAAATGAAATTCTTATAAAATCTTCTTGTCCGAAAGCATTAGACCTAGGGTAACCAAATTTAGCATGTAGCTTCATCTAACAGAGCTTTACCAAATTCCTTCAAATTAAAACAAAACTTTAAAAATCTTCTTGTTCCTAACCATTTGGCATAGGGCTTCCAAATTTGGAATTCTGCTTCATCTAGTGGACCTCTCTCAATATTCTTCCAATTATAGCCCTGTGGTCAAATTTGGCACTGCTTATAAACTGAAAACTAAAAGAATCTTCTGGCTACTAACAGTACTGCAAGGTCTAGGGGTACCAAATTCTGCATGTAAAGTTAACTCCACTCTGCAAGTTGTAGCTGTTCGCCTTCTCTTCATAAAACCATTACCCTCTGCTCTATTTACCTTCCCTCAAGTTCTCCCATCAATGAAGACAAGCCCAATGATCTTATCTCACAGCTACCATCACCTTTCATACTGGCAGGAGTTTTTAATGGTCACAATATTATCTGGGGTAGCAGTGATACAAAACTTATCAATCAAATCAGCAGAGCGCCAGATAGATGGAGTGATTTTGATTTCAAAACTGAAAGTATTATTCTCCATTAAACCCTTTGTTATGGGTACTCATTAGAATCGTCTCATTGAGTACCCACAACATAGGGCTTGGAAGAGAAATAATGGATATAGAATACCATCCCATCACTCCGTCTTATCTGGAGCTCTGAAATCAGTATCCGAAGAGCCGAGACAAAAGCTAAGTTTATTCTGGAACTTCTTAATCAGAAGCATATCAGATCCTAAACAAGAAAGTGACAAGTTTAAAAGAGGGAAAGCTTTGATTCCGCAGTTTGTATCTGCTGTCTGCTCCAGCTCATCTCATTCACTTGTACAACAGAGAAATGAACATTTTTCAATGTAGCAATAATCTCAACATGTTGAAAGTAGGTTGCAAGACAGCCACTTTTACAAGATTAAACACAGTTGGCAACTGTCTAAGCTACAAAAGTACACTGGACATGCCCGACTACCTTGCATCAAGCTGAGAGACAAAATTGCTGTGTGGAAGTCAGAGGTTGAATGTCAGTAGCAATTGAAGAGGCATTTAGAAAACAGATAGAAACCCTTAATGAAACAATAGATTTAATGTCCAAGTCTGCAGTATGTGAGGCTTTAATCTTAGAACTAGATCAGTTGCAGTGCTCTCTAAGTGACCACAGGAACAGTGCATCCCAGTTTCTACGTTGTGGATTACACCATTAACCTACGAACATAAGTGCAACAGATAACTGAAGAATCAAACTAAGGATTTCTATATATGGCGTGCAACACACGAATAGGGGCCTTCGGATATCAGATCAGCCTGTGTAGTCTGTGACTAATCCGAGACGACACTTCCCGTTTTTGTGCGATTTTCTGTTTCACAAAAGTCTTCTGTATGAAAAAAATCTTATGTAGTCGTAAAGTGCCGTCTCGGATTAGCCTGCGCGGAGTGCGCAGGCTAATCCAGGATGGCACTTTACGCAAATGTCCGAAGGTCCCATTTCGCATGTTGCATGCCATATACAATATGTGTAGTTACATGAATCGCGTTTCTGCAAACAACATCTATAACACAATACCAAAGGGTGATATTAATTCTGTACTATTCAGTGAGTTTATATCAGGTGAGAAACTGCATGGAAAATTGATGGAAAAATTTCCTTTCCTGGTTGCTCATGAGTGGTGAGCTAGAACAGTATGGATTTGCCCCTTTAACTCTTTACCACACAATAAAAATGTAGACTTGTCCAAACTGGAAGCATTTGCAGACAACAATTTAAATGTTGTTCAAATGATGGAATTTGTCTTTGAAAGGATAGAAAACATTGTGGGAAAAGGAGAAAATGCTGGTTACCAGCATTTTCTCCATTTCCCACAATGTTTATGCCTCCCTTCAACGAACTGGGGGTATATTGCTTTGCACATGTCGGTCGGTCGGTAGACCTTACCTTGTCCGGATAATAACTAGACACAGAATTGACCTAGGTTTGTCAAATTTGGCACAGACATGCATCTTGGAGTGTAGATGATCCCTATTGATTTTGAGGTCAATCGGTCGAATGTCAAGGTCACAGTGACCGTCAACAGGTTGATATACAGACCAAACCTTGCCCGGATGATAGCTAGACACAGAATTGACCCGAGTTCGTCAAATTTGACACAGACATGCATCTTGGAGTGTAAATGATCCCTATTGATTTTGAGGTCAATCGGTCAAATGTCAAGGTCACAGAGACTGTCAACATGTTGATATATAAACAAAACCTTGTCTGGATGATAACTAGACACAGAATCGACGTAAGTTTGTCAAATTTGGCATGGACATTCGTCTTGGAGTGCAAATGATCCGTATCGATTTTGAGGTCAATTGGTCAAATGTCAAGGTCACAGTGACCGTCAACATGTTGATATATAGACCAAACCTTGTCCGGATGATAACTAGACACAGAATTGACCTAGGTTCTTCAAATTCTGTACAGATATTCATCTTGGAGTGTAAAAAAATGATCCCTACCGATTTTGAGATTAATCCATCAAAGGTCAAGGTCACAGTGGCCTTCAACTTAATGATATATAGACCAAACCTTGTCCAGATGATAACTACACACAGAATTGACCTAGGTCCTTCAAATTCTGTACAGATATTCATCTTGGAGTGTAAATGATCCCTATCGATTTTAAGGTTAATCCGTGAAAGGCCAATTATCAGTTTATGAACTGTGCCACTTCCTGTATCAATGTGGCAGTAGAGGGGCATGACTGTTTTACAAACAGACATCTTCTTTCTCAGGGTCGTTAAAACTCGGGATTGTGTAGTAAAGAGTTAAGAAAACTTTACCAACATACATCCAACATCCCTACATGAAAGAAATGTGGCAAAAGACTCTGATAGTAGGTATGTATATACATGTATTAGTTCCAAAGTTCAGATTTATAACTCTGAACTTGCTCTTTGTTGTCAAATAAAGTCTTGTACCTAGTGCTGTACTGATATGAGACTAACACTAATCTTAAGCTGCTGAATAAATGAAACACAAATTTCTACTCAATACTAAAAGCCCATACATTGCAGTTTCCAAGTTGATTTCACCGGAAAGAAAATACCGTATCGGACAGTGTAGATCAAAGATCACACTGCACGTTCTGTGCAGTCTGATCTTGATCTACACTGTCCGCAAAAGGTCAGTGGGTCGCGATGAGCAGCTTAAGGGCTAATATAATTACGGTATTAGATTGAGATAATTATCCTTATGATAAATGCATAGTAATGATTATAATAATAATAGTAACAATAACGATGGCTATATTTCACTACAATGACATAATAAGAACAAAATTAAACAGTTGAAACTGGTACGGTTATAACTGGGCAGCAACACAATTATCCCTTTCCCAAACGACAAATTTTGGACTGGTCCAAATTGAAAGAGTTTGCTGACGGCAATTCGATGAAAATGGCAGAAAGTTATCAAAAAGGGTAGAAAACACCGTGGGAAAAGGAGAAATTGCACGTTACGAGCAATTTCTCCTTTTCCCACAGTGTTTTCAAAAGACTTGTACTGGAGACACGTGAAAACCAGGGCTTGTTTGGGAAAGGGTTAAAACAAGAATCCGACATATACACTACATGCATCAGTGAACCGTAAAGACTGGTAAGTCTTCACATTGTTGTCTGATCAGTCTTTTGTGGCCTTCACACATAGAATTTTGATACATTGGTTTTGCAAGGAACCACATGCTCATCTGAGTCTCAGCCTTGCTTTGCTAGTTCTGAAGTTTTCAGCCTTTGCTTCAAGACAGCTTGAAGCAATCATAGGGGCCATGCTCTGTGATAAGGGATTCATAAAATCCACTTTGTGTAACAACTGACTGAATCATGAGGTAGACTGGTCACTGGACATACAGAAAATTGATCAATAGTGCAAAGTTTCAGCCCAGGCGGACTGTGCAGGCTGAACTAGTCAATACGTTTCGCAGATGCATAAGCCCCATTTTCACAGAGCATGGCTCATAGGTATTTGAATTCATAAATTATCACCAACTAAATGGCATTTTTAAGTAAGAGAGAAGTTTCATATACTTCTAATTCTGAGCTCTCCTGACATCTCCCCAGGATACGGTCATTCTCAGGATGATGCTCTTGATCTCTGTGTAACAACCATTATTGAAATTTTATCTTTTTACTAAAAATAATTGATTCAGACTTGTCCAAATTGAAAGCAGACAACACGATTTAATCATGTGTTTCTCAGTTACATGATGTCTTTTTGAGGGTAGACAATGTCATGGGGAATGGAAAAAAATGTACAGTTTACAGGGTTTTCATTTAAAGCCGATTGCCGATCAAAAACATCGGTTGAAATCGGCCTTTAATCGGTTGTTTTTGCTGGATCTTTGAAAAATTAATTGTGTTGTTTATATAGAAAATATTTCATGCGTTGGTAACTGTACTGCGACACCGGTTCAATTTTACCGCAAAACCAGAAACAATTGGTTTATGAATGTTACGCGGTCATTCATTGGATACTTGCATCCAATTATCCAATCATAGGCGACGATACGTTTCTCCGATCTCCATTTGTTAATCATGGATGCCAAAGCCTAGGCGGCCCCCTTGACCCCCAGCCTGTTGTTTTTGTCAATCAATCTGTTGCTTCATTTCAAAATGAAAACCTTGCAGTTTACCACCATCTCCTCCATATCCCATTATTAAAATAGGGGATTATTCTGTACAGCATTAAAATAGGTCAAGAATTAAAGAACCACCATCTTGGGAAATCTATTTTCATCTTCTTCCCTTGATAATCAGGTGAAGTCAAAGCATTACGACAGGGTGACCACATATAGTTGGTGCTTAACCCTTTGATAAAAACATTCCATTTTAAACGAGTTAAATGGTTGTCTAAAAATATAAGGCATTTACCTAATAACTGATAAATATATGACACTTTTGACACTTAAACATTCAATTATTTAAGTTTGCTAGAGCCATTTTAGCCCTATTATATTTTCAGTGATTGCCTGGAGCTCTACGTCCAGTTTAGCAAAGTAGCAATTAGGACCAGTAATCCAGGGGTTCCGAGTTCGAATCGTAGCTTTGCAACACTATTTTTCAGAATATAATCAGACTGAAATAGTTCGAAAGCACTATAAAGCACCATACAAACAATCAAATCTATGTAATATATGCTTTCATTTAAATGTATCATAAAGTTTTAAAAAAAGCCCATAGATTCTGGTAATTATCATAATATGCAACTATTGCATGTTGCATGCCAGTTTGTGTAACTTTAATTCTTTAACATTCTTACACTGTGTATTTACGCCCTTTGTCTAATTACATACATCTATGTTTTCCCAGCAAATGCTGTGAGAATATTCGAACATATAAAAGAAGAGCAGAGCAGAGAAACCAAACCACTCTCCTCAACAATATTCTACTGAGACCGGGTTAAGGAGGGGCGACAGACCCATTACCTGATGACATTACATCTCCAATATCTTCAAATGTAGGAATGTTAGAATCCGACAAAAAAAAAAAAAAGACAAAAATGTCCAGAAGTTGCTTTATAGAATACGAAAGCTGAAAGAACACTTACAAATATTCACTGTGATAACTTTGATAATTTGTAATTTTTCTGTGTTAAAGTACCTGTGATCATAACTTGTTCCTAGGGGAATGAGGTCTTCAGATAAACGCAGCACATGCTTCAGAATAGCCAAGTGTGCTAGATTCTTCTTCTCGTCAGGAACTCCTGTAGTTTATAATTTGAAAAACAGGTTGACTGTTGAGTACATGTCGCCCATTGACAGCCAGAAGGGCTCAACAACAACAAAAAAATCATCAATTTTCACTTTCTTGAATTTTTGAAACATGTAAGATGTACTCTTTCAGGGGAATTACGAATTTTTCTAAAATTCCTGGAAGAATTAGTATATATAAATATTGTAAAAAGGACTCGTCAGAAAGCTTCCATAATTTTGGGTGCATAAATTCTAACACTGTAATTTTGATATCAAACCTGTGCTTTGAATATCTATGCTACTGTATACAATTAAGAGGAATGTTAATGGGAACAGGGACAAGATAGCATGTTTATTCTGTAAATTTTTAAGTCACCTTTCATTGACTTTATGTTGAGCCCTTTTGGCTCCAAAAATTTGTTTATTTTGAACCTTTATTATTGATATCTTGCTACATAATTGATATCTTGAATACATTTCATTGTGACAGAATAAATCAGTTGCTGTAGTATTTATGGGGCAGTTTGACATCTTTTAGGTCAAACAGAAAGGATGGAGATGATGTGTGGTCAGATGGGGAGCTGTAATCTCCCGCGGTTCTTTTGACCATCAAGCAGTGTTGTCATATGAACCATCTGAGGAAAATGTTTCATTGTTTACTTTGATAGGAAAAAAGAAGTCTCAAAATAGCCCTAAACAACAAAATAAGAGTGATTATTCTTCTGATGAAAACCTACCATTATATCATGCCAGAAAGCTGCATCTGCAGTGTAAACCAATTAAGAGGACATCCCTCAGAATTTGATGATAGCGATAATGACAAAACCTATGAGTCTTGGGGAAAGCAATTCTTGAAATCCTATTGCAAGAATAAGAAAATCAAAATCCCTTTAAAGAGCAAGACCTTTTAACAGAGAAGTGAACAGATGAGTAGTGTATATAGGACGATTTAATTTTAGTTATGGTATGTTATCTGCGTTACAAAAAAATTACATTGGACAAGAATATGCTAGACCTATGTTACCCTTATACTTATTGTGGGTACAGATGATCCCCCCCCCCCATTACTGTTACTGTAAGTACCAACAAAACTCTTTAGCTCTAGATGTATATCTTACTTTATTAAACATTTGTTCCTTCCCCTTACATTTTGCTTCCTGCTGGCCTGCCAAGTCTGAAGTTATTTTAATGGTACATTATGTGTGTGTAAAGATGTACATCATCACTACATATGTTGTGCTAGCAACAAATTGTTGTGTACACCTAATGCTATTCTGCCTTTGGTGATGTACCACAATTATAGGTTACTCTAACATTACATGTAAGCGTTTGTACATTGAACAGATATACCTTGCTATATAAACAAGAGATGTTTGTAGAACATGTATGCCCCCCTAATGGCATCCAATTCTACATATAACATGTGATTTTAAACTGTTAAGTTCAAAGTGTAAAAACGAACAAAGGGTAATTACTCAAAAATTATTAATGATAAATTAACAATTCTTAGGCACTGCACTTCCCATTTATGTGAACTATCAACTTATAAGGTTTCATGATTTTACCTCACATACTTTTTGAGTCATGCTCCGGAAAAAAATTAAGTACGAAAATCAACAAAGGGCAATAACTGCAAAAATATAATGGGCAGAGTCATGGTTCTTGTGCAATGCACTTTTCCTGAATAAGATCTATCCACATGTAAAGTTTCAAGATGATATCTGAAAAACCTTTTGAGTTATGCTCCGGACAAAAATTAAGTATGAAAATCAACAAAGGGCAATAACTCCAAAAATATGATGGGCAGAGTTATGGTTCTTGTGCACTGCACTTCTCCTTAATAAGATTAATCCACCTATGAGGTTTCAAGGTGATATCTGAAATACTTTTTGAGTTATGCTCCGGACAAAAATTAAGTATGAAAATCAACAAAGGACAATAACTCCAAAAATATGATGGGCAGAGTTATGGTACTTGTGCACTGCACTTCTCCTTAATCAGATCTATCCACCTATGAGGTTTCAAGATGATACCTGAAATACTTTTAGAGTTATGCTCCGGACAAAAATTAAGTATGAAAATCAACAAAGGGCAATAACTCCATAAATATGATGGGCAGAGTTATGATTCTTGTGCACTGCACTTCTCCTTAATGAGATCTATCCACCTATGTAGTTTCAAGATGATACCTGAAATACTTTTTGAGTTATGCTCCGGACAAAAATGTGGTCTACGGACCGACCGACAAGTGCAAAGCAATATACCCCCGCTTCTTCGAAGGGGGGCATAATTATGTCAGCAATTTATAGGTGTGTACATCTCCATGTGACGCTACCATGGGTGATATAACACCCTTATTATATTACTCTTACATTATTTGTACAAAGATGTAACTCGTTAAGTGATAGGAAGTTACAGGTATGAATATCTTAGTATCATTCTAACTATTGATGATGTATCATCTCTGTAATTATGTTACTCTACAATTATTTTTACCAAACAGAAATTATTTCTGTTGGGAAATAAAATAGTAGAGTAATATGATTACAGAAGTTTATTGGATTCCAGTGAATACTAGTGAGCAGGTTGTCTTGGCTGCCTTAAGTTTAAAAGCTACATATCTAATATTATTACTTCCAGAGAAATGCTCCGGTGTTTATTCACTTGACAATTCCCTTGATCATAACTATGAACCTAAAGACTCTGATATGGAATGTTCTGATGGCTCGAGTGATAATGATAAACAAGTGCAGCAACTGGAAAATGTTTATGTATCCAAGTCAGCCGAAGAATATGATATGCCTATGTATGCTGCGCTTCCTGCTCTCCAAATACTGAAAGAGAAAGTACAGAATAACAAGGTCTCCAGTACTGTTCCTTCTTCTGTATCAGGACCAGCAAGTAAGAAAAAGAAAGTTACACTTCAGTGTAGCAACAATAGGAAAGACAAAAGATCATGGGACAGATATATTTTTGCTTCTACTGTGGACTCAGTAGTACTAACATTTTAAAACATTACCTTGGACCACATAAATTAGACAGTGAAGTAGTAACAATATTTGGACTTCTAAAGAAATCAAATGGAAGAAAAATTCACCTGATGAAACTGAGAAATGCTGGAGATTACAAAAATAACATGAATGTTTGAAAAATGGTGAAGGAACACTTGTAACATGGGCAAGAACGTGTAATAAAAAAGTCCCCCCCCCCCCGCCTCCCTCAAATGTTTTCTACCCTTCAAGAGACATCCCATCAGTTGGATGATGTCACAGACATCTTGTCGTTTGCAAATGCTTTGGACAATTCCAAAGTTTTGTCATCCGGTAAGATGTTAAACATTGAAAGCATTTTTGGAAAGGAGAAAATGCTGGTATTGAGCATTTTCTTCTTTTCCCACCCATGTTTTCTACCTTTCAAGAGACAAATATCATCTGTTGAGTCAGACGTTTTTTTTGTCTTTCAATGCTTTCAAGACCACAGTTTTGTCATCTGTAAAGAGCTTTAATTAAAAATTGATAAAAGAGGTACAGATAGGGATAGATTATGGGTAGTTTGCTGGAAATGATCTTCGATATTGAATACATAAAAAATTGGAATATTTCAGCTAAAGCACATTTATATTCGGTAGAGTAGCTGACAAATCTCTATATCGTCGACCTAATATCAAACGCTCGTATTTACCAAATTTTGTCAAAATGATGTTTTTGCTTGGCGGTTTACACACACATTTGATACTGTTGTTGTTAAAATCTCGTACCTCTCGTCCAATCATGAACCGTTTCAATCACAAAATTTCAAAACATCGCATATTCATTGGTCAATTTTCACTAAGGTCAAAATATCGTATCCGTACCAAAACAGGTCAGCTCTAAGTGAGAAGGAAGCCCGATTTATTGGCATTTTTAGGTAAGTCTTTAATGTATCACACTTTAAGACATTATAGCATCTTTTTGTAGTTACCAAACATGGTAAATCTTTATACAGATTGACTAAAAATTCGGTTGGAACGACGTTTTATAAAGGTTGGCATTTTGTCGGTGGTGGCAAATTAATTTAACCTATATTTCAGATTGTGTCCTTTCTTTGTATCCGTCGAAACACGGAACATGTGATTACGTTTTAGACTTTTATTTGTTGGTAAAATGCACAAGTTTAGATCAACACACAGTTTTAGTTCATGTGTTTTCTTCACATACAAGGTTTTGATTATCATTAATTTTTGGTAACTATGTACATGTATAGAAATTGTAGTTACGATATTTTGACTCAAAATATTTCTTTTTTCCGTGAACAGACAAACAGCTGATTAAAGTCGTCTGTTAAGCACTTAATATGACCAGTATCTACAAGTCTATTTGGCAAATTATTTATCTAGATAGATTGATTGACTGAATGGTGTTTAACACCGTTTTTAACATTATTGAAATTATACTGCGGTGGCCATTGCACTTATCCATGCTTTCCTGGAGTTTCTTTTACCAGTACTCCGCAGAATAATCTTTCCAAGCCACTGGCTACTTTTCCACATAACCATCGTCAAAACAATTAACCAAACGACAGCTGTCAATCAAAAAAAATCAATAAGCCAATCAGCGATCAGCATTTTTCCATTCAGAACGTTAGCCGTCTTGCCGTTATAAAACCTAGACACTCTGAATCATTAGGAGTTGTAACTATATGTATATATAAATGTATAGTATATTTATGGGAAAAAACCTGATGTATAACTTTAAACTTGATATCCATTATTAATCCTTAGGACTGCAGTTTCAAGATGCAGAGTTACACCAGGTAAAACTATTGTTGCAGAAGGCAAATTCAGATTTAAAAGGATAAAAATAAATGAATACTTCTTGTTAACATGTTTTATTGTCATGAATTTTCCAGAATTTCAATCTTGGCAACAGATACCCGTTTCTTTTCTAAAAGAAATGTATAGATAATATTTTAGACAACTGATTGGATTTTATCATGTTCAGTTATATATTTCCTTTGCCTTATTTTTCATTTAAATATATACTCAATAATTCATTTTCTTACCAAATCGAGTTGACTCGTTCTTTTGAAAGCTGGTTATATCTCTTTTGTTGATTCTTTCTTTTTTCCCCTTGCAAATTATCCTTAAATAAAAATGCTTTTCATATAGTCTTCAAAGAAGTCAAACCTAAACAGCGCCCCCCCCCCTTTTAAAATAAAATGCAATGTAGGCACAGTTTAGACATTTGTTTAAATTAAAAACAAATGTCATGTTCCTCCATCAGTAAACCATTAAGAACGTTGTTCCTATTGATCTCTGTATTTTAACATATCTATGAATGCAAACTTAAAGCCTGTTAAATTAAAGACGATATGCCACCCTATATATATTACCATCTTTCCCCTCCCTTTATTTTCAATTTTTTAATCTCCCTTAAACTATTATTTATTTATCTAAAATCAAAGAGAAACCAACCAAGCCGTTTTCGCTTCATTTATTGTACATGTTGCCACTTTTTACGCAAAACGTGGAGCAAGGGTTTATGCCGTATTCCTTTGATATCAGTGTACCACCCCAAAAGCGTCTGGTACTGTCCTACTTGTAAAATTACACACACGAGTCATATCAGTCTGACACTTTGTGACCGTCTATAACCCCTTTCAACGATTATTAGCGTTTGAAATTGGGATAAATACATGTTCAATGTGTAAGTCAATTTATTTTTCTATTACTCTTACAACATGGTATTTAGCCGCGAATGCTTAGAAATTATTCATGTTTTTATTCTTTTTATTCTTCTCCTCGGGTTTTTCCCTCGAACTTGAAAAAATCAGTTTGGTAAACCTATCATTGTTAATGTATCTTCTTATATCAATTCAAACATGTGGTAATCATATTACCATGTTAAAATCATGTATATTTCGTTTGGTAACGTAAAAGTCTTGCAATTTGTGGTGAAATTATTGAAGCATAAATCTCGTACTAAGTAATGGAAAAATCTCTGCGAAGTCTGAACTTTGAAAAAGCTTATTTTTATCCAGATAAAAGATGAATTGCATTTGCAGACCAGTGACTTTAAGAAATATTTAAGAAGCACAAGTTACATGTACACGTATTATACAGGTCTACATTATCAAATTTAAGGGGCCACTCCCCCTTCCCCGCTTTTAAAGTAAATGCAATGTAGGCACAGTTTTGACATTTGTTTAAATTAAAAATAAATGCCATCTTCCTCCATCAGTAAACCATTAAAAACGTTTTTCCCATTGGTCTCTGTATTTTAACATATCTATGAATGCAAACTTAAAGCCTGTTAAAGACGATATGCCACCCTATATATGTAACCATCTTTCCCCTACCTTTATTTTCAATCTTTTAATCTCCCTTAAACTATTATTTATTTATCGAAAATCAATTAGGTACCAATCAAGCCGTTTTCGTTTGATTTGTTGTACATGTTGCCACTTTTTACGCAAAACGTGGAGCAAGGGTTTATGCGGTATTCCTTTGATATCGGTATACCACCCCAAAAGCGTCTGGTACTGTCCTGCTACTTGTAAAATTACACACACGTGTCATATCAGTCTGACTTGTTGTGACCGTCTATAACCCCTTTCAACGATTATTAGTGTTTGAAATTTGGATTATACATGTTCAATGTGCAAGTCAATTTATTTTTCTATTACTCTTACAGCATAGTATTTACCGGCGAATGCTTAGAAATATATTCATGTTTTTATTCTTTTAATTCTTCTCCTCGGGTTTTTCCCTCAAACTTGAAAAAATCAATTTGGTAAACCTATCATTTGTTTATGTATCTTCTAATTTCAATTCAAATATCTGGTAATCATATTGCCCTGTTAAAAACATATATATTTCATTTGGTAACGTAAAAGTCTTGCAATTTGTGGTGAAATTATTGAAGCATATATCACGGACTAAGTAATGGAAAAATCTCTGTAACTTTGAAAAAGCTTATTTTTGTCCAGGTAAAAGATGAATTGCATTTGAAGACCAATGACTTTAAGAAATATTTAGGAAGCACGAGTTACATGTACACGTATTGTATCTACATTATCAAACGTAAGTGGCGTAAGAGGTGTAAGTCAGCTGACTTCGAAATAAACAGTCTCTATTTCAATTTTCACCCATAAATCTTCGAAAAACCTAAATCCAAAAGATGTAACTACCTTTCTCAAATTGTTCCCATGCTTATTTTATCTTGAACAATTATTTCGTGTTAAAATATCTTCTGGTAACTTGCATATGTCTCCTAGCTAAGCCCTCGTGTCTGGGTAATGTTTGTCTAGGTTTTTAGATTCGCGGGTCACGTGACATCAGTGGGAGGAGCGATCTATCGTCTGTCGTTTGTAGCACCTTCGATTTGCACTTTGGCAGATCTCCTACTTTTGGAAGAGGGTACTTTTTCCATTCGATTTGACCCACTTCCGTTTTCGGC
The DNA here is from genome assembly GCA_945859785.2 of Tridacna gigas. Lineage (NCBI taxonomy): Eukaryota > Metazoa > Mollusca > Bivalvia > Cardiida > Cardiidae > Tridacna > Tridacna gigas. Next base: position 71,066,362 of record OX244033.2, on the reverse strand, counting down.
AGGTCTGCCGCGTGTTCCACTCGATATTTGGAAGACGGCGGAAGACAAGATGGCGGCAAGCAGTGATAGTGGAAAAGCGTAAGTTGAATTTACCTCACTTACTTGATTAATTTTCGGAAAGGAATTGATTTATGTTGTGTACATGCATAACAAACAATAACATATCAGAATACAAAAAAATACTTATCTAATTGCATTGATTCAAAGAAACCCAAATGTGATTGATACGGAAGGGTAACCGGACGTTTCAATTTACGGATGGATGTAAAGTTCCAACTGCAGTAGTGTACAAATACAGACATTTGGTACACGTTTGATATTGGTGAGGACTTATATAGAAATGGTTGATATAAAGCATTGATATTTTCAATACTGAGTGAGTCAATTTTGAGCATTGTTGTTTTTGTGGCTAGCTTACAGATTTTCATAAAATTCTAATCTAAGTAAGAATTATCTTGCATTGGGATTTAAAACATGTATGCATTTGATAGTCAAGGCGACATGAAACAGTGTGTACCATAAGAAATTGGCCTGCTTGTTTGAGGAGCTTCATGCCCATTTAGAATTGCATACACACATGACTATTGCATTTACAAAGGTATAATGAAAGTTAATTACTCTTCTTTATTTTTTAGATTCGTTTTGCAAGTAGAAGTGGACAATGTTATCAGAACGGTAACTGTTGACCAGTCTTTATTAGACAGAATAAATAACAGTGGTATGTGTATTTTTCAGCCTTTAATAAAGTATTTGAATTCTGCATATTGATTATGCCACAATCCTAAAGATTAGTTCATCGACCTCCATGCGCAGTTGCTAGTTTAACCCATTACCACACAATCCCTACTTTTTACGACCCCGAGAAAGAAGCCTTTAGAGAACATTGTGGAGAAAGGAGAAATGCTGGTATTAAACCAGCATTTTCTCCTTTTCCCACAATGTTTTCTACTCTTCACAAAACAAATTTAACATTTTCAGTCACTTTTATTTTGTCGTCTGCAAATGCTTTAAATTTGGACAAGCCTAAAATACTGTAGTTTGGAAATGAGTTAAATGCAATGTATGCACTCTCACAGGGGAGTTGGGAGCATTTTTAAAATTGGGGTTGCTAAAGGTGTGGGTGCTTTAGGGATGTCTCCTCCCAATTACAAGAAAAAATAAAATGCCTATTTGAAATAGCCCTCTGTGGCTAACTATGGGAGTTTTTTTAGTTACTTTTAAGCCTACAAAATATATGTGTTTTTATCACTTTATGTCAAACTCTCCTGCAATTTTTGTACAACACTGACATGCTCAGTCAGTTAAATGCACCAAACTGAATTCTGACAATACAGATTTAAACAGGAGTCGACACTAACGCAAGTCCTCAGGCCTAAAGAGGACTGGCACTAGCTCTAAAATTACAGGTCCTTCTGGCCTACAGAAGCTTACATTGCTGTAAGTAGTTGCTGTACAGTGTGACACTGGTTTTCACAACTTTGAGATCATTAAGGAAAACAATTTGGAAACTTGTGAGAGTGTAGAATCGCCAATCATTATAATTTCATGTTAGAGTATGCACAACACTCCATGAACTGAAATATGAAATCTGGTTAACTAATGTCATATATTGCGGTTTGAGGTCGGCATACGACATGACAAACAATAAAACACATGACATAATTAAATCATTGTGAAGCAAAATATCAAACAATACATGGCAATGTGACACAACACATGTCAATACCCTATAACAGTTTGGCAAAACATGCTGGATAAGAGACCATGTTACAAGTTTGAAAATATTAAGTGCTATGTTGCATTGTCATGTATACATATTGACATGTGCATGATATAATATATGTTATGCTAAATTTTCATGTCATATCGCAATGTCCTGTGTGGAATCAAGTGTCATGTGTCGCCTTTAACATCAACATGTGACACACAAAGTGATATTTGATATGACACAGCCACGATAATTGGACATGACATAATTATATGACACATGCGACGCCAATTGATCATGACAATGGAATGGAAAAAAATAATAATTTTAGAGTTATATCATAGTCCTCAGTTGGGTGATAACGGGACATTTATATGTGCACTTTTCATATTGCATTGTTGTGTGTCATGTCATGTATTATGACCCATTGTGGGCCAAGCCCGGTTAGCTCAGTCGTTAACAGAATGGGCTTTCAATCCAGGGGTCATGAGTTCAAAACCCAGGTCAACCAACTTTCATCCGACATTTGCCAAAAGTCGTTGTGACACGCGTCATTTGTCTCCCACAAAATGGCGAATGATAAGTAGCCGCTTAAGTGGGATGAGCAGCTGGTGGCTTGGATGGAATGTTGTGGTTGTACTGGTGTGAGAAATGACAGGTAGCCATGGTTAGGTGCACCAGCGGCCACGAGATAACTGAAATACTGTTGAAAGTGTCATTAATCCCCATATAGATGACCCACTGTCATACTATGTCATATCATCTTGCATGGAAAGTGTTGTATGTCATCCTCAAACAATGACATGCAAATGATATCACATTACATATGGCACTACACTGGATTTCTTTATTAAAGCAATTGATTCATGATGCCGTTTTCATTTCAGACCCTCTTGTGCGTGAATCTGCATATGCAGATTTACACACTTTTACAGTCGGAAAAAGTAATTGGTGAGCCTTTACTTTATTGTTCTTTCAGTATTATTCTAAAGCCAGCTTCTCAGCCTGTCCTTTTATCTGTATATGGAATTTGTTTCATTTTAAGCTCGAGGAAGCAATGGAGTAATTGTAGAAATATCTGTAAATTGATACCAACTTCAAGGTCATCATTCAATGTCAAGTCTGCTCAATACAAAAGCTTAAAAACTTGATAAACAACAGACCTGTTTTTTGTCTAGCCTGCCTCTGGTTAGCAAGATATAGCTGTCACTTAGCACAGTTCTGTATATGTGCATATGTCTGTCTTTGCATCCTTCTGTCAGTCCGTCCGTCCGTCCAGACCATAACATCTACAACTTGGGTTGGATTTCAAAATAACTTGGCTCAATTATTTTCCATAGCTAGTACATGTGTCATGTGAAACTGTTTTTTTTGCATAGGTCCAAGGTCAAGGTCAATGTTTTATTTCAAGGCCAAATTTTTATAATGCAAAACTTTAACTTTTGGTGTAACTTTTGAATGATAAGTGCGAGGGCCTTCATATTTCGCACTTGAAATGCGTTTGAGAAGACTTTTCTGTTGGTACTAAGCCCAAGGTTGAAAGTGAAGGTCAAGGTCATGTTTAGGCAAAAGCTTTAACATTTGGCATAACTTTTAAATGCTTTTAAGGTTTTCATATTGTTTACATGTATTCATTGTGGTATGATCTGTTTGTTTGAAAAATGTCAAGTTCATATGTCAAGGTCATGGTCATGTTTTAAGGTCGCATTTAAAAATTATACCGCTGATTGGGGCATTCATGTTTAACAATCACATCTTGTTTCAGCCAATTTCACAAAGGAACAGACCAGGTGCTTAATTAGCTTATACAAGGAAAGGATAGACAAATTCGAAAGTTCCTGTCAGAAGAAGAAAACCTTGTGGTATGACATAACAAACGACCTAAACCTACAGTGTGCGTCTTCTTACACACAAAAACAGGTGGAAGGAAGATGGAAGACGATCGTGGCTGTGTATAGAAAGCACAAAGATGAAAGAAATAGAAGTGGAAATGAGGCAAAATCATATGAATTCGAAAAGGAACTAGATGAAATCCTGGTGAGAAGTCATGACACCGTCCCAGTCTTAACAGTGTCTTCTACTGAATCAAAGGAATCCAAGCAGCAGGAGGGATCAAGCCTCAGTAACAGTCCATCACCCGAAGGTGAACCTCTTATAAAGAAAAAAAAAAAGCACGAGTGTCTACTTCAGCAAAGGTTATAGATTATATGAAGTCCTTAGCGGAGGAGGAAAAGAAACGGGAACAAGATAGAATGGAAAGAATGGAAAAGATGCACCAAGATAAGATGACTTTGTTTAAAGAATTCATCAATATAATAAAAAAAGACAAGTCGGATTAGACTTGGGTGTTGGTAAGACTGCATTGCTGATACAGTGCAAAGTGTCTGGAAGACAATCATAAAATTAGTCTGTTTGCATTTTTGGAAACTTAACCCTTTCCCAAACAATCCCTGGTTTTTACGGGTCTGGAATAGTAGCCTTTTGAAATCATTGTGGGAAAAGGAGGAAATGCTGGTAACCAGCATTTTCTCCTTTTCCCACAATGTTTTCTATCCTATCATAGACAGAAATCGTCTTTTCAGCAAGAGTTGAATTGTTGTCTGCAAATGCTTTCAATTTGGTCCAGTCCAAAAGTTTGTCGTTTGGGAAAGGGTTAATATTTTGTCCAAAAGTTTAGTCTGCAGAGAATGCTGACTGTATGAGTTTTATTTTTGTTCATTTTTTCCATGATTACTTTTAGATATGAAAGGTCTTTTTTTATTGCTCACCTGAGCACAAAGTGCTGAAGGTGGGCTATTGTTAATTGACTATGTCTGTTTTCTCAATATTTGCTCAAATGTCTTCAACTTGGTCAGATTATTTGTCGTCGTATTATTAGGCAAGTTCGATATTTGGTCACTTGTGGTCATAACCCATTACCATACATCTGATGCGCTGAAGAATAAAAGGTGTGGAAAACATTGTGATAAAAGGAGCAATTGCTTATAACAAGCCTTTTCTCACAATGTTTCCAACCCTATATGGCATTTTTAATTTCAATGCGCTTTGAATTGTTGTATGCAAGTTTTGTCAATTTGTTTTCGTCTGGTAATGGGTTAATAACTATGTTTGTATGGATGAAGTTTAGGTCTAGTTCATGTCTGGGCTATGTAATTACTTCTTCCTGGTCAAAAATAGAAATCCCTTGCCAGGAACGTTGAGGTCAAATCTTACATCTAATTTCTATGAACAAAACCAGTTGTATAGTCCAACGGCGATGATATGTCACTTGATGAAGACTGATCTTTCACTACACTCACAATGCGGGTAAAAAAAAAAGTTTTAAAGCTTATACAGTAAGAACACATAATAAGTTAGTGAAAGGTGCTAATTGGTAAGAACATTATAGCTGCCAAATTTGTGATTTTGTTGGTTTTAGTATGTAAACATGTCACATATTATCTTCTGTGAGGTATATCTAGTCTGAATATTTTATTGTTTACATTTATGACTCATCATGCAAAAAGGGACCCTCTGGGAATTCTCCAAATCAAACATTTGAAAATGAGTTAAGATCCAGCAATGTTTACTATGCTAGAAGGACCTTTCTTTATTCAGAAAATCTACCAAAAGCAAAAAGTTTTGATCCTGATCTCCCTGTGTAATCTGCGCAGTTTGATAAGGGTCAATTCTTTTCGCACTTCCCAGATGTTCCCTTTTGCATGACAGGCCATATTTTGAATGATTGTTTATTGAAGTTCATGTTGGTGTTCTGTTTAAAAAATTAAATTTTCAAGCAGATCCTCCTTTTTTTGTATGTAGAAAATTACATTTTAAAAAAACAAACTATTTAGACTATGTTAGATGGATCGCTAGCCACGCCCACTTCAAATGGCACTCCCACAGAGCAATTTGTCTGACATATCAGAAAACATTAGTTTGATGGTCGCTGAGGACAAGTCAAATAGTGAAATGTTGTTTGGCAATCTAATTGTAATTACAGAATAAGCTGTAGTTAACACATTTGGTCGCCCAGCAACAAAATGATTTTACACAAGTGTCACGGATAAATATGGTGGCTCCAAAGAAAGAGGTGATTTGATTGGTCAATCAATTTTTAGCTTGGCTGTTTTCGGAGATAGACCGAGGTATAGTCATAGCCTTGTCGTTCTGAGTCGTTGTGCAAAAACTTTCACAATTTGTAATATCTCTGGTATTACTATAGGCATTCACTTGAAACTTGGGATATATGTTCACTATCAAATGAGCAACCTTATATTCTGGCCAGTTATCATATCTAGTTGGATGTCCTTCAACTTTTAAAGGCGTAGTACAATATTGTAATATTCGAACATAGAAAATTTTCTTTTGCATAAGTATTATGATATTGCTGGATTGTAAATCTTCATATTGGCACCCCATATTGTGTCCGCCTCAAAAAGTGCAAGCAAAGACATGGTAACTGACCAGAATATTTTAGGGTCAATAGATAAAGTTAAGCCTCATCCAAAAATCAAGCAAGTAACCTGCAGAGAGCAGATCAGTACTGGTTGCAGAATCCAGGAAAACTGGTCAGGTGAACTGCCCATTGTATAGGACTGAACTACTGTTGAAAGTGACTTTAAAATCAACACAAATTGAGTTCAGTATTTATAGAAATATAATAAAGATTTTTAAGTTTTAATTTATCTGTATTTCACAAACTGCTTGACAGTATCATTCACATATTTGTAATATACAAAACAAGAAAATCAAAGATCTTGCTACCAAATATCAAAAATGCATACTGAAAAGGACAAATACCACTTTGACAGCAGTAGCTTACATCAAATTTACATGAAAATTTTAAAAATTGTAATTATGGCTTTTTTAAGCAGTTTATGTGTGCCCTTTCACTGTGAAAGCATGCACTTTTCATTTTGTGAAGTATAAATGCCTTTTATTTGTAACCAAAGACTTAATTTAATTACAAAATAAGGCTATTGGGTATCAATCCTTTTTTTTCCAGCCCTTCTAAAGCAATTTTTTCATATTCTGAAATTTCTTTTCCAGTTCAAACACGTGTCATTCTTCTAATTTTGTGCACCTGAAGTCAAACAAATTGGAAATTTAACTGTTTACCAAACAATCCCTGTTTTTTACGACCCTGAGATATAGGCCTTTTGAAAACATTTTGGGAAAAGGAGAAAATGCTGGTAAGGAGCATTTTCTCCTTTTCCCACAATGTTTTCTACCCTGCTGGAAACAATTTCAGTGTATGAGTTATGTTTATTTTGTCGTCTGCAAGTGCTTTCAATTTGGACCAGTCTAAAATTTTGTCGTTTGGTAAAGGGTTAAGTGTTGAAGAACAAATACTTCAGTCCAAAATCTGATGTAAGGCAGCTTTAAAACAGTAAAGACATTAGGTCCAACATAATGCCCCATAAGGTCAAAGATGAAATCTATCTGCAAAGTAATCAAAAGATGTCACACGAAAACAGACAATCCAAAAATTCTATTCCACAAATGTTTGAAAAAAAAAAACAACAAAATGATTTGAGCGAGCACAGGTCAATTAGGTTTGCTTATTCAAATATAAGTATATAGCAAGACAGATAGACCATTCTACATTATTAAAATCTGCCAAAGGCAAAATCCTTGCAGTCTGACCAGGATTAATACCTTTTGCAGTTCCAAGATGGTCCCTTTTTGTGGAGACGGGATTAATTCCACAGGAGGTAGGGGAAGATATAGAGGAGAATTGTTTGTTTCAGTCAGGATCAATTTATCTTTCATTGAGTGAACAACAAAAGCTGTATTTTCACAAGTCAAGTGAAAATATAGCTTTTGTTTTTCATAAAATGAAAGATTAATCGATCTTGCATGAAAAAACATAAACAAGAGGGCCAAGATGGCCCTGGATCGCTCACCTGAATTTTTCAGAGGACCTTGGCATTTTTTTTTTTTTTGCGTAGTAGTAGCCCCTATTCACCAGAGCCATGTTTATTGACGGATCAAAGTTTCGTGAACAATTTTAAAAAAGGGTCACCCAAGAAACATTTCTGTGAAATTATTTCAAAATCTGACCAGTAGTTTCAGAAGATTTTTAAAGAATTTCTTCATGTCCGTATAGTGCAAGTAGCCCCCATTCACCAGAGCCATGTTTTTGAAAGGATCAAAATGTCGCGAACACTTTTTGAAAAGGGCAACCCAAGGAACAATCCTATGAAATTATTTCAAAATCTGACCAGTGGTTCCAGAGGAGAAGATTTTTAAAGAATTGCTTAAAAATTCCATTTCGTTGCCATGGCAACCACATTTTTTGATGGAATCAAATTCTGTGAACAGTTTTTGAAGAGGACCTCCTAAGGAACATTCCTGCCAAGTTTGGTCCAAATCGACCCAGCGGTTTGGGAGCAGATGTGTAAAGAAATTGTTGATGACGGACACCGGACCACCCTAAAAGCTCCCCTTGAGCACGTTGTGCTCAGGCGAGCTGAAAACAACAATAACCCTATTTCTTTAATGCAAAAAATGAAAAAAATGTAAAAAAAAAATTGGACAAAATCTGTAAACGCTCATTATTCTGCATGTGAATTAATTGACATCATGATGACGTCAGCAGTATCTTTGGTCCCAGTGAGATGGCATTCCGTTGCGCAAAATGAACGAAAGCAGGGCTAAATCTATCATAACAGTGAGTTTATCATTTAGATAATTTCACTGCTTTGTCGATGAAATTATTAAGTGATAATCCATTGACAAATCTCGATAATCTACCGAAAAGCATTAACCCATTGCCACACAATCCCTACTTTTAACGCCCCTGAGAAAGAAGCCTTTACAAAACATTGTGGGAGAAGGAGAAAATGCTGGTAACCAGCAGTTTCTCCTTTTCCCACAATGTTTTCTACCCTTCACAAAACAAATTTCAAAATTTCAGTCACTTTTATTTTGTCGTCCGCAAATGCTTTCGGTTTGGACATACCTAAAATCTTGTCGTTTGGTAATGAGTTAAAGAACAAATTCTCATGTCAGATGACTGTCCTTTCCACTATCTCGGAGTGCACAACTGGAATGGCTAAATTTCATGTTGCTAGTTGTTCTGAAGTGCAAGATTCTGTGTAATTATCTGTCTTTTCATTATACCTTGAGCATTTGCATTCACATCTAAATTTACATTTCCGTCATCACAGTTTTCCTGGTCATCTTCTTCCTCTGGCATTTCATCCTGGTTCAAAATACAGAGATTATGTATTATACATGCAGATACAATAGTCTTGACAATATATGTGATATCTTTAAGCTCTATACACTTCAGTCTTCGAAATCGATTCTTAAGTGTTCCAAATGCATTCTCAATGAGGACTCTTGTACTTGATAAGCATGTATTGTAGTTCTTTTGTGCTCTGTTTAAATGCCCATTATCTCTGTATGGCGTTAAAAGATTTCCACTAAGTGGGTAAGCACCATCTCCCAACAAATGATTACATCCACAGAGTACCTGTAGTCTCTCAGATAATGGAGAGTTTCTGAACACCCTAGCATCATGTACTTTTCCGGGCCATCCACAGTAAATGTCTGTAAATCTTCGATCTTCCCGGCAAACTGCCTGAAGAACAACAGAATAAAATCCCTTTCGATTATATCAATCGTTCGCTCTTTCAGTAGGTTTTCCTATCTTGATATGACATCCATCAATACTTCCAAGTACTCCTGGAAAATTCTTTTTAACCTGGAAAGCATTTATAACAATTGGTTTTTCAGCTTCAGATGGCCACTTTATTAGTCGCTTTAGCAACGAATCACATATTACAGTTACCATTCGCTTACAGTGGTTGTCAAATGTAGAAATGCTGACATTAAAGCGATCAGCCACTGATTTCATAGTTTCCTGACTTCCAATGAACCATAAAGTCATGAGAACATCTTTCTCCAGGGTTGTCTGTGGACGTCCTGCAGCAGGTTCTCTACGTCTAAGTTTCTGCTCTCCTAGAAAAGAAAAACAACTTATGCTACAGGAAAATGCACAAATGAGGGCAAGACATGTGGAATAATACTATTAATGTCGTCCAAATAAGATGCGCAAGTAATTCAATTACATGTGCATGTATATTTAGTTGCGGGAAATGTAATGCTTCTGAGAAATTATACTGTGTGTTTAGAAGGTGTATTTATCGTTACGTAGTATTTCATGTCCATCTCCGCATCACAAGCGATTTTATTAGTAATACCATGAACCCAGTGTTAATCGTGATGCGGTATGTTATTTCCGTCTCCGAATTACACTGCTTTGTCGGAAATAAAATCGTGTGTAATGTGGAAACAGAAATAAACTATTACTTAACAGGATATACACTGTGGTTTATAGTGCCTTTTATACAATACAGTTGAACCAATTTCTAATTATTTTTCTATATTTCTTCACTTTGAACTTCTCAATGACGTAATTCTATTATTTGAATATTATTACCTGATAAATGTTGACACAAAATCTCCATTGTCTGTCTGCTCACACGAAAGAAAATTTTAAAGTCGTCAAGAAGATAAAGAGGTACAACATCTTCGACATAGTTCTCAACCTTCTGTCTGTCTTCCCTATGCCTGAAAAAAAAAACAAAAAAAAAAACGATAGAATTATTAACATGTCCCATTTTTAGCTCCTCTGTTTTAGAGAAATACAGTTATTTTCATAGCCTTGGTGACTTTGTCATCTTGAAAAACTGTAACTTTGGTCATAACTTCTTTAATACTGCACAGATACCTACAAAAGCCCTCGTTGAATTGTTAGATTCGCCTTTTTTCAATAGCATTGCTCTGACCTTGTAAAACAAATGGTTGGGGACCGCTAACTTGGAAGCTACCCAAATGCTATAATGATGATTTCCTTAACTCATTACCAAATGACAATATTTTAGGCTTGTCAAAATCGAAAGCATTTGCAGACGACAAAATAAAAGTGACTGAAATTTTGAAATTTGTTTTGTGAAGGGTAGAAAACATGGTGGGAAAAGGAGAACCTGTTACCAGCATTTTCTCCTTTTCCCACAATGTTTTCTAAAGGCTTCTTCTCAGGGTCGTCAAAAGTAGGGATTATGTGGTAATTGATTAAATAAGTAGACAATTGTATTCCAACAATTTCCGATATACTTTAAAAGTACCATTAAAAGTCACTAAATGAACCATAACCTATGTAGCAGGATCATCTATTCCGTTAATAGATTTAAACAGATGATAGGTTTGGAAGTGGCCTGAAGAGCACTCGCTCTTAAAGCGAGAGGTATGCGGTTCAAATCTCGGTCGGGGTACTAAATTTTGCCCCAGTTACACCTGTGCTAATGCCAGGAGTCTTATAAAATCAAAGAAAAAAGACATGTTTTGCAAGTGTGAGTTTAAAGAAGATTTCCAAGTGGTTATGACAGATACATAGTAAAATAATAGGCCGATGACATTTATCCGACCGTTGTGTACGCACTGAAGAAAATTCATACTGCGAGGATGACTGTTGTGTACTCAATGAAGGAAAACTTATTAGGTGCCCACGGTCGTGCACTTTGAAAATAATATTGTATTATTCATTTATTGTATACACAAGGTGGTTTAACTATGAAGTAAACTATTCCCAACATTATGCTTACAATAATGCTAATGCAGAAAGCCTTGGTGACATAAGACATGCTTCAGAAACAGCCGCATCCTCGAAATCCGCAAAAAGAAACTCGTATGTTATAACACATTGCATCAACATACCCGTGTCCGCCATGTTTTTTGTTTACTTCCGTCTTCAGTCGAATTCGATTTACAACTCTCCAAATTCCGGAAGAAGAAGAGAGCAATCGCTATTCGATTTGGAATCGTCTTCCGTCTTCCAATTGTCGCAGCCTTGTCTAGGCAGTATGAGCGATTACGTCCCTTCCGATCCGTACTTGAACAGTATCTTCGATATTGATTATGACATACGGTCAACGTTCGACAAACACAAGATCCTTGAAAATCTCTCAATTAACCTGAAAAGGAAAGCTCAAGATAACAAAACAAATAACAACGGTTTTAAATTGTTAGACATCTGCAAAAATAATAATTTATTTTTACTTAATGGTAGAATGTTCCTTGATAGGGATATCGGCAGTTTCACATTTCGCGCGAAATCAACAATTGACTATGTAATGGCTAGTGCAAACTGCTTTTCAGAAATAACCCATTTCGAAATCACAGAGACGGACAGGCTGTATTCTGATGGCCATAGTCTGCTGTCGTGGCATGTTAAAATATGTACAGAATCTTTAAATTCAGGTGAAAATCAATTCACTACAATTCGCCCGAAATGGGTTCCAAATATGCACGCGGATTTCTGCAATAATTTAAATCAAGAAAAAATACACATTTTAAGTAGCCAATTAAACTCATATCCCCAGTCACAAGAAACTATAGATTTCATTACGCATGAGTTAAATGCAGTCTTCCAAAATTCAGCTGAAAAAACCTTCCCAGAGAGAATTGCTCGAAAATATCATCGTAAAAATACTGTAGGAAATAAAACATGGTTTGGCCAAAAATGCCACCAAGCAAGGAAAGATTATTTAAAAGCAAAAAGCAATTACAGCAAAAATAAAGATTTCCAAAACAGTTTATCATTAAAATTAGCAACTAAACAGTACAAAAGAACTATGAATTATTTCATTAAAAAAGAAAAACATGATAACTCGCAAAAGCTTCGGGAAATGACAACTAAAAATCCAAAACAGTACTGGAAATATTTAAATAGTTTAAAACCAAAAGGGAAGCCTACTGAACCCATTTCAATGGATGAACTCTATAATTACTTTAAAGAGATATATTCAAACGATGTAAAAGATGAACGCTTTTCAAATATAGAAGAAATTACTCAAAATCAAAACATACGAAATCAAAATATCTATCTAAATTCAGAAATCACGGAAGAAGAAATAAACTATTGCATAAATAATTTAAAAAATTCGAAAGCAGCCAGTCCCTCTGATAATATTGTTAACGAATATATTAAATCCACGAAGCATCTAATACTACCACTATATTGTAAGTTATTTAACTGCGTCTTAGACACTGGTTTTATACCAACAACTTGGCTAGAGGGAGCAATTATTCCAATATTTAAAAACAAAGGTGATCCGAATGATCCATCTAATTACCGTCCGATCACAATATTAGGCTGTCTAGGTAAATTGTTTACGTCTGATTGAACCGTAGACTAACGGTTTATCTCGAGGAACATGCAATACTCGAGGAAAACCAAGCTGGTTTCCGAAAACAATACTCTTGTACTGATCACATGTTCACCCTTTATTCACTGTTTAAAGTTTTAAAAAAAACAGAAACTGAAGCTTTTCGCCGCTTTTGTCGATTTCTCACAGGCATTTGATAAAATATGGAGGCCGGGACTTTGGCATAAACTTTTAAACTATGAAATAAATGGCAAATTTTTTAAAGTAATTCTCAACATGTATCAAAATATCAAGTCCTGCATTAAGCATAATGGGTCTATCTCACCTTATTTCATCTCGGAAGTGGGTGTAAGGCAAGGTGAAAATTTATCTCCTGCACTATTTTCTCTTTACCTTAATGATCTGCAATCAAACATGGAATCAAAAGGTTCAGCTGGAGTAGAGCTAAAGGATCCAAATGATCTTACTGTATGGCTTAAACTGTTGATTTTACTCTACGCTGATGATACCGTTATCTTTTCGACAAATCAGCATGACCTACAAAACAATTTGAACATCTTTAATGAATACTGCAAAAACTGGCATTTAAATATCAATGTAAATAAAACAAAAGTTGTAGTTTTCGGAGCCAGAACTCTTCAGAATTATTCATTTAAAATTGGTACACGTTCTCTTGAAGTGACCAACAAATATCATTACCTCGGTCTCACTTTTACGAACAATGGTTCTTTCCTTAATGCTCGCAAACATATCGCCGAACAGGCAAATAAAGCTATGCACTATTTGTATACTAGAATTAACAATGCTGATCTTCCACTTGACCTATCTCTGAAATTATTTGACCATACTGTACTCCCCATCCTACTTTACGGATCAGAGATTTTTGGCTATGAAAACATCGACATTTTAGAACGCATCCATAACAATTTCTTACGCAAAATAACAAACTCTAGAAAATCAACGCCCATGTCATTCCTATATGGTGAACTCGGCCGATACCCTGTTTCAATAAGTATACAAAGTCGCATGATATCGTTTTGGAATCGAATTTTAGTAGGGAAAAGTGAAAAATTTAGTTTGAAGATATATAAATACATGATTCATCTCCAAAATAATACCTTCAAATGGCCAAACAAAATTAGAGAAATACTCTATAAAGTAGGGAGGCCTGACCTGTGGGATAACCAATTTCTAATTACCCAAGAAAATATTCATAAAATGGTTAAACAAATCCTTATAGATCAATTTAAACAAAATTGGTGTGAGCAATTAAGATCAAATAATAAAGGCAAAATTTACCTCTCTCTCAAAACAAACCATAAATTTGAAGATTACTTAAAAAAATTAAGCAGACAAGATTACATACCCCTACTAAAGTTTAGAACTGCTAATCACTTCTTACCCGTCGAAACAGGCCGATATGACGGCACACATTTTCAGGAAAGAAAATGTAACCTCTGTAATGTTGATACAATTGGCCACGAACAACACTATGTCCTCGAATGTACTTCCTTTGAAAATGAAAGAAACTTATTTTTGGGAAACATGAATAACAGAAATTTTAAAACAACTATGAATCCCTATTCGGTTGCTAAACTTACAAAACTTAGCCATTTTGTCACTTTAATAATGAAAGCATTTAAATAAGGAATAATATATAATAGTTTGCCTATGCTCCCTGATTAACACTTTCAAAAACGGCCAAGAGCAATAATACTTTAGTGTTGTTTTTTGGTATAAGCAAAGATATTCCTACACAGCAGTGTAGGCTGATCTTGGCCTATACCGCCACTACTTAGTCTACGTCAGCTTGAACAAACGTTTTATGGTTCCTATCTTAAATCCATGTTCTAATGACTGAAAGTATCCTTGCAACAAAATGTAATATCGAGCACTATTGCCGATTTCCTGACACGATTAAATTTAGTTTAGGTTTTCGTTGGAAACTCTACCTACTTATTTACCATATGTTAAAAAGTTGAATATGGTCCTAACAGAAAGCGTTTGCAGACGACAAACCTTATCTATTTGCACGACAATTTCTGGTTTTAAAATTGGCAGTGCCTCACTTTCGTTGGCGGTGTAGACAGAGATAATCCTACATAGAAATGTAGTCTGATCTTGGCCTACACCGCCACCAAATCAGTTTACTTCAGTTACAAGTCTTTTTCTTAAACGGTTCTATAGTTAAATACATGTACTGCTGGGCAAAAGTATCCTTGCAGTATAAAATTAATTATGTGTATCTATCTTTTCGACAAATAAGAAAAGTTCAGAGTGATCCTTACTGTAAACTTTTGCAGACGACAAATTTTGTTTAACCTCAAAGGTGATTTTTGTCCTTGATGGTGGAAACAATATGGTGGCAAAGGTAGAGGATGACAGTTACTGACTTTCTCTAATTTTCCCTAAATGTATCCACAAGTTGGAAATCATGGAATGTTTGCTAAGGAGTTACAAAGATTACCATATCTTACACTTGCTTGTTTTACTGTAATGTAGTCTTCATTCATTCTATAGCTGTACATTGCATTCTGCCACTCTACCAGCATCCAGTATGGGTACATGATAAAGGAGCATCATGTTTCATTGTCGTAATTTATTTATCAATTTCAGATCACGCGAAAATGTACTTACTCCACATTGTTCTCATGTAGTGGACAGTAACTGCACAATCCAAATAATCTTTTAGTAACCACGCCCCCTAACGGGTTTTTTTCCCCTCTTACCAGACTACTCACATAATGAACACAGGTATATCATGTGATATTCTTATGTAAACACTTTCGACTCTTGTCTCCCTTCCTCCCTTTTTCCTTCAGCCTTACCTCTCTCGTTTACCGGAATTGTTTTCTTGATGTTTTTTTTTTTATAATGATATTGTTTTCAAATCCTCTAGTTGTACTTTATGTACCTTCTGAGTGTAATAAAGAAATTTTCTGTTCTGTTCTGTTCTTAGAAGATGACAAGTCGAAGGTCTTATTGGTTAATTGACAAGCAGACAGGCGAGCTGACGCTCCACCCCTTATTTTTACCTCCGCCCCATAGACATTTTTTTGTAAACAAAATGGCAGACGCCCTACGGCTGAGCGCGTTACAGGAAATTTTTGATAAACATTTTCTGCCATATAAACCTACGCTAAGACAACGAATTCGTGGTAAAAAGTTTTCCCATGAATCATACATTGCTCGTGTACAGTTATTTAAAAGTTGTAATGATGAAATTCATATAAAGGCTGGCGTTTATAGGAGTCAACGACGCAATGAAGACGTCCACCAAGTGAATATGGCAGTAGCTACCAACTCAATTTCGGATGCATTTTGTACTTGTACTGCAAGGTATGTTATACTTTTTTTTTTATTGTCTTACAATTTATTTGTTGGTTTACTAATGTTATATATAAGAGTATCTATCGTAATATTTTGGTCATTTCAACGGAATAATGCTAATCAACACGTCTGTATGTCTATCTTCAAAACGGTCGATTCGAATGCCGGGACTGCATTGTAGTGGTACGAGATGGCAAGGTGACGAGTCCATGTTGCCAGTCTGGGTACCAGTAAAGTTCCTGGCCCGTGACCTTGGGAGGAGAACCCCAGTAGACATCCGGTTTCCGCTCGAACTAGACGGTTCATAGAACTAGCCAGCTGAAGTGCGAAGCAAGGGATAAATAGAAGAGCTAATTACAAGTAAGAACCCCATTATAAGAAGGTAATTACTTTACTGGTGGCAGAGGTGTTTAACGGCCCATTTAGTCATCTGCTTTTGATTTATTGGTAGAAAACTTGCTTTCCAAGTCGAGCCTCGTTTTCGATTCCGCCATTTTTCGAGAGCTGACGCACACTTCCTGTTGCGTTAAACCCTTTAACAAACTCCATAGGTAAAATACCTATAGTTCTTCTTAACTAAGGCCCATTTTAAGACCTTGTATTACTGCTTTGGCCCTTTGCTGGAGTTTTTCTGTGATCGTCAGATGTCTGTCTTCAAGTTTGCTGATCTTCCCTAGTCATGTCTGTGGACAAATTGTTAGCACGCTCCACGCCCCTTTCTGTTAATTCTTGTCCCATCCAGGAATTGACTGATATCCCTGGTGTGGGCTGGGATATTGCCAGGAGCCTAATGGGCATCAGAGAGGAGGGACAGATAACTCTACCTGTATTAGAGGCAGTGACTAGAAGAGTTTTTCATCATCAATACCTTGAAAAACTGGATTTCTCTCCTGCTGGGCTGACCTCGGCAATTCGAGGATCAGCCCGCCCGAAGACAACAAGCGAAAGAAGAACAGACCAAGGGGCAGAAGA
This sequence comes from Tridacna gigas, assembly GCA_945859785.2. NCBI lineage: Eukaryota > Metazoa > Mollusca > Bivalvia > Cardiida > Cardiidae > Tridacna > Tridacna gigas. Next base: position 71,049,193 of record OX244033.2, on the reverse strand, counting down.
CCTGAAGTCTGAGCACCCGGGCACTTCTGGGTTGCCAGACGCTCCTCACACACCAAAAGGGCTGCCAACGCCAGTTCCAGATTTCCAAAAATTGGAGGATGAACTAAATGCCATGCTGGGAGAAATCAGCATGCGGGGTGGGGCGAAGAAAAAGACTGCCAAAGGACCGAAAGGTAAGTTATCTTTCAGTGCCGACCCTGATGAAGACCTCCAGAGGCGTATGGACAGACTGCGACCACCAAAAGTGAAGCAGAAAAGGGTCTGTGTTTCGCAATTGGCACACGACCGCCAGCAGCCTGAAAGTTCAAGTGAGGAGGAGGATGTTGATACAGGGAGGCCTATATATAGACCTTCACTGTATACAAGAAGCGAGGTCTCCGCTTTAAGGAGTCTACCAAAAACTCTGGTATATGACGGGAAGGGAAACTGGCAAGCATTTCAGCTAAAATTTGGCAGATTTGCTGGTGCCAGTGCTTGGACAGAGCAACAGTGCAGAGATTGCCTGTTGCACTGTTTGACCGACAAAGCCCTCAGCTATGCTGCCATGATCCTGCGCAGGGATCCAGATTTGTCGTATCGCAAAATGATGCGCAAACTGGAACGACGTTTCGGAGCAGAAGAATTATCAGCAGCTGTGCAGGCCAAATTTTCCCAGGCCATGCAGTCAAAAGGGGAGACTATGGAGGAATGGGCAGATAGAGTGCAAGCGATGGCCACAGAGGCTTTCCGAGAACTTCCGGAAAGATACTCCAACCAGCCAGCGATAGCCCGTTTTTGCCAAGGCCTGTTGGATGCAGATGCAGGCCATAATGCGTTTATGCGGTCTTTCAATACAATTGAAGAGGCCATGAACGAAGTCCGCTTGTTTCAACACTCGAAACAAGCCATGGCTCACAAGCAAAAGCGTCAGCCAGCTGCCTCAACTGCAGCTACTGACTATGACAGTGTTCAAGTGTCGGCCGTCCAAGAACAAAATCAAAACAACGTGCAGCAGATCCTGGAGCGGCTTCAACTTGAGCTTAAGTCAAGGAGAAATTGGGCAGGTCCCGACCAGTGGGAAGGGGGAGAGGTGCAAGGAGAAGAAACACAGGGAAATGCTGGATGTGTGATAAAGATGGTCACTTCCATAGAGATTGTCCTCTGAGGAAGGATTTAAACAAGGAGGGGTCAGCCGTCGGAGCCAAAGCTCGACCCGACAACCAGTAAAGGGCTCCACAGAACATCCAGAACCAGTAGAGCCATTTGATTACCAAGATAATTGCAGTATTGCTCCAGAATCAATTTCGACTACTTCGAAAAATTCTGGTAGTAGTATAGTAAGCACCATAGGGGCACAATTTGCAGGTATATCACGAAAGGCTATGCCTGAGACGGCTTCTTCCGTAAACCCCCAGAGCAGAGAAATTGGTGAAACTAACATAGATTTACCAGTAAAAGTGTGTGTGCTTAAATCAGTTTCCATATTTACCATACCGGTGAATGTGGGGGAACACAGAGTTACGGCAGTGGTAGATTCGGCTGCAGAAGTGACAATTATTTCAGATTGATTGTTCACAGAATTGAGAAAGCAGCCACCTAAATTAAGGGAGGTAAAGCTCGATACAGCCGGACGTCAGCTGTCGATGGTCGGTTTTGTAGCCGGACCGATTAAGTTGAAAATTGGCACAACACACTATAGTGGTCCTGTCTATGTAGCGCCAATCGAGCAGGAAATGCTGTTTGGTGTTGACCTATTGACACGGGGGTCAGCAGTTCTGAACATTGGCAAGGGAACATTGACATACAATGGCTATGAAATCACCATGGGGATGGGCGACTCGAACGGGAGGCAACAGGTTGCTAGGGTTACCGTCTCTAATCGCAGAATTGTTCCGCCAAATTCGGTGGTACAATTAAAGTGCAAAATGGATGAAGATATGCCAGATTATGTCATAGAGCCATGTGAAAATTTAAAAGCATTTGGGCCACGAGTTGTACGTTCTGCAGGTACAACACCATACATGTGTGTTGTAAATACTTCAGACAGATACCTGACCCTCAAAAAAGGTCGGGAAATAGGACGAGCATACCCGGTCGAGTCCTTTGTATCTGATTCGGACCAAATGATACCGGATGCAAATCAGACGAGAGTACAGCAGGTGAGAGATGAAACTGATGACAATACCCCATTGTTGTCAGAGCACTTGAGAGAGACCTTTGAGAGATCCAAAGGGCTTCTCTCTGAAAACCAACAGATTGGCTTAGCGCAATTGTTAGGCTCTTTTGAGGATGTGTTTGCCAAGAATGAGTTCGATCTCGGTACATTCACTGAAATTGAACATACCATCGATACAGGAGAGGCCAGGCCAATTAAACAACGGTTTAGACGCACACCAGCATGTTTCGTTGGAGAAGAGGAGGCACATCTGAAAAAGATGCTGGACGCGGGAGTCATACAAGAATCAACATCAGAGTGGGCGTCATCTCCAGTACTCATCAGAAAACGGGACGGCAGTGTACGATGGTGCATTGACTATCGTGCATTGAACAATGTGACAGTAAAAGATGTTTTCCCATTACCGCTGGTAGACGATTGCCTAGACAGACTGTCAGGCAATATCTGGTTTTTCAAGCTAGATGCTAATTCGGCATACTGGCAAGTCAGCGTTAAACCAGAAGATAGAAGAAAGACAGCTTTTCATACAAAATACGGATTGTATGAACATGTTAAAATGGGATTTGGTCTTTGCAATGCGCCAGCAACCTATGCCAGGGTAATGAACCTGGTCATGAGGGGACTAAGCTGGAAAACAGTGCTAGCTTTTCTCGATGACATTTTGGTCTTGGGGAAGAGCTACCAGGATCACTTAAACAACTTAAGTGAAGCCTTGCAGCGTTTCCGCAAACATGGTCTAAAACTGAAGCCTAAGAAGTGCGTGTTTTTCCAGAAAAAGGTTGAGTTCCTTGGAAGGGTGGTAAGTAGTGACACTCTATCGATGTCAGAGTCTGATACAGAAACTGTAGCAAATTGGCCAGTTCCTTCATCTTCTAAGGAAGTTGAACGGTTTGTAGGTCTGGCAAATTACCACCGTTGTTTCATTAAGGATTTCTCATCAGTGGCAAAGCCATTATTTGATGTGGTGGGAAAGTATAAATTTAAATGGGAAAGGGAACAGCAAGAGTCTTTTAATGCTCTAAAAAAGTCCCTGGCTAGCCCACCTGTTTTAGCACTTCCAAGACAGGAAAGTTCATTCATCCTGGATACTGATGCATCTGATTTTGCAATAGGTGCAGAACTCATTCAAATCCAGGATGGGAAGGAGAAAGTGGTTGCTTATGGCAGTTACTCTCTCACCAAAGAGCAGCGGAGATACTGCACAACAAGAAAAGAGCTACTTGCAATAGTGCGTTTTACAAGACAGTACAGGCACTACTTGCTTGGAAAACAATTTACTATTCGTACCGACCATTCAAGCTTGACATGGTTGTTGAATTTCAAAGAACCACAGGGTCAGTTGGCTAGGTGGATTGAGGAATTGTCTCAATATGACATGAAGCTCGTACATCGTGCTGGAAATAAACATGCTAATGCTGATGCGCTTTCTAGAAAGCCGGAACCAGCTGATAAATGCGACGAGTATTCCTCTGGAGTCCCATTGGCTAGTTTACCTTGTGGGGGATGCAGTTACTGCGAGAGAGCCGACAGTCGATGGGGAGCTTTTACCCAGGAAGTTGATGACGCAGTTCCGTTGACATCGCAGGCGATGGCTGAGGTTGGAGGTGGCCACTCCATGGACTTCGCCACTGGGACCGGGTGTCATGAGCGGGAACTGGTTGCCCCACGGCAGGGCGGTAGCAAGACACAGGGTGACGTACCGAAACAGGAAGCGGAGGTCTTAGAGATCAGGGCTGGTGTTTCAAAACGGTCACGGAGTGATGCAGGCCGCGTGTCTGGCTCTGACGGAAATTCAACTGGTGTCAACAGCGACAATGGCAAGACGGTGGATGGTAAATCTGTCCAGAATTTGCAAGTAGGGAGTGAAATTGCAGGATTTCGAACCAGGTTTGCAAGCGATCCTGCGGACGTGTTCATAGATATAGTTGCAACTGAAAGCAACTGTACTGTGAAGGTTTGCGGAGTACGTACAGACTCCGCAGATGAGCAGTTTCAGTGCTGGGGTTTTGATGTTACGGACATAAAAAACGCTCAGACTGCAGACAAGGACCTTTCTTTGATCTTGAATTGGCTTTGTAATAAGGCCGAGCCAAGTGAGAAGGAACTGTTTTTGTCAAGCCCATGTGCTAAAGCGTATTGGCTTGATAAGGAGTCCTTTGTTCTTCTAGGGGATCTGATTTTCCATACAATGCAGGAAGATTCAGAAAAGAATTTATTAATTCCAGATAGCTTGAAAACCGAAGCTATTCGACTAAATCATGACTTGCCGTCCTCGGGTCATCAAGGAGTTGCAAAAACTAAAGCCAGGGTAAGGGAAAAATTCTTTTGGAATGGCCTAGGGAAAGATGTGGGCAACTTTGTGGCAACTTGTGCACTGTGCAACAAGAACAAGAAAGCCAGTCAATATGGTCGTACTCCTATGCAAGAGTACCAGGCTGGCGCACCTATGGAACGAGTGCATCTCGACTTCCTAGGTCCATTGCCCATCACTCCAAGGGGAAACGAGTACATCCTTATGATGGTGGATCAATTCACCAAATGGGTAGAATGTGTACCGTTACCTTCACAAACAGCCGAGGTCACAGCAAAAGCGGCTGTTGACAATTTCTTCTCTAGGTTTGGATATCCATTTCAAGTCTTCTCAGACCAAGGCAGGAACTTCGAGTCCAAACTATTCACAGCAATGTGTGAAGTTCTCGAAATTCACAAAGCTCGAACAACACCTTATAGGCCGTCTGCAAATGGGCAAGTTGAGCGTTATAACCGCATCCTCATGGATGCAGTTAGATGCTATGTGGGGGATTCCCAGGAACAATGGGATTTGCACTTGCCACAGATAGCTGGTGCAATGAGAAGTGCAGTAAACCGGAGTACTGGTTTTACTGCTAACAAATTAATGTTAGGTAGGGAAGTAAATGTTCCAGCTTACCTAATGTTTCCAAATAGATTTGCCAAACCAGTTGCTGTAGATGAATACGTAGCAACTCTGATGAAAAATATTCAGACTGCACATAATGCGGCCAGAAGTACCCTAGAGACTTCTCTGAAGCGAATGAAGAGAGATTATGATATTCGTATCCTGGAACATGAATACCAGGAAGGAGATCTGGTGTATCTCCTGGACACTGCAGTAAAGAAGGGTCAGAGTAAAAAACTGAGCCCTCCTTGGAAAGGACCAGCAGTGGTGGTCAAGAAAATCTCTGCTTCATTGTACCGGGTAAAGTTAAAGTCCTTTTTTGTTGTCAATCATGACCGGTTGAAACGATGTAAGGATAGGACGATCCCTGAGTGGATAAGGAAGTGGTTGGCAAACCCTATTTCGGACTCAGAGGGTACAGAGGATGACGGAACTCTGTACTGTGTCTGCCGCAAACCATGGCAAGGTCACTTCATGATTCAATGCGACGGTTGTGACGAATGGTTGCATGGTTCTTGCGTTAATGTCACTGCTTCTGATGCACTAGACATAGACAAATTCTGGTGTAGAGCTTGCAGCAACTAGTTCCTCGACTCAAAGTGGTAAGGGTGAGCGATGGTGAATTTCAGCTACACAAATGTCTAATGTGATATTCTCATTGTCTCTTTTCAGGTTCAGAAAAAGAATAAAGTAGAGGATGTTCACGTACACAGAAATTGCGCAGGCCAACAAGGACGAAAGCCTTTTGCCTTCCAAGGAGATCATGAACATGATTATGCTTTGCCATTGCCAAGTGGCCTTGCTACTAGGTCAAGTGGGCATTGCTAAGAAAAGAAAAAATTGGGCCTGGTTGTCTAGGGTTGCTGAGGACGCAAACAAATTGCAGTTCCACAACCCCCATTGGATCAGTGAGAACATCTCGCGAGTACACCAGCCAAAGAAGGCAGCCAGTGCAATGCCAGCAGGTCCATCCAGAGACGTACGCTTAACAGACAACCCGGACCTGGAAAGAGTGGTAGCTGACGAGGGAAAGGGGGCCACAGCCATGGAGATTGACCAGCTAACATCTCAAATAGACGAGGTGTTGGGAACCACGGCCAGTGTCAGTGCTGGAGCAAGGCCGAAGGAAGTGAAGAAGATCTCTTCCTCACCGGTCAGACGCTCACCAAGAAACCCTTCCCCGCAGAAGCCCCCCACTGAGACCAAGAGAAGACCAGCTGCTGAGAGCTCACGAAAGGAGCACGAACGTGCAAAGGACTCACGAAAGGAGTCCAATGCACCCAAGAAGTATGGTCACAGACACCAATCTCGCGACACTAGGAAAGACAAGCCGTCCGAGAGAAGGCGTGAGGTGCCACATGATGACCGCCGAAAAGGTCGTCATTATGGGCACAGGAAGGAGGCAAGGCCTAGCAGACACCACAAGTCAGGTCAGGAAAGAGGTCTTATACTGAACAGCACGAGTTGTTCAGCTCTGCAGAAAAGAAGCCGAGGATGGGATCTCAGATTCAGGAAGAAGAGTTTTCCTGGTGGTTCTGGGATGTTTGGACAGGAAGACGAGGGAAAGCCTGCGGGATGACTATCCAGCCATTTCCCTGCCCCTGGACCAGAGACCTCGCGCTGTGGACAGCCATTTCCATTTGGACCGGATCCGGAACAAATTGGGCAATCAAGCTGCTACCTTCACAGACGTTCTGAAGGCGGTGGACGCCAACATCGGCGACGAAGTCTGCGTTGTGGGCGGGGTGGCTGTATTTTGCGACCCTGCAACCTACCCAAGCCAAGAGGAAGTTGCCCAATTAGCCTCTCAGGGTGTGGGAGTAGCCGTTGGTCTTCATCCGAAGACCAAGAATGTCGGGGAGGACAGCTGGAACAAATTTGCAGCTTGTCTTCAATTAGAAGGTGTGCGCGCCCTGGGAGAGGTGGGTCTGGACCACTTCAAGATCGACAGGACCTTGTGGGACCAGCAACATTTTGTCCCAAGTCGTGCCTTGGACCTTTTGACCCCTGACAAGGTGTTAGTACTACACAATAGGGGCGATGGTACAGAGATGCTGGAGCTGCTGTTCCACCTCAAAGGGGTGGTGCCCAAGGAGCAGAGGATCCACTTGCATTGCTATAGTGGTAATGCAAGTACCAGAGACAGGTGGGTGGCGACATTCCCAAACGTCCATTTCGGATTCACGGGACTGGTGGCGGACTTCAACGCTTCACAAAAGGAGGCGTTGTGAACCTTGGAACCAGGTAGACTGCTGCTAGAAACGGACGCCCCTTATTTCAGCTTTGGGCACCAGATTTCTACACCTGCACTACTGGGCACAACAGCTCAGCTAGTGGCAGAAATTCGAGGAGAAACCTGGGAGGACACACTGTGGGTGTCAGCAGAAAATGCGAGGCGGCTGTACCAGCTACCCACTCCTTAGTGGGCTACGACACCCCCAACCCTTAAGGCAATTCTTAAAGCGGAGGGGGGAGAGGAAGGTAGGAGTGGATGTCAAGTGAGTGTCTCACACAGAGTGTGATCCCTCACATGCCAGAAGGGTTTTTCATGGTGTCACCAACAATCTGGTGATCACTAGGAAGTTTACGGAACCAGAGAAAAGTCACCCTGCACAGGAGGGCCCACTCCAATCAAATAAAGTTGGGGGGAGTGTAGTGGTACGAGATGGCAAGGTGACGAGTCCATGTTGCCAGTCTGGGTACCAGTAAAGTTCCTGGCCCGTGACCTTGGGAGGAGAACCCCAGTAGACATCCGGTTTCCGCTCGAACTAGACGGTTCATAGAACTAGCCAGCTGAAGTGCGAAGCAAGGGATAAATAGAAGAGCTAATTACAAGTAAGAACCCCATTATAAGAAGGTAATTACTTTAGCATCAAAACACAATGGTTGATACCTCTTTGCAAGCTTATATATGAGCCATACTCTGTGAAAAGGGGTTTAATGCATCTGTATCGATCCAGGCCAGCCTGCGCAGTCCGTGCTGGCTGGCCGGACTAAAACTTGGCTATAACGGTCAACTTCATTGCAAGGACAATGTTATTTAATGATTCCGGTGGTTGTAAGACAAATTGGATATTATGGATCCATGATTATAAGATTGCTTGCTTGGTACATTGCTTCACAAAGATGTATTAAGCCCCCTTTTGTCAGACCATGCTCATATATTAATAAACTTTTCCCCATGGTAATTTAAAGCCTAGAGTTTCTCTTTCCTTAACATGCTGGCATAATGGAGAGAGATGATTTCATTTACTTCCATACTGACACTACCTATATGTCTGAAAGTGTAATTGACTGTACAGTATTTAATTTTTCTGTCTTTGATACAGTTTTCTTTCCTGACAATGCTTTTCCATGTATTTCAGTACTTCTGGGCAATGTGCACATGTACTGGCTGTTGTATATAAGATCACTGACTGGATACTTGGAGGTTTGAAAGAGGTTCCACCGTTCCAGATCAGCCCGCCTGTACATCTGTACACCAACAATGGGACCGACCCAGAGGATCCAAAATAGTCTCCGAACCTGTAACTGCAATGGTTATTGCAAAATCAAGTAACTGCTGAAGAAGGAAAAGACCATTGGTTGCTGATTTCAGTGATAATAGGTAAAGTTGTCTCCATTTCTGTAATCTGCACAAATGTATGCATCAACATCTCTGAAATAATATTTTGAAAATTTTTTCTGTTTGCCCTATTTTTGTCAATTTATAGTTGCTGTTAGGCCGATTTATAGTCAAAATTAATTGGTGGACATGTACATGTATTAACACTGACACAAGATTTTTCTTACTTCATATTTATTTGTTAAAAATCAATAAATAAAGTATAGCTGAAAACTCGAGACTCAAACTATACAAAACAGACAAATGGTGATAAATAACATACAATCTTTGTGTCACAATCCAAAATGTAAGATAAGGAGAAAATGCTGGTTACCAGCATTTTCTCCTTTTCTAACAATGTTTCCAAAAGACCTCTGTCTGAGGGTTGTAAAAAACAGCGATTGTTTGGTAGAGTGTTAAATAGTTAATCTTGACACTTGAGCAACATTTGATTTGTTGCCACAAATTCACTTTACTTAATTTAGATACCAAGCCCTTTATTTAGTAATGAGCTTTCATTTATTTTGACAGGAAACTCCAACTCTTGAGCTCTGATATTGAACATCTAAACTAGAAGTCACTCTCTGGCTCCCCTATATCATACCTAGTACACCATCCTGACAAGATGAAAGACACTGCATTCGGCCCACAGAATTCTGGAAGTGCACTTTCGTATCAGGTATTGTATTTTCAATTTACACTCAGTAAGCAGGATTTACCCCTGCACAAAAAAGGAACTGTGCAAAAGTTGCAATTGTGTGATTCACAGTTACAGGCCATAACTGAAACAGACATTTGCAACTAAGTGATAGGACTTTGAGATACTCAGAATATTTCTCAAAACAAGCCATATGCAGATTAATGCTGTTTGTTTGGATGTGTTGCTATGACTGGATGTTTTACTCATCTTGTATAAGCATAGGCATGAACTGAGTTAAAAAGCAGCAATTAAACCAAATATGATTAACAACTGGAAAGAGTGACAGGTCAATGCGGTTGTCAACTATTTTGAATTTCTTCACACGAGATATTGCACGCTCAACATGAACACGGTGTTTGGCTATTTTGCATGTTAAAGCTAAATCACCAGGCGACATTTGTGAAGTGCACGAGGCATTGGGGGGAATCAACAGTTTCAGGCCAAGAGAATCAATTTCATTCTCTATCCTAAATCCTTTGTCCACCATCACACAATCACCTATTTTTACCTTTTCTTGATCTATTAAATCTGAAAGCAATTCCAGTAAACCACTTTGTTTCGTAATTTCTTTGTCTGATATTGAACCGGCAAAAAGTGTTGAGATGAATATGGAAGATCCTTTTGGGTCAATTCCAACTAAGCCCTTTAATGTAGTTGCAGATTTATAATCTGAATAGCACTGACTTTGAGACCTAAGTGAGGAAGGTCTCTCTATTTTCAGTTCAGTTCCATCTAAAATCACTAGAGTAGTTGGAAAGTCCTTTCTAAATTTTTGTGGCATATTGTCTATTATTGTGTCTCTATGAGGCCATATTGGAACTGATCCAAATCTAAACAAGATGTAGTTCATCCAGTTTCGGAACAGTAACCCAGCATCAGACGGTGACATGCAAAATAAGTTTGCGAGATGAATGAACTCCAAATTCAAGCATACTTTAATCAGGACCATCAAAAATTGATCACACAGTCTCATTGATTTTGCCCGAGTCATTTTTTTTGAAAGTTCATTTGGTACCAGAAATGTAAATATATTCATAAACTGGCTGAATAGGAAACCTGTGTAATATTTAAAATTATCTTTTATTTCAGGATCTCTTATGGACTCCATTGTAATTGCAGGGCCACAGGAGACCACATTTCTGTTTTTTTTCTTTCTTCAATTCACATATTTCTTTTTTCAGTTTGGAATTTTCTCTTCGAAGGCTTTCATTTGTAAGGATCTCTTGTGCTAGTTTTGCCTTCAATTCGTCATTTTCAGCAGCCAGAGCAAGCTTATGGAGTGGTGAAATCCCTGGTTCTAAAGAAAAAGAGCATATTCCGAATAAAATGAAGTCTTTACCATAGCTCCAGATAGATGGAGTGATTTTTATTTCAAAATTGAAAATATTAATTATTCGCCATTAAACCCTATGTTGTGGGTACTCCTTAAAATCATCTCCTTGAAACGATTCTAATGAATACCCACAACATAGGGTTTCAAAGAGAAATAATGGATTTAGAATACCATCTCTCCCTCTTATCTGGAGTTCTGTATTTACCAATCAACCCTTGTGTTAAGGACCCTGTAGAATAAAGCAGCTGAAAACTACATGAGAGCCAGGACCTTCTCTATTTCTACTAATGTTTTCTACTCTATGAAAATTCCTGTACCTGAACTACATTTATTTGCAAACAGCAGATGCTTTCAATTTGGACAAGTCTTAAATTTTGCCATGTGCTAAAGAGTTACCGTAATTGAAATCTGGACTGTCAAAAACAGCACCTGTTTTCATATTCAGTCTCAGGTGAACAAGTAATGCTACTGCTTTATTTTACTCTACTTTTTTTTCCCCAGCTTCCACTTATAGAGCCAATTCAAGGACCAACTGGAGATTCATTTCCTTGTGGCAATCTTTGTCTACCCATATTATCAGATACAGATTTAAAGTCAGATGAAAATTGGTCACATGTGGAAATTAGTCAGGCAGATGCAGTGCAGCTGGAGGTGAACACCAGGCAACAGAGCCATTGTTCTTTGTGGAAAGAAGAACGCAAGAAAAGGATTACTGACTCAAACTTTGGCTGCTTCATGGTTCGAAAATTACCAGTGACCCAGAAATTTGTTGATTCAATTAAAAATCAAAAAGACTTTTGTTCATCAGCAACAAGTTATGGCTCAGCCAGTGAGAAAGTTGCAAAGATTGTATACAGAAAAAAGACAGGTAACCATGTTCATGAGTGTGGATTTGTTGTTAATCCGGCCTTTCCATTTATTTGAAGCATCTCCAGATGGAAAGGTTTGCGATTCAACAAGCCATGAGAGTAGTATTCTGGAAATAAAATGCCCTTTTTCAATCAGGGATATGACAATTGAAGAAGGGTTAAATGAACTTGCAAACAGGTCACAATTTCATCTGGAAAGAGATGAGGATCAAATTGTTCCAAAAAAAAAAAAATCATTCACAAGTCCAGGGACAGCTTTTAGTTACAGGAGCAAAATTTTGTGATTTTTTAACGTACACAAGAAATGACACACACATCCAGAGGATTTATCCAGACAGAGAGCTGTTTTTCTAGAAATCTTTAATAAATTGCAAACTGTGTGTAAAAATTTCAAATTTTGAAAAGAAAGATACTTTGACAAAAACTTTCCACTGGCCCAGTGGTCTGGACATCTACTCTGCCGTCAATATTTTCTTTATTGCTGAAGATGAGAATGTATCATGGATGAAATAGCAAAAAAATATATGCTGATCAACATTCTCTGCATTTTATGTATTCCGTAGAACTAGAATTATTTTAGAGGGTTATGCCTTTTGTAATTTTAACATTATATCAGTCATCTGATGGCAACAGTTAACACGGTCATGCTTGCTTGAAGTTCTTTAGGCCTTTATCAAACTATAGAATTTTAGGTTCTTTTTAAATTCATAATAGCAGACAAAAAGTAAAAAATATGCTCAAAATAAGATACATCTCTGAATGGGTAGAAAACCTTGTGTGACAAAAACAGGAAATGCTGATTATCAGAATTTTCTCCTTTTCCACCATGTTTTCCAAAAACCCTTGTCCTCAGGGTTGTAAAAACACTTGATTGTTTTTAGGAGGTTAACCCTTTCCCAAACGATAAAAGTTAGACTGGTCCAAATTGAAAGAGTTTGCAGACAACAGTTTTAAATTTGATGAAAATGACAGAAAGTTCTCCAAAAGGGTAGAAAACACTGTGGGAAAAGGAGAAATTGCTCGTTACGAGCAATTTCTCCTTTTCCCACAGTGTTTTCAAAAGGATTGTACTGCAGACACGTGAAAACCAGAGCTTGTTTGGGAAAGGGTTAAATAAGTCCTAGCAAGCTGTGTAGTATCTAATAGAAATTAAGTCTTTTGTACCAGTTCATTTTTTTGAAGAAAATTTACCAAGAGAGTGGACGGTGTAAACCTAACATCAAAATGCAGTCTATTCTTCATATACACTGTTTGAAAATAATGCTGTGTAATCTTGATCTACTCTGTCTGGAAAGTTTCTTTACCCTTTGTCATACACTCCCAACTTATAAACAAACCTGAAAAGGTCTTTGAAAACAGTGGGAAATGAGAAGCTGGTAACCAGCATTTTCTCCTTTTCCCACAATGTTTTCTTCCTTGTGGAGTTACACAACTTTTGAGAATGTGGACAGAAAATGCTGGTAATCAGTATTTTCTTCTTTTCCACAATGTTTTCTTGGCTACTTTTCCTTTACCACATGATCTGAAATTTTTATGACCCTGATGGAGAAGGCTTTTGTTGGTAATAAACATTTTCCCCGTTTCCCACCATGCAATCCAATCTTGATCTACACTGTTTCAAAAGTTTTTCTGACCCTCTGTCACACACTGTTATTGACCCTGAAAGAGAGGGTTCATGAAGACATTGTGGGAAAAGGAGAAGAAGGTGGTCATACATTTTCTCCTTTTCCCGTAATGTTTTCTACCCTATCAATGACAAATTTTGTTATCTAACCCTTACAGTGCTGAATTTATGAAATGGACCTTTTCATTGAAGAAAAACATCCAAAATATTGTTATTTCATGGTTGTTTTAGCCAGAAAATGTAATGAAGTAGCTGACAGTGTAGATCAAAGATCAGACTGCACGCTCTGTGCAGACTGCACGTTCTGTGCAGTCTGATCTTGGTCTACATTGTTAACAAAAACAAGTTAAGTTGGTTCCAGCACTTTAAGGGCTAAGCCCCTTTAATCTGTTGTCTGCAAATGCTTTCAATTCAGACAAGTTGAAAGTTTTGTTGTGTGGTACAGAGGTAAGTCACACTCATCTTTTAAAGGTTTAAGTTTTTGAAAAATGAAATTTAAAATATTGGAAATGAAAATATTCAATGTGAAATAAAGATGTTAAATGCAACAAATTTAACTTATGTTGTCATTTTCACAATATTTCAATTTCACTGGGGATTTCAAGGAAGTAAATGTTTGTTCGGTATTGTAGGATATTTTCGACAATATTACAACTATATTGTGAAGGGCAGTGCATACGCTCTACAAGTTCTATGCAAAGTATTCTTTCCAAGCCACAGACCTATTTCCCATACAAACTATAGGCAATTTTCTGCCGTGATTGACCAGTTAATCCTGTTGCAATAACTATCATTGTTCCTTGAGAAAAGCTTGTCCGAGCAGAAACTCAAACTAGCCTCCCATGATGTACTGACCCTGTGAGTAACAAATTGAACTACTGAGCTCAGTGCATGTATGTGATTATTTGAAATAAACGTACCTAAATGGCCAAGCTTAAAAGACATTGCAAGAGACAGCATCATTTTTCAAGGAATGTGAATGCATGACAGAGCAACATTCTATACATTGAATAAAGCAGTAAGACAGAAATGTCATGTAACTTGCCTGCCTGTTAAATATGGATTTTATTTAACTGTCTGTATGCCGAGTAAACGTTATATAGAGGAATCAGTTCAATCATTTATTGGTTCTACATAGTCAAATAAATAAATGATGTAGGCCTGCGCGCTCTGTCAAAATTTTCAAGCGTCTGAGAATCTTACTAAATTCAAAGATTTCTATGGAAAAGTGCGGCTCTAGAGAAGAAAGATGTATAGACGTCCATACCTTACTGCAAACATAGAGTGCATAGTTTCCATTAATCTTATCAACATTCAGCTGAGTTTGTGGACGTCCGCAAGCTTTAATCCAACGTCTGCATCGTTCGAGCTGGTGTTTCGGCTTCGGAACAACTAAACATTCACTGTATCTGCTGTCACTGTTATGGAGACCCCACTGACACCGTTTTACCATTGTATGCAGACTTTTTCATCCCACAATCAGGAAATTACCATCCATATATTCTATATATCTCTATGCTGGAATCGTGTTTGTTTGTCTAAGAAAAGTGCCCGGATGTACACAACAATCAGGTGCGCTCGGATTAAAGCTTTTGATTGGATAACACGTATCTTATCAGCTATCAATCGATAATAGTAGGCGGAGTTATCTACTGGTCAATAGTCATCATCAAGATTTACAAACTTTGTTTTTCAGATATGTAAGAATGTCCCACACACCTATAGATTCTGATTCAATCAATCAATTGGGGCGACTTGTCTTCTAAATGTGAGGCGAGTTGTCTTGAGGTGAGTTGTCTGTAATTGGAGAGATTTCAGGTCCTTCAGGGGCCTCTAGTTATTTCATGAGTGTGTAGAAAGCATTGTGGAAAAAGGACCAATTCCTTGTCCTGAGTAATTGTTTCTTTTCCTATAGTCTTTTCAACTGGGTCTTGCCTAATACTACATCAAAATGTATGTCTATCTGTGGGAAAAAGTTTACCAATATTCTCACATCATGTTTGGTAATACATTTTCATGGTGACTCTGTAAGGGTTATTATGTTAGAAAGATTTTTATATATATTTTCTGTGCATTGCACCTTGATTTTAGTCTACTGTTATAACTACATATGTATTAACCCTTTCCCAAACGACAAATTTTGGACTGGTCCAAACTGAAAGAGTTTGCAGACGACAATTTTAAATTTGATGAAAATGGCAGAAACTTATCAAAAAGGATAGAAAACACTGTGGGAAAAGGAGAAATTGCTCGTTACGAGCAATTTCTCCTTTTCCCACAGTGTTTTCAAAAGACTTGTACTGCAGACACGTGAAAACCAGGGCTTGTTTGGGAAAGGGTTAAAATAAACTTGTGTACATTTTTTCGCAGCCCATGTGGACGAAGTCCCGTCTATTCCAAGAGCAGCCGCGAGACAACAGCACAGGGTTAACATACCGGCTGAAACACCTAAGGAATACTGGAAGAGAGCTCTGTACCTTCCTTTCTTGGACCATATGTTGCAGGAACTGCAGGACCGCCTTGTTGGGAATGAAGACAGATTCCTTGCCGAGCGACTGATACCAACCAAACTCGATGGACTGACAGACCAGATGCTAAGACTTGTCTACGACACATATTCAGATGACTTGCCTGCAGACAACTTCGGGGTCTTTCAAACTGAAGTTGGTCGTTGGAAATCAAGATGGGCCATAGCTGTCAATCCCAAACCGGGAACACTTGCTGACACAATAAAAGCAACGAACCAAACGCTGTACCCCAACGTCTTTGTATGTCTGGCTATTCTTGTAACTATGCCAGTTGCAACTGCGACAGGTTAAAGGTCCTTCAGTGTAATGCGGAGAGTGAAAACTTATTTACGCGCGACAATGAAAACGGAAAGGCTCTCTTCACTAGCTCTGATGCATGTGTATATAAGCATGTGCAAATAGATACACAAGAGGTGATAAACGTGTTTGCGGACCAGGAAGCCCAGGCGTCTTGCCTTTTTATTCAGAGTATGAAATGCCTGGTATAAGCTGCGAATGTACCGTGACCATGATTGCTTTTCTTAATACACGAATTCAAGTATTTACTGGCTTGATCAATTTCTCCTCCAGTTTTCACAAAATAATTATCTAAAAATCTTCAAAATTTTGATCGCAACACACCCGTTCAGACATCACCAGATGCCACCAAATCGCACCAAATTTTCAAAATGTTCTCGGGGGAGATCCTTACGAGGGGGGGCTCTGCCCCCCTCTCGTGCTCTCCCCCCTGCTCGTGCCTTCGGCACTCGACCAACGCCTATGGCGTTGGCTTCAACATTACAAATATCCTGGCTACGCCCCCGAGATGTATATCTTACTTTATTAAACATTTGTTCCTTCCCTTTACATTTTGCTTCCTGCAGGCCTGCCAAGCCTGAAGTTATTTTAATGGTACATTATGTGTGTGTAAAGATGTACATCATCACTACATAATGTTGTGCTAGCAACAAATTGTTGTGTACATCTAATGCTATTCTGCCTTTGGTGATGTACCACAATTATAGGTTACTCTAACATTACATGTAAGTGTTTGTACATTGAACAGATATACCTTGCTATATAAATAATGTCGGCAATTTATAGGCGTGTACATCTCCATGTGACGCTACCATGGGTGATATAACACCCTTATTAAATTACTCTTACATTATTTGTACAAAGATGTAACTCGTTATATGATAGGAAGTTACAGGTATGAATATCTTAGTATCATTCTACTATTGATGTTGTATCATCTCTGTAATTATGTTACTCTACAATTATTTTTTCCGAACAGAAATTATTTCTGTTGGGAAATATAATGGTAGAGTAATATGATTACAGAAGTTTATTGGATTCCAGTGAGTACTATTGAGCAGGTTGTCTTGGCTGCCTTAAGTTTAAAAGCTACATATCTAATATTATTACTTCCAGAGAGATGCTCCGGTGTTTATTCACTTGACAATTCCCTTAATCATAACTATGAACCTAAAGACTCTGTTATGGAATGTTCTGATGGCTCGAGTGATGATGATAAACAAGTGCAGCAATTGGAAAACGTTTATGTATCCAATTCAGCCAAAGAATATGATATGCCTATGTATGCTGCGCTTCCTGCTCTCCAAATACTGAAAGAGAAAGTACAGAATAACACGTCTCCAGTACTGTTCCTTCTTCCGTATCAGGACCAGCAAGTAAGAAAAAGGAAGTTACACTTCAGTGTAGCAACAATAGGAAAGACAAAAGATCTTGGGACAAGATATATTTTTGCTTCTACTGTGGACTCAGTAGTACTAACATTTTAAAACATTACCTTGGACCACGTAAATTAGACAGTGAAGTAGTAACAATATTTGGACTTCCAAAGAAATCAAATGGAAGAAAAATTCACCTGATGAAACTGAGAAATGCTGGAGATTACAAAAATAACATGAATGTTTGAAAAATGGTGTTTGTAACATGGGCAAGAACGTGTAATGAAAAATCCCCCCCCATTTTATAAAGGTTGGCATTTTGTTGGTGGTGGCAAATTATAATTCAACCTATATTTCAGATTGTGTCCTTTCTTTTTATCCGTCGAAACACGGAACATGTGATTATGTTTTAGACTTTTATTTCTTGATAAAATGCACAAGTATAGATCAACACACAGTTTTAGTTCATGTGTTTTCTTCACATACAAGGTTTTGATTATCATTAATTTTTGGTAACTATGTACATGTATAGAAATTGTAGTTACGATATTTTGACTCAAAATATTTCTCTTTTCCGTGAACAGACAAACAGCTGATTAAAGTCGTCTGTTAAGCACTTAATATGACCAGTATCTACACGTCCATTTGGCAAATTATTTATCTATAGATTGATTGATTGAATGGTGTTTAACACCGTTTTTAACATTACTGAAATTATACTGCGGTGGCCATTGCACTTATCCATACTTTCCTGGAGTTTCTTTTACCAGTACTCCGCAGAATAATCTTTCCAAGCCACTGGCTACTTTTTCACATAACCATCGTCAAAACAATAGTCATAATCAAGATTTACAAACTTTGTTTTTCAGATATGTAAGAATGTCCCATACACCTATAGATTCTGATTCAATCAATCAATTAGGGCGACTTGTCTTCTAAATGTGAGGTGAGTTGTCTTGAGGTGAGTTGTCTGTAATTGAAAAGATTTCAGGTCCTTCAAGGGCCTCTAGTTATTTCAAGAGTGTGTAGAAAGCATCGTTGAAAAAGAACAATTCCTTGTCATGAGTAATTGTTTCTTTTCCTATAATCTTTTCAACTGGGTCTTGCCTAATACTACATCAAAATGTATGTCTATCTGTAGGAAAAAGTTTACCAATATTCTCACATCATGTTTGGTAAAACATTTTCATGGTGACTCTGTAAGGGTTATTATGTTAGAAAGATTTTTATATATATTTTCTGTGCATTGCACCTTGATTTTAGTCTACTGTTATAACTACATATGTATTAACCCTTTCCCAAACGACAAATTTTGGACTGGTCCAAACTGAAAGAGTTTGCAGACGACAATTTTAAATTTGATGAAAATGGCAGAATCTTATCAAAAAGGATAGAAAACACTGTGGGAAAAGGAGAAATTGCTCGTTACGAGCAATTTCTCCTTTTCCCACAGTGTTTTCAAAAGACTTGTACTGCAGACACGTGAAAACCAGGGCTTGTTTGGGAAAGGGTTAAGCAAAAAGAAAATGGCATCTATGACATCTGTCATTCAGAGATATTTTTAAACACTTTGGGCACAGGTGGTGCACTTTTCACCCTATGTGTTCTGAAATATCCCACAAAATCAATTTGTTTCTCATATTATTCTTCATTATCAATGAACACTATCAGTTTTGGTTGTCTGACTAAAAGCTAAATGGTAATAGTGAATTGCTATTGTTGTCTTCTAACTTTCAGGGTAAACAAAGTTGTGCCGAGCAGATTCAAACAGTGTCCAAGGATAGGGCAGGAAAACATGACTACACAAAAAAGCACTGCTGCCCCTCTCGTGGCAAACTGGATCTGAAAATTAGTAGACACCTTGTAAAAAAGAACTCAAATGAGAGATCATTAGCAACACTTCCAAAGGCATCCAGATATAAAACTGCTGAAAGTTAAAAAAATCGTGAATTTGTTCTGAATAGTTTACAAAATCTGGGTGATTTTATGTTCAATGTTGAGGTTTTAAAGAACTTAAAAAATGGCAGGACAGCAAATGAACTCATAATAGCAAGATGACCAGACAAAGGTAAACATCATATATTTGTTGAACTCAAAAGCAATCAACAAAAAGAAAATCTATCTGCTAATGTCACTCATGTAAACATACAAGAAAAAACATCTGAAAATCACAACTATGAAGAGGAAACTATTTCTCTTCTTCGGCAAGTGCAAGCATTGCATATAAACAGACATGCAGCCAGATTTAGCCCTTTCAAGCTACCTGCAGGACAAGGTTCTTCAGTTTTCAGTCATACAACATTCACCTACAGGCAGTGTCACATAATTATGTATTCTGTCAGCCCCAGTGCAGCAGTGCAACACAAGCTACACACATTCAATGCACAAACACCACAATGGCCTGCAGTTGCACAGATTGCAAACAGACAACAGCATGAATTACGAATCCTTAAATAAATACATTCATTTGCAAGCCTATTAGGAGACTGTTCTGTGTGACCTCAACAGATCCCACAATACTTTATTGCATGCAAAAAGAACACTCATGAATGACCGCTATCAGCTACAGATGAAATATGAAAAAGCCATTTAAGGTACACCAAAACAAGGACATTCAAAAAGCATGTGAAACAAAACATTGGACACAATCATAAGTAGAGTTTTGAAAAGTACAGCATCCGCTATATCACTTCATCGCCACTACACCAACAGACAAACGATTTGGGGGAGAAAGCGGTACAAACTGGGAGAAGCTGATTAAAAAAGTGCTCGGAATGAGGTGATGATATCTATCTTTCACTGCTGGAGTTGTGAAAAACACCTTGTGACAATGAAATCGGTTTACTGATGCAATGCCTTACCGGCCGTTGGACTAAAACATTAATACCAATCGTGGAGAAACTGAGAAACCCCGAGTTCAACAGGTTCCATTCTGTTGAAGCACATGTTTATCTACTGCCAGTGAAAATGGCCGAACTTACTCACCATGCTGTTATGTATACACCTGTGCCTATAACAACTCAATCTGCTGCACAACCAATCAGTTCCAGCACAACCAACCAGACACCATCTGCGGGACTAGTGACAGCTGCCAACAGAACGGAACAGACACATCGACTTCATTTTCAAGAGACTGACACAGTTATAGGAAGCACTGTACCATCTCTCTAAGCATGAACACGAAGAAGAAGCCAAATACTGGAGAACATTCGACAGTTTATCTAAAGTAGGGCACAGGAGCTAAAATACAAGCTACAGCTACTCAAAACCAGTAGTACTGGACTGCAACAAAATGTTGTTTCCTTGAAGAAACGGGAAAGGTATGAGTACAGGTCTGCTCCAATCTAAGGCCAACATGCGGCAGAGAATGGTATCCTTGAGTTCTATCTTTGATGATCATTTTAAAAGCCTCCATGTAAAAAGACACTTTTTCAAGACAAAAGATGAATGACTCTAATATATTAAAACAGCGAATGTTCAGTTTAATACTTTTGCATTACAATATAACATGTTTATATTTTATATTTATAATAAACTGCATTAAGTAAGATGATATGATCCATTTTGCTTCGCAACATTTGTGGTTCTTTGTGCTCTGACATTATTAATACTTTATTGGGTACCCTGTTTGAAATTATATATTCAGAGTGTGAAATCATGTGACTTGTTTGGTCATATAGGACCACGCTGTCTTAGGAATACCCACAATCAGCATACATACACCACTGCCACAACATTAAAGAATGGATGAAAGCCATTCTCTTTATTGACTGGTTGAAAGCCTTCGACAGATGAGATAGACCGCATGCACGAGCGTTATACGAGCTTTATCAATTCATGCTAACACTACTTTGGCTGCCGTTTTGGAGGTATTTTTCTCAAAAGAAAGATGAACAACAGCGTTAAATTCTATTGTGTTATTGTATTTATTGAGACGGAACGAGCCCGGTATGAAGAAAAATTGAAAGCTATCGATGGAAGTGACCCGTGTGAACTTGAAAATTTCAGCATTGATGTATCGTATCCAGATATTGTGAACTGTCTTTTGTTTACTCCAAGCCCTTTTACAGTGGATGATTTAAAAGGGCTAGACGCACACAGTTTCAAGCAGATTGGGTCTCCGGATTGTCGACTGCAGTAATGTCTGGAAAACATAGTTCTTGAATATAGATTCCATACAAGGTATCAAGCGAAGGACATTGGCTTATGAAAGGAGGTTCAAACCGAATGTCTACTTATATGTGGAGATAGAGAAGTCGAAGGGTGGCTTCATGTTTGACACAGTTGTAACTCAAATGCAGCAGCCCTGTGTGGCGGCTTATTATGATCATCTAGATCTATATTGAAGATGACAAATACAAAGTGCGTCCCTATAATCATTTTTTCTGTATTGTAGGTGATGCACTCTATGAGAAATGGGTTGAAATAACTAAATCCACGGGCCAAAGTGACAGAAAATGGACAGGTTCTTGCATCCCACTGCCTCGGTAAGGCATGCACACATATTGGATCACTCCTGTTTGCCATTGATGGCACTGTTAGGGTGAGAGATTCAAGGACAGTTACACAAGAACCAGCCTATTGGTCATTGCTGACATTGTGTGGAAAAGGTACATTATGCTGGAGTTCGTGATATTAACTTCAGCTCTGGAAAAACAATGAAATAGCAATTTGACAGCTTATGTGACAACCCCCCCATCAGTATTGGCACACCTGCCCCTCCTTCAGCAAAAAAAGACAAAGAAACCAGTCCCACCTCACAGAGATGCAGACCTTTAATAACTCGATAGCAATCAACATGCAACTGGGAAAGGTCAGCACTAGTATCATTTCTGAGTTTACAGACCACTACATTTCAAAGACCCTAAGCGTACCAACGCCTACGAATGAATGAACTCCGTGACAGCTCAGCCATAAGCTAAATTACAGAGAACTACTTGATTTGTTTGTTTGTACTGGAGTTTAACGTCGTTTTAACAGCTTAGGTCATACAAGGGACACTTTTTAAGTTCGTAGAGTAAGCCTATAACTTTTTAGCGCGATTATGAAGTTGCACGATTTTTTACACAGAACTTGCGTAATCATTCCTCTCTCGAACGGTGTCACGGTATGCGGCGCACGAGGTCCACGTGCGCGCTGCGCTGGGTATTTTCAACACGTGGTTTTATACACTATAGTAAAATATAGCGTTCAATATGGATGGAAAAATCTCTGAACAGAGGGTATATAGTAAGATTCCAGCACAGCTCAGGTTTCCGCCAACAGAAATTCATGCTGAATTGCAAAAAGTTTATGGGAATGGTGCTTTAAAATATGCTACAGTTTGCAAGTGGGTACGTCGTTTTAATGATGGTCGGGAGTCGATTGAAAATGACCCTCGGGTGGGTAGGCCGGTTTCCGTTTTGACGGAAAAGAACGTTGCTACTATGAAAACGTTAATTGAGGAAGACGCACGTTACACCGTGCAAGAGATAGAAGAATTAAGTGGCATTCATTCGTCAAGCGTTTTGAAGATCTTACGTGAACGACTTGGGCTACGTAAGATCTGCGCACGCTGGGTGCCCCATTTGCTCACTGACGAGCAGAAACAAAGTCGGGTTAGACTTGCATCGCAAGTTATAGAAAAATATGATAAATGTGACCCACGTCGTTTGGAAGAGATAGTTACAGGTGATGAAACCTGGATCTATCATTTTCAACCTGATTCTAAGGCTAAAAATAAGGTTTGGGTTTCATCTGAGGGCGACAGACCTGTCACTGCGCGCCGTTGCAAAACATCAAATCTCATGTTGTATGCGATATTCTTTGATTCGAAAGGTCCAGTCCTTCAAATTCCAGTCCCGAAAGGTAGTTCTGTCACTGGAAAGTTTCACAGAGAAAGTGTTCTTACTCAACTTGTTGATTTCTATCAGAAACGCAGACCGCGCACCGGTGTCCGCGGCATCAAATTGCTCCATGATAACGCACCGGCCCATAAATCCGCTACGGTACAGGAATATCTGAAAGAATCTGGGCTCGATGTCTTGGATCATCCCCCATACAGCCCTGACCTGTCCCCCTGTGACTTTTGGTTGTTCCCAAGACTAAAGGAAATGCTGGCAGGGCACCGTTTTGAATCCCGTTGTGGTATAGGCAGTGCGGTCTACCAGTGTCTGCAACATATACCTAAAGAGGACTACTGGGCGGCGTTCCGGAAATGGGTAGATCGGTGTAAAATGTGTGTGGAGGCAGATGGGGCATATTTCGAAGGTCTTAGATAAATAAAATTTTGATATTTCAAGCGGTTTTAAAAAGACCGCCCTACTCTACGAACTTAAAAAGTGTCCCTCGTATCACGGCGGTCAGTGCACCTACGCATGTGTTTCATGGCTTTCTCACACCAGTACTGACACAACTTTCTTTCCAAGTCAGTGACTACTTTTCCCACATGAATGAGAGGTGAGAGGCGAAAATTGTTGGAAAGAACATTTGCTTCAACCGGGTATCGAATTCACAAGCACCAGGTCACAAGTCAGTTATGCTAACCACTGAGCTATCCGGGCGGGCAAGAACTGTTTAAAAAATGTTGCGGTATCAAAATACAAGTAACTCTGGAGTAAGTTGAACACATGAAGCAAGTCACCAGAGACCAATGTAAAATATGGTTCATACAGACATAGGCATGTTAAATTTAGGGCCTTTCAAGGACCTTTTTCGGGCTATTAAATGTAAACTTAGGCAAACAGAACACAATTTGTTCAAAGATAGATTGCAAATGTGACCAAGGCCGATTAAATTTAGTAGTCCCTGCACCTTCTGAAAATGTATCATTACATTTAATTCCAAGCCTTCAGGTAAACTGTAGTAATATATCTCAAATTTCTCAAACTTAAAAGTTTGGTGTGCTAACTCTATCACTTTGAGCCAAGCAGACAGCAAAGTGGGAAAAGGGAAAAATTCCTTCACAACAGCAATTTCTTCATTTCACAATATTTTCAACAAATTTCTGCAGTAGATGTACTGGTGCGGAAAACCATCTGTATGGGGTTAAGGACACATTGACTGGTTATGATAATGTTTCTATGGCTTCAAAGTTTTGTGGGTTAGACAATTAAAGTCTGTGAAGTACTGTAAGCAGTTTTACGTTCACTACATTGAAAGTTAACTGCTATTTCGCTACCTGAAAACATCACTTAAAACCCGTACATCCTCGGCAGTAACTGGTCGCCTGCTATGGATCTTCTTATCAATGGTTATTTGGGGTTCAACGGGTACCAATTTATCATCGTAATAAATATACGTAGCCAAATTTACCGCCGCTCTTTCGAAAACTTCAAGAAATGAATCAAAACAAAAGTTTAATGTTTGGAAAAGGAAAAAGTAATTACTTAAGGCCATACTTAGGGTCGCAAAACCCATTTTTGGTGACATTCAAGGCTTTTTCTTGTATTAAGGGCCTTTTTAGGATGACTTCTGAAATTAGTATGTTTAATAATTAAAACAAAAAATTAAAATATTCATGGTCATTAAAGTAAAATAAATGTAATTTTGTAACTTGCTTACACTAGAATATATTTTGTCGTCCATATAAGATAAACAGGTGCCATGTTACCTTGCAGATTATAAGGAAGCAGTGCAGATTCTTTGCGAAATGAAATTTCTGGGTGGGATCATCAGTGTGGCAAAAGAGTCACAACTGTTGGAACAAGGGCCACTTTCAATACCATCTCGTCATCACCCTACACAAAAAATTTAGATGACGAGTCCAGTGTAGCACTTGTACAAACAGGACCACCTGACGACCTTAAAGACAGAGGGTGCGTTACAGAGATTCTTCAGACCATAGTGCATAATCTTTGGCACAAAATGAGCACAGAAAGGGTTTAGTGCTGTCTGTATAGCCAGTGTCCATATGAGAGAGTAAGATAGAGAGTGCAAACGCAAAATTATGAATTGTTGGGTATGTGTTAATGTAGGGAATGTATAAATAACCCGGCTATCAAAAACATTTTTTCGCACTCAAAGTTTTCGCACTTGCAACCTCCACACTTCCACCCCAACCACCACACCCAACCACTGACTGACTGACTGACTGACTGACTGACTGACTGACTGACTCGGTTGCCTCAGCTTTTCCCAGCTTTTCCCGGTTTTCCCAGTTTTCTCAGTTTTCCCGGTTTTCTCAGTTTTCTCGGTTTTCTCAGTTTTCTCGGTTTAGCCCTGTTTTACCTGTTTAACCCTAGCGATTCCCGGCAATCGTCGAATTATTGAATGCCTCGAGTGTCTTGAGTGTGAGGGTTAAAGCAGCGAATCGGGGGGGGGGCGGATCGCAGCGAATCGTTAAGAACCAGAACAAAACAGAGAGAAACAAACAAACCAACAAAAAAAACATTTCGTCGGACTTCATTTCATTGGAGTTTACACCCATCACATGCACTTGCAACCCCCACACTTCCACCCCATCCACCCCACCCATCCACTGACTGACTGACAGGGTTGACTGACTGACAGGGTTGACTGACTGACCGGTTGCCTCGGTTTTCTCAGTTTTCTCGGTTTTCTCGGTTTTCTCGGTTTTCCCAGCTTTTCCCGGTTTTCTCGGTTTAGCTTGTTAGCTTGTTAGCTTGTTAGCTTTTTAGCTTGTTTAATCAAAGCGATTCCCGGCAATCGTCGAAATATTGAATGCCTCGAGTGTCGTGGGTTTGTGGGTTTGTGGGCTAAAGCAGCGAAACGGGGGCGGATCGCAGCGAATCGTTAAGAACAGAGAGAAACAAGGGAGAAAGAGGAAAAAAGAGGGAAACATAAAAAATTGAATTAAAAACGCAAAAAAATATTTTATTTAAGAAATTTTTTCCCTATATTAAAAAGAGAGATTAAAAATGGAAAGTAGAAATGAAAACAGTGTTAGAATCAACAATGAAGAAAAACCTACTTCTGATTTTATACATTTAAAAGATTTAGGACTTAGGACTTTTAAAAATTTCATGTATTATCTTGCTGTTGAAAATACATTCGACAGTAATTTAATTAGTGATATTAGAAATGTTTCATATATCGAAGATTCAAATGGTTTAATGGAACTTAAAGGAATGCTTAATATCCCGCTTATCTATGATGATATATATATATATTCTTACGTCTTTGAAGATGATGTTAAATCAAGTAATCGTGGAGGTATCACACTTAAAAAAGATATTAAAAATGGAGATGGTGAGGTTATCACTAAAGGAGCAACAACAATATATTTAGACATAGCTAAAGCCGCTGTTTCACAAGCTTTTAATTACACTAATCATACAGGAAAAATTTTTACAACAGCGCAATTCAAAACAAAAACTAACAGCTATTTAATACAAACTATGAGTAAGATAGATGAGGATAAAGAACTTTTAAGAAGATCTAAAATTTGGAATAGAAAAGAAGGAGAAGAACCATTCGGCATTGTAGGAATTAAAATGAGTGTTTCTGATATTCCTTTTAAAGTTGTTAACGATAATATTGAAAGATTAAATGAAATTTTAAAAATTTTTGGTTTTGTAGTTGCACAATGTGATATTACATACGATCAAGCGGGCACCCTAGATCGTAATGCTTTGTATGATGCATTTTTAAACAATGGAAACACAAGAGAACAATTTGATATTCGAAGAAGTATGGAAAGAGATGATGAAGAAGATGAAGAAGAAGAAGAAGCTATTGATGGAGTTACAGAAGAAGAACTCTATGTAGATTATTGTGAAAAAGATATTTTAATAAATTTAAAACAAGAAGAAAAAAAATCTGGACGTAACATTTTAAAATATGTTACGTTTTACAAAGATCATCCAATACGTTGTAAGTACTACAACAAGATAGTTTCAAACTTCGAAGCTGGTAATACTCAAGAGAAAATGGGTGTACACCTTGCAGAATATGCATACAATCATCAAAGTCCATATTTAAAAAAAGTTTTTAATCATCCTGATGTTATAGAACATGGATTAACACGTTTTGAACTTTCATTTTGCCCTTCCTTAAAAGACAAGATAGATGGAGGAAGTTTAATTATTAGAGAGTTAAAAAAGATACATAATTTAAAAATTTTTCACAGTCAACCAAAAGCTAAACAATTTGAAAAGTTGAGAGATGCAATTACTAAAACCTGTTTAATTTGTGATAAAACAGAAAAAAAAATATGTATGGTGTGGTATGGTTCAACTCTAACACATAGGATTGCCTGTGTAAATTATGATATGAATAAAAAAGGAAAAGAAGAAACTGAAGAAGAATATTTAAAACGTTATGAGAAGGCTAAGAAGGAAGCAATGAGTGATTTTGGTTTTAACAACTTAGTAATTAATGTTATTGAATTTGAACATGATGAAAATGATAAAAAACGATTTCGCTTTTTAGAACCTAAAAGTTATGCAAGAAGAGGACCAACATTTATAGCTCCTTTAAATTTTCCAACAAAAAATTATGGAGAAAAAGAAGATTTACCTGATATTAAAGATGTTTGTCCACATTCAGATAATATACAATTTGAGTTTAGAAAAGTAGCGGTTACCCATTCAATAGGTGTACGTCGAATTTTAAACAAACCTATGAAATTAGAACGTTCTTTTATCATTTCATTGTATAGTAGAGCTAAAAGAAAAGAATTATTTACCATCCAAGAAAATGGGTATCTTTCTTATGAATGGTTTAGGAGAAACAAAGAAGAAAAGGAACGAATAGAAAAAGAAGAAAAGGAAAGAAAACGATTACTTGAAAAAGAAAAGAAAAATCTCGAAGTTTTAATGAAGAAACAAGAAAGAGCTGATGAAAGAAAGAAAACAATAGAAAAAGATTTTAAAACTACAAATCAGGGAGAAGTAATTAAAAAAATCAAAGAACATGGATTTATAAAATTATATGCTTTTAAAATATGTAAAAACCAAAATGAAACTATGAGAATACTTTTTACATATGGTAATACAGAAGAAAAAGGTGTTTGTTTTCCTACTAAAGTTTTAGATAATTGGTTAAGGTATGATTATGAAAAAATAGTTAAAGTATTTTTTAGAGAAGTTGAAACTAGAAAGAAAGATGGAAAATATTACTGTATGCCTATACATAGTTTAAGAATGCATATTTTAGAAAATGGTGATTTAACTTTTCTGATGGATAAAAAAAAATTTGTTGCCTATAAAACAGAATTTAAAAATGACTGGCAAAAAATTGTAAATGCTATTGAAAGATTTAAAGAAATAGAAGAGGAAATGGCTAAAACTCCTGAAACTTTAAAAAATCTACCTAAACCTAAACCTAGAGATGGAGTAAAACCAAAAGATTTAGTTGAAGTTGAAGCTGGTGAATATCTGGTAGACGCTTTTAGTGAATATTCACAAGGTAACAAGTTAAAAAGAATACTATACATTAAAACAGAAGAAGGAAGATATCCCGTTACTGGTTACTATCTACAGGATAAACTAGATGAAAAAATCAAAGATTTAACAAAGGTTGTATCTCCTTTAAAATTGTTATTGCTTCAAAGTGTAAGACATCCAATAAAAAAGAAACTTGATAGACAAGTTGAAATAGATTATGAAACAATTCAATCTTAATATGTTACTTAAAACATATTAAGATTTTTAAATATTTTAAACATTCTAATACTCCGGTCTTATCTCCTTTCCATCAGACTTAAACAGTAGTGTATTATCTGACAATACGACAGCGTAGGCCGTTGTATTTGCTGGTATACCTGTATGAAAAGTCATTTCTACCGTAATATTTGTTATAGCTGTTTTAAGAGTTGCCGACTGCTTCGATATATCAAAAACAAACAGTGGATATATATGTTTAAAATCTATCGGGTTAATTGAGAAATTAGAAACACAAGATGGAAGACCTGAAACCAGACATCTATACTCCATTGCTGCGTTGTAAGCATCTACATAATTGTTCTTATCAAAATCCATTGTAAAATCAAGGGCTGGATATCTTTTAACATTGTTTAAAAATATATGAAGCTCTCGAATATTAACATGATTAAAAGTACTCGGGTTTTCTGTTTGTGCTTCTCTTCTTCCCTCCTGAAAAGCAACAATAACAAACCGCGGCTTTTCATTGGCTGCCTTCGTTGTTAAATTCCATGTATAGCTTGTATTGGCAAGTGGAAGGTCAACACTGAAAACTTGCCTTCTATCAAAGTCTATTTTTATGTTAATGTTTTTTGACATGTCAGTCATTAAACTATTTAAATTTGATATTGAAGGTTTGATTATTGGAACGAACCAATACATATTATTCAGTGTTAACAAACCCGCATCGGTTGCCCCTGCTCTAAATAGCGGCTGGTTGTCATCTTTTCTTGTTAAAAACAACTCGTGCTTTATCCCATATATGATCTTATCGTAATCTTTACAAAATCCGAAAATATGAGACAATGGAATATTTATTGTAAAATATCCCTTTTCTGCGGTATCCTGGTATGATGACAATAAATACTGCTGCCTTCTTTTAAAACCCGGGTTACCAATTCCTGTCATTGCAACAATGTTTCCTAATTCATTATAATTTTTTTCATCCTTTGCCCATCCTTGAGCTAAACCCCGCGATCTGCTGAAATCTTCGGTATACTCCAACAACCCCAGCATTGTCGTGGCTTGTCCTGGAAAAAGTAGGGTTTCAATTTCACGGCCTCCCATTTCATAACGCACCTGATTAAAAAGATACATTAATCCATTGTTTGCTATTGTTATCAAGTCATTATTAGCGTAACTGGTGCCGTCGGCTTTTGTTACTCTTCCTTCAAATTGAATATATGAACGGTGAGGGTGTACAAAAATATCCCCGCTTTCAATACTAAAACGAATTTGTCCGGGTTGGTTTAGCATAGCGACACCCCCAGCATTTGGTGGATAGCGCCGATATTCGTATTCTTCGATTCCCTCATCTAGTGGCACCTCTTCACTCCAATCTAGAATATTTGAACTTGTCATTTTTTAATATGTTTTAATTGTTTAAGCCTTAAACATATTTTATACCTCTACCTGAAGAAATACTCGGCTTCATAACGGGGATAATATTCCCACCTGCCAAGTTTGAAATCTTACCCATCGCCATTTTTAAAAGTTTGTCTCCTCCTTTTTGTAATAGTGCCGGTCCGTGTTTCTTTGCTAGTTTTAAACCTTCTTGTTTGGCAAATTTTAAAGCCTTCGGTCCATGTCTTTTAAATAGTCTCTTCACCTTTTTAAAGGCATCTGTAAAAATGTTTGATCCGCCTTTTACATACCTTGGAACTATTGCTAATCTTCTGACATACATTTTAAGAAGAAATGTAATTCTTTAATATCTGATTTTTCTGTTGTCTGTTCATGGCTCCCATCCTTACTAATTCTTTACATATCTCCACCATCTCATTTCTTACTCCTGTATTACCAGCTTTAGCACCAGCACAGAGTAACTCGAGACGATCGGCAAGGGTTACCGGATTTGATGAAAGAAAAACGGTAGAAGGAGAGGGTGATTTAAGACCGCTCCCACTTTGTAAATCTTGTTTAATTTCGTCTGCTATAGGTTTTACTATATACTTCCATCTTGCTCCTGTTGATTTAATTGTATTGTTGTATTTATACGTCCCAGGTTTTGCTCCGGGAACTATCAAACTATTACTCGCCTTCATAATTTCCTTGTAATCATTCCATGACTCCGGAGATCTAACTTTTAAATCAGTTGGTGGATCATTAGAAAAAAGCAATTTTAATAATTCTGGGGTTTTCTTGTATGTTACCCCCTTGTATTCAACATCTCCTTCATAGATTTTTAAAGGAACCCCCGCTATTCTAACTTCAAATCCATCCTTCGTATCTTGTGTTTCAATAGTTTTAATTTTTGATACATCAAACCCTTCAATTAATCGTTGTGGTTTTGTTGTTGTTGTTTTGGTTTGAGTGGTAGATGGTAAAGCTTTTATAAGTTCTGAAGGAAGAGTTTTAACATCTTTTTTAATTTCTTGTAAAGGTTGAGTTACAGGTTTAAAATATTTACTTAATTCTTCAAGTCTCGTATAATCCCCTGTTTTTTCTGCGCTGTCTTTGGCTCTTAAATATCTCTTTAACTCAAGATACTTTTTAACTTCTTCGTTCCTGTTTCCAGGACTTTGTATTGTATAGAACGACATTTTTTTAAAGTTTATTGATACTTAAAATATATTAAGTAATTACTTAATACATTTTATTCTATATCATCTCAAACGACGGCCTCCTTTCCTCCATATTACTACATACACAAGAACAACTGAAAGAAAATTTAGGAACTTTTAAATTTAGAAAGGTTGAGGTGTTGGCTGGTTTCTTTCCACCAATCGGCGGAATTCCTCCCTTGCTTCCCTCTTCCCCCTTTCTATCAAATCGTTTTTTTCTTGTTCCTTCTTCTTTTTGTTTGTCTTGGTTCTTACTTCATTTTTTAGCTCCTTGTACTTCTCCAATTCCTCCATTATCAAAGCGAACTCTTCATGTGTTACCTTGTTGTCATTTATAGCGTGTGATATATGTGAGTTTACCGTATTCAACTTTGAAGTAGCCAGATGTTTAATTTCTCCGTGTTTCTCTGCCTTTGTTCTGGTTCTTCTTGTAAAAAATTTAAGTGATACGGCAGCCAGGCCTGAGACAAGAGCACAAGCCTCTAATGCTATTGTTACCGGTATCGCTACAATTGTTGAGAGTAGAGCAACGCCACCGGCTCCCAATCCTAAAGTTGCGATACCTAGCCCAGCCTCTACTCCATCAGCAACATTAGAATATTTTAAAAATTTCTTTTCAAGTCTTCCCCTGTCTCTAATCTCCTCTTCAAGGAACTTCTGAACATCTGAAATTTTAGTTAATCTGAAACTCTGCCCTCCGTCTTGCATTTCAATGATCGCAACCGGAGCAGTTGGATCAGGGCCGACAATATTAGGATAAATCCCACTCTGTCGATTATCATCTTTAAGCTCTGTCATTTTTTAATGGTTTTTAAATGTTTAAACTTTAATATATTTTACGAAACAAAACGGCGTACATTCAGGGATCACCACAGGATTTTTAGAAAAGTTGAACAACACCGTTTTAATGTTGTTTGTCTTCTTCTCATAATGAAAAGGATTTTTAAATTCTAAACTTTGTTTTATAGCATCAGTGGCGAACGTCAAAATCAAGCCATCAGAAAACATATATCCAAAGTTTAATCCGATTGTCTTTTTCTCCAGTGGCTCGAGTTTTAAAGTTTGTTGTGTGTATATCAACCAACAGGTACCCGTTTTTTTCAGTGAAGGATATTTTAAACCTTCTTCAGGTTTCCAATAAATCGTTTTAGGTTGTGTCATTTTTTAATATATTTTAAGTTATTAAATCAACAATTCCTTTAATGGCACCTGGTAGGATACCCGGTAAAAATCCCCCATGTTGAACTTGGCCATCTTGTACAAGATATAGGCCGTTTCCTCTATGTTTCATTTTTCTTAATGCTGCAACTAAACCAGCAGCGGGTAGCAGATACAAACCGCTCCCATCAGTTTCCAACTTTAACCCATGCCCACGTTTAACCAAATACATCCCATCACCAAAGATAGCATCTACAGCTTTCCCACCAGCGGCACCAACTGCCCCCTTTGCAAATGGTTTAACTACATTTTTTAAAAGAGGTTTAGCGAGAGGTTTTGCTAATTTAAGTGCCGTTCTTGCAAATCCACCCAAAAATCCGCCTTCTTGTCCCTTTCCAAAGATAGCAGGAAGAGCAGAAGCCCCAGCCAAACCAGCTAATCCTAAAAGTGGAAGAAGTCCCCCGTGTTTAGCGTTGTATCTAATTTGGGCATATGAAAGGGTAACCATTAAACCTTTACCAGCATTAAAAGCCTTGTTCATTCTATTAACTTGGCTTTTTGTAAAATAGAAAGTATCTCCACCATTAGCATCTTCAGGGTCGATACCCATTGTTGCTTTTGTCTTGTTCTTATAGGCATTAGCAATTTTATGCTTTTGATAATCAGAAAAATCAATGTTTGTTTTAATATATGTAGTTTTCGTCATAGTTTTTTATATGTTTTAAACGTTTAATTGATAACTTTTTTTATGTCTCTAATATGAAAACGCATAGTTAAATTTTCACCCCTCAAATCGATTAAATCCCCATCTTGATCGGTGAGAGTTGCTTTAATACTGTGTATATCATTCAGTATTATAGGAGTGTAAACTGGAAAAGGTGGGCGTTCCATAATCTTGTATCCAGGGTTTACATTTGGAAAAAACGTATGAACCGTTGTCCCCATTTGTCCTTTTACATATGAACCAGAGCATATATTAAGATTTACTAAAATACTATTTACATTTAAAATATTTACTACGTTCTCACTAACATGTATTTTTTTTTCTTCACCTAAATATTTTATAGGTCTAAAGCCTAAAACACGATTTAATGAGTTTTCACTAAAATCCACTTCATACCCTTCTTGTACTTCCATTAATGCTTTTAGTGTATTATAGTTTGCTGAAATATCAACTGGATATTGATCGTTAGCATCAATCAAACCCAAAAAATTAAATTTTTGTTGTATTGCTTTGTTAATATCTTCCAAGCCATACGACCCAATATCCAATGTTATGGTATGTATCTGATTGTTGTTTACATTTTTCAACCTGAAAGAATTAAAACCGGGTTTAATGTTTGGGATACTATAATACGTCTCAAGATTGACTAGAGCAATTTCACACGGTTTTTTAAGTCTTATTGTAGGGTTAAAATGTGTTGTAAACTCTGTTTTCTTGTCACTCAGTATAATTTGTATCGATGTCATATTTATTAAACAAAAAATTAACTAAAATATTTAAAAAAATTGATTGAATTTAAAAAAAAATATTGTATTAATAAAAATGGAAATGTTAACGCAAACGGAAAGAAATGAAATATCAAGAGTGTTAGAAATTAAAAAAAAACATTCTGAAAATGAAGATGGGGGAAGTGATGGAATAAATGATGAAGAAAATGTATATTTTAGTCGTTTTCAAATTGATTTTAAAAAAAGAGAGGAACCACCCAACTCATATATTAATCATCTTTTCCCAGTGTTTTACTATGAATGGAGCCGCAGACAAATAGAAGAACAACATTATCATCATACTATGTTTATTGATTTGTTACGTTTAAGAAGCACGTCTTTTACAAATGTTGGATTTGATGTTATTGATAAAACAAACAATACTACATTTAAACAACGTTTCACAGAATTGGATGAGATATTTAAAAAATACAGTTCTAATAGTATGAGTATGGTTTTTATCATACTCCACCCTTTAAATGTTGATGAATGGGAAAAAACAGATATTGAAGAATTTTTGGAAAATGATACAAAAGAGCATGATGATGACTTAACAATGCCTGAGTTGATGGAAAAATATCATGAATTATCAACTCAAGTTTGTAATATAGTTGAAGCACATGAAAGACTTGCAACACAATACAGAGATTTAAAAAAAGAAAATGAAGAATTAAAAAACAAGTTAAACGCTCAACCTTTGGATAAAAACGGACTTTCAGTATTTAAAGATGAAGAGTGTATCATATGTTTAAAAAACAAACCAAATATTCTTTTTTGTATTTGTGGTCATCTGTGTATATGTGATGAATGTGAAAAGATGACTTCAAACTCTAAATGTCCAAAATGTAGAACAGAAAATAGTATTAAAAGAAAAATTTTTTAATAAAATATGAAAACGGAACTTTTAAGTATTATAGACAACAAATTCATTCATTCAAAGAAAGAAGAAAATGAAAACGGTGAAATATATACACAATTGAAGTATAGGTTTAGATCCTGCCCCTCTGTCACGTATGAGTGTGCCGAACAATACCAAGAAAGGATTAAGTCGTTTTTGATGTATGAATGGAGCAAGAGGAAGGAAGAAAAAGAAACGTTTAATATGTGGGTTAGTTGTTTGGTTGTACAGAATCAATATATACATAAATACAACGATGTATTCTTGTTTGATGAGAGTGAAACACAACTAATAGAAAAAACAGAAAAACTTTTTAAAATTTTGGATCATTTCTATTTTCCAGATGTTGAAGTGTATTTTTTTGTAGAAGATGGAGATGAGAAGAGGGAGCCAAGGAGGCATTTAATAGAGGATGTAGTGAGGATGTTACAAGATGAATTTTTAAAGAGGTATAATTTTTATAGTGTTATAGAGGAGACAAAGGAAGATTAAAATATTGTATAATATGTAACCTATAGAAAGGTTAGATATTATTGTATGTGTGTTTAAAAAATGTTGAAGCCTTTGGGTAGATGATTTTCATTAAAATCTGGAAAGTGGATTTGTGCAGCTATAGTTATAAAAATACTTTGCATATCTTTCATACTTCTTTTAAAATACAGATATAGACTTGTACATTCTTCAAAATGTATAATTTCATGTTTTTCTAAATTAAAACATACCCTATTTTGTTTAAAATCGCTTGCACCAACTAGAAAATTTCTCCCAAACATAAATTCTTTAGTCCCTGAATTTTCAAAAATCCCAGTAGAAAGGTTTAAAGTATCTTGACTTACTCCATCACCCCTTCTTGCATCCCACTCACCAGTATTATACCTTAAAACTGCAAATAGAGGCTCTCTTTTGGGTAAAAAATTATTAGTTAATGATGTAAAAGTAAAAGAAATATTAAAAATATTTCCTTGAAATGGAATTAAATAATTTGGACTGATTTTTGTTTGTACTTCTGTTAAAACACCATTAACACGAACTTCATTATCTACTATAGCACTTTCATATTTTCCAAAATATACAATAGTTGGTTTTATTAGTTCATCATATTTATCTAATGGTAATCTCCCCCATGTTGTTCTTATTCTTTTGTTTGAATTTTCTACATCTTCCATTCCTATAATTGGGCCTTTTGCCTCTCCTCTTATCAAAATTATAGAAGTTCCTAAAAATTTATAAATTTTTTCTTTCGATAAATCACCAACTGTTTTTTCATCTACATATTTTTTAATTTCTTCCTCTTTTTCTTCCACTTTTTCTTCTATTTCATTTATCAACAATCTCACCCTATCCGTTTCAGTTTTCCTTTTTTTATCCTCATTTTTAAGCTTTACGATCTCTTCACTGTTTGTGTTTGCTTGATTTTTTACCTGTTTAACCCCGTCATCTACATATTTTTTTGTTGTTACATCTTTTTCATCAGATGGTGATGCTAAATTTTTTATTTGTTGTTTATTCATGTCAATTTCACCAGCTGCTAAAAAATGTCCGTTAAATTTTAAAAAAGAAGGATCCAAAAAATTATTTTTAATTTTAAAACTATAAAACTCTTTTTTAAGTATTTTTCTTAATTCTTCCTCATTGTTTTTTATTACATCATCTAAACTATTAAATTTGTTTATAATTGCTTCTAAAAAAATTATTAACATATCTTCAACATTGTTTAAAAAACTTTTAATTTCATCTATTGTTTCTTGATCTTCTATTTCATGTAATATCGGCTGTGATATAATTCTAATAATATTATTTACATAAACATTTACATCTCCAATTTTTTCTATTTCTTGTTTTAAATTTTTTAAAGAAAGAAGAAAATCAAAATTTTTAATAATTTTTTTAAGTATGTCTTCTTTATGACTTCTAAACACATTTCTTTTAATAAATTCATCTTCTTGTGATAAATTTTTATAATTTTCTTCTACTTTCTCTTCTACTTCTTTAATTTTATCTTCCACCAACACTCGCATCCCGTCCGTTTCTTTTTTCCTTTCTCTATCCTCCGCTTTAAGCTTTACAATCTCTTCATTAAATATTTTTACTTGATCTTCTGCTGTTTTAACTTTTTCATCTATATATTGTTTATTGACAGCATCATCATAAACTACAGGAGTTCCTAAATTTTTAATCCTATTACTATTCATATCTATAGCATCAATTGCTATAAATCCCCCATTCCTTCTTAACAACCCAGTTTCTATATTATTAATACTATTATCAACATATTTTTTATTGCTTGCATCACCCGCTGCTGTTGGATCTCCCAAATTTGTAATCTTCTTTGAATCCATATTAATCCCGTGAGTTGTTGTATAGTAACCGTTAGTTTTAGTAAACGGTGTCTTTTGATCTACATACTTCCGATTAGCTCCATCTCCTGGATTTTCTGGATCTCCAACATTAATTAATTTCTTACCTTTCATATCTCCAAAATCGGCATCGTTTCCATTTCCTGCACCTCCTCCGGGTTGTAATCTCGCAACTCTATCAGCTGCATTTTTTGCTTCCTTTGCTTCATCTTCCACCTCTTTAATTCGATCTTCAAAAAATTCTTTCATTTCATCAACATATCCCTTACTTACAACATCGGTAAGCTCTACAGGATCGGGAACATTTCGTATTGACTTTTGTCTCATGTTGATATTCCCCCGAGCATTAAAAGTTTTTTGATTTCTTGTATTAAACGGTTGGTTTTTCTCAAGTTCTGTTTTAATTCTGTCTAACTCAGCGGGATCAACTCCAGCAGCTGCGGGTTGAAGATTAGCCGTTTTTTCTTCTATAACCTTTAACGCTTCATCCGCTACTTTTTTTAACTCTTCATCCACGTACTTCTTACTCGTTGCTTCCCCTGCTGCTGTCGGTTCTTTCAACCCTCCCAATTTCTTCCTCCCCAAATATATATGATCTTTAGCAACGAATCCCCCATTTTTTCGTTCCCATACATTAGCCTCATCCACATATCCCACGGTTGCCACATCTTCCGGCAAATCAGGAAACCCAACATTTTTTATCTGGAACCCCTTCATGTCAATCTTGTTCTTTGCTTGAAATTCCCCATTGTCAAAACTGAAAGGATTGTTAGCTTCTAATTTTCTCCTTCTGTCCTCCGTTAATGTGTCAACATATATTTTATTGGCGGCGTCCTTCTCTTCTACAGGCATCGGGAGGCCTTCAACTTTAAAATTTAACATGTCAATGCTTCCCCTTGCTTTGTGTTTGTCTGTATTGAGATAAAACGGATTGTGAGCTTCTAAGCTTTGTTTTACATCATTAGCCGTAATATCTGTATATAGCTTATTGGATACTTCACGATTGTCTACGGGCATCCCAACATTTAGCAGTCTGTTTTCATTCATGTCTAAATTTTTAACAGCGGCGTAACCCTGTCCTGGTATTCTTCTAAAAAACGAATGACCCTGACTACTATCTACATAATTTTTTGTTACGGCGTCTTGTCCATCAACAGGATCAGGAAGATTTTTTATAAAATTTCCTCCTAAGTCAAGATTACCGGATAATTCACCTCCATCAAGTTTTAAAAAGTTTTTAACAATGAAAGGAAGGGCAACCCCTCCCTCTTCACTACTTTCTTTTTTTCTTGGATCTCCAAATTTTGAAACTCTGCTATATGACATTTTATAGTAATCCTTTTTCTTTTAAAGCCATTAAATGATTTACTACTGGTTGGATGTGGTAACCCTTGTTTAATTTTTGTAAGACATGAATACATAGATGTCCACAAATTACAGTCTTTGGATCTTGTATTTGATCAGATGAATACAAAATCGGACTTTTCATATATTCCTGAAACTCAAGAGGAGGAGGCAATCCATAACTGTCAAAATAGAATTTAAGCTTTTTGTTTCGATGCCAACAAGTCCAGTGTGTACCGGGGCCTTCCGAGTCATCGAGATTTAAAATTCCACTTTCATACATTTGGGGAGTGTTTGGTAAATCATCACGTGAATACACACCACGCCAACCTTTGAGATTTTTACATATGTCTTCTAACTCGAAGTTAGTTAATGATTTAATAGGGAGGGATTTAACAGTATTGGTAAACTCTAACCCTTTAGCTGATTGTTTTTTTGTTTCTTTCTCTTGTTTTTCCCTTACCGCTTTTCTTTGTTTCTTTTCTTTCTGTCTGGTTGCTTCTTTTCTTACCGATTCCATACCAAGAATAGCATTTTCTTTAATCCTTGGTTTATTGTCACCCATCCAATCTTGAAATTTAAAACGTGTTTTTTGTAGTTCTTGTCTATAGAAGGCTCCCGTAATATGGTGATCTTTAGCATCGGATAAATAGTATGTTGTGGGGATCGTACTTTTAATCTCACGAATTTTAAAAATCTCTCTTGACCAGTTAGCTGTAAATCCTTTTTCAAATCCTTCTGCTTTTCTTCTTGGTATCCGAACCAGATCACCAACTTTTAACGGTGTCTTTTGTGTTGTATGATCAGCTCTAAACTTTTTTGGTTTAGCATTTTCATAAAATTTTTTATAAATTTTTTCCTCATTCTCTTTTTTACTCGCTTGTTCTGGTGTATACTGATCTTTAAAATTTCTATGTGGTGTATTGTTGTAATCTTCCACCATATCCTGTAAATGAGGTAAATAGTCTGTTGTATTGTTGTCTGTCATCCATCTCCCTATTCTATCTTTTAAAGTTTTAATCCATCGTTCAGCAATTGAAGCCTTATGTTTCCCTTCTGTATGAAACAACTCAATTCCTTTTAATCTTGTCTTTTCTTCCTTTGCTCTTTCTGGAAACAAAACAGGACATAGATTTTTTAAATGATTAGTTAAAGCTCCTTTTGTTTTCACATACAACCGACAATTTGGACATTGAAAATTTGTAGGTGGGTTTTCTTTTTCTTTTGAGCTGTCTATTAATCCGATAAACTCACCCCCTCTATCTGTCCATAATTTTTTAGGTCTTCTATCTGACTTCTTAAAAATATCCTCAAAAGCTTTAACTACATTGTTTGACTGTCTGTTTTCTAGTTGACGAAGCCAACCATATCTACTAAACACATCAAGAACAACTAAGAAAATATTTAAATTACCTATCTGTTTTTCTGAGGCTGTCTGTCTTTCACCTCTTGCTTCTTCTTGTTTTAAAATTTCTTCGATGCCTTCCGTTTCTCCAACTTTAATTTTTTTAGGCATGAAAGCTAAATCTGCCGTCCATGTATCATCTATGTTTTTAACTACAACACGACGAGTTGGAAAATGACGGCGGAGGGGACGGTGTAGTTCATCAGATAAAGTTACGAGCAACTTTTTTTTTTACCTGTTCCATCATTTAATCCCATACCGAAACGTTTTTTTAATGATATAGCCGGTGTTATCACACCTCTAGCAATTTTTTCTGATATAGTGGGGTTATTGATTCCTTTCAACTCATTTAAAAGCTGTCCATCCCCTATATTACGTGTCTTTGTATCTGGATTTTTTCTATAAAAAATATCATGTCTCATACATGCCTCATCAACTCGGTTTATAGGTTTACTGTTTTTCTTTGGTGTTAAATCTGGATTTAGTCGTTTGTTAAGTTTGGTGCCTGGACCGCAAAAGTTGTAACCTGGGAGATCCATCTCAACGGGAACCGATTCTATAATTTTGTTAACGATACCCTTGCCCTTTTTTTTTTTACCAGCACTTGAACCCGGTAAAAACTGGGTCTTTTGTGTTCCACATATTGAACACTTACCTCTAAGAGCGGGCCGCCCATTTTTCATTGTTGTCTGTGTTTCATTTGTGGTATCTGTCTTTTTTCGACACTTTACACAATAAATTAAAGTCATAATGTTACGTTTTTTAAAAAAAATTAAATTGTTAAGTAAAAAAAAATATTAAAAAATGGAAGGGAAAAATACAAATATTACCGCAGTTAAAGGATTTAAAGAAGAAGTAGAGGATGATTTTAAATATTATGAGCAAATACTAGAAAGTACAATAATTGACGTTTATGAATTGTTTGATACGATAAATGAAGAAGAAGAAGAAAGGGGGATCATAGAAGACGCAGTAGATGATTGTGAAGAAATATTAAGAAAAATGAAGGTTTATGTAACATATATTAAAACATTAACAAGAGCAGAATATTACCCAACTTATAGTGAAGATTGGCATGAATTGAAGTGTGAGATGGGAGATGCTATAATGTGCCTTGATCATCTAATAGATACCAAGGGAAAGCTTGAAGAAGAAGAAGATTAAAAAATTTTTTAATTTAGTTAAAAGTTTTCTAAATTAAGAAATTAAGAAATATGGAAATTAAAAATTACAGCTGTAACTTAAACAAGACAAAAAGAAAGAACAACCAGATGTTACCAAGGAGTATCAGAGGTTTGATTATAGGAGAAAGTGGATGTGGTAAGACTACAACACTTTTAAACCTTCTTCTTCGTCCCGGTTGGTTAGATTATGATCATCTATATATATTTGGGAAGTCAATGAAACAACAACCAGAATATATACTATTAAGGGAGGCATTCGAAAATGGACTTTTAAAAGAAACAGTTGATGGGATATTTGAGAATATGCAGGAAATAGAAAACCGCGAGATTTCACGTAAAGATGTAATTGAAGAAGCTAAAGAACAACAAAAAAAGAAAAAGAAGGGAACCGTGGTAACCCCTTGTTTTAATGAAGAAGATGACCAGGTTCCAGACCCTCGTGAATTGAGTAACACAAACAAAAATTTAATGATTTTTGACGATTTGTTAAAGGAGAAACAAGACATACCTGAGAAATACTATACAAGAGGGAGGCATAGTAATACAGACTGTTTTTACTTGTCTCAATCTTTTTTTAGTTTGCCCCGACATACTATACGGGGAAATTCAAATTTTATAATTTTGTTTGATTTACCAGATAGGGATATCATGAATATTTATACAGACTATGCAAGCAGAGATATGACACTGGAAGAATTTAAAAATTTCTTGTATACTTGTTGGGCTGAACCATATAGTTTCGCTGTAATTGATAGGTCAAG
Organism: Tridacna gigas; assembly: GCA_945859785.2. Taxonomy (NCBI): domain Eukaryota; kingdom Metazoa; phylum Mollusca; class Bivalvia; order Cardiida; family Cardiidae; genus Tridacna; species Tridacna gigas. Next base: position 71,007,046 of record OX244033.2, on the reverse strand, counting down.
TCCTAGAGACCAAGGAAAATATAGGCATGGATTCGGGAGGTTTTACGTTCCGATATATGAACCAGAACAAAATTTTCAGAACTATTAAAAATGAAAAATGAAATATATATTTTATCGATGTTCTGATAAAATATATCTATAAAAATATAGAAATCGTCAAATGGAAAGTAACAATGAAATCAACAGTGTTAGAATCATCCCAACCCATCCGAAAGATATTAAACCAAAACGGTTTAATCCCTCCCCTTTTTAATAGTATTAGATTTTTTTAAATATTTTCAAAAATATTTAAAAAATACAAAACACAAACAGACAAAGCACACAATAAAAAATATATATACCATGGAAGAACTCACCTACATATTTTTAAACATCTCACTCTGCTAAAGCTATACTATCTTCTTGAAGTTGTGAAAGTTGTAAACTTTCGTATTCTTGGTCTTCTGTTTCACTGTTAGAATATCCATTAACTAGAACTTTAATAACCTTGATACTCAAGCCACTATGTGTTGTTTGAAGTCTACCATTAACGAGGCTTTCTTTTCTCCACAACCCGGTAACCTTCAAAGTATAGACGCCTGAAGTAATCCGGTCATACATGAAATCAACATTTTGTAAAGGTCGTATACTTTTAATACCTCCCTCATTTACAACAGTTGAGAAGAAAGAATTATTAAACTTTTCAAGGTCTATTTTACATTTTACAAATCCATTTGTTACATATGATTGAAAAACTCCTTCTAGTTGGTAGGCGTCATTAATCAAATCCAAATATTCAGGGTCGAACCTTTGATACAACCCAGTTAGAAACTGATCAAACATATCACTTAGCTCAATATTAATATATTTGTTTTGTCCAAAAGTTAGAAGTGTTGGTTTGCCTTCTGGAGTCTTACTTACAATATTTGTATATATCCCAGTCTTACCATTTTGTCGGATATCACTGAAAAATATTTTATCTGTCTTCTTCTCGCCCTTAATAGCATTCTCTGGGCCGAGAGTGTAAACTATAGAAGGGACGGGAGAAGGGGCAGGAGTTGGGGGAGTGTTTAACTCTGTATTCTTCTTTTTTGTATCAACGTTTTGATTTTTTGGCATCTTTGTTTTTTAATTAAACAAAAATTACTTAATTAAAATTATGGCGCAGAATTTTAAATATATAGTTAAAAACGGAGTGGTAAAAATGGTTAAAACATCGGATCCAACTCCTTCAATTGGTACATCAAGAAGTTTAAACAATATTGTGAAAGCAAAAACAACGGTAGGTAAAACATCATTAAACGGATATTTCAAACAAACATTTTTAGAGGTTCCCCAATTTTCAACAAGTGTAAATCTTGAAACTTACATTTCAAAGTTTAAACCTTCTGCTGGTTTGTCTTTGTCTAAAAATGTGGGATACAAGGCTATACTTTCAGTATGTGCCAAGATGACAAACAACGAACAAACTAAAAAATTCTATTTTAACTCTTCGCCTCATGTTGTCACTCTTCTAAACAACAAACAACAATTAATTAATACTATGATACAAGAAGTATTAAATAGTTTTTACAAACAAGATTTTGAGGGTAGCGGTTGGACTTTTTTAAATTTTGATGGTGTAAGTATCAACTATGGAAAGTACAACCCATTCAGAGGGGGATGTGGAAACAACAAACTCCCACAGTGGTTAACGTCAAAGCACGCGTTGATTTGTATAATTTCCGGAGATGATAAATGTTTTTATTGGTGTATACTTCGACACTTCAACCCAATAAAAAATGACAAAGGAAGGGTTACCAAAGAATTAAGAAAGATACAAAAAGAAGACCCTAACCATTACGCCAATTTTTCAGATGTTAATTTTCCAACTTCAGCTAATGATCTTGAACTGTTCCAAAACCAAAATCCAAATATTCATTTAATAGTTTACGGTGTTGACAGTGTTAACAAACGCACGCCTGTGATATTTGACGGAGGGAGTGGAAGGAAAAAATGGGGAAAAGAAAAAATATATTTATTGCTACATGAAGAACATTACTATCTTGTAGGTGATCTTTCACGTCTTCTTTCTTCTCAACTTTCCCGTCATCATGGACGTTTACACTTTTGTTATCAATGCCAAAGAGGTTTTAAAGATGAAGATGTATTAAACAATCATTTAAAAAATTGTTCAGATAGTACATTAATACAACTACCAGAAGAGGATGCCGAGGAGAGATTCATACAATTCAAAGAAAAACCAGACGACCCGCCAAACATTACGGTATACTTCGACTTTGAAAGTTTTTTAATTCCGTTTAAAGATGAAGAAGGAAACAAAACACAAAAACACGAACCCAGCGGCTTTTGTTTTGTTGTTGTCTCTAGTGATGAAAAAATTTATAAAAGTCACAAGGTTTCATATGTCATACAAAAGAAAGGGGAGGATATCGCGGGGATATTTGTTAAAAAATTAATGGATGTGGTGATCGCTGCCAATGAAACATTTTTAAACATGGGGAAATCTTCAAAATTAACCCCTGTTCTTTGTCATAATTTAAGCGGATATGATGCCCACCTTTGTATTTTAAAACTTGCTGCGTATCCCGGTCATCTCTCTGTGTTACCATCAAATGAAGAAAAATATATATCTTTTAGTAAGTATTGCTTCATTAGCAACAAACAACACGAAGTACGATTTTTAGATAGTTTTAAATTTTTGTCTTCCGCTTTGTCTCAGCTTGTAAATGATACACCAAAAGACAAACAGAATTTTAAATATACAACTTCTGCTTTTCCTGGTGTGTCGTTGGATGTGTTAACAAGTAAAGGTGTTTATCCGTATGAATGGATGGATGGATTTGAAAAAACAAAATTTACCAGGCTACCCCCTATACATAATTTTTACTCTTCACTTAAAAAAGAAGGGATAACCGAGGAAGACTACCAACACGCTTTAAAAGCTTGGAATGTTTTTAATTGTCAAACAATGAATGACTACCAACTTAAATATTGTGAGTTGGATGTTTTTTTATTGGTTGATGTAGTGGAGAACTTCAGAAAACTTAACTTTGAAGCCTACGGATTAGATCCTATAGTTTACGGCTATACTTTACCTGGGGCGTCTTGGATGAATATGTTAAAATTCACAGAACAGAAAATTGTACTCATTACTGACCGTGACACTTATGAAGACTTTAAAAAAGGGGTTAGAGGAGGCGTTTCTATGTGTGTCTGTCGGTATGCTTCAGCCAATAACAAGTATTTAAGTGACTATGACCCAAACAAACCGAGTAACTTCATATTCTACATTGATATGAACAACCTTTACGGGGATGCCATGAGTGAAGAGTTGCCGTATGAGGTAGAGAGGAAACTTAGAAAAGATGAATTAAACAAATGGCAAAAATTCCCGTGTGCCGTAGTTTGTGATTTAGAGATACCGAGAGACAAGAAAGAATATTTTAAAGATTTTCCACCTTGTCCGGAACATGTAACAATTAACGGAGTTCAAAAGCTTGTAACAAATTTAAGAAACAAAAAAGAATATTTAGTGTATAGTGAACTGTTAAAGTATTATGTAAAGCTTGGAGTAAAGATTACAAAGATACATAGAGGATATGTTTTAAAAACGTCTAAATGGCTCGAACCATATATTACAAACAATACAAAGAAACGAGGAGAGGCAAAAGAGGCATCTAAACAGGATTTTTTTAAAAAATCAATTAATGCTATATATGGGAAGACAATAGAGAACCCAGAAAAACGTACAAATGTTGTAATAGTCAACACAGAACAAAGAGCCGAGAAACTTTTAAAAAGTCCAGAGTATACAGGATTTAAAATATTTAGTGAAGATTTGGTAAGTGTTACAAAAAAGAAAACCGTGGTTAGAGCTAACAAACCTATATATATTGGGTTTTGTGTTTTAGAGCTAGCGAAGTTAAAAATGTATCAGTTGTTTTATGACTATCTTAAACCTAAATTTGGAGATCGTGTAAAACTGTTGTATACTGACACGGACAGCTTCATATTGGATATACAGAGTGAAGATATTTATGAAGAGATGAAAGAAGATATTAATGTGTGTTTTGATACATGGAAATATCCGGAAAATCATCCGCTTCATTCAATGGCTAACAAGAACAGACTGGGATTTTTTAAAGATGAAACAAAGGGAAAACCAATAAAAGATTATGCTGCTACCTGTGCTAAGTCATATGCCTATAGAGTCGAAGACAAGGGTGAGTTAAAAGAAAACTTAAAAATTAAAGGTGTGGTTGACTGTTGTATTAACAAAGATATAGAGTTTAAGGATTATCTAAAATGTATATTTGAACAAGAGGAGAAGCATGTTAAATTTTTAGGATTTAAAAGTTCAAGTCATCAAGTGTATACAGAAAAGTTTGATAAGATAGCATTGAATCCATTGCAAGATGTGAGGCATGTTTTAGAAGATGGAATTAATACGGTGCCGATTGGTTACTTCTCAGATGAGGAAGATGAAGAAAATTAAAAAAAAATATTTTAAGAAAAAAAAATATTTTTAAAAAATATGACGAGTGAAACGCAAAAAGTTGATATTATAGGAGATGAGTTTTTAAAGGAAATCTTTAAGGAAAAGGAGGACCTGATACAATCAGCTGTAATTAAAAGAGCGGGGGAAGCTTTAAAAAAGAAAGTATACGAACAGTTTAACAAAGATATTTTTAATCTAGTAGAACATGGAAGCACCCAGTATAGGTTAAACCTAGAAAGAAAAAATATTTATGAAATGCCAGAGGATGAAGTCAGAGCATTGTTTAATACTTGTTTAATTCATAGTATCGCAAGCTTTGGAACTAATCTTTTAATAGGGGGGCAGCCTATAGTTTTAAATTAAGCGCAAAAAAATACTATTTAAAAATGGGAAAAAAAAAGACGGAAGTTAAAAAAGAGAAGACAGAACAGGAGATAAGAGACGAGGAGAGAAAAGAAAAACTAGAAAAACAAAAAGATAAATTTTTAGAATGTTTGAAAAGTCTACATGAGTTTCAAGAAAAATACATTAAAAAAGGGGAACCTTTGATATTAAAAGAATAATGTATATATATATGATAATATATATACATTTTAATAATATTTTATGTTTTTTAGTATTGTTGCATGTGTTCAGTTGCGGATGCGGTGCGCTTAGCGATTAGAGAGTAAGATAGAGAGTGCAAACGCAAAATTATGAATTGTTGGGTATGTGTTAATGTAGGGAATGTATAAATAACAACATTTTGTTTTTTTTTTGTTTTTGTTTTTTTTGTTGGTTTGTTTGTTTCTCTCTGTTTTGTTCTGGTTCTTAACGATTCGCTGCGATCCGCCCCCGTTTCGCTGCTTTAGCCCACAAACCCACAAACCCACGACACTCGAGGCATTCAATATTTCGACGATTGCCGGGAATCGCTTTGATTAAACAAGCTAAAAAGCTAACAAGCTAACAAGCTAACAAGCTAAACCGAGAAAACCGGGAAAAGCTGGGAAAACCGAGAAAACCGAGAAAACTGAGAAAACCGAGGCAACCGGTCAGTCAGTCAACCCTGTCAGTCAGTCAACCCTGTCAGTCAGTCAGTGGATGGGTGGGGTGGATGGGGTGGAAGTGTGGGGGGTTGCAAGTGCATGTGATGGGTGTAAACTCCAATGAAATGAAGTCCGACGAAATGTTTTTTTGTTGGTTTGTTTGTTTCTCTCTGTTTTGTTCTGGTTCTTAACGATTCGCTGCGATCACCCCCCCCCGATTCGCTGCTTTAACCCTCACACTCAAGACACTCGAGGCATTCAATAATTCGACGATTGCCGGGAATCGCTAGGGTTAAACAGGTAAAACAGGGCTAAACCGAGAAAACTGAGAAAACCGAGAAAACTGAGAAAACCGGGAAAACTGAGAAAACTGGGAAAACCGGGAAAAGCTGGGAAAGCTGGGAAAAGCTGGAAAAGCTGGGAAAAGTTGGGAAAAGCTGGAAAAGCTGGGAAAAGTTGGGAAAAGCTGGAAAAGCTGGGAAAACTGAGAAAACTGAGAAAACCGAGACAGCCGAGTCAGTCAGTCAACCCTGTCAGTCAGTCAACCCTGTCAGTCAGTCAGTCAGTCAGTCAGTCAACCCTGTCAGTCAGTCAACCCTGTCAGTCAGTCAGTCAGTTAGTTAGTTAGTTAGTCAACCCTGTCAGTCAGTCAACCCTGTCAGTCAGTCAGTCAGTGGTTGGGTGTGGTGGTTGGGGTGGAAGTGTGGAGGTTGCAAGTGCGAAAACTTTGAGTGCGAAAAAATGTTTTTGATAGCCGGGTTATTTATACATTCCCTACATTAACACATACCCAACAATTCATAATTTTGCGTTTGCACTCTCTATCTTACTCTCTCATATGTACCTTCAATCTTATCACTGGAATTAAAACAGTTTTATCACTGGGGCTTATTATGTAATACAAAATGTTGTTAGAAAGACTATATGGAAATGATATTGCTATACAAATCAAATGTTAAGTTTTTGAAATGGTTTAAATTCCAGGCACAAAATTATAGTGGAGAAAAACAGCCAAAAAGGAAATAGAAGGCATACATTGAATTTTATCATGCCATGAACAAGATGTTAAATAAGCAGCCATCCACATCCACACCTCGTGTGCAACGTAAACGACGGAGATTCACTTTGGATCCAGATGAAATCCCAAATGGCTTGAGAAATATCAACAAGAGCAGCGCCGGATGCATGATGAGTGCATAGCATTGGAAGAAAGGCGTGTTACTGCTCTGAGAAACAGTGAAGTGCAGGGACCTTTTAAACAATTAACAAATAATTAATCATTTTTATAAAGATAACTGAATTATATTAATTACTTTGATAAATAGCAAGTAATCATAATTGGAATTTATTTCAACATTTCGGTATTAATCATAATTATTTCTTTTCAAATAATTGAACCCAAGTCTGCTGCCTGGATACTTATGAACTACCAGAAATAGTATCCTGTCACCGGCTGTCTTGTCATAATTCTATCCTTGCATAATAGTATTTTGCTGTTGTCTGTTGTTGCATGAGCTGTTGTATTAGCCTCACAAATGTCCACATTTGATTGACAATGGAAAACATTGTACAAAAGAAACCATTACAACTCTTCGCAATTACTACTTCCTAGAGATACACGCTCAAAGCTTAAAGCTTAAAAGGAACCGTATTCACTCGTATCAGGTGGAGCCAAATTCTGTGACTTTCTTACTTATATAAAACATGTTAATTGAAAGGATCATTCCAGATGAAAACTGCTTCAAGGCTATCTTATCAAAACTTTGTGACATATACATGTATGTGAAACATGTTCAACTTATGAAAACCTAATTGTTTCTGAATCTACTTGAATAAACTGTGTTAATTTCTGTTGAAAATTACACATGTTTTATTCATTTTGGTTAATCCTCCACAGTTTGACATTGTTAAAAAAAAAAAAAAAAAATCCCCCGATCTGTCTGTGATTCGAACTCTCTATTTTCCGACCCGTAGTCCGATGCGTTACCAATAGACCATTCACCCAGGCAGGGGAAGTCACTACCGGTAGCTAGCCCCGCCCCCACATCCCTTTTTTGGGAGACAGCAGAAGCCTTCGACCACGAGGTCTTGGAATGCCGGGAGATTTCACAAAGTCAACAAAGGCACGTTGATAAGAAAACAGAAGAAAAATGTCAGATTACACATCCGATGCGAGCGCAAGCCACCCCAACGACAGAGACTTTGATCCCAGACAATTCTGTGAGAACTGAGTCTTCAGATGAGGAAGATGCCAACCCTAAGCCGGAGAAAATAATCAAAACTATGCCAAGGTCACCGGGAGGGGTAAGACCGAGAATAAGATCTAGGAAGCCATGCCCCCTGTGCGGGAAGCACGTTTCGAAAGTAACGCAGCATATCAGAACAACACATAAGTACACAAAAACTTCTGCTGACGATTTAAGGACAAAAACCCTACAAGACACCAGAACGAAGTCCGGAAAGCACAGGTTTAGTTGTGGGAAGCCTGGATGTTACTTCAGAGCCATCCAGGCATCTGAGGAAGGTCGACGGCCTGACAGGACTAAAACTAGCGTTGGCCAGGGGAAGGATGACCACCACAAGTTCCCGTGGGAAAGGTTTGTATGTTACTAACCCTCTACAAGGTTCACGGTTCTAACCCCTTTTCTTTTTCAGGTTCGAACCCCACTAATTTCTCTGTCTAATATATCATTCCTTCTTATTTTCAGCCGTGGACCTTCCACCAGACCCCCAACTGGACCTGCAGAAGCCCCATCAGCAGCCCTAGCCCCAGCCCCAGCAGCAGCCCCAGCTAACCCTACCCCAGCAGCAGCCCCTGCAGCAGGCGAACACATATCAGAATAGTTGCAGGAACATTAAAAGCAGAGAACGACACTTTGAGGTGCACAGTGAGTGGTTTTCCTTGGTTTTGCAGAGATCAGACCACATACATGTAGTCTGATCTTACTCTAGTTCATGTTTCTTTTTCTTTCAGTGTTGACAACAAATAATAACTGCTCATGTTGTTCAATGTGTCAAAGATTAAAGTATCATGATAGTTAATTTATTTTTTGATGTATCCAAAATAGTTATAGTGCTCCCACTGTCAATCCTTAACCCTTTCCCAAACAAGCCCTGGTTTTCACGTGTCTGCAGTACAAGTCTTTTGAAAACACTGTGGGAAAAGGAGAAACTGCTCGTAACGAGCAATTTCTCCTTTTCCCACAGTGTTTTCTACCCTTTTTGAGAATTTTCTACCATTTTCATCAAATTTGAATATTGTCGTAAGCAAACTCTTTCAATTTGGACCAGTCCAAAATTTGTCATTTGGGAAAGGGTTAAACACCACTGTATTTGATAAGCGTTTGATACATTATGTTTAGGAGCTCGCACTTCCTTCAGCAAGCGCTCCTGTTCTCACTTTGTTCACACACCATTAACTCGTTGACCCTATGTGACCCAATTTCGCCCTTGTCCGAGATTTTATCCAGACAAACATTCTAAGTTTCATGAGCATCAGGCTGAAAATGTACCCTCTAGAGTGCACACACGTGCACACAATTTTTTTTTCTAAGATTTGGCCCTGTGATCTACTTTCTGACCCAACATGAGCCAATTCTGAACTTGTCCGAGATTATATCCAGACAAACATTCTGGGCAAGTTTCATGCGTATCAGACTGAAAGTGTGGCCTCTAGAATGCACACAAGCTTTTTCTAACATTTGGTCCTGTGACCTATTTTTGACCCCACGTGACCCAATTTCAAGCCATGGAAAGAAGTTAAGATCTGGCCTAGCTAGGAGCTTGTTAGATATCTCACTTTGCAGGAATTTAAAAGGTATTTTCTTAAGACCAGAGTTATGATGTAAGGCACAGAATGCTCTAAATTTCAACAGAAAAATCAAAGCGCTGACGCACTGAAGGCAGCGGGTTTGTGCCAGCTACAGATCTTGCTTACCAGCATTTTCTCCCATTCCTACAATGTTTGTAAAGAATTATGTTCTAAGGGTCGTTAAAACTTGAGATTGTGTTGTACAAGTAAATGCATAATATAATTTGCAGTTATAACTACTTTTAACTCTTTACCACTCAATGCCGACTTCTAACAACCTTGAGAAAAAAGCCTTGTGAAAACAGTCTGGGAAAGGAGAAAATGCTGGGAACCAGCATTTTCTCTATTCCACAATGTTTTCTATCCTATAAAATAAAACTTGTACCATTTGAGCCACAATGAAATTGTCGTCTGCAAATGCTTTCAGTTTGAACACAGCTGAAATTTTGCCGTCTGCCAAAGGCTTAATGGGTGACTTTTCGTGTAACATCGCCTGTCATAGCCGAATCCGTACGACTTTGGCGATAAAAGGCGATGTTACACGAATCCCATTACGATGCCCTATGCTCAAAATTCATCATGCAAACAAACACCGACAAGAAAAAGTCGATGCAAAGAATCAAAGTCGCCGCAAATTTTTTTATTTAATGCTTCAAGAAAGCCAGGGCAAATAAGTAAATGTCAGTTTTCATCAGCAGAATTTTTAACACATTATGAAATTGATGTGACTGTGAATCTATATCAAAAGTTGTCTTCTGTTACAGTATCTAATACCCTCGCATAGCGCTCTCTGAACTCTTTTCCAAACGAAAAATATCAGACTCTTCCAAATTCAAAGAGTTGACAGACGACAATTTAAAAAGCTGCAAAAATGGTAGAAAATTCGCTAGTAGTGGGGGGGGGGGGGGGAGTATTTGTTAAAGGAGAAATTGCTTATAACGAGTAATTTCTCCTTATCCAACATGTTTTTCCAAAAGAATTTGACAGCGCACGTGATAACCCGCGTTTGTTTGGGAAAGTGTTGAAAACAGGGCCAAGTTACTAAAATGTTGCTGTCCTAGGATAGTATGATTCAAGAGAACGTAAGTCTGCAAGGCATGCTTTCAATTTAAACAAGTCTAAAACTATACTGTTTGGTGAACGCTGTTAATAAAGAATATTGGTTTTGCATTGCGATTTATGAACAACACAGCGAAAAACTGGTCTCTCTCCAGATTTTTTCCAACAAAGTACATTATAAATTTATCTAGAACTTGGTGAGAAATAAACAAAAGGGTTCTAAACAATCTTTGTTTTAAAAACTAAACTTAGAAAGAAGTAACCAATAATGGTTAGATACAATCATAACCATCATACTCGTTCTTTGGCGGAATTTAACACAATTTCAGCAATGTACAATTTTAGCGGTGGTCATTCAACAAAAAACACAAATAGTAGGAAAAACTAGGTACTAAATAATCAAAATGATAATTAAACCTGTGTACGAAATGACGAAAGTGGATACGAAATGACCAACTGGATACGAAATGACCAAAATAGAAAGTATAGGTAGGTACGAAATGACCAAAATCGTATCTACGAAATGACCTAGGTACGAAATTAACTAGGTACGAAATGACCGGAAACCTGTACAGCCTTGACCAATGGAAACAAGGCATTTATTTGGATGAGTCCATTTCTCGCGAATAGCGAAAATAAAAGTAATACTTGGGCGGATTTTTTAATGTTGTAAGTATTAACAGAGCAAAAATAGTATCGTATTGTATATACTTCGTAGTTTAAGAATGAATTAAAAGCCAGTTTAAGGCGAAGTAGAAAGATTCCTTGTTAACCTTAACACCCCTATAAAAAAGAAATTCCCATTGTCCATTTCCTAACTCGAAAAACTATTAAAAATATAGTCGCGCGCTTCTGCGCGGCGACTAATAAAAACTTTTGCTCTGAAAACATTTTCTTTTGCACTTTTTCGGTCTATGTAGATACCTACGCCCTCTTTCCGTTTCTATTCTACAGTAACATTACGGATGAACTCGTAAGGTGTTAGGCAGTTTTGAAAGGGTGTCGTCTGCGCGAGTAGCGCGTATTTATACATGATCGTTTGTGTATTCATGGAGGAACTATTTAGTCAAGTGTAGGAATCAAGTTTTGTTTACCTCGCGTATCCAGGAAAAAGCTGCCGGATGCAAGAATTCTCGACCTAGATAAATATCGTAAGCGTTGAAAATCAGTAACTCATACCTGGGGACTATGACAGCGGGTTTCACCCGCTGCCAAAAAACCAAGAACACCACATGTGAAATTATTTTGATGGTTACCTGCCCCTGTTTTACTGGTTCCCCTTTTAATAGTTAACAACTAGTTCAGGTTTAAAGTAAATATCTTCAGTCGTGACACAGTATCTCTACATTATTCTTTTTGAAAAACAGTCCAGCTAAAAACCAAAGAGGCCTATATCACAACCACAACAAGCTAATTTTTCCATACATTATATATAAATATTATAAAAATGCTTGCTGACTGCACATCAGGTGATCTTATATTTCTCATGCCTATGGAGGATTTACTACTCATAGGCAGAAAGAAGACTGCAGTGGATTGTTTCAGTGTGTAATCCCAAAAGACAGCATGTTAATAAGAAAACTTGTTCGATTAGGAATACTCAGATTTGGGAACATTATTCTGATTTGAGAATTCTTTAGTGCTTTGATTACGCCATGAGATTGTCGACATGTCAATAAAATTCCATGAAGAGTAAAAAAGCTTTTTTGTCATTTCGCCTGATTCTAGTATTAAGCCATTATCACAGAAACACAGCATAATTGCAAATAAGGACTCTAATGTACATGACATGTTTGCTTTCCATGGTAATGTAATCAACATATCCCCATTATTCACGTCCACATCGAGAGAGTGATAGGGGTAGCTATAACATAAAGAATATTAATCAATGCAATGACAACTACTGAGACAAAGCTGGCCTCAGAAATAATACTTGTTTGTTCTATGCTTTGTATCTTCACAAAGTCTAATAAGTACTGAAATTACTGACAGACTAGCAAATATTGAATAAGCGGCCTTGGTAAGGATAAACTTGGTTGGTACATACTAGATTGAAGAAAAATGGTCCAAACCCATTAAAAATCTGATCAAGATGTCTTGACGAGGATATACTTCTGCTGCGATTTTTGTCAAAAAAGTATGCTTGTCCTGTAATTATAGCCTTCTGTGGGAACATTTTTCTAAAATAAAAATATTTAATTATGAAGAAGCGGGTTAGCTACGCACCTGTGGTTACTAAGAGACCATGATGCCTTTTTCTTATTGGTCAGTTTAATAATGATTCACAATCCGAAGGAGATTTTCTTCACAGTTTGAACAGATTACGACGCAATAGGAAGCCTTAATTAAATGTTGATAAAAATTTGTGATTTAGCGTCGGATATATTTCTCTTTTTCTTTGTGGTGAAAATAATTGGAAATCTTTACTGTGGTTTCTCGCATCGTTACATTTTAAAAATAATTTGGAACAGTTTGGAGAGTATTGATCAAAGTACTTTTTCTTTGTGGTGAAAATATTTGGAAATCTTCACTGCATCGAACTGTTTGAAGAGTATTGATCAACGTACTTGTTCTTTGTGGTGAAAATAATTGGAAATCTTTACTGTAGTTTCTCGCATCGTTACATTTAAAACAATTTGGACATGTTTGGAGAGTATTGATCAAAGTACTTTGAATACAACAAAAATCGGTAACCGGAATATTAATGAATTCAGAAAGACCAAAACGTAATCTACCACGAAGAAATTACAAAAGGATGGCTGAGGGACAAGCAAGTTGTGCAGATGAAATGGAGCAAATAAGGCCAGTACCAACGAGTGAACAACATATTAACACAATTTCTCCACAACAACAACAACAGGTACTACAACAACCTAAGTTAATTACTTCCACTGAGTTTCTGTCAGACGATGAAGAAATTGAAATGCTGAAGATGGAAAGACTAGAATTACAACGTGAAGAAGAAAGACTACAGAAACAAATTGAAAAAGAAAAATTAAAGAAGGAAATAGAAGAACACAGACTACGAGTAAGAAAATTAAAAGGTAAAAATCAAAGTGACTCAAAATTGACTGCAACGAAATCAAAGGTTCAGTCTGAACTTGAAGATACAGACATAAACGATTTAAGATTAGATAACAAGCTGAAAAAAGCTGTACAAAAAGAGCTGAAATCATTAGGACTTAAGAAATTTTATGAATCCGACGAGTCATCAATTTCGGCGTCTTCTGACGATGATTCTTATTCTGACGATGTGTCAAGATCAGAAATATCGGGAAAACGTAGAAATAAAAAAATTTCTGGAATAAATGCCAAGTCATCTGACAGAGTAAAAAATCCACAGCGTTGGCCTCACGCTCATCTTCAATTTGAGTATGTGAATAAGCATTTAAAGTTCGAGGATTTGGACTTTAAAACATTTGTTGCAGGTGAGTTGGAGATCATCGCTTTGAATGATTTATCAAAAACAGAAAAATCAGGTCGTTTAGCATTGTTAAGAAAAATTGTGTATTACAGCAATACATATGAATTCAATGGATTGAAATCCTTTTATGCTGCTTGGCTAAGAGAGATTGAATTAAATAAAAGAACTTGGTCTGATGATCCTCAATTAATGGAAACAGCCAATTTGAGTAAATATTTGTTAAAAAACAAATATTCCTTTTCCAGTAAAAAGGATAGTTTCAACAAATCTCAGTCTAGTGATAGAGTATGGTTTTGTTCAGACTACCAAAGGAATAAATGCCCCCACAAATCCAATCATTTAGTGGTAATCAAAGGCAAACAAAGGCTAGCTAATCACATTTGTGCTTCATGTTGGATTAAAGATAAAAAGAAATTAGATCACCCAGAATCGTCATCTTGCTGTCCTCACATGGCTGCCTGACTTAAAAATGGATTGTATGTAGTAACCCATAAAAATAGCATCAGTAAGGAAATTTTAATTGATAAATTTTTTCCAAAATTTTTAAATACAAGTACTTCTAGGATAAAACCTTTGGAATCACAGGACAAAAATAAAAACATTAAAAATTGTTTATGTCAACACAATAAGCAATGTAAAATTTGTGAAAAACTAAATAATAATCTGAGTACTAAAGATATTAATTTCCATATTGAAGCACATCATAAAGTAAAATTGTCAGGAAAATTCAATTTTGAAGAATGCAAAATTCCAGTTAATACAAATTTAAATTTGACTTTCCTAAGATCAATGCTCAAAGATTACAAAGACTATGAGGCTTGTGATTTATTAGAAGATGGTTTCCCTATTGAATTCATGGGTAATCTAGAAAATGTTGATGCATTTCACAAAAAATGTTTGTGGAAATTCAAAAACCATTCCGGAGCAGAAGATTATCAAGACAGTATGTTATCATATTTGGAAATAGAAAGTAATAACAAGGCTATTATTGGTCCGTTTAAAGATAATCCTTTTAAATCAGGAATCAAGATTTCACCCTTGAATTCAGTACCAAAAAGAAATACTACTGAGAGACGTATTATCTTAGATTTAAGTTTTCCCCATGGTAAATCTGTGAATGATTTCTTAAGTAAAGACTTTTATTTAGGACAAAAAGTTGACCTAATTTATCCAAAAGTAGACGACTTTATACAAATTATTAAACAGAAAGGACAAGGATGTCTAATGTTCAAAACTGATCTACGCAGAGCATATAGACAACTACATATTTGTCCATCATCATATAACCTTGTGGCATTTGTGTGGAAAAAACATATCTTTTGTGATACAGTGCTTACCATGGGAAGTAGATCATCTGCTTTCTGCTGCCAAAGATTTACCAATGCTTTAGCTTTTATCATGTATAAATTAGGTATTTCAGTATTAAACTATTTGGACGACTTAGCATCGGCAGAGAGGAAAGAAAATGCTTTATTTGCTTTTAATACATTACAATCAGTATTACAAAAATGTGGTGTAGAAGAAGCAAAAAACAAGGCTTCACCACCATCTACTATTATGTCTTTTATAGGAGTTTTGTTTAATACTGAAAAAATGACAATAGAAATCTTACCAGAAAGATTACAAGAAATACTACTACTACACTTGACCAATGTTCTAACTACACCGTTTTCAAATTGAGCGCATTTCCTTATATACATTTTGATTTTGATGAAACATTTTTCTATGCCTCCCTACCTGGCAATTTGTCCAAAAAATGCACGAGTTTGCATGAAAATTTGTTTAAAGACCATATTTTTATGGTTTAGCATGAAATTCGTAATTGGGCTCGTGAATCCAAACTTGTTGTGATAACGCCGAATTTAAATAGGCAATGCAATGCCTATTGCTTGGCATTACCGAAAAACAAAAAACATGGGTCGTATGTCTGTAGAAGAAAGAGGAAGAGCCGTCGGTCTAGTGGAGGGTGGCTGGTCATACTCGGAGGTAAGAACCAAAAGTCTTTTACAGAGTAAACCCGTAGACAAAGCCTTTTATCTTCACACATGTATAGAGAATAAGTTAATTGGGGCGTAATTTTTCACAGGTTGCAAGATTGATACGTGTACAGAAGCGAACAATTACCAGTCTGATGGCGAAGTTTAGACAGACCGGAAGTGTACAAGATCGCCGAAGACGACCTCGCCGTCGGGTGACCACCGGCAGACAGGACAGGTTTATGATTCTCAGCCATTTGAGAAACAGGAGGCTATCGGCAGCAGAGACGGCACGCTTAAATATCGGTAGCCATGGTCGCCCAATCAGCTCGGAAACAGTTCGGAAACGTCTACTGGAGGCTGGCGCTGGACCTCTGAGATCTCGGAGACCATACCGTGGGATCGTTCTTACACTACGTCACCGTATGGCTAGACTTCGTTGGGCGCGTCGCCATCTTCGATTTACTAGAGCTGACTGGGCCAGGGTTTAGTTCACGGACGAGAAACGGTTTAGACTCTACAGTAATGATGGTAGAGTTCGGGTTTATAGACGCCGCGGAGAGAGATACTGTGCTTCTTGTATTCTTCAAACTGAACACTTTGGTGGCGGATCTGTGATGCTATGGGCTGGTGTCTCTTTACACACCAAGACGCCTCCCGTGATAATCGACGGAAATTTAACAGCGATACGCTACCAGAATGAAGTTTTGCGACCAATACTTATTCCCCTTTTTCAGCGAAATCGTGGTATGCAGTTGATGCAGGATGGTGCCACGGCTCACACTGCTCGAACAACCATGCAGCTCCTTCAACATCAAAGGGTACCTGTCTTGCCGTGGCCTTCGAAATCTCCCGATCTTAACCCAACTGAAAATGTGCGGGGGGTGCTTGTTTGGAAAATTTATGCAGACCAGCCAGAAACCCTTCGGGTCCTTCGGGATAGAATTATAACAGAATGGAACAGAATTCCCCAACGGTTCGTCCGTAACTTCATTTTGTCTATGAGACAACGTTGCCAAGCCGTTATTCGAGCAAACGGAGGTCATACAAGATACTGACAATTTTGTTAACTTGTCATTACACCCCTTTATTACATATTACTTATTTACTGACAGAATATTGCCATTAAATGAAATCTAAAACCATGTTCATATGCTAAAATGGTTTACCTTTATTTTTCATGCAAATTTGAGTGCAACGTCCCTCCTCAAACAAAATGAAAGTGCTACTGTTGAGCGGTGTAGTTAGAACATTGGGGTAGTGTATTATCAGTTTGGTTAGACAAAGAAACAGCTACCTTAAAACAAAGACAGTCGCTACTGGGAAAGTTAAATTTTGTGGCAACTTGTGTCAGACCAGGCAGAATTTTTATTTCAAGAATGCTTAAATGGTTGAGAATCATTTACAAAAAAGAGAAAAAAATATAACATTATTCCAGATTATGTTCGAAAAGATCTTCTGTGGTGGAAACAGTTTCTTCCTCTTTATAATGGAATATCTATGATGGTATATGAGGAATGGTCAAACCCTGATGGAGTTTTTTCTACAGATACCTCAAACACAGGATGCGGAGGATTTTGGCAAGGAAGATATTTCCATGCCAAATTTCCTCCGAAATTTCATGGCTTGAATTATAGCATTAACATCAAAGAAATGTTTGCCATTTTGGTTTGCTTAAAATTATGGGGAGGACAATTTGCAGGCAAAAGAATACAAATTTTTTGTGATAATGAAGCAGTTTGTCAAATAATACATTCTGGGAGAACTTATAATTCCGTTTTACAAACATGTCTCAGAGAAATAACTTTCTTGGCAGCTATACTAGAATTTCAAATAAGAGTTGTTCATTTAAGTGGAATCTCAAACAGAATAGCAGACCATTTGTCTAGATGGGACCATAACCAAATACATAAAAACCTATTTTTTGAAATGACAAAAGCCTTTCAATTGAAAGAACATATAGCTAACAATGATATGTTTGAGTTCATTCATAAATGGTAACAGTGTAGTAATTTATCAATACTTAACATATGTTTAATTTCAGACCAACAGATGTTGTTTTTGAAAAAGGATCTGAACAGATCAAGACAATATGCACATGCAGAAAGTACAATGAGAAACTTGAGAATACAGTGGGAAACATTTCTATTGTTTTGTCCGTATTTTAAATTGTCATACTTGCCTGTAAACACCGACGTTCTATGTTTATATGCTCAATTTTTAAGTAGATCTATGAAATCTATACAGTCAATAAAAAACTACCTAAGTGGGGGTAAAAACAATGCAGTTGCTTTGTGGATATAGTACAGTAGGTATTAATGAATTTATAATCAATTTAAGTTTAAACGGGATTGCTAGATTAAATCCTCATCAAGTGAAACAAGCACAACCTATTACTATTAAAATTTTACTTGACATATGCAAAATTCTTGATTTTTCAAATACATCAGATCAAGTTTATTGGTGTCTTTTTCTATTTGCATTCTTTTTGTTTGCAAGAAAATCTAATTTAGTTCCAAATTCAAATTCTCATTGCACAAATTCAAAACATCTTCTGAGAAAAAATGTATCAGAAGAAAAAGGTATATTAATTATAATGATGGATTGGACTAAAACTATACAATTTGGAGATAGAAAACTTTTAACTCCACTTATTCCAATCCCTGGATCTGTTTTATGTCCAGTAAAGCCATACCACCAAATGTGTACAAATGTCAAAGTGAAATCAAAAGCACCGCTTTTCAGTCTGTCAAAAAATAAATTTGTTACATACAATATGTTTCAAAAGAAATTGAAAGATACAATATGTATACTTGGACTTGATCCAGACTTGTACTCATCACATAGTTTTCGTCGCGGGGGAGCAACATTTGCATTTAGATCCGGGGTACCATCGGAATTGATACAATTACATGGTGACTGGAAATCTGACGCTTATAAAGAATATTTAAAATTTACTTCAGAAGATAAGATACTAGTTGCACAACAAATGAAAGAATACATTCAATCACAAATAATAGACTCTGAATACATTTTATGTAAATAAAAAGGTAGCATATTACTCCGGCAAGTATATTGCATTGAAAATTTGTTTTATTCACATAAATACTTTATTGTTATTTGTAACATGTATCTTTTGCACTTTATTTTTTACTGATGGTCTTGTCTTAATATTTTCAGACGACAACTGCTTTCTCACAAGTTGTAGTTTCCAGTTTTCATCAGAGTGTCTTGATCTGATGGACTGGTCTTTGGGTTCTGCTGAATTTATGATGGCAAGATTATGGTAAAATATTTTTTTTTTTTTTTTTTTTTTTTTTGTATATAATTTCCATTATTAAATTGATATACACTGTTTATTTTACAGAATTAAGAAGAGTCACAATCATTAGCGACTCGATTGCCAAATACATTACAGGTATAGATGGATGTACAACACAAGCCTTTCGAGGCGACACAATTGCTAAACTGACCAACAGACTTTTAACAGGAGAGGCTGATCTACAGCCCTTCGAATATGTAATTTTTCATGTGGGTACAAATGACATTGGTAATAGGGCTTCATTTAGAAGCATCATTTCGGATTTCGGAAATTTGATTGGTGCTTGTCGAAAGGTAAAAAGAAATATTTACATAATTGTGTCGGCTATTTTGCCAAGACCTGTCGATCATGAAGTCACTGGTTCTATTATTAAACAAATAAATTCTTATTTGAAAACATCAATGAGTAAGAATATGAACTTTAAATTCATTTGTTCTTACAAACCTTTCACATATGCTGGCAAAGTGAAACATGAACTATTTGCAAAAAGAGATGGTGGTTTACACTTAAACACAGAAGGTATAAATAGACTAAAACATTTTTTTTCTGCAAGTTATTTCACATTTATAGTTCATACAATCATGAATATTTTTCTTTTCCTCAGATAAAAGATAATTCAAAAGAGTTCAGTATTTCAACGGTAAGAAATTATAATATGTGTGTTGTTGTTATTGTTGTTGCTTGCCGTAAACAAATGATTAACCTCAGACCTCATTTAACATACACATAAATCTAGTTCTTACAAAATTGATGAATAGTTAAGGGTAAGACTACACAGTTGTGTAGTATAATCTTTAGCTATGCAATTATGATCAACAAAGTTAAAGGTTTGCACAAACTGCAAGAAATATGCAAACAGAATTAAAACCTATATAATAGGGGTTTTGTAGAGACCAGTAGTAAATTCGTTTACTTGCAATACAGGGATCCTAGCTTCGAAACAATCTGGATTCCCGGGTTTTTTCTAGGGAATTTCCTTGGACAAGAAAACTTCATGTTCCCAGATTAAAATCTAGAAAAGACATGAAACGGTATTCTGTTGCCACAGTTTGACTGAAATACTGTTGAAAACGAAAAATAAAAATCAATCATATATAATGATTTGATTTAAAATAATTAAATAGAAGAGGTTAATACTTTGAATGCCTTTTTTGCTTTTATTTTAAATTCATTATTTGCTTTGCTTTATCATACAGTTTAAGTATGATCAACTGCTTCATGTACATAGTCACTTGCTTTTGTATTTTGGTATATTTAGTTTCTCATATTCATAATTTGGCCGGTGGGTTGGAGGAATGATTGGAAGATCATGTTGCGTATTTATTAAATGCACAGGACGATACTTCTTTCGTTACAAAATGTAAAGTGCAGATACATACATATGCTAGACTAATTTATCCCACGAATAGTCATTGGCGTAAAAATTTACAAGTATTACTGATAAGTGCTTAGTACAATGATAAAGATTGCATTATATTGTAGCAAGTACTTAGAATATTTTCAATATGACATTAGTTGTTAAGGCTTCTTACGCTTACTATGAGAAGTGAAGAACAAATTAAAATTATTATTTCAGTTAATAGTTTGTTTTGATAATTAACCCAAGTACTGAATAATTACAGTCACACAAGAAAAGTGTGTCTAAATCAACTACTTTTTGCTTGTGTGACAGTATGAGAGCGTCTGGGTAAATGCAGCACTAGGCAGCTTGGACATGGTCCCTTTATTTGGACAGTATGGGGGTCCATACTGAACATTGGACGAGACCGTAAATTTTCCAAAAACGACTGGTTTACACACGATTCAATCTCCGTTAAAAAAACGCTTGCATTCACGTGAATTTGATAATCGCAAGCGCCTAGTCGTCACTGATCGCGACAAGAACTGAACCAGTCTATCCAAAGTGTCGTGTTTATCGAGATGCGGAAGACAGAGAAGCAGGCACGCTGTAAGTATTGCAGGATTTTAGTATTCATGCACCTGTTTATTTATTTTTTTTTTGTCAGCTGTTTTGTTAATTAAAAGATAAGGTCAAACAGGCATGTTTGACATAAAAAGCACAGGTCGATCGAAACCAGCCGATTAGAGAACCATGCTGTCAATTGCCAGTGACGCGAAAATTTAGAACGAATGTCACCAAATTCGAAGCACTGGCGAATCTACTGGTGACAAATAATATCTATAAATGATTCTTATTAGATCTAAACTTAAATATGAGAAATATATGTGAAGTAGGATGGACGCACGCGCCACTGTTTAACACAGGGAATGACAGTCGTTTCGACACACGGTCATTTCGACATCCGGTCATTATGTTGTTTGGTAAAGTATAGTCTGTTGTACTCTACACTAATCTATCGATCGCTGGCCTGGGCCAGTTCAAGCTGTAAAAGTCTGACATCTGGCTGTAATTTTCCTAAAATACAGGTGTGTACTGTTGTAAAACACAGACTGCAATCACAACCCTTTACCTCCTTATCTCTATGATCAACAAATAAACGCTATATAATCCTTATTTAGTTCTGAATTGCACTGAGGAAGTCTTAACCTCAGTTAGATTACTTGTCTTGAAACATCATTCTAAGTCGTCACAATGCCAAAAATTATCAATTAGAAAGAATTTGATTTTGAGAAAAAGTATTGATTCATCTTTAAACTTTAGACTTGTCGAAAGGGTCAATCAATAGACCATACTTTTTACATGTACTACAGTGAACTCGTGGGCCATGTATAAACTAACTGAAGCAACAAAAGGAGTAACTGCGCAGTCGAATAAATTTTAACAATCTTGGTAACTGATAAACTGTAAATGGAATACTAATAAAACTGACTGAAACTAAAACAACAAAAGGAGTAACTGCTCAGTCGAATAAATTTTAACATTCTTGGTAACTGATAAACTGTAAATGGAATACTAATACTATGTAAGTTACTAACCAATCACTTTAACCAGGGGGCATAAAAAATTTCTTCAGTTATTTCAATGATACAGATCTAGATTTACGTAGGCCTATCTGTACCTATTATTGCTGTCATATAACACAACTAAGTATTGAAGCAGACTTGTAGAGCTTAAATTACCGAGACACAGACTTTCATTGTTGAATACTGTATGATCTCAAACCAATCAACCTGGAATTTCAGCTCTGGAACTTACATAGCATAACAAGTGGGTGGGGTACATTTTAAAAACATAATATTTCAAATAATCGAACATTGGATAATGAATTTTCTACGATGGCAGTGCGTATCTTATAAAAATTTTCTTATCACTTATTTCAAGGTTTCTACTGTTGTATGATCTAGATCAACATCTGTCATCCTTACCTGCAAAGTCTGATGTCTTTTCTCAACGTCGTAATGCTGTTGTACTGTGCGCTTTTCTTCTTCAGTCTTTTTAGCTCACCTGAGCACAATATGCTCAAGGGGAGCTTTTAGGATCACCCGGTGTCCGTCGTCTGTCGTCAACAATTTCTTTAAACATCAACTCCTCCTAAACCGCTGGGCCAATTTGAACCAAACTTGGCTGGAATGTTCCTTGGGAGGTCCTCTTTAAAAATTGTTCACAGATTTTGATTCCATCAAAAACTCTGGTTGCCATGGCAACCAAATGGAATTTTTTAAGGAATTCTTTAAAAATCTCCTCCTCTGAAACCGGTGGTCAGATTTTGAAATAATTTCACAGGACTGTTCCTTGGGTGACCCTTTTCAAAAATTGTTCGCGAAATTTTGATCCCCTCCAAAAACCTGGCCTCCGTGGGGGGGGGGGGGGGGGCTCTTTGCACTGTGTGGACTTAAAGAAATTCTTTAAAAATCTTCTCCTCTGAAACTGCTGGTCAGAATTTGGAATTATTTCACAGGATTGTTCCTTGGGTGACCCTTTTCAAACATTGTTCGCGAAATTTTGACCCGTCGAAAAACATGGCTGCCGTGGGGGGGGGGAGGCTTTTTGCACTGTGTGGACTTTCATTAAAGAAATTCTTTAAAAATCTTCTCAGGTTTTTGCTGTCCGGCTTGCTCTAATTTCGACCACTGTTTTTTAGAGGTCAATTAAACAAGAAGATAAAGTTTTTCATTGTAACCCTTAAGTGAACGCCTCTGAAAAGTTCAATAATCTTAAGTACTGTGTTATCCAGTTACAAATGCAAGGGATATATCACCTTTATCTTTGTTACCAACAACTGTATTTAAAGTCAAGATTGTCAAAATTAGTTTTATTGTGGATGACCTTAGCATCTACATTAAGCTGTAGATGATCTTTGAAATACTAAGCAACAAACAGCTTACAATGTGTTTAACTCATTCAACCCTAGCGCCACGATAATACGGCGCTCATTCCTCAATCCTACTGCCGCACGCCACACATACGCGTTATCGGTACTTTGATTGTATCCCGTACGCCACGAATATTCGGCTTGAAATCTCCTAGCTCTACTCCCGCGTGTCGCGTTCAGACGTCACATTTGGTTGGTCACTTTGAATGAATATTGCCGATTTATCGAAACTTCAACCAATGAAAATCGAGTTTACATCGGAAGCTAAAGCTTTTATTTATCTGGAAGTAAAAGTTTAAAATCTGTACCGCGAAAGGAAATCGTTGTTTTTGAAGCTCACTTAAGGTGAAAAAAATGGAAAATAGACGACCGTTGTTTGAAATGACATTCGAAAGTGACAATGAAAGTTCGGCCAGCGACGTCAGTATTGATTCTTTAAGTGAAAGTGACTCAGAAATGCAGGAAAGTGATCAGGAAAGTGAAATTGAAATTAATGAAATCCGCGAAAGAAACGAAGAAAGCAACTGGATATTGAATGATAGGACGGACAAACCAAAACGTGAATTTACTGGACCTCGGCCTGGACCTACTATAGATTTCGACCAAGATTCGTCTGAAATTGACTTTTTTACTGCGTTTTTCCCTCTGTTTATGATTGAACATTTGGTTGGTCAGACAAATCTGTACGCTCGAACAAAACAAGCTGCAAGACCAGATGCTAAATGGAGGCCTGTCACCTTTGAAGAAATGAAGGCCTGGATTGGTATAAGAATCTACATGAGTATTCTTTATGTAAGTTATGAAAGAATAAGATTACTTGTGACAGTCACATTCTAATGAGATAATGTGATCTATATTGCAATTCAAATTAAATTTTTTTAAGGCTGAAAAATTCAAAATAGTAAATTTGTTATAGACTATTATGCATTTTTTGTCATCTCGGTTTACGAGGGACGCTTTTTAAGTTCGTAGAGTAAGCCTATAACTTTTTAACGCGATTATGAAGTTGCACAATTTTTTACACAGAACTTGCGTAATCATTCCTCTCTCGAACGGTGTCACGGTATGCGGAGCACGTGCTCCACGTGCGCGCTGCGCTGGGTATTTTCAACACGTGGTTTTATACACTATAGTAAAATATAGCGTTCAATATGGATGGAAAAATCTCTGAACAGAGGGTATATTGTAAGATTCGAGCACAGCTCGGGTTTCCGCCAACAGAAATCCATGCTGATTTGCAAAAAGTTTATGGGAATGGTGCTTTAAAATATGCTACAGTTTGCAAGTGGGTACGTCGTTTTAATGATGGTCGGGAGTCAATTGAAAATGACCCTCGGGTGGGTAGGCCGGTTTCCGTTTTGACGGAAAAGAACGTTGCTACTGTGAAAACTTTAATTGAGGAAGATGCACGTTATACCGTGCAAGAGATAGAAGAATTAAGTGGCATTCATTCGTCAAGTGTTTTGAAGATCTTACGTGAACGACTTGGGCTACGTAAGATCTGCGCGCGCTGGGTGCCCCATTTGCTCACTGACGAGCAGAAACAAAGTCAGGTTAGACTTGCATCGCAAGTTATAGAAAAATATGATAAATGTGACCCACGTCGTTTGGAAGAGATAGTTACAGGTGATGAAACCTGGATCTATCATTTTCAACCCGATTCTAAGGCTAAAAATAAGGTTTGGGTTTCATCTGAGGGCGACAGACCTGTTATTGCGCGCCGTTGCAAAACATCAAATTGCATGTTGTATGTGATATTCTTTGATTCGAAAGGTCCAGTCCTTCAAATTCCAGTCCCGAAAGGTAGTTCTGTCACTGGAAAGTTTTACAGAGAAAGTGTTCTTACTCAACTTGTTGATTTCTATCAGAAACGCAGACCGCGCACCGGTGTCCGCGGCATCAAATTACTCCATGATAACGCACCGGCCCATAAATCCGCTACGGTACAGGAATATCTGAAAGAATCTGGGTTCGATGTCTTAGATCATCCCCCATACAGCCCTGACCTGTCCCCCTGTGACTTTTGGTTGTTCCCAAGACTAAAGGAAATGCTGGCAGGGCACCGTTTTGAATCCCGTTGTGGTATAGGCAGTGCGGTCTACCAGTGTCTGCAACATATACCTAAAGAGGACTACCAGGCGGCGTTCTGGAAATGGGTAGATCGGTGTAAAATGTGTGTGGAGGCAGACGGGGCATATTTCGAAGGTCTTACATAAATAAAATTTTGATATTTCAAGCGGTTGTAAAAAGACCGCCCTACTCTACGAACTTAAAAAGTGTCCCTCGTATTTTAGAAATAAGTTGTGAAGAACTGAACAATGTCGGGCTGTCTTAACTACAGCTAATATGTCCATGCTGCTACCTTTCCTTTGAAATAATAATTCAACCCAAATATATTCATATCATGATATGTGTCAATGGAAAAGGAGGTTGATGTTTACTTATGACTGTCTCTTTAAATTTCAGTTGCCTCAAACAGCCATGTACTGGTCCACTGATGCGCTCTTTGGGAATCTTAGCATTCGCAGAATCATGAAACGTGACCGATTCGATAAAATATCGCAGTACTTTCATGCAAATGATAGGAGACACAACCCACCCAGAGGACAGCCGGGCCATGACAAGCTTTTTCTAATTAGACCTATCCTAAACGAAGTAAATGAGAGGTGCCTGCAAAATTACAATCCCCATCAAAATGTCAGTGTTGATGAAGGAATGGTAAAATACAGAGGAAGATTATCCTTTAAACACTATTTACCGGCAAAACCTACAAAATATGGGATAAAGGTGTGGATGAGGGCTGACCCTGTGAATGGCTACACAAATGAGTTCCAAGTTTATACAGGGAAAGAAAATGGTGCGCCTGAGATTGGACTGGCTTCTCGGGTAGTGCAGGACATGACACGAAGAATATGGGGAAGAAACCACATTGTTAACATCGATAATTATTTTACCAGTCCAGCTCTCTTCACGACACTTCTAGAGAATAACACGTATGCAAGAGGAACTATTCGTAGCAATCGCAAGGGGTTTCCATTCAATCAGCTTAGACCGAAGGAAATTAAAGAGCAGGGTCAATTTAGACATTTGCAGAAAGGAGAGGCAACAGCATGTGTTTGGAAAGACAAAAGACATTTTTTTTTCTATCCACTGCAGACAATCCAGCACAAATTGATAGAGAGGTAGCTAGAAAATCCCGCACGGGTGAACTAAATATGGTTCCTGCGCCATCCATTGTACTAGAGTACAATGCAAACATGAATGGGGTAGATCACGCCGACCAACTGCGGACTGAGTACAGTACATACCGTACCTCTAGAAGATGGTGGCTGTACCTTTTCTGGTTTTTAGTGGACTTGTCCATCACCAACGGGTTTGTTCTATTGAAAGAATCAGCAGGCCACTTGAGAAAAACTAAAACAGGCAGAGATAAGCCATGGACAATGGTCGAGTTTCGCATGAATTTGGCAAAGTTACTGATTGGCGATTATGTGGAAAATGAAAGAGCTGCGCTGACAACAATTGCTGCAGGACATTTTCCTAAAACCAGTGAAAAAAGGGGTCGATGTCGTCAGTGCAGCAAACAAAAGAGGAGACGGGAAATAAGGACAATGTGTGGCCAATGCAATATTCACTTGTGCCCAGACTGCTTTCAACCTTGGCACAGGGACTTACTTAAAAATGTATAGTGTAACATTCTAGAAATATAAACAATTAGTGTAGATATATATATATTTTTGGAATTTAACTTTCTTTTTTTTATGACTATAAATCTAAAAAGCTAAAAAAAAAAAAAAAAAAAAGGAAAAAAAGTGAAGTGTAAATATTTTGTGATACAACACTAAAGAAGTGGTAGTTTAGATATACATTATAATATGTCAAAAGTGTTGGTAGAAAATGTAATATTCAATAGAGACAACATGAAACTCATTCATGTATTTCATTGTAGTGCATTAAAAAAAGTACCCATTCTGGGTCTTGTATCTTTATTGTTGTCAAAAGGTGAAGGTGTTTGTAAAAAGGTGATTGAAGTTAAAAGTGTTAAATATAAAAAATATGAGATATACCTGTGTTTCATTGTGAAATTTGGATTATTGAGGAATATTTTGATAGAAAAATAGACAGATTTTTTTGTAAGTAGCTTTGTTTTCTTAACCCTCCCTGCATGAATTTTATTTGTTTTAATAGAAAAATATATCAATAGTTTAGAAATTCAATTTTAAATCCTCATACCAAATTTCAGGCCAATTGAATACAAAATAAAGCTGTCACAGGCATTTAAATAAGACTAGGACATTTAAAATGAAATCAGTGCCATTATTTTATCAATATTCCTACGGAAGAGGGACTGATAAGGCTATCTGGCAATGTAGGAGATAACCTATCAGTTACCTGTAGGGGATTATTGGGAAAGCTGTATCGGGGTTGAATGAGTTAATGTAAGAAATTTATTCACTATTTCAAGAATGGAACCTACTGCATTGCTCTTGTATTTTTTTTTATCAGGCTAAAAGCAGACGCCAATAGCTCTGATGGTAGTGCACAGGACTTGAGAACAGGAGGTCGCTGGTTTGATCCCTGGGTTCCGCCAATATTCTTTCCGAGGATTGATGATGGTCATTGCGACAAGATTCATTCCTCTGGCACTGCTGACCATTGTTACGACAATGGTTATATTGGAAAGCAGCCAGTGGCTTGGAAAGAATATTGTGCGGAGTACTGGTAAAAGGAATTCCAGGAAAGCCTGGGTAGGTTCACTGGCCGCCACAATATAACTGAAAACAGCGTTAAACGCCATACAATCAATCAATCAATCAATCAGGCTAAAATAGCCATAAAACCACTGAAATCATTCGGGGAAGGGCTAGCACTTTATGAAACAATGAATTTATGACCATTATCATAAACACAAAAAATTAGTACATGGTCCATCTAAATTTTAGGTCAACAGTGAGGCAGAAAACAGTTGGTAAAGGGAAAATGCTCATTACCTGAAATTTCATCTTAGTTACCGTCTCTAGACTTCGGCTATTCGTAATGTGTTTGTTAAGGGTTGAATTAATTTGTTCAGCATTAAGTTACAGAACTATTATTTTACCTTCACCTTACAAAAAAATTACAGACTGACAAAAGTTAGGTCTATTTAGATCTAGATGTATGTAATGGAAACAAAAGAAACAAAAAATGATGAATGAAACTTTAGAATAATCATTTAAGACTTTTCAAACCCATCACAAAGTGAAATTTGCATTGTTACTCCCAAAAACATATACCATGTAATTTAATTCAGGTAATTTAATTTTCTAAGGTCTTATATTACAGGAAGTTCTATTATTAAACATGACTATTCATAGCCATATCGTTTTTATCCTATTTCACAAAAGTAAATGGGAAAGTACTAATAAAGGGAAAAAAATGACTTAACCTCCATTTATTGCATAATATTGATACAGAGACACATGCAGAACTTTGCCAAAAAAATGAGCAAAATCCAATTATACCTGTTTAGTAAGGACCATAAAAAGGCTTATCTCCATTATGTGGTATTGGCTAATATTGATTTTTCCAGGTCATTGTTCAATAAAGGTAACTCCTTAGGCTACCTATCTGTTTGGGAAAGGGTTAATGCAAAATTTGACATCAACAAAAAGATTTTGCCCCTTTTTCCACTTACAATTTTAACTCTTTATCTAACTCTAACAGCCGAGCATTGGCACTCATATGCAGTGCTGTTGTTTCTTTCAACTTTAAGATAGATCTAATAACTTGACTTTTTTTTTTCCTTTTTCTTTACACAATCAATGTCAATTGAAAAATAACATGGAAGGGCTTATGAATAGGACACTGGGATGTCATAAATGCAGCAGTGGGGTCTTGGGTGGTGCAGTGGTTCAGGCATTGGACTTGTAATACCAGGGTTGATGGACTCTGTGTGTGATTCCCCGGTCTAGTACTGGTGAAACGTAGGAATCATGCAGATAATTGAATGTCACTGTGATATGACTGAAAAATTGTTGAAATTGATGTAAAAACTAAAATACTGTTGAAAATGTTAAACAACATACAATCAATCCATCAATCAACTAAACTAAAAACTAAACTAACCAATGTATTAGTTATATCACGGTGGCCAGTGCACCTATCCATGCTTTACTGGAGTCCTTTTAACCAGCACTGTACTTTGCACAATATTATTTTCAAGCCACTAGCTGCTTTCCCACATAAACATAGTTTAAACAATAGACAGCGGTGAGAGATGAATGAATCCTGTCACAATCTTTATCATCAATCCTCGGAAAGAATATTGGCCGAGCCGGGGATCGACTGAACAACCTCATGTTCTCAAGTCCTGAAAGGGGTGTAAAAACCAATACAAACAAACAAATAATATCCATAAGTTCAGCTAATATAGTCAAAGGAAAAACGCTGTCTGGGAAAGGATTATTGGAAATAATTAATAGAGTAAAGACTATTGACTAAATAAGCCTTTGGAAAGGTCAGGATAGCTTTCACACATAAATTCAGTCCAGAGACACAAAGCCAGTGTTCCCAGCGAAATTTCACCATAGGGGTTTATTACCCCTTACTACTGAAAAAGTGGGGGTATAAGGAAAAAAATAGGGGTACAAAACAGAAAAACTAGATCTAGTAGATCTATGGACAAAAGAAAATGAAGAGTTATTAAATTATAATGAGAATCAAAATCCTCAATGAATGAATTTAAACAATCCTCTTTTTACTATCTGAAAATACAGACAATCATGATTTCATGTGGCCTGCCTGATAAAACTGGGGGAAAGGGTCAAATTGCACATGACCAGTAATTTCTTCTTTTCTAACAATTTTTCAACCTTTCCAAATGATAAAACTTTAGGCAGGTCTAAATTGGAAGCATTTGCAGAAGACAAATAAATGTAACCTAAAACACGAACTGTTTTCTTTCATAGGATGGAAAATATTGAGGAAAAAGGGTAAATTGCTGGTTAACAGCATTTTCTTCTTTTCTCTCAATTTTTTTTCAAAGCTTTCTGGCATCAATCGACCTTGTTTTCTTAAAGCCAAAGGCTTCTAATGTGCCACGGTTCTCAAGACATTCTCAGGCTCCCAATCGAAAACCGTCGGTAAAATGCACAAACTACGAAAACAGGCTGGATTAAGTTTAAATTACGCTGTTGAAATACCAATATGTTGTGCAAAGAATCAAGACACAGTCTGTACAAGGATAAAAAACGAGAACTCTGATTATGTAATTGTTCTAAAAATAGATATCTGGAAAACCGAATATTGTAAGTCATATGCATTTTCCGAACATCGTTATCCACGAACTTCTCAACTTCATCAATCTGGCCTATGGACTTTTTTTTTGTGTGATTTTTGTGCATGAATTCACGTAAGGGTTTGTCCGTTTGTGCGTGTTTTATTTCATTTATAATTATGTGATTCACGCACGATCTTGCGTGATCAGAAACTCTGAAAGCTACAGTGTGAATCAATAATTAATATAATTAGATCTATCACTTTATTATTTTCAGAATGGACATTTATTGGAGTAAACTTCCTGGCTTGCCTAGGAAACTTTATTGGCCAGTGAAGGTGGTCAGTTGGGGGAATGAGCACAGTCCAAAACTTGGCAAAATAAAAGTATTTTGCTACACAGACAATGCCATGTAAGTACCAGTGATAGATATTGACAATCTATGTAATGGTTAAGAGATTAAAAAAAAAAAAAAAAAATACAGAATTCTTCGAGAAAATATAAGCTGAGGCGCCTTCTTAAATTCTTCTCCTCTGAAACCGCTTCTCAGATTTTGAAATAATTTAACAGAAATGTTCCTTGGGTGACCCTTTTCAAAAATTGTTCGTGAAATTCTGATCTGGCAAAAAACATGGCCGTGGTGGGGGGGGAGGCTATTTGGACTATATGAATTCACAGAAATTCTTTTAACTTCTTCTCCTCTTAACCCTCACAATGCAGGAGCCGAGAAAACTCGGTTCCGATATTGATTATCAGTCATACGGGAACCGGGTTAACTCGTTTTATGTAATGTGCTAATTTTAGTAACTAGTAATGCAAGCTCATTGATATTCATGAGATGCCTATTTATATATCCAATGAAGGAGGGATTGAACTTGCCAGAAACAATTTCATTGGTTGATTACAATTCAAATAATGATGTAGTTTTCTAAAAATAAAAGCTATTTTGACAGTTGACATTTAGTAGCGTCCAAAATGGCGGACGTCGGCAACAATGAAAATCTGTTCTACGGAAATTCGGATAGTGAAGGTGAATTTGAGGGGTTTGATGAAGGAGACTTGCATATCATTGGAGAAGAATTGTTGCCTGAGTATGATGCCTATCAGATTGAAGGAGACCGAGACTTTCCAAGTGACTTGGCACTAAATTGGAGCCGTAACGCTGCGGAGCCTCTTGTTCCGCCGTTCATACCTGAGTCAAATGACGGTAAATTTAGATCGCGAGGCGTCTCCTCTGGAATATTTTCAGCTATTTATGGACAATACTGACATGGACAATATCTCATTTGAAACTAATAGATACTTCACCCAGATTCGTGCAATTAGACAACCCTCAGCTCATGCAAGACTCAGTACCTGGGTTGACACTACCGGCCCAGAAATACGTAAATTTTTAGGCATGACAATTTTAATTGGACTTGTTCAGAAACCTGTTCTTAGTTCTTACTGATCCACAGACAGCTTGGAAAACACCCCTGCATTTGCAAAACAGATGACAAGAGACAGATTTATGTCCATATTATCATTTCTCCACCTAGCTGACAACTCGACGGCCCCAGCCAGAAATGAAGAAGGATATGATCCTTTGTACAAGGTAAGTGGTATAAAAACAAATAACACAACACTTTGACTTTCAAGAGAGTTTATTAATGTTTTTTTACAACAAGATAATGAACAAGTATCATTTAAAACACACATATAATGAAATATGGCTATGAAAAAATGTCAGTAATTTTGCATGTGCTATTACACCAGGGTCAGGGCTGTGCATTTAGTAAATTCAATCAATTTTTCAACAGGTTTATTTACAGGTTATCATAAAACTGTGTTTATTGTATGAATACCAGGAACAGATTTATGATGCAGTTAGAATAAAGTACAAATAATTTCAGGAATACTCTATTTTTGTTTTCATTTTTATTTTCAGGTGAAGCCAATATATGATATTATCACTGCACGCTTTCGGAACACCTATATTCCAGACAGAGACATCGTCAGCAATGAAGGTATGGTACCCTGGAGAGGAAGGCTAAGATTTAGACGATATATCCCAAGTAAACCAGACAAGTTTGGTATGAAACTCTACATCCTCAGTGAGAGCAAGTCAGGGTATATTTGTGACTTTGACATTTATACAGGTGCTGATTACAACCCAGATCCAAACGCCGAAGAAGGAGAGGAGACATTAGGACATTCTTATGGAGTGGTAATGGGATTGCTTAAAAAATCAGATCTTTTGAATAAAGGGTATTGCCTCTATGTTGATAATTACTACACTTTTCCTGTTTTATTTGACACTTTATCTGCTGAAGATACCTCTGCTGTTGGCACTCTTAGAATTAATCGGCTGGAGGTGCCAGTAGCACTGAAGACCAAGACCAATAAAGGTGATGTAATTTTTTGCCAGAGAGGGAACTTGTTGGCCCTGAAATGGACTGATAAAAGAGATGTTAGCATTCTAAGTACCCTACACACTGCTACAATGACAGTGACGAACAAGCTGAATGTGAATGGTGAACCAATTGTAAAACCCACATGTATTCTTGACTACAACAAAAAGATGGGTGGGTAGACCGATCAGACCAACTAGCCAAGTACTACACATTCACACGGAAAACTAACAAATGGTGGCTTAAACTGTTTTTCCATACTGTCAACCTGGTGGTCACAAATGCTTACATCTTGTATAAAAAAAACGGTGCTAGGCAATTGTCTCAATACAAATTTAGAAGAGAACTTTCCCGACAGCTTATGAATGGACACGTGATGCCGAGACAGCTTCGAGGACGACCAAGTGCTCGCCAAAATGAAGAGTCACGACTTACACAAAGACATTTTCCAGATTTCATCCCAGCTAAAGATGGGGCAAAAGTCCAGAATCCAACTCGGAAATGTGTTGTGTGCAACAAAAACACGGGAAAACGACACACACCGGGAGAATCCAGAAAAAGAACAGAGACAAGATATTGGTGCCGTACATGTGAAAAACCGTTATGTGTTGTACCTTGTTTTGAACGGTATCACACCTTAGTCAATTTTCAAGTTGCAGAATCAGATTCAGAATAAATATTGAGTCCGACTCTACAATTTGGAAATTGAAAAACAAAAGGTGATATAAATAATGACAGAAGAACAGTCATTGCCCCTCTTTATAAATTTCACACCTGTAATTATCTCACCTGGATTATAGGTGATAAAATGTATAAAGTCATAGAAATAACTTCTCGTTTCTTTTGCTCAAAATTTTAGTGAAACTTACAAGGCAATACAATGTATAATAAGTTAGGCATTTGTTCTAAGTTATCATAGATTGTATTACATTTTAGAAAAATTAATTAGCAATTAATTCATCCAAATATTTTAATTACAAAGGTAATTTTGGTAGAATTAACTTTTTTCTTTAAAGAAAATTAATATCTTTTGCTGCTGTTGATTGTCCTATTTAAATGAGATAAAATCTGGAAATTTCAATACTATTGCAATAATGTGTTTTTTTTTTTTTCTTTTTTTCATATCGTTCACCTTTGTCTCACCTGTACAGGTGAGAGAATGAGACAAACATGATAACAAAGTCATCAAAATGTACATCAATCCTTTATGATCAAATATCATATAGGGTTTATGTACATTAATGAAAGATTTCTTGGTGAAAATTATGATGAAAGTCTGAGGGTATCAAAAGTCAATCAGTTCAAAATTAATTCAGTACCACCGTATATATAAGCAGTATAATTATATAGCACAGTGAAGGTTAAACCACTTGCCAGATTTTGAAATAATTTCACAGAAATGTTCCTTGGGTGCTCCTTTGGAAAACTTGTCCACGAAATTTTGATCTGTCAAGAAACATGGTTCTGGTGTGTGTGTGTGTGTGTGTGGGGGGGGGGGGGGGGGCTATATGCAGTATACTTAAAAAGAATTGCTATGCTTCTCTCAAAAATTCAGGTGAGCGATCCAGGGCCATTTTGGCCCTCTTGTTAAAATTGTTAGCAAAGTTTTTATCGTTCAAAAAACAACAGCCAGTTGTGGGCACCTGCATGTGGTGCTCTTGTTCGACTTACGTTTTTGGCCATTATCAGGCACATGCTCTTCTTCAGGGTCGATCTATCCCAAAATTTATTTTCAGAATTCCGATTCATCAAAATCATTGCTGTGGCGATGGATTTAGGGGTGGTGACAGATTGTGAAATGACTTTTACAGGACTGTGGCCTTTTAAGAATTGCTTGGCAAAATAATGAATTTGATGATAATGATTTTTTTTTCAAAATTTCAGTACCTCGAGAAAAATTGGCTATGGTCCTCTCAAACATTCAGGTGAGCGATCCAGGGCCATCATGGCCCTTTTGTTTTTCTTTTGCTCACCTGAGAAAGTACTCAAGGTGAGCTTTTGTATTTGTGCTGCGTCTGTTGTCAACTTGTGTACGTTCTAAAGGGCGCATTTTTAGTCCGATACTCATGACATTAAATTTTGGTCACAATGTTTGTCTCAATTATATCTAGAATGAGTTTGATAATGGGTCATGTCAGGTCAAAAACTATGTCAATAGAAAAACCTTGTGTACGCTCTGGAGCCCACATTTTCAGTCCAAAACTCTTGAAACTTGGTCAGAATGTTTGTCTTGATGATACCTCAAACGAGTTTTAAACTAGGTCACTTGGTCAAATCTTAGAAAAACCTTGTGCACGCTCCAGAAACCACATTTTATGTCCAAAACTCTTAAATGTTGGTCAGAATATTTGTCTTGATGATACCTCTTATGAGTTAGAAAATTGGTCATGTTGGGTCAAAAACTAGGTCACATGGTCAAATCTTCTTAAAACCTCATGTAAGCTCTACAGGCCACATTTTCATTCGCCCCGAAAGAGTTCATGCTTAAAGCCCGAGTAGCTCTGGCTAGAGATCAGGATGTGTTTCTGTCAACAAGAAGAGGCGGCCAGAAAAGTCTGTTGTCATGGTTTCCAATCTGTTGATAACAATGTGGGTTTTACCCAGTTTATTCATAGTAACGGAAGAAATGTGATTATCCTCCACTGCAAGACAGTATCGTTATGTTATCGACAATTAGACTAGGTATTGACTGTAATTCGTAATCTTATGAATATTCCAAGACACGACGGTTCTGCAATTGAATATCCTAGGGTGATGAATGGTAATACTTCACACCTGGGTTAATGTGGGTGTTTATGGGGCTAAAGTCGTCAGGTGTTATTGGGTCTTTCAAATGTAATTATGCGCAGAAAAGTATAATCTTGAAAAGAAGTCATATATTGCTCATTTTACTGTTATCCATGTAATCAATAAAATTATAAAACAATCATTTAGCAGAAAAAGACATTTTTTCTTTTCAAATGATAATGAATGATACAGACAGGTACATACAAAACACGAGTCTACAAAAGTGCAAATAGAAACTTTTGCCTTCTTTGAGCTGACCTTTTCAGTGGCAAAGTAGCAACATTTTCTAAAATCACACTTGCCATAAAGCTAAACTATTTTTCAGAGAAAATTGTGATTTGATCATTTTTAAAATGTTTGCAGATGACAAATTAAATATTATTTAAATGAATATATTTTTCTTTGAAAGCGTATAAAACATTCTGGAGAAAGGAGAATTTTTTTTTTTTTCTTCTGTTTCCTGCAATGTTTTCAAATGTTGCTGTCTCATCTGTTTTAACCCTTTCCCAAACAAGCCATGGTTTTCACGTGTCTGCAGTACAAGTCTTTTGAAAACACTGTGGAAAAAGGAGAAATTGCTCGTAGCAAGCAATTTCTCCTTTTCCTACAGTGTTTTCTAACCTTTTTGAGACCTTTCTGCCATTTTCATCAAATTTAAAATTGTTGTCTGCAAACTCCTTCAATGTGGACCAGTCCAAAATTTGTCGTTTGGGAAAGGGTTAAACATAATTATCATTTTTAAAGACTTGTACAGAGTAAGAGGAACAGTATCCCCTACTATGAACTGGCTAATAGCAATGCATTATGGGTATTTTGTAAATATGCATCTGTCACTTATACTACAGAAACATAGTCGAAGTTACTAGCTAAACAGTTACGTATTTCTTCACATTCCTTCCGCTACCTTGTGATTCGAGAAATTATTCAACGGGTAGATTTGTTTTTTTTTTTTTTTTGTTTATTTCATACGTACTTACTGAAGTTCTAAGTACAGTTTACTGAACACATTTTGACTTGACAGTGTGTACTTTTTTGTTTGCGTGCATAAGTGATCCATAGACTGGGTTCATAGCGTATACACATAGGTGTCTTACAAGGAGTACGTAAGCATGTTACATTTGAGGGCTACATTCAACTCAGTAAAGTACAATTTCTCAAAACCAACTGTTTCAAATGAAGCCAAATTTGATGATGTTTTAGTACTCACTTTATGAAACAATCCCTGCAAGTTTCAAAGAAATGGGACCAATCATGTGGATATAAATAAACAAGACTAAGTCATCAAATGGCTGCTTTTCCTAAACTGGTGGCTGGATTTTCTACACTTTCAAATAAGATTCAGTTCAATCATTTGATGATAAAAATCATCTGTGCAAGTTTCAAAAGAATCAAATAAAAAAAAAAAAAAATTATATATATATATATATATATATCTCCACTCTATCCCTTAAACATGAAATGTAAATTTTCAACTGTTAATTTTCAAATGACTACTTTTCCCTCACTTATTGTCACATATTTTTTTTCCTGAAATCAATAGAGTTGAAACTATTGATTATATACAGAAACTGCAAGTTTCACAAAAATCGAATCACAAATGCAGACTTTATCGTGTAAATAAGCATTGCACATTCTCAACTTTAAATGGCTACTTCTCCCTTATCAACAGTCTGTTTGTTTTTGAAAATCAATACAGTTGCAAGCTATCAAATTATAGAAAATTGCAAGTTTCACGAAAATCCTACTACAAGTGGAACTGTGTTGTTTAACCCTTTCCCAAATGACAAATTTTGGACTGGTCCAAATTGAAAGAGTTTGCAGACGACAATTTTAAATTTGATGAAAATGGCAAAAAGGTCTCAAAAAGGGTAGAAAACACTGTGGGAAAAGGAGAAATTGCTCATGAGCAATTTCTCCTTTTCCCACAGTGTTTTCAAAAGACTTGTACTGCAGACACATGAAAACCATGGCTTGTTTGGGAAAGGGTTAAACAAGAAAATTAAATCTTCAACTTTCAATGGTTACTTTTCCCTATTAACTGTTTTTTTCGCAATTGTCTCTGTACCCCAATGCAACCCTTCACAAACTAAATTACAATCAGCAACAGTCATCTCCACGAACACTATTCCCTAAATGCTGTTTTCATTCAAAATTTCAAAATAGGCTATGTAAGCGAGGTAAAATTAATCATGAGAGTATCAGTGGAATCTTCACACAAACTCATTACAGATTTGTTGTATATTAAAATTGTTCAATGACAAATTCCCTGTGTTCTCAAGTCCTGTATGCTACTGCCTTCGCTTTCGGGGCTCGGGGACTCAAAAATAGAAATTATTCTTTAGATTGCGAGCAAAGATTGTGAGATAAGGGAGAAAATACTGATAACCTCCATTTTCTGCTTTTCCCACAATGTTTTCAAAGGCTCTTCTCCACAGGAATATTAAAACTCAGGAGTGTGTGAAGTAGAGTGCATTAGCACTGACTGCTAGAAAATGAACTGGGCACTTTCAGTTTTTGTGTGATCCTATGTGTTATGTGATCTGCTGGCCAAAGTAACTCATACTAAAACAGGAAGATCCCAGGTCAAACTACAAGTGCCTTGCAGTTTGACCTTGATCACCATCTGCTAAATCATAAATGATACCCTCTTCACGCTTAGAGTTATCAAATACTGTAGATCTTCTCTAGTATCGTAAAGAAACCATATGAAACTTATAAGTGAGTCTTTAGTAACAAAGAACCTAAACACAATATAAAAATCTCAGCGAATGTATCATGATGAAACATTGTAGTGATAAGCCAAAACTAACCCCAGTATCTGCAAAAGCACCTAACTTTTCTTTTAAAAGTTGACTGCTATACATTTGCTTTACTTCACTTGTCAAATGTCATATGCAACTTGGTACCTAGAGTCTGTTTCATCCAAATACAACACTGGTACCTAGAGTCTGTTTCATTCAAATACAACACTGTCCCTGAATAGACTGACAACCTTTCTGGTTTGCCTTAGCCCGTCATTGGTGACAGCGACATGGGAACTACTCGACTAAAAATATGCTGAAGATATGACAATATAGTTAAGAGTGGGACAACTATCTTCATTCTGGTTTCAAAAGTAACCATCAATTGATATTGCTCATAAACTTGGTCAATTCCTTTTTCTATTAATCTCAAAGGAAACTATGAGTAAATTGGTGAAGTAAAGGTGCTTTTGCAGAAACCGTAGACATCCCCAAGCATTCCAGCTCGAACAGAAATATACTTTGAGAAAACGTTCGTATCAAAATTACCTATTTTGTAAAGAGTTGCTTGATACAAGTATGCATTTTTAAATTTTCCCTAACTTTCTCCAAAGTTTGCCACTGCAGTACTAAAAGCTTCATACAGTAAATAACTAATAAACCTGACTGAGTATCATTTATTACTTAGAAAATGCTAGAAGGTACATTTACATGCTTGAATCTGCAAGTTCTGCTATCTTGAGACTTTCTGGCAAAAATCATCATTAAAATTGCAATACTTTCACAATTTCCCATGTTCATTTTTCAGTAGCATTCAGACTAAAAGTTACTGAAATCTAATATTGTTCTAAATCCTTTACCAAACAATCCAATGTTTTAACAACCCCCATGAAGGACGGCTTTAGAAAATGGTCACCAGCATTTTCTTTTTCAACAATGTTTTCCACCCTTTTCAAAGACACATCTAGCTTTTGAGCCAGTTTCAGTTTGTAGTCTCTATATGCTTTCAATCTGTGCAAGTCTAAAAAATTTGTCACTGGCAAAAAGTTAAAACTAATTACATTATATAAGATAGCTGAAGTTTAACGATGTCACAGTGTCAGCCAATTAGCACTTGTTATTTGACTTTCAAAGCCCAACATATAAGACAGGATAGACCATGATTTGGGTTATCCATGTGATACAGACACGGGCATAAGTAAAGAAAAAAGGTTTATAGGCTCGGTTTTGTTTCCTTCTATTTTGATATGTGTAATTACAATAGCGAGTTTACTTTGCAAGTCTTTTATCAAAATTCAAAGGTTATGTTGGTCAAGATATGTCATTGATCTATTTCCTAGAAATACCCTGTCACAAAATGAATGCGTTGAGAAGAAAGATGGCATCAAAATATCACAAAGGATTGTATGATCAAATATAAAAAGAAATGCTCATTCAATAAAATTGGGTTTAAAAATGGACATCGAGACAGCAGAGTTTGCGGATAGGGAGGGCCAGTCTGGCACATTGACTTTTTTTGTAGACAAGTATCATTAAAACAGATAATCAGAGGTGACAGTTGTTATGTTAATAATACCCATAAGGTCAAACCTAGCGCTATCTTAGATGTCACAAGTTTTATATTCAGAAATATTATGAGAAAAAAAAAAGCTTGTCTAAGTAATAGTTAGATGCTGTAAAGAAACTAGAGACGCTTGAGCGCCTGTATCGCTCCACAGGCCTGATATTTCTATGATGGCGAAAAGAAGTTTTTAACAATTACCATTCAATCCTGCATTTTAGCTCACTGAAGAAAAAAGGTATGGAAAAAACTTGTGAGAAAAGAAGAAAAAAATGGTAACCAGCATTTTCTTAGTTTCCCACAATAATTTCTATCCTTTTTTATATATGTCTTACTAATTTGAAGATATGTTGTCTGCAACAGGTCCTTTCACAAACCATTTTGGGTGGGGAAACATCAAAATATAGAAAATATGTCTTTCTCAGGGTCGTTAAAAGTTGTGATTGTGTGGTAAAGGGGTAATCTAAAAGAACAGCTAGGAGGGCAAATGAATGAATGTTATAGCAATATAGATCAACTTACATCAATACACCAGATAGAATGAAATATGCTGGCATACAATGAACACCTAATCCCTAATAATCAACTTTTCACAGTCACAGTTAGAATGTCTTCTGTGGCAAACAACACAAAATGGTCTACAAATGCATTTACATAAATCAAATATCCTGCTCCAGGGCACAGGTTAATTCTGGTGTATGGAAGTTGCGGGATCAGTTTGACTGGATAACATTAATGCCTTATCGCAAATGTAAAGCCCTGTCCCACTTTGTACCAGGTCACCAGGATTTACACCCTGTCTGTCCACTCTGCATTTACTCATTAGTAGGTCAACAAACCTTTACCAGAACTAATAAAAGTGCAGAGGTTCTCTTGTTCTATATCAAAAGGACTATAAAGTACCTACAACATGGGGGTTTTGTTATTAAAATACTTTTTCTTTTTTATCTTGGCATGGTTACTCAGGCTTAGTAATAAGGCAAAATTGAAAAGCTCAAGTTGTGAAAGGTGCTCAAGCTTTTATCTTATTTATGGCCAGTGATATTTTATTACTAGTACTAATAGCATATCGTTGGAGTAAATTGTGATCTTAATACCAAGGAAAATGTGTGGGCTTAAATAGGACAGCCCTGACTAGGTCAAGTCAATCCAATTTTCTTCCTTTTTCTTTGTTAGTCGATAAAACTAACACAATAGTTTTGGAGAAGAACATTTTTCTGAAATATAAGCCTTGTCTATAAAAAAATGTGTTTTTAGGTGTATCATTTTTTTAAAAGGAATTTGGTATACAACCACCATAGAAACAATTTGGCAGACAACCACCATAGGAACTTACCTGCAAAACAACAATGAAATCCAATGAATAGTTTTAGAGAAGAAATTTTTCAAAGATTTTACTTTATACCATAAAAGGAAAATGAGTCTCCCATAAAAGCCATGTTTTTTGACAGATCATTTTTTTTTTAAAAGGAATTCTGTAAACCTGTATCTAAGGAACATTCCTGCAAAATAATAATGCTATCCAAATAGTGGTTTGGGAGGAGAAGATTTTTAAAGGTTTTTTACTTTGGTTGCCATGGCAACCAGAATTCTTCATGGAACACAATTATTTGAAGGAATTTGAAAGAGGACCACCAAAGGAACATTCCTGTGAAATTTGGTAAAAATCCAGTCAATAGTTTCTGAGAAGTTTTTTAAAGAAAAAGTTTACGGACGCACGCACGGACGAACGGACGGACGGACGCACGACGGACACAACGCCATGACAATAGCTCGCTGGCCTTCGGCCAGTGGAGCTAAAAATTAAACAATTTAAACATCCAAAAGGAGGGAGCGTAGAGACCGACTGTGGGTGTTTAAATTATTAAATTTTTTCTTCACAGCATCTTACTTAGTCATTGTCTGCCCTAATTACATCATCGCTAAAACATTGGTGCCATACATGTAGTTTCCCGTTTCACCATTCGCAAAGACCGGCCCTAATTGCATCATCGCTACAACAATGCTAAATCTAAAATTACATGGGACTTTCCCGCTTCATTTATTCACAAATTATTGTGGAGGACAGAAAAAAATGCTATAGACATATAGAATGAACCATACCTCGCAAAAGGGGGCTTCATGCACCTCCTGGGGCATGGTACCAAGCACGACATCACATGATTATGGATCCATAAAATCCATTTTCGCTGAAAACCGACGAAATAAGCATGAAAAATGGTCCTTTGTAATGCAGAAAATTGGCCAAAAGCAAAAAAGTTGGGGCCTTGTAAGCTTGCGCAGTCTGCGCAGGCTGACCTGGGTTGATACTCTTTTGCAGATGCATTAAGCCCCCTTTTCACAGAGCATGGCTCAGATATTTCAAGTTAAATGCCTGCATTGATATGACACCGCAATAAACTAGTTTACTACGATTTGGATTTTCTGTATATTTCAAAATATAGATTGACAGACTTATGTTTAACTCCATCCTCGTCAACCCGGGTGTGTTAACTCCACCCTCGTTAACCCAGGTGTGAACTATTACCATTCAACATGAAGAATGTAGTTTACGGAATACATCGGAACTGGGTAACTGAGCGGAGCGGAATGAATGCACATTAATTTCGTCATAATTGAAACACTAAAAATGTAATTCACTTTCAAACATAGTATAAACATTGGCGTCTTTTGTACAGCTTGGGTCAAGGAGTGTATAATCTTTGTGTGTACAACAGTGGCGACTTATTCACTCGATAGTGACAGTGAATTCGAAGGACTTGAGCCATAGAATTGAGGGAATTGAAACCCACAACAATGAATCGTATGTGTCAATTTCCCTAATTTCCAGGCCAGCAACATCGGATGATGAATCAGACTTAGATGAAGGATAGGGCTCTTGGAATTCCTATCTTCATTGACTGAATATCACTGCATTTGAGCAAAGCCCTTTGCCAACTCTCACTTTTTGAAAAATAATCGATCTTTTTCATGATTAATTTCCTGTGCATATGATTCCAATGTTGGTGACGGAAACTAAAATCTATGCATCATAATGCATTGCGGAAAAATCAGTTTTGCTCTTGAGAGAAGTTCAATTGTATGAATGCTGGATTTCATCACTTTAGATATTGTCTTACGAGTTATCTGGCTTCGACAAACATCTTTCTTGTCAACCAAACAACAGGCAAGGATGCAAGGATAAATCAGAAACTGTAGTGAATTCATCCTTCAAAACCATGGAAAGAGCAGACCAATTGCAAGCATACTTTTCAACTGGACGTCCTGGAAAGAAATTGTGGCATTTTATTGTGTGGTTTTTGCCATCTCTTACCACTACTGTCTTTGGTGAAAGCTACAAGAATCCTCCACTGCTGAAAGACTATAAAAGTATGAAGCATCTCAGTTTTGTGGAGGCTATTCATCCAGAAA
Organism: Tridacna gigas; assembly: GCA_945859785.2. Taxonomy (NCBI): domain Eukaryota; kingdom Metazoa; phylum Mollusca; class Bivalvia; order Cardiida; family Cardiidae; genus Tridacna; species Tridacna gigas. Next base: position 70,963,527 of record OX244033.2, on the reverse strand, counting down.
ACACAAATGGACATAAATCAAGGGCTTCAGAATGTAAAATGAATAAAGACACAACTGACTTCCATATATGGTAAAAAAAAAATATGCTGGTAGGAAGAACGCATGCAGAAATTGGTAAAAAAAAAAGGGCTATAAAGTAGAAACATCCCATATTGTGTGCATTGTGTACTGACCCTCTGTGTAAAGTGCAGGGTAAAATTTTTAAACTAGTGTATAAGGACAGTTTTATTTGCAGTGTGCAGGTTAATTCAAACATCTGAGTTAAATGTGAAAACTTCTTGCACTGAAAAACTTCAGTCATTTCATCAAGTGAAAAAGCAGATGGGTTCTCCAATTAAGCAAGAGACTTAAACTTAAATCGTGAAGAGAAATGTGACTTCAAATCATTTGACCCTCAGCCAACAAAATTTCAAAAAAAAAAAAATTTTTTTCTACAATAAGTGCGTGAATTTTAAAGACAAGATGCCTATTTTCCGCATTTTTGAGCCAGCAAACATGAGAGCGTGTGTTTTGCACCACGACTACTTGAGTTTGACGATTGAGAAATCCTTTTTAAAAAGTTTCAAACTGAGTGAAATATCGGACAAAGATATTATTGACATTGAACTTGGTACAAGAGGGCAACAGACTAAAGAAAGATGGTCTGATGAAAGGGAAAAGAGGATTCACTCATCCAATTTTTACTGTATATGCTCTGCAACAGAAAGGACAACCAAGGAACACCTAGCAAAAACAAGAGGACCATGATGGTCCTAAATCGCTCACCTGAAATGCAACTCAGCTCAACACCATAATGCTACATGCCAAATATGAAAGCTCTAGCCCTTATGGTTTGGGACAAGAAGATTTTTAAAGATTTCCTTCTTTATCTCTATGTGAAATCCAAGAACCCACAACATAGGGTCAATTTTTAACACCAGGGCCATAATTTGAAGTATTTTGGTAAAGGGTCACTAGATGATGCTACATGCCATATATGAAAGCTCTAGCCCTTACGGTTTGGGACAAGAAGTTTTTAAAGATTTCCTTCTTTATCTCTATGTGAAATCCGAGAACCCACAACATAGGGCCAATTTCCACACTAGGGCCATTATTTGAAGTCTTTTGGTAGAGGGCCACTAGATGATACTACATGCCATATATGAGAGCTCTAGCCCTTATGGTTTGGGACAAGAAGATTTTTACAGATTTCCTTCTTTATCTCTATGTGAAATCCGAGAACCCACAACATAGGGCCATTTTCAACACTACGGCCATAATTTGAAGTATTTTGGTAGAGGGCCACTAGATGATGCTACATGCCAAATATGAAAGCTCTGGCCCTTACGGTTTGGGACAAGAAGATTTTTAAAGATTTCCTTCTTTATCTCTATGTGAAATCCGAGAACCCACAACATAGGGCCAATTTCCACACTAGGGCCATTATTTGAAGTCTTTTGGTAGAGGGCCACTAGATGATACTACATGCCATATATGAGAGCTCTAGCCCTTATGGTTTGGGACAAGAAGATTTTTAAAGATTTCCTTCTTTATCTCTATGTGAAATCCGAGAACCCACAACATAGGGCCATTTTCAAGACTAGGGCCATAATTTGAAGTATTTTGGTAGAGGGCCACTAGATGATGCTACATGCCAAATATGAAAGCTCTGGCCCTTACGGTTTGGGACAAGAAGATTTTTACAGATTTCCTTCTTTATCTCTATGTGAAATCCGAGAACACACAACATAGGGCCAATTTCCACACTAGGGCCATTATTTGAAGCATTTTGGTACAGGGCCACTAGATGAGGCTACATGCCATATATGAGAACTCTAGCCCTTATGGTTTGGGACAAGAAGATTTTTACAGATTTCCTTCTTTATCTCTATGTGAAATCCGAGAACCCACAAAATAGGGCCATTTTCAACACTAGGGCCATAATTTGAAGTATTTTGGTAGAGGGCCACTAGATGATGCTACATGCCAAATATGAAAGCTCTAGCCCTTACGGATTGGGACAAGAAGATTTTTACAGATTTCCTTCTTTATCTCTATGTGAAATCCGAGAACCCACAACATAGGGCCATTTTCAAGACTAGGGCCATAATTTGAAGTATTTTGGTAGAGGGCCACTAGATGATGCTACATGCCAAATATGAAAGCTCTAGCCCTAAAGGTTTGGGACAAGAAGATTTTTACAGATTTCCTTCTTTATCTCTATGTGAAATCCGAGAACACACAACATAGGGCCAATTTCCACACTAGGGCCATTATTTGAAGTCTTTTGGTAGAGGGTCACTAGATGATACTACATGCCATATATGAGACCTCTAGCCCTTATGGTTTGGAACAAGAAGATTTTTAAAGATTTCCTTCTTTATCTCCATGTGAAATCCGAGAACCCACAACATAGGGCCATTTTCAACACTAGGGCCATAATTTGAAGTATTTTGGTACAGTGTCACTAGATAATGCTACATGCCAAATATGAAAGCACTAGCCCTTAAGGTTTGGGACAAGAAGATTTTTACAGATTTCCTTCTTTATCTCTATGTGAAATCCGAGAACCCACAACATAGGGCCATTTTCAGTACTAGGGCCATAATTTGAAGTATCTTGGTAGAGGGCCACTAGATGATACTACATGCCATATATGAGAGCTCTAGCCCTTATGGTTTGGGACAAGAAGATTTTTAAAGATTTCCTTCTTTATCTCTATGTGAAATCCAAGAACCCACAACATAGGGCCATTTTCAACACTAGGGCCATAATTTGAAGTATTTTGGTAGAGGGCCACTAGATGATGCTACATGCCAAATATGAAGGCTCTGGCCCTTATGGTTTGGGACAAGAAGATTTTTACAGATTTCCTTTTTTATCTCTATGTGAAATCCGAGAACCCACAACATAGGGCCAATTTCCACACTAGGGCCATTATTTGAAGTCTTTTGGTAGAGGGCCACTAGATGATACTACATGCCATATATGAGAGCTCTAGCCCTTATGGTTTGGGACAAGAAGATTTTTAAAGATTTCCTTCTTTATCTCTATGTGAAATCCGAGAACCCACAACATAGGGCCATTTTCAAGACTAGGGCCATAATTTGAAGTATTTTGGTAGAGGGCCACTAGATGATGCTACATGCCAAATATGAGAGCTCTAGCCCTTATGGTTTGGGACAAGAAGATTTTTAAAGTTTTATCTGTCGGTTGCCATGGCAACCAGAGTTCTTCATGGAATTCAAATCTTTGAAGAATTCTGAAAGTGCATCACCTAAGGATCATTTCTGTGAAGTTTCACTGAAATCTGTTGGGCAGTTTCAGAAGAGAAGATTTTTTAAGTAATTGTTCACAGACGGACGGACACACGGACGGACGCCGGACAATGATCGATCACAATAGCTCACCCTGAGCACTATGTGCTCAGGTGAGCTAAAAAAAGGAGGGGTCGAAAAACAAGAGGACCATGATGGTCCTATATCGCTCACCTGAGTATATTTGTAACCTATATGGTCTATTAAGCGCAGGCTATTCTTTTCAAATAAGGCATACCCTGGTTTTGAGCCTATGAAATTTTTGGTTTTTTACACAACTGCCAGTAGGTTATACTGAACAAATGTATGAAATTATATCAAAATCATCCTAACATATTCAGAGATTTCATCTGGAATTGGAAAAGCAGATGATCAGAGAGACAGACAGATTGTGCTGCCAGAAACAACAGCTGGGAGACACAATTCTAAGTTTTGGATAATTGGACTGACATAATGCTCTGAATTTATCAATGTGGGGAGACACAAGAGCACCGCATGCGGGTGCCTACATCGAGAACGCCAACAACATGGATGCCAAGGCTATAGCAATACCTCAGATTTTCTTTGAAAACAGCCAAACAAATAAAAAACATGACTTCATGATAGGCTTTGCTTTATTTTTCTAAGTGAATTTGGAGGATTAGTATAACTAATGCAATACTTTCAATTGTTGTAAGTTGGTAAACAATGAATAGGCATCTTTTATCATTTGCAACACAGGCAGTTGTTGTATATAATGTAATAGTTTTGCCATTTACAAAAAAATTACATGACAAGGTATCCAACATGATTGGCCAGTCATTTGTCTGTGGTATTTCAATGCTGAAAAATCAGATGATGATTAAGATAGAGCTTTAAATTTTTGGTTGAGACAGCTTTGGCCAAATCCTACGCAAAATGGCAATTAAATAGGGCTAAATGTAAATCTGTGTTTTTTGATTGGCCATTCAGGTAATAATAATAATGGTTGTTTGAAGAGGTAAAAATATATGTAACCCTTATTTCATTTTTCATTTATTCAGACTTGAATCAATTTGACAAAAGTAATTGCAAGTTTTATTTGTTTAAAGTTTTTAAGATTGATTTTTGTGCAATTGTTATGTTATGAAATAATGTGAACAAAGCAAATTCTTTGGAAATTTTAGCTAGGTATCAAAAACATGTATTTTCAGCATTTATACCAATGTTATCCTTTTAATATTCAATTGTTTTTTTCTGATTGTAGCATCAATGGAAAGGAAAAATCAAATAAACAATGTAAAGAAAAAAAAAAACAGTTCAATTCAACATAATAATAGAGAATGTCACAATTACTAATAATTGTGCAAAGTTGCTGTTATATTTTGGATTTAGTTTGATACCTTGTTTTACTGTATTGATGGACATGTATATATCCATCTTTTAATGATAATATTAGAATGATTTCAAAAGTGGTGCCTGTGAGCTGCACTACCTTTTTAGTGTAGTTTGCTAAGATATCAGATGCATGATTATAACATTTCAATCATTAATATAAACTATCAAGAAATTTAAAACTAATATTTTACCGTATTTCTCCTACTAAATGGCAGTAAATGCTTTGTTAGATCAATACTAAGTAAATGTTCATGAATTTTAAATAAAGATCATTTCAATCAATTGATGTACTACAAATTACCATGACTGAGAGTTGTTTTAAGCTAATGTTGCATGAAGAGCTACTGTTAGAGGTAGCTTTGGTACAAACAAAATGGATGTTGCTTGTGATGCAGTTTAACAGTACCAGTTGACGAAATTTAAGATTGTTCGATAAAGTATGGTAATTTGACCATTCTATTTTCTAGAAATTATGCCAAGAGCAAAAAGTTTCCACCCTGGTCAGTTTAAGCATGCTGCTCAGTGTGACCTGACCAGAGGCAATACTTTTTTCACTTCCCAGATGGTTCTTTTTCGTGTGATGGGTTACATATTTTTCTGTTTAAGTTAAGTGCTATCTGGCACAAACTGAAAACAACAACATAATAGTACAAGGTTTTCAAAACTGTAGAATCTTGAAATTAAAGGTGTAGGTCCTCCAAATGGGTTCAGAGGTCACTAGATAATGCCACATGCAAAATATGAATGCTCTAGCCATTATGGTTTATCACAAGTAGATTTCAAAAGATTTACATCTTTGTTTCTATGTAAAATAGGGTGCGCCCGGGCAGAGCCAAAATATGACTGCAGGGCGGATATACGCCCAAATATGACCCAAAGGGAAGAATTTTAACAATTTTGGTATGGGGTCACCTAATGATGCTTCAAACAAAATATGAAAGTTCTCGGCCTTATGTTTTGTCACAAGAAGATTTTAAAAGATTCAAATAGGGTGCGCCATGGCAAAGCCCAAATATGACTGCAGAGGGATAATTTTAACAATTTTGGTAGAGGATCATCAGATGGCTTTTCATCAGAAGATTTTTTAAAGATTTCCTTTTTTGTTTTTATGTAAAATAGGGTGCGCCCGGGCAAAGCCCAAGTATGACCCAAGGGGAATAATTTTTACAATTTCGGTAAGGGGTCACCAAATGATGCTTCAAACAAAATATGAATGCTCTCCGCCGTATGGTTTGTCACAAGAAGATTTTTAAAGATTTTAAAATTGGATGCACCCGGACAGAGCCCTAGTATGACCGCACAGGAATAATTTTAATAATTTTGGTAGAAGATCATCAGATAATGCTACATACTTAATAGGAATGTTCTAGCCATTATATTTTGTCATCAGAAGAAGTTTTAAAGATTTCCTTTTTTGTTTCTATGTAAAATAGAGTGCGCCCAGGCAAAGCCCAAATATGACCCTACAGGAATGATTTTAACAATTTGGTAAGGGGTCACCCAATGATGTTTCAAACAAAATATGAATGCTCTCAGCCTTATGTTTTGTCACAAGAAGATTTTCAAAGATTTTAAATTAGGGTGCACCCGGGCAGAGCCCAAATATGACGGCAGAGGAATAATCTTAAGAATTTCGGTAGAGGATCATCAGATAATGCTACATACCAAATATGAATGCTCTAACCATTATTGTTTGTCATCAGAAGATTTTTTAAGATTTCCTTCTTTGTTTCTGTGTAAAATAGAGTGCGCCCGGGCAAAGCCCAAATATGACCGCAAGGGAATAATTTCAACAATTTTGGTAAGGGGTCAAGCAATGATGCTTCAAACAATATATGAATGCTCTAGCCGTTATGGTTTGTCACAAGAAGATTTTTAAAGATTTAAAAATAGGGTGCATCTGGGCAGAGCCCAAATATGACCGCAGAGGGATAATTTTAACAATTTTGGTAGCGGATTATCAGATAATGCTACATACCAAACGTAAATGCTCTAGCCATTAATGATTTGTCATCAGAAGATTTTTTAAAGATTTCCTTCTTTGTTTCTGTGTAAAATAGGGTGTGCCCGGGCAAAGCCCAAATATGACCGTAAGGGAATAATTTCAACAATTTTGGTAAGGGGTCAAGCAATGATGCTTCAAACAAAATATGAATGCTCTCGCCGTTATGGTTTGTCACAAGAAGATTTTTAAAGATTTTAAAATAGGGTGCATCTGGGCAGAGCCCAAATATGACTGCAGAGGGATAATTTTAACAATTTTGGTAGAGGATTATCAGATAATGCTACATACCAAATATAAATGCTCTAGCCATTATGATTTGTCAGAAGAAGATTTTTTAAAGATTTCCTTCTTGGTTCTATGTAAAATAGGGTGCGCCCGGGCAAAGCCCAAATATGACCCAAGGGGAATAATTCCAACAATTTTGGTAAAGGCTCACCCAATGATGCTTCAAACAAAATATGAATGCTCTCCGCCTTATGGTTTGTCACAAGAAGATTTTTAAAGATTTTAAAATAGGATGTGCCCGGGCAGAGCCCAAATATCACCGCAGAAGAATAATTTTAACACTTTTGGTAGAAGATCATCAGATAATGCTACATACTTAATAGGAATGTTCTAGCCATTATAGTTTGTCATCAGAAGAAGTTTTAAAGATTTCCTTCTTTGTTTCTATGTAAAATAGAGTGCGCCCGGGCAAAGCCCAAATATGACCCTACAGGAATGATTTTAACAATTTTGGAAAGGGGTCACCCAATGATGTTTCAAACAAAATATGAATGCTCTCAGCCTTATGTTTTGTCACAAGAAGATTTTTAAAGATTTTAATTTAGGGTGCGCCCGGGAAGAGCCCAAAATATGACCCCAGAGGGATAATTTTAACAATTTCGGTAGAGGATCATCAGATAATGCTACACACCAAATATGAATGCTCTAGCCATTATGGCTTTTCATCAGAAGATTTTTTAAAGATTTCCTTTTTTGTTTCTATGTAAAATAGGGTGCGCCCAGGCAAAGCCCAAATATGACCCCAGGAGAATAATTTTTACAATTTTGGTAAAGGGTCACCCAATGATGTTTCAAACAAAATATGAATGCTCTCAGCCTTATGTTTTGTCAGAAGAAGATTTTTAAAGATTTTAATTTAGGGTGCGCCTGGGCAGAGCCCAAATATGACCCCAGAGGGATAATTTTAACAATTTTGGTAGAGGATCATCGGATAATGCTACATACCAAATATGGATGCTCTAGCCATTATGGTTTGTCATCAGAAGATTTTTTAAAGGTTTCCTTCTTTGTTTCTATGTAAAATATGGTGCGCCCGGGCAAAGCCCAAATACGACCCCAGGGGAATAATTTTAACAATTTTGGTAAAGGGTCACCAAATGATGCTTCATACAAAATATGAATGCTCTCGGCCTTATGGTTTGTCACAAGAAGATTTTTAAAGATTTTTTCAATTTTCAGCCATTTTGTTGCCATGGCAACCAGAGTTTTTGATGGAATTAAATTCTTTTAACAATTTTTGTAGACCTTCACCCAAGGAACATTCCTGCCAAGTTTTATCAAGATTGGCCATCTGGTTTAGGAGGAGAAGATTTTTAAAGAAATTGTTAACGGACGGACGGACAGACGGACGGACGATGACCGATCACAATAGCTCCCCTTGAGCACGTTGTGCTCAGGTGAGCTAAAAAAACTAGTTGAAGGGCAAGGCCTTAAAACGACAAAAGCTATGAAGCATTGGGACCAAATTCGAAAAGGAAGCAATAGACTGTTATGAAAAGGGCAATAGTATCAAATTAAGCCATGTGAAATCTTTGTTTCTAAAACTTTACCCTTTGGGGGGGGGGGGGGGGGGGGCAACACCAGATGAAAATTTACTTATAGAGGATAAATGCCCATTCTGTGCCAAGGGTATAAAGATTTCACCAGAGACAGTGCCCTATTTGAAGAAAACACAGGAAGATATAATCATTCTAAGCACAAAACGTGCTTACTGTTTTCAAGTTCAGGGGCAGCTTTTTTGTTCTGGGAGAGAGTTTTGTGATTTGATTGTCTATACATTGAGTGATGTTTTGTACACAAACATAGTACGAGATGATGAATTTATTTCATTTATGGTTGACAAGCTAGAATCTTTCTACAAAAATCACTACAAAAATGCAGTGCTAAAAAAATTCCTGTATAGAGCTGTGAAGTAGGCATTCTCTTCACCAAATTACAAAAATTTTAGACTGGACCAAATCTAAATCACTTACAGACAGCAAATTATACGTTCAATTGATGATATCTGTCTTTAATAGGTTAGAAAACATTGTGAGAAAAGGAAAAGATGTTGGTTACCAGCAATTTTTCCTTCTCCCTCAATGTTTTCAATAGCATTTTCTGTCAGGGTCATTAAGTTTTAGGATTTTGGTAATATAATTGAGGTCAGGTGGAGGATCTTCTCTGGAATAGAGAGAAGACTGTTGAAAACATTACAGGAAAATGAGAAAATACTGGTAACCAGCATTTTCTCATTTTTCACAATGTTTTAACCCCATCCAAAGGCAAATCAAATTATTTAAGATATGCATCTTAGATAAAGTTATTGATAGTGTTATCAGAAAATCACAAAATTTGAAACTATTCCAAATTAAAAGGATTTACAGACAACAAATGAAATGTGGATCAAATGATGAACTTGGTTGTTAAAAAGGTTAAAAAACATTGTGAAAGGTGGAAATGCTGGTTACCAGCATTTTTCCCATTCCGTTAATGTTTTCAAATGTCTTTTTTCCTTGGGATTGTTAAACTGGGGATTGTGTGGTAAAGAGTTCAGACCCATTTAACATTTTGTCTCCAAATGCTTTGATTTTGGTCTAAGGACTGTGTACAATTTTTCGCCTGGTAAAGCATTAAAGCACTTGTATTAACTCTCTAAACGACAACAAAGTTTTGAACAGGACGAAATTTGTAGATGGAAATTGATGTGTTGCTAAAATGTTGATTTCTGCCTTTGAAAGCTAGGGTAGGAAACATTGTGGGGCAAGGAGAAAATGCTGGTTACCAACATTTTCTCCTTTGCCCACAATGTTTCCATAAGCCTTCTGACTTCTCTTTCAGGGTCATTAAAAGTTGGAATTGTTTGATTAGGGGTTAAGCAAAGCATGTTTTTCAAAAGATTTCACTTCTCGACAATGCCGCCACATATTATACATTATTGGGGAGATAACCGACTAAATTCCCCCACTGAATCAATGTTGACTGTGTCAAAGAGATTATGCATACTGTCAACATTGTAGTATTTCTCACAAACTGGCTGAAAGTCAATGCAATCTAATAAAATATGTTTTATTGTAAGGTGTTCATTGCATTGAATACATTCTGGTGCATCTTCTCTGGCTAAAAGCCAGGAGTGTGTTAACCGAGAATGTCCAATTCAAAGCCTTGTGATTATCACCTCTTCTCGACGAACGGACTTGTAATAGGGGTACCATTCCAAAACTGATTGCTTTGGAATAAAGCTTAACACTGTCAATGAGGCAAGAAGCTGATACTCATATCATTTGATTTTTATTTGGACAGCTCACCTGTTATAGCATACTCTCAACTTGTTGATTGAGATGAGAATTTCTCAACTTGTTGAGATGACAACTGCTCAACAACAACAAAGCTAGTAATGGGAATATTGGCCAAGTCAGGTCAGGACTTATGTAGTGGTCTTCAGGTTTATATGGAGAACTGTTGTTCATCGCAATGATTGTTTGATGAATTGTCATGAAGTGAAACATATGCCAGAGGGACAGTGTGAAAAAAACAGGAAAGAAGTCTGAAAAGTATTCCAAAATCTTAAACTTTGTCAAAAAGTGGCCGTCTTCTGAAGACAAGATAATATATCAGCTTAGTATTTCATGACAAGCGAGATGTTTCTAAGCAGTTGTCAATTCACAATGCAGAGTACGGAATTCTTGACAAAGTGGACCACATGTCAAATTAATGTCTGCACGACCAGAACCTCAAGCAGCAGTGTTGTTAGGAAGACATTTAAAGTGGGAAAAACTTTTTTTCCTTTTCAATTTGATACTAGCAAACAACTATGCCATGTAGGAAAAATATGGACCAAAAAAAACTATTAAGCCAGGAGGTTTGGCACTCCACTGCAAACTCTTTGGTTGAAGAATCTCCTAATACTCCAAAAACTAATCAGGCTGGGAGGAAACTTGTCAATGTGGATGAATGCCCGACTGGGAGACACTTTCCTTTGTGCAATGAAAGCTATCAGGGAGCAAAAAGAACAAGAACACCTCACGCAAGTGCCAACGCTTGGCTGCAGTTGCTTGATTTTCAGTAACAATACTAAGACAAAAAAGGGAAATAACTGTCAAAGATAATTTGATGGTTACCTGCCCTTGTTCCCCTTTTGGTAGTTTACAACTTGTCTGAGTTTGAAGTAAATATCTTCAATGGTGTTTAACCCTTTACCATACAAGCCCTGGTTTTCACGTGTCTGCAGTAAAAGCCTTTTGAAAACACTGTAGGAAAAGGAGAAATCGCTCGTAACGAGCAATTTCTCCTTTTCCCACAGTGTTTTCTACCCTTTTGGAGAACTTTCTGTCATTTCCATCAAATTTAAAACTGTCGTCTGCAAACTGTTTCAATTTGGACCAGTCTAAATTTTATCGTTTGGGAAAGGGTTAAATGTCAATGTTTTTGCACAACAACGACGTCGACGCCAGGTTAACCCGCATGAATATAATCTGAATTGAAGGGCCTAGCTTTCTCGATTTTTTTTTTTTTCAAATTTGTGCTAATGCTGTATCAAGGTGCCATCTACCTTCCCTTTTGATCTGTAGACAGCACACTGATGAACTAATGGGTCAAATTGAACTTTTAGAACATAGCCACAATTGGCTGGGCCAATCTTCTACCCATCTGAAACTGAACTAATTCTGTACTAAGTCTTAAGTTTGGTTTACAAAATAATAGCCGCTACCTTTAAGTTAATACAATTGCTGCAATTGTGAAGTTGGTCTTTAAGTGTTTAACTCTCTCCCTACTGATGGCGACTGTAGTCGTCATAAAAACTCACCTCAATACACCCAGTGACGACCCGAGTCGCAGTAAAATCCAATATTCGCTTCCCGCATGACACTCTCATTCGCATATACACGCCATGCTAGCTTCCTTGGTGACGAAATTATTCGTCAAAAATACCGATGTTACAAGACATTTCATTGAATGAAACCTACCATGAGCACAATTTTCAACCAATGAAATTTGATTTTGCAAATGATCGAACTGACCAAATAAACATCAATTTGGTCATGATTCCCAAAATAACTATGTTAATTTCCGATCTAAATATAGCTTAGCAGACGCGTGTTTTCCATCGCTTGGAGTCAAGAACAATAGTCTTTGTGTTTACAACAATGGCGAATTATTCAAGCGAAAGTGAATTCGAAGGATTTGAGCCAGAAGATTACGAAGGAATTTAAATTCCAGAAATTGGATCGGATGTGTCGATCTTCCCGCTCATCGGATAATGAGTCGACTTGGAAGAGGGATCAGACTTGTGGAGTTGCAATCTTTGTCGTCCGAATATTGCCGCATTTGAGGAAAGCTTTGGACTGACTTTCACTTTTGAAAAAGAGCGAAAGGAAATTGATTTTTTTCAAAAGTTTTTTCCTGCAGAATTGATTGCAATGTTAGTAATTGAAACTAACAACTATGCATCAAAATGCATTTCGGAAAAACCAGATTCGCTCTGGAGGGACGTCCAATACGACGAAATACTGGCTTTCATTGGTATAAATATTGTCTTGTGAGTTATCCAACTGCCCTCATATACCCTTGCTTGGAAGCAAATGTGGCCGTATACGATCCTTGGCATCCCACAAATAATGCAGAGGGAACGTTTTGAAAGGACTTGTAAATACTTTCATTGTAATGACACCAGTCAGAATCCTCCTAGAAGAACTCCTGGTCATGACAAGTTATGCCACATCAGACCTGTGATTGATGCAGTCTTGAAATCATGCTTGGAAAATTACAATCCAAACAAAGAACAAACTACTGATGAGGGAATGGTTGCATTCAAATGACGACTGTCATTTTAGCAGTATCTGCCTGCCAAACCAACCAAATTTGGTATTTAAGGTTTGGGAGAGAGCATCACCACTGCCATGAATTCCAGATTTATACCGGATGGAGGGATGGATGTGGCAGGGAGGAAAATCTTGGATCCAGAGTTGTCAAGGACCTGACTAGGCAAATTGTGGGAAAAGGCCACCATATTTACATGGATAACTTTTTTTCAAGTCCAGAATTATTCTCAGACCTAGAAAAGGACCTTGTTTACTGTTGTGGCACTGCTAGAGGCACCAGAAAAGGCATGCCCAACAGTCTAAAAAATGCCAAACTGAAGAACAGGGGAGAATATCAGATTGTGCAAAAAGGAAATCTTTGCGCCTGGGTTTGGAAAGACAAGAAAAATGTCTTTTACATTTCAACTAACTGTGATCCGACAACTGGCAATACAGTTTGTCGTCGTCAGAAAGATGGATCAGTTAAAGATGTCCCTTGTCCCAATGTGGCAACAGCATATAATTCCTTCATGTTTGGAGTGGACAGAGCTGACCAAATTAGAATGCAGTATTCCACCTGCAGAAAAGCCTTAAAATGGTGGAAGTATTTATTTTGGTTCTGTTTTGACCTTGCATTGGTAAATGCATATATATGCATGAAGGAATCTCCCAACCACAAGATTGTTACAAGATCAGGGAGAGAAAAGGTAAGGACACAGTTGTCTTTCAGAATGGCTCTAGGACAACAACTCATTGGCAATTACAGAGGGACCAGAAAAAGGAAGCTAAGCTCTGTATTTGACAATTGTGGCTATGCCCACTGGCCCGCCAAGTCTGATTAATTAATTTTAATAGACATGTCTACTATGTAAATATTCATAAGTACTCTCTAAATTCATTATTACCCTTCATATCCCTGTGTTGCTGGTACTTATCTAAATTCTTTTGATCAGTGTTTTCATTATTATCCAACAACTGCAACTTTGTATCATATGGCATTCGTAAAATGTTAACTAGGATCAACATTGAGTTTAGGAGAGCTCATCTACGGCACATATAAATGTCAAAAATTCATTTCTGGCCAAGGGCCTTTGGTCCCTTGGCCTCCAACATAGAGACACTTCCCCCATGTCGCTGGGGGAGAACCCTACCCCCTCTGCCTTCTACTATACTATTTTAACTTTCTACCATGAACCTTGATGAAACTTGGATAAAACTAAATCATGTTCTCAAACAGACAAGAACCCTGTTCTCACTTGTAACACATTGTATTACATTCAAGAAAAACTTGCGATTACCGAAAATTAAGTTTCCGTGAAAAAAAAACGTGATTTACAGCATGAAATCATATTGTGACTTAGAAAAATTGATATGCATTTGACGAGAGATCTGCCAACCCCTTGCACTACTTTCCCCAGCATGTGTTTATTTTGATCTGAGAATGATGGCAGCATTTATTGGCTTGTACTTAGAAATGGGAATTCAAAAGCTACCAATCCTGTTTCTGTGCCAGAAATTAGCAAGGAAGAGATGGCTGACGAGCCCGATACGCCCAAGTGAAGTTCAAATGTTCAAAGGTTTGAAGTTAAAGAATTTATGTCAAGTGTAAACACTGCTTTTGAACTAGGTCCTGGAAAGAATGAGATATTTTTCAGAAATTCTTTTTTCATCATCTCGTGAAAAGTATTGTTTCGGAGACCAACAAGTGTGCCAAACGAACAACTGAAGACAAGACCAGCCCAAAATGGCACCTCAGAATATGATACTAGCAGAAATGTATGCTTGGAAAACTTCATCATACTTCAGTTTGCCAGGAGCATCTTCATTTAAATAACAGCCAAACAAATTCTCCGGGGAGGGGCGCGGTCAAAACAAACAAATTACATATTAGACCAGTATATAATGATATCATTTCTCTCTGTTAACAGAACTATTACCCTCCCAAAGCTCAATCAATTGATGAGGGAAAGGTAGTCTACAAAAGCAGGTTGTCATTCAAACAGTTTTCTTCAGCCAAGCCAACAAAATTTGGAATAAAGGCTTGGAACAAGCAAACCAAAGGACAGGTTGTGCATGAATGTCAGTAAACCTGACTCTCTGCAAGGTCAGCGAATAACAGAGGAAGGCTTAGAGACCATAGTAGTTAAAGACTTGACAAGAAATATCCGTGAATAAACCATCATGTTTACATGGATGACTTTTTGTTTCAAGTCCCAAGCTCCTTGAAGGTCTTGTCCAGGATGACATCTACTGCTGTGGAACAGTCAGGTGTAATTGTAAAGACCTTCATGAGTCACTTAGAAAACCCGCGAAGTGACGAAACAAGGAGACATGAAAAGCCTGAAAAAATATGATTTGTGTCGCATGAAAGGACAAAAGGCTAGTGTCTGAAAGTAGCCTATGTCTACTCCATGCATAAGGGAGGCGTGGACATTGCTGACCAAAACACAATGCAGTACTGCACTGCCAGGAAGGCAAAAAAGTGTAGAAATATCTGTTTTGGGTTTAGTTAGACACTGCTCTGTGCGATGCTCGTCTGCATGGATTCCATTAATCACCACATGAAACAAAGCCTGGAAAATCCAAGAAGAGAGCACACATAGATTTATGGAATGAATCTTGCAAGACAGCAGTTTTCTTGACTTATGAACATCAGATTGTGACCTAAATAGCTTGCAATCTCAACTTTTGTCCTGCTAAACCAGGACAAAACTCGAAATATGGACACACAATATGGAATCACATGAACATCAGATTGTGACCTAAATAGCTTGCAATCTCAACTTTTGTCCTGCTAAACCAGGACAAAACTCGAAATATGGACACACATTATGGAATCACATTATGACTGAGATAAACAGATATGCATTTGACCAGAGATCTGCAAACCCCCTGCGCTATTTTCCCCAGCATGGGTTAATTATGATCTGAGAATGGTCGCAGCATTTATTGGCTTGTACTTAAAAATGGGAATTCTAAAGTTACCAGTCTCGTTTCTATGCCAGAAATTAGCAAGGAAGAGTTGGATGACAAGCCCAGTGTGGAGTTCAAATGTTCAGAGGTTTGAAGTTAAGGAATTTATGTCAAGTGCAGGCACTGCTTTTGAACTAGGCCCTGGAAAAAATGAGATATTTCTTTCAGAAATTCTTTCCTGATCGTCTCATTTGAAGTATCGTTTTGGAGACAAACAAGTGTGCCATGAGAACAATTTCAGAGAACACCGACCCAAAATGGCACCACAGAAAATGACACTTGCAGAAATGTATGTGTTCCTGAGATTTTTCGTTATTATCAGAGTCATGCAGATACAAAAACAGGGGGGAACAGACAAATTACATATTAGACCAGTATATATCAATTCTCTGTTAACAGAACTATGACCCTCCCGAATTTTTTAACTTGCTTATGACAGGAAGTTTTTTGTAGTAAGATAAACAGGTGCCATGTTATCTTGCAGATTACAAAGAATCCGTCAAGATTCTTTGCAAGATGAATTTACAGGGTGGTATTACCAGTATGGCAAAACAGTCACAAGGTGTAACTGTTGGGACAAGTGCCACTTCTGATAGCATTTCATCAGCAGCGTACAAAATAAACTTAGATGATGAGTCCATTGTAGAACTTGCACAAACAGGACCACCTGACTTGACTGCAAGACAGAGAGTTCGATACACAGAAATTCTTGCTGCAGCAATGCCGGAAGACCAAAATACAGGTTAATGAATTAAAAATGTTTATCCTGTACGAAAAATCCTGGCGGATTCCAGGCGGAATCCAGGCGGATTGTTGGCGGAATTGAGACAGAATAGCTTAATTCCGCCTAAACTTGAGGCGGACACGGAATTTAACAGAAAATTCCGTCTTGAGATCTAACTATTCCAGGCGGAATGTGTGAATTACAGAGACGGACTAAGAGGCGGACAAAAATTTTCCGCCCGGACAGCAAAAAAGTCCGCCTGGATTTGAAAAAGAAAGGCGGAAAATTTAGACTTAGAACTATTTCTGTGGCGGAAAGTTCATACTTATAAAATATACGGAGGCTGATTCTTCAGAGTAGGTGGAATTTTCATACTTAGAATTTGATTAGAGGCGGATTATTCATACTTAGCAAAATAACAGACTTGTAGAGAATGAAACTGATTTTTGAAACTTTCAACTTTTTGTTTTCAATGGAAAATACAAATATGACTATTAACATCCAAACTCCTTCAAAATCTGTATTGAATAATATTTTAAGAATGGCATATTGAAACCCATTCCCACACAATGAGACCTTTTGACGTCCCTGGGAAACAAGCCTTTTGAAACACTGGGGGAAAAGGAGAAATTGCTTGTAACGAGCAATTTCTCCTTTACCCACAGTGTTTTCTACCCATTTAGAGAACTATCTGCTATTTTCATCAAATTTAAAATTGTCGTCTGCAGACTGTTTCAATTTGGAAGAGTTTGAAATCTGTCGTTTGGGAAAGGGTTAAGGGCTATTATCTTAACGCTTTTCCTGATACTGATGAAAAATTTATGCATCTGCAGCAGACAACATTTGAAAACATTGTGACAAAAGAAGTCACAAAAAACCTCTTCCCTTCCTCACAATGTTTTCTTCTCCATAAGTCTTCTGTCATTGATCCCAGTATTGAACATTAACCTCCAGAAGATTTCTATGTCTATGTTCAGCAAACTGGTTTCGCCATGTCTGCCTGCCGTCCGCCTGTAGAATTTTTCATTTCCATGCTCTAACTCCAAAGCCATTTCATGTAGGATCATGAAATTTTGTACAAGTGTTGCCAATGACCCAAAGAGGTGCCCTATTGTTGGGGGTCATATAGGTCAATGGAAAACTTTGTGACTTTTTTGTTTCTGTGCTCCAAGTCCGCTTTGCAAGAGTTCTAGTTCTTTTTCCACATGTTAGTCTAATTGCGTTTGAATCCTTATTAATAAATAATAAGTGTAGATCTACATGAAACCGATGTTACATATCAAGAAATATTAACTCTTTTAACCCTTTCCCAAACAGCAAATTTTGGACTCTTCCAAACCAAAAGACTTTGCAGACGACAATTTTAGAATTGGAGAAAATGCCAGAAAGTTCTCAATAAGGGTAGAAAACACTGTTGGAAAAGGAGAAATTGCTCTTTATGAGCAATTTCTCCTTTTCCCACAGTGTTTTCAAAAGACTTTTACTGCAGACATGTAGAAACCAGGGCTTGTTTTGGAAAGGGTTAACCAAATGACATATTTTAAACTCTTCCATTATTGTAAGCATCTGCAGACGAGAATTCAAAAACTACTTCTAGTGAATCGCAGTTCTCTGATAGGTAGAAAACACTGTAGGAAAAGAAATTGCTTGTTCTGAGCAATTTCTTCTTTTCCCACAATGTGTTCAAAAGACTTCTACTGCAGAGACATGTCAAAACAAGGGACTATTTGGTAAAGGCTTAAATCTGGTTCTTCACTGCTTTTGTAATGCTATAATAAATTAACTTTTTCATACTTATTTATTACCGTACTTCGAATATATCTGTTAGTGCAGATTAGGAACATACAAATTTTCGAGATGCATGATTGTGAACAAGGACTTACAAAGAATAAAACAGAAGAAAACAATCATTCTAAAACTACATAAAATATATTTTGTCTTCAGTTGAGCAACAATTTTTTACCTTCTCCCAAACGACAAATTTTAGACTCTTCCAAACTGAAAAAGTTTGCAGACGACAATTTCAAATTTGATCAAAATTGAAGAAAGTTATTCAAATGGGTTGAAAACACTGTGGGAAAAGTAGAAACTGCTTGTTGCGAGCAATTTCTCCTTTTCCCTCTGTGTTTTCAAAAGGCTTGTACTGCAGACACATAAAAACCAGGGCTTGTGTGGGAAAGGGTTAAAAAACATGGATCATCAGTGATGAAAGGGCATCTGCTGAGGTTTGCCAATTGCAAAAATTAGTTGGATCAAACACAGCGGGTAAGTCATATATATATGAGAGTGTGATTTTGTTATTTATACACACCAACAAAATTCTCTTTCTGACCCATTACCACTCAATTCCCTGTTTTAACAACTGCACAGGCAAAGGTTTAGGAAAACATTGTGGCAAAAGGAGGAATTGCATAGAAAGTGCAATTTTTCCTTTTCCTACAATGTTTTCTAACTCGTCAGAAAAGCAGAAGCAAATTTTTACAGGTTTAAATTTGTCATCTGCAAATCCTTTCAATTTGGAAGACTTCAAAATTGCCAGAATGGGAATGGGTTAAGTACAATACTATCATTCATTTCAACATAAAATGGCAATAGTTTTAAATTTCTAGGTTGAGGCAGGATAATCTGTCGACCCATATAATAAACAATCCCTTGTAGTTACATGTCTGCAGTCTTTAAATACAATGTGGAAAAGAACAAATAGCTCAAAACTATCAATTTGTCCATTTCCCACAATGTTTTACAAACTATTACAGAACTATAACTGATCAGAACCACTTTTTGAATTGTTGCTAGCAGTTGCTTTCAATTTGGAAAAAATTAATAATTTCTTGTTAGGTAAAGATTTAAACACCAAGAAATTACAACCTACCAAGTTACAAAAGGTCTACAACAGCCAAAGCTGAATAAGCATAACATAGTTTTATACAAGCATGAGTCAAGCAGCCAAGTTTATAGTATTTGGAAACTTACAGATATATGTTCCTTTACTAACAATTTCAACAACCAAGCAGAGACCAACAATATCTGAAACTGGTACTACCAGCTGATTTCCAGATCTTTTTACTGAGATAATATGATCAACTGGTATGACACTGTCTGAACTTTCATAACTTTCTACGAAAGCTACACATGTCCCATGGTCATTCTCATCCAAGACCAAAAAGAAACAAATCTCTCCAAATGCTGTTGAATTAATGCATGAATATTCTATGAATGAGTTGTTTCTTCTTACCATTCTTGAATATTGTCTCCCATATATAACTGAATTTTTTATCTCCATCCTATTAAATGAAAGGAATGTGTCACAACTTGGGGCTTTTCCAAGAAAGACACATATAGATTGAAATTCAGAATCTGACAGTTTTCTGAAACTAGTACCTCCAAGAATAAAAGTATTTTCAAACAACTTTTTGCCTCTTTTCAAAACATGAGGAAATTCAATAACATAGCAAAGCTGTTCTAAACTTGAACCCTTTTCAACAAATCTTTGCTTAAGTTCAGGCACTTTCTGAATGAAAGAGACCCCTGTAACTATTTGATCATCAATATTTTGAGTACCTTTTATCATTTTTAAAATTAGACCATTTTTATTTTCAAATGGAAAGCAGCTGTGAGTGTATAGTGGACCAAGGTTCCTGACTTGGTCTGATAAATGAAGTAGGTTGTGAATATTCAGAGTCATGAAACATCCATCATACAAGTCCTTAAACTGTTTACAAAAGCTAGTAAGTAATGTCTCAGCTCGATTAATGTCATTTTCATTAACACTGGAGTTCAACAGTAAATGAATTGCATTCACAAATAAACAAAAATGCATATATCTTTCCATATCGAGAATATCAATCAAAACAGGGACCCCATAATACAAAAGAAAATTTTGATATTCAGAGGCCTTCCAATGTTTTAGTTCCTCCCTAATTGACCTTGGAATTCTACTTATATCCAAAGTTGGGCAAATCCTACTGAGTCTTTTATCAACTTCAGGTAAATGTTTTGAAAAATTGAATGTATGTGCAGAAAATTCTTTTGTAAACCACAATCTAATAAGAAGTTTTTGTACGCCAAGAAGAACTCCATGCATGTAATCAATAGCAAATCCATCTATAAGCTCAAATTTTGGACAAAAGGACAGCCATGATGGGCCTTTGATGCCATTTACAGTATGTTTAGTTTTGTTTGAATGGATTATAGTCTGAGCATCTTTTAAAACTTGTTCTGCATTTCGAACTGGGCCCTTAGGTGAATTTTCTTTGAAGGGAAAAACATGACCTTTTCCCCTAGTTGAAGTCTCTCCCTTTTGGAGGCAATGCCAACAGCCAAAAGAACCATTATATACTGTACACTATTACATAACAGAGCTTTTGCAGGTAGATCTGCTGTTACTCCAAGGAGAAAGGCCTTGCATGTAAATAAACCTCTATCTGGTGAATACATCTCAATTCCTGAGCATAGTGCCTTCATAGATGAAACAAAAGGCTTCAAAAATGTGCACATAGCTGGTTTCAAAGTGCCAAACCAAAGCCCTGCTAGTATCATATTCTCTGGCATAAATCGTTGCCTTAAACTTGGCTCATTTATAGTGAGAAACAATGGCCACACTGAGACACTGCTACTTTTGAAGACGGGGGCTCCATCTGTATTGAGAATAAATGATATGTTTTCCGGCACACTTAAAGGACCATTATTTTCAAACATATTTTTATATACTCGCCCATCATATACATCAGAATTTTGAGATTCGTTAAAACAAAAGCGACCTTGAAGTGAATTAAAGAAACCTTTCTGTGAAAACAAGCTTTTCAATTGATCTAATATTGGAACTTCAATAAAATATGGCATTGTAATGCTTTCAAATGAATGTTGACAATTTTCATTTTGGCATTTAATGACAGATGAATCCTTTACGTAATTTAGACATTTAGGACAATATCTATGGTGTTTGAGTACGGCTTTCAAGGTAGTAAAGTACTTTTTGAAAGAGTACAAGGTATTTTCAACACAATTTGATTCTAGAAGAATATAACTAAATATTTGCAACAACTGATGCACAGCATCACCAGTCAGATTGTGCTTTGATACAAACAAAGAAATAAGTAGCATGAATGTTCCAAAGTTTGTACTTGCTCCTTCATAAAGTGGTGTCTCATCTTTATCAGGTTGAGTGCAAGTTGGAAAATCGGTTAAGATGTCCTCAGCAATATCAGAAAAAATGTCTGGTTCAACATGCTCAAACTCTGAAGAATTGTCAGTGTCAAGTGCTTCCAACACTTCTTCTTCCATAAAAACATTCTGAAAGGGCCACATTTCCTTTTCCTCCTCCTCAGGTAGTCGATTTCTTCCCTTGTAAAAAAAATTATATATCGAATAAAACATGATTATGCATATCCTTAAAGAAACAATAGACTGACTGATTAATTGACTGAGGTGTTATGCTATTTTGAATAGTAGTTAAGTTATACTGCTGCAGTCAGTGCAACTATCCATGTGTTCCTGGCATTTTCTTACATATTCACATGTGCAAGATTCTTTCCAAGCCACTGTCTGCTGCAGCTGCAGCTGCATCAGGGATCTGTGTGGCCAAGTAGTTAGCATCTAAGATTTGGGACTGAGTGTCCAAGGTTCAATTCCCACTCACAGCAGCCGGTAATAGTGGGGTGTCCTTGGGCAAGGCATACCTCTTCTACCCTAGTACTGGTGATTCACCCAGGAATCAGGAATAAGTGATTCATCACTGTGGTAAAACTGAAAAGCTGTTGACATGGCTTTAAACCTCAGTGGCATGAATGCTTCCTCGCATAGACTATGAGTCAAGCAGATAGTGACAAATAAAATTGTGTCGCAATAACTTTAATCAGATGTCAGAAAGACTGTTGTCTAAGCTGGTGCTTGAACCAGGGCCAGCTAGAGACCCCTGGATTAACAGTCAGCATCACTACCAACTGAGCTAGACAGGCTTGGCATAGAAACCATGGCTTTTTTTCTATTCTTATATCTAACGTTAATATAAAGACACCAAAAGAAATGTGCAAAGTTTAGACAATTGACAGTGTACTTTAACCTTTTCTGAAAGGGTATAAAATGTTAAGATGAATGGAAAAATTGCTAGGTATAAGCAATTTCTTGCTTTGTTTTAAATGTTTTCAAAATACATTCTGCTTCATAGGCATTTGTTTTTTGCCAGTATCAGGGAAAGGGATTAAGATTAATAAGCCTTAAAAGGCTTTTCTATTCCTAACGACAAGTTTAATCCTCTCCCAGATACAGAGAACAAATAAATGTCTTTGCTGAACTCATCAGCACTGATTGATGTCTGCTGCAGACTCATAAAAGATTGTACATGTGAGGGATGGGTGTAGAAGAGGGTAGAAAGCATTGTGACGAAAGAAGAAATTGTTCGTTTTAAGCAATTCTTTCTATCATCAGAATGTTTTCAAATGTTGTCTGCTGCAGAGGCATGATGCTGTAGTCTACCAATCAGGGATGGGTTAAAAAAAGTTTTAGAAGGGGTGCTAATATCAGGAGACTGTAGATCTTTGTTTCTGACAGTCCAAAATACCAAAAATGAAAATATGTATACAGACAACAGTACTACGATTAATAATAATCCTACAGCTAGCTTTTCTGTAATACCGATTGAAAAGGTCAATATAAATTATGACAGTCCGTTCTACTCAACTTTATTCCATTCAAAATTGTTTACATGTAAAAGTATTACCTGAAGTTCATTGGACTCTTCTGCCCTTTTCATTAATTGGTTCTTCAGCCTTTTCACAATTTGCTGATGACTGTAATCATCACATACTTTATCTTCTGATTTGTCTTGTTTGTTGTTGCTTTTATGTCCTAAGCCATATGGACCACATTTACATCCCTTCTTAGACATTTTCTTAGTTTAGGGTTCTATTTTCGTTATGTTATTATCTTTTAAGTAACCCAATCAACCTGAAACAAATATGCATACAATACATAACTACAATGCCTTTTACAAGCAAATAGATCTAACTTTTTTACCCCAATTAACATCTAGATCTATTTCCTTTTTAATTAAATAATACATGATAATAAGAATGGCTCTCTGAAATGCTCATGTATGTAAACAAAATTAATACCAAAGCTCCCTATCTGTTTCGGATCGATAGATCTATGGCACTTGGTTACACAATTCTGTCACTTTGAAATTTACGCCATCTTTCTCTGTGTTTCCTCCCTCAAAGGGTAGATCTATAGTTGCGCATTAAAATTCTATTCTATTCTATTCCAGTGGGTTTCAATGAATTAAACCATTACCAAATGACAAAATTTTAGGTTTGTCAAAATTGAAAGTAATTGCAGACGACAAATTCAAGTGACCGAAAATTTAAATTTTTTTTGTGAAGGGTAGAAAACATTGTGGGAAAAGGAGAAAATGCAGGTTACCAGCATTTTCTCCTTTTCCCACCATGTTTTCTAAAGGCTTCTTTCTCAGGGGCGTCAAAAGTAGGGATTGTGTGGTAATGGGTTGCTTCTTTCTCAGGGGCGTCAAAAGTAGGGATTGTGTGGTAATGGGTTAAGTTTTTCAAAATTGTCACAGGGTAGATCTAATCTCAAAAGCTGTTCTTGAGCATGTGCTCAGACCTCTGAGATAACCCTACTTCAATCTAGTAGCAGCCCACATACTGAGAGACAACAGTATTGTGCCATCGACCTCTTAACCCTTTACCACACAATCACGACTTTTAAAGACCCTGTATGTGTCAAAACATTCTGGGAAAAGAAGAAAATGCTGGTCACCAGCATTTTCTCCTTTTCCCACAATGTTTTCTATCCCTTCCAAGACAAATTTCGATTTTTGAGTCGTATTTATTTTGTCGTCTGCAAATCCTTTGTTTGGTTAAAGTCAAAATGTTCTCATATGGTAAACCCTTCCCCAATACAGACCAATTTTGAGGGGTTTGCAGCATAGGTCAGAAGAAAATATCCGCAGAATGCTTCTCAAAACATGGACAAATAATAATAAATCTGCCTGGAGGGCTACCCAGTAGATATAAGGGAAGGGTTAAATAGCATAAAATAATGACCGTCCCTATGTGTTTTGATCAAAACTATGAACTTTCCAGCGAAAATTAAAAGTGAAAATTACGAAAATACAGAACATCCGCTGACAAATGAATGAACTCTACTTACTTGTTTCCTCTACGAGATTTTGATGTAACACGTTACATGTAGATCTACTTGGTTTCTTACAGTAGATTTTTATAAATATTCACAATCGATTCCTCGATGTTTGGTGGATTGGTGTTTACATCTGCAGGTCAAGCTTCTAGGACGATTGCTGTTTTATGGGAATGAAGAAATTTTAATGGGGTTCGCAAAGGTCGCAGTTTCATGGTACAAATAATAAACCGTGTCAAACAAATGTCTTTTGTAGTTCTAGTGAATTCAAAAAGATAGACGGAAGGAATATACATGTATCGAGATTAATAAACACAAACATATTTGTGATTTGCAAGGTAAAGGAAAGTTTTGTCATGATTCGAAATGTCTACACGATCCAAAAGGTACACGAAGATAAATTTCATCCCCTTTAAGCACCCCATTCCTTGATTCTGGCACTGATGCTATCCGAATGACGTAATCCTCTGGCGAAATTCAAATCAACCGGTACTATTGAGTCTACAGTTCAGCGCATCCGTTGTTCATTCCGTGGAGTCTGAAATCATCAATAATTTTGTGTTTTTACTTAACTAACGCGAAAATGTCTGTTGTTAAGATGTTTGCCTGTATTTACTTTCCCGAGGACAATACTCTAAGTGTGGTAAAAGAATCTCACAAGACCGTTTCTTGTGAAAAATTTATCAAAGGGGAAACGTGTGAAGTAAAATGGAAAGGGAAGCCATTCTCTGGGACAATAATATCAACTGCAGGTGAGTAACAGATTTGTTGTGTAATTGTTGTTGAATGTGTTCTAAATGGAATCAGCAAAAAAAAATATCCAACTGCCTTTGTATCTACATTTGTGACTTATATGTATTATATTTTTTAAATGAACATCTCAGTAACACATACAGTAGCCTACTATACAAAACATGGCTTTTCATTGGTCGGCTTGTTTTCCCGCCGGAATATTAATTAGCTAACGTGTACTTGCTGTTTCCAGCAGCAGCTTGCAGTCAAAGAGTAGGGATAGTATAGATACATGTATGTACTGGCAACCACCGGTATGTTTTGTTATAAACAAAAACAAATACTTGGGTCAAATATGACCAAGAATTGTTGATCACCCGAGTTCCTCAAAAAACATTTCCCTTCGCCCTGGTTCAAACGTAACAAAATTTTCAGACTGTTCTTCAGTGTATAATTATAATAACATTACCGTACGGGTAGCTCTATAAAGTAGTCGACATTTTGACGTCGCGAAAACTGGCGAGCCCTTTCTACTAATATTATTTATGTCCTTTTTTTAACTATACTGTAGTCCTGATAGAAATGTGTTTGTTCCCTCCGCCCTAATAGAAACGTGTTTGTTCCCTCCGCAGACAAAGACTTTTGAAAACAGCGTGGAGAAATCGTTTGATAATCCATTTTTACTCCATTTTTACTATCTCACCTGTGGGTTTGGAGAGACCTGATTTGGACACGTTATCTGAATATCTGTAGATGCTGATGTGGAAGAGTCATACTAGATCTAGGAAAATTTATGCCAAATATAAGGTTAAACTGAACTGTAATTCTCTAAAAGGATAGAAAACTTTGGGGAAAAAGAATACATAGAAATTTCTCTTATTATACTCCCACAAACGAAGTTTGGGGGCAGTATACTGGAGTCACCGTGTCCCTCTCTATGTCCATCGGTCCATCCGTCCATCCATTCGTGCGTCACGAAATCTTGTCTGGGGCATAAGTTCATAAGTATTAAAGCTAGTAACTTCAAACTTCATATACAGATAGGTCACATTGAGGAGAAGTGCAGTGTATAAGAACCATAACTACCGGTATATTCCAACTATTTTAGAGTTACTGCCCTTTATGAATTTTAACTTTGGATTTTTTGTCAGGGGCATAACTTCGAAAGTATGCAAGCTGGTAACTTCAAACTTTACATAAAGATAGATCATACCAGCTTCAAACTTCACACAAAGATTAATCACATTACAGAAAAGTGCAGCGTACAAGAACCATAACTCTATTCCAATTATTTTTGGAGTTGTTGCCCTTTGTAAATTTTTACTGTGGATTTTTGTCTGGGGCATATCTTCAAAAGTATAAATATGATTGGCCTGAAACTTTTGTTTTTAAATGTAATGATTTTTCACCCATTTAAGGCACTTCCATGATATATTTTTTTTTTTATAACGTGACATCCGTTCTGTGACAATGCGCTGTGTGGGGGTATGCCGCACTTTTGTGACAGTTCTAGTTCTCTACATGTTTTAAAAAGATCTACAGCAGATGCATTGAAAACAGTTATATAATATTGTTTGTTAAAGGGTTAATTGGACGTGGTCTGTTCTAGAAAGCACTGTAGATGTGTTGGTAATGTGATGTAAATCCTCCTCTGCAGATGTTGTCCATTTATGTCTGCTTTAGACTGTCAAAAGTCATCTGTAAGTGTATGAGAGGGAAAGAATTAAATGAGACTGTTGCTTATATGATAAGATATTTTTGAGGTTTGGATTTAGAAACAGTTCTTATTTTTTATATGATAGAATTTGCACATCTAATGTAGAGCTAAAATAAACCTTTGTTTAATTGAAAGGTTGTCAGTTACATAGTGTTGTTATTTTTTTTTTAAATTTAAAATTAGCTGTTTTTTTCTTGTGCTGCTTATAACACTTGTTCTTTATCTTCAGAAAAAGAAAATGAGGTGAAAAAAACTATGCACAGACTTCTAAGGAAAGTGCTTAATAAATTTGAGGGAGAAGATCCTGTTCCTCAGTTATTAAGAGAGGAAGCGTGTGGACATTCAGATGAAAGTGAAAGTGGTAGGGAGGAAACTGGGACTTGCAAAAGAAAAAGATCTGAAGTTGCATCAAAAAAAGAGACAAGTAAGGCCCCAAAACAGACCAGTTGTGCCAGTTATGCTGATATGATGGCAGAGGGGTCATCTCTTTTAGATACCTGGAGAATAATTCACGGAAAAGGTATAAAAATGACATTTCAAGATTTAATTCAAAGTTCTACTTAGGCCAAGTGTTGGTGCCACATTAACGTTATAACATGCTCTTCTTTAATACTTTACAAAACAATAAATTTTGGAATTTTCCATTTTGAAAGCATCTGAAGACGAAAATCTGGTTTTCTTGAGTTGTAGTTCTCTGATATCAGGTAGGAAACATTGGGAAAACTTTCCCACAATGTTTTCTATCCTTTCAGAGAACTACAACTCAACCATTTTATGCAAACTGACTTTCAAGATATAGGATGCATGAGCCCATTGAGTTGTTAAATTTGGGGTACACCACAGATTTAAGGGGTACAGACAATAAATTAGAAAATAAAAGAATATATATATATCTTATTCTTAGATGAGTGTCTTTTTTTTCTCTTGATTCTTAATGTAAACATAAAAGTTATATATTAAGGATCCCCTCTTAGTACTATTCAAATTAAGTGTAATTAAATTGAAAATAAAAATCCATTTGAACTTAAAGACCCAATCATTGCATACTAAATTTGTAGATCCTAATAGATTTTTACTTTTCTTCTTAATTATCATAATATTTAATTATTATCAAAAAATTAAAGAGTAATCTGTGACAAGGACCAGTTAGTTTGAATGATTTTTCTAATGTTTTAGTTGTAGTGCCGGCCAGAAGTGTAACGTTACAATTCTAATAATGAATAGAGGCAACAACCAGCTACAAATGAAGAAGAAAAGACGTTTGTTTAGATCAAACTTAGAAATTAATCAACCATCGGTCCGATACCAATTTTTAATATCTTAATTCCAAAATAAGGTCATATTTCTGTGAAAATTACTGTCAAGTCTTTAAAATGAATAAATTACAGACATATCATATCTGAATATTCTACTGATCCAGTATCTGGTAGATGCAAGCATTCTTACCTAGATAATCATTTTACCTGTATGTAACTAGTAAAATTGTAAGGTTACCCTAAATTATCTTCAGACCTTATTATTCACAGTGTTATTTACAGTAGTATCATTCATGGTCTTGTCTTTTACAGATAACGATTCCATTCCTTCTGGTTCAGAAGAAACAAAAAAGGATTTCATGCCCTCACCAGAATTGAGAAGCATTCTCCAGCGGCTGATGCAACCTACCATACAGAAAGAAATCCGGGAAATGTTGAGGTTTTTAGATTCCAAGGTCTGAGATTTTGTTTCTATGTACATGTACATTTTCTTAATACTATATGACATTTTAATATAGAATAATTAATTTACCCTTTCTCAAACGACAAATTTTAGGCTCTTCCAAACTGAAACAGTGAAAGGGTTTGTACACGACAATTTTAAATTTGATGAAAATGGCAGAACGTTCTGCAAAAGGGTAGAAAACACTGTGAGAAAAGGAGAAAACGCTCAATATGAGAAATTTCTCCTTTTCCCACAGTGTTTTCAAAAGATTTGTGCTGCAGCCACGTATAAACCCACTATCGTCTTGCAGTTACAGAAATTCATATCCACTCATTCATCCTAGGTGTAATCGTCCATATGTGTGCAAATTTATTCGACATAAGTCCAGTTGTGTATTAAAAATCAATAGAAGTGTATTTACATCGAGAAAATCAAAACTGGCATACAGGACTAATGGCCCTTTACTAATCGTAACAAAAACTTCTTCGCCGACTTCCGGTTTTGACCCATTTACTTAGAGTACATTTGAAATTCGCTTATTTGCATTTCTATGGAAATATTTTTGCAATCTGTGCAAATTACTGTTAAAATACCTTTACTTTATGCAATAATAGCGTTAATTCAGTTTTTTTCGGTCGTTAACATTCGCAGAGGCCCTCAAAATACTTAAACAACCGAGTGCGAAGCACTCGGATGTTAAAGCATTTTTCGGGCCTCTGCGAATGTTAACGACCTCAAAAACACGAATTAACCCTATATTGACAAAGCAGCTATAGGCGAGAGGTAAGAATCCGCAGATTTCTAGTATCATTTAGGTACACTGGTTTTAAATTCAAATTTTCTTTGTAGGATGACTATCAAGTTTTGAACATGGAACAGCAACATTACAATTCTACAGTTTTGCCATTCCAAAGTCAACAGGAGAGTTACTTGTATAGTCCCCAACCACGACCACATCATTCTATGCCTCAGCCTGTCTTTTATGACTCATACAACACTGGTAATTACACAGAGACTAGTTTTTCTCCCAACCAGGACATACAAAAATCTGATACATGGCTTGCATCATCTTATACAAGCAACAACTACTTTCAATCACAACAGCCAATGCAATCCACTACACAGCATAGTAATTCCACTGCAAGTTTAGAACCTGACACTCATACATATAAATCTCAAATTCCAACACCAATACACTACCAAAACACTCCTATACAGAGTACATCCTGTCATGATCAATGTCAAGGAGCTTCAACACAGAGTCCAAGTGCAGAGGTGCGTTGCTCACCCAGAAAAAAGAGCCTAAACTTCCAAGAGCCTCTTGTTGCAGAGACTGATGAGGTAATTATGCATATAGTTTCATAAACAGCTTAAAAAAAATTACCAGCAACTTGCTTACGTAACTTTAATTTCAATAAATGTCAGGGAAGCACATTTTAGAAAATGTCTGCATTAACCCATTACCACACAATGGCGCATTTTGACGCACTAAAGATATAGCTGTGGAAAACATTGTGAGAAAAGGAGAAATTGCTTGTAACAAACAATTTCTCCTTTTCTCACAATGTTTTCTACCCTCTATGACACTTATTTTTCATTATAAATGCACTTTAAAATGTCGTCTGCAACTTGTTTCAATTTGGACCAGTCTAAAATTTTGTCGTCTGGTAATGGGTTAAAACTCATTATTCCATGCCTTTTTATAACACACACACACACAAAGTAGAGGCTTAATACTGGTTTCACCATGTCTGTCTGTCCATGCCGTCCATCTTTCTGTAGACATTACGTTTCCAAGCTCCAACTCCAAATCTGTTTAACCATGGATTATGAAACTTTACACAAATGTTGCCCATGACCCAAGGAGGTACCCTATTGTTTTGGGGTCAAAGTCAAATATCAACTTTGACAAGGCACTTGTTGGGGGTGTTATTCCGTTTCACAACAGTTCTTGTTTTGAGACAGGTCTAAATGAGAATTTTTAGCAGAAAACGGTAGTAACTTGCTAGGAATGAAATTAAGACTTGAGATGTAGTACAAAAGAGTATGACTATAAAAGAAATTTTCTTTATGAGCAATTTATTAATCTGTGACAATGTTTTCAAGGGTAGTTTGCTGCAGATGTGTTGAGTGTGCATTTGATGCTTGAAAAATTCAGTGTCCTCAGATGCATCTGAGAAAGCAGTCAGTGGCTCTCAATAAGTGGTCTACTCTGTATGACTTGTTCCGAGGACTATTATTGGTACAGAAGTTAGAGGAAAGAAGTCAGACAGTCAGTGTAAGTTATGGAGACCAATATTGATATTCATGGCTTTATAAATTGTAAAATTTATGACATTCATCAACTTTCCACTTTATATCTTATAGGATGTTAAGTTGACGGGAGATGTGAAAGTGCCAAGAAAAGTTTTAAGAAATGCCCTTGCATCAGCACTAAAAAACAACAGACCAGCTTTTACACTGATGGCAAAACTACTGCAAGGTAGGGATGGGACCGAATACTCGAATATTCGAAAATCAGTCGAATATTCGAATAGTAAAATCATATTTGATTATTTTATTTATGGGGGGAAAAAATCCTACCAAAAACTGTTCAAAGAATGTCCAGGTAAAATCTTCGATCTCAGAAAGATCGATCATAGAGGTAACACCTCGATTGTTTGTGTGTAACATGTCTAAAACATGGATATCCATCTACCTGACATCTTGCAAAATGCTCCAGTCCAATTTAATTTTAGCACATTGACCGTCTTAATCCATTACGCTTTACACCTTTGGATTCATAGTTTGTTATGACACAAACATAATTGTGTGTAATAGGTGTGTTTGTTTCTCATTCAAACTCGTCGTATCTTTCAATAATTGTAATACTTACTCGATTAGTAGCCAATCAACAGTGAGAAAGTGTGGACATTCAAAATGATTTATGCCGAGGTATAGCGTAATATTTATCATTTCTTCGCAATTTGATAAGATTTTTTCGATTTAAAATTCCACATGCTTCAATAATTCCATGTCTTTAGTTGCTAAATTTCTTTTTACTGTACTGATCAGGGATGTAGAATTATTAAATATATACTAGGGAAGCTACTGTCGATCAAATCCCAGATTCTTATAACACATCAAATTTTTGGTTCCAAAATTTAGACCGTGACAGTATTTGGTATCGGATCCCCTAAAACATTGCACAATAGTGAGAGGATAGCGGCATTCGGCAGTCAAATTTGTCTGTATGCTACAATGTTATTTTGAATAAGTCATCAGTATAGCGGATCAGATTGTCATTTGAATGAAGTCTAAAATTTTGCTGCTTGTTGAAAAGTAATCGTGAACAAAAATTCCTTGATTTATGCCTCACCATAAAATTGTTCAATTACTACTGCTTTCAGTTTTCACGATACTTTCATGGTGAAATCTCGTCTCACAGGTAACATAGACGCTTCTGAATTTAAATTTGAAAATTCCAGGTCTTCTTCTTGATCGAGTTACAAGTGGTCAAGAAACATTGTAACATATACAAGGAGCCTAATCCTAAATAATTTATAGGAACCCCAGACCGAACTTAGCGCACCTCAAATTGATCTAGTGATGTACCAGTATCCGGACAGAAAAACGATCTTCCGAACTGACAGAGGCACAATCTCCCAAAACGAATATTCGAATATATTTGAATAGTTATACCGAATATTCGAATACTATTTTCAGAATTCGTTCCCATCCCTACTGCAATGTAATGTGGAGACTCTTTTCCACTTTGGTCAACCAAACATTTAGGAATGGTGAATTGGAAAGAAGGATGATTCGATCAGACCCAACTGATTGGTTGGTCGATTGATTTAATGGGTTTAAAGTAGTTTTCAGCAATTTTCAAACAGATCAAGATGGTCAAGGTACCTATCCATGTCTAACTGGTATTTCTTTACCAGTAATTCACAAACCTTAATTTCTTAGCCCATGACTGTTTTTCAACGACCAATGTCCAATGGTGAAAGATGAATAAACTTTCACCTTGACTTTTATCATAGGAAATGAAGTTTGCAAAACTTGCTTTCAGTCCAGTGCGAACTGGGACCCTAGTACTGGTGGTTCATCCAGGAATCACGATTAGATATGTTGCTGTACTGTTACTGAAACTGTTGACATTTAAGTTAAACCTCATTAAGATTCTTCAGACTGAGCTACAGAGACTGATAAGAGCATGAATTGAAAATGTGGCAGTTTCTTGGCATTCTTAACTGAAAACTGGAATATCCAACTCCTACACTGTTTAAAATCCATACATTTTGTAAAAATAGAAAACTGAAAACTACTCTCTCTTTGACAAGATGTTGATTTTTCTTCAGGTAAAAAGTCTGTGGTTTTGTCATAATTTTTATGCACCCAGATTGAGTGATCAGGGGAATATTGATATACCCCTGTCTATCAGTCAGTCCGTCTGTCTAACTCTCAGTCTGTCGGTCTAAAACTTAACATTGCTTATCATTTACAAAATATTCAAGCTACAATGCTCATATTTAGTATGCAAGTACCTTGCATGGTTACCAGTGAGAACATACCATTTTTGGTTCCATGTCATGAATGTCCAGGTCGCAGGTCAAGGTCAAAGCCTACAAAAACTTAAAATTTGCTTATTATTTCTAAAGTATTCAAGCTACATTGTTTATACAAGTGGTCATTGACCATTTTATTCCAGTGAAATCAACACTTTTTCTGTAATTGATGCCATTTGAAAGCACCTGCAGAAATATCTTCCAAACTTTGGATTAATAGTTACAAAATTGTCCAAGGGTAAAAAACATTGTGAGAAAAGAACAGTGTTGTGCCTAGGTCTTGCTGCATGGGGTACAATTTGAGATTTTGGAACCCTTTCTATTGAAATAATGAAGGCGTGTTTCAATTTTTGGGGGACAAAATCATCTGAAGGTTGGCAAATGCTCTTTTGGCTTACTGTAAGCACAACACTAAACAAATCTATTGCTTGTTTGGCGATATTTCTCCTTAGTCACATTTTCAAAAGATGTAAACAGCAGCTTCTAAAATTTTTCTTCTAAGTCAATTAAATGTAAATTGATTTAGCAACCAAATGTTTACATTTTTTGAAAAGGTAAAAGAGTGATCATGAACGGGTAGATGCTACCATGTTATATTTGCTTAATAGTTATATGTCTGTCTATTTTCACTGTAGCTTTTTGTCAATTTAAGGTGTCTTTACCACATCAGAATTGGCCAACTCCAGGGGACAAGGCATTGAGAAACCAAAACAGGGTGACACTCGACCTCTGCTTGACGCAACGAAGATTAAGGCATGCAAAGGTAATCTTAAACTCTCCTTACTGTTTTCTGAATGTATATCTGACCAGGAACTTCTTTTCCTACATTTTAGGTTACTTGACCACGAAGTGGTCAGGGTGAGCTTCAAGGATTGTTTGATGTCTGTCGTCCGTCTGTCATACGTGTATCCATAATTGGTTTGTTTACACTCTAGCATACACAAATGTAAACCAAGCAGGACTAAACATGGTCAAAGACTTTATGGCCGTAAGAGCTCTCATGGGTTCGATTATAGTCAGGTTCGAAAAGTACATCTGGAGTTATTTGCCCTTGAATCTGAAATTTGCTATATTTTACCTTGTTCACACTCTAGCATCCACATATGGTCATCATTCAAGACCAAACTTGGTCAACGTCTTTATGGCCATAAAATCTCGGATGAGTTTGATTATGGTCAGGATCAGACCAGGATGTCTGGAGTTATCTGCCCTTGAATTCGAAAAAATTGCTATATTTTATCTTGTTTACACTCTAGTATTCACAGATGGTTACCAGTCAAGACCAAAGTTGGTCAAAATGTTTATAGCCGTAAGATCTCGAAAGAGTTTGAATGTGGTCAGGATTGGACCAATGTTTCTGGAGTTATCTTCCCTTGAATTGGAAAAAATAAAGTTAACTGTCTACAGGTTATACTTTTGGCGTATATTGCTCCGACTTCAGGAGCTCTTGATGGATTAGGCACCATTTTACTGTATGATATCTATTTTTTTTTGCAGATTATGTGTTGGGATGGGCAAGAGGAAAAGGAGAAAGGGCTCAAGAGACCGAGTTAAATGATGCCGTCACAGAACAGACAGCATATGCTAGAAAAAAATTAAAAAAGGAATTAAATCGATGATTTATTTTGTGCAACATAATGCTTGAAATAAAGCTGTATCATAGTCTTAAGTGGTATTTTTTCTATCTAAATTTTTGTTTTTAGCTCACCTGACCACAAAATGGTCTGGATGAGCTTTTAGGATGAGTGAATGTCGGGTTTCCAGTTGACAATTTCAAAATATGTATGATATCTTGTGCATGAAGAGCCGCATGTAAGACTTTTTCCTCCATTCTCCCTACCCTTTTTTTTGCAGGGTGGGGATGGTGTATGAAAGTCCGCCTGGATAAATGTTTAAATTTCCGCCTGGAATTGAAAATCCGCCTGGATATATATTATATCCGCCAGGAAAACCAGTCAAAATCTGCCTGAAAAGAGATATATTCCGCCTGAAATTTTAAAAAGTCCGCCTGGACAAAAGTTGCATTCGGCCAGGACAAACAGTCAAAATCTGCCTTAACAGAAAAAAAATTACGCCTGGAATATAATAGTACGCCTAGATATAAGTCCACCTGGAAAACCAGCCAAAATCCGCCTCAAAAGAGAAAAATTACGCCTGGAATATAATAGTCCGCCTGGATATAAGTCCGGCTAGAAAACCAGCCAATATCCGCCTAACAGAGAAAAAGTACGCCTGGAATATAACAGTCCGCCCGGATATTAGTCCGCCTGCAAAATCAGCCAAAATCCGCTGGAACTGAGAAAAATTACGCCTGGAATATGAAAGTCCATCAGGACAATCCGATAAATATCCAGGCGGATTTTTGTTGTTTTTCCGCCAGGACTAAATCACATGACCCGGACTAATTTAAATATTTCGCCTCATTTTGTTACTATATATAGTAATCCGTCTCTTCAATGTTGATCAGTGAACTTTATGAAATCCGCCAGGAATTTTACTATTTTTTCCGCCTGTATTCCGGGTGGATTCCGCCTTGGAATTTTCGTAAGGGGTGCAAGTAGCCCCCATACACCAGAGCCATGTTTCTTGACGGATCAAAATTTCCCGAACAATTTTTGAAGAGTCACCCAAGGAACATCTCTGTGAAATTATTTCAAAATCTGACCAGCCATTTCAGAGAAGAAGAATTTTTAAGAATTTCTTCATATCCGTATAGTGCAAGTAGCCCCCTGTCACCAGAGCCATGTTTTTTGACAAATCAAAATTTTGCGAACAAAGTTTGAAAAGGGTCACCCAAGGAACATTCCTGTGAAATTATTTCAAAATCTGACAAGCGGTTCCGGAGAAGAAGAATTTTTAAGAATTTCTTCATGGCCGTATAGTGCAAGTAGCCCCCATTCACCAGATCCATGTTTCTTGACGGATCAAAATTTCGCAAACAATTTTTGAAAAGGGTCACCAAAGGTACATCTCTGAAATTATTTCAAAATCTGACCGGCCGTTTCAGAGAAGAAGAATTTTTAAGAATTTCTTCATTTCCATATAGTGCAAGTAGCCCCCATACACCAGAGCCATGTTTCTTGACGGATCAAAATTTCGCGAACAGTTTTTGAAAAGGGTCACCCAAGGAACATCTCTGTGAAATTATTTTAAAATCTGACCAGCAGTTTCAGAGAAGAAGAATTTTTAAGAATTTGTTCATATCCGTATCGTGCAAGTAGCCCCCAATCACCAGAGCCATGTTTTTCAACAAATCAAAATTTCGCGAACAATTTTTGAAAAGGGTCACCTAAGGAACATTCCTGTGAAATTATTTCAAAATCTGACCAGCGGTTCCAGAAAAGAAGAATTTTTAAGAATTTCTTCATGGCCATATAGTGCAAGTAGCCCCCATACACCAGAGCCATGTTTTTTGACAAATCAAAATTTCGCGGAGTTTTTGAAAAGGGTCACCCAAGGAACATTCCTGTGAAATTATTTCAAAATCTGACCAGCGGTTTCTGAGGAGGATTTTTAAAGAATTTCTTAGAAAATTCCATTTCTTTGCCATGGCAACCAGAGTTTTTGATGGAATCATATTTTGTGAACAATTTTCAAAGAGGACCTCCCAAGGAACATTCCTGCCAAGTTTGGTCCAAATTGGCCCAGTGGTTTAGGAGGAGATGATGTTTAAAGAATTGTTGACGACGAACGACGCACAGACGCAATACGGACGACGGACACCAGGTGATCCTAAAAGCTCCCCTTGAGCACGTGCTCAGATGAGCTAAAAAGCATGATGATGTTCTTTACTCTTGCTTTGCTATACAGAATATAGAGCAAGATCAGACCTCTGAAACCTGCAGTCTAATCTTATTTAATGAATTAATTAATGAATAAATTAATGAATGAAATTATGTATTACTATCTTTGTGTCCTTTTTATATTTGTATGTTAGTTGGTGAGATAGTCAGGATGTATGTGGCATGATTGAGTCCCATTATACCCCACGTTCAACATTAATTCAGTCATATCACAACTTCAACATCATTCTACTACTACTACCGGTACTACTACTACTACTAGAGAGATTTCAACAGATAACTTGTCATATCCAACCCTGCATGAATGATTCAGTCCCATTATACCCCACGTTCAACATTAATTCAGTCATATCACAACTTCACCATCATTCTACTACTACTACCAGTACTACTACTATTACTAGAGAGATTTCAACAGATAACTTCGGTCATAACCAGCCTTGTATGTATGTGGCATGATTGAGTCCCAGTCTACCTCACTGTCAACATTAATTCAGACATATCACGACTTCAACATGATTCTACTACTACCAGTACTACTACTACTACTACTAGAGAGATTTCAAAGGATCACTTCGTCCATATCCAAGCCTCCATGCTATTTCACATCCAAAACGGTATAATTTTTTTTTTTTTATTTCTTGGTCTAGACAGTCAAATAGGGTACCAAACTCTTCCTCTTGATCCCCTGAGTACATATATGTAAACAGATCTCGGATTATGGACCGTTTATTATTTACGAACTTTTAAAGGATTTTTTTTAAAAAATCCAAAAAAAAAAAAATCGTAAAAAATCGAGTTGGGCCTTTAACCCAAATCTGATTACATCATTTTCTTATTTTGGGTGGGCAGTGCAGCCCAAGATCAGACTACACTTACATGCAGTCTGATCTTAAGCTCCACTCCCTTCTTAAGAAAATGACCGGTGAATTTTGTTGGTGTTTTCTTTAACTTCTTTTCAACAATTTTCTTTATAGGGGTGGGAAGTGCAGCCCAAGATCAGATTGCACATACATGCAGTCTGATCTTAAGCTCCACTCCCTTATAAACATCAACATCTTCTTTCAATCTACAACTTTTAAAACTTATTACAGCTATCCACAGATAGGGAGGAATGGGAGTAAGACCTCGATATGTCAGACCACTTATATCCAGACTATATACCCCAAAGTGTCGAAGACGACCAATACATCTCGGAACCCTTTCAACCCCTTACCGAGACATCAAGAGAGGAGGATCCAATCCAGGTAAGATTTAATTGGTTTTTTAACTCTAATGCAGTCTGATCTTAACCTGCACTGTCTTCTACAGCTACCCATCTTCTGTCAAAGGACAAATTTTACACCTATCAATCAACATACTTAGAAGGATATAGGGTAGCGAACAAAATCCCGCCTTGTGGGCAGGGCTTAACTCTACCTTTATCGGATAACTTCTTTAGAAGGACAATATGAAGACATAGCCAACTCATTCCTTAAGTTTGCAATGTGAAGTCCTGTTTTTGGGAGGTTCTTTTTTAATTCAAAAGCTTTTCCAATTTTTTCTAATGGTGTTTGTGGAAAGTGCAGCCTAAGATCAGAATGCATATACATGCAGTCTTACCTTATACTCCACTCTTTACACAATGAAAATGCAGGCCAAGATCAGACTGCACACACATGCAGTCTGTCTTTACTTATTTTTCATTTCTTCATGATCTTTGTAGACAGTGCAGCCCAACATCAGACTGCTCATATATGCACATACATGCAGTATGACCTTATACTCAACTCTTTACTCAATGAAAGTGCAGCCCAAGATCAGACTGCTCATATATGCACATACAACCAGTATGACCTTAAACTGCACTCTTTACTCAATGAAAATGCAGCCCAAGATCAGACTGCATATACAACCAGTATGACCTTATACTCCACTCTTTATTCAATGAAAGTGCAGCCCAAGATCAGACTGCATATACATACAGTCTTACCTTATACCCCACTCTTTACTCAATGGAAGTGCAGCCCAAGATCAGACTGCTCATATATGCACATACATGCAGTATGACCTTATACTCAACTCTTTACTCAATGATAGTGCAGCCCAAGATCAGACTGCATATACAACCAGTATGACCTTATACTCCACTCTTTACTCAATGAAAGTGCAGCCCAAGATCAGACTGCTCATACATGGACATACAAACAGTATGACCTTAATCTGCACTCTTTACTCAATTAAAGTGCAGCCCAAGATCAGATTGCATATACATACAGTCTTATAACATACTCCACTCTTTACTCAATGATAGTGCAGCCGAAGATCAGACTCCATATACAACCAGTATGACCTTATAATCCACTCGTTACTCAATAAAACTGTAGCCCAAGATCAGAATGCATATACATGCAGTCTGATCTTAACCTACACTCC
This sequence comes from Tridacna gigas, assembly GCA_945859785.2. Lineage (NCBI taxonomy): Eukaryota > Metazoa > Mollusca > Bivalvia > Cardiida > Cardiidae > Tridacna > Tridacna gigas. The sequence goes on along the minus strand of OX244033.2, from coordinate 70,924,036 downwards.
CTTCTTTACATCAACATCTTCCTTCAATTGACAACTGTAAAAAAATACCACTTTTCAGGAGCCATTAAAAGAACATAAGAAAAAAATAAACAAAGACCACCACAGGAATTTTATTGAATGTCCGCTATGTCAGAGACAAGTGAAGAAACTCTGTGAACACCTAAGAAGGGTACACAAACTGACAAAGCAACAAGCGTCCAGACGAGGGGGGCAATGAAGACGCGATCGAGGACCAACAGTGGAAAACGCAGGTTCCACTGTGGGGAACCTGGTTGTTTCTCGGTCACGTCCGAGCCCTCCAAACACCTGAGGAGAGTGCACAAGTTGTCTGGGGTGAAACTTTCCTTGGCAAGAGAAAAAATGAGGACTGCAATGGATATCCCAGAAAGTATGTCTTCTACCTTCTTTGGGGGGGGGTTTGCCAGTATCATTTCATTAATTAGTATTTCTTTCTTTTAGGTTCCACCAGTGATTTATTTTCGGATGCTAACTCTTTGTTCCTTTTTCAGACCCAGAAGATATTGAAAGAAAGGTACCTCCCTCCCGAGATATACCCGCCTTTGTCCCTGCATTGACATTTAGATTACCTGAACAGGACTATCGTCAGAGTACGAGTGGGGTATCAACCAGAGAATTAAATGCGCAATTAAACAGTAAATGTTTTTTTTTTTTTAGTTTTTTTAGCGCATTTATCGCCGTTTTAAACACTATTTCAGTTACATCACAGTAGCCAGGGAACTTATCAATGCTTTCCTGGATATTGTTTTTGCCACTACTACACACAACATTCTTTCCAAGCCACTGGCTGATTTCATACTTGCCCTTGGCAACAGGATTTCAGTTATGTCGCGGCGACCAGTGGGCCTCATGATATGTCCTCTACCAGTACTACACACATTCCTGGTAATTCTTATTACCAGTACTACACACAACATTCTTTCCAAGCCACTGGCTGATTTCATACTTTCCCTGGGCAATAGGATTTCAGTTATGTCGCGGCGACCAGTGGGCCTCATTATATGTCCTCTACCAGTACTACACACATTCCTGGTAATTCTTATTACCAGTACTACACGCAACATTCTTTCCAAGCCACTGGCTGCTTTCAGACTTGCCCTTGGCAACCTATTTGCAGTTATGGCCTTACAGCTTTATCGTCTAACGTCCATTCCTTTCTCCTCAGCTGATTACCTGGACCAGTTTAGGCAGTGGCTGACTTCACCCGGGGGGGCTGCTATGTCGTTTAGCGCCGCCAGTAATCATGTCAGACAGGTCAGGCGATATTGGGCGGAGAGTGGGAGCCAGGATCTCGATGCCTTCCAGACCCAACCAGTCTCTGACTGGTTGGGGAGATGAAGACAATCAATGGTGGTGGGGACACTGAAGTCCCACATCACCTCCCTCATTAAGTTCTTAGATTTCTTGCAAGTTCTGGGCCTACAGGGGGCGTGGGATCAATTAAGAATAACTATTCAAGCCTTTAACAGGTCCCTAAAAAAAGATTCAGTGGTTCGACAGGCGGAAGTATCGGCAAGAGATTTGTCGGCACTTCCGTCCGTCGATACGCGGAAGCAATTTTTCCAATCAAACTATTATACAAATGTGACCACAATGGACTTTACGACGATGACAGAAACACAAAGACAGGACTTTTTAGGCCACTTGACAGATGCTCTGACAGTGGAGGTGGTAATGACAAATGGCTGTAGGCCAAGTGTCATTACCAACCTCACCCTGCAGGCACTGACGGACGCAAAGACTAACACGGACACGGACGGGACGGTTTCATACTTGATACTGGTACCTACGCACAAGACCTCAGCCACCACGGGTGCAGCCATTGTCACGGTGACTGAGGCCTTGTACTGTCAATTAACATAACTATCGGACTTGCTCAAGAATTTACACCCGAATGCGACACACCTTTTACAAACAAGGGCGAAGCAGCCGCTAGCTGCTCATACATCAACCGCTGTATTCGTCGCACATGGGCTGCTAGCGGATGCTCCGCCCATGGACCGTTTAACTGTACCATAAATAGGAAGACCTTGACGACGGACATGCGACAGGTGGACCCAGACATTGCGGACGACTTAACAGACCAACTTTGTCACAGACGAGCGACAGCTGACGCGTATTACCAACTGACGGAAAAAATTCAGACTTCCAGATGGACCGCGAAAAAAATACGACAATACATTACAACGGGCAAGACAACCGACACGACTGCAATACTGACACAGACACCCAAAAAACAGACAGTAAACCCAACTTCGACAAGTATCGGCCCGCACTCTACCACTTCTCTCTCAACAGTAACTGATGAGGGAGAATTGGAAGAGTCCGGCCTTCTTAAAACCCTCATATCAAGAATTTCTTTACTGGACGAGACGCACGACTTTAACAAGGCTTTGCTAAACTTAGTTATCAAAATGGACATGACCAGACTGACAAATAAGACTCAAAAAATCGACGAGGACCAGACGATGACCGGACACAGAATCAGACTTGAAGCCATTCAGTTGACAGAAGCCCTTAGACTGGCAGTGAAAAGGAAGTACGACATTGACTTAATTCCACTGATAACGACTGCGACTGACTTGACCCCCAAAAACATGACCCTTTTCACTACACTGACAGCCCTACTGGCAAACTACCTTGGAGCTTACTTTACGCAGGACAAACGGGACGCACTGACGAGCCCAGACCCGCCTGTTGAAGCCCTCTTTCCGCTCGTCGATCCTGGCCCTTCGGAAGAACGAGTACGGCATAGGGAAGAGATGGATCAGTTGGCAGAGAGGAGGAGGGAAGCGGCCAGGGCCGAGGAGTGGACAGATGCTTTGCTTCAACAGTTGCGGGCTGGCAGATGGCATATGATGCCCTATATGACAGACAGAATCAGACAAGACTTTTCGACATACATCCAGGTTGGACATCCACCAACAACATCCTTCGTAAGAGAACGCATGAATAGAGACCCTACCCGATATGAGACTTTGATAGCAAAACAAATAATAGACAAAATAAGAAATTTAATAAAATACAAAAAATAAAAGTCAAAACAAGACTATAAAATGTGTGCTTCGGTGTAGGGAGGGACTTGTCAAAACAAGACAATAAAATGTGTGTTGGGGGGGTAGGCTTTTTTTTCGGACGTGTGGTTGGTTGCGGGGATAGGCGAGGATGGGAGACAAGTCAAAACAAGACAATAAAATGTGTGGTGGGTGAGGGGGGTAGGCTTTTTTGGGACATGTGTGGTGGGTTGCGGGGATAGGCGAGGGTGGGAGACAAGTCAAAACAAGACAATAAAATGGGTGGGTGGGTGGATGAGATAGGCGAGGGTGGGAGACAAGTCAAAACAAGACAATAAAATGTGTGGTGGGTGGGGGAGGATAGGCGTGGGTGGGAGACAAGTCAAAACAAGACAATAACATGTATGGTGGGTGGCGGGGATAGGCGAGGGTGGGAGACAGGTCAAAACAAGACAATAAAATGTGTAGTGGGTTGGGGGACAGGCTAGGGTGGGAGACAAGTCAAAACAAGACAATAAAATGTGTGGTGGGTGGGTTATGGGGTAGGGACAGACTTAGACTGACAATATAATAACAATATGCGAAATAGCAAGATCAGACAAATTTGGCGTTCACTCTGATCCCACGCTCCCCTCTTTGACAATGTTGAAATAAAATAAAAAATTGTGACTCTGTCATTTTATCTTTTTTTCTGGAAATTGAAATATTTACACTCTTTTTTCATTTTGTTGCTTCATTCCGTCCCATTCTACCCCACGTTCAACATTATTTCAGTCCACCTACACCTTTAACCTTTAAGCCATCACTCTACTTCTACTACCACTGATACAGAGATGATAACTTCGGTCATGTCCAAGTCTGCAGGTTTCTTGCAGGATTGAGTCCCTATCTACCCCACGTTCAACATTATTTCAGTCATATCACAAGTTTTACCATATTATGTGTTTGGGACCCTTTTGGACCCTTTTGGACCCATAAAGTAAAAATTAATAATTTTTTTTTTTTGGTCTACACAGTCGAATAGGGTACCAAACTCTTCCTCTTGATCAACTGAGTACATATACGTAACCAAATCTCGGAATGTATGAACCGTTGATTTTTTTACGAACTCTTAAAGTATTTTTTTTAGTAAAAGGAAATGCAAAAAAAATTCTTAAAAAATCAAGTTGGGCCTTTAACCCAAAATCTGATTACATAGTTGGACTCAATATATGAAGACGAACATTTTGATACCCCCATTTAACTGGTTTTGAGCAAGTTTAATATTTTTTCCGTTGGAGACTCAAACTTGAAATTTTTCTTAGATGTACAGGTTGATACCAGACGAAGCGAGCTAAATTACAAAAAAAAAAAGTCAAAAAACAGATTTGCTTCAAATTTGGCACACATATACAGGAGAGTAATCTGAACTCAACGCTCCAATCAGAATTGCAGTAACTTAAGTCTGGACTTAGATTTAGGCATTTTTGCCTGAGACCCAAAGCCGGTAAGCCTGCAACCCTGACTACAAAAAAAAGGACCCAGCCTACTATTCAGCGAACCAAACCACTTGGTTGACCTGACCCCTGTGGGTATGGTCGCAAAAAATGGACCCTGACCACTATAGGGATGCACCTAGGACCACCTGTTCCTAACCCTAAACCCTAACCCTAATTAGAGTACGGACCCCCCCCTACGGTAGGTAGGGTCCCACGACAGGCTTAAAACCCCGCGGTTTCATTTGACACCTTTGTTAGGTTTTAGGACTTGAAATTCTATGCTTAGTAGGTTTAACAGAGTCCGTAGGGTCGGCCTCGGTTGGTAACCGTGGGTCCCGAAAGGATGCCAAATCGTTAGAGTTTGCCATTTTCTTTCAAAGTCAACCCTACCTTGACCGCACGTGGGCTGGCCCAGAATCGATTTGACAGCTCCTCGCGGTTTCTAATGACGCAGTAAACCCCAAAGGTCGCACTAGTGCCCGGCCTCTCCTTCTGGGTGCAAAAAAAAAGCCGACCCGAAAAAGTCCCCTCCCGGGACATATCCACCTACCCTTCCACAGACTTAGATTTCGACTTGAAAAAATTTTCGACCAAAGACTTAGGGTTAACTTTCAAATTGCAATAACTTTTGAACGGATTGGGCTAGGAACTTGCAGTTTGTGGCAAAATAACAGCCTCGATGTACTTTATAGGAATTTTTCGACGAAACCCTTGAGGGCGCTGATTTAAAGGCCCAATTATGGACATTTTTAACCCTTTCCCAAACGACAAATTTTGGACTGGTCCAAATTGAAAGAGTTTGCAGACGACAAATTTAAATTTGATGAAAATGGCAGAAAGGTCTCAAAAAGGGTAGAAAGCACTGTGGGAAAAGGAGAAATTGCTCATTATGAGCAATTTCTCCTTTTCCCACAGGGTTTTCAAAAGACTTGTACTGCAGACACGTGAAAACCAGGGCTTGTTTGGGAAAGGGTTAAGATTGTCTCCCCTATGGAAAAATTGGCACATACAGTAGTTAGGATCCAAATGTTCGTGTCAATTTTTCACCTCTTAAATCTCTGGTGAGAGGGTGTCGACCTATCTGATGTTGTAGAGCATGTTTAGATCTACAAGTTTTGAAAAATTCAAGTCAAATTTTCATATACTTTCCGAGTTATTAGCGAAAATATTTTGCCCGCGCGGCATCCTCGGCAGGGTCCCTTCGTCGAAAAACTGAAATAACATGGAAATCGTGCATATGATCAAGCATTTAGCACCGTATTTGGACTCAGTGCATCTAAAGGAAGAGTTTCGTATCATTTTTAGTTGTCTAATACCACAGGAAAGCCATTTCCGTATTTTCAAAAATTCTATAAAAACAGATTGCTGGGCCTTATCCAAGAACTCTGGACATTTTTGGACTCCGGGGATCGAGACGAAGAGTTTGATACCCATATTGACGGGTTTTGAGAAAAAAAAAAATTTCAACTACCATTACCCCGAGGAACGATGAGGAATGCGCCGGGGTAATGAAATAGCGGGAAAAATTAAGTGTCTCAAAACCGGCCAATATGGGTATCAAACTCTTCGTCTCGATCCTCTGAGTGGTAATTTGTCAAAATTTCCTGGATCAAACTTACCTTTTTCTTGAAATTGACCTGCAAAGAAAAGTTGCTAACCTTCCCGACCCCTTCCCAGATCTGATCTTACTCTACACTCTGTAAAAAAGCTAAATATCCTAACACCTGTCCAAAACTAACCAAAAAAAGCATGATTATGTTGTTTAGTGTTGCGTAGCTCTGCAGATTATAGACCAAGATCAGATCTCTAAAATGTGCAGTCTGATCTTGATCTACACTCTGCCAAAACAACTAAATATCTAACACATGGCCAAAATTAACCCAAAAAAGCATGACAATGTTCTTTACTGTTGCTTAGCTGTGCAGAACATAGACTAAGATCAGACCTCTAAAATGTGCAGTCTGATCTTGATCTACACTCTGGAAAAAACAACTAAATAGCTTAACACATGGCCAAAATTAACCCAAAAAAGCATGACAATGTTGTTTACTGTTGCTTAGCTGTGCAGAACATAGACCAAGATCAGACCTCTAAAATGTGCAGTCTGATCTTGATCTACACTCTGCAAGAACAACTGAATATCTTAACCCTTGGCCAAATCTAACTCAAAAAAGCATGACAATGTTGTTTACTGTTGCTTAACTCTGCAGAACATAGACCAAGATCAGACCTCTAAAATGCGCAGTCTGATCTTGATCTACACTCTGGCAAAAAAGCTAAATATCTTAACACATGGCCATAAATAACCCAAACAAGCATGATAATGTTGTTCTTTACTGTTGCGTAGCTCTGCAGAACATAGACCAAGATCAGATCTCTAAAATGTGCTGTCTGATCTTAATCTACACTCTGCAAAGACAACTAAATATCTTAACACATGGGAAAAAACACACACACAAAAAAAATACTGACGTTGTTAAAAAAAAAAAAAATCCCCCTATCTGTGATTCGAACTCTCTATCTTCCGAGCCGTAGTCTGATGCGTTACCAATAGACCATTCACCCAGGCAGGGGAAGTCACTCTGAGGGGACTTCCGGTAGCTAGCCCCGCCCCCATATCCTTTTTTGGGAGACAGCGGAAGTCTTCGACCAAAAGGTCTTGGAACGCCGGGAAATCGGGCGTTAGTGCGAGAAAAGACCAAGCAAAAAATAAGTAAAAAAATGTCTGAGGACAGCGACCCAAGAGATAGGGACTTCAACCCACAAGACTGCGGTGAGTCCGAAAGTGGAATGTCGGAACCCGCGGTTAGGGACTTCAACCCGAAAGATTTGGAAGAAGAGAGAACAACACAGAGAAAGAGAAGAAGTGAGACAACAAGGAGAATAAGAACGAAGAAACCGTGTCCGCTTTGCGGAAAAGAAATCGCGAAGGTTTGCCAGCACATTAGAACTAGTCACAAAATTACCAAAAAAAATGCACAGAATTTACGAAATGAACATTTAAAAAAAACCAGAACCAAGTCTGGAAAGCGGAGGTTCAGTTGCAGGGAGCCTGGATGTGCGTCCGTCACTTCAGAGCCATCCAGGCATCTGAGGAAGGTCCACAGCCTGACAGGACTTCATCTTTCATTGGCGAGAGCGAGGATGACGACCAGTTCCCGTGGGAAAGGTTTGTATGTTACTAACCCTCTACAAGGTTCACGGTTCTAACCCCTTTTCTTTTTCAGGTTCGAACCCCACTCTAATTTCTCTGTCTAATATGTTATTCCTTCTTATTTTCAGCCGTGGACCTTCCAACAGACCCCCAACTGGACCTGCCCCAGCCCAGGCAGCAGCCCCAGCCAGAGCAGCCCCAGCAGCAGCCCCAGCCCCTGCAGCAGCCCCAGCCCCTGCAGCAGGATTTTTCCTATCAACAGAGTAGGAGACAGATCAAAAGCAGAGAAAGAAACTTTCAGGCGCACAGTGAGTGGTTTTCCTTTGTTTTGTAGACATCAGACCACATACATGTAGTCTGATCTTACTCTACACTTATTTCAAAATTTGTAATATTGTGTAATATTGTCATCTCCACACTGCCTGTATCATTTTTAACTAACCCTATCCTTCCCTTCGCAAAAAAAGGACTGACTTTGTGGAGACCCTAGGGCCAGGTCAGGTCTGCACCCTATCAATTCTTTTTTATCTGTAAACACCATGTCTGATCTTTGATCTACACCTGCCCTTCACTCCGCAAACATGGATTGACTCTCTGCACAGTGCTTATCAAGATTAGGATGCACGTAGGTGTTATATGCATTTTTTTTTTTCAATTTGACTTTTGGAAATTTCAGTACAGGAGATTTTTTTGTGTAGTCAGTCCCATTTCGTCTACAGTCCCAATTCGTCTAATCCCATTTCGTCTACACCCATTTTGTCTACAATAAGATATGTTTGAATGTATTTGTATAAATTAACTTTGAAAATGAATTTGAATGAATCATTTAAATTTCCTAAATATTTCTTTCTAATTTGGTGCTTTTTTATGTACAAATCTACAAATAAATAGAAATTTGTAGATACAAGTGTGTTTATCATCTGAGTTATTGCATTAGTATATTATCATTACAAAAAGTAAATAGATAAATAATAAATAAAACACTTAAATAATAATTAAGATAATCTTAAAATTATTACATTGTTTGTGTACATCATTAATCAAATTTTCACACCTTCTGTTTTGAAGGGTGCCTTCAAAGTATGGAATGTCTTTAATGACAATTACATGAAAACTTTAATAGATACTTCATGCACTTTAACCCTTTCCCAAACAAGCCCTGGTTTTCACGTGTCTGCAGTACAAGTCTTTTGAAAACACTGTGGGAAAAGGAGAAATTGCTCATAATGAGCAATTTCTCCTTTTCCCACTGTGTTTTCTACCCTTTTTGATAACTTTCTGCCATTTTCATCAAATTTAAAATTGTCGTCTGCAAACTATTTCAATTTGGACCAGTCCAAACTTTGTCGTTTGGGAAAGAGTTAAGCAACATGGTGTGAACATTTGATCATAGATATGATTGCAAGTTTGATTTTTTTTTAAATGAAGAAAAGCTTCTTTTCTAATTAGAATAGTTATTTTCTTTCATCTCAAACATACATCAAAGAAATTGTGTACCAACCATTGGGATTTTTGCTTATATAAATAACAGCCATCATATCTTCATCTTCAAAAGTATCTTATATTGTGTTCTGGAATATATCACTTAATTACATGGATTTTACTTCACTTATAAATTCTATATTGGATTAATTCTCAAGTAAATTGGATTTTACCAAATTCTGTGCTTCTAATCTGTTGTTTTAACAAAGTGACAATAATGGAGTACTGTAAAACCCAACATGGTGCTGAACAGTTATTGTATGAAGGTTACAGGTATCAAAAGAACAGGAACGGGACTAACGGGAAAGTCTTTTGGCGTTGCCACGACCGATTGTGCACAGGCCATGTTATTGTTCAGAATGGATCAGTGGTAAACAATACAGAGCATAGTAGGGGGTGAAACAATACGGTAAAAAGCGTATTGCAATATATTGCAATACGGCTGACCCGTATTGCAATACGTATTGCAATATGCTGTATATGCTGACATTTAACATATCTGACCACTTGTAGTCACTGTTAGGGTAGCATATGCTCAAAAGGTGATAAAGAAAACTAGTACATGTGCTTGGAACCCTTCCATTCTTTTAAGATAATGAACTAAAAAGCAATTCTTTTGCATGAACAAATAAAAACAAACTGAAATTGACTAGTCTTTAACACTCGCTATCTTGACGATTTTTGTCTGCCATTTTTTTTCTTCAAGAGCGTACTTGTTTATATAAAAACCACCGCTACTATACCGAACTTCGGGAGCTCAACAGAGTAGACAGTGCAATGCACTAACTTACTCAGTTGCTTACTGTACTAACACTAATACAGAACTTTGCCGCTTAACTACCGGAAAACGCAAAAATAAGTGTGAACAAAGTTATAAGAAATGAATAACATACAAACTCCGTTGATCCAAAAGCATTAAAGCTCGACAGTTTTTTGGAGTTCGTGTCGTGAATTTTATGTGGTCACAGTTTTACCTAAACACCGGTGACACTGTCTGTGGAAAAAATAAACAACTTTCGCTTTCGGAAATCTTTAGAACTGTAAGTTGAAAAACGATCGATTTCTGACAGAATTTTTGGGAAAACCGGACTTTCTGATGCAATTAAGAGAAGTTGACATATTGCAGAAATACCGATACGGTAAAATTCGAACCAGTTTCGTTTTTTTTCTTTGAATAGACCGCGGTTAATCGGTTAATCGGTAAACCGTTTCACCACTAGAGCATAGCCATCCACCATCACTTGCCTCCAATCATGTTGAGAAGTATATCAGACAAACCCAAGACAAGTGTACAACTACTACCGACACTATTCCAAAGCTTTACGACATACTCACTGACATTGCTGGTACCAACAACCATGAGACAGCCGTCCATATGCCAACTTACCCAAGTATCAAGTCGTCACTATACAGAGCCAGACAGAAGAAAATACCATGCCTTCCCAGACAACCTGAAGATCTCACTATAGAAGGGGAATGGGCAGAAACTATGAAACATGAACGTTTTCTGCTACGTGTGGATGGTGACCATAATGAAAAGATCATCATTCTTGCCACAGACAGCATGCTACAGAGACTATCAACTGCTTCAACGTTATATATGGATGGTACTTTCGCAGTTTGTCCAAGACTCTTCTACCAACTCTTCACCATCAACATATACATAGACGACCAACAATATCCTGCTGTGTACGCTCTACTGCCATCCAAGTCTAGAGCAATTTACAACAGACTATTCACAATCCTGAAAGAAGAACTACAGAACAGACAGCTGAACCTTCTACCTCCTAGAATACTGACTGACTTTGAGCTGTCTCTGATGCAGTCTGTGAAACTACACTTTCCATTAGCTACAATCTCCGGCTGCTACTTTCATTTCCACCAGTGCCTGTACAGATGGGTCCAGACCAAAGGCCACAGCCGGTTATACAATGAAAAGGGCACTTTCTATGACTTTATCAGATCGACAGCTGCTATTGCCTTTGTTCCCATACCATCAGTCCGTATAGCATGGTTTGCTATAAAGACATCTTGTCCACCTGATTGCGAGGCCACCAACGAATACATTGAGTACTTCAAGTCCACATGGATGACAAACTTTCCAATCAGTACATGGAACCACTTCATGACCGCCAACGACCGTACCAACAACAGCCTGGAAGGTTGGCACAATCGACTTAACAGACTAGCAGGAAGAAGTCATCCCAACATTTGGCAGTTGTTGCAACTACTGAAGCAAGAAGAAGCCGTTAGTGAAGTGAAGATTGTTCAGCTACAGAATGGTGGACTTCCAAACAGACAGCGCAAAGGTTGGAGAACACTGAACGCAAGAATAGCTAGACTAAAATCAAATTTTAATGAACTCTCCCTGGAAGAATACATCCAACGTATGAGCAATTTAACTGGACTATGAGGTGCTAAAATAATCTGAAATAAGGTGTTAGTGGAACTGTGCTATTCAGAAATGTATGTGTGCTAGAAGGAATTTACTGTTTTCATCTCTCATCTTCACATCAATGACAGTATCATGAGCAAGTTCTTTAACCCTTTAGCAAACAGTCTAATGTTTTTACATGTCTGAAGCAGAAGTCATTTGAAAACATTGTGGGAAAAGAAGAAATTGCTGAAAATGAGCATTGTCTCCTTTTTCCACAATGTTTTCTAACCTACAAGAGAACTTTAATTCTTTTTTTAACAAGTTTTTGAATTGTTGTCTGCAGAACCTTTCAATTTTTTTGTTTGGTAATGAGTTAAGCCATTACCACACAATCCCTACTTTAGACCCTGAGAAAGAAGCCTTTAGAAAACATTGTGGGAAAAGGGGAAAATGTTGGTTACCAGCATTTTCTCCTTTTCCCAAAATGTTTTCTACCCTTCACAAAAGAAATTTCAAATTTCCAGTCACTTTTATTTTGTCATCTGCAAAATGCTTTCCATTTGGACAAAACTAAAATATTGTCAATTGGTAATGAGTTAAGAGACATTTTCATTCTTTTGGCATAACTCTTTACCAGACAATCCCTGGTTTTAACGACCCTGAGATAGCAGCCTTTTGAAAACCTTGTGGGAAAAGGAGAAAATACTGTTAATCAGCATTTTCTCCTTTTCCCACAATTTTTTCTACCATGCTGGAAACAATTTTCAATTTTTGAGTTATGTTTGATTTGAGTTGATCAGGATAAATTATGATATATAATTTAAATAAATATTTATTAATTTCTTCTCAAAAAAAAATCTTTTTATTTTGCCTAACTTAAAGCAGCCATACAAAAAGGGTTAATAGTTCCGGTAACCATATTTCCTATGACCTGCAGGTTTATATTGTGAAAACTTTGTGACAAAAGGATAAAGTGTTCTTCCTTTCCCGCCTACAAAACTTGAATTACCACGAGTTCAAAATTTTGTTGTCTAGTTTGGTTTGGTTTTGGGATTTTATGCCGTTTTCAACAGTATTTCAGTCATATCATGGCGGTCAGGGCCCTTATCTATGTGTGTTGTCAAAAGCAGTTTATTCTTTTCACGCATTGATTTCAGCCTACAAAACTTGAATTACCACGAGTTCAAAATTTTGTCGTCTAGTTTGGTTTGGTTTTGGGGTTTTACGCCGTTTTCAACAGTATTTCAGTCCTATCACGGCGGTCAGTGCACCTATCCAATTGTCCCTGGTATTTCTACACCAGTACCACACACAACTTTCCTTACAAGCCACTGACTGCTTTTTTCTCATTGACAAAGTTTACACAGGTTTTAACTTGCACATTAGGTGTCATAATCCCTTCTCAACACCTGTCTTGCCCAAGTCTGCATAGGTCTGCACAGGTGTTAATATATCAATAGAAAGTATCAACAAACTTGTAGAACAAATTAGAATTAAAATAAGATAATATCTAAATCAATTTTGGGGGGTCAAACTTTTAAATAAATAATTTATTAGTGAAAAACATCACGCAAAAAATAAAATGTAGACGAAATGGGACTACTGGGCAAAACAGGTGTAGACGAAATGGGACTGTTGCGCAAATTTGTAGACGAAATGGGAGTAGACCAAATGGGAGTAGACCAAATGGGATGTTACCCAGGAGAGGTAGGTAGGGTCCCGTCGTTAGAGTACCGAAGCATAAATTTAAGTTTTCAGCCCTAACCAAACAGCTGGAGAGGTGTGTGCTAGGTGGCTCTGTTAGGGATTATTAAGCTCTACCTTTAGGTGAAAATTTCATATTAAAGGGTAAATAGTTTCGGAGGAATGTAGGACGTTTTGGCCACGGACGTTTTGGCCAGGACGTTTTGGCCAGGACGTTTTGGCCACGGACGTTTTGGCCACATATAGTGAAAAAATGGACGTTTTGGCCAAAATAATTTTATATGTACTTTTTATGTAAAATAAAGCTAAAAAATTTTTTTTTTTTATTTGATCAATTGTTTAGACTTTTGTTGAACTTTTGTTGAAATTTGGTAATAAATTTTAGAGTTTTACAAGTTTTATTTATTCCTTTGAAGTAAAGGAAAACATCAACAATTTAATGTTTTTAAATTATCTTCAATTTTCAAGTTTTGTCTTTTGATTGACAAACAGTTTGATTGACTAATTGCTTATTAATGATACTTTCTTGCATTTAATGTTGTTATTATTAGAAGTGTAAAGAGTTTCATTGTTCTTGTCTTTTAACACTAATGAATCTGTAGATCACACCACACTTTAATCATCTATTTCAATTAAAGAAATATGTGATTAATTAATTTGTTTGAAAAACTGTTAAGAAAGATCAAAGTTGCTAGTATAGAATTAATATATTTGTTTGATATGTAAATTTTTCTGAAAAAGTTCTGGTACATATATAAAGACATTATATATGTATAATATATACAAAGAAAAAATTGCAATAAAGGTCTAAAATGTTGATCAAATAAGTAAATTAAATATGTTTGTAGCTTTAATATCTATAATAAGTACATATATAATAGATTTGGCCAAAACGTCCGTTTTTTCAATATAGGTGGCCAAAACGTCCGTGGCCAAAACGTCCTGGCCAAAACGTCCTGGCCAAAACGTCCGTGGCCAAAACGTCCGTCCTCCGTTTCGGAGTTAGGACAGAATAAAGTTTTTGACTGGGGCCACGTGGTTGGGGTTTCGTGCAGCCTGATTTCTGATGTAAGTACGCACATACGTGCATTGTGATCTTGCTAGGCCGGATTTTATAACCCTAACCCTATTTCTGAATGTTTGTTTATCATTTGAAACTACGAAACTGAGTTTCATAGTGTTTGTCATGGGTTTCCGTTTAGTTTGTTTTGGTTGGCGCTAAAAAGCTACTGCCAGAGGAAGTTACCTGTGAAAATCACATGTACCGTAAGAAATACACCATCGTGTAAACAAACACCCCCCACCCACCCTTATCCGATGTCTTGTTTTATCTAAACCCTAACCTTCCGTGTCGAATTTATGTACATTGCAGGACAAGATCATCCTGCACGGTAGTGCAGATCAAGATCAGCCTGCACAGTGGTGCAGTCTGATCTTGCTACGTACTTCTTCCTATTTTCTTTCTCTCACAATCATCCTTTGTGATGTTTCATCCCTCATTTACCAAGATACCAGTGGACTTTGTGGATGGTGCAGGTCAAGATCAGACTGTGCCTAGGTACAAGGTGTAGCGTGAAATTCACACGTGTCGTGAGAAATACCTCCAAGTCCAGGTTTCTTTGTTACTAAACCCCCATGTGTTATGTGTTATGTACAGCAGGCCTTCCATGTCGACTTTGTGCAAAGTGCAGGTCAAGATCAGACTGTACAAGTGTGTACTGTGAAAATCACACATGCCGTGAGAAATACATCCCACTCCAGAGGTGCGTTCAACAACGCGGGCGCTTCATCGAGCGCCCGGTGAGAATCTGCCTTGTTAATTGAATGATGGCGAGCGCTCGCTTCTATGTCAAAATGGCGTCCATAAACAAGGAAGTAAACAACGTAGTCGTACAATTTTTACTTCAAGAGTTATCAGACGGCATTGAGATAGACGAATATGATCCAGTGATTGAGTATTTGGCCAATAAAAGCAGTAGATCGGCCGAATTGCTGGGGACAGCTAGGATTGCCAATTATGTGGAAGAAACCGTGCCCACATACAGCGATCCTTTGTTCAGAACACATTTCCGTATGACGAGAACATCATTTCAGGTAAATACCCATGGGAAATCTTTAACAGTATTGTAACTTTCAGATAATATGATTGCTTAATCAAGTGTAACCTGTTTAATATATGCGATAATAAGACGGTTTTATGATTTTGACTTTTAACGTGTGTCTTCCGGTCATTCGATCGTCTGAGTATTTTTGTGCATTCCACCTCCAGCTTTTATTCCATGAATGCAATTTGGTATTATAAGCCTGTTTGAGCAAATTTGTCATTATACTAGAGCATGCTCTGTGAAAAGGGGGCTTAGTGCATCTAAGTGATACATTATACCATGCAAGTTATCACATCATTATGGATTATAAAATCCATTTTGACTAACAACCACCTGAATCATGAGGTAGAATACTCCATGGACTTGCAGACAGCAAAAGATGTCGGCCTGTGTGGGCTTGGCAGGCTGACACGGGTCAATACTTTTTTCAGATGCATTAAGCCTCCTTTACACATGACTAGGGTTATTTGTGTAAATTATTTCTAAGGTTTGAACAATTGACTTTTCAGACACTTTTGGAGCTTGTTGGACCGCACACTACAGTACGAACTATTAGCCTTGAGAGAAGAACACTTGCCTGCCTGTGGTACTTGAGTAACCAGGAGACATTCAGAGGTGTAGCTGATCGGTTTGGCCTCAGCAAAGGCTCACTCCATTATTATTTAGAGAACTTTTGCCGTGCAATTACTGGGAAAGAAATACTGGCATCATTAATATCATGGCCAGACAAATCAGAGTACAAGAAACTGGCTGAAGGTTTTGCTCAGAGGACAGGCTTTCCAGGAGTAATTGGTGCTATTGATGGCACATTATGTTCCTATCACAGGACCAAGCGAGTTTCGTGAATCATATATTTGTCGCAAGGGATATCCTGCATTTCATCTCCAAGGTGTCTGTGATAGCACTCTTAAATTTCTTGATGTTTATTCAGCTTACCCAGGATCAGTTCATGATTCAAGGGTATTTAAAAACAGCCCACTTCATGAACATTTACAAAAAGAGGGTTTGAACCAGTATCACCTATTAGGAGATTCTGCATATAGTCTGTCACCATTTTTACTTGTGCCATTTAGGGACAATGGTCACCTTTCTCCAAGTCAAAAATATTTCAACTATGCCCACAGCTCAACTAGGGTGGATATAGAAAGATGTTTCGGATTATTAAAGGGCAAATTTCGAAAATTGAAATTTCTAGATGTGAACAAAGTAGCATTGATTCCTGTTATCATTGCTAGTTGCTGTGCTTTGTACAACTTTATCATAAAACAAGAATCATTTATTGCTGATGATATTGAAATTATACCTGAAGATAACCCTGCACATAGCATAAACCATCCAGAAGAAACTTCAAAATTGGGTGTGACCAAACGAAATGAAATCATGAACTTGCTAGCCTGAGATTATTTTTTAAGTTGCACAGGCACACAAATGACAATAAATATTGTTTGCCCTACGAACTCTTTTACAGTGTAACTGAGAAAGTAGTCGGCAGCTTGGAAAGAATATTGTGTGTGTACCAGCTAGGAAATGCCAGGAACATATGGATAGGTCCCCTTGCTGCTGTGACAGAACTGAAATACTGTTGAAACTGGCATTCACCTAAAATCAATAAATCAAATTCTTTCACGAGCACGCATTTTCTAAGTTAGCAGTTGTTCCTTTCTTGCACAAAGTAGATAGAGCCCATACATAAAGACACTGAACAAAGTAGTTGAAAGATAAATATTGTACTCTTTATTTGATGTACAGTTTAGTAGGATTTGCTGGGTACTCAGCACTGACCACTCCCAGAGATAAAGTATTTGTCTCAGGTGAGGAAGACTGCAGGGCCAATCCTTTGCCAGGTCATACGAAAGACCATTGACAAATTACAAGTTTTAATGCCTCCGGGAAATTAGTCTTTTGAAGACATTGTGGGAAAAGGAGAAACTGCTGGTTACCAGCATTTACTCCCTTTCCCATGATGTTTTCTAACCTTTCAGAAATAAATACAATCATTTTGAGCCACATATAATTTATCATCTGCAAATGCTTTGATTTTAGGCCAGTCTAAAATTTTGTCCTCTGGTAAAGGGTTAATCTTTTGCTCTAGTTTGTTGAGATTGAAGAATTTACTTTTTTTTACTCGATGTATTCCAAAGCCTCCATGTATAATATTGTTCTTTCCTGTAGACATGTTACCTCTGTTGTCTAGCATGTACAAGTGGACACCAAGCCAGCTTGAGTAGCTACATGGTAGAACACTTGCCTTTGTGGCCCAAAGGTTGTCAGTTCAATCCCTACCCGAACCAGTTCACTTATTTAGTGGTCTTGTTACAGTTGGCTTCTAACATGGGCCCACAATCCTTGTATTGTATGGCTTTTCATAGCAATAACATTATTATTATTGTCTTCCAAAATTCGAGAATTTCATTTGCAGGGGGTATAATATATATATCTTGCTAGGTGTTTATACAAGTAGACATTTGAATTGCCTTACTACTCTGGTAGCTTTTTTAGTGACATGGTAGTGTCAGCCTACTGACCATTAGGTTGTGGTTTGATCCCTATCCAGATGTCATTTAAATAATGGCCTTGTTACAGTTGCATACTTTATTGTGGACACACCTAAAAGCACTTCATGAACAAATGGGTTTGAAAAATTTGCTGAGTAAAGCCAGAGTTTTTTCTGATGTTGTCAGGATCAAAAAGTTGTAGCTCAAATCTGCAAATTATTACTATTGTCAATAACAGAGAAAAAGCCTTTTTCAAAGAGACAATGCAATTTAATTTTGCAATAACAGTTAACAAATGCAAAGCAATAACGGCAATAATAAAAATAAGATATATAGGATTCGACATAGGTTAGTGTATAATTTTATTAAACAAGCCCAGGAAAAATGTTATTAAGCAAGCCTTTGGCATGCTCAATAACTTTTTTTATTGACAAGGTTAATAAAATTTTATCTCAAAAGCCAAAGAATGTCAGATTCTTTTTTATCACATAATGATATTTCACAAATTATAGACCAGAAGATGCAAAACCATCATTGGATTCACGCCATAAGAACTCCATTCACTTCCATGAAATATGTACAAAGTTATGTCAAAAACTGACGTCATACAATTGTGATATTAAACATATATAAGATACGAAAATTCGTAATGGGTATATTCCACTGAAAACAAGGGAGGTTATGTGATAAAAGCAATTCTCTTTTTTATATCCTAAAAGGACATTTCAATAAGAATCAAGCCATGAGTGTAGGAAGACTTAAAGGTAACCATTGATTC
The DNA here is from genome assembly GCA_945859785.2 of Tridacna gigas. NCBI lineage: Eukaryota > Metazoa > Mollusca > Bivalvia > Cardiida > Cardiidae > Tridacna > Tridacna gigas. Next base: position 70,905,431 of record OX244033.2, on the reverse strand, counting down.
TGGTACCAATGACTGCATAAATTGTCACAGTGGATACTTGCCAAAGCAGAGTTCAAACTTCAAACGTTTGACTACAAGCTCTTGTCACTACAGACTGAGCTAACCATGTGAACATGTGAATGAGAAATGATACAACTTTGCATTTGCAGACTGTTTGGATTCTGACAAGACTGCAAATCTGTGTTGACTAAACTGAATATTTACTATCTTAATTCAGTTTAATCCTCTACCACATAATCCCGAGTTTTAACGACTCTGAGAAAGAGGCCTTATGAAAAAATTGTGGGAAAAAGAGGAATTGCCGGTAACCAGTATTTTTGCCTTTCCCCACAATGTTTTCTACCCTTTTGGAGATAAATCCCACCATCTGAGCCATATCTAAATTGTCGCCTGCAAATGCTTGCAATTTAGACAAGTTTGAAATTTTGTAGTGTGGTAAAGGGACAGAACAGCTTTTCAGAAACTAATGGTAAACTGTGTGGTCTAATCAATTTGCATAGGCTAATCTGAATCTATATATAAAAATACTAAGCTGTAATTTTTCATAGGCATTCATTTGTAATATGTTTTTAACAGAAATTTGACACAATTTATATCAGTATTATTCTTTTTTATTTTGTAGACAGTAGAAAATATTGATGGTAAGGAGAAATTGCTTGTTCAGAGCAATTTCTCCTTCATCCACAATGTTTTCAAATGTTGTTTGGTACAAAAGTGTCAAAATTCAATTGTATGATTGAAAGGTTAAATTACACGTACTGATGTTCACATCTTCATATTTATTGCTCTGGTTTTAAATGTCATCAGTATGTTTTCATTTAACATTTGTTGTATTTGTAATGTATTTGACTGTTCAGTGAGATTTGTATTTCCCTCATAGAAGCCACTTTTGGTGTGTCTTGCAGACGATGTTTCAAACATTCATGGGATGAAGTTAGAAAAACTGAAAATAACGAATTCTTTGCTGGAGATCCTGGGGGCCACAAGGGCCCTCGGTGGGTCCAGGGCAAATTAATTTGCTTATTTTTCATTTTTCATAAGCACTCTGGAAAATACAGACTCTCATACTGGCAACCTCTTTTGAATTTGATTAATGTCATACTAAAATTTAAGATAATATATGATTCCAGTCATAAATCTGTCTTTTGTTTTTTATTTTTAACTGTATTAGATAATGAGAAGGGGTTTGTTCCTCCAAACATAGAAAAAGCAGCGGTGTCGGCTTGCTCGATAACCATTTAACCCTTTACCACATGGCAAAATTCTAGACTTAAACAAATTGAAGTATTTTCAATCAATTTGTTAAATATTGCATAAATAATGAGGCTTCTCAACACAAAGGTGGAAAATATTGAGGGAAAAGGAGAAAATGCTGGTAACCAGCATTTTCTCCTGTTCCCACAATGTTTTCAAATCCAGGGTCGTCAAAACAAGGGATTGTGGGGTAAAGTGTTAAACTCATGATATGAAAACACCTTGGTAGTAAAACCCTTTTCCTGCTAAATAAAAGAAATAAAACTTTCAAACCGATAGTATAAACCCAAATTTTCCAATTTCAAAGGTATTTTTGGAGGAAAGAGATCTCCCTAGCAGACAGTGTAAATCCAAGATCAGACTGCACACTGTGTGCCATCAGATCTTGATCTACGCAGTCTGCAAAAGGTCTCTGAGTCGCCATTAGCAGCCTAAGGGTTAACATTCATCAGTGATCAGGCAAAACCTCTTTGTTGAAAACCGAGAGTGAAATTGTAATTCCCAGTTAACAATAGCAACTGCAAAAAAAATGTATTATTCCAAGGTTTTATCTGTTGCGTTGTTTGCTACATGTAATTGAAAGTAATTGAATATAATTGTCAATTTTTTTTTTTTTTAATCACTTAATTACAAATTAAGTGACTGATACTTTTTATTAATTACTAAATACAGGTACTCTCATTTAACAAAAAAAAAAAAAATTAACTGAATTGTAATTGGACCCAGGTCTGCTATGCAGCATCATAAATCACATGTCAGGGTAAAAAAGACTGTTGCATGTCACTGTTTCTCTTTTAACAGTGTTACCAAACTTTCTAAAGCAGTAACACGCCTTTCTTCCAATGCCATGCGCTCATCATGCATCCGGCGCTGCTCTTGTTGATACTTCTCAAGCCACTGGGGTGGTTCATCCAGATCAGAATTGAATCGGTGTACACGAGGTGTGGATGCAGATGGCTGCTCATGTGTGTCCTCTGTCCTCTGATGATGCCACAGTGATTGGCAACACTGCTGGATCATCACCAAACATTTCATCCATGGCATCAAAAAACTTCCGTGTGTGCCTTCTGTTCCCTGTTTGGCTGTTTTTCTCCTTGATAGTTTTGTGCCTGAAGTTTAAACCAATTTGAAAACTTAACATTTGATTTGTATAGCTGTATCTTTTGCCTTTAGTCTTTCTAACAACAGTTTGTATTACATAATAACCCAATTTCTCCTTTTCCCACAATATTTTCACAAGTCTTCTGCTGCAGTCCAAATTGGCGTTTTTGCAGGAAAGGCCCAATAGTGGCTGAAAGTAAACAGAGCGGGTGTTTCAATACATACCTTTTAAAGTATAGAAATCTGTAAAGGTGACTACCTGTTATTGTGAGGTCAGTTAGGCACTGGTAGAAAAATGAATGCAAAAACTAGGTAAAACTTTAACAAAAGATACAGCAGCCTGGAAACTTTTGACTTAGTTCTAAGATTAATTTTTCTGCCAGAAACTAACACTTGGACCACATGTAAAATAACAAGATTGCCATCTCTACAAGAATTTCCATACTTTTAAATAGTATGATTAGATTTTAAATGCACTTTAATAACACTGGTATTGTTTACATTTGGCTGCTTGTGAGCCTTCAAGAATTCTACAACCCTTCAAGGTATCTTTTACTGTAGATAATCCTATTTATTGCTAAAATGTAACACGGCAGTCAGTCTGAACAGTCTGAACAGTATTTTATCACTAACAAGTGCACTAGTTGTTCTACACTGTTAAAATGTGAGCTCATGTCTACATTCAAGGTTACGACCCTTTAAATACAAGTACCCATACCACACTATGGTGAAAGAACTCGGCATTTTGAAAAGCAGCAATACAAGAAAAATTTAATTACCTTCCCTTTAGAGCTCTGAATTTTTTACTGCATTCCTCAGCAGTAAAATTATAGCCTTTTGTGCGAAGGTCCTCTGCAACTTTTCTCCAAGCCTGTTTCTGGGTCACAGTGGAACTGTCAAACAAGTGCCTCAGTTCTCGCTGCCTTTCGATCAACAACATTGTTGCCTTGTCAGCCCAAAATGTGCGAGCTAAGAAGAGTAAGATAACATGAATAAAACAGTAATACAAACACATAAAAATGTAGTATCAACATGGAATTACACATTCCAATAATAAAAACTGATTGAAAGCTTTATCGCATGAAAGAATGGAAGTCGGACCATCCTGATGAAAGCATGTACTTGTAATGTGAACCTTTCAGGCAATTCCAAATAGAAATTATTGAAAATGTATTCAGAACTAGAAAACATTAGAAAAAATAGTCCCTTCTTAACACTGGCATTTCCTAATCGGTACACACACACAAGATTCTTTCCAAGCAACTGATTGCTTTCACATGAAGACTTAGTAGCCCACGGTCAGAGGCGAATGAAGTGGGTCACATTTACTTTTAAACATCACATGCCAGAAAGAAATGATGGCCAAGCCGGGGATTTGAAAGTTTTAATGGTTAAGAAACATGGTGTTGCAAAGAAATTGCTATTTCAGTAACTATTTCCCTTCTTCCATCAATATATCTTTGACTTATGAAAAAGTGAATTGCAGCCATGTTGTCGGTAATTGGTTTAGAAGCAGGCCCCAGTTTATTTCAGTCACCATAATCTATCCAAAAGTAGTACTTAACAAGGAAGGAAATACTTACATTCCCCGGCAAGATCTTCTCTATCACATACAGACTGTGTCTCACTTTGGGACTCACTTTGAGACTCCTGTGAAAAGGAGGGTGATGTTCGACCTACAAATATGGATCAGGTTGTTAGGAGCTTGTCAAGGATTACCAAAACACAGGTCACAGTGTTACCCTATTAAATAACTGTTTTCAACATGGTAACAACCCCAATGTGTCAAAGTGAATATTGCTTGTGATGATGGTTTAAAGTCTTATTTATATGTAACTCTTTACCACACAACAAAACTGTAGACTTGTTCAAATTAAAAGCATTTGCAGACGACAATTTAAATGTGGCTCAAATGATGGAATTGGTCTTTGATAGGGTAGAAAACATTGTGGGAAAGGGAGAAAATGCTGGTTACCAGCATTTTCTAGTTTTCCCACAATGTTTTCAAAAGGCTTCTTCCTCAGGGTTGTTAAAAGTTGGGATTGTGTGGTAAAGGGTTAACTTAACTTAAAGTATTAAATATTATATCACCTAACCTAATTCATGCATAGATTTCCATATGGGTTTTGAAAAATGAAAGCAAGATGTTTTATTTACACTTGTAAAAGCTAGATTTACCTATGCTGCTGAAATTAATTTTAAAAACAAGAGGGCCATGATGGCCCTGGGTCGCTCACCTTAGTAGAGTGCCTTTAAGGTTTTTCTTTAATTTGACCATGTGACCTAGTTTTTGACCGCAGGTGACCCAATTTCAAACTCATATTTCATGAAGACAAACATTCTGACAAATTTTCAAGTCAATTGAGCAAAAAATGTGGCCTCGAGTGCCCTAAAGGTATTTCTTTAATTTGACCTAGTGACCTAGATTATGACCCCAGGTGACCCAAATTTGAACTGGTCTTTGACTATATCAAAAGGAACATTTTAACCAATTTTCAAATCATATGAATAATAAATGTGGCCTCTAGAGTGCCCACTAGCTATTTCTTTAATTTGACCAAGTGACCTAGTTTATGACCCCAGTTGACCCAAATTCAGACTCATGTGAGATTTTACAAAGACAAACATTCTGATCAATTTTCAAGGCAATTAAGCAAAGAATGTGGCCTCTAGAGTGCCCACAAGGTATTTCTTTATTTTGACCTAGTGACCTAGTTTATGGTTCCAGGTGACCCAAATCCAAACTCATCTGGTATTTCATCAAGACAAACATTCTGGCCAAATTTCAGGTCATTTGAGCAATAAATGTGGCCTCGAGAGTGCCAACAAGGTATTTCTTTAATTTGACCCAGTGAACTAGTTTATGACCCAAGTTGACCCAAATTAATCTTATGTGACACTTTATAAAGACAAACTTTCTAACAAATTTTCAAGGCAATTGAGCAAATAATGTGGCCTCGAGAGTGCCAACAAGGTATTTCTTTAATTTGACCTAGTGACCTAGTTTATGACCCAAGATGACCCAATTTTGAACTCAATGAACTTGTTGCCCTTAGATGGGTAAACAAACTTAGAAGAGAATCACTACATACCAAATATCAAAGCTCTACACCTTCCAGTTTTAAAGAAGAATTTTAAAGTTTTCCTTCTTTGTTCCTATGTTCGAACTTGTGACCCCCCGGGCTGGGCCAGTTTTGACCCAGGGACATCATATGAACAAACTTGGTACAGGTCCACTAGGAAATGCAACATACCAAATATCAAAGCGCCACACCTTTCAGTTTCAGAAAAGAAGAATTTTAAAGTTTTCCTTCTTTGTTCCTATGTTCGAACTTGTGACCCCAGGGGCGGGGCCAGTTTTGACCCAAGCAGCATCCTTGGAACAAACTTGGTAGAAGTCCACTAGGAGATGCTACATACCAAATATCAAAGCTCTATGCCTTCTAGTTTTACAGAAGAAGATTTTTAAAGTTTTCCTTCTTTGTTCCTATGTTGGAAATTGTGACCCCCGGGGCGGGGCCAGTTTTGACCCCAGGGGCATCATATGAACAAACTTTGTAGAGGTCCACTAGGCAATGCTACATACCAAATATCAAAGCTCTACGCCTTCCAGTTTCAGAGAAGATGATTTTCAGAGTTTCCCCTCTTTGTTCCCATGTTCGAACTTGTGACCCCCGTGGCAGGGCCAGTTTTGACCCCAAGGGCATCATATGAACAAACTTGGTAGAGGTCCACTAGGAGATGCTTCATGCCAAATATGAAAGCTGTATGCCTTCTAGTTTCAGAGAAGAAGATTTTTAAAGTTTTCCTTCTTTGTTTCTATGCTCAAACTTGTGACCCCTGGGGCGGGGCCAGTTTTGACCCCAGGGGTATCATATGAACAAACTTGGTAGAGGTCCACTAGGAAATGCTACATGCCAAATATCAAAGCTCTATGCCTTCAAGTTTCAGAGAAGAAGACTTTTAAAGTTTTCCTTCTTTGTTACTATGCTCAAACTTGTGACCCCTGGGGCTGGGCCAGTTTTCACCCCAGGGGCATCAAATGAACAAACTTGGTAGAGGTCCACTTGGAGATGCTACATACCAAATATCAAAGCTCTGCACCTTCTAGTTTCAGAGAAGATTTTCAAAGTTTTCCTTCTTTGTTACTATGCTCAAACTTGTGACCCCTGGGGCGGGGCCAGTTTTGACCCCAGGGGCATCAAATGAACAAACTTGGTAGAGGTCCACTAGGAGATGCTACATACCAAATATCAAAGCTCTGCGCCTTCTAGTTTCAGAGAAGAAGATTTTCAAAGATTTTGCTTTTTTTTCCTTTTTGTTGCCATGGCAACCAGAGTTGTGGGTGGAATTTAATTCTTTGAACAATTTTGGTAGAGCTTCACCCAAGGAACATCCCTGCCAAGTTTCATCAAGATTGGCCCAGTGGTTTAGGAGAAGAAGATGTTTAAAGAAATTGTTGACGGACGCCCGACGCCGGACATAGGGCGATCACAATAGCTCACCTTTAGCACGTTGTGCTAAGGTGAGCTAAAAAGTGCAAAAGTGGTATATAAACATTTTTAATTGATTACCCTCCATTTTGGTCTTCCGGCATTGCTGCAGCAAGAATTTCTGTGTATCTAACTCTCTGTCTTGCAGTCAAGTCAGGTGGTCCTGTTTGTGCAAGTGCTACAATAGACTCGTCATTTAAGTTTTTTTTGTATGCTGCTGATGAAATGCTATCAAAAGTAGCACTTGTCCCAACAGTTACACCTTGTGACTGTTTTGCCATACTGGTAATACCCCCCAGTAAATTCATCTTGCAAAGAATCTGGACTGATTCTTTGTAATCTGCAAGATAACATGGCACCTGTTTATCTTACATGTACAACAAAAAATATTCTATCATAAGCAAGTTACCAAATTACACTTGTTTGACTTTAATGTCTATCAATATTTTAAGTTTCTGTTTTATTTATGAAATATTAAATTTTATGAGAAATAAACAAGTATCTCAACAGAGTTTTGACTGTTGATAGCATGAAACACTACAAAAAGTCAGTAATTACTTTGTCTCAAAATAAAAAATATGAATACATGTACATGCAGTGATTCAGATTGGCGTCGGCCCTCGGCAAATTGCCGATAAAAAATACAAATTGCCGATTTTTTTTTCAAGAATCAGGACAAAATTGCCGATAAAAATTTACTTTGTGGGACAAAATGGCCGACCGTTTTTTCAAGAAATATGACAACGCTATATTTCAGGTCAAAATACGTTCAGTACGAAGCCAAATTACAATTTTTCTTGTGCAGTGATCTCTCCTAATTCATTTTTTTTTATTTGCACGATTAATTCCCTTGATTCTTTGCAAAGGATTCTGGGTGTTTGTGATTTAAAGCATTCTTGTGATCAGTCAATGTCTTGTAGCTGCTCTAGACTACGCAATAAGAAAATCAAGCGTCTTATGATCGCGTCAGTAAGCCATGGCAACCAGAAAAAGAAAACTTGACTCGGGTCAGAAAACTTTGTTCGCCGTTGGTGTTTCTCGGCCTGAAAATGAAGAAAAAGAAATTCAAAGACAATGAACAGTCAAGCGGCCACACAAAACCCCCCGCAAGTTCCAAACTGAATGGCTTTTGCTGCATAAATGGCTAAGGTTCGAAGATGGAAAAATTTTTTGTTCTGTTTACTGTGATTTCAGGAAGGATAATGTATTTACGAAAGGATGCGAGAACTTTAAAACAAGCTCCCTTTCAGATCACATAAAATCTAAAGATCATAAAGCAGCTCTTGAAGCACCAGACCTCCCTTTGAAGGGTTCCAATTTAACTTTTTTCCCCACTTGCTAATTTTAGCAAGTTCCTGCCTTTTCAACTTGCTAAACCATAATTTCTACTTGATAAAACATAATCTTCTTATTCATGTAGCCATAACTAGATGAATAAGCTACTGTATTTATGCTTTGCATAATTCAGCTCGCATTTTGCGAGTAGATCTATGCGAGTGCTAAATTGGAACCCTGACTCTGTAAACAACTGATTATTACTGTTGATGGTCTGTTCAATAAAACACTCTGTTTGAGTTCACATTGTTTGTTCAATTTAAATGTTAACACCTACCTAGCGGTATTTTATTATTAATTTTGTGGCCGAAGTTTTTTTTCTAGGTCAGGACAAAATGGCCTATAAAAAATTTCACATTTAGGACAGCTGTCTGGTAAAAGTAATGTGCAATCTGAATCTCTGGTACATGTATAATGATCAATATCAATCATTCATCAAAAACATGTTCTTTCATTTGCATGGCAAACTTTCAACCTAGTTTAGAATATGGTTATGTAGGCAGAAGAACACCCAAAGAAGTATAGGTGAATAAATAACAAACAATAAAACTATTTCACTTTTCTGTTTATGTGAATCATGTGTTAACCCTTTACCACACAATCCAGAGTTTTCAGTGTCCTTGAAGAAGAGGGCTTTTGGAAACGTGGAAAAAGGGAAAAAACCCTGGTAACCAGCATTTTCTCCTTTTCCCACAATATTTTTAACCCTATCAAAGAAGGAAATCATCACTTGGACTACATTTAATTTGTAGTCTGCAAATGCTTCCAATTTGGTTTAATCTAAAATTTTGTATTGTGGTAAAGTGTTAAGAAGCAGTGAAGCTACATATCGTCGGTGGGGGGTCAAAACCTCGTAACTCCTATTTTTCAGAAAACGACTTTTTTACATAAAGAATTTCATTTAGAACTTTCGCGCCATCCCTCAAAGCGTCGTAACTCTATGCCAATCGGTTAGTATTTATTCACCATGTGATGATTCCTCGTATACTGGTTGCATCACAATCAACGTCATCAAAAAGTCGTATTTCGTTTCTTGGAGGCACCGTTCCACAAGTGAATCACCGAGGTAAGTTTTAAAACATTTTTGGTGAGAAAAACGGCATTTAAATACATTTTAATGTTTTTGAAAAATACATGCTACTTAAATACTGAGGTCAGACAATTAAATGTAAGTTACAGAGAATTATTAAAGTGTTTTTCATAAGGACCAACCCAGTTCTTGTTCTTCGATTCACAATATTCTTTACAATCCCCCAGAATCCCAAAGTCCATTACAAAAGGTTTACCTTATATGACTAACTGAATATCAAAACGTCAAAATTTTTACCAACCCGCATTTCAATTCCATTTTATTTACAATTTAATGAGATACGAGTTTTTGACACAGCAGTTCAATCGATCAGATCAACCGAGATACGATATTTTTACTGCGGCTACTTTAACTGATTCTGTTGAATGATGATGTTAATTTAGATCCACCAATCAATCGATCATCTTTAATTCCTCCATATTTGGACAATCAACAAAGATATTAAAAAATCTTCGAAGTGCTGTTATAGATAGTCTTATTAAGAAATCCTAGACACCGTGGACTGTTCTCAAAATCAATCTAAAACAGCATTTCAAAGGTTTTTTTTTTTCATATTTTTGTTGAATAGTTCATAGTGTTTAAGATTTCTTCATATACAGTGTGAACATTACTCGTCTCAATGCTACAATCCCTCACACCATTCAAAAGTAGAATGTCATATCAATATCATTGGGCTTAATCTAATTGCAAATTATCTTATGTAAGACTTTTTTTTATTTCAGATATAAATGTCTTACTCAGGAGAAAGCGACACAGAAAGCGCAGACGAAACAAATCTCCAGCAATTCAAATGCCACATGTGCCAATATAAACCTAATTTTGATGTACTGGTGTACATATTATCAAAGATTCTTGAAGACGGACCATTCCTAGTTAGATTGCCTAACGGAGAATACTATGTCGGGTGTCAGTTCGATGATTGTGAGCAGTATTATCATTTAAGGTGCATTCACCCTACATATCCAGACAACGACTTAAACCAGTCTGACTTACCTGAATTACAGCAAAACGGTATCCACTGTCCTCTTTGTGAGCCTGGGTACGAACCCGTTAACTATTAATTTCATCATGGCTATGTCAAGGGGACAATATTTGGTTCAGCTCTCACTTAAGAACCAGAATTCTATGATTAAAAATGCTATTCAAAATGTCGAAAATGACGAGTTGAGTGATGATTTTGATGCAGATGACAGTTTGCACGATCCTGACTTTGAACCAGAAATAATTCGTGAACAATCTTCTATTGAAGAAATGGTTGTTGACATTGACCATGAAGAAATAGTTACTGTTGATAATGTAGAACCCTTGACCAAACGTGTAAAAGGAAAAGACTCTTGTCAGAGAAACGCTGCAAAACGTCTTCGAATGGAAGGGAAAAAATACATGGGTTTGAAAAAGGAGAACGGAAAATGGAGTCTTAATGTTGAAAGGTCCGAGAGGATATTGGTGGAGAGAAATTGTTCAAAGAGGTGTGAGAAGTCGAAGGTAAAGCAGTGCGTTCGAATTTCAGAAGATGACAGGAGAGATATCTTTGACAATTTTTGGAAAAATATGACTTGGGATGAAAGAAAGGTCTACGTTAATTCTTTGGTGGGAACAGAACAAGTAAACCAGAGGACCGTAGAAAATAGTCGTCGTTCAAATAGCTATAGATATTTTCTCAGAAAAAAAGACGAGAGAATAAGCGTGTGTAAGAATATGTTCCTGTCAACTCTTGGCATTGGTGGAAAGTCTGTATACGCATGGTTAGAAGGGTCCGCATCTGGTATACCTAACAAACGCATAGATAAAGGTAACGTTTTCATATATAAAAGTTTATGTATCGCTTCCAAATATACAAAAACAACAACAATAACAATGATTTTAGTAATATTAATAATAATAATAATAATAATAATAAATGTACACATAATAATAAAATAATAACAATTTTGGATATGATTATTATAACAGTTAGAAGAAGAAAAAGCAAGAATAAAAATGAAATGGTAATAATATTAACCCTAGTCATGCGGGTCCCGGAATAATCCGGTTTTACATACCGAGTACTATGAGCTGACCCCGGAATAATCCGGGTTGGGGGGTTTTCCAATCCCAAGCATCCGTTTGTTGTTATTTTACAGCCAATCGTATTTATTTTTACATAGAAGCGTCTACAGTTACTATGAAACAGCCTCAGCCTCGTTTTCAGATGTGAAACAGTGATTTTGATTTGTTATTTGCGAGTTAGTTGCGAGTTAAAAAACGCGTCATCAAAATGGCCGATTTCTTTCGAGAAATTTTGTTTGCCGAATCATCGGATGAAGAATTTCAGGGTTTTTCCTCCGATGAGGAGGAAATTAATCAAGAAACAGACAGAGTGACCGAAATTGACGATGTTTTTATGCGAAACTGGATTGCAGGAGATCGCCCGAAGGTAAATATGCCCTTTACAGGTAAGCCTGGCCTTGACCCAAAAATTCGTCTGCCCGAAAGTCCGACACCCCTCGATTTTTTCAGCTTGTTTTTGACAGACGAGGATTTTTTGACCATGGCAAACGAAACTAATCGTTATGCAAAACAATATTTGGAAAAAAATAATCTTAAATCACATTCAAGATTTCATAAGTGGACCGAGACTACTCCTGAAGAAATGAAGGTGTTTCTCGCTATGACAATTGCGATGGGTTTGGTCGTTCAGCTGGATTTGTCAGAGTACTGGACAAGTAGCGAGGTAAATGAAACTCCATTTTTTAAATCCCTCATGTCCAGAGATAGATTTTGGCTTCTGATGAGTTTTTTTCACCTGGTAGATAATGAAAACATGGTGAAACGTGGAGAGCCAGGTTATGACCCTTTATTCAAGTTGGGTGGTATTTACAAAAACATAACTACAAGGTTTCACCAAGCATATATACCCCACCAAGAACTTTCACTTGATGAAGGGATGGTCCCATGGCGTGGTAACTTGTCTTTCAGAGTTTATAACCCTGACAAACCAAAACTAGAGCTATCACTAAACGTGATCATACCCCCCAACAGCTCCTTGTCACAAAACAGATTAATGTCACAGGAATGGAAAATAAGTGACTGGAGAGTCAATTATACCAGAGCTATCACTGAAGGTGATGAATATCCTGCAATGGCTTCTTGCCAAAGAATTACTCTTTGTTACAGACTAAAGACTTGGAGAGAATAAAACTTACTTGATACATTTTTTTTTACCAGCTGGACAAATTGAGATTGGTTTAAATGAAAAGGTTTTGCAGACAACAAATGTCTTTTCATGCAATGTTTTTGACCAGACTCTACATCTTACTTATACAGTACGGAAACTAACGAAAGCAACCTCCGAACCGAATCGGAACCGTAATAGTAACTGAACTGAACCGAAAGTAATAAACTTAAGAAAACATTGTAAATACAGAAGCCATTGCTCACGATGTTTACAATGTTTTCCTTTTTAGTCATATAATACGGAATGCACTGAAACCGCAGCGAAGCCGAAGCGGAACCGCAAAAAATGTTGCTTTCGTTAGTTTCCGTACGGTATTGGTATCTATTTTAACACATCACAAGTTGAAGACTTGGAATAGTTGTGGAGAACGTAGTAAATGCTTGTAATCATCATTTCATTTTTTTCCCAAGTAACTGCAAAGATTAATCTTTCCAATTTTGTGTAGAAAGTAGTAAGTGCTGGTAATCAGCATTTTCTCCTTTTCCAAACATATCTGAAAGATTAATCTGTCTTATATTTGAGTAAACTTCCGATGAAAAGATGAAATTGACATGACATGACATAAGTGAAGTGACATGAAAACTTACTAGTGATGGTTAGTGATGGTAAGTCTACTGTTAACTATCTACAGGTGTAGGAATCTATCATAAGAGAACGACAAAAAAGGGCTTAGCTCTTGGAAATTTTATTTAATTAACTAAGAACAATTTATGATATGCACATCTTTGCTGAGTGCAAAGTCTATCCATGAAGTTTGAAAGAAATTTGTCCAGAATCATCAAAGGGCCATTACTCCATGAAACCTGAATAAACCATAACCAAAATAGGATATGCACATCTCTGCTTGATACTGAGTCTATTTGTGTAGTTTGAACCAAATCTGTCGAATAGTTGATGAGGAAAAGAGCGGACAAGAAATTTCATGAAAGGGCCATAACTCAGTGAAAAATCAAGGAACCATAACCAACATTTCATATGCACATCTCTGCTTGATACTGAGTGTACCTGTGAAGTTTGAATAAAATTCGTCCAGTAGTTTATGAGAAATAGAGCGGACAAAAAGCTACAGACCGACCGACGGTGTCCAGAATCATCAAAGGGCCATAACTCCATGAAACCTAAATAAACCATAACCAAAATAGGATATGCACATCTCTGCTTTATACTGAGTCTACTTGTGTAGTTTGAACCAAATGTGTCCAATAGTTGATGAGAAAAAGAGCGGACAAGAAATTTCATGAAAGGGCCATAACTCAGTGAAAAATCAATGAACCATAACCAACATTTCATATGCACATCTCTGCTTGATACTGAGTCTACCTGTGAAGTTTGAATAAAATTCGTCCAGTAGTTTATGAGAAATAGAGCGGACAAAAAGCTACCGACCGACCGACCGACCGACGGACGGACGGACGGACGGACCGACAAGCTGACTCCTATATACCCCCCAAACAGAGTTTTGGGGGGTATAAAAAAATATGGCATCAAAGCTTATATGTTATGTGATGCAACTAATGGGTATTGTACAAAGTTTAAATTGTACACAGGTAAGTCAGCTCAGCAGCCAGGTGAGTATGGTGCCACTTATGATCTCGTCATGGATTTGATGAGAAATTACTTTGGTAAGGGTTACCACCTCTTCATGGATAACTACTACAGCTCTCCAAAATTATATATTGACTTGTATGACCTGGAAGTTGCAGCTACAGGTACTTTACGTCCAAATCGAAAAGGTGTTCCCCAGTTGTTAAAGGACAAAAAGGTTGAGAAAGGTAATGTATACACAATGAAAAACAAAAACCTTATAATAACAAAATATCATGACAGAAAAATTGTATATTTAATGAGCACAGTAGAAAATGCTACCCCCATGCCATCAGGTAAGGTCAATCCAAGAAATGGGGAAGCTTTACAAAGACCAAGTTTAGTTGTCACCTATGATAAATACATGGGTGGGGTAGATCGTTCAGATCAAATGGTTTCATACGCAACTTTCAACAGTCGTACTCTCAAGTGGTGGAAAAGAGTTTTTTTCCATGTTGTCTCATTAGCTGTCTTGAATTCTTATCTAGTTTATAAAACTGTATGTCAGGATAGAACCCCAATGCTGCATCGCAGCTTTCGTAAAAAACTTGTTCAAGACTTGGTCCAGTCGGTAAGTACGCAAAATGTTCCAGGTATGTCTATTAGAAGCCCTGGTAGGCCTTCTACAGCCTCTGAACCACTGCAAAGGCTCCAGGGACAGCATTTCCCAGAAAAAATCATTGGAGCTGGCAAAAAGAAAAATGTTACAAGGTCTTGTGTTGTCTGTGTTCCTGCTGAAAGAGAACTTTTAGAGCGTGTTGGTGAAAAGCGAAAGAGGCCAGGACATGAGTCATCTTACCAGTGTGACAAATGTAAAACTGCATTATGTATTGATGTATGTTTTAAACTTTATCACACTCAAAAAGACTTTAAATCTGCATACAAAGCACAAAAAATAGAGCAAAACCAGGTTAATTAGGTATTCTTTACCTGGTCCAGGTGAGTTAACGAGAATACAGGTAAAATGTCCAGGTGAGTACATAAGCCATCAGACTTGAGTGTGAGTATTTTATATTTCGTATCAACCTAATGTAAATGAATTTTGGAGTTTGTTGAAGAAATAATTCATGTAAATATCTATTTTAAATAGTAGAAAGTAATCATACACAGTAACAGTACTAATTGTTCTTACCTGTTCTACCTGGGACACAAGACTGCATTTATTTTGGACTGGAACTTTCAGGAACTTGGTAAATTAAATCATAAGGTAAACAAGTTTGAGTTCGACAGTTTTACTGTTCTCTAAACATAGTTAACTGTTTTATTACATTTACCTGTTTTTTACCTGTTGTTTATCAGGTAACATGTTTGTAAAAATAGATTTTTTTCATCATATACTTCAAGGTCAACATTTTACCTTTACAATGATATATAATATTACAATATTTTATCAAAACAGTAACTCATAGTACAGCTTAAAACATTGACACCTATAATCAGTGATGGGATTGAAAAATATTCAGCTCATAGTACTAGGTCTATGTATAATATATAGCATGACAAGGGTTAATAAGGTTTAAAACTGTGCGTGTATTAATTTTAAAAAATGTACTTATGGTAACAACTTTATACTTAAAATTCATGTTTTTTTAAGCAACAATATAATATGGAAAAACAGGTATCACAGAAAGTTTATCACAGAATAATCTATCACAGTTATACTTAAATATGCTGTTTTGTAAAACTGATCAGAAAAAAAGAGAAAGAAATAATTGTAAATATATATTACCCAATGCTGTAGATACTATTCAAATTCCAGATTCTTACATCAGACATGTGATTGGTTGAAAAAGTATCGGGCAAAACAGATGACAAGTCTAAAAAACTTAACCACTTCATCGACCAAACATGGATCCGCTATTCTATTGATTTTTTGATAGTTCAATTAAATCTCTATTTTAAGGTGAGAGAAAACGAGCAATCGCCGAAAGACATGCCGGAATTAGAACCAGCGTAGAGAGTTATCTAAACGCACTACCGAAGATGGAGTCCCACTACTGTCGTGCATCAAGCACAAAGTTATATCTAGAGCCAGTGTTCGACACGTTCAATGCTCTTTACGGCGAATATAAGACTTATTGTGGACAAGACGGTGAGATAGCTAGCAGACGGCTTTTCAGGGAGACATTTGAAAGTTTAAACTTGAGCTTATATAAACCTAAGAAAGATAGGTGCGATACATGCTGCAGCTTTGAAGCTGGTAATTTATCAGAGGAGTTGTACAATATCCACCTCCAGAAAAAAACCCAAGCTAAACGTGAAAAAGATAGTGACAAAGAACTTGCAGCGAATAATGAGTCACTGATAGTTATCACATTAGATTTACAGGCTGTGCTACTGTCTCCTAAGCTGAATACTAGCGCACTATATTACAAGACCAAACTTGCCTGTCACAATTTTACAGTGTTTGATTTAACAACAAGGGATGTTTCGTGTTATTTTTGGCACGAAGGCCAAGGCGACCTTTCTGCTAATTCTTTTGCAAGTTGCGTTGCTCATTATCTCGAAACCTGCTTAGAACAAAGACCTCTGGTTAAGCAAATTATCATCTATAGTGACGGCTGCACTTATCAAAATCGGAATGTAATTCTTTCCAATACGCTGTGTCATTTGTCAGCTAAGCATAGTATAACTATAACTCAAAAGTTTTTAGAAAAAGGCCATACCTACATGGAGGTTGACAGTGTTCATAGCACTATCAAGAGAAAGATAAAAACAAAAAGCATATACGTGCCTCAAAACTATGTAGACTTGATCAAATCTGTTCGCCCTACACAGAAATATAAGGTTCTGTATGTAGACCATTCTTTTTTTAAAAGGTGGTCCGACCTTGAGATCTATTCATCTATTAGACCGGGAACGAAAGTTGGTGATCCAGTGGTCACAGATCTGCGTGTATTACTGTACACGTCATCTGGAGAAATCAAATACAAGCTGTCCTTCTCAGAGGAATTTAGTGACCTCCCACGAAGGTCAAAAAATTCTGATTTGCAAAGAAGAGTTGTACAGAATTTGCACATAGGGCCGCTTATGATAAAGCATTCAAAGTACAATCATTTGATGGATCTAAAGCATGTGATTCCCGCAGACTATCACGCGTTTTACAGCGCTCTGTGTCACGACTAAGAAAATATCAAATGGAGATATACCGATGTCCATCCGTTTAATTTTTGAATTTAGAGATGAAAGTTTTTTTGTTTTTGTTGTTTTATTGTAGTTTAGCCCCGGGAACGTAAGGGAGATATACCGATGTTCATTCGTTTAATATTTGAATTTAGAGATGAAAGTTTCTTTGTTTTTGTAGTTTTATTGTAGTTTCGACCCGGGAACGGGCAACAGATGTGTAGAATAAGCCTGTACCAGGCAAAATAAGATTTCCGAAGATTATCTACAGCTCTTCTTTGTAAAGGGTAACAGTTATGTATGTTAACCCATTACCACACAATCCCTACTTTTGACGCCCCTGAGAAAGAAGTCTTTTGAAAACACTGTGGGAAAAAGAGAAAATGCTGGTAACCAGCATTTTCTCCTTTTCCCAGTGTTCTACCCTTCCCAGAACAAATTTCAATTTTTTCAGTCACCTTTATTTTGTCGTCTGCAAATGCTTTCAATTTGGACCGGTCTAAAATGTTCTCGTGTGGTAAAGAGTTAATGTTAGTACTCAGTCTAGGGAATAGGCTTTTAGATTGTTCAATAACAGTTTTGCTAGTTACGATTTTAGAGCACATAATTACACTACATGTAACTAAATAAAGAAATAAATCTTACATAAAAAGCTGGCTTGTTTCGTTCATAAGTTTGCAGACGATAATGGTTAAAATTGAACTTTATCTAATGATATTAATAATGACAATAATAATAATAATAATAATAATCACAATGATGATAATGAAAATAATGATGATGATATTTACAGAAGATCTACTTCATGTCTACGTAATAATTTTCTAATAAGACACAAGGCAATTATTATCAACTAAATTCTTTTGTGCATACAGAGCGAAATTGTAAATTCGTTAAAAGTGTTACAAACGCTGCAAAAAATCACTTTAAAATGAGCATTCTGTGTGACTATTGTTATCAATCATTTCATCAAGTTGTCGTAACTCGGAATAAATCCGAGCCAAAACCTCGTAACTCATGAACCCGACAGAGAACTTCAACTACAATATTCGTTTCTATACGAAAAAAATACATCTGTTGTGTCTTTCCTATGCTTGAAATATTAAAGGGTTATGAAATATACGATCAGAGAAAAACAATTTTTTGCTTCTCCTGAAAAGTCGTAAAATATCAGATACGACAATTTGACTCCCCACCGACGATATATAGATCTATGCAACAAAAGACAGCCACCAAGCTATAATGTTACACTAATCATCAACCCTTTCCCTGATGCCTGAAACGATATGGCACCCGAGGTCTCTTTTTTTTTTTGAAAGCATCTGTAGAAAAGCATTCTAAACTAGGACAAATGATAGTACTTAAAATCTCCTGAGAGTAGAAAACATCAGAAAAGGAGAAATCTTGCTTGTTATGAACAATTAATCTCTCTTTTTATCATAGCGTTTACAAAAGCTGTCTACTGCAGATATGTATGTATGAGGGAAAGGGTTAATTTAAAGCCTTATACCACAAGAAAAACAATTGCTGCATTAGCTCTCCTGATTTCACACAAAATTATATCTGTCAAAAATGTAATGTATGTCTTACTCTACAACAACATTGATAAAATTTCAAAGATTTTGATAAAACTATCATTAATATATGAGCTATGCTCTATGAAAAGGGGGGAATACATCTGCAAAGAATATCGATGTGGATATGTGGACTGTACAGGCTGACTTGAGTCAAAACTTTTTTCTGTTGGTCAATTTTCTGCATTTCAAAGGATCAGTGTACCTCATGAATTAGTCATCTGTTTTATAAAATGGATTTTATTGATCCATAATTGACATATGCCTCATGGAGATGTATTAAGCCCCTTTTGGTCAGAACATGCCTCATTTTCTATGTTTACAAAAAAAAAAAAAACCCAACAAATTTGCCATAAAAACTTTGAGAGTCCAAAACAGAAAGTTCTGGGTAAATCGCCTGAATTTTTAATAAGTTAGAAGTGCAATACATTATATTCTAGCTGCATTATTTCATTGAGAATACTTCAACATGAGAGATAATCCATCAACTTTTTTAATGTATTCAGATAGCTAGACATCTATGCTTACCTTCACAACCTGAGCATGAAATGATAATAATTTCAATAACAATAAAAACAAATAAAATTCCCAAAAATTATGCTCTTTACCAAACAGACCATTTTCAGCCCTGTTGGAGTGTCCAAAGCATAAGACAAGAAGTAAGGATGTCTAAAGGAAAGGACACTGACATATTTGGATACATTTGAAAACATTGTTGAAAAAGGGTATGTTGCTCCTGATGATAAATTTCTCCTTTTCCCACAATCTTTCAAAATGTCAGCTAATGCAAGCATATGGAATATGTGTCTGAGTGGTACAGACTTTAAGATTTAAAAAAAAAAATTACCAAAATATATGTTCCAATAAATTTTTAATTTGAACTAGGAAGTATTCAAGACGTTTGTAATTTTGCGGGGTTAGAGTTCTGTTATAATTTATTGATAAACTGTTGAATTAAGAAATTTCATTTAGAACCTAATTTCAATTTTACAATTTTTTTCTGGTCTTAAGCGTGCCAGTACTAAAGCAACAAATAACAATATTTCTATTGTGACCTATACAGAGACTCAACTGCTATCTACTATGGATCAACTGATACAATGAAAAATACTTACCAAGTTTTTTCTCTTTTGGTTCTCCCTTTACAGTAAAAGCCTGTTCTATCTTCTGGAACATAAGGCTGGCCATGCATCCAGAGATATCTGAAAAATTCAGTAAATTACTTAACCCTTTACCACATGATCCCGAATCTTAACGACCCTGAGAAAGAAGCCTTTTGAAAACATTGTGGGAAAAGGAAAAAATGCTGATTACCTGCATTTTCTCCTTTTCCCACAACGTTTTTAATCCTTCCAAAAACTTATTCCAAGTTCTCAGTCGCATCTATTGTGACGTCTGCAAGTGTTTTCAGTTGGACAAGTCTGAACTTTTGTCGTTTGGTAAAGAGCTAAAACGTTAAACAAAGAAAACGGCGATACGCTAAATCTCTTTTTTCCGATTATAGACCTATTAATTCTCAGTGTTCTCCCGAAAGAAAAGGTATAAACAAAGAAAAAAATTTAACTTGCCTTCAGAACATCTTTGGTAAACATCTAAAGGGACGTGCATGGTGTAATTTTGCCCAGTCGCTTCATTGTTTAGATTTAACTCTCTCATCTGTATAATACTTCTGCCCCCGGACGCCATCTTGGAAATGCAAGCGAAACTCCTATCGACTGTGCTCGCGCGCGCTATCGGGCGCCATAGCGGGCGCCCACGTTCTGAAAGAAAGCCAGGTTTGTATGTAAATCAACCCCCCCCCCACCCCAAGTATTGTCTTATGTACACCAGGCCTTCCGTGTTGACTTTGTGTAAAGTGCAGATCAAGATCAGCCTGCACAGTGGTGCAGTCTGATCTTGCTATGTACTTCTTCCTATTTTCTTTCTCTCATAATAATCCTTTGTGAAGTTTCATCCCTCAATTACCAAGATACCAGTTGACTTTATGGATGGTGCAGGTCAAGATCAGACTGTGCCTATGTACAAGGTGTAGTGTGAAATTCACACATGCCATGAGAAATACACCCCACTGCAGGTTTGTATTTAAAGTAACCCCCATGTGTTCTGTCTTATGTACACCAGGCCTTCCGTGTCAACTTTGTGCAAAGTGCAGGTCAAGATCAGACAGTTCTTATGCGCAGTCTGATCTCGATTTTCACTTTCCAATTTTTTTTTTCTTTTTTTCTTTTTTTTTTTTTTTAATCCTCTTGGTATACATCGACTGATACTTCTTTTTTTTCCTTTCAGGAAATTTCATAGACCCTTTCCGCAACTGGCTTATGTTAGATTGCGGATTGGGTATGTCTCTACCTGCCGCAAGCAACCATGTGCGGCAGGTGCGCAAGGTCTGGGTTCAGACAGGGGAGGAGGGGCTTGGTGCTTTTCAGCAGGGACCCATTTCGGACTGGATGGGGAGGAATCGCGAGTCAATGGTTGTCGGGACCTTGAAGTCGCATTTGACTTCCGTACTAAAATTCTTAGATTTTCTCGAGGTCCTTGGCACCCATGGACCGTGGAATCAACTGCGCCTCACCATCCAGGCCTTCATGCGGTCCCTGCGGAAGCAGACTGCGCAGAGGAAGGCGGAAGTGTCGGCAAGGGATTTGTCGGCAGTTCTGTCTTCAGAAACCCGGGCCGCGTACTGGAAGTCGACGTACTGGGTGGACTTAGTGGGAACTGACTGGACGTTATTGACTGGAGCCGACCACGACATACTGCTACGGAGACTGACAGACGCCCTGATCGTTGAGGTCGTGATGACCAACGGTTGCAGGCCATACAGAACATGACGATTGACGGACTGATGACAGCGAAGAAGAACACGGTCTCTGACGAGACATTTTACTCTGTCTGTGAAGCGACACACAAGACCTCAGCCACCGCTGGCGCTGCAGTGGTCACGGTGTCTGAGGAGGCGTATGACAGACTGGTCAGACTGAAGGACCTACTGCTAAGCAGGTACCCCGACGCAGACCGTGTCTTTACAATTAAGGATTCGTTATCGGCCACCCTTATCCATAAAGGATTGACAACGACATTGAGACAGAAGGACCCGAGCATCGCAGACGACTTGGCAGACCAGCTCTGCCACCGACGGACCACTGCTGACACCCACTACCGACTGAGCGAGAAGATTGGGAACTCCCTCAGGACGGAGAGGAAGATCCAGAGCTTGTATCTGGAGAAGCCCACCCGAGGGGAGGACTCATCTTCTCTGCAGACTTCGGACATGCCCCCCCCCCCCGCCGGAGACTAGGATGTCGACCCCGCCGCCGCCGCCGACCCCTGCACCTCCCAGTCCGTGTTCTTCCACTTCTTCTACGACAGCTATTGTGGGTGAAGAAGAGGAAGACCTCGGACTGCAAGAAAAAATAATCGGACGTTTGGACCTACCGCTGACAAGACCATTATTTAAAGTGCGACTGGCAGAGATTGTATCTGACCTACCGTTAGACAAAATACAAAGAAAAGTGGACAAGCCTGACACGGACAAAGACTCACTCTTCCTGACACATGCTTCATACCTGGCGGAGGCCCTCATTACGGCGACGGACAGCATGTACGGACTAAAACTAGTCGGTGTAATAAACCGGCTAGTTGACCTGACGGTCTCCACCAAAATGACTAACTACCTGACAGTGGTGATAGCTGTTGTCACCAATAAATTTGGGGCACAGCTGACGGACGAAGAGATAGCCACACTAAAGCCCTCCCCGGAATCACCTCTTGCAGACCTCTTGAAGTTCTTGAACACTAGCCCATCAGAAGAGCAGTTGCAGTTTCAACAGGAGATGGACAATTACCAACAAAGGAAGCAGGAGGAGGCTAGGGTCCAGGAACTTCAGGATGAGTTGCTGGAAGAGATGAGACCGAGGAGAGCGGGACGGGACCCTGAACTGACGAGGAAGATACGACAGGACTTTGACATCTACGTCAGACAGGAACAGACGCCGGAACTACGGACGATACGACGCTACATCCAACGTAACCCTGACAGATACAATCTCTTGACGGACAAACAAATACAAGACAAAATACGGACTTTCATTAAAAACAAAAAAAAAAAAACAAAAAAAAAATTAACTGACATCGACGAGGACAGAAAAACTTTAATCTGGGAAAAGGGTAGGGAGGGACTGGTCAAAACAAGACATTAAAATGTGTGGTGAGTGGGAAGAGTACTTTAAACTATGGGGTTGGGTGGGACCAGTCAAAACAAGACATTAAAATGTGTGGTGGGTGGGAAGACTACTTTGAACTATGGGGTTGGGTGGGACCAGTCAAAACAAGACATTAAAATGTGTGGTGGGTGGGAAGACTACTTTGAACTATGGGGTTGGGTTATAATGTTTACTGTTGCTTAGCTCTGCAGAGTGTAGAGCAAGATCAGACCTCTAAAATGTGCAGTCTGATCTTGATCTACACTCTGCACACCAAACCAAATATCTTACCACATAAAAGCATGATAATGTTGTTTACTGTTGCTTAGCTCTGCACAGTGTAGACCAAGATCAGACCTCTAAAATGTGCAGTCTGATCTTGACCTACACTCTGCACAAAAAAAACAAATATCTTACCAGATAAAAGCATGATAATGTTCTTTACTGTTGCTTTGCTCTGCAAAGTGTAGACCAAGAGCAGACCTCTAAAATGTGCAGTCTGATCTTGATCTACACTCTGCACACCAAACCAAATATCTTACCACATAAAAGCATGATAATGTTGTTCACTGTTGCTTAGCTCTGTCTAAACCTAAGAGCAACATCAGACCTCTAAAATGTGCAGTCTGATCTTGCTCTACACTATGCACAAAATACTAAATATCGTAACCCGATCCAAGAACTCTTGACATTTTTGGACTCAGGGGATCAAGACGAAGAGTTTGATACCCATATTGACGGGTTTTGAGAAAAAAAAAGATTTCACCTACCATTACCCCGAGGTGGTGCCCAGGGTAATGAAAGTGTGGAAAAATTGAATGTCTCAAAACCGGCCAATATGGGTATCAAACTCTTCGTCTCGATCCCCTGAGTGGTAATTTGTCAAAATTTCCTGGATCAAACTTACCTTTTTCTTGAAATTAACCTGCAAAGAAAAGTCACAAACCTTCCAGGCCAATCCCGGTCTAACCATTACTGTTCCTTGGCTCTGCAGAACCTAGAGCAAGATCAGACCTCTGAAATGTGCAGTCTGATCTTGCTCTACACTCGGCAAAAACACCTAAATACCTTAACACATGGCCAAAAATAACCCAGAGGCATGACAATGTTGCTTACTGTTGCTTAGCTCTGCAGAACATAGACCAAGATCAGACCTCTAAAATGTGCAGTCTGATCTTGATCTACACTCTGCACAAAAAGCTAAATATATTAACACATGGCCATATATAATCCAAACAAGCATGATAATGTTTTTTACTGTTGCTTAGCTCTGCAGAACATAGACCAAGATCAGACCACTAAAATGTGCAGTCTGATCTTGATCTACACTCTGCACAAAAAGCTACATATATTAACACATGGCCATATATAACCCAAACAAGCATGATAATGTTGTTTACTGTTGCTTAGCTGTGCAGAACATAGACCAAGATCAGACCTCTAAAATGTGCAGTCTGATCTTGATGTACACTCTTGCACAAAAAGCTAAATTTCTTAACACATGGCCATATATAACCCAAACAAGCATGATAATGTTGTTTACTGTTGCTTAGCTGTGCAGAACATAGACCAAGATCAGACCACTAAAATGTGCAGTCTGATCTTGATCTACACTCTGCACAAAAAGCTAAATATATTAACACATGGCCATATATAACCCATACAAGCATGATAATGTTGTTTACTGTTGCTTAGCTGTGCAGAACATAGACCAAGATCAGACCTCTAAAATGTGCAGTCTGATCTTGATCTACACTCTTGCACAAAAAGCTAAATTTCTTAACACATGGCCATATATAACCCAAACAAGCATGATAATGTTGTTTACTGTTGCTTAGCTGTGCAGAACATAGACCAAGATCAGACCTCGGAAACCTGCAGTCTGATCTGATTTGATTAATTAATTAATAAAATTATGTACTGCTATCTTTGTGTCCTTCTTATATTTGTATGTTAGTGGGTGAGATAGTCAGGATGTATGTGGCATGATTGAGTCCCATTCTATCCCACGTTCAACATTAATTCAGTCATATCACAACTTCAACATCATTCTACTACTACTACCGGTACTACTACTACTACTAGAGAGATTTCAACAGATAACTTGTCATATCCAACCCTGCATGAATGATTGAGTCCCATTATACCCCACGTTCAACATTAATTCAGTCATATCACAACTTCAACATCATTCTACTACTACTACCAGTACTCCTACTACTACTACTAGAGAGATTTCAACAGATAACTTCAGTCATATCCAAACCTGCATGAATGATTCAGTCCCATTATACCCCACGTTCAACATTAATTCAGTCATATCACAACTTCAGCATCATTCTACTACTACTACCGGTACTGCTATTACTACTACTAGAGAGATTTCAACAGATAACTTCAGTCATATCCAACCCTGCATGAATGATTGAGGCCCCTTCTTCCCCATGTTCAACATTAATTCAGTTATATCATTTCTCATTCCACTCTTTAGTTAATGATAGTGCAGACCAAGATCAGACTGCACCTTACATTCCACTCTTTACTCAATGATAGTGTAGACCAAGATCAGACTGCACCTCACACTCCACTGTTTACTCAATGAGAGTGCAGACCAAGATCAGACTGCACCTCACACTCCACTCTTTACTCAATGACAGTGCAGACCAAGATCATACTGCACCTCACACTCCACTCTTTACTCAATGACAGTGCAGACCAAGATCAGACTGCACCTCATATTCCACTCTTCACTCAATAACAGTGCAGACCAAGGTCAGACTGCACCTCATATTCCACTCTTCACTCAATGACAGTGCAGACCAAGATCAGACTGCACCTCACACTCCACTCTTTACTCAATGAGAGTGCAGACCAAGATCAGACTGCATCTAACACGCCACTCTTTACTCAATGATAGTGTAGACCAAGATCAGACTGCTCATACATGCAGTTGGACCTTCTACTCCACTCTTTTCTCCATGAAAGTGCAGCCCAAGATCAGAATGCACATATGGTGCAGCCCAAGAACAACAATTGGTTATAGATTTGAACTTAGGAGAACAGAACTATGTATTTTGGAGCCTTTTGGACCCTTGTGGAACACCATTTTCGATCCATAAAGTAAAAAAAAAATTTTTTATTTCTAAACGAATAGGATACCAAACTCTTCCTCTTGATCCCCTGAGTACATATATGTAAACAGATCTCAGATATTATGGACCGTTGATTTTTTTACGAATTTTTAAACCAATTTTTTTAAGGAAAAAAAAAAAAAATCCGAAAAAAATTCATAAAAGATCGAGTTGGGCCTTTAGCCAAAATCTGATTACTTGAAGTTAGGGCATCAAGACAAACAATTTGATACCCTTTTTGACCCTTTTTAACCAAAAAAGTGAAAAACTGAAAATCTTTATTTCTGGGTCTAGAGAGTCAAATAGAGTACCAAACTCTTCCCCTTTATCCCCTGAGTACAAATTTGTAACTGATTCTCCAATATTCTGGACTGTTGATTTTCTATGAATTTTTTAAACATTTTTTTTTTTTTACTTAAAAAAAATTCATAAAAAATCGAGTTGGGCCTTTAACCTAAATCTGATTAGATGAGTGGACTCAGTGCATCAAGACGAACATTCTGATACCCCATATGACGGGTTTGGAGCAACTTTAATATTTTTTTCCTCGGAGACCCCAACCTGGAATTTTTCTGGGATGTACAAAATGGTAATGGTCCATGGGAGGTAACTCTCCAAAAAAAGTCAAAAAATAGATTTGCTTCAATTTGGCACACATATAGAGTACACTATTCTGAACACAATGCTCTAAGAATTATATCGAAATATCTTAATTAGAATGAGTTATGCCGATTTTTTCCGGGTTATTCCCCTTTAATTTAAGGGACCCTCCCTACATACCTCGGGACCCATCCAACTATTTTTGGACTATAACCCGTTTTGAAATCTAACAAATCTAGTTAGGATCCCGAGTCGGGACCTAGTCGGGGACCCAGTCGACGTGCCTTCGGGACCCAGTCGACGGTATACTCTAACTCTAAGTAAGCCAATATAAAACTTGTGACCCCTTGCCCCAGGGCTATAATTTGAAGAAAATTACTCTAGTAGAGGTCCATTAGATGAAGCTATATGCCAAATTTGATAGCCCTAGGCCTTATGGTTTGGGACAAGATTTTTTTTTAAAGAATTCCAATATTTTTCAGTTTTGTTGCAACGGCACATAGATTCATGTTTTTACAGGAATCAAATTCTTTTAATAAAATCTGAAGAAGTCCATGTCAGGATCATTTCAGTGAAGTATGGTCAAAG
The DNA here is from genome assembly GCA_945859785.2 of Tridacna gigas. Classification (NCBI taxonomy): domain Eukaryota; kingdom Metazoa; phylum Mollusca; class Bivalvia; order Cardiida; family Cardiidae; genus Tridacna; species Tridacna gigas. Next base: position 70,878,142 of record OX244033.2, on the reverse strand, counting down.
TCTGATGGGTAGTTTAGAGAAGATGCCTGAAATAAAAGTTAATACCTGCACACAGCATGCCCACTGGGTTTTCAATTTGGGGGTTCATGCACCCTCCAGGTTTTGAATTGGGGGTACAAAGTAAATTTTGGGAGTATACTGTACCCCCTAGGTTTTGAATTGGGGGTACAAAGAAAAATTAGGGGGTACAGAGTAACTTTGGGCCATTTCAGTTTCATTAATGAATTCTAACACCCTAGCTCCTTTACCATAATGAATGGGATCTGAATTAAATTATTCAATTGTGCATTTGTTGATTATATGGACGCATCATATGTCTCCAGGGCATGCATATACTATAATCGCAATAGCAGTCAGGGTTTAAAAGCCAAACACAACCATGAGTTTTGATAATCTACCGCCTGTACGGAGTTTTTTCACCTTTATTCCTTTCTCAAAGTTGTGAAGTACATTAGAACTGCTTTAACCCTATCCTCCACAGAAGCGCCTCTCGACGCCTTTTACCATTGCCCCATGCAAGCGCCTCTCGACGCCTTTATCGAGTGCTCCATAGAAGCGCCTCTCGACACCTTTTACTATTGCTCCATGCAAGCGCTTCTGGACGCCTCTAATTTTAAGCAGAAATAAAACACATTTTAGAAACTTACCGTAACTTCTTCCTTGCGAAAATGTAAACAGGAAGATCTTAGGTAACTAACCCGGATGAAAAATGACATGGTTACTTCTTAAGATTTTGCTATAAATAGCGTCCAATAGACGGTGGTATACCCCATATCCCACGCTTGAATCACGCTATATTGCACACGGTTCTATTGGACATGTGATCGTTTTAGGCTGGATTATGGGTAAGAAAGCACTTGTTATGTGACGTATTAGCTAAAAATATAATTCTCTATGATTTTCTTTGCTTTTCATTCGCTTATTTATTCGCGGTAAATACAAACGATAATTATTATTCAAAGTTTAAAGTTCATACGCAATAAGAAAATGGCTGCACTCTATGATAGCGACCAAGACTCTGACTTCGAAGGATTCGATGAATCGGATTTAATTCCGAGGACTAGGATCGTTGATTCAGACTCAGACATCGAAGTGAGTTCAGTCAGCAGCGTAGATTCGCCGAATATTAGCGACTTCTCTGACGACGAAGACTTGGATGATCAACAGTGGTCAAACAACTTTACCAACTTTCGGGTAAGCTTATTTCGGGTAAACAATATTTACATTTTTAATGCTTACATTTCCTCATAGATCTATGGATTTCTAAAACATTTGACAAGATTTCAATCTTCAACTGTAATTTTCACTTCCAGATCTACACTTGACTGACTAGTATGGCTATAGATCGAAGTTAATTGATACTTCAAAGCAGCCTGGCTTGGGTTTTCAAGAAAAAGGGTCTGATAAAATTGAATTTCTGAAAAATTGTGGGAAGAAGAAAATGGCTCAAAATGAGAAATTGAATTTAACCCTTTCCCAAACAATCCCTGATTTTTACGGGTCAGGAATAGAAGCCTTTTGAAAACATTGTGGGAAAAGGAGAGAATGCTGGTAACAGCATTTTCTCCTTTTCTCACAATGTTTTCTGCCCTGTCATATAGAAAAATCATCATTAGCAACTGTTCATTTCTCACCTGCAAAATTCTTTCAATTTGATCTGATCCAAAATTTGCCTTTTGGGAAAGGGTTAAATGTTTTGTTACCTTAGAATGGGAGGAAAGTTTTCATGATGAAAGGTGTTTGTATAAAAACACTTATTTCATAATTGATATTTCAGATGGGAGATTTCCAGGAACAACCAGGGCCAAAGCTACCAGCGAATCTGGATTTGAATACAGCTTCATGCCTTGATTTCTTCTGGCTCCTGTTTCATCCAGCAATGTTCTCAGATATGGCCAGACATACAAACAACTATGCCAGATGGAAACAGACTAATGGAACTCCTGATGACAAATGGGTTGAGACTAACGAATGGGAAATGAGGGCCTTTGTTGGAATCAACATTCTTATGGGGATTAACCAACTGCCGGAATATGATATGTACTGGTCATCCAACACCTTTCTTGGCAACATTGGTATTCAAAATATAATGACTTGTAATCGCTTCCAGAAACTGTGCCAGTACTTTCATGTGTCGGATCGTGTTATGGAACCTCCCCGTGGCAGTCCAAATTATGACAGACTTTACAAAGTTCGCCCCATAATAAACCACATTTCCAGGACATTTAGGGAGACTTACATACTTTCAAAGGAGGTGGCTGTTGATGAAGCAATGGTTCGGTTTTCAGGGAAGTTGTCCTTTAGACAGTACATGCCAGTCAAACCGATCAAACGCGGAATAAAGATTTGGATGTGTTGCGACTCAAATACTGCCTTCTTGTCAAGATTTGAAGTCTACCTTGGGAAGAACACTACTAACGACGGAAATGGACTCGGATTTAATATTGTAACTAATTTGACAGAACATCTTTACAATACGAACAGGAAAATATTTTTTGACAACTTCTTTACAAGCACTGCACTTATGGAAAAACTTCTTGAAAATGGACTTTACGCGTGTGGAACTGTAAGATGTAACAGGCAGGGCTTCCCAGCAGAACTGAAGAAACCTGGAGATGTAAAAGACAGGGGGGATTTCAAAGTCTTACAGAAGGGAGCATCACCACTAACAGCCTCAGTTTGGAAAGATACGCGCCTTGTTCACCACCTGTCAACGTTGAGCCAGCCAACAGATGTCCCATTAGCATCAAGACGTGTCAGAGCCAACATCATCCAAGTACGACAGCCTCACAGCGTCTCAGCATACAACAAATACATGAGCGGGGTCGATCTTCACGACCAAATGAGGATGAAATACGATGTAGGACGGAACTCGAAAAAATGGTGGCGATATCTATTTTGGTTCATGCTCAACTGTTGCCTGGTGAACGCTTACATCATGTTCAAGATGAGCTCGCGTCGCGTAAATAAGAAGAAGCGTTTTAGGAATGTAGACTTTCGTCTGGAACTCGCGCGGGATTTGATTGGTGGTTTTTGTAAAAGGAAGAGGAGTGGAGTTTCTATGAACTTTCCTGGACTAGTAGAAGCTGAAAATGTACATGGACACATAAATGGACGCTTGCCTGGCCCCAAAAGACGATGCCAGTACCACATGAAGATACTAAACCAGCGACGTGAAACAGTTTATGGTTGTTCTGTGTGTAATGTGCATCTGTGCAAAGAGGGTTGCCATCATCGGTATCATAACCAGTGATTTGTGTGGGTCTGAAAGCTGACAAACATGTTGAAAACATTTTTAGAAAAGGAGAAACTGCTTATGACAAGCAGTTTCTCTTTTTTTCAAAGTAGTTTCATGATTTTGAATTTGGAAGAGTCTAAAAGTTATTTTGGAAGAGTCTAAAAGTTAGATCTATTATAGGTATGTGTCTATGTGATCTCAGTGTATACTTGTGAGTAGTGTAAAAAGCAAAAAAAAAAAGTGTTTCTGTGTGTAGTATGTAAAAAATTGGAAAAAATACTGTTCTTTGTGTATAAATTATGGTGTGGACTTAAAAATGGGTTTCGAAAGTACTCATTGTAGTGTCAAACTTTTCTTGTAGATAAACATTTTTCAAAAACTTCTAGAAAAGGAGAAACTGCTCATGACAAGCAATTTCTGCTTTTCTCAAACTAGTTTTATGCAATAATTGGCTCGCTTTCAGTTTTCCATCATAGATGCTTTGAATTTGGAAGAGTCTAAAATTTACTTCAAGTAAAAGTGTAGTATTTGTCTTTTTTTGTGAAATCAGTATGTTCTAGTGAATAGTGTACATAGATAGTTTTAAAAAGGTTATGGATTTCATCATGTACTGTGTAAAAAGCATGGAAAAACACTGCTCTTTGTGAATTTATGATAGTGGATGTAAATACGGATTTCAAAAGTACTCAGAAGGTGGTAAGCTGCACTGTTGGTACTAATTGCACTGTTACAGTTAAAATATGTTGTTCAAAGTTCATTGGCTTTTTTTTATCACATTGTTTCACACTAACAGCACTGAGTTGACTTACCGTTTCAGCAGTATGCATAAATGAGTATTGTAACCCCTTACCAAACAGTCCCTAGTCTAAGTGACTCAGAGAAAAGCTTTTGAAAACATTGTGGACAAAAGATAAAATTTTGGTATTCAGTATTTTCTCCTTTTTCCACAATGTTTTCTACCCTATGAAAGATAGAAATCATCACTTGAGCTACATTCATTTGAAATCTTCAAATCCTTTGAACTTATTTTTGGTACAGAGATAGAATGATAAATTTTGACCTTATTAAAATCATTGCAGAAAAAAGGACTTACTTTATGACAACTAGCAGTTGCTGATTTTCTCCAAATACCTTTGATAGATTTTATAACCATTAAATGTGATAAATATAGAAGAAAAACTGAAAAATATGTTATTTTTATGAGTTATTTTATACAAACAATCTTTTATTTTCAAGATAAATATTGGTTCCTTCATCTTTAAAGATGAATTTAAGGTTCATTGGTTTATTATTCACTTAAAAAAAATGTATCATCTGAAAGTTCTTTTTTTCCTCTTTAATTCATCTATATACACCATTTATATCCGAGAAGCAGAAAATAGCCAAATTTGACTTCAAAACAACCAACCGTGAATTCCACAATAATTCTCCATTTTTATCAATTCCCTATATGGAGATAGGTACACATAAGGACTGGTTTATCTATTGGGGACTGATAAGCCTTTACCTGTATTGGGCATTGATAAGAAATGCCTATTATTGGATTTTTCTGTGGAGTATAGGGTTAAAAAGGAAGCATAGACAGATTGATACTCGTTGTCCAAGATGATGTTCGTAGATATTGCTATTTTAAAATCACAGAGGAGCAGGCTGATTGGCCCATTGTAAGCTCAAACTCCTCTGTCAAATAAAGGCCATGCCGTGTTAGGGCAAAATAAAACAAAATGTGTAATGGTAGAATCACTTGTGTAAACCTACCTTTCTCAGATCGTCACGCTGTAAAATATTTTAACAGCTTTTGTTTTACTGACATATTTTCTGCTGCAGACGCCATACATAGGAAAATTACACATTTAATCTGCAGTTCAATTTTTCAGCTTTCATATGTCAAATATATTTTTAACAATAACTGTGCATCATAATATAATTAAATGATTTTAATTTCTCATTGAAAATTAATTACCAGATTTCCTGTACACGTTGTAGATTTTGACACCTTAAAAAAATCGTAGCGAAAATTATTCAGACAGATGAGGGATCTGCAAAATATATATATAGCGAAAATATTTGGTAACCCGCTCTATGTTGAGGACAAAGCGTGGTACCCACTTACCAGGAAAGCTACTTTCGTTTTGTTTGTTTGGCATGCAATACGAAATGGTATCTAATTTGTACGTGCAGTTTACGTAATTACTTTCCTTTATGTACGTGCATACTTTTGACAGTGCGTGCATGAACGTAAGTACAAATAATGTGTACGCACGGGAGTAGAATTTATACGTGAATTATGTACTGCAGTACGTGATTGGGCACCCTGGCACACACGCAAGCACACACATATGCACAGTGGACACAGGGCTATAACATTAACTATGCTGGCCTTCAGCCAGTGGAGCTAAAAACTATATACACTTACCTTGATTTGAGGTTGAAGATCTGTCATTAAACTATAGATTTACTGCTAACCTATGGACCTGAATCTTTACTCATACAAGACCAGGAGATTAAAGACACGCAACAGGTTGAACAACGATCTGAAGATTAGATAAATTATCAAAATGACCATACAGCTGGGATCATGGGTACCTAATTGATTGATTGATTGATTGATTGATCGAAGGGTGTTTTAAGGCCGATTTCGACATTATTTGAGTCACATCATGGCAACAGCTCACTTATTCATGTACATCCTGGGTTTCATTAGTACTAGGGTAGGGCTCTGAGGTGTCTTGCCCAAGGCTCCTCCCAGGAAAACCCAGTGTTTCCAGTGAGGCTTGAATCCAGGGCCTTCAGGTTATGAGTCCTACACTTTACCACTGAGCCATGCAGAACCCTGTGGAAACCAGACAAAATAATGTGTTCTCAAATACAAAACCATGCCTCATCATGGTGCAGTTAGAGAAAGGCTGATTCATGTAAATGAAATCTTGGTCCTGAGGGGCAAAGGGGCTTGTATTATTCTAACATCTAGTAAATTCACATGAATCCATGCATGAATCATGCTTTGTGAAAAGAGGGCTAATGTATCTAAAACAAGAGGGCCATGATGGCCCTGGGTCGCTCACCTTAGTAGAGTGCCTTTAAGGTCTTTCTTTAATTTGACCATGTGACCTAGTTTTTGACCGCAGGTGACCCAACTTCAAACTCATATTTCATGAAGACAAACATTCTGACCAATTTTCAAGTCAACTGAGCAAAAAATGTGGCCTCGAGTGCCCTAAAGATATTTCTTTAATTTGACCTAGTGACCTAGATTATGACCCCAGATGACCCAAATTTGAACCGGTCTTTGACTATATCAAAAGAAACATTTTAACCAATTTTCAAAAGAAATGAATAATAAATGTGGCCTCTAGAGTGCCCACTAGTTATTTAATTTGACCAAGTGACCTAGTTTATGACCCCAGTTGACCTAAATTCAGACTCATGTGAGATTTTACAAAGACAAACATTCTGACCAATTTTCAAGGCAATTAAGCGAAGAATGTGGCCTCTAGAGTGCCCACAAGGTATTTCTTTATTTTGACCTAGTGACCTAGTTTATGGTTCCATGTGACCCAAATCCAAACTCATCTGGTATTTTATCAAGACAAACATTCTGGCCAAATTTCAGGTCATTTGAGCAATAAATGTGGCCTCCAGAGTGCAAACAAGGTATTTCTTTATTTGACCCAGTGAACTAGTTTATGACCCAAGTTGACCCAAATTAATCTTATGTGAGACTTTATAAAGACAAACTTTCTAACTAATTTTCAAGGCAATTGAGCAAATAATGTGGCCTTGAGAGTGCCAACAAGGTATTTCTTTAATTTGACCTAGTGACCTAGTTTATGACCCAAGATGACCCAATTTTGAACTCAATGAACTTGTTGCGCTTAGATGGGCAAACAAACTTAGAAGAGAATCACTACATACCAAATATCAAAGCTCTACGCCTTCCAGTTTTAAAGAAGAATTTTAAAGTTTTCCTTCTTTGTGCCTATGTTGGAACTTGTGACCCACGGGGCTGGGCCAGTTTTGACCCAGGGGCATCATATGAACAAACTTGGTAGAGGTCGACTAGGAAATGCTACACACCAAATATCAAAGCTCTACACCTTCCCGTTTAAGAGAAAAAGAAATTAAAAGTTTTCCTTCTTTGTTCCTATCTTCAAACTTGTGACCCCCGGGGCGGGCCAGTTTTGACCCAGGGGCATCATATGAACAAACTTGGTAGAGGTCCACTAGGAGATGCAACATACCAAATATCAAAGCTCCACACCTTTCCGTTTCAGAAAAGAAGAATTTTAAAGTTTTCCTTCTTTGTTCCTATGTTCGAACTTGTGACCCCAGGGGCTGGGCCAGTTTTGACCCAAGCAGCATCCTTGGAACAAACTTGGTAAAGTCCACTAGGAGATGCTTCATACCAAATATCAAAGCTCTATGCCTTCCCATTTAAGAGAAAAAAAAAATTTAAGTTTTCCTTCTTTCTTCCTATGTTTGAACTTGTGACCCCCGTGGCAGGGCCAATTTTGAGCCCAAGGGCATCATATGAACAAACTTAGTAGAGGTCTACTAGGCAATGCTACATACCAAATATCACAGCTCTATGCCTTCTAGTTTTACAGAAGAAGATTTTTAAAGTTTTCCTTCTTTGTTCCTATGATAGAAATTGTGACCCCTGGGGTAGGGCCAGTTTTGACCCCAGGGGCATCATATGAACAAACTTGGTAGAGGTCCACTAGGACATGCTACATGCCAAATATCAAAGCTCTACGCCTTTAAGTTTCAAAGAAGATGATTTTTAAAGTTTTCCTTCTTTGTTACTATGCTCAAACTTGTGACCCTCCGGGTGGGGCCAGTTTTGACCCCAGGGGCATCATTTGAACAAACTTGGTAGAGGTCCACTAGGCATTGCTACATAGCAAATATCAAAGCTCTACGCCTTCCAGTTTCAGAGAAGATGATTTTTTTAAGGTTCCCCTCTTTGTTCCTATGTTTGAACTTGTGACCCCCGGGGCAGGGCCAGTTTTCACCCCAAGGGCATCATATGAACAAACTTGGTAGAGGTCCACTAGGAGATGCTTCATGCCAAATATCAAAGCTCTATGCCTTCTAGTTTTACAGAAGAAGATTTTTAAAATTTTCCTTCTTTGTTCCTATGTTGGAAATTGTGACCCCCCCGGGGCGGGGCCAGTTTTGACCCCAGGGGCATCATATGAACAAACTTGGTAGAGGTCCACTAGGAGATGCTACATGCCAAATATCAAAGCTCTACACCTTCAAGTTTCAGAGAAGAAGATTTTTAAAGTTTTCCTTCTTTGTTACTATGCTCAAACTTGTGACCCCCAGGGCGGGGCCAGTTTTGACCCCAGGGGCATCAAATGAACAAACTTGGTAGAGGTCCACTAGGAGATGCTACATACCAAATATCAAAGCTCTGCGCCTTCTAGTTTCAGAGAAGAAGATTTTCAAAGATTTTGCTTTTTTTTCCTTTTTGTTGCCATGGCAACCAGAGTTGTGGGTGGAATTCAATTCTTTGAACAATTTTGGTAGAGCTTCACCCAAGGAACATCCCTGCCAAGTTTCATCAAGATTGGCCCAGTGGTTTAGGAGAAGAAGATGTTTAAAGAAATTGTTGACGGACGACGGACGACAGAAGACGGACGCCGGACGCCGGACATAGGGCGATCACAATAGCTCACCTTTAGCACGTTGTGCTAAGGTGAGCTAAAAAGTACCCATGTCAGCCTGTGCAGTCCACAAAGGCAGACATGAGTCGATACTTTTTGTTATGGGCAAATATTCTCCACATGTAGCTGGTTGTTCGACTGAATAGATGTTATGTATCTGTAATTATGTGACGACTTTCTTGACATGATGCATTATGGAGATACCCCCTTGCCAGAGTGCCACTAAAATGTACTTGCTAATAGGTAAGAAAGTAGGTATAAAATTTACTTAACCTTTGTTATGACAAAGGTTAAGTCCATATTGCATTTACAAAAGCATTTGCAAAGGACAATTTAATTGTGAATCAAATGATATATTTTTACATTTCAAAGCATCTATAAAACATCACAGGAAAAGAGAAAATACTGGTTACCAGCAGTTTCTCCCATTCCCACAATGTTCGAAAAAGTCTTCAACCTGAGGGTTGTTAAAATATGAGATTGTTTGATAAAGGGTTAACCCTTTCCCAAACGACAAATTTTGCACTGGTCCAAATTGAAAGAGTTTGCAGACAACAATTTTAAATTTGATGAAAATGGTAGAAAATTCTCAAAAAGGGGAGAAAACACTGTGGGAAAAGGAGAAATTGCTCATTACGAGCAATTTCTCCTTTTCCCACAGTGTTTTCAAAAGACTTGTACTGCAGACACGTGAAAACCAGGGCTTGTTTGGGAAAGGGTTAAAACTGAGATACAAGTGCAGTGTACAACTGGCTACTCAGACATCCAGGGGAATGAGTATCTAGACTGGTGCGACAGGATGTGGGAGAAGCAAAACAAAGATACAGCATACATGTACCAATGCTGGGCTGCAGTAGTTTTTAGAAATAAGACTGATTTTCTGTGAAAATTCTAGGTCAAACAAGAGGGCCATGATGGCCCTGGGTCGCTCACCTTAGTAGAGTGCCTTAAAGGTTTTTCTTTAATTTGACCATGTGACCTAGTTTTTGACCGCAGGTGACCCAATTTCAAACTCATATTTCATGAAGACAAACATTCTGACCAATTTTCAAGTCAATTGAGCAAAAAATGTGGCCTCGAGTGCCCTACAGATATTTCTTTAATTTGACCTAGTTACCTAGATTATGACCCCAGGTGACCCAAATTTGAACTGGTCATTGACTATATCAAAAGAAACATTTAACCAATTTTCAAATCAAATGAATAATAAATGTGGCCTCTAGAGTGCCCACTAGCTATTTCTTTAATTTGACCAAGTGACCTAGTTTATGACCCCAGTTGACCCAAATTCAGACTCATGTGAGATTTTACTAAGACAAACATTCTGACCAATTTTCAAGGCAATTAAGCGAAGAATGTGGCCTCTAGAGTGCCCACAAGGTATTTCTTTATTTTGACCTAGTGACCTAGTTTATGGTTCCAGGTGACCCAAAACCACACTCATCTGGTATTTCATCAAGACAAACATTCTGGCCAAATTTCAGGTCATTTGAGCAATAAATGTGGCCTCCAGAGTGCAAACAAGGTATTTCTTTATTTGACCCAGTGAACTAGTTTATGACCCAAGTTGACCCAAATTAATCTTATGTGAGACTTTATAAAGACAAACTTTCTAACTAATTTTCAAGGCAATTCAGCAAATAATGTGGCCTCGAGAGTGCCAACAAGGTATTTCTTTAATTTGACCTAGTGACCTAGTTTATGACCCAAGATGACCCAATTTTGAACTCAATGAACTTGTTGCGCTTAGATGGGCAAACAAACTTAGAAGAGAATCACTACATACCAAATATCAAAGCTCTACGCCTTCCAGTTTTAAAGAAGAATTTTAAAGTTTTCCTTCTTTGTTCCTATGTTCGGACTTGAGACCCCCTGGGCTGGCCAGTTTTGACCCAGGGGCATCATATGAACAAACTTGGTAGAGGTCCACTAGGAAATGTTACATACCAAATATCAAAGCTCTACACCTTCCCGTTTAAGAGAAAAAGAAATTAAAAGTTTTCCTTCTTTGTTCCTATCTTCGAACTTGTGACCCCCGGGGCGGGGCCAGTTTTGACCCAGGGGCATCATATGAACAAACTTGGTAGAGGTCCACTAGGAGATGCAACATACCAAATATCAAAGCTCCACACCTTTCCGTTTCAGAAAAGAAGAATTTTAAAGTTTTCCTTCTTTGTTCCTATGTTCGAACTTGTGACCCCAGGGGCTGGGCCAGTTTTGACCCAAGCAGCATCCTTGGAACAAACTTGGTAGAAGTCCACTAGGAGATGCTACATACCAAGTATCAAAGCTCTATGCCTTCCCATTTAAGAGAAAAAAAAAATTAAAGTTTTCCTTCTTTGTTCCTATGTTTGAACTTGTGACCCCCGGACCAGGGCCAATTTTGACCCCAAGGGCATCATATGAACAAACTTAGTAGAGGTCTACTAGGCGATGCTACACACCAAATATCAAAGCTCTAAGCCTTCCAGTTTCAGAAAAGGTGATTCTTAAAGTTTTCCTTCTCTGTTCCTATGTTTGAACTTGTGACCCCCTGGGCAGGGCCAACTTTTGCCCCATGGGCATCATATGCACAAACTTGGTAGAGATCCACTAGAAGATGCTACATACCAAATATCAAAGCTCCATGCCTTCCTGTTTCAGAGAAGAAGATTTTTAAAGTTTTCCTTCTTTGTTCCTATGTTGGAAATTGTGACCCCCGAGGCGGGGCCAGTTTTGACCCCAGGGGCATCATATGAAGAAACTTGGTAGAGGTCCACTAGGCGATGCTACATACCAAATATCAAAGCTCTACGCCTTCAAGTTTCAGAGAAGAAGGTTTTTAAAGTTTTCCTTCTTTGTTACCATGCTCAAACTTGTGACCCCCGGGGCAGGGCCAGTTTTGACCCCAGGGGCATCATATGAACAAACTTGGTAGAGGTCCACTAGGCAATGCTATAAACCAAATATCAAAGCTCTACGCCTTCCAGTTTCAGAGAAGATGATTTTTAAAGTTTCCCCTCTTTGTTCCTATGTTCGAACTTGTGACCCCCGGGGCAGGGCCAGTTTTGACCCCAAGGGCATCATATGAACAAACTTGGTAGAGGTCCACTAGGAGATGCTTCATGCCAAATATCAAAGCTCTATGCCTTCTAGTTTTACAGAAGAAGATTTTTAAAGTTTTCCTTCTTTGTTCCTATGTTGGAAATTGTGAACCCCGGGGCGGGGCCAGTTTTGACCCCAGGGACATCATATGAACAAACTTGGTAGAGGTCCACAAGGAGATGCTACATGCCAAATATCAAAGCTCTACACCTTTAAGTTTTAGAGAAGATTTTCAAAGATTTTGCCTTTTTTTCCTTTTTGTTACCATGACAACCAGAGTTGTGGGTGGAATTCAATTCTTTGAACAATTTTGGTAGAGCTTCACCCAAGAAACATCCCTGCCAAGTTTCATCAAGATTGGCCCAGTGGCTTAGGAGACGATGTTTAAAGAAATTGTTGACGGACGACGGACGACGGACGCCAGACATAGGGCGATCACAATAGCTCACCTTTAGCACATTGTGCTAAGCTGAGCTAAAAAGGGGCCTAACCACATCAAAAATATTTTGAAGGCTACCAGCCCCTGTTGTATGGGTTCCCCTTTTGGTAGTACACAACTTGTCCATGTGTGGTATAGTAATGACAGATATTATAAAATGTCAAAGTTTTGCATGACAACTACGAAGACAACAGGGTTATGACAATACCCCAGTATTTTCTTCAAAAAAAGCCAAGCTAAAAATCAAACTGACTTACTGACAGCACTAACAATGGGAAAATGTGAAGGCAGCACCAAGGGAATCTGAAAAGAAAAAGCAGTTAGAAATTTAGGCAAAGAAGGAAAAGGATTTTTTCTATGCTTTGACTTCATGATGTCATTTTTAACTAAGGTGACCTATTTTCAAACTTGTTCCATATATTATCATGAAATACTTTTGGACCAAGTTTCATAAGCATTGGACTTGACGTGGTGTCAAGGTTTACAAAAGATATTGATGGACAACATACAATAGATGCAGCACTATCACAAATGCTCACCCTGTGGCCTTCAGAACTGTTCAATTGAGCTTGAAACATTTCATACCCTTTACCACATAATCCAAGGTTTTAAGAACCCTGAAGAAAAAAGATGTTTGAGAAAAACCACTGTGGGGAAGGAGAAAATTCTGGTAGCCAGCATTTCCTCTTTTCCCCACAATGTCCTTACCTTTTCTATAGCAAATTCCATTCCCTAAGGCACAATTTAATTTGGCCTTTACAAATGCTTTCAGTATGGAGGAGTCTAACAAGGGTTTGAATTTCATTTATCCATTAGCAAATTTTTGCCAGTGGCCTTTTTTTTCCACTGGCAAAGTCAAAATAGGACCGGCGTTTTTTTAAAACCCTTTCAGAGGCATATTTTGTTTTTGACATTACTCTTTTTCTTATTTTTTGTTAATTTTTTTAAACTAATGAGAGAAATGATTTACAGCAATGAGAGAAATGATTTACAGCAAGTTGAAAACAATGTTAAAATACCTGTATAATTCACTGCGATAAATTTTAATTTCATTCTATTCTGTTCTATTTATTTGTCATTGATTTTATTAGAGCATCAATACAGGACAAAGTTGCAATGTGATTGGTTTGGTGTATGAGTTCATAATTCTATGTTAGACAATTTTTATGTTTCTTTATTTCAGGTGACAGAGTTAACAGATGATATGTGTTTGAACTGCCTGCTCAGGGCAGTAAGTGGATCAAATTTCATCAATGTTATCAAATATTTTGACTAATTTCATAAGTATTGGACTCAAAATGTGGTCTCTAAAGTGTATACAAGATTTTCAAACATTTGACTTCGTGACCTACTTCTTGACCCAACGTGATCCATTTCGAATTTGTCAGTGATACTATCAAGACAAGCATTCTGATCAAGTTTCACGAGTATCAAGATAACGGAGCCTCTTGAGTGTTCACTAGGTAAAAGTTAACGACATGGCAGTTTATTGATTGAATGGTTTTTTACGCCACTTTCTACACTATTTCAGTTGTATCAAGGTGAAAATTCACATATTCATGTTTTTCCTGGGTTTCAGCAGACATGACAGATGACACACAATGGAAACTGCACAGAAGTGTAAAAAACATTGTGGGAAAAAACAGAAAAACCCTGGCTAACAATATTTTCTCCTTTACTCACAATGTTTTCAGAAACCCTTTCCATCATGGTCTGTACTGGTGAAACCAAGACACAGAAAAATATGCAAGCTGTCTCTGTGATATAATTGAAATAATATTGAAAGCAGTGTAAAACACCAATCAATCATTTAACCCTTTCCCAAACGACAAATTTTGGCCTGGTCCAAATTGAAAGAGTTTGCAGACGACAATTTTAAATTTGATGAAAATGGCAGAATGGTCTCAAAAAGGGTAGAAAACACTGTGGGAAAAGGAGAAATTGCTCGTTACGAGCAATTTCTCCTTTTCCCACAGTGTTTTAAAAAGACTTGTACTGCAGACACGTGAAAACCAGGGCTTGTTTGGGAAAGGGTTAATTGTGGTACTTAAAAGTAGGGATTGTTAGGTAAAAGGTTCAATTTGTGTAGTTTGGTCACTTTCTATGTGCCATGTCTACTTGCTAAGTCTGTATTTACCTGTGTTCTGCTTGATTGATCATTTCCCTCCAATCAATCACATGACTTTTGAATTTTTTTCATTCCGGCTTCAGTCTTTCAGCTGTTCACTTAGAAAACCATTGTTGTCTTTCTAGAATTCAATTTTTGTGGAAAAAGGAAGGAATTTGCTGTAAGTTGCATTTTTGGATGGTTTTCTCATAAATTCCAAGTCTTACTTTGTTCATGTAGACTCTTGTCAATTCTTTGACCAGTTTACCCTTAATTTTTTACCACATGGCATAAAGGTAGACTGGTCCATGCTGAAAGCATCTGCAGACCACAATGTAAATATGGATCAAATGATTAAACTTGTCTTTGTTAGGATAAAAAACATTGTGGGAAAAGGAGAAAATGCTGTTAAATGACTAGTTTACCCATGATTAATTCTTTGACCAGTTTACCCTTAATTTTTTACCACATGGCATAAAGGTAGCCTGGTCCATGCTGAAAGCATCTGCAGACCACAATGTAAAATGGATCAAAAGATTAAATTCATCTTTTTTAGGATAGAAAACATTGTGGGAAAAGGAGAAAATGCTGTTAAATAATTAGTTTACCTCAAGATTAATTCTTTGACCAGTTTACCCTCAACTCTACCACATGGCCTAAAGGTAGACTGGTCCAAGCTGAAAGCATCTGCAGACCACAATGTAAATATGGATCAAATGATTAAATTTGTCTTTGTTAGGATAAAAAACATTGTGGGAAAAGGAGAAAATGCTGTTAAATAACTAGTTTACCTCATGATTAACCCTTTACCACAAATACAAGGTATTTTGCATTTTAACCCTTTCCCAAACAAGCCCTGGTTTTCACGTGTCTGCAGTACAAGTATTTTGAAAACACTGGGAAAAGGAGAAATTGCTCGTGACGAGCAATTTCTCCTTTTCCCAGTGTTTTCTACCCTTTTTGGTAATTTTCTGCCATCTTCATCAAATTTAAAATTATCGTCTGCAAACTCTTTCAATTTGGACCAGTCCAAAATTTGTCGTTTGGGAAAGGGTTAAAGCTGTAAAGGAGAGTTATGGTAGTTGCTGTCAAATCCTTTATCCTTAGATAAGCAGACAAGCATAAAAAGTAATACAATTCAAAACATGCATTTGAAATTACACTACTGTAATGCCCCTTTTTGACGGGGGCGGGGGGTCAAAAAGGGGCATTACAGTAGTTTAATTTCAAATGCGTTTGGTAAAGAGTTAATTTCCAGCTGTTTGACTGCGTCTGCCATTTTCACGCTTTCAGGTCATTGGAGTTTCTTCACTTAGTTGAGTTTGGCGTCCCTTGGTTAAGTTCGGTGTTATTCAGGTTTAATCCAATGATCAATTTTTTGTATTTGTGATCGACACATGGAAAAAATTTATCTACTGTCTTAGCGTTAGTTGAATTCCATCAGAGTGATTTCCCCTTCTACAGATCAATTTACTCGGAGGACTTCCGACTGTGTTACCAGCAGAAAGACTGAAAAACACCTAATGGTGTTTCCTGGCATATTTAGGTGGTTTAGGCAAGTAAAAGGTATTATCCTGCCCCCATATCCCTAATGACCAGATAACCGTAACTAAACAAAACCCATCCACCAGTGTGTTTTTTTTTCCCTACTTTTTTGGGGGCTACCTAATGGTTTTCGGCAATAAAAATGGAAAAGGATTAGGTAGTATCGATGATATTTTTCGACGAGTTTAGGTATTTAACACAAAACCCTACCTTTTCAACCCCCTACCCCTTTCGATATATATTTTGCTGTAATCTGGGTGTTTTCTGACGTTTTCTGATCATAAGGGGTTTTTCCAGCCTTTCTTGTAACCGCACCAGACCGTTATTAATTTATGCCTGGTCAGGTGTTTTAAGCAATTTCAGAATTGTCTTTTTGATCGATTAATTTATGTGACAAACCAAATAAAGTCTTTAATTAGATCCAGTCAACATTGTCAATCAACAGGTGTGAAAATCAAGGTTGGTCACGGGTTTTCACACCTATGCAAGTTTGCAGGCACATTAATTACATACCAATTAAAGGTAGGAGTTTGTGTTCAAAAACTGCTTTGTGGGCACGAAATACACTACGAACTATGGACCACCGACATTCTAAGAATTCGAAGGGATTCAGCAATGATAAAGAAGGATAATAATGGAGACCACAGATAGTATACAAACCAACACACAGCTTCAAACAAGTGACATTCCACGAAATTCAACTGTATTTTCAAAAAAGAAATGAGACAGTCAGTAAATTTATAATCGCAATTTCTGACAAAAAAGTGTAAGAATAATGACCGAATACTCCAATTACGTAAACTGTCTAAATTTCGATAAAGCTAGAATTCCGAAAGTTACAAGGTAAAAATCTTTTTCACGAAAATCCTTGTTTGTTAGTTAAATATGCACTAGTCAGTACGCAAGTAACTTCTGTCAATTGTTTCTCTTTCTGACCATGTTTTTTGCATGTGATTTGGCGTCAAGGATCACTCATCTTACCTTAGCACCCAATTCAACATGTTCCATTCGATATCTAATCTAATATCTAACTAATAAATCAACGCATTTTGTTTTCTCACCATATATAAACACATTTTGCTCGCTGACTGGCTGATATTGATCTTTGTAGAAGGAGTCACTGTTTTTTTGACTTACTGATTGACAATTTTTTTTTATTCTCTATTTTTCAGACACTGACAGGGGCAATTATCTAAGAGTTCCGACACAAAATAATTATTTTATTGTGTCCGAATACATGGATGAATTACAGTATGTATGTTATCTTTATTTCTGACATTCATCATATATGTAGGGTCTTACAGGTTCCTTCACAGTTTCCTTAACCCTTTCCCAAACGATAAATTTCAGACTGGTCCGAATTGAAAGAGTTTGCAGACGACAATTTTAAATTTGATGAAAATGGCAGAAAGTTATCAAAAAGGGTAGAAAACACTGTGGGAAAAGGAGAAATTGTTCGTCACGAGCAATTTCTCCTTTTCCCACAGTGTTTCCAAAAGACCTGTACTGCAGACACGTGAAAACCAGGGCTTGTTTGGGAAAGGGTTAAGCAAACTCTGACATCGAATTCTGTCACTGAACAGCAAATAGGGACACTTTTAACTGAATTTGATCTATAAAATATACATAAGAAGTAAGATTAATGAACAATTTCTCGATTTAAAAAGTACATTTGTACAAAACCTACCTATTTACATGCATAATCCATTTCGATTCAACACCACTGTTTTGTTATGAATTGCCATGGAACAAATGCAGTCATTTTGCATGAACCACCAAAATAGGGTAATGCAACTTTCAGAATCTTAACCCTTTACCACATAATCCCAACTTTTAACAACCCGAGGAAATTTTGTCTGGAACAGTCTTGATTATTCAAACACAGACTGTAAAAAAAAGTCTAGTCCATTCTGGTTTGTGACAAAACCGTCTGCAAGACTGAAAACATTCTGGTTAATGACAATGTCTGCATGACTGAAAAACATGGTGAAGGCTCTGTCTGCAATCAGACATGAAAGTGATCTGATGGAATTCTTAATAAATGTGCCCATTATTTATTACGACAGCAGCTCAAAATTTCCCAATAAAGTTGTTTTTTAAAGGTAAATCAAGTTCTTTTACGTAATAATACCATTTTAGATGGATCCATTTTGCTACAAAGACCTGAAATGTCCTGAATAGGACCCGTGTAGACGTTGCATGCAAAGAGAAATAAAATGTGGACTGTCTGAAAAAAATTAACCCTTAAAGCACCTTTCACAACTATTGTTGCATTTGCGGCCAGTGTAGATCAAGATCAGGCTGCACAAAACGTGCAGCCTGATCTTTGATCTACACTGTCCGCTTTGCTCAATCACTGCAGATAAAAGCCACCATGAAATTGCAATTATTTGGATCGTATTTCTAGGATGAAAATGTCTGGCAGGTTCATTCGGCGCTCTAAGGGTTAATGTTGAAAGGTAAACATGCATATACATACATCTAAGTATATGGACTAGTTAACTCCAAGATATTCAAAAAGTTTCTTTTATTTTGTATGGAAGGAAATAAACCATGAGCTTCAATATTTCACAGCTAAAATTTAGCTTTTTAACTCTTTACCACACAGCAATTTATCAGAGTGGTCCAAATTAAAAGCATTTGCAGACGACAATTTAAATGTGGCCCAAATGACTGGATTTGTTTCTGAAAGGTAAGAAAACATTGAGGGAAAAGGAGAAACTGCTGGTTACCAGCATTTTCTCCTTTTCCCACAATGTTATCAAAAGACTTCTTCCCCAGGGTCGTTAAAATTCGGGATTGTGTGGTAAATATTTAACTGGGTGTCAGTTTTCCTGCTAGAGGGTGATCGCTGTTATTGTCACTCTGTTGTATGGACTTTCATACTCTTCTTCCCTTTGATTAGCTCTTCACCAGATGCCAAAATTCTAGACAGAAAGCATTCGAAGAGAACATACTGAACGTCACTCAAAACATAAAATTCGTCTCCTATGGGGTAACATTCTGAAATCAAAGCGCTGATGCACTGAAGGCAGCGGGTTTGTGCCAGCTACAGATCTTATTACTTTCTTTGCACAGGTTTCTTTTATACTTGACTTGAAGTAAAAAGGTGCCTTAATCGATCTGCAAACAGTATAGACTTAGGTCAGCCTGTGCAGGCAGTCAGTCTGTGCAGTCTTCACAGGCTGACCTGGGCTGAAACTTTTCGCCATTGGTCCATTTTCTGTACATCGAAAGGTCGGTCTATGGATCAATAATTATTTATGTCTTGCTTGGTATAATCCATCACGAGGATGCAAGAAGCCCCCTTTTGCCAAAGCACAGCTCATTTGTTTGTGGCTAAAATAAAGATAAAATCTAGTACATGAGCACAGGCAGAAAACAAGACTTGAATAAATGATATTAATCCTTTCCAAAACAATCCCAAGTTTTTATGACCCTGTGGAAGAGGCCTTTAAAGATATTTGTGGAAATGGAGAATGTGCTTCTAACCAATGTTTTCTATTATATCAATCCGTAACATTTATAAAATTCTTGAAAGGTATCTTAAAGTACTGAAAACCAGTCTTAGTATAATTTTGAGGTTTTACACCTCAAAATCCTTGTAGGCCAAATAATGTGCTTTATTAAAGTTTTGCCGATCCCTTTTAAGGAGTTTGTAGCTCAAAGACTTGAAGTTGGTACCGCTGGTTTAAATTTCCAGCATGGTCTTCTTTCTGATCCACTTATCATTTATGCCATGTTGTTATTCAGTGCATGACCTTAAGGAAATAGCTAAGAAACGCATGCATAGGTACACTGGCAGCTGTTATGACCCAAGCTGTTTAAATTTCATTAACTGCTAATAAATTATACTGAAAGAAGCCATTTGCAGACAAAAATTGAAACATGGCTCAAAAACAGTGTACATCTTTGATAGGGTAGAAAACATTGTTGGAAAAGGAGAAAATGCTGCTTACCAGCATTTTCTCCCATTCCTACAATGTTTGTAAAAAGTTATGTTCTAAGGGTCGTTAAAACTTGAGATTGTGTTGTACAAGTAAATGCATAATATAATTTGCAGTTATAACTACTTTTAACTCTTTACCACTCAATGCCGACTTCTAACAACCTTGAGAAAAAAGCCTTGTGAAAACAGTCTGGGAAAGGAGAAAATGCTGGGAACCAGCATTTTCTCTATTATCCACAATGTTTTCTATCCTATAAAATAAAACTTGTACCATTTGAGCCACAATGAAAACAAACACCGACAAGAAAAAGTCGATGCAAAGAATCAAAGGTGCCGCAAATTTTTTTATTTAATGCTTCAAGAAAGCCAGGGCAAATAAGTAAATGTCGGTTTTCATCAGCAGATTTTTTAACACGTTATGAAATTGATGTGACTGTGAATCTATATCAAAAGTTGTCTTCTGTTACAGTATCTAATACCCTCGCATAGCGCTCTCTGAACTCTTTTCCAAACAAAAAATATCAGAGTCTTCCAAATTCAAAGAGTTGACAGACGACAATTTAAAAAGCTGCAAAAATGGTAGAAAATTCGCTAGTAGTGGGGGGAAAAGTATTTGTTAAAGGAGAAATTGCTTATAACGAGTAATTTCTCCTTATCCAACAGGTTTTTCCAAAAGAATTTGACAGCGCACGTGATAACCCGCGTTTGTTTGGGAAAGTGTTGAAAACAGGGCCAAGTTACTAAAATGTTGCTGTCCTAGGATAGTATGATTCAAGAGAACGTAAGTTTGCAAGGCATGCTTTCAATTTAAACAAGTCTAAAACTATACTGTTTGGTGAACGCTGTTAATAAAGAATATTGGTTTTGCATTGCGATTTATGAACAACACAGCGAAAAACTGGTCTCTCTCCAGATTTTTTCCAACAAAGTACATTGTAAATTTATCTAGAACTTGGTGAGAAATAAACAAAAGGGTTCTAAACAATCTTTGTTTTAAAAACTAAACTTAGAAAGAAGTAACCAATAATGGTTAGATACAATCATAACAATCATACTCGTTCTTTGGCGGAATTTAACACAATTTCAGCAATGTACAATTTTAGCGGTGGTCATTCAACAAAAAACACAAATAGTAGGAAAAACTAGGTACTAAATAATCAAAATGATAATTAAACCTGTGTACGAAATGACGAAAGTGGATACGAAATGACCAACTGGATACGAAATGACCAAATAGAAAGTATAGGTAGGTACGAAATGACCAAAATCGTATCTACGAAATGACCTAGGTACGAAATTAACTAGGTACGAAATGACTGGAAACCTGTACAGCCTTGACCAATGGAAACAAGGCATTTATTTGGATGAGTCCATTTCTCGCGAATAGCGAAAATAAAAGTAATACTTGGGCGGATTTTTTGATGTTGTAAGTATTAACAGAGCAAAAATAGTATCGTATTGTATATACTTCGTAGTTTAAGAATGAATTAAAAAGCCAGTTTAAGGCGAAGTAGAAAGATTCCTTGTTAACCTTAACACCCCTATAAAAAAGAAATTCCCATTGTCCATTTCCTAACTCGAAAAACTATTAAAAATATAGTCGCGCGCTTCTGCGTGGCAACTAATAAAAACTTTTGCTCTGAAAATATTTTTTTTCGGTCTATGTAGATACCGACGCCCTCTTTCCGTTTCTATTCTACAGTAACATTACGGATGAACTCATAAGGTGTAAGGCAGTTTTGAAAGGGTGTCGTCTGCGCGAGTAGCGCGTATTTATACATGATCGTTTGTGTATTCATGGAGGAACTATTTCGTCAAGTGTAGGAATCAAGTTTTGTTTACCTCGCGTATCCAGGAAAAAGCTGCCCGATGCAAGAATTCTCGACCTAGATAAATATCGTAAGCGTTGAAAATCAGTAACTCATACCTGGGGACTATGACAGCGGGTTTCACCCACTGCCAAAAAGAAGAAAATGCTGGTTACCAGCATTTTCTTCTTTTCCCACAATGTTTTCAAAAGGCCTCTTCCTCAGGGTCGTTAAAACTTGGGATCATGTGATAACGATCATGTGATAACGAGTTAAAGGTACCGTCAATGAATAGCTGTCTTTGTTGTACTGCCTACAATCATTTCGTTCATTTCAAAAGATGAAATGCTAGGCTTACTGGCTGCAGTTGTAGCAGTGGTGATAATCTATTACAGCCACTATTATACAACAGATTGACTGAAACAGCAATTACATAAATAGTCTTACATGAGTGTGTATGTATTATCAAACAAGTTGACTAAAATCATGTGACATGAGCCTTGACAAGCGTCATACACATTTTAGTCAAGAAGTTTGATAAAAATGATAATAGATAAACACGAATGTGAGATTCTATTTATCACATAAAACGAACGACAGACATATAATTATCCTGCATCGTCATCTTTGCCCGTATCATTCAAAGGTCCATGTTTACAGATATAGTTTGTTTTGAAATGTGTACATACACAAAAAGATATATAGCTCTTGACATTTAGATCGAAAGTGGAATAAAACAGTTCATAGAGGGAGCCAATGGAAATAGTTTCATCATTTCACTTACTTTAAATACCATATGCTACATTACTTGTTATTATCAAACATGAAAATTATAATGATTTGCACACGTCTTAGCAACATCGTCTTTTTCCCGTAAAATGGCAAAGTAGTACTAACACTGGCACATGCTGTGGTTGCTTTTGCCTGCTTTACATGCTCATAACCACAAATATTACCAGAATGGGGACCCAAAAAATGGTAATACACAAGCATATTATCAAAAATAAGTCAAGGGTTTAATACACTGCTGGAGGAGGTGTTTAGTAATATTAAGATCTAATACTCTTCTTATAGTTCTCTTTGTGCTTGTCACATAATGGGAAAAAAAAAAGGCAAGCCAAAATTGGTAAAAAGGGTAAATGTTTTGGTTATGAAATGCTTTTGGTAATCATTACATTGTTTAACCCTTTACCGCACAATGCCGCCTTTTGACGCCCCTGGGAAAGAAGCCGTTTGAAAACATTGTGGGAAAAGGAGAAAATGCTGGTAACCAGCATTTTCTCCTTTGCCCACAATGTTTTCTTCCCTATCAAAGAAAAGTTGCACCATTTGAGCAACATTGAAATTTACGTCTGCAGATGCTTTCAATTTGGACAAGGCTAGAATTTTGTCGTCTGGTAAAGGGTTAAATATATGTCATCTAATGTCCCTTATTAGTCCTCTCCCTCCGATTAACAGTCCCCCGTCTTGAGTCTGAAGGGTCGCTTCGATGTTATTTTTGTGATTGTTTCTCTGCCCACCTTCATATCAGCCATTCATAGTTCTATTCTGGAATGAAAGTTGATCATACCTGCATCTCTTCTAACAGCTCTGTGCAGCAATATTATTGTTGACTGCTAATAAAACAGGCAAGGACTGTTAGACAAATGATTAATCTTTACAAAAATGCCAAAATTATTTAAAATGTAACTGTAATCTCTGTGTAATTCCATGTTTTTGAAATATAAATATCCATTGAACTACTTCCATGGAAATCGAAACTAGGCTTGACACTTACTGTGTATGTTCTGGAAGTCATTTCAAGTACAGTAAAGTTCATTTTTCCACAGTAGGCTTTGTTTTATCAGCTTGGGCATGAAAAATAAAACTAACTATACTGGATATATTTGCAAGGAGTCAAACTTAGTATGATGCCGATCATACGATGCTATTTTTTCAAATGAATTTGAAAGTGCATGCATACAACTGAATTTGAAATAAGTGTTTGTTTACAATTTGTCCAAAAGTGTTAATCTCCAAATAAAGGTAAACCACAAAAAGATCAATGAAAACCATGTACTACATTTGGTGTAAATTTAAGTTTAATCCTTTATCTGAAGACCTGTGCCCATATTATAAGCAGTCAACAACAATATTGCTGCATAGATCCGTTCAAAGAGATGCCAGTATGATCAACTTTCAGTCCAGAATAGAACTATGAATGGCTGATATGAAGGTGAACTGAAAAACAATCACAAAAATAACATCCGAGCGAACCTACAGACAGATGGTAAGGGTCCAAAAGCGTTTCTTTTATAAATGAAAATATGCTTACCAGACTGCCAATCTACCAATAAAGTTGTAATAAATCGGCTTGAAAACAAGAGCAGCAAATTGTCGCAAGATACGCCAGTCCCACCGCCAGTTGTTGAGGGGGATAATAATCGTAAAGAGCAGGTAAAATAGTAGTGCAGCAGAAATCATGTAAGTGATTGAAATAGGCATGAATGTCTCTGGTCAGAGCATAACTTTGTCATCTCCAGTCTGAACATTTTCAAATTTGGAATGCATGATTGTTGAAAAATTACTGAGTGCAGTGCACAAGAACCATAACTCTTCCTAGCACAAATTTCGAGTTATTTCCCCTTTGAAAATTTTGGAATGATATTTGACAAGGCAGTGCGAATCATACAACAAATCACTGAATGTAAATGTGTTTGATATAATAAAATAGTTGTGGCTAGAGCCTTGGCCAATATTACACTATTTGGTGAATATATCATCATGTCCAATGGAAGTGATGTCCATAACTGTATAATATCATGTAAACATTTTAAATTGTTTCCATTTATCTACATATTAACTTCCATGTACATAAATATAAACTGTCATCTCTGCTGCACCCATATAATATTTGTGCAAAGCAAGCTACATGCAATGTCACAACAGTACTGTTGTACAGGTTGTAAAAACACTCAGATACCTACTTGTATAAAGTTTGACATCCACTGCAAACTTACACTGCTACAAAACATGCCTGGAATAGATCTTACTCAGAACTGTTTACTAAGAAAATAGTGAAATAATTAAACTAGAACTTGTCACAGGATGTGACTTAATACCCCCGCAAGAGCTGTAATTGACCAATGTTTTTTTTTCAGGAATGTACTCATTTAATTAAAAATGTTGGTAAGGAACAGATAATGGTGTCTATCTTCATAATTAATTATAAACTGCCATGTTAAGGAGTTTTAGAATGGATGCAAAAGGCTTTAAATTGCATTTTAAAAACCTTCAATATATGATCAATGTACAGTAAAACCCCACCTAACGACCTCTCGGTAAAACGGGCAACCCGCTGTTACGACCCCTTTTTTCCAGAACCAAACTTTGTGTTTTTTATTTCAATTGATTTGCCTCCCGTAAAAACGGGCACCCACTATTCCGTATAACGACCAGCAAATTAACAACTAATTAAAGGAACAGTCTAAAATGACACCCGACTTACGACCATCACTTCACACCTTGTGAAATCATTATCAATACTAGGTGGCAAACAAAGTTGTGTACATTTGATCTGGGTTTTATGACATGTGATTTACGGCAATCACCAATTACTACTACCACAAACTGTTCTGTTTGTTGATTTGACTGATTGGACTTGATTGGCAATTAATGACCACCATTTTGTTGATTAAAGACTTTCATTCAAACAAATTCTGTCTTTCAGCTGTACTGTTTTCATTCAGTTTGAAATAGGGAAAACACAGGTGGATGTTTTTGTTATTTTTTTTCTCGTAATAGTTTGAAATGTGAAACGAAAAGAAAAGGATTTATTGACGGAGATTTTATTGTGCTGAAAAACCTGTTTCACAGCTAAAATCTTTCTTCTTGTTGACCATTGCATTCTTTTGTGTTTAGAAAATCCTTTGAATAACATTGTCAAAAACAAGAAGCATTTTATTAAACCTTTCCCAGCGAGAGAATACTTCATGCCTCTGAGGTGAAAGGCTTATGAAAACAATATGGGAAAAGAAGAAATTGCTTGGACAGATTTTTCATGCCTCTGAATGGCTTTTGAAAACATTATGAGAAAAAAACAAAATGCTTAGAACGACTAGTCATGACGCCGAGATTTCAGGTTTTTGAAAACATTGTGGGAACAGAAGACGTTGCTCAGAAGAAATGGGTTAATTAAGCATTTCCCTTGTACAGATGACATTTTATGACTGAAGTCAAAGGCTTTTGAACAAGAGGGCCATGATGGCCCTGTATCGCTCCACTGGCTTATAAATATAAACCATAAATAATAAACATTTCAATGCTGAGCCAAATGGTTTTAAAATGAAGACTTACAAAGTTTTCTCTGTAAAAGCCCATATGAAAGTTGAGACCTGCAGGGCAAAGCCATTTTTGATCCCAGAGCTATAATTACTAGAACCCTGGTAGAGGTCCACAAGATAAAGCCATAAAAATAAGGTGATTTTCAAGTTTTGTCCATATGAAGCCTCTGTAAAACATAAGACCCCTGATGCAAGGCTAATTTTAAAAAAAAAATCAAAACAGGAAGATTTCTTAAGTTGTCACTATGTAAGCCCATGTAAAACTTGTGACCCCTGCGGCGGGGCCAATTTTGACCCCAGGGCTAAAATTTTGGCCTGCTTGGTAGAGGCCCACTAGATATAGCTACATGCAAAATTTGGTAGCTCTAGGCCTTATGGCTAGGTACAGGAAAATTTTTAAAGTTTTCTCTATATAAGCCTATGTAAAACTTGTGACCCCTGGGGCAGAGCCAATTTTGACCCCAGGGCTAAATTTTTGGCCAACTTGGTAGAGGCCCACTAGATATAGCTACATGCAAAATTTGGTAGCTCTAGGCCTTATGGCTAGGTACAGGAAGATTTTTAAAGTTTTCTCTATATAACCCTATGTAAAACTTGTGACCCCTGGGGCAGAGCCAATTTTGACCCCAGGGCTATAATTTGAAGAAACTTGATAGAGGTCTACTACATAAAGCTACATGCTAAATTTGGTAGCCCTATGCCTTATGGTTTCTGACAAGAAGATTTTTAAAGATTTCCAATATTTTTCAGTTTTGTTGCCATGGCAACCAGAGTTTTTGAAGGAATCAAATTCTTTCAAGAAATTCTGAAGAGGACCATGGCAGGATCATTTCTGTGAAGTTTCATGAAAATTGGATGGGTAGTTTCAGAGAAGAAGATGTTTGAAATAAAAGTTAACGGACGGACGGCCGGACGGACGCACGACGGACACCAGGCCATGACATTAGCCCGCTGGCCTTCGGCCAGTGGAGCTAAAAAATTATGGGAAAAGAAGAAATCTTTGGGAACAACTTTTCATGCTTCTGATGTCAGAGGCTTTTTTCTTTTAAAACAATTTGAAAAAATAAGAATTGTTTGGAGTGACTTTTCATGCCCCTGAAATAAAAAGATTTTGAAAACATTGTGGGAAAAGAAGACTTTGCCAAAAACGAAGGGATTAATTAAGCCTTTTCAAGATACAGAAGACTTCTTACATTGCATGGCAGTCAAGATCCAGTATTAAGACCACCCCACTATTAAGACCACTTTGTCAAAGAACCAAAGTGGTCTTAATAGTGGGGTTTTACTGTATGTACAAAGTTTTAAAACAATTGCAGAAAAACTTTTGTGGGAGTTCGCGACACAGAATTACTAGTATTTCATACAGAGATGGATGTTAAGAGAAAAAAAAAAGTGTCAAGTTCAAGGGGAGATAATTCATGAAGCAGGAGGAGTTGACACTTGAAAATTGCGTCTTGCAAACCTTCAATATATGATGAATGTATGTGCAAAGTTTCAATACAATCGAAAGAAAACTGGAGGAGAAAAAAAAAGTGTCAAGTTCATGGGGAGATAATTCATGAAGCAGGAGGAGTTGACACTTGAAAATTGCGTCTTGCAAACCTTCAATATATGATGAATGTATGTGCGAAGTTTCAAAACAATTGAAAGAAAACTGGAGGAGTTTGCAACACAAAATTAGTAGTATTTTGTACACAGACGGACACATGGACACACCGACAGGCTGATTCCAGTATACCCCCGAAAACATTCATTTTGCGGGGGTATAAAAACTACAAATAAGATGGTTAAGTTATCCGGTACGAAGATCAGAGGGGGGCTAACTCAAAATTCATGCTAGGAAGAGTTATGGTTCTTGTGCACTGCACTCCGTAATTTTTCAACAATCATGCATATCAAATTTGAAGATGTTCAGGCTAGAGATGAGTTCTGCTCCAGACAAGCAAGTCAATCGGACTGAAGATGACAAAGTTATGCTCCGGACAAAGAACTGGATGCCGCCCAGACGCCCGCCCGCCCAGACGTCCGTCCGTCCAGACGCCCGTCCGCCATGGGTGATCCCATCTTCGACGGGCGTAGTAATTCTTTACTAAGAAAATAGTGAAATAATTAAAAAACTACAAATAGGATGATTAAGTTACACGGTACGAAGATCAAAGGGGGAATAACTCAAAATTCATGCTAGGAAGAGTTATGGTTCTTGTGCACTGCACTCCGTAATTTTTCAACAATCACGCATACCAAATTTGAAGATATTCAGACTAGAGATGACAAAGTTCTGCTCCAGACAAGCAAGAAATGCTGTAAAAATGAAGATCAAAGGGGCAAAAACTCAAAATTTGTGCTAGGAAGAGTTAGGGTTCTTGTGCACTGCGCTCCGTAATTTTTCACCAATCATGCATACCAAATTTGAAGATGTTCTGACCAGAGATGACAAAGTTATGCTCCGTACAAGCAGAAAATGCGGTAAAAATGACAATCAAAGGGAAATAACTCAAAGACAGCATGAGGTAGAGTTATGGTTCTTTCACAATGAACTCGGTATTATTGCAACAAACACAAATGCCAAGTTTCAAGTCAATCAGA
Organism: Tridacna gigas; assembly: GCA_945859785.2. NCBI lineage: Eukaryota > Metazoa > Mollusca > Bivalvia > Cardiida > Cardiidae > Tridacna > Tridacna gigas. The sequence goes on along the minus strand of OX244033.2, from coordinate 70,849,392 downwards.
CTGAAGATGACAAAGTTATGGTCCTGACAAAGAACTGGACGCCGGACGCCCACCGTGGGTGATCCCATAATACGTCCCGTCTTCGACGGGCGTATAAAAAGGTAACAATACAGTGATGCATCCAGAAACTTCAAATTATGGGGCACATGCCCCCTTGTTCCAACAAAAAGGGGACACTCTAATCTGAAAACGGAGCACTTGTTTTCTTGTTACATATTCAAAGTGTAAGTAAAAATTTAGTTCGTTAAAAATTTCTCGGCAGTAAAATCGACAAGCATTATTTAGCTTAAATAGTTGACAGTTTTCTTAGAAAGGGTTGAAAACATTGTGGGGAAAAGGAGAAAATCATGATTAAAAGTGATTTTACAAAAGCTTTATCTTTGTTCTTTAAAGGTTTAGCTACTTGGAGTGTGTTTTTTCACGTCGTATACCAAAATTTAGCTCCGGTTTTCTCCGGGGTATTCACCACGGAATATAATTTTCCGGGTCATTCATTTTGTTGTGCTACTCATCAGGGAAGGGTGGAAAACAAAAGTAGAACAAATCCGAAGAATATTGCAAAGTGTGTCGATATTTAGCCGTTTTTATTGTTATCAAAATGTATAAAATTGTTTTCTAAATGATTGCATGCATGCAATTGTAAAATGCAGGCTACGTTAGCGAATATTCTGCAAAGACAATTATTCTGTTCGTACCTGATATTGTTCGTACTACAGCTGCTAAATAATGGTAAATACTTAACCCTTTACCAGATGACAAAATTTTAGCCTTGTCCAAACTGAACGCATTTGCAGATGACAATTTGAATGTAGCTGAAATGGTGCAATTTCTCTTTGATAGGGTAGAAAACATTGTGGGAAAAGGAAAAAATGCTGGTTACCAATGCTGCCAATGTTTTCAAAAGGCTTCTTTCCCAGGGGCGTTAAAAGGCAGCATTGTACAGTAAAGGGTTAAGTTGCTATTGTCCTTAGTATTTATCAATATATATTTTGAGATAATTATGGTTACACATAACTGTTAGCGCATTTAACAGGAAAGGGGGTGGTTTTATCCCAAGAATTTCTGAGATTCACTCATAGAGAGATTTAATTTTCACTTCGAAAATCAATCATTTTCACACTTTCTCTGATGCTAGATATACCATTTTGAGACTGTCTTAAATTGAAAATAATTGCAGATGTCAATTTAAAACTGGAAAAAAAAGGGAATTAAATAGGTAGAAGAGGAACCATTGTGGGAAAGGGTGAAACTATCATGAGCAACCTCACCTTTTTCCACAATGTTTTCCATAGCCATCTCCTTCCAATATGTTAAAATGAGTATAAATGAGACAAAGGGTTAATGCCGTCCTAGTTATTTTCCTGGCAAAGACTGGTTTTCAGTGATAATAAGTAGTATTTTTGTAATAAATGATATATTTTGATTTGACAGGTAAGATTCCTAAATAAACATTAATTAAAATGTAGTTTGTGAAGATTAGTTCTTTCTATTTTTCAAAGAAGTATTGTAAAATTTAATACATGTATAACAGCTTTAAATGCACTGCATAATCATGTTTTAGGGGTTTTTTTTCCCTCATCCCTGCCAGAATGATCCTATCTTCAGATCAAAATTTCAGTAATTGGTAAAGAGTTCACTGGTAAAGAAGTTGGTTTTTATTAGCTACTGCATTATTAACATTGGAAAAGTGAGTGGGTGGGGTAATTCTATGGCATGCAAACTAGCAGTTTTCCAAAGTAAAATTAAGACTAGTGTTATCTCAACTTTTTGGTAATTTACATGCTTTTAGCATTTCTACACAAAACTGACACTAAGGCATCAAGTATAGTCACTTCCGGTACATGTATTATCGTGGGTTCTTCAATATCATGGCATTTACAATTTCTGAAAGTGAGGCTGAAATGCGCCTCCTTGAGGATGTCCTCACATGCGCATTTGTAGGTCAGATACAGTCAACACACTTTGCTAACTTACTTCGGCAAATTTTCGGAAAATGGTAGGTAGAATCGAGTTTTCATCTGAATAGTAAGAAAACTTGGCTCTCTGCAAAACAGCTCTACCCCCTAGATGAAGTTGATGATCTTATTAGCGTAACAATATCAGTATCATTATAACAGTTCTGTAAAATTTGTTTTCCTATCACTGAAGTTTATCAAGTGGGAAAGTAAATTTCAGACGACCGTTAAATGATGACGTCACCGCTTTCCAAATATGGAAATGAAAACAACAGGCCATGACAAAATTTTTGACTCGCTAATTATAAAAATCGTATTCTCAAGGCACTGCATTTTTTTAATTAAGTTCCCTAATCTGTTGAAATGAAAGAATACTCTAGAAATTATGTATTCACTTTTGTATCCGCAAAAGAGGTCCAAAATGAGGTATTTAATGCTATTTTAATCAAAGATCTGTAGACGTCGTTTTTTCCCTCCATTTTAACAGGTGCGCAAAGTAAAAACTTGTTTACAAAATGACCGAGAGAATTTATTTATATATGTTGCTCAAAATTCTTGATAAAATCATCTCAACACTTTGAAAATAACTTGATTTTCATTTGCCGAAGTTTTGAACATCAATAGGGCGAGCCTGTAAATCTCCCAGGGCCTCATCTCAATGCCACGATAATACCGGAAGTAGTCCTTTTTGAAAATTGGTCATTGCTGTCCCCTGTTTTGTCTTGATTAAGAATAGTTAACTGACAAATGGAAAATCAGTTATCGTAGAAATATACATGAGGTATCATTGAATGTTATTTGCCACAGAAAAATATCAGGCAAGACACTAACTTTTCTACACTCAGTGGAATGTTTTAGCACCACGATAATTGGGAATTCAATCCTAATTAACATTTAAGTAATGAAACAGACCTACATTATGCCTTTTTTGCCTATTTTCGGGAAATTCTGTTGTGGGGAGGCTTATTTTGAGTCATAACAGTGTTGGAACAACTGATTGCAAGTTCAGTTTCAAGGCACAAAATAGGTCATTGATGTCTGTAGAAATAGTCTGAAGTAGCTAGTATGCTAAAAACTGTTTGTAAGACGGTATAATAAAGTGAGGTTAACTTTTTTTAAAAAATTCGTAAAAAGGACTTTTTCATGACTGCATTTTCCAGTGTTTATCTGTTTGATAGTTAGTTCACTGACATAGCATATTAAAAGTATACATTTTTGTGAATGGTTCAGTCATATCCACCAGAAAATATAAGAATTTACATGCTTTTTAGCAATTTACAAAATCAGTGGTTGTTGCTACCGGTAGTTACTCCCGTTTCGGTCCGACCCGGTAAATTCACTTTCCCAAGAACGCACTCAAAATGTTAACTCACCCATAATATTTTCCGTGCCATTCGTCTTCGCTGTCTTCCCTCCCGCAAGCAATATTCTTCTCCACTGTGTGCCTATCAAAAATGCTGCATCAAGCGAGCCGACCGTTATTCAAGCTTTACTTCTTCCTTATACCCTCCATTATGCTGCGGCCTTCCCATCGTGAATCACGTGGCTTCGTCGTTACCGCTGATTGAGGCGGGAAAAGTAAGCGGACGTACGGTAGCCTAAAGGTGTCACACCACTGGTTTTTTGCCATATTGAAAATAGAGTGAATTGAAAATCTTTGAAGCTTCACAAATCGCTTAATGACAAAACTTTGGCTTTACCGTCTCTTGCTCTCAAAGGTACAGTCATAGTCCTTCAAAAAATGCATAAAAACAACATGTCAACCGATTGAGTTTTTCGCTAAATCCCAATCAATGCAGGCACCCTAGAAATTGTCCGCTCAAAAACGCCTGTTCACGGCCATGACCCCAATTTTTTGTTCCTCCACTGACATAAAATAGTCCAATCAATATATGATAAAATCACATCTAAATGGTCCCCCACTACCTAAATTTGAAGCAAATCTAAATTATATACCACCAAGCCCTCTCAGCTCCATGAAACAGTGCAACAAAAGTGCAACTGCAAAATTTCACATCGGACTTCTTTTGATACTACGACCCGGAAGCAATCTCGTAGTGGTGCGACACCTAAAGGGGTCTTAACACATATTTTTGAGATCGAGGATTAAGGCCTTCATCGGCGTTGTCAGTGCATCACTGCATGTCATATTCTTCGAAGATTTGACCTGGAAAAATAATGGACAAATATTAATATGCAATGCGTAAAATTGCCGCTTAAAAAGTGCAGGCGGAAAATGGCAATAAATAATTCACCTGTGGAAAAATCAAGCCAGCTTTTCGCGACAAATTTCTTAAAAAACAAAATGATTTCAAACGGGGAAAACATTTCTTTTTTTTTTTTTTTTTTGAAAAACCAACTGTTTACTGCAAATCTCTGTCGGTAGTTTCTAAATATAGACGTGGGGAAAACTGGGATTTGTGCAACAGACTAACAACAAAAATAACGCTCCCATCTTGCTGGGCTTATAACGGGACTTTTTCCCAAGAGTACAGGGGCTTGCGTGTATGAATGGCTGTGCATAGGTTTTATGCTAGCAATTAGCTAACCATAGCTGGATCCATGTATCGTACAAGGTAGGTTTTAGAGAGTAAACGTATATTTTATTTTGAAATTCGTTGCATTGATTCCCGCCTTGAAGAACAGTCCACTTCTGTACCCATATCAGAATGCCCATATCAACAGTTGTAAGAACTTGTGGCCCGACCCCATCCACTTCATGAATAAAATATGTTTAAACTAAAACTAACAAAACCCTCGTACGAGATGAGGAATATCCCACGTCTCGTGCCTTCGGCACTCGCTGCTATCCTCCGCCAGACCATTTTCCACTACACGGCGAAAGACTTGGTAAACACAAATGAAGGTTGGTACCAGTTGATGTATGCAAACATTGTGCTATTTTTAAAATGACCACTAACCTTTTGCCTTTACGACAGTGTTTTCAAACTGGTCTGCTGTTGTCCGACAGATCAATGATGGCAAAAAGTCATTTTAATCAGGGATCGTTTATTGTAATATACGATCCCTGTTCTCGCCAAGGAACATATAGACCTATAAAAGATCCTTGTTCTCACCATTTATAGAGACGATCACCAAAATCAGAATATTGAGCGTTTGAATTTAGATCTAATGTAAAGATAGTACCAAATATGAAAAAAATGCGCTGTCAATACTTTATTAGGGTATGAACTTATGATAAAATATCGGGGACAGGTGCAAGATCACACAAGCTGTACATATCGGTAGATATAAATGTTCTGCGCAAAGTGGGAATCGGGAAGATTCTAGACTGGTCCTGCGCAAAGTGGCAATTCCCACTTTGCGCAGTACCGTTCTACAATTTCTCGCTCGCAAAGTAGGAATATTGGACAATGTGAGAATCTTACAACTGCATTATGTATGATTTCGTTACGCTCGATTGGTTTTAATAATCCTACGTATAATTTAGCAGACGATAAGATATATTACGTCGTTAGTTTTCGTTTTAATTAACCCTTTATCATTAATTAAAAATGTCAAGCGTTAACGACTCTCGGGAAGAATGCTTTTGAAAACATTGTAGGAAAGACGGAATATGCCGGAAACCTGCATTGTTCTTTGTTGTCAATATTTTTCACCATTCAAGAGACAAATGATACCGTGTTAAATTTCCGTCTGCGAACTGAAATGCTGTCAGGAAGAGTCTTAACTGAAACTTTGCGGTTTGGTTTAGAATTGAAAAAAAAAAAAAAAAAAAGTGTTGTGCACTTATAAAATCGGCTTAGTGAGAATGTAGGTAAATTCGACATCTTGTGAACACCATTTTTACCCATGTATCTGAAATGCTTAATTAACCCTTTGCTTGCTGTCAAAATTGAAAGCATTTGCGGACGACAAAATAAATGTGACTGAATTTTTTTTGACAGGATAGAAAAGATAGTGGAAAATGGAGGAAATGCTTGGTACCGGCATGTTCTCCTTTTCCCTCAGTGTATTCAAAAGTTCTCTTAGTAAGGGTCGTTAAAACTCGGAAACAAGCGGTAAAGGGTTCAGACCTTTCACATTTACAATTTCTTTAGTGTTCAAGTTTGATACGCATTTTGTTCTTTCTTCATTTAAGAGCCTTAATTCGATACAGGCTAGTTTTAACGCTACAAAAGCATGAAAATTTCACAATAGTAAAGGATGTGGGTGGGTCAAAGGCACTTGCGTGAGCAAGTGCCCCTATTTCGAATTTTTGAACGTGATAAACTGTAGGGACGTTCTAAGCGGTACTTGTAAGGTAATGTGTTAATTCTTAGCGCATTATTTGCAGTGGGAATCTTAGTCAGGAAAATAATACAATGTTTTATTAAAGGAATGCCACATAAAATATACCCGCCCTAACGGGGAAAAAACTGTAACTTAAAATCATGCAACTTTCTTCAAGTTCGATTTTCCTTTATCATTTATCTGAGCGCCTTGACCTATTGCTATAGAGGCTAATTCTAGATCAATAAAATGTACTCAACAATCACAGGTACACATGTACATGTAAACGTTTCACTCAATCAAAATAAAACATAATGTATCCTTAGGTCATCCACCAATCACTTTTACCTACGATAATTGTCATTTGACATAGAAAAAAAGTGTCGGGAAATTAATGAGTGTAGGTGAACTGTCTTCAAATTTATCGGGGAACTGTCTCGAAAACTCATACATCATCACGGTCCAGGAATTGTTTTGTAGGGGAACTGTCTTGTTTCCCTTGAATAGTTGAGTGAATTGATCTAGATCTATTCAATTTACAAGAGCAACTTATTATCAACACTGCAAAGTATCAAACATTTAAAACTTCTTAATGTTTTAAGTTATAGGATTATATTGCGTCACAAGGGCTGGTGTAAGAGAGAAGCATTACCATATATAGCAGAATAGTATAAATTGGTATTTCTGCTCTCGAAAAGCATTATAAGACAGACGATTACAGTTTGATATTCTCAGTACAGTAAAGCATTAATGTAAAATTGATTTTTTCAACTGTCTATACCTATCTGTGCACCCTGGTATTGAAAACTAGTAATATAGATCTACTAGCTAGCCCCTTTGACGAGCGTAATCAGAAGAGGGCAGTGTTCATCGAGAGAGGCTATTCCCCTGATTTTTACAGGGTGACAAAAGGGGGAGCTAAAAAGTTGACCCCCACATCCACTAATGCAAACCCTCCGGCAAGTCTATCGTTCCGCCGGATGCTTTCCATAAATTACATCTGAGGAAGCGAAAGTTTTGTCTCCTAATATATCGTGTTACAAATATATTTGGTACGAAACAAAGTTTCATTATGACCTTGACATCATTCTGTAAACTATCCAATCATTATCGGAGTAAGCCGAAGGTGTGTCGACGGTATAACAAATCTACTTTGCGGCAGCCACATCCATCTAGCAAAACTCATTACCAAAAACTTTGACTTTTGAATATATCAAGTTCTTTTTTTGTTTCTTAGAGAAAAATATTAAAAGATTGTCTTGAGGGAATTAGATTAAATATTTGTAGTAATTTTAGAACTTTTGTAACTAAATGTTTTAACGGGGCTGTAGGGATCCGTAAGTCAACAGTGTTGATGAGTTTGTTATAGTGTCACTAGTGAATACACCTGTATGACGAAATCCCTTCTCTATCTAATTCTCTCTCTCTCTCTCTCTCTCTCACTCTGTGTATCCTGTGCGAACTTTAGAAAAATGATTTGTCTTGTAACGTACAAACAATGGTTATAGCCTGTGGTTGACGAGTTGGGCCTTCTTCGAGCAGGTCACACCATTTCGCACAGGCTGTAGCCTACAGTGTAGGATGGTGCGGTAGTCATGGTCAAATTTTTTTGAGAAAAAAAAAAAAGCATTAACGAAGAATGTAAACAATAACAGAACATTTCTTAATCTGTAACTCATTTTCACAGGAATTATCGTTTCATGTCATCGAGGCGTTTGAAAATAAAACTTAAAAGCACCTTGACTTGCATCACTATTCTGTACCCAGAGCTCCAGATAGAGGGAGTGATTTTGATTTCAAAATTGAAAATATTAATTATTCTCCACTAAACCCAATGTTATGGATACTCATTAGAATCGTCTCATGGAGACAATTCTAATGAGTACCCACAACATGGGGCTTGGAAGAGAAATAATGGATTTAGAATACCATCACTCCTCCTTACCTGGAGCTCTGCTGTACCTATTTTGATGGTGCACGGAAATGCCGGGATAGCCTAAAAATGGACAGAGCAGATCCCAAAAAGCTAACCCATGCACTTTCAAAACATTGGAACAAATGGGAAAGGGCTGTTGTAGTTAATGTAGGCACACTCATGGCCGGCTAGCTCGGTAGAGCTGTGGTTCTAGTGTTTCATGACATGGTCAATAGGTGACCGCGGTTAGGCAGCACTGGCCATCCATGGGGACTGAAGGGGGAGTTGGGGACTCCCAGAAAATACAGAGGGAGAGAATCGTTGTCGCTGATGTTGGGTAGACCCATGACCAGTTGCCAGGCTAGCTCAATTGGTAGAGCTGCAGTACTAGTATCCTGGAGGGACCATTCCAGGTCATGCGATCGAGTCCCACGTCCGGCACACTTTTCTCTCCTGATTTACTTCAGGACCTTAAACTTAAGAACCATTCTGAAAATATCAGATATTGGAGTATGGACCAACCAGAACAGACCTTAAAAAGCAAACTAATGGACTTCCAAAACAAAAGAAAAACTGGGAATGGACCTAAAACTCATCAGAACCATCTTATTCCAGACATAGGAAATATCAAGATGTACATGAACCCTATTGAAAAGATCAGATATTCGTGAATGGAAAACCTGGAATGGACCTGAACAGACCATATAAAGTGAACCTATGGACTTTCAAAAAATGGGAAATTGGGGAACAGACATACACCTTATCAGAAACTTTAGATATAATGGTTCCTATGTCTGAATTTTAATATTTTTTGAAGGCAGGGCAATTGTTTTTTTGAAGTTAAAGTTGATCTAACTAGGTCCATTATGATAGGATATCTAAATTGAGGCCTGATAAATCACTGAAATACTAATGAAACATCAAAATACCCTTATAATTTTTTATTGAATTGAGAATGTGGCTTTTGACACCTTTGCTTATATTGATCAAGGGAGGTTAGATTAGTTTTAAAACCAAATGACATAATATCGACATGCCACAAAGTTCCGCCATGAAGTTTGTGCACTTCAATAGAGTCTACAGTACTTTTAAATGTTCCAACTAAATACCTGCTTGTTGTAGTAAATTTTGTATATTCAGTGAAATATACTTTGCCTCTGGACTCTTACTACAAAAGCTATTGAACAAGTTTAACCCTTTCCCAGATGATCCCGAGTTTTAATGACCCTGGGAAAGAAAGCTTTTGAAAACATTTTGGGAAAAGGAGAAAATGCTGGTAACCAGAATTTTCTCCTTTTCCCACAATGTTTTCTAGCCTATCAAAGACAACTTCCACCAATTTAAATTGTCGTCTGCAAAAGCTTTGAATTCGGACAAGTCTACATTTTAGTTGTGTGGTAAAGAGTTAATGTATCAGATCTAGATCCATTTGTTTGCAAGAAAAATATTTTCTTCCTTTTGAGTATTGGGTATGTAACAGTAAAACAGATTGTTTCAAATTAGAAAGCTGGCAGCTGTTTCGAATCTGGTTATCTGTCGTTCTTAGCTTTTTCCAAATTTTACACATCTGCACACAACAAATCAAATATTGATGTAGATAATGGAGGTTAATTTAAGTTGACTTTATAAAATTGAAAGTATGGTGGGAAAAGAAGAAAATTCAATAATCATGTATTTCGATGTGAAAGACCACAGATACGTGAGTAATACGGTGATTGTTTTCTTGGTAAAGCTGTGATTGATGTAGACATATAAACAATATTTTTCTTAATGTTAGTTAGTTAATTACGTTAGTTATAAATACATTAACTAGCATGGTTTTCTGTTTTAAAAAAAATCTTTCATACTTATATGAACGTCTATACTGGTAGTCTAAATTGAACAACATAAAAGATAAGGGTATTTTGGTATTTCTGTGGTATTTCATGATTCGTCTGAATGCTTAAAAACCCCCAGCTTCTGGAACATACCCTGATAAGACTTGTCTCATGATTGTGCGATCAGTCTCATCCAAACTTCTTACCAATCGCATGGTCTTACATCAAAACATACAACTCTGTGACCAATCATTGGTTTTATGGATGACGTCACCGGAATTGCTTCTACTCGTTATACAGTCACAGCGACTTTATTGTTATTGTACAGCAGTCACTTCCGTTGTTAACCCTTTCCCAAACGACAGATTTTGGACTGGTCCAAATTGAAAGAGTTTGCAGACGACAATTTTAAATTTGATGAAAATGGCAGAAAGTTATCAAAAAGGGTAGAAGACACTGTGGGAAGAGGAGAAATTGCTCGTTACAAGCAATTTCTCCATTTCCCACAGTGTTTTCAAAAGACTTGTACTGCAGACAGTGAAAACCAGGGCTTGTTTGGGAAAGGGTTAAACATCTGTATTAATTTTGTGAAAGCTTTGTGTTATCCATTGCGGCATAAACCTTTTTTGTGCGACTTTACAACCAAATTGTCACATTCAGTGGTATTCCAATGGTAAAAAGGTCTTTAATCTTAAACACATATTACTGCAATCAATCAATATCAGATTGCTCAATAGTGTGGTGAAATGTAATGCTAGAGTAAACATTGTATTTCTTCCAGTTATTAATTATGCATTACTTTATATTCTTAATGTATTCTGTGCATGTGTAATTTGGTAGACTTTGATAATGCGGTAATGAATTAGTTGACCCCTCTTCTCAGTTTCTGTTCATGATTAATTATTGCAGTGGAAGAAACAAGAAACAGGACAGGAAGCGGCATACTCATATTGGCAACCATGTCGGGCACATCAGACTTGACTACCAGTACAGGCATGCAGACTGTACCAGTTGGAGAAAACATAGCCAAGCAAAGACATCAGCTTGTTGATAGTGTGATTCATTTTGTCTGTGGAGCTATAGGTATGAAAACCTGAAACACTTTGACTGCTGGACAGAATGGATAATTTAACCTGTTACCAGACGACAAAATTCAAGACTGGTCGAAATTGAAAGCATTTTCAGACAACAAATCAAATGTGACCGAACTGATGAAATTTGACTTGAAAAGTGTAGAAAACAATGTAGGAAAAGGAAAAAATGCTGGTTACCAGCATTTTCTACTTTTTCCAGAATGTTTTCCAAAGCCTTCTACATCAGGGTCATTAAAACTCGGGACTGTGTGGTAAAGAGTTGAGACTTACCAGACCACAAAATTATAGACCGGTCCGAACTGAATTCACTTGTAGAGGACAAATTAAACAGGACTTAAATTTTGGGCGTTGTCTGTGAAAGGTAGAAAACAATGTGTGAAAAGGAGAAAATGCTTGCTACCAGCATTTTCTCTTTTTCCCACAATGTTTTGAAAAGTCTTCTCAGTTAGGGTTAATAAAACCCTGGATTGTGTGGTAAAGGCTGTTAAAACATAGGATTATTTAGTTAACCCTTTCCCAAACGACTAATTTTGGACTGGTCCAAATTGAAAGAGTTTGCAGACAACAATTTTAAATTTGATGAAAATGGTAGAAAGGTCTCAAAAAGGGTAGAAAACACTGTGGGAAAAGGAGAAATTGCTGGTTACGAGCAATTTATCCTTTTCCCACAGTGTTTTCAATAGACTTGTACTGCAGACACGTGAAAACCAGGGCTTGTTTGGGAAAGGGTTAAATGTGAAAGGATAGCATAGGGGGTCCTGCATGGCTCAGTGGCAAGGTGTAGGACTCATTATTTCGAGCTCCTGGGTAACCCAGGTAATATGTATATGTATACCGGTTTGTAAAGTAGTCATCTTTAACCCATCGCGGTGCAATCTAATGTTCTGAAAAACAAAAACTTATTTAAGATTACACAAAGTACAAATACGAAAAGGAAATAGGAGGAAAATGAAACAAACAAAAAAAAAAAAAAAAAAAAGGGTTGAGCAATGCTCTGGCAAAAGGGGGCTTAATGCACCGTACCAATCGAGCCATCACATAATTATGCTTCCGTAATATCCACCTTTTTTAAGAGCCGACTGAATCATGAGGTAGACTGGTCCTTGGGCATACAGAATGTAGACCCAACAGCAAAAAGTTTTGGCCCAGGTCAGCCCGCGGGGAATGCGCAGGCTGACCTGGGTCGATACTTTTTGCAGATGTATTTTTTTTAAGCCCCCAAAGCATTGTTCAACTGTATTGAAGATATTGTAGGAAAAGGTATTTCTTTTTGTGAGCTAGGTTTACTGTCTAGAAATATCTTATAAAGCTTCCAGCTGTAGGATATAAAATGTAGTATACTTACGGTATGACGCTAAAATGAGTCATGCTCTGTGAAAAGGGAGCTTAATGCATCTGCCAAATATATCAATCCAGGTCAGTCTGCGCAGGCTGACTTCAGTCGAAACTTTTTGCCTATGGTCAATTTTCTGAATGTCAAAGGACCAGTGTACCTCATACTTCAGCCTGTTGTTATATGAATTAGATTTGATGGATCCATAATTATAGCTTCATGCATCTGCCATATATATCAATCCAGGTCAGTCTGCGCAGGCTGACTTCGGTCGAAACTTTTTGCCTCTGGTCGATTTTCTGAATGTCAAAGGACCAGTGTACCTCATACATCAGCCTGTTGTTATACAAATTAGATTTGATGGATCCATAATTATAGCTTCATGCATCTGCCAAATATATCAACCCAGGTCAGTCTGCGCAGGTTGACTTCAGTCGAAACTTTTTGCCTCTGGTCAATTTTCTGAATGTCAAAGGACCAGTGTACCTCATACTTCAGCCTGTTGTTATACAAATTAGATTTGATGGATCCATAATTATAGCATGTTACGTCACGACTTGCCTGGTATCATGCATCACAGAGATGTATTCAACTCTTTACCACACAATCCCGACTTTTTACGACCCTGAGAAAGAAAGCTTTTGAAAACATTGTGGGAAAAGGAGAAAATGCTGGTAACCAGCATTTTCTCCTTTTCCCACATTGTTTTCTGCCCATCCCAAAAACAAACTTCAATTTTTTAGTCACATTTAATTTGTCGTCTGCAAATGTTTCAATTTGGACTGGTCTAAAATTTTGTTGTTTGGTAAAGAGTTAATCCCCTTTTTACCAGAGCATAGTTCATATAATTTTGATCGGATGTGAAATATAAAGAATATTCTGGTTTTCATTCAGGTGGATGCACATCAGTGTATGTTGGACAGCCATTAGATACAGTGAAAGTGAAAATGCAGACCTTTCCAACATGGTACAAAAATGCCATGGATTGTTTTATAAAGACGTATAAACAGGACGGTATATACAGAGGACTTTACGCTGGAACCGTGCCGGCTTTAGTGGCAAATGCTATCGAAAACTCCATACTGTTTATGTGTTACAGACTAAGCCAAAAAACTATGGCTAGGATAGTGAACAAAGATATTTCAAACTTGAGTAACTTGGAGCATGCAGTGTGTGGTGCAACAGCAGCTGTCTGCCCGTCATTTGCGTTGTGTCCAACGGAACTTGTGAAGTGTCGATTACAGGCCATGAGAGAAATGGCCTCACAAGGGAAGCTGGATGGTGGAATGGAGAGGATGAAAATGTAATGTTTCTGTTTGTTCAAATAACTTAAGGTTATTTAGCCCTTTACCACACCATCACAAATTTTAACAGCTCTCAGAGCTCCAGACAGAGGGAATGATTTTGATTTCAAACTTGAAAATATTAATTATTCTCCACTAAACCCTATGTTATGGGTACTCATTAGAATCGTCTCATTGAGACAGTTCTAATGAGTACCCACAACATAGGGTTTGGAAAAGAAATAATAGATTTAGAATACCATCACTCCCTCTTATCTGAAGCTCTGAACCCTGACAAGGAGAGTTTTTGAAAACATTTTTTTCCCCAACAAAGACAAATTTCATCATTTGAGTCAGTTTAAGTTTGTCGTCTGCAAATGCTGTCAATTTGGACAAACCTAAAACTATGTCATTTGGTAAAAGTTAACACTTATTCTAATTGCAGTTCTTATATAGGTTCTGTTAAATAAGTACACAATTTTTGCATATGGTAATGAGTTAATTCTTTACCACACAATCCCGACTTTTAACAACCCTGTGAAAGAGGCCTCTTGAAAACCTTGTGGGAAAAGGAGAAAATGCTGGTTACCAGCATTTTCTCCTTTTACCACAGTGTTTTCTACCCTTCCCACAACAAATTTCAATTTTTCAATCACAGTTATTTTATTATCAGCAAATGCTTTCAATTTGGACTTAAATTTTGTTGTTTGGTAAATGGTTAAGTGCAGAAAAGGAGTGTAATATTTGGTCCTTATTTTTTATGTAGCCTGTTGACGTCCCTCTTTACCAAACAACAAAATATTTGACAGGTCCAAATTTAAAGCATTTGCCAACAACAAATTAAAGGTGATCCAAATGACAAAATTTGACCGTCATAGGGCAGGAAACATTGTTCTTTCAACTTTAGAAAGCAAAAAAACTCTTTTTACAAAAGACATTTTTTGGTAAACCTCACAGATTTGATGACCAGTTTGTTTTAGGAACTTATTATATGTATATTATTAGTCTTATTATACCCAGCAAGTCAACACATACCAGTAATTGTCTGTAAGATCAATTTTGTTTAACAACTAAATGATTTGGAAGACACTTGTTTGGGCACACAGAAAATTTTACATGTAGCAGAAAGCTTCAATCCATGTCGGCCTATGCAGGCTGACATGGGTCAAAACTTTTTGCAGATGCATTAAACCCTCATTTCACAGAGCATGGGCCATACATTTTTTTCCAGAGGTCCATTTGGTTTAGCCAAAGAAATTGTACAACTAGAAGGTATACGGGGCCTCTATAAAGGTTTGACAGCCACTCTGATGCGGGAGGTACCGGGTTACTTTCTATACTTTGGAGGATATGAACTCTGCAGAACACTTTTTACCCCTCCTGGTAAAACAAAAGATGACTTAGGTAAATCTTAATCTTTTTTAGTTGACTTGCTTTGTTATAGTCCCTGTATAAGACAACAAAATTTCAGACTTGTCTGTATTTGAAGCGTTTGCAGACAACAAGCTCAGTGTGGTTCAATTGATGTGATTTGTCTTTGTTAGGGTAGGAAACATTGTAGAAAAAGGATAAAATGCTGGTTTGCACCATTTTCTTCTTTTACCATGCTCTTTGAAAAGTATCGACCCACGTCAGCCTGCGCAGTCCGTGCAGTCTGACTGGGGCCAAAACTTTTAGCTATGGGTCAATTTTCTGCGTATCAAAGGACCAATCTACCTCATGATTTACTGCAGTTGGTTTTTAGAAAAAATGGACTTTATGGATCCATGATCATCTGATGACTTGCTTGGTATCATGTGTCACAGAGATGCATTTAGCCCCCTTTTGCCAGAGCACAGCTTATTTGTTTTCCTTGATGATTTGAAGTTTCATTTGAAACATTTTTGAAGTAAGTGAAAGGTCAAGGTCACAACTGACTATTGAGCAAAAGGGCTTCTCCAGACCCTGTTTCTTTGAATTGGAAGCCTCAGATTCTCATAATTTCCCCCAAACTTAAAATGCTTGCCTTTTTTTTTTTATCATTTAACACTTTACCAAACAACAAAATTTTAGACTCGTCCAAATTGAAAGTGTTTGTAGATGAAAAATATAACTGTGGCTCAAAAATTGAAATTTGTTTTGGGAAGGGTAGAAAACATGGGAAAAAGAGAAAATGCTGGCTACCAGCATTTTCTCCTTTTCTCACAATGTTCTCCAAAGGGTTCTTTCTCAGGGTCGTGAAAACCTGGGATTGTTTGGTAAAGAGTTAAAAGGGGTATTGTGTTGGGTTAGGGGAATACCAAATGACCCTTGAATGAGAAACCAGCATTTTTGTGTTTTCCTAGAATGTTTTCTGCCCTATCAGAAAACTGCAGCTCATTCCTACAAATTTTAAATTTTTCATCTGCAGTTTATTTCAATTTGAAAGACTCAACAATTTGTTGTTAAGGAAAGTGTTAAGGATTTAGTTTGTTTGTTTGTATGGTTATAGGCATTGTTTTCAACATTATTTCAGTTATATCCAGGTATTGCAGCCACTGTTCAGTGCAATTCAAAATAAAGCAACTGAGGCAGAAAGCCTTTGAAAATATTGTAAGAGAAAGAAAAATTGCTAATTCTCTATTTCCCTCTGTGTTCTCTGCCCTTCCAAAGACAAATCCCATCATTTCAGCCATTTTTAATTCGTCATCTGGAATTTATGCTTTCAATGTTAAAAGGTCTGACATTTTGTTATCTTGTAAAGAACTTTACCACACGACAAAAATGTAGACTTGTCCAAATTCAAAGCATTTGCAGACGACAATTCAAATGTGACTCAGATGATGAAATTTGTCTTTGATAGGTTAGAAAACATTGTGGGAAAGGAGAAAATGCTGGTTACTAGCATTTTCTCCTTTGCCTACAATGTTTTCAAAAGGCTTCTTCCTCAGGGTTGTTAAAACTGGGGATCATGACCCATGTACCTATCCATGAATTCATAGGGTTTTTTTTAACACGGTATTTTTCCCGAGCCATTTGCTACTTTCCCATTGGTTCATTGTCACAACAATGGTCAGCAGTTTCAAATGGCTTCTTTGTCAGGGTCATTAAAACACAGGTGACTCAAATGATGAAATTTGTCTTTGATAGGTTAGAAAACATTGTGGGAAAGGAGAAAATGCTGGTTAATGCATTTTCTCCTTTGCCTACAATGTTTTCAAAAGGCTTCTTCCTCAGGGTTGTTAAAACTGGGGATTGTGACCCATGTACCTATCCATGAATTCATAGGGGTTTTTTTACACGGTATTTTTCCCAAGCCATTTGCTACTTTCCCATTGGTTCATTGTCACAACAATGGTCAGCAGTGGGAGTGGAATGAGGCCAGAGCTCCAGTTAGAGGGAGTGATTTTGATTTTAAAAATTAAAAATATTAATCACTCTCCACTAAACCCTATGTTATGGGTAGTCATTAGAATCGTCTCATCAAGACGATTCTAATGAGCACCCACAACATAGGGTTTGGAAGAGAAATGATGGATTTAGAATACCATCACTCCCTTTTATCTGGAGGTCTGAATGAACCCTGTTGCAATGACTAACAGTGACTTAATTCTCAGAAAGAAATGGAGGAACTTGAGCGAGTGACCTCTTGTTTCATGCCCTGTATATTACCAGCTGAGCTACCGTTCTCAGCTAAGAGTTTGATACTCAAAACTTGTGAAAAACATTGTGGTAGAAGGAGACTGCTAGGATGTTTTTAAACATGATCTAGTGCAAAAAGAAAGGAGAAACAATTTTGAGTTTTAACAACCCATTTAACTGTTTACCACACAATTCCGACTTTTAACGACCCTGAGAAAGAAGCCTTTTGAAAACAGTGTGGGAAAAGGAGAAGATGCTGGTAACCAGCATTTTCTCCATTTCCAACAATGTTATCTACCCCACCCAAAACAAATTTCAATTTTTGAGTCACATTTATATAGTCATCTGCAAATGCTTTCAATTTGGACAAGTCTAAAATTTTGTTGTTTTGTAAAGAGTTAAAAGGAAACTGGGAATAAGAGTAAAAAAGCTCATAACCAGCATTTTCTCATTTTCCAACGAAGTTTTCTACCGATTCAAAGACGAATCTTATCACCTGAGCTATATCTAATTTGCTGTTTGCAAATGCTTTCAAAATGGACAAGTCAAAATTTTTGCCAGCTGGTCTAGAGTTGGCTTGTCATCTGCAAATACCTTGAACATGGACAAGGCTTTCATGTTGTCTGCTAATGAAGTAAAAGAAATGATTTTATTTTCCAGGACCCATCAAAACACTAATTTCAGGAGGTATAGGGGGTGTGTCACTGTGGGTTGGTATTTTTCCGGCAGATGTTGTTAAATCTCGTATACAAATAGCAAGTACAGCCGGTCTACCTGAGCCATCTTTCAGAACTGTGTTTATGAAAGTGTTAAATGAAGAAGGTAAATCATTCTTAACCCTTTACTGCACAATGACGCCTTTTGACGCCCCAGGGAAAGAAGCCTTTTGAAAACATTGTGGGAAAAGGAGAAAATGCTGGTAACCAGCATTTTCTCCTTTTCCCACAATGTTTTCTACGCTATCAAAGAAAAGTTGCACCAATTGAGCCACATTGAAATTGTCGTCTGCAAATGCTTTCAATTTGAACAAGGGTAAAATTTTGTCGTCTGGTAAAGGGTTAACCCTTTACCACACCATTCCCAGGACCTTGAGGAAGAAGGCTTTTGAAAACATTGTTGGAAAAGGGAGAAAATGCTGGTAACTACATGTAGTATTTTCTCCTTTTCCCACAATGTTTTCTACCCTTTCAGAGACAAATTTCATCACTTGAGCCATATTTAACTCATTACCAAACAACATATTTTTAGACTAGTCCAAATTGAAAGCGTTTGCAGACGGCAAAATAAATGTAACTTAAAAATTGATATTTGTTTTTGGCAGGATAGAAAACATTTGAAAACATGCTGGTTACCAGCATTTTCTCCTTTTCCCACAATGCTTTCAAAAGGAGTCTTTCTCAGGGTCGTTAAAAGTGGGGATTGTGTGGTAAAGCGTTAAATTGTTGTCTGCAAATGCTTTCAATTTGGTCTGGTCCAAAATTTTGTTGTTTGGTACAGGGTTACTGTAGAGTATCCAACAACCCAATGGGCATTTCCATTCTAGAAATAAGACCCCAATAAGACCAATTCAAAGGTTGCCCTTGTCCAGAATATCTCTTCAAAGCTGACAGTGTAGATCAAAGATCAGACTGCATATTTTATGCAGTCTGATTTTGGTGGACACTGGTCACAAAGGCAACTTGACATGTAAAAGGTACTTAAAGGGTTAACTGGTTGCGTGCTGATGATAGTTCCAGACTGCTTTTGCAGAGTATGGTAGATCAAGATCAGGCTGCACAGAAACTGCAGTCTTATCTTCTTCCTACACAACTCAGTACTTTATGAAATGTTGTGGCCAATATCATGCTGAAAAAAGAAATTTGTAATACTGTGGTCTTTGGTTGCTGCTCCTTAAACCGTTACACAATCCAGTGTTTTATTGACCCTGACAAAGAAGCCATATGATAACAATGTGGGAAAAGGAGATAATGCTGTAACCAGCATTTTCTACCTTTCCCAGAATATTTTCTGCCCTCTGAAAGGCAGTTGCCATCACTTGGACTACCTTGTCATGCGCAAATTCTTTTTAAATGGATGAACCTAAACTTTGGTCATCTGGTAGACTTAATCTCTATTATGCCAAATATGCCTGCATTAACTTACAGGTTAGCCCAGCTGGGTAGCTCAGTTGGTAGTGTATCTAACTCATGATCTGGAGGTTGAGGGTTTGATACTTGGTTGCGGTGAACTTTCGTTCTGGCAACTTTTTCCTCTTACCTCTGATACATGTGAGAAAAGTAGTCAGTTGCTTTGGAAAGTAAGTTGTGTCAGTATTGGTATGAGAAAGCCAGCAAACATATGGGTGCATCACTGACCACCATGATAGACCTGAGCTGTTCCAATACATACAAGCTTACAGGCCAGATTGAGATCAGACAGCATTGAAGGACTTTGACTGTATGCCAAAGCCTTTTTATCAAGGTTAGTTTTGTCACATTTAACTGTTGTGATTTCTATTTTCAGGGGTTCGGGCTCTGTACAAAGGGTTGGGCCCTACAGTCGCAAGAACTTTCCCAGCAACAGGTGCCCTGTTTTTAGCCTACGAGACTTCAGAGAAGGCTTTTGGATACTGGGCTGATAGGATATTAGATTATTAAACCTGAACCTTCACCAGATAATCCCATGCTGTAATGACCTTGAAGAGAAAAAGCATTTGAAAACATTGTGGGCAAAGGAGAAAATGCCGCTGACCACAATGTTTTCTTCCCTTTTTGAGAGAGATCTCATAATTTGAGCTACATTTGTCATCTGTAAATGCTTTCAATTTGGACCAGTCTGAAATTCTGTTTTTATGTAAAGAGTTAAGTAATTTTTGAGAGGCTCATCATTGCTCACGGTATTTAGACAACCTTTGTGATTTGTTCCCCTTTTGGGCTATCACACTTAACTCTTTACCAAATGACAGAATTTTGGACTTGTCCAAACACAAAGCATTTGAATAAGACAGCTTAAATGTAGCTCAAATGATGGAGTGTGTTTTTTGACAGGGTAGACAGTATAGTTGGAAAAGGAGAAAATGTTGGTGACCAGCATTTTCTCCTTTTCCCACTTTGTTTTCAAAACCTTCTTTGTTAGAGTCGTTAAAACTTGGGATTGTGTGGTAAAGAGTTAAGGAAAGGTGTCTTTATACTTGGCTTACAGGATTATTGATCAATTTTCTTAGGCCGGCCTTGCTGACAGTATTAAGACAATCTCTGTGATTAGTGATAACTTTTGCTTTCAACATATCAGAAACCATTTAACTCTTTACCAAATCACAAAATTTTAGACGGGTCCACATTGAAAGCATTTGCAGATGACAAAATAAATGTGACTCAAAAATTGAAATTTATTTTGGGAAGGGTAGAAAACATTGTGGGAAAAGGAGAAAATGCTGGTTACCAGCATTTTGTCCTTTTCCCATAATGTTTTCAAAAGTTTTTTCAGGGTCGTTAAAAGTCGGGATTGTGAGGTAAAGGGTTAACACACTACATCCTGCTTATAGAGAAACTGTACATATGGAAAATTATCTCTTCTTGCCAAAATATTTAACATTGTATTTATGTATTAACTCTTTACCAAATGACAAAGTTTTAGACTGGTCCACATTGAAAGCAATGCATTGCAGACGACAAATTAAATTTGACCCAAAAATTGAAATTTGTTTTGGGAAAGGTAGAAAACAATGTGGGAAAAGGAGAAAATGCTGGTTACCAGCATTTTCTCCTTTTCCCACAATGTTTTCAAAAGGCTTCTTTTTCAGGGTCGTTAAAAGTCGGGATTGTGTGGTAAAGAGTTAACTCTTTGCCACACAGTTTGGAGTTTTAACAAAGCTGACGAAGGAGGCTTTTGTAAACATTGGTGGAAAAGGAGAAAATGCTGGTTTGTATTGGAGCTTAATGCCAATTTCACAGCTTAGGTCAAAATCATGGCAGTCAGTGCATCCAGGCATGTATTTCCTGGCTCTCTCACACCAGCACTCACACAACTTTCTTTCCAAGCCACTGACTACTTTTCTCATATGCATCAGAGGTGAGAGGCAAAAAATCACCAGAAACAGAGTTTGCCTCAACCATGTATTGAACCCACAACCACCAGGTCAAGAGTCAGATACACTAACCACTGAGCTACCCTGCCAGGCAGAAAACCAGTATTTTCTCCTTTTCTCACAATGTTTTGTATCCTTTCTGAGACAAAATTCATGTTTTAAAAGTAACATTAAATTTGTTGTCTGCAAATGCTTTCAATTTGGACAAGGCCTGAAATTTTGTCTGGTGGTAAATAGTTGAATATCATGTTGGTTATCATAATTAGCAAGAGAAGTCAGCTTTCAAAGTTGTCTGCTGCCAGTTTGTTTCAAGGGATACATAGTTATTAGTTATTCCATTACTGCACAATGACAAGTTTTTATGCCTCTGGGAAATTAGACTTTTGAAAACAACATGGGAAAAGGAGAAAATGCTGGTAACCAGCATTTTCTCCTTTTCCCATGATGTTTTCTAACCTTTAAGAAAGAAATTCTATCATTTGAGCCACATTTTTTTTCTCATCTGCAAATGTTTTGGATTTTGGCCAGTCGAAAATTTTGTCGTCTGGTGAAGAGTTAACTTAAAAAGTTAAAGATTAAGCCAGTGATGAGGGAATATATTCTGATAGAGAGCTACAGTAAACTGCCTTAACAGCTTTGAAATTGAAATTTATGGAATACAAATTTATTGCCAATTCACTCAGTATTATAAAGTTTTGAAATGGTAATTTTTATAAAGGGAGGATATGTAGCATTTTATATACTCACAGTGATAAAAACTTTGAAATAGGAATGTTATACTGTGAGATTATAAAATGTCATATTTATGCCCCCCTTCGAAGAAGCGGGGGTATGTTGCTTTGCACTTGTCGGTCGGTCGGTCGGTCGGTCGGTCCGTAGACCACATTTTTGTCCGGAGCATAACTCAAAAAGTATTTCAGGTATCATCTTGAAACTACATAGGTGGATAGATCTCATTAAGGAGAAGTGCAGTGCACAAGAATCATAACTCTGCCCATCATATTTATGGAGTTATTGCCCTTTGTTGATTTTCATACTTAATTTTTGTCCAGAGCATAACTCAAAAAGTATTTCAGATATCACCTTGAAACCTCATAGGTGGATTAATCTTATTAAGGAGAAGTGCAGTGCACAAGAACCATAACTCTGCCCATCATATTTATGGAGTTATTGCCCTTTGTTGATTTTCATACTTAATTTTTGTCCGGAAAAGTATTTCAGATATCACCTTGAAACCTCATAGGTGGATTAATCTTATTAAGGAGAAGTGCAGTGCACAAGAACCATAACTCTGCCCATCATATTTTTGGAGTTGTTGACCTTTGTTGATTTTCATACTTAATTTTTGTCCGGAGCATAACTCAAAAGGTTTTTCAGATATCATCTTGAAACTTTACATGTGGATAGATCTTATTCAGGAGAAGTGCATTGCACAAGAACCATAACTCTGCCCATTATATTTTTGCAGTTATTGCCCTTTGTTGATTTTCGTACTTAATTTTTTTCCGGAGCATAACTCAAAAAGTATGTGAGGTAAAATCATGAAACCTTATAAGTTGATAGTTCACATAAATGGGAAGTGCAGTGCCCAAGAATTGTTAATTTATCATTAATAATTTTTGAGTAATTACCCTTTGTTCGTTTTTACACTTTGAACTTAACAGTTTATAATCACATGTTATATGTAGAATTGGATGCCATTAGGGGGGCATACATGTTTTACAAACATCTCTTGTTACTAACAGTGTTGCAAAGCTTTGGAATGGGAATTTGTAAAAGTGAGAATATGTAGTGTTGTATATATACTCACAGTATAATATAGCTTTGTAATGGAAAATTTATATTGTAAGGATTCATAGCATTGAATGTACTCACAGAAAAATAAAGCTTTAAAATGGGAATTTACACAGTGAGAATATCTAGCATTGTATATACGGTACTTACGGTGTTTATACAGTAAGAATTTATATACTCACAGTGTTAAAAAGTATTGATATGGGCATTTTTGCAGTGAGAATACAGAGCTCCAGATAGAGGGAGTGATTTTGATTATAGACTTGAAAATATTAATTATTCTCAACTAAACCCTATGTTATGGGTACTCATTAGAATCGTCTCATTGAGACGATTCTAATGAGTACCCACAACATCGGGTTTGGAAGAGAAATAATGGATTTAGAATACCATCTCTCTCTCTTGTCTGGAGCTCTGAGAATATATAGAAGTTGTATATATTCACAGCATAAAAAAAGCTTTGAAATGGGAATTTATACAGTGAGAATATATAAATCATGTATACTCATAGCGTTAAAAAGTTTTGATATGTGTATTTATGCAGTGAGAATATATAGAAGTTGTATAGTCAAAGCATAGAAGAGCTTTGAAATGGGAAATCTATACAGATGATACCTAGCATTTTATATATACATAGTAAAATTAGTGTTGCACTCCCTGTGTTTTTTACCGGGTTTGATTTTCTGACGTGAATGAGATAAAATTGGGTTTAAATTAGAATTCGGCTGCTGCATACACCAACAGACTCGTCTTTTGCCCATAAAATGAACTGAACTGAGGTATCCCTTGACCTCATGGTAAGTGGGAATCTTTTGCCTAGATGTTGCTTTCAAATTTAAGAAAAACGAGAAGCGTTTAAGTTTGGTTAAAACAGGGAATTTGATGTCGAAACAAAACTTACAACAGGTTGAAAGTGACCTGCAGAGAATGGACACACAAAATTAGGCAATATTGTGTACTTCCGCCGGGGGCATGCTAAACAGCTTGCAGTCTTTGTCTCGCACCTCTCACGAGAGGTTGAAACACCTCGATCAGTAGCTGCTGCCATGAGGTTAAGGGATACCTCAGTTCATTCCATTTCAGAGACAACAGACTTGTTTGTTCTTGTATACAGCAGCCAGATTCTAATTTCCAACCCATTTCATATCATTCATGCCAGAAAATTAAACACGTTAAAAACACGGGGTGCAACACTAATTTTACTATGTATACTTCCAATGTGAAAAAAAAAAAACACTTCAAAATAGGGATTTGTATTGTCAGAATACACAGCATTGACTTCAGCTTAACCCATTACCACACAGTCCTGAGTTTTAAAGACCATGGCAAAGAAGGCTTTTGAAAACATTTGTGGGAAAAGGAGAAAATGCTGGTTAGCAGCATTTTCTCCTTTTCCCACAATGTTTTCTGCGCTCTTAAAAAGGAATTTCAAATTTGAATCACATTGATTTTGTTGTCTGCAAATGCGTTCAGTATGGTCAAACCCAAAATTTTATCGTTTGGTAAAGGGTTAAGACAATAAAGATAATATGAAAGTATTATGGCACTGAATCTTACTAAACTTGGGCATTCACCACCATTCTTTTTTACCTTGTTTTATTTGTGCCCTAGGTTTGAAATTTAATTCTGTGCCAGATGACTAAATTTTGCCCTGTTGAAATTGAAAGCATTTGTAGACTATACATCAAAAGTGACTCAGAAATTGAAATTAGTCTTTAGAAGGGTTGAAAACATTGTTGGATAAGGAGAAAATGCTGGTTACAGCATTTTCTCCTTATCCAACAATGTTTTCAAATGTGTTCTACTTCAGGACAGTTAAAACAAGGTAAAGTTGGTTAAAGGGTTTATTTTTCAACAAGGCAAAATTTTTTCATAGGTGGAAGGTAAAGACAGCTCAAGAATAGTTATTAAATTTTCTGTAACTCTTTACCAAATGACACAACTTGTCCAAATTGAAGCATTTTAAGATGACAAATTAAATTTGGCTCAAAAGATGGAATATTGTCTTTGATAGGGTAGAAAACATTGCGGGAAAAGAAGAAAATGCTGGTAACAAAGACCTCTTTTTCAGGGTCGTAAAAACTCAGGATTGTGTGGTAAAGGGTTAAAAGTGCTTTTATAATTTCTGTCTTGCAGCTGAAAGCATTGGCAGACGACTAAATAAATGTGACTCAAATACTGAAATTTGACTTTTTGAAGGGTAGAAAACATTATGGGAAAAGAAGGAAATGCTGGTTGCCAGCATTTTCTCCCTTAACCCTTTCCCATACGAGAAAATTTGGACTGGTCCAGATTGAAAGAGTTTGCAGACGACAATATAAAATTTGATGAAAATGGTAGAAAGGTCTCAAAAAGGGTAGAAAACACTGTGGGAAAAGGAGAAATTGCTCGTTACGAGCAATTTCTCCTTTTCCCACAGTGTTTTCAAAAGACTTGTGCTGCAGACATGTGAAAACCAGGGCTTGTTTGGGAAAGGGTTAACACAAAGTTTTCAAGTCATCTTCTTTACCAATGTTAAAACTCTGTCTGTTTCTGAAGGGTAATTGTTTGTTAAGTGGTTCAGTGCTGCAGCTTTTTTCCGCGGACGTAATGGGTAAGGTATGACTATTGTTGCTAGGGCAAGTGTGATCAAAACAAAGTCAAGAGGTGCCAATAGAGATCAAAAACTGTGTGTAGTATCTAGTCAAAGGCATGAATCAGAAAATTTTTCTCCCTGCAATGGAGTGTGTATGTTTGCGGGGATGGGGAAGCGGGGTGTTTATACTAGAATCAGTTCTTTGTCCGTAGACATAATTTTATTGTGTCTTTTCATCCTTCTGTTTGAAAACTATAGAAGGAAACAGTATGAAATAAATCGCTTTATTGTACAATAATTGGACTTTTGCCTTTTAATTATTGCTCTATTGTACAATAATTGGGCTTTTGCCTTTTAATTTCAAGAGTTTTGAAACATAAGAGCTTTGACTTATAAAACATTATGGTGGAGTATTACACATTTAAAAATGTTGTAGAGGAACAAAGAGTTTTAAATCTCTTGGAAAAGGCAAAAGCTAAAATATTGAACAGTAGAGTGATTTATTTCATAGTGTTTTACTCATTTCCTGTGCCTGGCCGGGTAGCTCAGTGGCTAGCTTATCTGACTTCTGACCAGGTGGTTGCAGGTTCGATACCCGGTTGTGGCAAACTGTCTTTCAGGCGATTTTTTGTCTGTCACCTCTGATTCATGTGGGAATAGTAGTCAGTGACTTGGAAAGAAAATTGTGTCAGTAATGGTCTGAGAAAGCCAGGAAACACATGCGTAGGTTCACTGGCCGCTGTGATATGACCCAAGCTGTTAAAATGGCATTAAACTCCAATATGAACAAACAAATCATTCCCTTAGGAATTGATAGCCATCGTGTAGAAGGAAATTACCTAGATATGCCAAAATTCAGTCGTAAGCCTTGCTACTACATGTACTTGTGCACCTACAATTTTCACTATGACTATAGCACACCTGCAAATTTCATCAGACTATATCACTACCGGGCATCTATGTACTTTGGACAGTTTTAGTTTTTAGAATATTTTGTTTTACCCAGTCAAAAAATAAAACTGCCTCGTGATTTATCTGTATCAACATTTACTTGGCTAGTTAAGTTTTTTTTCCCCCAGATATTTTTATGACTTTTTTATTGAATGATATTTAAACCTTTGCAAATGTTCTATTTTTGTCTTCTTTAGTGATTCGTTTTTGTTACGTCAAAGTGTTTGCTTTTGTTTTTTGATCTAGAATAAACTCTTTACCATACGACAGAATTTTAGACTTGAGAGCATTTGCAGACTACAAACTAAATGTCAGAAAATGAACTTTGTCTTTCAAAGGATAGAAAACATTGTGGAAAGCGGGAAAAGCTTGTTATCAAATTTTCCGACGTTGTTTTCAGGAGAATTCTTCCTCAGGGTCTTTAAAACTTGGGATTGTATCATAAAGGGTGTAATTGGTGTAGATTAAGTAGATGTCAAATTTAACCCTTTACCGCACAATCCTGAGTTTTAATGACCCTGAGGAAAAAGCCTTTTGAAAACATAGTGGGAAAAGGAGAAAATGCTGGTAACCAGCATTTTCTCCTTTTCCCACAATGTTTTCTATCCTATTATAGACAAATTCCATCATTTAGGTCATATTTATATTGTCATCTGCAAATACTTTCAATTTGTACCAGTGTAAACTTTTTTCATTTGTTAATGAGTTAACCCTTTACCACACAAGCCCGACTTTTAACGACCCTGAGAAAGAAGCCTATGGAAATCATTGTGGGAAAAGGAGAAAATGCTGGTAACCAGCATTTTCCCCCTTTCCCACAATGTTTTCTACCCTATCAAATACAGATATCATTATTTGAGCTACATTTAATTTGTCGTCTGCAAATGTTTTCAATTTGGTCGAGTCCAAAATTTTGTCGTTTGGTAAAGAGTTAATATATAAAACTCTCTACCAAACAATCTTGTGGTTTTTAGTGACACTGAGAAAGGGGACATTGGAAAACATTGTGGGAAATGGGTGTCTAGCATATATATTCCTTTATCCCTTTACCAAACAACAAATTTTATAATGGTCCAAATTCAAAGAGTTTGCAGACGACAATTTTAAATTTGATGAAAATGACAGAAAGTTCTCCAAAAGGGTAGAAAACACTGTGGGAAAAGGAGAAATTGCTCGTTATGAGCAATTTCTCCTTTTCCCGCAGTGTTTTCAAAAGACTTGTACTGCAGACACATGAAAACCAGGGCTTGTTTGGGAAAGGGTTATATGTAAAAACCTTCCTTATGTATTCTGTACACTTATTCATTCTTTATTTCCATGCACAAAACATGTGCGCAAACCTGTCACGATAGTTAGGGTGGGCCAGTGTTTCCAACTTTAATTTTTTCAAAGTTTCATGTAAAAGTTTGGCTTTTTGAGCTGGAATGCTATCTTGGTTTTAAAGTGATGCCTCCCAGTAGAAGGTCTGGCTGCTCTTTAGCTGAGCTTTTTGTAATTGCCATAGCCCAGGCATTGTCATTGTTGTTGTTCTTGTCGTCATGCGAAAGCGTTGACATTTCATAATATCTCTGTAATTACTGAAGATATTTGCTTCAAACTTGGACAAGTTGTTTATTATCAAAAGAGAAACTTACACAACAATGGCAGATAAACATCAAAGTGTTTTTGACACAGTTATGCCCCATTTTCAACTTAGAATTTTCACTGAAAATCAGGAAACCGCAGCCAAGAGCTCACACCTGCATGCGATGCTCTTGTTTTGTTAGACCTTTATTGAATAAGCCATGCTCTGGCAAAATGGGGCTTAATGTTTCTCTGTAATGCATGAATGCATGATACCAAATGACAAGGTGGTCCAATTTCTTTCTGATCACCCCTTGTTAATCTTAATGTTCCTATTCAGATACACCGGTGCTGTCCTGAGATTCAATCCTAAAGCTCGGACAATATGCATCAATAACTCACAGACTCAGGATTTGTAACTGGTCATGATTGAGTGGTTATTTTTTCTTGATCAAAGTGATATTAGATCGTTTATCATGATTGTGATATTCATCTTTTATTCACAATTTTTTTGTGAAGCTTGTGACAAAGGCATTGTGTTTTAAAAGTATTATGTTAAAAGCTTTAATGTTAACCAGGAAGATATTTTTGAATCATGTTTTTTATAATCTGGTAGAGCTGGGCCTGGATTCAATTGCTTATGCAGACAGTGTGGATTAAGATTAGGATCTGTATTCACCAACCATTCTTAAGAATGTTCTGTGACTTATTCTCCAGAATTTTATAAATTTGAAAGTAACACAACTTCTGATTGGCTAAACCATTTGGTTTAGCCAATCAGAAGTTGTGTTACATTCAAATCTAGAAAATTCTGGAGAGTAAGAGTAAGAAAGTTCTTCAGAACGGTTGGTGAATATGGGCCCAGACTACACAGAACATGCAGTCTGATCTTTGATCTACACTGTCTGCTTCTTTGACAGATATTCTGTCAAAAACAGCTTTGAAATTACAATATCGATATCTTTAGTACTGGCTGAGAATGTCTGTTTCATCTATTTAGCATTGCTAGGTTTAACCCTTTCAGAAGACAACAAAATTTTACAGTTGTCAAATTTGAATTATTTGCAAATGACAAATTGTTTTAATTCTTTACCACAGGACAAAAAGATAGACTTGTTCAAATTGAAAGCACTTGCAGACAACAATTAAAATGTGGCTCAAATGATGGAATTGCCCACCTGGGTAGCTCAGTGGTTTGTATATCTGACTCGGGACCTGGTCTGAGTTTGATACTCGACCAAGGCAAACTTTCTTTCCGACAATTTTTCGCGCTCACCTCTGATTCATGTGGGAAAAGCAGTTAGTGACATGGCAAGAAAGTTGTGTCAGTACTGGTGTAGAAAAGCCAGGAAACACATGCGTAGGTGAACTGACCGCCTTGATATGACCTTAGCTGCTACAGACGACGTTAAACTCCAAAACAAAAAAGCAAACAAACTAACAATTGATAGAACTTGTCTTTGATAGGGGAGAAAACCTGGTGGACAAAGAAGAAAATGCTGGCTACTAGCATTTTCTCCATTTCATACCATGTTTTCGAAAGACTTCTTTCTCAGCGTTGTTAAAATTTGGGATTGTGTGGTAAAGGATTAAACAATGGAATTTATCTGTGATTGTTTCGAAAATGTTGTAGGAAAAGAAAATGCTGAATATCAGCATTTTATCCTTTTCCAACAGTGTTTTCAAAAAGCTCATGAATCTTTAGGTCCAACGCCAAGTATTGCGGCCACTGTTCAGTGCAATTCAAAATAACAGCATCTTGTTTTTAAAGCAACTGAGGCAGAAAGCCTTTGAAAATATTATAAGAGCAAGAAAAATTGCAGATTCTCAATTTTCCACTGTGTTCTCTGCCCATCCGAAGACAAATCCCATCATTTCAGCCATTTTTAATTTGTCATCTGGAATTTATGCTTTCAATGTTAATAGGTCTGACATTTTGTTATCTTGTAAAGAGTTAACTCCTTAAAGATGTAGACTTGTCCAGATTCAAAGCATTTGCAGACGACAATTCAAATGTGGCTCAAATGATGAAATATGTCTTTGATAGGTTAGAAAACATTGTGGGAAAAGGAGAAAATGCTGGTTACCAGCATTTTCCCCTTTTCCTACAATGTTTTCAATGTTTTCAAAAGGCCCCTTTTCAGGGTCGTTGAAACTGGGGATTGTGTGGTAAAGGGTTAAGCAAGCAAGTCCTTTGGAAGTCTAGCTCTGGCATTGTTTTGCGTGAAAAGATACCAGAATGTTCCATTTTCAAAAGTGCTATTGCTGTGTTCACTGTTTTCTTTTAGAAATTTGATTTGTATATGAGATGTGCTATTACTGTTTTATTTTACGAAACATGTAAGTAAGGAGGTTGTTATATAGAATCTCTTTTTATATATCTGAAATTTAGATATGTGCGTTTGTTTAAGATTTACCTGTAAGTGCTAAATAAACAAGGAAAGGGACTCGATGAAAATGTTTTTTATCTCTGCAAATTATATTTTTTTCGGGGGGGGGGGATGAAAGCTAAGAGTCTTGGGTCAGCCTGCTTTGTTGTCATTGCATTGTATTGAAACTTTTGACTGTTAAATCTTAACCCTTTTTCAGACAGCAAGATTTTAGACTCGTCCAAATTGAAACTATTCGTAGACAAGAAATTTCTGTTTGGCGCAAATGACGACATTTTCCTTTGACAGGGTAAAAAACATTGATTGTGGGAAAAGGAGGAAATAGTGGCTTTTTTAAAAGTCTTTTTCCTCAGGGTTGTTAAAACACAGGATTGTTAGGCAAACACTTAAACTGCTAAATTGTACAAATATTAAGCCTTAAAGTGCTAACAAACCAAATTTGCAACCAGATTGTTTTGAAACTTGACAACTTTTGAAATGGTTATTATTACAGTGTATCTTTATTTATGGTTCACTCAGATCAAAATGCAGGTGATTGGGTCCTAGAAACAATTTGTACGCGCATCAGATACTTCACATTTTCTGCCAGATGTTTTGTCTTGTTTTATAAACATTTTTTTACAGCAGATGTAAAACAAGTTGTTGCAACTTACATTTATCACCTTTTTTAACATAAATACATGTATAACATTATTCTCTCAATGTGCAAAGGTCCAGGTGAGCGATCTAGGGCCACCACGACCCTCATATATTTTTTTTGTTTGCGTTGTTTTGTTTAGCACTGGCGCACAGGAACGCTTCTGTAGGACAACGTTGTCGGAAAAAAATGAAAAAAAAAAAAGGAAATTTCTCTCGAAAACAGTTTGTAAATCAAGGAGAAATTCATGTGAAATTTATCTTCAATGTTTAACTCACCTTAGGACAAAGTGCTGCAGGTGACCTTGTGTATGCTGTCGAGGCCACATTTTTCAGCCCAAAACACAATGGAACGTGGTCAGAATATTCCTCTTGATGATATCTCGGACGAGTTTTCCAAAATAGGTTACATCCGGTCAAAAAGTAGGTCAATTGGTCAAATCTTGGAAAAATCTTGTGTACGCTGTAGAGGCCACATTTTTGCTCGATACTCACGAAACTTCGTCAGAATATTTGTCGTGGTGATATCTTGGATATGGCTGGAAATATGTCATGTCGGTCACAGGGTCTAATCTCAGAAAAACTTTGTGTATACTCTTGAGGCCACAATTTCTTTCCAATATTCATGACGTTTGTCTTGATGCTATTTGGTACAAATTTGAAAAACGGGCACGTTGGGTCAAAAAGTAGGTCACTGCGACAAATCTTTGAACAACCTAGTTTTCACTCTAGAGGCCACATTTTTAGCCCAGTACTCATGAAAGTTTGCCAGTTTGTCTTGAAAATGTCTTGGACAAATTCTCTATTCCATTAATTTGCAATGGTATAATTCAAGCCCCGGGGTACCGATTGGCGGTAGCAGTGCTTGTAAATAGTGGTTTCATAAATGCGCGAGTGAATATGGCAGCAGGGGCCCGCCGAATAAACATGTGCACATTTTTTACCAATCGCAAGTCACCATCTATTCATTCTTTATCAGTACCAAAAAGTAGGTCAAAAGACAGCGCATTGAGGAATAGTACACACTTTGCCTTGACCAAGTATAATTTTTACCTTAAGGTGTATGTATTTTTGTTAACACTTAAGCTGCTGAATAAATGAAACGCAAATTTCTACTCAATACTAAAAGGTCAAACATTGCGGTTTCAAAGTTGATTTCACCGGAAATAAAATACCGTATCGGACAGTGTAGATCAAAGATCAGACTGCACGTTCTGTGCAGTCTGATCTTGATCTACACTGTCCGCAAAAGGTCAGTGGGTTTCGATAAGCAGCTTAAGGGTTAAAATGTTTTGACACTAAAACGAAAATGACATACAAGCGAATAGAAATATAGCTGCAACACAAAAATTGTTGATTCGGTCATCGATAAAAGAAAACCATCAGTATAAAACGTATGATGTATGGAGAAAAGATTAATTCCTGTCAACCGTTATGCACTTCTTTAACGGCTCTAGATTTATACTTGAGACGCACATTTTTGTTGGGTAGCCCTGGGATCAGTGATTGAGACGCTGGATTGTAATCAGGGGTTCTACGTTGTGTTCCCAAAAAATGTGACCCATCCTTCTTGATGAACGGTGAAAGGTGCCATGGAACCAGAAAACAACTGACTGTCAAACCACGTGAGATCATAACTCTAAGGCTGCTAAGCGCGACTCAGGGACCTTTTGCGGACAATGTAGATCAAGATCAGACTGCACAGAAAGTGCAGCCTGATTTGGGATCTACAGTGGCCGATAAGGAGATATTTGTCCTCCCGTAAATACTTTTGAAATAGCAAAATTTTGGTTTTTACTATCGGTTTGAAAGTTTCATTTCACTTATTTAGCGGGATAATGATTAACTACGGAAAGTTCCTTTTTCATTCGTCAAGTACCTGAAAAAACACGTTACTATAACCTAATGACGAGTACAAAAACGTTGATACCACCGCGGAAGCTCATTGCTTTGGGAAGCAAGCAGGGACCGGGACGTTGGCCCATATTCACCAACCCTTTAATTCTTATTCTAATTATTAAAACTTTAATTTCTGATTGGATAAACTACATGCTCACCAAAAAGTGTGCTACTTTAAGAATTTAGAATGGGAAGTGAAAATGGGCACTGATCATTTACGTTGCGCCATAAGAAGAACATGGACACTTTCTTCGAATAGCAGTTAAATTTTGAAAAAAAAAAAAAAACTGAAACTACTCTGTACCACAGATGGGGCCTAAAACGCTTTGTACTACCTCAAGGCTTAACAAGTCATGCCGGTGTGGATTTGAATATATTTCGTAAAAGAGTGGGAACATACTACCTAGTTTATTCAAGAGTGAGAACTTTGACCTACTTTGTGTCACAACTTTGTGTAACAATGCTGATATTAAAATTAAGTTGAACAAGAATGAGGACTTAACGTTTTCAGTGCAAACTATATAAACTCGACCTGAAAATACAATCCACTGCCGTTCGCAAAAGCCCTTGTTTTTGCCTACATGACGTTGAAAAGGTTAAAGTTACCTTGTACCTTTGAACTTGGGTGTAAATTTATATAAAAAAGAAGCACCTATATTACTTGGTACAATGATGTCTTTTCTTGGGAGCGGGAATGTGTGTGTTTTATGGGAGGGGGACTTTGTACCACACCGAGTGTTTTGGCAGTGCCTTATTGCTTTAGTAGCGACAAGAACAATAGATGTGAAGATATCCCTCGTGCAACAAATTTTACAAGCATGATCTATTTGTATGTATACCTATGTGTGGTGTTTAACGCTGTTTTCCTACACTATTTCAGTTACATCACGACAGCCATGCTTTCATTTCACTGGTACTTTTTCTTTTTAAGCCAGTGACTGCTTTGCCACAGAACCACCACCTAGAAATAACTACCTGCGGGTGAGATAGGAATGAATCCTGTCGCGATGATAGTCGCGATGACTATCATCAGTACCCGGAAAGAAGCTGGGAAATCGAACCAACAACCCCCCCGTAGGTGGATTCAATCCGTGTACGTGACCGATTCAGACGCCGGGGCCTGGCTTAACAAACATGAAGTTCAATTTCTATGTCAGACTCACTTGAGACGTAGTTTTATCATGTGGTAAATTTAGGATTGCTTGACACCGTATGTCTGTAGATAAACAAAAGTTGATAAGCACTAAAGAAGTGATAAGTTATAATGCGAATGCGATAATTGTGCTATTTGTTTACCAATAGTGGCTTATTCAGTAATAATGAAAAAAAAACCACAGCGATGTAAATGCAGTGTTATTTAACCCTTTCCCAAACGTCAAATTTTGGACTGGTCCAAATTGAAAGAGTTTGCAGACGACAATTTTAAATTTGGTGAAAATGGCAGAAAGGTCTCAAAAAGGGTAGAAAACACAGTGTGAAAAGGAGAAATTGCTCGTTACGAGCAATTTCTCCTTTTCCCACAGTGTTTTCAAAAGACTTGTACTGCAGACACGTGAAAACCAGGGCTTGTTTGGGAAAGGGTTAATAATGATCTGAAGCCGCAGAGAACTGATAATTAACCGATAATTCAACTGCACATCCCCTCTTTGAATATCGATTGATCCACGTTATTGTCAAATTTATCGCCTTCAGTTTATACATCAATCACACGATCCCGTGAATCAACGACCTTGACTTAGAGGGTTTTTGAAGAGAAAAAAAAAAAGATGTTGGAAAAGAACAAAATGCTGGTAACAAGCATTTTCTCCTTTTCCAATAATGTTTTCTACCGCTTTAGAGACAAATCCCATTCGTGAGTCATATTTAACTTGTCGTCTACAAATGCTTTCAATTTGGAGAAGTCCGATATTTTGTCGTCTGGTAAAGAGTTCACTCCGATAAAAACCGCCCCAGACCACTTTCCGTCGCTCATCGGCTGCAAAACCTGCTGACTTTCAAGGGTAGATCTTATCACGAACTGTTACATAACTTATCTAAGATTAGAAATTAGTTCCTAGGGCCTGCAACATGCATTGCAGCAAATCTCTTTTGAAAACATCACGGTAAAGGAAGGAATTATCCGCGGCAAATTGTTCCGAGTGTGGAAGGGATACTGTTAACCTAATGTTTACGGTTATGTAACCAATGGGTACAAGTGCAAACTGGTCGTAGCTTCCTTATTGTGATCCTACGTGAGACTGAGCCGTTTTACGGACGGTTATATAAGCACGTGTTATCTTTTGTTGATATACATCTACTTCATCCTGTTTGCTGATAATTAATGACGTCGAATTATTATGACAAAAGGTAAAGTTCCTAGGACCAGATTACCCATCAGCAGTTTTTCATTGTCTACAAATTTTAAAGATTCTGAAACAAGGGAGCGATGACGGCCCTGAATTGCCCCCAAGCCAATGGATATTTGAGAACATTTATCAGTATTGGGATCAATTTTGGCCTCTAAAGTCTTCAGAAGGTTTTTTTAATATTTTTCCAAGTGACATACTTTTTAAATAATTGTGACCCATTTTCAAATTTGTACAAGGAGTCATCAAGTCAAGCATTCTGACCAACTTTCATAAGTATTGGACTCCAAATACTTCCTCGTCTAGCGTGTACACAAGGTTTTTCTAAGATTTGTCCCAGTGACCTACTTTAATGGAATAGAGAATGATCATTTTCTTGTACTATTTCGAAATTTAATATTTTCATAAGCGTCACCCAAAAATCCAATACTACTTTTCAACTTTTCAAAATGAGAAACAGTAAGGAAAGGAGGCAATTGCTCGCGATGTTACTTTTCATCATTTTACTTCATATTGAGCCACAAAAGATCTTCAATATTCATATTTCAGTGTCTCTAACGCCGTCTATCTCTCTCTCTCTCTCTCTTTAAATATTTCTCGTTAGTTATCCTCAAAAGAATATTAGCCAATCTAATGAACATTGAGTCGGTCCTATATTACACATATGTAGCCTAATTATAAATCCAGCAAGCCACGTGATTTCCCTTTTTTGACTTAGCGAGGGAAATCAAGTGATCACATGACTTATTTCACCAATAAATAAGAGGGCATTGTAGGAAAACAACTGGTCACATGATTTAATTCATTCATGAAAAACAAAGGAATTGTAAGTACGGTATCTGTAATTAGAACGTATTCACCATCTTCGCTGATAACACGGTAAAGACAGTTTTGGGCATTTCTCATTAACCTTTAAGATGCAAAGCGCGACTCACTGACCTTTTGCGGACCGTGTAGACCAAGATAAGACTGCACAAAAGGTGCAGTATAATCTTAGATCTACAGTGTCCGATAAGGAGATATCCTTCCCCCAAACGTACCTTGGGCATAGCAAAATTTAGGTTTTTACTATCGGCTTGAATTTGCGACGGTCTGGATACTAAGCATCAAAGCTTTCTTGCTAGAGTTACGATGATTCGGCAAAATCCAATTCGATAATTGTCGCCAACTGGTCGAAGTATGTTTCTTCAATGATCGACATGACCGGTACCTCTCGGCATATTTCCCGGTACAGACGATCATAGTTGAAGTAAGCAGAGCGAAGTCGTTTTACATGACAGACCTCTCTAGGGGTGACATGACCTCCAGTCATTAAGCACATGTAAACAGTTTGTTTCGAATTGGCCGTGGTCAAAATTAGAAATAGTGGAGAAAGGTTGGCTTTGAATGCAATTTTGATAAGAAGAGTAGTCATTACACCCATGAATTGTGTAAGATTATTGAAAAAAAGCATTTAGTTTGTCTTCAAAACAGGAGGTCATGACTTTCCTTCTTTGTTCCATTAGTTTTGACCCCAAATGCGAAAGTTAGGATTCATGAAACTAGTGGGTAGCTGTAGCCGCAAAAATAATGGTAGACTGATGCCGAGAAAGATTGCGAAAAAAACAGCATGGTAACGTGCTATTTTTTTTTATTCTACCCCCAAATTATGTATTGTTTTGAGTTTCAATTTAGCTTAGCATTTTCAGGCTAGTTTCCTGGGTTTGGATTTTGTGAATTTTGGCAAATAGGCTAAAATGGCTTATTTTGGCAATTTTTTTCCGACCATGCCACTTTCCTGTATTGGTCTGTAATTTCACTATTTCACAAGTTGAACATGATTTCTTGATAAAATCTTAAGAATTAGGATTATACTGTTGCATTTAATTACTCCCTATCATTTCAGGCTGATACTTCAGACCTTTGATTGAAGAAGTTGTGTTTGGCGTGTGCTCGGTCGACAAAAGGTTAGCCGAGAACTGTGTTCTGGTGCCATAACGACATGTACTGAGTATGCCGAGAAAGGTCGCCGGACAAAGTCAAATTATAAGGACTTTGCTTACTTACTTTATACCTCAGATGGACCGTAGTATCGACTCCCGTGATGTAAATTGATCGATCCTTTACCAAACAAGAAAGTTTTTAGACTTGTCATGATAGAAAGCATTTGCTGACGACAAATCTGAAAATAGCTCAACGGATGGATTTGTTCTGTCGTCTGGTAACGAGTTGAATAGTTTCTAAAATATTTCTTTTTTAAATCACATGGTGAAACTTGTATGTCATCGTTGCATTTAATTTATCCCTTAACCAATACCAAATTATGTTGTATCAAAGGACATATTCTTACACTTGTCCAAATTGAAAGCGATTTCAACGCAAAAACAGCCGAGCCCCGGTAGCTCAGTCGGTATCGTACAGGACTTCAGAACAGGGAGTCGCTGGTTCGATCCCCGGCTCTGCCAATTTCTTTCCGAGGATTGATGATAGTCATTACGACAGGATTCATTCCTCTCTCACTGCTGACCATTGTTTCGACGATGGGTATGTGGGAAAGCAGCCAGTGGCTTTGAAAGAATATTGTGCGTAGTGCTGGTAAAAGAAACTCCAGGAAAGCATGGATAGATGCACTGGCCGCCGCGATATAACTGAAATAATGTTGAAAACGGTCTTAAATACCATACAATACTCAACGCAAAACAAAGGTGACTGAA
The DNA here is from genome assembly GCA_945859785.2 of Tridacna gigas. NCBI lineage: Eukaryota > Metazoa > Mollusca > Bivalvia > Cardiida > Cardiidae > Tridacna > Tridacna gigas. The sequence continues at coordinate 70,811,250 of OX244033.2, read as the reverse complement.
ACAATAGGATTTTACCTTTGAAAGGGTACAAACATGACAAAGGGAGAAAACTACTTGTTGCCATCACTTTCTCCCTTTCCTCGCCATGTTTTTAAAAGCACTATCCTCAGAGACGTGACCCAAATTTATTGGAAGGGTAGAAAACACTGTTCGCAAACGGAAAATTACTGGTGACCAGCATTTTCCCCTTTTCTTACAATTTTTTTCAGAAGATTTCTACCACAGGATCGTTTAATTCGAGATCGTCGTGGTAAAGATTCGAGATCGTCTTGGTAAAGGATTTAAATGCGATAAACGCAGAGTTCTACAGAGTACAATACAGCCCTGAAACTAGCCATTATTGATTATTACTAGAAGTACTTCGATCCGTGTTTTGTGATCTTTCACAATTTCATGTTGCCGGAAGACTTTTAGGAAAACGCCAAACGACTGTTTGAGAACTTGACTGAAATTTGTTTTGCTTCACAAAGGTGTGACAAAATGTTGTTTGTTTGTTTCAGACGAATTTATCCATGGCTCATAAACTATTGCGGTCAGATATAAATAGCCCAGTACTGATGTTGACCACTGAATGTCAACAATGGGGAGCGTTAAGTCTTTACCATACGATAAAATTGTGGTCTTGTCTAAATTCAAAGCATTTGCAGACGACAAATCAAATACGATTTCATTGTGGAATAAATCTCTCAAATGGTTGAAAACATTGTGAGAAAAAGAGAAAATGCTGGTTACCAGCATTTTCTCCTTTTCCCACAATGTTTTCAAAAGCCTTCTTTTTCAGGGTAGTTACGACTCGTGATTAAACGGTAAAGTGTTAGGAGACTCGGTCACCCAATCAGCCTAGATTCTTTCTTGTAAACAATTTATCAGATGAAAGTGCAGCGAGTAACAGTGAGTTTTAAATCACTAACCTAAAGGCGATTGACCAGATCAGTTGTAAGTAACATTTCTGTAAATTTATTCTGAAATTTGTTTTCTTTCACAGGGAAATAATAATAATAATAATAATAAATTAGCATAAAATCGATTTGTGGTGGCTATACATTGGAGGAACTTCGGCGAACGGTCGAACAGTGTATTTTTATAAACTCGTGGCAGTGCTGGATGAAAATATTATAGACTTGTGCAAATTGAAAGCACTTGCAGACGACATACATTTCACATGACTGGAACATAATTTATGTAAAACAAACAGTTCTTCCTTGTTCTTCAAACACGCTATGCCACTGTTTATTGATTATTAGGAAGTTCCTAGTAAAATAAGACTGGTTACATCTTCCTCTTTGTATTTGCTTATAACTAACAGGGCATGCCTCTTTTCGTCTTATAGCAGGAAAATAATGTGATACTGAGGTGGAAACGAGCAATTTCTCCGTTTGCCGCGATCTTTTGACTCTTCATAGATTGTGCATGATTTCATGTTTGGTATCCAAACGGTTACAAATATAAAAAAAAGCTTTTGATCTGAACAGTCTACTACATTTTTTTTTTCATGAGTTTTATCTAATGTGACGTTAAAAAGATTAATTGATTGAATGGTATTTTATGTCGCTTTCAACAATATTTCAGTCATATCACGGCGACAGCTCACATATTCATGTATTTCCTGGTTTTCACCAGTACTAGGCTAGGGCTCTGAAGTGTCTTGCCCAAGGGCACTCCCACGAAAAACCCAGTGGATCCAGCGAGGCTCGAACCCGGGGCCTACACTTTACCACTGAGCCACACAGGACCCCGACGTCAAAAAGAAAATCTGAAAGTCAACTTTCAATACTTTCCCCCAAGAGGGGACCAAATATTGCATCGAAGTGATATATAGAGAATAGATGGTTGGTGTCTTGGATGGGTTAAGTTTATCGGGCAAGGCGGAGGAATTTATCTGGTGAGCCGAAGGCGAACCGGATAAATTTCGGAGCCGAGCCCGATAAACTTAAACCATCCAAGACACCAACCATCTATTCTATTTATCCTGTCACGCACTCTGCAAGAACAAAACAAAACAAAAAACAAACATTGATATAAAGACCGTACCTCCTATTCAATATCTTACGGTACTGATACCATAAAATTCCGAAGCCGAGCATGACAAACTTTCTTGAAATCAAAGACACTATGTTATTGTGTAATTCCACAATCCACGACACTATTCTGTCTATCCTGTTTCTCATTTGTAAACAATCCTAAATCCGACTAGATAGAATATTTCGCTCGAAATTAAAGTACGTATTGACATCTTTCTCACTATGAAATAAACACACAAATGGCGAACTGTGTAAAGCGCTTTGGGTATGCAGCTGCAATAATGACGTCATAAATTATATTGACTACGTCATAAACGTGACGTAAGACCTCGGGAGAATGCTGTGGCGAAGAATTCTGTTTTATTTTAAATAAGAAGAAAAATCAATATGTGCATCGAATTTTAAGCGATAATTTTACTTTAAAATATTGATTTCGTATCGCGCTACCTAAAAAAGGAGTTCCGGCTGGTCACATGACCAACTAGCCTAATAAACCTTGATCACGTGGTCAACTGACATAATTAAACCTAGTCACGTGGTCAAGTGACCGTATATCACCAAGTTTATATGACCCCCTGTTATACGACGGAATTTATAGGAGGTGACAGGATAAATTTCAACTCTGAGTATTCACTCTGATCTTGATCTTATTAGATGAAGTTAACCCCTTTTTTATCTACATGTATAAGAAAACAGTTCTGATGGCTCTCGTAAGTAATGTGATCTGCTGTTCTGCTGTCTTCCAAAAGATGAGTCATTTCAAATCCTCAAATTAACAACTAAATATGAGTCATGCTCTTTGGAGAGGGGGCTTAATGCATTTGCAAAAAGTATCGACCCAGGTCAGCCTGCGCAGTCCGCGCAGGCTGACCTGGGCCGAAACCTTTTGCTTTTGGTCAATTTTCTGCATGTCAAAGGTGTCTCATGATGCAGTAGGCGGTTATACACAGGGGATTTTATATAGGGATGTATGATACTGTGATGACCTGCTTGGTACTATGTATCATGGAGATGCTTAAAGCCCCCTTTTGCCAGAGCTTGGCTCACATTAATTATTTGGCTGTTATTGATCGCGTCTAATCCTTCACCAGACAGTCCCGAGTTCGAACAACCCTCCGAGAGAAGGATTAAAAAAAAAAAAAAAAAAAAAAAAAAAAAATTGTGGATAAACAAGAAAATGCTGATAACCAGTATTTACTTCTTTTCCCGCAGTGTCTTCTACCCCTTTGAAGACAAGCTACATCTAATTTGTTCATAGATCTACGACAAAATTAAAGACTCGTTCGCTTTGAAAGCACATGAGTCATGCTTTGGCAAAAGGGGGCTTAATGCATCTCTGTGATGCATGAGCCCAAACAGGCCATCACATAATTATAGAATGGTCCGTTGACACGTAGAAAATTGACCAATAGCAAAAAGTTTCGGCCCACTGCGCAGGCTGACCTGGGTCGATACTTTTCGCAGATTAAGCCCCCTTTTCACACAGCATGGCTCATTTGCAAACGACAAATTAAATCTGGCTTTTTGTGGTGAGAGTCTTTCACGAAAGAATAGAAAACAACGTTGGTACAGGGAAAATTGCTGGTTACCAGCATTTTCTCCTTCTCTTAGGGTGCTTTCAAAATCCCTCTTTGGACCCGTAAAACACGGGATCATTTGGCAAAGGGTCAAACAATAAAATAACGGCATAAATAATACATGACATTAAATCGAATATCAGTAAGTCGTCACTGGTTCTATTATTAGATATGTACGCAAAATTTGAGACACGTGTAAAAGCACATGTAACATACACTTGTAAATAATTAAAGTCTTCTGATTCACCCGCTTTCCTCCCTTTCCCCTCTCCAATTAAAACTGAGCCGTAATCTGTGAAAAGGGGGCTTAATACATCACGCAGTCCGCGCAGGCTGACCTGGGCCGAAACTTTTCGCTATTGGTCAATTTTCAGTATGTCGAAGGACCAGCTTACCATGTAATTAAGTCGGCTATTTAACTCTTTACCAAACGACAAAATTTTTGACAAGTCCAAATTGAAAGCTTTTGCAGACGACAAAATAAATGTGTATCAAAAATTGAAATTTGCTTTTGGAAGAGTAGAAAACATTGTGGGAAAAGGAGAAAATGCTGTTTTCAAAAGGCTTCTTCTTCAGGGTCGTTAAAAGTCGGGATTGTGTGGTAAAGGGTTAAAACAAAAGTGGCTATTATGGATCTATGATAATGTAACAATTTGCTTGGAATCATGCATCGCGGAGATGCATTAAGCCCCCTTTTGCCAGAGCACGGCTCATAATATAACGCTTTTACCAATTGACACATTTTAGTCTTGCCCGAACTGCAAGCAGACGACCTACCAAATATGGCCGAAGTCAAGGTTTTGTCTTAGATATGGTAAAAAACATTGTTGGTTACCAGCATTTTCTCGTTTTCTCCGTATTTTTATCAAAAACTGTCACTGTTAGGGTCGTTAAACATGGGACTGGTTAGTAAAGGGGGGTGGGAATGGGGCTTGCGGGCAATCAACAGCTGATTAACCTCTTTCCTCCAGGTTCGAATCTCTTGCTCGGCCAATTTCTTCCCGAGTATTGATGATAGTCATTGCAGCAGGATTCTTTCATTTCCTCTTCCAATGCTTATCATGAAAATCTCAACTCTTATCATTGTTTCGACGATGGCCACGTGAGAAAGCAGCCTGTTGCTAGGAAAGAATATTGAGCAAAGCACTGGTAAGAGAAACTTCAGGAAAGCATGGATAGGTGCAATGGCCGCCGCGATGTAACTGAAATAATGTTGAAAACGGCGTTAACCACCATAAATCAATCAATCACTATAATTAATGGGAAGCCTGGACCCTGTTTAACCCAGGCCCCATCCTCCCCTTCTCTTCTCGTATGCCTATCACCTGAACGGTACCATAGGCCACTGAAACTCCATTGGTCTATTACCGGACAACGAAATTTTCCTTATCGGACACCGCTACTATAAATAGCACACTGGCAACTTCCTCTATATTGTATATAAGTCTTATTATATACAACATAGAGGCAGTCGCCAATGTGCTATTTATAGTACGATGTAAATGAAAAATTGAGTATTCCCTGATATACAGGCGATGCACCAATTCGCAAGTATTCGATGATCAACCAAGAAAAATGTTAGTGTTCCGTAACAGACCAATGGAGCTTCAAAGGCCTGTGACGGTACTAATGTCTTGATTCGTTCATTTCAAACTGCATGTTAAGATGGTACATGCATTTTCAGCTGGGTCCGTAATCACCAACCATTCTTAAGAACATTCTTAGTGTTTTTCTCCAAGATTTTCTACATTTGAAAGCAACACAACTTCTGATTGCCTAAACCAAATAGTTTAGCCAATCAGAAGTTTTGTTACTTTCAAGTTAGTCTGGAGAATAAGACTAAGAATGGTCTTTGGAATGGTTGGGGAATACGGACCCTGGAGTTTCTTTTACCAGTACTTCGTACAATACTCTGCCCAAGCCATTTGCCGCTTTCCCACATAAGCATCGACGAAACAGTGATCAGCGGTGAGAAAGGAATGAATCATATTGCAATGACTAGACCGTCAAACCTCGGAAAGAAATTCGCCCAGCTGGGGATTCGAACCAGCGACCCCCTGCATTTCCCAAGTCCTGTTAACTACCGACTGCACTATCGGGGCTCCTCCCATTCATTTGAGAGGCTACTAAATGGGACAAATTGCTGGTTTCACCCTCTCTGCCCTCCCATATTTTAGAACTATTTTCATTTTCCTCTAAATGTAAATACCCTTTTAGAGCTTGAAAGTTACAAGCCCTCCTTCACCTCTGCTTAACCCTTTACCACACTATCACGGATTTTAACGAGCCTGATTAAGAGGCCTTTTGAAAACATTTTGGGAAAAGGAGAAAATGCTGGTAACCAGCATTTTCCCCTTTTCCCACAATGTTTTCTACCCTTCCCAAATCAAATTTCAATTTTTGAGTCACGGTTATTTTGTCGTCTGCAATTGCTTTCAAATTGGACAAGTCAAACACTTTGTCGTTTGGTAAAGACTTAAGAGTGTCTAAAACCAGCCCTGTTAAAGAGTTTTTGTGGCATTCGTCGAAGACAATGCCACTATGAGTTCAATACGGCATTTTGAAAATTATGTATCGTAGTTTGTGCAGAACCGAAGGAAGTAAACCCATTGATTAAACTCGTTTTTTTTTTCTAAGACAAATAAGTGAGATAGCACTGGGATAAATAATTAACAACGGAGTATTAAAATAAAATGGATTAGGGCATCGATCATAGTAATATATTTTTTTTTTTAATTGAAAACATCTATACCCGCTATGGCCTTCTACTTGGCGCAATGATACACGCAACCTTTGTCTCTTAACTGTGTTGGTCCCAAAACCAGTTCGTCCCTAGGCTTGTTCGTCCTTTGGCCTGTTCATCTAGACTTGCTCGTCCCACATTATTGTTTTTTTTATTTTTCAAATTATTAATTCCACAGAATGGCTCCCTCGACAAATGCCACACCAGTGCTTTCAACGCTTTGATTTTTTCGGGCATGTCGTTTGATGTTATACCTCTCCGTATCATTACAGCAACGTTATTTGTAGTTAGCTATTTGTTGGTAGATGGATGACTTTGTTCGTCACGTTTAGTGGCGGTTATGTTTGAAAAACCGATAAAGTTTTCTGTATATTTGGATGTTTTCTTGGCTTTTGAAAACATCGTGTAACTATCATTTTATTATTTTCCCACAATGCTTTCATCCATTTCAAAGACGATTTCCCCGTATTTAAATTGTCTTCTGTAAAGGTGTGCAATAAGGACTTAGTCTAAAATACTGTCTGGCAAAGCCCCTTACGCAGAATATTAGGTTTTCCAAACAGGCGCTTTTACGTGGAAATGTATGTAATTAGCCCTATAACTAAAATTACCGTGTTTCAACGACCACGAAGAAAACGGCTTTTTAAAACATCGTGGGAAAATGAGAAAATGCTGTTTACCAGCATTTTCTCAATTTCCAACAATGTTTTCCCTGCAAATACTTTCAGTTTGGACAAATCTAGAAGTGTGTCGTTTTCGTGTAGAGTAAACTGCGCCTCCGTCTTCCGAGTTTTTGTTCAATATTCCACTACGTTGATATCACGAAGTAAATTGTAAGGTTTGATTTCGGGCTAGTAAATGGGACAAATGTAGATTGCTACACGACGTGTTCAAGGTCTAAAACATTCATGCACGATACTGGTTTATATTTATCGCTTTTGCACTGTTGCCATTTTGTTTAGGTCAAATACATGGGTAATACATAAAATGTCTATATTTTTGATCGACTGCATCGATAATTGAGATTCTGTTGCTTAACCCTTTCCCAAACAAGCCCTGGTTTTCACGTGTCTGCAGTACAAGTCTTTTGAAAACACTGTGGGAAAAGCAGAAATTGCTCGTAACGAGCAATTTCTCCTTTTCCCACAGTGTTTTCTACCCTTCTGGGGAACTTTCTGTCATTTTCTTCAAATTCAAAATTGTCGTCTGCAAACTCTTTCAGTTTGGACCAGTCCAAAATTTGTCGTTTGGGAAAGGGTTAAAAAGTCAATAAAACCAAACAATTAATCAGTTGATCAAAAGATCGATACATTGTTCGATCGGTAACCTGATCAGGCCGACCATCAGCCGTGGGGGGAGAAGAAAAGTTTGGAAATATTGTTGGAGAAGGAGACAATACTGGTTACCATTTGCTGCTTTTCCTGCAATATTTTCTGCCCTTTAACTCTTAACCAAACGACAAAATTTAGACCTCTCCAAATTGACAGCATTTGCAGACGACAAATTAAATGGGGCTCAGATCATGACATGTGTCTTTAAAATGGTAGAAAACATTGTAAAAAAAGGAGAGAAAATGCCGGTTACCAGTATTTCGAATGCTGTGTTTCTCAGGTTCGTTAAAAGTCGAATCAGCGTGGTAAGCGTTAAGGTAAAGCGGTAAAGCCACTAGAGCACTTAATTTTTTGTTATATAAATGCAAAAAGTTTAACTTTAAAACTAGTTGTTTAATGCAGCTCTTTGATGCATTTGTTGGTTCAGTTCTGTCATATGCAAATGAAATTTGGGGATTTACCAAAAATAAAGAGCTTGAACGAATTCATTTGAATTTTTGCAAAAGAATGTTAAACGTAAGAAATTCTACAAGCTCGTCGGCAGTTTACGGAGAGTTGGGTAGATATCCCTTATATGTATTAAGATATATTAGTATTATCAAATATTGGTTTAAAGTAATTCATTCAGACAACATTATCGTCCAATATGTATACCGCAGCAGTTGTATTGATGCAGAAAAGGGTTTAGTTAACTGGGTGTCAAATATAAAAGTGCTTTTATGCGATTACGGTTTTAATTATGTTTGGAATAATCCAAATAATATAGATTCAAGATTGTTTTTGCCACTGTTTGCGAAAACCGTAAAAGATAATTTTATACAAATATGGCTAAATGGTATTGAGTTATCAACATCACTGAAATTGTATAGCTATGTTAAAACAAGTTTTTATTGTGAAGATTACTTGAATTGTATTCCCAAATCATTGAGATATCACTTATCTAGAATTCGAATGTCTGCACATGATTTGAGAATACAATCGGGTCGTTATTCGAGAAATAGAGTAAGACGCGAAGAAAGATACTGTCTTTGCTGCAATTCTTTGGATATTGAGGATGAATATCATTTTATTCTAATTTGTCCTTGTTTTAACGAAATACGAAAGAAATATATTATCAATTTCTACACAAAACGTCCAAGTGTTTTTAAATTCATAAGTTTATTATCTAAAAGGGACAGGAGTACACTATACAATCTTGCTAAGTATATACAAGAAGCATCAGCTGAAAGGAAATTGTTACTCAGGAGATCTTGATCCTCCATTTAATTTTATTTCGTCTTTAAAGGTTCGTCAAGTTACAATTTGTATCTGGATATAACTTTTTATAACTTTTTATGTCCTTTTTGAATAAGCGTTTGGGCGCTGAATATTTTTGGTGCCTCAAACGTTAAGATCTATACATGTACTTGTGTGTATTATTTTTTGGAAATTTATTTCCTTCTGTTTCAATGCTTTTCATGTTTTATCCCCCTTCAGAGTTGGGGAGCTATATGGGCTACGACGGTATTTTAGATTGAAAGGTTCAACCTTATCTATTTTGTGCATTACAAAAGGGCTTCTAAGTATAAGTTTGGTACTGTCAAGTAAAGTCAAATTATATGAGACGTGTTTTATGACTTTGCTGGGGAGTACTAAAAATGTATATATATCAGTCTCGCCGTCATGCTCGCCCAAGATCTAGTGATTTTCATGTTAATATATCTTTTCTGTATGACTATGTACAACCGTGTACTTGTCGTAAAATAAAATGTTCTGTTCTGTTCTGTTCTGATAAAAATAACCATTTGAGTAACATTTAATTTGTCGTCTGCAACTGCTTTGACCTTGAGCGAACCTTAACCCTTTACCAGACGACAAAATTTTAGCCTTGTCCAAATTGAAAGCATTTGCAGACGACAATTTCAGTGTGGCTCAAATGGTGCAATTTTTCTTTGATGGAGTAGAAAACATTGTGGGAAAAGGAGAAAATGCTGGTCACCAGCATTTTCTCCTTTTCCCACAATGTTTTCAAAAGGCTTCTTTCTCAGGGACGTTAAAAGGCGGTATTGTACGGTAAAGGGTTGATTAACTCTTCTTCAGATTTGAAGATAAAAAAACGTTGTGATAAAAGCGGGAAATGCTTCTGAGTACTTTTTCTCCTTTAAGCACACATTAAACCCACATTGTTTACTTTTTGCCATTGTTGGGCCTTTAAGAAACAGATCTTGGGCAACTACACCTACTTTTACTGCTATCTTTGCAGAAACGTCGCGTGATACGCAGCACCATGACGACAGGAAAGCTCCAACTACCCATCATTGATCTTGAAAAGGCGAAGGCAGACCGGGTAACAGTTGCCAAGGAGGTCGTGCATGCCCTTGAAAATATAGGATTTCTGTACATTGACAATATACAAGGTATAGACTATGACCAACTTATGGAATGCTGTAAATGGTTTTTCAGTCGGTCTATTGAAGAAAAACACGCAATCATGAGGAAATACTGGAAAGACGATAATCCAAATGTCTACAGGGGGTATTTTCCGGTCAAAGAAGAAGAGCCAAGTAGGAAAGAAGGCTTTGAATTCGGACGGGACACAGATCCGGATGACCAAACTGTAAAACGGGGAAATTGGTTCTATGAGCCGTCAGTATGGCCAAGAGAAGATGGGCAATTTCCATTTAAACAATTCATGACACATTGTTACGACGTGTTACACAACAGTAGTTTAGAAATCCTCCGTCTTGCAGCACTTGGTCTCGGTATTCCCGAGAATTCTTTCGACGACATCTTTGCTGACAGGCCCTGTACAACGTTTCGTCTGATGCATTATCCGCCTTGGGATGGAGAACCTCCGGCTAATGCTCGGATCGAGGACGGAAAGGTGGTCACCACGCCGGATCACACGGACTCAAATTTCCTCACACTTCTGTACACATTTCATTATACTGGCCTCGAAGTGATAACCGGAAGCGGAAAGTGGGAGGCAGTGGAACCAAGACCAAAATGCTGGGTCATGAATATTGGTGATGTGTTTTCGCGAATGATGGGTGGTCGTTTTAAGGCGACACACCATCGAGTTTTGGACATTGGTGTGGACAGATATTCAGTGCCTTTTTTCTTGGAGCCTTCTTTTGATGGTGATATAGGGTTAAACTGGATGTCAAAGGTCACCGGGCAAGGTCCAGAACATGAAGTCGAAAGGTACGGACCCTGGTTACTCCAGCAAGTGAAATATATAAAAAAATATTTTGAATACAAGGTATTACCAGAGTTTTAGTTAAACTGTGATCTACTCTATAATGTATCCCGGCTGACAAACTCGACTCATTTCATAACGACATAATATTGAACTCGGCATAATTTTAGATTTGATTTCATTGTCTCTGTTTTTGAACTGGATATTGTAGATAGATAATCTGGGCAGACCACATGTCATTAACCCTTGTCCTGCTAAATAAGTGAAATGAAATTTTCAAACCGGTAGCAAAAACCCGACTAATGGTATTTAAAACACATTTTTCCAAAAATAAAATAAAAAAAAGGTCTGTCCTTATTGGTCAGCGTAGATCCAAGATCAGACTGCACGATCCGTACAGTCTGATTTTGATCTACACTTGTCGCAAAAGGCTGGTGAGTCACGCTTAGCAGCTTAAGTAAACTGCTAAATAAATGAAATTAAAATTTCCACTGAATGGTAAAAATCCAAATATTGCGGTTTCAAAGTTGACTTCACCAGAGAGAAAATACCGTATCGAACAGTGTAGATCAAAGATCAGACTGCACGTTTTGTGCAGTCTGATCTTGATCTACGCTGTCCGCAAAAACGCCTCGAGTCGCGCTTAGCAGCATAAGGGTTAAAAATCATTATGGCTTATATAACAATCTTGACACGATGTCTGTTCAGTAAAACTTGCTCGTATCGTATGGTCATTTCATCTTGCTGTTCTGCAGGCAAAACAAAGGCTAATTTAATCATTTGCCAAACAATCACGTGTTTAAGCGACCCTCAAGAAGATGCCATTTGAAAGCACTGCAGGAAAAGGAGACAATTCTGGTAACCAGCTTTACCAGCATTTTCTCCATTTCCCGGATTTTTTTTTTGTTCTAATCTTCTATTGACAAGCCACGTTATTTTAGACTTATATAAATAGGCTAAATTTTTTACGCTATTGGTCGGCTCTAAAATCTAGTTTCATATATTCATTTTTTTTTTATTGTGTATCGAGACTGTTGATGCGTACATGTAAAAATACATAAAAGCCATGCTCTGGCAAAGGGGGGCTTAATGCACCTCCGTAATGCATTATACCAATCAAGCCATCATCTGGTTATGGATCCATAAAATCCACTTTTTTTTTTTTTTTTTTTAAATAATCCATTTAATCATGAGGTAGACTGGTCCTTTGACATGCAGAAAATTGACCAATAGCGAACAGTTTCGGCCCAGGTCAGCCTGCGCAGGCTGACCTGGGTCGAAACTTTTCGCAGATGCATTAATCCCCCTTTTCACAGAGCATGTCTCATATTTAGATGCTATGCATCCATAATTGATTGTTTCATCTGAAACCTTGCAACACCATTTTCCAAACGAAATCTTGTTCCAGCCAGAACATCGAATTTACCGATATATTCGAACTAGAGCATTTTTCAATAAAGTGAGATTCCCATACATGTGTAAAAAGTTGATTTGCGATACTAAAAGAGAGGTAATTCGAACCAAGATTCGAGTTTACCGATATATTCGAACTACAACATGTTCGAGTAAATGAGACTTCCATATATGTGTGAATTATTGATTAGATTGGTTGCCTCCCCGATACAGCAAGTGTATAGGGATCGGCACAGGCTACTGAAAAGGGCAGAATACTGCCCGTCTATTTTTAGAACAGCGATATCGCGAGATTAAGGGGAGGTCACTATCGTTTCAAATAGCCTACAGGAGAATTTCCGATAATTTTGACCTCACAAATAAGTGAACTGCATGTATGGTATCACCTTTTAATGTTAATTTCTGATAATATTAATTTAGTTTCGATTGTGAATTTCAAATTGTGCAAAAAATCTGCCATGTTACCTATACTGCTAAACTGGAAATGTGTAATATATTCCGACTGGCTATTCAATGATATTCATTTAGCCCAATGAAAAGCATTGACACAATAGCCTGTGCTATTTGTTATACGTATATTTACCACGGGGAACAGTTTAAGTATTGATTAGCGATACTAAAAGGACACATGAGAGGTAATTTTCACCAGTATGTTTGCCCCGAAAGCTATGCACTGTTTGAAACCTGACTTTTGGAATCACCGCTGTAGACCATCCAGAAACTCACTAATCCTTAGCTATTTTGTGCCAAAATAGAAAATTCGAAATATGTTGACGACCAAAGATACAATACATCCAAAATCGGAGACGTTTTTTTTTTTTTTTTTATCTTTGAGGATCGACTAAAAAAGCAGACGGTATAGATCCAAGATCAGACTGCACGTTCTGTGCAGTCTGGTCTTGATCTATGCCGTCCGCAAAAGCCCTTTTTCTCACCTATGGCGGTTAGAGTCTGTTTTTCTTTGTGTCTGATGTTAGCGACTTTTGTCAAGCTTCAAGTGGACAGCATTGGTTGCCATGGAGAATAATGGAACTAGGAGAAAATGGAACCGAGGCAGGCAGAGAGAGAGAGAGAGAGAGAGAGATATGTTGAAGTAAAAAAAAACTGTAGGTATATTATCACTGTGATATATTGAGGTTTACTAATCCCGATATTGGTTGAATGCGATACCTCGAACGAAATGCAATACTTCTGTTTTATGGAAGCTTTTCGTAGAAATCCTTATTTAGATGTATTTATTCATACTACATGTATAAACCTTGTACAATCTACATATACAGAAGTTCCTCTTTATTAGATAATTGTCCTTTTTCACACTAGATATCTTCTCTATCTTTTCCTCCTGTGATATTCAAGTCGGATGGTCTGCATCCGTTTGATTTTAACCCCCAGAGTGCCGAATAAACCCAACAGACATACCCAGTCTAAAAAAAAGACCAAAACAAGCACAATTTCAAGGTTGCTTTTGTCTAAAGTGTTTCAGCGAAGCGGACAGTGTAGATCAAAGATCAGGCTGCACGTTTTGTGCGGCCTGATCTTGATCTACACTGCCTGCAAAGGCAATTATAATCGTGAAAGGCGCTTTAAGGGTTAACCGGATGTTCTGTATCATACGATTATCCCTTGAATGCCTCTTCCTTGTTGGATGCTAATTCCACCTCAATGTTATGTTTTATTTGCATAAGACCCCAATAGATTTTCATTCCACTGCGGCCTGGCCTGGGTTAAAGGCGGTAATAATTTCAATTACTCCATATCATGCTCTCCTTAGAATCGTTGTCTGTTGTCGATCTTTGGCAGCTATCCTTTCTTCGTTTTCGTTATTATTACCGCCATTTTTGACAAAGTAACGTCATAATGATAAAAAAAAAAAAAATGAACGGACTGGAACTCAGGCCACTGCGGCCAAGCCCAAAATCTTAGTTGGTAAGTAGAGCGCTTGAAACCAGTGGGTCGCTGGTTCGAATTCTCACCTCAGTCAATTTCTTCCCGAAGATTAATGATAGTCATTGCAACAGGATTCATTTCTCTCACTCTGCTGATCATTATTTCGACGATGGTTACATTGTAAAGCAGCAAGTAGCTTGGGAGGAATATTATGCGAACAGCTGGTAAAAGAAACTCAAGGAAAGCGTGGATAGGTGCAGTGGCCGTCTCAGTATAAGTGAAGTAAGGTTGTAACCTGCGTTTAACACCGTAAATACAAACAATCTTTCCACCGCGTTCGGTGTAAACTGGACTTTCTAAATCAGATGTTCAACAGTGATCATTATCATTAGAAGTAAGGGTCCTCCTTTGCATATAGGTTAGATGGTACCCTCATCATAAGATGTTTAATCCTGATTTACCTCGTTAGAAGTAAAAGCCAACCTTTACCAAATGGCGTGCAACACACGAAAAGGGGCCTTCGAACATACGCGTAAGTGTGCAGTCCCAGATCAGCCTGTGCAGGCCGTATTGACTAATCCGAGACGACACTTTCCGTTCTTATGTGATTTTCTGTTCCACGAAAGTCTACTGTATGAAAAAAATCTTATGTAGTCGTAAATTGCCGTCTCGGATTAGCCTGCGCGGACTGCGCAGGCTAATCCGAGACGACACTTTACGCAAATGTCCGAAGGTCTCATTTCGCCAAATAATCCTGTACTTTAACGACTCTTTCGAAGAAGACGTTTGAAAACATTTTAGGAAACGGAGAAATGCTGACAACAAGATAAAATTTTCTTTGCAATCATATAGACTTGAGGGCTGTATTCAATAAAAAGTGATATTTTGCCTTTAAATACCGGAATGGTCGTTTTGCAGCCAGTTACTATATTAGTTGTAGGGTCAAGTGGCAGGGGACTTGTAAACTTGATCACGGCTGTGGCAAATCAAGTCACCTGACTGTACAACGAATTTATTATACTGCAAAGTTTTACCTTTCCAACGTGTATTCAGCGAAATTTCCGTGTTTTATGGTCTCACAAATCGAGTACGTTTACGAAATCGAATTTCCCTTCTGCGTGCCCAAAACACACGGAAATGACGTCACAGAAAACTGACGTCACCGAAACCTAGGTAAAAGGCAGTTTGGTGCATGAAGTCACTGCAACAGACATTGGACGTACATGTATTTGTATTTAAGCATAGATTAAACAACTCTAAGGTAAGAACTTGTTGATTTTATGATTTGTTGGCAAAAGTGAACGACCGTTAGTTGTTTCAAAATACCACTAGTTTATCATTATGTTTTTCATCGTTACAATGCATGACATTTAACACTTCACTGTTTGCTTTCATGACGACTCGTCGCTGCCATCTTTGATTTTGCTGTGCTGTACCCTAGGACCTACCAGTGCACAGCAGTATATATTCGGAGCATATTATCCAATCAGATCGCGAAAAATTCTTTGCAGTATAATAATTTCTATTTTTAGTACATCAGATATGACGTCATCACACTGATTTAAATACGAGTCCTCGTAATCGATGGGTGTTATTGATCATAATGACTTTCCAACAGGTCGTCGCGAAACTCTAGCGCAAAATCTGAAAATACCTGAAGAAGCTACGTAGCCCATTATGGAAAAACCAATGAACATATTTCTTTTTTATTACTTTTGTCTTTCGTCTTTACTGATGATTTGCATGCTATTGACTTGCTCAATGTAGAGATAAATCATGGTGGAGTTTAGTGAGATTATAAAAATCTGAATAACTCCCTTTAAACCAGTGAGTTCAGCAATGTATACCACTTAAATGGCATTTAAGTTCTTTTTTTTTTTTGGTAAATCAGAGGCGCATTGCCAAATGTTGCTTGTATTTGAACATTCTGCTGCTGTGTTTCTTAAAAAGTACTTTAACACAATCAACAAACGACAATTAATTTAGTCTGTTCATCGCAATCGGACCCATTATCTCTTTACTAAACGACAACTTTTTGTACTTAACCACGTTTAACGCATTTGCAGACGACAAGATAAATGTAACTCAAGTGATGATTTCTGTCTTCCATAGGGTAGAAAACATTGTGGGAAAAGGGAAAAATACTGTTTACCTGCATTTTCTTCTCGTACAACCATGTTTTCGAACGGCATTTCCTTCAGGGACGTTAAAAGTCGGGATAGTGTGGTAAAGAGTCAAAACAAGACAGCATTTTGTCTGGCCGGCTTACCATGACAGAGATATCGTCCCCACATCTATTGTTGACCGTACATGTAGGTGCATGCATATGACCACGTGTGAGTACGTGACTCCGTCCAAATGTATCCGGGCAAAAACTTATACATTTACGAATTGCGTTCAATTACCGACAACAAATTTTGAATTTTCACGCTGTACATTATTCAAATAGGATAAACGTAAAGGTCACACACTTAGGGTGAGGTGAGACCGGATTTTCCGTGTTTGTAAATGTATTTCAAAATAATTTTAAACAATTTTTGTCTTCCGAGCGAATGCATCATGTGAATTATTCGTTAAATTAGGTCAAAGGTCATGGTCACACTTTAAGGCAACCTGATAAAAAAAAAACAACAGCATTATCATAGAGCTTGTTCAAAATTACCAGGCAGTATTTTCCCCTTAATAGTTTCAAAAGCAAGAGGTTTGAAATGATTTAGGTGTACAAAAAGTAAAAAATTAATCACTTTTCACAGTGGAGAATTTACCAAACGGTTTCGGACCCTGCAGAAGGCAGCTTTTGAAAACATTGGGGAAAAAGTCCCACAAAAAAGTAGCTGGAAACCAGTATTTTCCCCTTTTCCGACAAAAGCTTAGCCTTGTCTAACTGTCACAATGACTTTCAATCGTCCTCGGAAAGAACTGACCAAGCTTGGAATCGAACAACCGACCCTATGGTTTTAAGTCATGTAACATAAATAACGGTTTGGCCACCTGGCCAGGCTGTCGGGTTGTTACAGCATAGGACTTGGCCAAGGTTAAGGTCACATCACATCCGCCAAGTAGTACCAATGATAAACTGTTATCAACTGTTATCACATAGTCATAAACAAAAGTATCTTTTCTTTTCGTCCATTCATCTTTCTACTTGATTGTTGTATTGGCTGCTTTTTTGCATACTTGGCGTGGTTTGTTTCTTCCCCATTTTGTTTCTATATATTTTTACACATTTTTTTTTCTGTAATTTGCCGTCCTTCTGTTGTTCTCTCTACAGAGTCTAAACTCGTCTGTTTGCTTCACATTTTCATTTTAGGTAGCGGCACTTGTGACGTCGACCGTCTCAAATCCCGTCATTTTGCTTTCCTGCTTTTCTTGGCTAGAAGCAAGCATTTTCTCCTTTTCTCACATTTTCTATCTTTTCAGAGACAAATCTCATCATTTAAGTCACGTTTAATTTGTCGTCTGCAACCATGGAACTGGTTCAGACGTAATCCATTTCTCCATTGTTATACGACCTTTATACGCCTGCAGCAGAGAGCTTTTGAAAAAAGATGAGAAAAAAAGAAATGCTTGTAGCAATGAAAAGTTCATTTTTTCCTGTAATGTTTTCCTTGTTTCTAAAAAACCTTTCTTTTCCTCAAATGCTTCTCGTTGCGTTTCTTGCACTCGTGGTATTATTCCTTTGTCCTTTATGATAATGGGTTGAATGACACAGTTCAAATACAAGCTCCTACCGTTATAACAAACTGGTACTTGTGTACTTTGATTCTTGATAATTGGGGTACACGTGCTGTCTACGGTTTCTGAAAAATTACATTATGATAACATTAACAATATAACTGTAGACGGACAGAGCTTCAAAAATGGTGAAGAACTAGACGGGTTTGCAAAATATTATAAAACGGTTTTTGACTTCGATTATCGAGATCCTTGTTCATCTTTCGATATGAATTTCAATGAAAAAATTACAAATGCTCTAAAAACGCGCAACGGAAAAAGCAGTTTTACAGAAATTTCCGAAGATGAAGTTTTAACAGCACGGAAAGAACTAAAACGAAGAAAAGCACCTGGCGCAGACGTGATCACGAATGAACATATTATACACGGAGGAAAACCCATAGTTATGGCTCTTAAACTGCTATTTAATCATGTAATTGAGCAAGAAAAATGCCCCGACACGTGGAAACATAGTTATATAATTCCGATTTTTAAAGGCAACGGAAAGATTAAAAGCGATCCGAATAGCTACAGACCCGTGTCTCTACTTTCCGTTTTCTGCAAACTGTTTGAACGTGTGATTGCTAACAGGCTTTCTGAATTGACCTTTACATCATTTCCGAACAAGCAGCAACAAGGCTACCAAAAAGGGCTTAGTTGTATTACGGCCGGCTTTAACCTTCAGGAAACTATAAACCACAACTTAGAGCAAAAGACCAACGTATACGTTGCTCAATTAGATATAAAGGGTGCGTTTGACTCGGTTTTTCTCCTTTTTCCACATTGTTTCCTACTCTATCAAAGACAAACTCCATCATTTGAGTAACATTTAAATTGTCGTCTGCAAAATGAATGCTTTCAATTTCAGCAAGTCTACATTTTCGGCGTGTGGTAAAGAGTTAAGGGGAGAAAGTAGCCAGCCAGAAGAAATTGTCTTCCGATAGGTAATATACGAAAAATGCCGAGAGCACCCGGATTTTGCCGATTCATTTTTGTTGGAATGTGACTTATTTGTTTATTTCAACAGTATTTTAGCCATATCACTGCCATGTCACGGCGACAAGCTCCATTGGGAATCTCACCAGGATTTCCGAATTATGATTTCTGCCTATAATGGGGTAGAAAACATTGTGAGAAAAGGAGAAACTGCTGGTTACCAGCATTTTCTCCTTTTTCCACAATGTTTTCAAAAGTCCTTTTCCTTGGGGTCTTTATAAAACTCGAGATTGTGTGGTAAAGGGTTAATACAGATTGGACTTGTTTTTCTTTAAGATGTTGTTTACAAATTCAACCACAGTCATTTTGTTGTTTTGAAATTTGAATCTGACCGAATTTCGATTTTCAACTTTATCGATGAATTTCGTAATTAACCCTTTCCCAAACAAGCCCTGGTTTTCACGTGTCTGCAGTGCAAGTCTTATGAAAACGCTGCGGGAAAAGGAGAAATTGCTCGTAACGAGCAATTTCTCCTTTTCCCACAGCGTTTTTTATCCTTTTTGAGACCTTTCTGCCATTTTCATCAAATTTAAAATTGTCGTCTGCAAACTTTTTCAACTTGGACCAGTCCAAAATTTGTCGTTTGGGAAAGGGTTAAAGGCCGGATTGTACGTAACTGGACATTGTTTACTTGTGGTTGCTTAAATATAGGATAGTTTATCGGTCAGTCATTTATCCTTATTTTCTCAAAATGTTAACCGTTATCCCGAATTCTGTCCAATATATAGTGTTGATATTCACAAAAATGGACTTTGTTGAGTCTATTTATATTTACAGTATTTTATCATACTGAAATCCATAACCCTTTACCAAACAATCCCGACTGAGGAAAAGGGCCTTTGAAAGCATTGTGGGAAAAGGATAAAATACCGGTAACCAACATTTCTTCTTTTTCCACAATGTTTTGTACCTGTCTACTAACAAACTCCAAATTTTGAGTAACATTTATTTCACCGTATGCAAATGCTTTGAATCTGGACAAGTCTAAAATTTTGTCGTTTGGTAGAGAGTTCATAGAGGAATGCAGAGTGCAGCTCAAGATCAGATGATCAGTTACAGAATTTATCGCTACTCGCTAAATCCCAAATGGCTATATCCGTTAGCTTTATCCGTCACTTCATCATTATTCTTGTTCATCCTCCCTCGATTTTCGATTTTTGCTGTCAAAAGATCCAAATTTGAAACAGAACTGCAACTTTATTAACATGTATCTCTCTTATTGACACTCGTATTTTTTTCTATGTATTTTTTTTTTTTCCCAGTTTTGTATATTTCAGATTCTTGTATATTCACGTGACCGAAGTCATTGTTTATGAGCCATGCTCTGGCAAAAAAGGGTTTAGTGCAGCTCGGTGATGTTGATTGATTGATTGAATGGTGTTTTACGCCCCTTTCAACAATATTTCAGTCATATCACGGCGAGAGCCCACATATGCATGTATTTCTTGGGTTTCACCAGTACTAGCTAGGGCTCTGCAGTGTCTTGCCCTAGGACACTCCCACGAAAAACCCAGAGTTGATCCAGTGAGGCTCGAACCCGGGGCCTCCAGGTTACGAATCCTACACTTTACCACTGAGCCACATCACCAAACTTTTCCACATAAGCGGTTGGTATAGATCCAAGATCAGACTGTAAGTTCTGTCCAGTCTGGTCTTGATCTATGCCATCCGCAAAAGCCGTTGTTTTCGCCTATGGTGCTAAATGGGTTAATAAACTGCCATGAAAGCTCATACAATGTAATAGTATTATAGTAGTAGTGGTTGTAGCAGTAGTAGAAGTAGCGGCAGTAGCAGTAGTAGACGTATGATGATGAAGAAGAAGAAGAAGAAGAAGAAGAAGAAGAAGAAGAAGAAGAAGAAGAAGATGATGATGATGAAGAAGAAGAAGAAGAAGAAGAAGAAGAAGAAGATGATGAAGAAGAAGTGGTGTCCGTGGTTGTGAGGAAGAGCGTCGGTCTCGTAACCATTCGGTCCCGAGTTTGATACCCGGAAGTAAGTGTCAACTTTAGGACTGTTCAATGGCCTACACGTTCGGCGCGAGTACTGGTGTAGTTTCCCCGGAAGCCGAATCGAGAGAGATTAGTATTAGTTGTAAGATCTTGTTTTTCAATCGATGTAAAATAAATAGGTTTATACTAAACTAAAAAGAAAAAGGATGACGAAGCAGAATAATTGGAACGGGGCTGTTTGCAAGGTATATCACTCACTATCTTACTAATGGGGCACGGACAAAGTTATCTCCCTCGTTTACGTCTCACCTAGCCCCGATTTCGATCCAGAATTAAATTTGGTTCTTATTTTTACGGTCTGAAAGTCAATATTTCGGTCAAAGGTCAGGATCATAGAGCGGACAATGCTTAATCAAAGATCGGGCTTCACATTCTGTGTAGACTGATTATGATTTAACTCTGTACCACACAATCACAAGTTTTTGCGACTCCGGGGAAGAAGGCTTTGGAAAACATTGTGGGAAAAAGAGAAAATGCTGGTGACCAGCATTTTCTCCTTTTTCCACGATTTTTGACCAGAATTTTCTCCTTTTCCCACAATGTTCTTCGCTTTTGACACATGTAATTGGTCGGCTGCAAATGCTTTCAATTTGAACCAGTCTACATTTTTGTCGATTAGTAAAAGAGTTCAGCTCCTTCTATGGCCACGAGAACAGTATAGAGGGATTTTATGAAGTGAAAAATTGAACAACCTACAAAGAAGACGCGGGGGGGGGGGGGGGGTAGGGTTTAGGCTACCTTGTCTTACTGTGTAAGCACTGGAACAGGTTTTGTATGGAATGCCATAGCAGAAAATATTCAAGATATAAAAACACTATCAAGATATTTAAAATATTCAATCAAGATAGTCGCAATTATACCAAAATAATATGATAATTTTGCTGTCATATAACAAATTTATATATCATTTTGGTATAATTGCAACTATCTTGATTGAATATTTTAAATATCTTGATAGTGTTTTTATATCTTGAATATTTTCTGCTATGGCATTCCATAGTTTTGAAGAGGTATAGGACATTCACAGGTATAAAATTGTTTTGTACTTCTTACCCGTTGATTTGTTGTCTGTAAATACTTTGTGGAAGTGTCCAACATTTTGGTTGTCCTGTAAAGAGTGAACGGACAACAAAAAAGGACGACCAAGCAAAAATTTCAGGTTGGTCAAAATTTGCCGTGCTTGTTCTTTTTAGTTATTGCTTTATTTACCTTTCACCCTGAAGTTATCGAATGAATCAAATGAATTAATTAAAAAGGAATGTGACAAATTAAAATATTGGGATTTCAGAATTCATTTAAAAAAAAAAAAAAAAAAAACTATCTCGGACAGTGTAAATCAAGGATCAAAGTGCTCCTTTTGTGCAGTCACATCTTGACCTACACTGTCTGCAAAAGCACATTCAGTATCGCTAAGCAGCCTGGAGGAGCAAGGACACGTAATAAAATAACCCTTAAAGCACCCGATCCTTTTGCATACAGTATAGATCAATATCACATTGCTGAAAAACCTGCGGTCTGACCCTTCATTTACACTTTCGGATTCTTTGTTCGATATTTCGGCAAAAGGCGTACTGATAATGAAACTTTCGTAAATTTCCGAGTTACTTATGCTGAAATCAAAACCCTTAATTCTGAAATTCTGGGTTTTTTTTTTAGCCTGTTCCAACACAGTCCAGAGTGTTGATGGCCTTGAGATAGAAGGCTTCTTAAAACATTGTGGGAAATGGAGAAAATCCTGGTTACCAGCATTTTCTTCTTTCCCCACAATGTTTTTTTTTTATCCTTTTAAGGAAAAATCCCAATGTTTGAGCCATCTTTTGTTTGTCGTCTGTAATTGCTTTCAATTGAAAAATTCGTCTTATGGTAAAGGCGTTCAAGCTTTTGTTAATTTTTATTTCGAACAAATGACCTTTCACCCTTCAACCAAACCTAATTTCAATACAAATCGCATATAAAATAGGCTCATTACTGAACAAATAAATTTTTTCTCACCACAGTTAATGACAAGCTTTGGAAAACAAGCAGTTACTCCTTTTCCCACAATGCTTTCCATATCGATTAAAAAAAGAAATATTTTCCATACTTTGAAATGTTTGTCTTCAAGTAAACATTGCGGGAAAAGAAAACATCGTGATAAAAGAAACAATTGCTTGTAATCAGTAAATGCTCCTTTTTCCACTGTTTTCAATACCTTAAAATATTTGTCTTTTAGAAAATATCGCGGGAAAAAGATCAATTGCTAGTAAGAAGCAGCTGCTCGCAATCCTATAATGCAATCTATACTCATAAAAAAACGAAGCTTCCCCTTGTTACAAATGTTGGTCCTTTTGTGTAATTTGTAATGGATTAGTCCGCGCAGGCTAATCCGAGACTGTACTTTACGGCTACATAAGACTTTTTTTTTTCATATAGTAAACTTTCCTGACCCAGAAAATCGCACAAAAACGGGCAATGTCGTCTCGGATTAGCCACAGACTGCTCAGGCTGATCTGGGTCAACACACTTTTACGCATATGTCTGAAGGCCCCTTTTCGTGTGTTGCCCGCCATTAATGATCAAAGCAGTAAGAGGCAAAGTCTTGATAAGAAAGAGCATGACTTTGTCCCCAAGGATGTCACAAGTTAATGGATTTCTGGTTATCAAGATGCAGGTGCACAAAAACAAAACAAAAAAATACCCGAAATTTTCAAGGACCGAAATTTGATGAAAACGTAACTGAGTTAATGACAAGTTTAATTTAGACGAGGGGTCCCGCGTTGCTCAGTAGTACAGTGTAGGACTCGTGACCTGGAGGTCCCGGGTTCGAGCCTCACTGGATCCACTGGGGTTTTTCGTGCGAGTGTCCTTGGACAAGACGCTTCAGAGCCTTAGCCTAGTACTAGTGGAACCCAGGAAATACATGAATATTTGAGCTGTCGCCATGATATGACTGAAATAATGTTGAAAGCGGCGTAAAACACCATTCAATATATTTGGACGAAAACTACGGTCTTACTGCTGATTCTCCAGTCTATTGGACCAAAGTACGGATATGATGACCTTTTTTAGTGGTTGATTCAATCCCCTGGATGGCCCCTTTAATCCTTTCAGCGCCATAGGCGAAAACAGGGACTTTTGCGGACGGCATAGATCAAGATCAGACTGCACAGAACGTGCAGTCTGATCTTTGATCTATACCTTCCGCTTATTTGGTCAAGCCTTTGTGATAAAAATCTTCCGGAGACACAGTGGATTCTATATATAGCCATTAAAAGAAGCCGAGTTTGTTTATTTGGCGCCGAAAGAGTAAAATCTTACCACACAAACCAAACAATCCCGAGTTTTAACGACCTCGAAAGAAAGGGCTTGGTTAAAAAAAAAGTTGTGAGAATTGTAGAAAATGCTGGTAACCAGCATTTTCTCCTTTTCCCACAATGCTTTCTACCCACTGAAAAGCAGATATCATCATTTAAACTGCATTTAATTTGTCGTCTGTAAATGATTTCAATTTGGTTGAGTACAAATTTGTCGTTTAGTAATGGGTTAACCCAGCAGTCACTTCCATTCTAGATGAAAGACTAATAAGAATACTCTCAAGGTTGACCTTATGCAAGACGCCCCAGTTTAATAATCAAAGGACTCAAAGTCCTGGAAAGCGGATTTGTGGAGTAGCATAAAGCTGTAATATGTTCTTGTAAAAATGTAACACCACATGCAACACATGTGCAGTCATTGGAGAGGTCATCAGACCTCTCCAACAGTGGTGAGTTTAAAACGCAGACTGCCACAGAATTCGCTGTCTAAATCCATTTTTCTTGCGAAATTAGTATGGTACTCAGTCTGTTTCGTCATGGTTTTGTAAACAAAGCGAAATCAAAAAACCGAAATAAAAAATAGACGTGGTTCTAATTTTAGGAATGACAGACAACTCGCCCCAAAGACAACTCGCCCCACAAAAAAATCGTCGTGTAGTTTTATAAATACGTTCAGGTGATAGTAATAAGAGCGGGGCGAGTTGTCTTATATGTGGGGCGAGTTGTCTCATAACTTGGGGCTAGTTGTCTTCTGAGTCGAGTTGCCTTGTGGCGAGTTTTTTTTAGGGCGAGTTGCCTTGGGGAGAGTTTTCTTTGGGCTAGTTGTCCTGCACCCACTTTTAGATATGACGAATTTCAGAA
The DNA here is from genome assembly GCA_945859785.2 of Tridacna gigas. Lineage (NCBI taxonomy): Eukaryota > Metazoa > Mollusca > Bivalvia > Cardiida > Cardiidae > Tridacna > Tridacna gigas. Next base: position 70,786,227 of record OX244033.2, on the reverse strand, counting down.
AAGATTTGTTACATTAATTTGCCATGATTCAAATGACCTCTCAAATAACTTTAATTCTTCTTTAAGCAAATAAATCTAAGCAGAAGAAAAAGTATGAAGAATTTTGTCAAAAAAGAGAAAGAAGACCGCTGGACAAGATCATGCGACTTGAGAAGGCGGAAAGAAGTTCAAATGACCGTCATGTAAAGCAAAAGAGGTTGAAATTAAAGGCCAATAAACTATTTGAAAACACTGACGCTGACCTCTCCTGGCTTCTTTTTGAAAGAAGCCAACTTGTTTTAAACTGGAGTTAGCAAGGGAAGGGAAAATCAAGACTATTCTGCTGAGCGGGCCGCGCAGTAACTGTTATTCTATTACTGTTTAAGGAATGGTAATTTGATCCGTCCATCTTACGCAGTTTTTTGCTGGTATTAGATTTCGGACTATAGGTATACACGTGTAGTACAGTATATACGGTTGTGACAAAAGCGAAGTTGAGGTGTATTAGCTAAAACTGAAAGTGGATTTGGTTCAGATCAAACAGGTATCATAGTACAGTGTGAGCGCGCATGCGTCGTTACGCATGATGTATTTGGTTCCGGTCAAAACGATCACAGTAAGCGGATTTGCTATACAAATCCGCTAAAAACTTAACCAGTATTTTCTCATTTTCCCACAATGTTTTCTGCCCTATCATAGAACAATCGCACCATTTGAGCCTCATTGAAATTGTCGTCTGCAAATGCTTTCAATCTGGACAAGGCTAATATTTTTTCGTCTGGTAAAAGGTTAAGGGCTAAAACTCTTTCAGGGCAGACTATATGAAGTCGACGTCTTTCGCTGGCTGAAAACACAATCCGCTGAGATTTATCTTCTGGGCTTGACGATACATGGGTACGGTATAGATCCATGATCAGATTGCACGTTCTGTGAAGTCAGATCTTGATCAGTGCTTTCCACAACAGCCCCTGATTTGTCAAACGGATTGATGAGTGAGCAGAGCAGAAAATAGCATTTTGGGCAAGTCAAATAGGTAGTAAAATGTTTGTACATGAGCAATATAATATATGAGCCGTGTTTATGAAAAGCGGGTTTAACTCTTTACCAAACGACAAAATTTTAGACTGGTCCAAATTGAAAGCATTTGCAGACGACAAAATAAATTTGACTGAGAAATTGAAATTTGTTTTGGGAAGGGAAGAAAACATTGTGGGAAAAGGAGAAAATGCTGGTAACCAGCATTTTCTCCTTTTCTCACAATGTTTTCAAAGGGCTTCTTTCTCAGGGTCGTGAAAAGCAGGGATTGTGTGGTAAGGGGTTAACGCATCTGTAAAAAAAAATATGGCGCAGGCTGAAATGGGTCAAACTTTTTAATCTTTATAAATCTTCTGTACCCTCCAATCACCATACTACGAGTGCAATCCACCGGAACACTGCTGCACGAGAAATAGCTTGGTCCCCACAAACTTTTTGTAAGGTTTGAAAAATCTCTGTTCCAGTGCTACCCTTATAATACTCAATTTTTATATATGCACGTTGTTCTTCTGCCGTGAAGCCGGCCATGTTGCAGTTGTTTGTGTCACAGGAAGTGACGTCATAATTGTGACGTCATAACGTCATTTGACGTAATTTTTGTGTTGCTAATATGTTAGGCAATATATGTGCAAAGTTTCATTAAAATCTGTCAGACACTATTTGAGATATGACAACAGTCTCACTCATTATTGGAGGACCCTCGTATATCACGATCAAGTCGGTTGTTAGATAAAAAACATTTTATGGACCCATGACTGTGCGACGTCTTGTCTGGTATCCTGCATCACCGATGTGCATTTAAACTCCCTTCTGCCAGAGCTTGCTGCATATGTATGAATATACATAAAGGGCCATGCTCTGTGAAAAGGGGTCTTAATGCATCTGCGAAAAGTATCGATTCAGGTCAGCCTGCCCAGGCTGACCTGGGCCGAAACTTTTCGCTATCGGCCAATTTTCTGCATATCCAAGGACCAGTCTACCTCATGATTCAGTCTGTAGTTTAAAAAAACAAAAAGTGGCTATTATGGATCCATAATTATGTGATGGCTTGATTGCTAGAATGCATCACGGAGATGCATAAAGGCCCCTTTTGTCAGAGCATGGCTCATACGTAAATACATGAATTTATTTCATGCTTTCCGGTAGGATATCGAGAAATAGCGGTGAAAATATTTTTCGATATTACACGGGTACGACCAGTGAGAATACCGACCACTGGGAGTTTGTACTGATTTTTATGGAAGTCTCGACAAAAAAAGGCGTTAGAAGCATGAAATAAATAGAAAATAGAATATTTGTTTTTTTCGGTGAAAGATCGAAATTTATTTCATCCCGTGAACATCATCGGTAATATTTTCACTCGTGGCTGCGCCACTCGTGAAAATATTACCGATGATGTTCACTTGATGAAATAAATTTCGATCTTTCACCGAAAAAAACAAATATCCTCTATAACTACATGCCATTGTATAACAGCGACCTCCTTAATTGACCCCTCATCTAACAATTCCTTTCTTACTACCTCGAAAAAGGCGGCTTTTGGAAAACATTGTGGGAAAAGAAGAAAATGCTGGCTTCCAGCATTTTCTTCCTCTCCGATAATGTTTTCAGTTACTCTTAGGGAAAATCCCACTGTTTGTGGCATATTGAATTTGTTGTCTGCAAATGCTTTTAAATTGAACAAAGCCCCCTTTTCACAGAACATGGCTCATATTTAAAGTCTTCTCTTTGAACACTTTTCTTTTTTTTCTTCACAGAGCAGAGCTCAGTATGAAGAAAAAAAGGTAATAAAGTAACCTTGACTCCTCTTTTTCCTCAATGTTTTTTATTTTGTTAAAAGTTAAGTTTATTTAGAATATGAGTCATGCTCTCCGACAAGGGGGCTTAATGCATCTGCAAATAACATCCGCGGACTGCGCAGGCTGATTTGAGTCGAAACTTTTTGCTATTTGTAAACTTTCTGTCTGTCAAAGGACCATTTTACCTCAGATATTTGACAAAATGTTTTTTATGGATTCCGAGTTATCGTGATGACTTGCTTGGTATAATGCATCACCGAGATATATTATGCCCCATTTTCACAGAGTACGGCTCATACATATTTCAAGATAACAAGATAATCCTAGTTATCGTTGAAATATGAAGAAAAAAAAAATGAATGGATTAACTTCAGTATCGCATCACGACCTTTGGTACATGTCACTTCACTTCATCTGAGAGCCGTACATCACACCTTACCGGTGTGACAGCTACTTAACTCTTTACCTGACGACAAGATTTTAGACTGGTCCAAATTGAAAGCGTCTGCAGACGACAATTTAAATGTGGCTCAAATAATGGAATTGTCTTTGATAGGCTAGAAAACGTTGTGGGAAAAGGAGAAATTGCTGGTTACCAGCATTTACTCCTTTTCCCACATTTTTTTCAAAAGGCTTCTTTCCCAGGGTCATTAAAAGGCAGCATGGTTGGTTGGTTATTTCCGTTTATTTATCGTCGCTACCGGTTGCCCATCTGAGCGACGCCCCCAGAAGACGGTTAATTGTTACGGGGGATAGTGCAAGGATACAGGTCGAAACTACTGAGAGCTTCGCCTGGTTCTTTAACGTGCTCGGCGTATAGCACCGTCACACGGGACCTCGGTTTAATGTCTCATCCGAAAGACTATTAGTAATTTTTAGTTGGCCAGCCGGGGATACGAACCCACAATCTGTAGGACATTGTGTTCACGAGTCCTACGCTCTACCTACTGAGCTATATCGGCTGGTAAAAAAAGGCAGCATTGTGCGGTTAAGAGGTTATATAGATAACCGCTCTCCATGACGCGTACGTGCATTCATTCGGCTCATTTCGAAATCTAACGAGGTTTGTCGAATTACACTCGTGTAAACATATAGTATTCGGTTATTGGGTAATGCTTAGAAAAAATATTATCAAATTACCAAAACGTACAAGAAAAGGGTTCTTCCCCTGGCATATTAAACTGCTATGGTGGGAATAAAAGCCCTTGGGGTTCGATTAGCGGTGTAGCAAGGCTTGTACACACATGTCATATATGTGCGAGGAAACAGGCCAGCAGGGTTCCGCCCAATAAACATGTACACATTTTTGACCAGTCGCAAAGTACCAACTATTCATTCGCTTTCATTTTACCAAGAAGAAGATCAAAAGCCAGTGTATTCAGCTCGGCCGAGAGAAAAAAAAAAAAAGGTCAACCAGTCGGTAGAAGAAGGTGGCCTCAGGGACAAGAAACCGACGGTTTACCCTTGGATGAATGAAGCAAATTTAAATAATGCATGTAAATTAGATAGTATCGGGCAAAAATATTATGGAGATATCTACACAGATATAATATTTGTAAATGTACAGTCATCCCAGACTCACCTTGATAGCATTTTGGCTTTAGGCTTGAATTGAGACAAGAGTTACAACATGTCCTCCCGGCATCTAACGAAGATACAGAACTAATACGACAGTTCTTAATTTCATTCTAACTCTAGATTTGGTTAAACCTTTCCCAAACGACAAATTTTGGACTGGTCCAAACTGAAAGAGTTTGCAGACGACAATTTTAAATTTGATGAAAATTTGATTAAATTTCTCAAAAAGGGTAGAAAACACTGTGGGAAAAGGAGAAATTGCTCGTTAGGAGCAATTTCTCCTTTTCCCACAGTGTTTTCAAAAGACTTGTACTGCAGACACGTGAAAACCAGGGCTTGTTTGGGAAAGGATTAAACCATTTGGTCTAGCCAATCAGAAGTTGTGTTACTTTCAAATTTCGATAATTTTTCAGAATAAGACTATGATATTCTTAAGAATTGTTGATGTCACGTAACCGTGCCGCCATTAAAATAGGATATAATGGCATGATAACCTGAAAACATATATAACTTAATTTTACATTTTATCTCTGGCCACTTTCCTAACATCTTTATTTCACGTTTGCACAAGGGATATGGTTAACTCTTTACCATACGACAAAATTAAATTTGTCCAAATTCGAACCATTTGCAGACGACAAATTAAGTATGGCTCATATGATGAGACTTTCTGTGGAAAAAGGGTAGAAAGCATTGTGGGTAAAGGAAAAAATGCTGTTTAACAGCAAAATGTTTTCATAAGCCTTCTTTCACAGGGTCGTTATCACTAGGGATCGTGTGGTACAGGGGTTTTAACCCTTTACCAAACAATCCCGACTTTTAACGACCCTGAAAGAGAAGGCTTTTTTCCACAATGTTTTTCACCATATCAAAGACAAATTGCTTGAGTTTAAATACTACTGAATTGTCGTCTGCAAATACTTTCTATTTGGATGAATCTAAAATTTTGTCGTATATGGTAGAAGTTACGCAGATACAAGGAACTATAAAAAGCCATACAACCTATTACTGTCTAAGAAACAACAATATGGCCCTTAGGCTGCTAAGCGAGACTCAGTGCGCTTTTGCGGACAGTGTAGATAAGATCAAGCCGCACAAAACGTGTATTCTGTTCTTTGATTTACACTGTCCGATACGGTATTTTCTTTCCGATGAAATCAACTTTGAAACAGTAATATTTGTTTTTTCTTTTAAACTATTTAATGGAAATTTTCGTTTTATCAATTTAGCAGTTTAACGGAATAAACCCATCAGATATTTTCATTTGAAAGAAACATGTATATCTATACTCGTTTACAGCCAGTTTTAACCCATTTCATCTGTATTTTATGAAACTATAATCATTCTTGTATCTTCATGCCAAAATGCTGCCCCTGACGGTTGCAAGGTTGCATAGATTATGAGCGATAGAAAATGCATTTTATATTTTGGAGGAAGTGAAATCACTGTTGTGACGTTTCGCTTTTTCGAAGATTTCCGATATTTGCATTTATCCTTACATCAGATATATCGGTAGTTTATCTAGGTTTACACAGCTGACTAAATTCTAAACCATTCTACAGCATGTCAAATTTTAACGTCATTTTTTTCTGTGGTTGTGAGGATATATCTTTAAGAATAAGACCCAATATAATTGCAATCATATGATGAATTTAATCTGTACAGTGTTTCATCAAAGCGAACAGAGTAGATCAAAGATCAGACTGCATGTCTTATGCAGTCTGATCTTGATCTACGCTGGCCACAAGAGCACAAGTTGTGAAAGGCGCTTTTTAACTCATTACCAGAATGTCAAAATTTAACACATGTCCAAATTGGAAAGTACTTGCAGATGACAAAATAAATGTGACTAAAAAAATGAAAATTGTTTTGGAAAGGGTGGAAAACGTTGTGGGAAAAAGAGAAAATGCTGGTTACCAGCATTTTCTCCTTTACCGACGATGTTTCCGAAAGGCTTTTTTTTTTTTTCCCTCAGGGTCGTTAAAATTTGGGATTGTGTTGTAAAGGGTTGAGGGTTAACATAAACCAAAAACACCGATAATGATAATAAACACGGCTTGGAGAAACAAATAAACCTTTTGATTGCCAAAGAATATCATAAATAAATTCAAGTGTAAGCTAGTACGGTTAAGAACAAACTGTTGCGTCCATCACAAAAAAGCTGTGAATGGTAAACAGTCAGGACAATAGAGAGACAAGCCCGGCTTTTCTCGAGCAGTTTTAGTGACACACGTCACTTGCTACAAATGTGCTGCCTTTTATAAAACAGATGCGCCACCTCCATAAAAAATTTGTGGGGAAAACAAACCAATATTGAAATCAAAGCTTTACCAGGGGTAAGCGCCGGGAACTGAACGTGACGTCAGTCGATGCGACAACTTTCGGGTCGACCCTCGGACATTTACTGACACCTACTATTGATATACTGTGATTAGTGCCTTACAGGTAAGGTTATCTTTCTCCTTTATTTTCTATTGTTTTACCCTGTTATCGCAAGCTAACTTATTTCGACTGTTTATCCCAAGTCTAACGATTTTCACTGCAATTGACCACAGTATTTTGCCCATTCTTAGCCTCAGGTAGCGACGGTGTAGATCAAAGATCAGACTACACGTTCTGTGCAGTCTGATCTTGATCTACTTCGTTCGCAAAAGTATCTGAAGTAGCTAAAGGCATCTCCTTTTTTCATTTCATGTTTTCATGATTTTATCTTTTCTTTATTAAAGATAAATTTAGCTGTATATTTTGGATATCATTATTATTATTATTACTTAGAAAAGTTTGTTTTCGATTTTTACATCGATTTTTACACTAATCAAAATATTTTTCCTATGATGGGCTTGTGGGTAGGTAACAGATAATCGCTACCAGGATAGGTATGAAATAAATAAATAAATAAATAAATAAATAAATAATTAAATAAATTTTGTTTTTTCTAATTTTAAACTTTTGCTACCGATTTCATATATTTTTTTTTTTTTTTTCTTGTGAACGGAAAAAAATAAAAAAAAGATCAAGATCACACAAAACAAACTGTGCAGTCTGATCTTAAATCTATGTCGCCCGCTTCTTGCTGCTAAATTCTGGCCATGGTAATCTCAGATATGTAGCCGAAGTCTACTTTAATTATAGCGCTTTACCACACAATCCCGACTTTTAACGACCCTGAGAAAGAAGGCTTTTGAAAACATTGTGGGAAATGGAGAAAATGCTGGTATCGAGCATTTTCTCCTTTTCCCACAATGTTTTCTACCCTTGCCAAAACAAATTTCAATTTTTCAATCACATTTATATTGTCGTCTGCCAATGCTTTCAATTTGGACAAGTCTAAAATTTTGTCGTTTGGTAAAGAGTTTAGAGCTAAAAAAGGAATGAAATCGTTTAGTTGGCAGCAAAATACCAAAGCTGTTTTTCAAACAGCAAAATTTTAGACTACATGGAATTGAAAGCATTTACAGACGACAAAAAAAAAAAAGAAAAGAACGTGGATCAAAGTGATTCACTTTGCTCCTGAAAGGGTAGAAAACATTGTAGGAAAATGCTAGTTAGAAGCATTTTTTTTTCCTTTTCCAACAATGTTTTCAAAAGTCTTCTTTGTTAGGGTCCTTAAAATTGGGAGTGTGTTGAAAAGGGTTAAACTCCTTCTCTACAAAATTTATGAAATACGAGTTTCAACGAATTTTCAATGGGGAAGCTTTTTTTTTTTTGTCATCGTTTAGAATGAACAAGCAGATAGTGTAGATCATATCATGCATGTTTTGTGCTGTCTGATCTTGATGTACACTGCACATCAAAGCTTTTCTTTTTTAACTCTTTACCACACAATCACGGGTTTTAACGACCCCAAGAAAGAAGCCTTTTGAAAACATTGTGGGAAAAGAAGAAAATGCTGGTTACCAGCATTTTCTTCTTTTCCCGCAATGTTTTCTACCCTTTAATAGACAAATTTGATGTTTTGAGCTACATTTGAAATGTCGTCTGCAAATGCTTTCAATCTGGACCAGTCTGAATTTTTGTCGTCTGGTAAAGAGTTAATTGCATTAAGAGAAAGGATTTAAAAAAAACTAAAAACTTATGGGGGTGACTAATGGAATGCTGCTCATATGATAAAATGTGTCTAAAATTAACCCATTTACCACACAATCCCGAGTTCTAGCGACCCTGGAAAAGAAGCCTTTTGAAAATATTGGGTTATTTTTTTTTCTCTGGTCACTGAATAAGTTACGCTTAAAACTACCGTCTTTTCCAAGGGTCATTAAAATACAGGATTGTTTTGTACAGGGTTCAATAAAGAATTTACAAATCAAAAATGGTTAAGATTTCACAATTTGAATTGAAAGCATTACGCAATATTACAAATTGTTTTGTGCCTGTTTTGTGTCTAACAGTTTGAACTTTACATGACATATTACATACAGTACTTTGATTCTGCAGAAGATAGGGCACCAGAAGGCTTACGGCATGGTCTTAAATCCGCGATATTTGTAATTTTTCGAAGTCATGCATGATTTTTTAAACTGTTTTGTTTGTTTGTTTGTTTTACGCGTAGACAAGGGTTAACCCTTTACCACACACCACGTATTTACAATCATAGAAAAAAAAAAAATCGAAACCAGGATATCATTTACTTAGCTCAGCGTGGTAACAGTTACATAACAAAACTTTTTACACGATTATCAGACCCCGCGACAAGATTTGATGCATGTAACTTAACTCTTTACCAAACGACAAAATTTTGAACTAGACCAATTTGAAAGCATTTGCAGACGACAAAATCGAGAAAGATCTATAGATGATTTCGGTGTTTGAAATCAGCATTTTTTCCTTTTCGCACAATGTTATCAAAAACCTTCTTCTTTAAGATCCTTACACGGGATTGTGTGGTAAAGGGTAATCTCTTTATCAAACCACACGAATTTTGACCGGACTAAACTGAAAACATTTGGAGACGACAATTGAAGCTCAAATGATGATTTCTGTCTCTGAAAGGGTAGGAAACATTGTGAGAAAAGGAGAAAATGCTGGTTTACCAGCATACTCCCTTTTCCCTAAAATGTTTTAAAAGTCCTTTCCTTGGGATGGTTAAAACTTGGGATTGTGCGTTAAAGAGTTTATAAGCTCCTAGGCTGCTAAGCGCGACTCAAGGACCTTTTGCGGACAGTGTAGATCAAGATCAGACGGCAGAGAACGTTCAGTCTGATCTTGGATCTACACTGTCCCATAAGGAGATATATTTTTCCACAAAATACCTTTGAAATAGCAAAATTTATGGTTTTTATTATCGGTTTGATTGTTTCGTTTCGCTTATTTACCAGCATAAGGGTTAACAAGACTTTACAACAATTTTGGAGAAAAGGCTAGTAAACCAGCATTTTTTTTTTTTTATTTTCCCACAGTGTTTTGACCCATTGAAAGACGAATTTAATCATTTAAGCACATTTTCTCCTGCCGTCTACAAATCCTAGAATTTTTGATAATCCATTTTTTTGTTAGTTTCACGTTTTGCTTGTTTGTTTGTTTGGTAAACATTAACTCTTTACCAAACGACAAAATTTTAGACTCATCCAAATTAGAAGCATTTACAGACGGCAAAATTAATATGACTCGAAAATTGAAATTTGTTTTGGGAAGGGTAGATTTAAACATTGTGGGAAAAGGAGAAAATGCTGGCTACCAGCAAATGCTGGTTACTAGCATTTTCTCCTTTTCCAACAATGATTTCAAAATGCATCATATACAGAGCTGTGAAAACTCGGGATTGTTTGGAGAAGGGTGAAACAACGGGCAGTGTTGACCCTTAAGGTTTAATCTTTGATCTACACTGTTTGCAAAACTTCTCATTACCTTAAGCTTATTGACCCTATACCACGCAGTCCAGGGTTTTAAATACTCTCAGGCTTTTGTATACATTCTTTCTGTCCTTTCTAAGACCATTTCTATTATTTGACCCAAATCAAATATGTTGTCTGCCCATGTTTTCAAATTGAATAAGTACAAATTCATTTTGTAAAGATGATGCTGCCTCAAGCGATTATTTTCGACGTAGCTCAATGCGCTGGCCTTTGGCTAACGATCGAGGCCAATAGCCAGCGTATTCAGCTACGCCGAAAAAGAGTCTCTTGTGGCAGAATCTTTTCACTCTAGTAGAGTATATATAACTCTATTTGGGCCAATCCCATTAAGCTACGCGTTTGCATAACAAAATAATCCCGTGGTTAAGGGACCCAGCAAAATTTAAGTTGCTCATGCAATTATGCATTTATTATTGTTATCAAAATCAACCACGCTTTAAGCACACTGTGTAAATTTATGCAATCCAACCATGATTAAGCATATGGCTAACCATTATCCAATCAACCCACCCGTATGCAAATAGCCAGCCCTTAAACACACGCACTCCCATTATCAATTTCATGTAACATTAACATGCTCATAAAATTAAAACAAAAATGGGTTAACAAGTCAATCTGATTAAGGTCAGCAAACAAAATAGCATAACCTTTTTTATCAACATTTTTTACTTAATTCAATTTTTAAAAATTAAAAAAAAAAATTTGAAATATTAAGTTAACCAGCTCATCAGCTAACCAACACATAACCCCCCAACTAACCCTTACATCAAAAATTGCTTAACCTTTTTTCCCACCTCTTGCGCCAACGCATCCCGGCACCCTATGCCACCCCAGGCAACCCATGCCTCTCCCAATGCAAACGCACCAATGCAAACGCACCAATACAAACGCTTCAACACACACCGACACCCCACACACCGGCTAACCTGATCAGCCAGACAATCACTTACATCACACACTCACTTAACCTTTTTCCCACCCCATCAACCAACGCATGACGCACCAGCTAACCGGCTTATGAGTTAGTGGGTGGGTTAAGATGTTGGTAAAAAAAAATTTTTAAAATAAAAAAATTAAAAAAAAAAAAAAAAAAAAAAAAAAAATTTGAAATTAATTTTAAAATTATGCAAAATATTTTATATATCACACACAAATAATATATGTGGTATAATATAAAAATAAAAAATATGGATGCAAATTTTGACAATAATTCTATGACAGGATGGTATAAAGCACAACCTGTAAATTTTACAGATGAGAAAGTAAATAAAAGATGTGATGAGTATTTTGGCAAGCTTGATAACCTTTTTAGAGGTAGGAGTATAAGTGAGCTAACACCGGAGGAAGAGCTTTTATACAATAGACTTTTTATTGAGCATGCACATGGTGAGTTAACTGATAAAAAAAAGTGGTATTTGATGAGTTTTATGAATTATGTAAGCGTTCTTTTTTATATATTGGAAAAAATGGTGCCGTATCAAATATGGTTAGATTTCATTGTGATATTTTAAATGTTGATGAAAAAAATTCCATAGAATTTTTTATGCAAAAAAGAAAAAAATTATTTAAAGAAATTGAATTATGTATTAGGCTTGAAAGTGAAAATATAATATAAAATATGGATCAACAAAAAATTTTAAAATTATTATCCAATACACATAGCTATAATTTAGGATATTTTGCACAAAATAAAAAAAATATAAAAAAAATCCTTTTCATCGTAAAAAGATAGAGTTGATTGAAATTTTATTACCACTGATAACGCAAGAAGATGTTGAATATCTTGAACATCTTATCTTTCATAAAATAAGACTTTATAAAAAATAAAATATAAAAATTAAAAAAAAATATTTTTTTTCAAAAAATTTTTAATATTTAAAAAATTGAATTTACTTTTAAAATATCCAAAAATAATAAACCATACATGAAAATGATGGCAGATGAAAACAAAACCACAAAAGATATGGAAACCCAAACTTATTTTTATGAACCAGAAGATCAGGATGAAAAAGATTACCGTGATAAATATGAAGCTTTTAGAAAAGAATTGCGACCAAAAGGTAAAGGAGAAGAAACAGATAGAGAAAGTGAACTAGAAAGAATGGATGGGCGGATGCATGATAGGATGGATAATGAAGTAGATGGTATTAAAGAAAAATTAGTAAATCTTATTGATAGTTTTTTTTATAACTTAGATGATGATTTAGATGAGCGTCTTAATGAACAAATGGATGAAGAAAATTTACATGATAAACCTTTATGGAAGGTAGAAATGGAAAAAGAAAGATGTGTTGATAGTTTTATTGAGTCTATTCATGAAATTTTACCAGAAATATTGAGAGATAAAATATATCATGAAATTTTTTAAATTAAAAAAAAATTTTATTTTTATTTGCAACATACCGCAAATAAATTTTTTTTTTAACTAAAATGTTTTAAATAAAAATTTGAAATTTTTTAAAATGACAAGCAAAGTAATATATAAGCATGAGTGTGTTAAATAGATTAAACTACGAAGAACATAACAAGTTAGAAAAAACATTAAAAAGTTTTTGCAATTTTAAGAATACATACGTTAAACCAAGAAATTTTTATGTAATTTTTTATGATACAGCTATTAGGGACTTTCTTTATGTTTTTTCAAAATCATTACCTTTTATATATTATAAATATAGTCAATATAGATTAAATCATACAGATTTTAATACAACACTAATTGCAGTTTGGCCAGATTTACGAGAAGAGCATATAGAAGAAGAATATTTAATGTATCGTAATAAATTTGATCCTGTTTTTAGTGGTATCAGAATACCATTTAATCATAGTGATAATTTTTTATCTACTTATAAAACTGCTATATTTGATTTACTTAAAAATGATGATCGAGAACTAACACCTACTGCACATTATAGAATTTTACCAATTTTAACATTTGAAGAAATAGATCCGGCACCATATTTTAATTTTACATCTTTTGTTGAATATTATGGTGAATATTGGGGTGAATTATGTAGTTATTTAAAAAGATCGGAACCTTTAAGTAGAGTTGAAAAATATGAAGGTTTTATTAGTCATCCAGGTTCATTATTTGGTTGTCGACCGTTTTACTTTGCTAGAGGATGTTGGGGATCATATGAATGTTATTTTGACTATGTTCCACCACAAGATATAACACATGAAGAATCAGAAGATGAAGAAGAAACCCAAACTCCGGGACGTCGTTATAATCATTCATTTTTACCACGTGAAATAGAAACAACAGAAAATACTAATTTTCAAGAAAGTGATGTTGGTCAATTTTGGTTAAATAATGAAAGTGAATTTTCTCCTGGTCAATATGTAATAGTGCATACAAATCTTGGAATAGAAAAAATTTATAAATATGAAGAAAACCAACCTATTGTTAACTCAAATGAAAGAAAAACATTTAAAAATGATGCATGTATAATTTGTGTTGAAAAACAACCAAACATTTTATTTTGTAGTTGTGGTCATCTTTGTATGTGTAATACATGTTTTGAAGCATATAACAAAGAACAATGTCCCGTGTGCAAAACTGAAAATATAACCTTAAGAGAAATATAATTTACTTAAAAATTATATTTCCCATGATTACCACCTAATGGGAATGTTCTGTTTATCCACTCATGTTTAATATTTAACCTTTTACTAGGTTAAATATTATTACAAGTCTAATTCTATCAGTATTGTTAAATATACATTTTTAGCATTTGGATTGTTTCTCCTCGTTATAAAGTTTATAACATCACATTGGTCCACTTCTAAAGGTTGTGGAAAAACTATACAACTACAACCTTCTCCTTTCTTTTTTACTATGGAGTAGTCAGGCTGTTCAACTCCATTTATGACTATATTAACTTTTGACTCTTCTCTTAGAACACCGGTCCCCTTAACAACCATTAAAGTTCCTCTTAAAATTCTACCAGGAGCAGCCATACAATAACCCCCTAACCCATGGCTTTCTCCAGAGCTTCCATTACCAAAAGCAAACTCATAATTACCATTTTTTAATTATCCTTGTTCCTCGGCACACACACTTATAATTGGTTTAGGGTCTATAAGAGAAGGAAGTGATACTTTTTTATCCACGTAAGATTTTGTTGCTAAATCTCTTTCTTCTACAGGTGCCGCAGCATTTTTTATAGAAAAACCTTGAAGGTCTATGTTGGATATTGCTGTAAAACTACCATCAGGATTTTTTACAATGGCACCACCATTATCAACATAATTTTTATTGGCAGCCGCATCACGATCTATAGGATTTGGTAATCCAGTAATTGGGTTACCACTCATATCTATTTTACCAGCTGCTAAAAAAGCCCCAGCTTGGTTTTTTGTTAAAGCCCTTTCACCTTCAGTAGCTAACTTAACAATATTATCTACATAAAACTTATTTGTAACTTGTTGAGCTTCTAAAGGTGTTCCAACGTTGGTAATTCTCCTTCCACCCATAGAAACGTCTGCACTTGCCATATAACCACCAGGACCATAAACAAAGGCTCGATTAGCAACATCTACATATCTTTTTGTTGCAACATCTTGTGGTTCTGCAGGTTCCACAACATCCGTTAAAGTATATCCTCTCATATTTATATTTGCAACAGCAGAAAAAGTACCATCTTGTTGTTGTACTATTGCTCTACCACTATTATCCACATATTTTTTAGTAGCAGCTTCACTCGGTTCCTCAGGGTCAGCTATATTTTTTATTTTATTAAAACCCATGTTTAAATACCCTGTCATTTGGTATCCTCCATTTTCATCAAGCAACCCTGAGCTGCCATCAACATAACTCTTAGTTGCTACATCCTGAGGATTTACTGGACTACTAACCTGTATTAATGTATTACCAGCCATATTTATAGAACCGGTAACGACGGTTGTTCCATCTTTACGTAAAAAATTATTAGCTATGTAAGCGAGTGAAACACCATCACCATCGCCATCACCAGTTGATTTAACATCATCTATTCTTCCAAATTTATCAACAGGCATAGTTTTTTAATATTACTAAAAAAGTTTATTTAAAACATTCTGAAATTTATTACCTAAACCCAACTCTTTAAGAATAAACAAACATAAATGACCACAAAATACTTCCCCTACATGTTGTAATTGGTCAGTATTGTAGTGTATTAGGTTTTTTAAATAATCTATAATTTCAATAGGTGGTTGAATACCATAACTATCAAAATAAATTTTAGTTTTACCATCTTTATACCAGGCAACCCAATGAGTACCAGGTCCTCTGCTATCATCAAGGTTTAATATACCACATTCTTTATTTTTTACTTTTTTAGGTAGGGTATCTCTTAAAAATATTCCTCTAAAATTTCTTATTTTTAATTTTTTTGCGGCATCCTCAAGCTCAAAATTGCTTAAAGGTTTATTTGGTAATATTATATTATCAATTAAAATATCATGCATTTTTTATATATTTTAAATATTTTCAATAGCACTATTATCAACCCATGAATTAAACTCATCAGAATAACCTTTCCACTTTACAAGAGATTTCTTTTTTCCCTTTTTAATAACCTTTTCTATTCTATACAACTCTTGACTCGTTTTTTGTAGTTCAGGTTCATAAAAGGAACCTTTTATTTCTTCACCATTTAAATCTACAATTTTATATGTTACAGGTGATGTATGTTTTACTTCTGAAACTGTAAAAACCTCTTCAGTCCATCTTGTAGTATATCCTTTTTCAAAAGTCTTTTTCTTTTTACTTATCCTTACTTTGTCTCCAACAGAAAACTTTGGTTTGATATCCTCCCTTACTTGATTATAATCAGGATACAATGTTTTCCAAACTTTATTTTCATTTTTCTTCTTACTTGCTTCAGTTGGTGTCATCTTAATAGAAGAATGCCTCGTGTTGTTATATTCTTTAACAAGATTTGGTAATACGTTAATATAAACATTTGTTGAGTGAGCAGAGAAATACTTCCACATTTTTTCTTTCATTGTTCTAATCCATCTCTCAACAACGCTTGATTTTTCCTCGTTTTCAGTGGAATATAATTCAATCAAATCTTTAACTTCTTTGTTATAAAACTCTTTACCTTTATCCACCCACATTTTCTCAGGTTTTCTTTCCTTAAAAATACTCTTCAGTGCAATAGAAACAGATTTTCCTGTTTTATCTTTTAAGGGGATCAGCCAACCATATTTTGAAAAGATGTCAATGACAGCAAGAAGATATTTTACACCACGATTAAGTTTAGAAAATGCTTGCATATCTACTAAATCTGCAGCCCATATTCTATCGATTCCTCCTACTCTAACTCTTCTTTTCTTAAATTTTCTTTTTATTGGTTTATGTAATTCTTCTGCTAGCGTTATATTTTCTGAATTTTTTTTTTTAATTCCCATTCCAAATCTTCTTGGTTCCTATCAATGAGGAAACCAATCCTCTTTCCATTCTTTCCTTAATAGTAGGATTATAAATACCTTTTAACTCTTTAAGCATATTAGCATCACAAACAGAATTTCTTGTTGCTGTGTCATCATGTTTAAGATAACATATATCATGATGATATGCTGCTTTATCAACACGATTTACAGGTTTTGACCATTTTTAGGTGTTAAATCAGGATTTAATCTTTTCTTTAACTTGGTGCCTGGACCAGTAAAATTATGCCCAGGTAAATGCATTTCAACAGGTAAGTTATTGATAACCTTGTTTAACAACGAACCACCCTCCTTATCTTTTTTAATAAACTGAGTTTTAGTTATACCACATTCACTACATTTACCCTTTTTCATATTTCTTCCATTTTTACTTACACCATAATTTAAATCAGTTGTTTCAGTTTGTTTTTTACACTTAACACAATACATTTTATAATAAATTAAACTTTTTAATATAAAATGGATATTGTTAATTTATCATGGAATGAAGCGTTAGCAAAAAGATTTAACCACCCCCTTTTACCAAAAAGTATCAGAGGTTTAATAGTTGGTAAATCAGGATGTGGTAAAACTACACTATTACTTAATCTTTTGTTACGTCCCAATTGGTTAGATTATGATAACTTATGTGTTTTTGGTAAAAGTTTGTTTCAACCAGAATATCGTATATTAAAAAAAGCATTTGAAGAGGAAATACCAAAAGAATATATATTAAGATTATTTTCATTTAAGGATGAAGTACAAAATAATGACATTTCAACTTTAGCATTAGTTGAAGAATGGGCAAAAACAATTAAGGAAAAATCAGATATTAAGTGTGGGTTTTTTGAAAATGCAAGTGATGTTCCAGACCCAAGAGAACTAAATGCATTGAATAAAAACTTAATGATTTTTGATGACTTACTTTTAGAGCGACAGGGTAAATGTGAAAACTACTATGTAAGAGGAAGACATAGTAACGCTGATTGTTTCTATTTGTCACAAAGCTTTTTTGAATTACCAAGACGAACCATAAGAGGAAATTCTAACTTAATTATACTTTTTAAATTACCAAAAAAGGATCAAGTAAATAATTATACTGATTATGTAAGTTAAGATATGGATCTTAATGAATTTAGAAATTTTTGTAAAAAATGTTGGAATGAACCACATGGATTTGTTGTAATTGACTTAACAAGTAAAGCAAACAATGGTAAATACAGACGTGGTTTTGATAATTTTTATATGCCGTCAAATTGTTGAGAATATTAAAATCATATCTTAAACAAAAGATATAATTTAAATCATATTAAAAACTTTAATTTTAAAATATAAAATGCAAGAAGAATTACTAAAACAAATAGTAAAAAACACAGACCATAAATCTTCATTTCAAATTATTGTAAGCGAAAACAAATCAAATTTTAAAACAAGATTTACTCCACCGCTTCAACTTGAACGTGATAAAAAATATGAAGTAGCTTTAGTCAATCTTGAAACTTACTATTCATTTCCTAATATTACTGATAGCAACAACATTTTTATTTATTCACAAGATAGTGGTAGAACATGGGAAAAGATAAAGATACCAACAGGTAGCTATGATATAGTTGATATCAATGATTATATACAACAAGAAATGAAGAAAAAAGGACATTATGACCAATTTAATGAAGAATATTATATTTGTTTATCAGCAAACACTAATACATTAAAATCAGTTTTAATTCTTGAAAATGGATATCAGGTAGATTCTAATCATGAAAACAGTATTGGAAAGGTATTAGGATTTAGCAGAGCAAAATATGTTCGTGGGTTTCATGAATCAGAAAATTTAGTTAATATCTTAAGTATTAATAGCATACTTGTTAATATTGATTTAATTTCAGGTAGTTATGTTACTGGTTCTCAAAGAAACACAATTTACAGCTTTTTTCCAAATGTTGCTCCAGGTTATAAAATAATAGAAAATCCAGTTAATCTGGTATATCTACCTTTAACATTAAATGTAATACATGATTTAAACGTAACGCTAACTGACCAAGATGGAAACGTATTAAATCTAAGGGGTGAAACATTAACGATTAGATTCCATATAAGAGAATCAAGTTAAATATAAAATGACAAATTACATTACAGTTAAAGTAAATATAACAGAAGGGCAAAAGAAAAAGCTACAACATGCTGTTAAATCAAGTTGTCCGGTAAGTATTAGATTAAATCATGATGACCTAACAGGTGAAGATTTAATAGCAGTAACCGGATCACAACTAAACAAATTAAATAAAGCATTAGAGGGAGGTAAAGGGGTGACCATTAGAATGACAATTAAACAACTTAAACACAACATGAAAGTAGAAGGTGGTTTTTTACCATTAATTGCGGGTCTCGCATCAGCTGCGTTACCCGTATTAGCAAAAACTGTATTACCTGCTTTGGGAGTTGGTGCCTTAACTGGTATAGCTTCAACAGGAGTTCAAAAAGCAATGGGTAACGGATTGTATCTTAAAAAAGGTGGTTGTATATGTCAAGTTGAAACTGATGGTAAAGGTTTATATCTTAAACCATACAAAGGTAAAGGGTTAAAAAAGGATTGTATTTAAAACAAGGTGGGAAAATTTATGATGGAAAAGGTCTTCTTTTAGGACCAAATAGTCCATTTGCTAATATTCCTATATTAGGAGCAATTTTGTAAATTAAAAAGAATGAATGTGTATAAATTTGGAAATAAACCTAAAATAATTCAACCAAAAACTATTTTTTGGAACCCTGTAGAACTTAAATATCCAGCTAAAAAAGTTAATCCTGTTTCTTGGGATATTTTTACACAACAACCTATAATATTAAAAGGTGGTGAAACTAAAACTATTGCTTTAGGTTTTGGTTTTATGATGAGTAAGGGTGTCGTTTTAATTTCTCTATCTTATGCTCTAAAAACTAATCAAATAAGTATAACAAATGAGGTAGTGTTGGAGGAAACCCCAGATGTGGTTACCACAATTACAAACAACTCAAGTAAGCTAGTAAAAATTAATGAAGGTGAATTTTTATGTCGTCTTTACTATTCTATTTAAAAAATAGCTGCTGTAAATAAAATGGAGCTAAGAGAAAAGATATATCCTGAATTACCAGAAGCACGAAATATACCAAATGCACCATCATTAGAACCAGTAATAGGAGTAGAAGATAATGGTCAATCTTTTAGGTTGCAAAAAATATCACAGGTACAAACATTTCTTGAAAATGAAGTTAAGGTTAGAGAACAGTTAAGTAAAAAATATTTAAAGATTAGTAAGGGTACCGATAATGTTGAAACAGGATTAACAACCATAGCATTAGGAGCCGGAGCAGGAGGTATTGCTTTACTATCAACTGTGGTTGCGATACCAGCAACAATAGCTTTAGAGGCTTGTGCATTAGGTGTTGGTTTAGCTGCTATAATTGGAAAATTTGTAGTCAGAAGAACCAGAACAAAGTCAGAAAAACATCTTCAGATAAAAATGTTAGCTGAGGCAAAGTTAAATACGTTATTAACTCATATTTCTAAAGCTATTAGTGACAACAAAGTAGATCATTCTGAATTTACTTTGATTATGGAAGAACTTGAAAAATATAAAACAATGAAGGAAGAGATACGAGTTAAGTCAAGGAAAAAAAGCAAGCTAGAGGAACAGGAGAGTTTAATAGAGAGGGGGAAACAGGAAGCACGGGAGGAATTTCGCAGACTAGTAGAAAGAAACAATGGAACCCATTAAGACTAAAACTAAAACCACCTAAGTTTAAATGTTCTTGTGCTTGTGAGATAGGTAATAGTGATTAAATTAAAATAAATAAAAATTTTTTTACTTAAAAATGCCTTTTATAAATGTTGATTATAAAACAAGAGATAAGATGGTAAAAAATTATCTTTTAAGAAAAAAACTGGTTCGTGATAGGTTACTTGCTGAGAGAACCGGTGATATCGAATTGCAACAAAATCTAACTAAGTTTTTTAAACCCTTAACTAAATCACAAAAGGAGATACAAGAAGAGGCAACTAAAAAGCTTGGCACGTACCAACTAGAAGCAGCTAGAAGAATTACTGAGGGATTGGCACCTATTAGGGAGGGAATTCAACAATTACCTAAAGAGTTTCCTCAACAAATAGGTTATCCTTTAAGTACGGCTCCTCCTAGTTATAGGAGTGCATCCCCTGCAACATCTGAATTATCAGAAGAACAACCTATATTATTATTAGGAAAAAAGGAAATACAACAGAAAATAAATAATGATATTTTAGCTAATCCTGATAACGTATTTGGTATTCGTAAAACAACTAAAGGATTGTATATGGGTAATATGCCGGTTAATATAACTAAAGAAGATATTATTATTGGTGATGAATCTTTTAAACTAACAGATGGGTTAAGAAATCTTATTTCTTATAAAGGTCATATACCTGACTCTTATACAGCAAATGATTTTTCAACATATGGTAAAATTTTAAAATTAACTGGTGCTATGCATAACAACAATGACCTGAGTAATCCAAATTTTAAACGAGCAAGAGATATAGATGAAAGCTTATGGGAAAAATTTTATTTTATTAAAGGAGATATTTGGGAACCATACACAAAGAGTGAATATTATAAAAAAAACACAGAAAAAATAAGAGGTAAAGGATTAAGAAAAAAGAAAAAAACAGCCATTGTTATACCATCAGACCCAAACGCACTATTAGAAAGGTTTGACCTTTTAATGTCTAGCAAGGATGCGGGTCACACAAGTGTAAAAAATGAGTTGGTAAGTATTTGTGATGAATTAAAAAGACAAAAAGTATTAAATACAAAAAGCTATAAAAAGTTAATGTCTATACTATAAAATGATTACATCACAAAAGAGAGGAGTTAAAAGAACTTATGCTTATGGCGGGGCAGGTATATTTGATACCTTAGCTAATTTTTTAAGTAGATTATTTACAAGTGGAGCAGTTAAGCAAATAGCAAGTTCCGCAGTTGATGTTGGCAAAAGTGTGGCTAAAGAAGGAGCAAAGAAAGCTTTAGAGGCAGGTAAAACAGCTGCGGTTGATGCTGGAACCAGATTAGTTAAAAAGGTTTTAACACCTAAATCTAAAAAGATTGTTGAAAAATATAGTCAAGTTCCAACCATACCAACAATACAACCTGTTGAACAAAATGTAAGTTCATTGATTGATGGTGGTGCCGTTAATATACAAACAATGGTTAAGAAGTTAAACAAAAAAAAAAAGAGGTAAAGGGATAAAAACAATATAATTTTTAATTTAGCTTAAGTAATTATTACATTTAATAAAAAATATGACAAAGCTAAAATTTAGATTAACAAAATATGAAAAATACAATACAAAAAGAATTGGAATACTTTATGCACAATTTAAAATTAATGAAGAAGATGAAATAGTTGAAGTAAATAATACAAGTTATGATTATAAAAAGGTTGTTTTAAGATTGTCTCCTGAAAAAGCTGATGTTGTTAAGGAGTTTGAAGATGAAGTAAATCAATATTTAGAAGAAAATGATATACCAAAGGTAACCTTACTTTATGGTAATAAAATTTACCCAAAAGTAAGAAAAAATGTTAATGTAGAAAAACTTAAAAATATTAAACTTAAGGGTGTTTATGTAAATGATGAGGATAAATCATTTCCTCAACTATGGTTAGAAAATTAAAAAACAAAACACAATTATAATTTTAACTTAAAAAATTATGATTGTATATATAAAAAATGGACATTTTAAATGTTAAAGCACCAATTTTAAAAGATGATAGTATTGATGAATATGAATACTTAGAGTATGAACCTACCATAGGAACCAATTTAAACAACAATGGGGGTAATATAAGGATTGATATAGGAAACAAGGATGTTTTTCTTCATCCTTCTGAGAGTTATTTAAGTTTTGAAGGTGATTTGTTGCGAGATAATAACGATCGTTATGTTATGGCAAACAATATAGTAACGCTGACAAACAATGCTATAATGTATTTGTTTAAAAGTATCAGATACCAACTTGAAGAGCAGGATATAGAGTATATTAATTATCCTGGTTATGTCAGCACAATGTTGGGTTTGTTAAAATATCCTGATGATTTTTCTAAATCACAAGGTTTAAACCAACTATGGTATAAAGATACCCATAGAGATGCAGATATTGCTACTAATATTGGATTTAAAGTAAGAAGAGAATGGATTTTTACATCAAATCCTGTTGGTTCATTTAATATTTGTGTTCCGTTAAAACATATATTTGGTTTTTGTGAAGATTACACCAAAGTTGTATATGGTATGAAGCATAGTTTAACCTTAACAAGAGCCGGTGATGACAATGCAATTTTTAGATTGCCTACGGTGGCCGCTGCAGGTGGTAATCCAGCTCTACATGAAGCGGGAAAAGTTGTTTTAAATAAAATAACATGGTATATGCCACACGTAACGCCTGAACTTGGTAATAGGTCAGAACTTTTAAAATTTATTGAAAAGAAAGAAAGATTTCCTGTTGGGTATAGAATGATACAATCAGATACAATAGCGGTACCAAACAATACTAACTTTGCTTGGAGGTTAGCAACAAAATCATCACCTGAGGTGCCACGATTTATTATTGTTGGTTTTCAATCTATTTCAAATAATGCAGCTGCTAATAGGCAAATACACAACCCAGCTATATTTAATCACTTAAAGGAAAGAAATATTAAAGCTGTGTTATCCACAAAACAATATCCACATAATGAACATAACATAAACTTTGAAACAAATCTAATTGGAAGAATATATGAGGAAGCTGCAACATTTAGAAAAAAGTTTTACAACATGGATGAATTGGTATCAAATCCAAATATTAACCCTGCTGATTTTAAAGATTTATTTCCCTTGTTTGTTTTTGATGTTTCAAAGCAAAGTGAAAGAATTAAGTATTCTGTAACTGATATTCATATTAGAGCAAGCTTTAAAGAAAATCCAATACAAGCAGGAGTAAATAGTGTTGAAGCATATGCTGTTTTACTTAGTGATAGGTTAATTAACTTTCAGAGTGATGGAAATAAGATGACAGTTGTATATTAAGTAATTTTTTGTCTAATATAAAAAATATGCTAAAGATTGCTGATTTTAAAAAGATATTAACAGATAATAACATTAAGTGGTATTCCTATTGGAACAAGAAAAAATATATTGATGTTTTAAAGGAGCATGGATTGTATCCTGAAGAGGAAGAAAAAAAATATTTAAAAAAAATTCCAAATTATGATAGATTAAAGGATATTGCTAAAAATCCTAAAACGGTAATATTAAAGAATGTTGAAACTGAAGAAGAAACAACATTTCCATCAATTTACAAGGCAAGTAAGTTTATTGATAGATGTCCACAAACGATTGAAAACTGGAATGGTAGGGTTTGGAATGGTAAATATAAAATTGATATTCAATAATTTTATTATTTTTTAAAAAAATAATAAAATTTGACTTAAGGAATGATTTTTTATATTAAAAAAATGGAACGTCAATTTGATAGATATAATGTAAGTGGATTAAGAAATTTAGCAAGGGAAAGGGGATTAAGAAGATACTCAAGACTTAGGCGTGATGAATTAATTACCCTCAATACTGGGCCTTCTATATTAGATATAGACCAGGGAACCATTGATGCACCAATATTGCAACCAACACCCTATATACCACCAAGACAAAGGCCAACCAGGCAACCAACTACTTCAGTTGATGATTTGTTAAGGAGCTTAGAAAATGTAAGAGATGCACCAGATAGTATATCATCAGAACTTAATGCTTTAAAAAATAAAATAAAAAGTATATATGATAAAGTGGATAAGATAAAAGTAATAAAAAATAGATCTTCCTTAAAAGAATATGCAACTGAACATAAAATAGAAGGGATACCTGTTAATACACCACAAGAGTTTTTGGAGTTAGTTCAACCAACAATTGTTAATCTTTTAAAAAGCATGCGCGGAAATAAAGTAAAATTAAATCTTCAATGTTTAATGAAAAGAGGAGAGGGAGAAAATAAACAAATAGTAGAAGCTAATTTTTCTTCTTCTGATAAAGATGGTTATGAGATTATTTTAGAAGGAACCGATATAACAGAAGTATACTTAGAAATGATTGATAGAATTTCAGAAAATTTTGTTAATTTTTTAATGATGGGTAGTGGGTGGGTATTTAAAAGTGTGGTTCATTTAAAATTACATAGTGTTATTTATGAACCATTAAGGGCTGGAGGATGGATAGATTTACCTGATTGGATTAAAAATAAAAAGGCATGTATTAATATGAAAAATAAGGATGATGAAAAATGTTTTACTTGGTCTATCTTAAGGTTTTTTAATCCAACAAATAATCACGCTGAAAGAATTGAACCTTTAAAATCAAAGGAAAATAATTTAAATATGAAAGGAATTAAATATCCTGTTTCTTTACTTGTTATAGATAATTTTGAAAGGCAAAATCCAACAATTAGCGTTAATGTTTTTGGGATAGTAGAAGGTAAGGAAAAAATCAAACGTATTAGAGCTATAAAAAGTTTAAAAGAAAATCATGTAAATTTGTTATATATTGAAGATGAAGAAGAAAAAAAATCTCATTATGTTTTAATAAAAGATGGAAAATTTAATGCTTTAATGAGAAAACAAGTAAGTGACAATAGTAATATAAGGTATTGCATGCTTTGTATGAACCATTTTGGAAGTGAAAAACTTTTAGAAAAGCATATGGAGCGTTGTGAAGATCATGATGGGGTTGATTTAATAATGCCTAAGTTTGACCCTGAAAACCCTGAAGAAATTTTAATAAAGTTTGAAAACTATTGTAGAAAAATTATGGTACCATTTGTTGTTATTGCTGATTTTGAATGTATATTACAAAAAATAGAACCACAACAAGAAAGTAATACTATTGAAACACAAAAGCATATACCTGTTAGTTATAACTATTTAATTTGTAGTTTTGATAGTGAAATTATGAAACCAGTATTAAGAGGATATGTGGGTAAAGATGCAGAAAAACATTTTATAGATACTTTAACTAAGGATGCTAAACAACTTTTTAATGAATTTTATAAAGACCCAGTAGAAATGGAAAAATTAACTGAAGATAAAGTTAAAAAACATAAAAATGAAGTAAAATGTTGGATATGTGTTGGTGAATTTACGCATAAAAATTATAAAGTAAGAGATCATTGTCATTTTACTGGCAAATATAGGGGTGCCGCACATAATGAATGTAATCTTAAGGCAAAAGTTCCAGATTTTATACCTGTTATCTTTCATAATTTATCTGGTTATGATGCACATATTTTTATTAAGTATCTTGGTAAAACTAATGGTAGAATTGATTGTTTACCTAACACAGAAGAAAAATATATTGGTTTTACAAATCATCTTATGGTAGGAAATAATCATATTAAGTTAAGATTTCTTGATAGTTTTAAGTTTTTATCAAGCAGTTTAGATAAAATTGTAGAAAATTTAAAAAATGATGATTTTAAAAATTTAAAGTATTACTTAGAAAAACATCGTGGTGGATCTACAGAAGAAAAATTAAAATTGTTAAGTAGAAAGGGTATCTTTCCTTATGAATGGTTAGATAGTTTTGAAAAATTAGAAGAAACACAACTACCGCCTATAGAAGAATTTTATTCAAGCTTAAATGGAGAAGGAATTTCAGAAGAAGATCTGGCACACGCGTTAAAGGTATTTGATGTTTTTGAATGTAAAAATATTGGGGATTATTTACAACTATACAATGAAACAGATGTTGTACTTTTAGCTGATGTTATGGAAACCTTTAGATTTTCTATGCATAAAGAATTTGACTTAGATCCTGCTTGGTATTAAACTTTACCTGGATTTGGATGGGATGCTATGCTAAAGGTAACCAAAATAAAATTAGAAAAATTTACTGATGTTAATATGCTTAACTTTTTTGAAGCATCTAAAAGGGGTGGTGTTTGTATGACTAGTATTAGACATTTTGAAGCAAACAATAAGTATATGGGTGGTGAGTATGATTCAACTAAACCTAGTATATATGGGATTTATATTGATAAAAACAGTCTTTATCCTTGGGCTATGAGTAAGCCTTTACCAGTAGGTGGTTTTAAATGGATGACTGAAGAAGAATTAAATAACTGGGAAAAATATCCGTGTACCCTGGAGGTTGATTTGGAGTATCCTAAAGATTTACATGATTTGCATAATGAAATGCCTTTAGCAGCAGAAAAATTAAAAGTAAGTAAAGTAGAAAAGTTAATACCAAACTTAGATGATAAAGAAAAATATATACTTCATTATGAAGCTTTAAAGACTTATCAGAGATTAGGATTAAAGATTAAAAAAATACATCGTGGAATTAAATATCAAGAAAGTACCGCTATTAAAAATATGTTGATAAGTGTGTAAATTTAAGAACGCAAGCAAAGAAGGATAAAAATAAATTTTTAGATAATTTATGGACGTTAGCAATGAATTCTGTTTTTGGTAAAACCATGGAAAATATAAGAAATAGAGTAAACATAGAATTAGTTAATGGTGAAAATAGTGAACGTTTTAAAAAGTTAACAGCAAAACATAACTTTCATAATCATACTATATTTGATGAAAATTTGGTTGCTGTTCATATGAAGAAAACATGGATTAAATATGATAAACCAATTTATTTAGGAGTAAGCATACTTGATATTAGTAAAACAACTATGTTAGAAGATTATTATAACTATTTTAAAAATAAATTTGGTGAAGATAAAGTATTTATGTGCTATACTGATACTGATAGTTTTGTTTTAACAATAGAAACTGAAGATTTGTATGAAGATTTAAAAGAGGATGCTAATGATTTGTTTTACTTTAGCAATTATCCGGAAAATCATCCATTATATAGTGATAAAAATTGTAATGTGTTAGGTAAATTTAAGGATGAACTAAAGGGAGATCTTTTAACTGGATTTGTAAGTCCTGGAGCAAAAACTTATGCTATGAAAAAATTTATCTTAAGAAAAGGTAAAAATGGTAATGCTTTAACCGATGAAGATGGTAAATTTATTTATGATAAACCTGTTAAAAAAGATAAAGATGGTAATATGGTATATAATGAGAAAACAGAAACTAAAAAATGTAAAGGAGTTAAAAAGTCTGTGATTAAAAATGAGTTAAGATTTAAAACTTATAAAGATTGTTTGGATACTGAAAAAGATTTTTGTGTAAGTATGGGAGGAATAAAAAGTAAACATCATGAATTAACAACTATAAAAATGAATAAAGTAGCATTAAGCTTTGAAGATGATAAAAAAGGGTTAATAATGAGGGATGGAAGTTATAGAACTTTATCAAGGGGCCATTATAGCTTACAAGGATTAACTGAAGAAGAAAAAAAAATATATGAAGCACAGGGGGCAAGACCAAAAACAAAGTAAAATATTTAATCTGGTAAAAAGATTAAATATTTATTCTTAACAAAAAAATAAATTTTATTTTTTACTTAATTTTTTATTTATATGCTAATGATA
Organism: Tridacna gigas; assembly: GCA_945859785.2. NCBI lineage: Eukaryota > Metazoa > Mollusca > Bivalvia > Cardiida > Cardiidae > Tridacna > Tridacna gigas. Next base: position 70,758,036 of record OX244033.2, on the reverse strand, counting down.
TAAATTATTTATGTGTGTTAAAATTACTACCGGTACTTATCAATTGACCAACAACTGTAATATTTTCTAAAATATTTAATATTTCTCTTCTTATAATCATTCTTCGTTTTTTTTTATAACTTTCTATTTTTCTTTTTACTTCTTCATTTTTGGTTTTGAAAAATGATAATATAATATTTTTCATTTCTTCATTTTTATTATCTCCTTCAACTTTTGGTATATGCAAAAATTGTAAAACTCTATTTAAAATATGATTGCTAATAGAATTAGTTAATATTTTACTAACTTGAGAAATTATATCCTCAATGTATTCACCTAAATCAATAGTTTGCACATCTTTAAAAATTGTGTAATCTAAGTTTTTTGAGTGATAAAATTTTACTCCTCCTAATACTCTTTTTGCTTTATTCATGTTTATATATTAGTTAGGTTGTTAAATAAAAAATTTTCAATTTTTTTTATTTTTAAAATTTTTTTTTTATTATTTTTCACCAACATCTTAACCCACCCACTAACTCATAAGCCGGTTAGCTGGTGCGTCATGCGTTGGTTGATGGGGTGGGAAAAAGGTTAAATGAGTGTGTGATGTAAGTGATTGTCTGGCTGATCAGGTTAGCCGGTGTGTGGGGTGTCGGTGTGTGTTGAAGCGTTTGTATTGGTGCGTTTGCATTGGTGCGTTTGCATTGGGAGAGGCATGGGTTGCCTGGGGTGGCATAGGGTGCCGGGATGCGTTGGCGCAAGAGGTGGGAAAAAAGGTTAAGCAATTTTTGATGTAAGGGTTAGTTGGGGGGTTATGTGTTGGTTAGCTGATGAGCTGGTTAACTTAATATTTCAAAATTTTTTTTTAATTTTTGAAAATTGAATTAAGTAAAAAATGTTGATAAAAAAGGTTATGCTATTTTGTTTGCTGACCTTAATCAGATTGACTTGTTAACCCATTTTTGTTTTAATTTTATGAGCATGTTAATGTTACATGAAATTGATAATGGGAGTGCGTGTGTTTAAGGGCTGGCTATTTGCTTACGGGTGGGTTGATTGGATAATGGTTAGCCATATGCTTAATCATGGTTGGATTGCATAAATTTACACAGTGTGCTTAAAGCGTGGTTGATTTTGATAACAATAATAAATGCATAATTGCATGAGCAACTTAAATTTTGCTGGGTCCCTTAACCACGGGATTATTTTGTTATGCAAACGCGTAGCTTAATGGGATTGGCCCAAATAGAGTTATATATACTCTACTCACTCTTTACGTACGTCTTGGTATTGATAATTTCGAATGAATATATGGTAATTTGTGATTGGTCAAAAATGTGGACATGTTTAATCTACGGGCCCCTGCAGGCCTATTTGCGGGCATGTTTATGACACCAGTATACGAGTTTTTCTCTTCATACTGACCCACAAAAGAGTTTCAATTTTCATTTTCCACTTCCTCTTACGCCGCCTGTCTGTTTTAAAGATATGTTTGAGCCATGCTCTACCAAAATGGGGCTTAATGCATCTCCGTAATACATTGTACCAAGCAACACATCACATGATTAGAGACCCATAAACTTGATCCACTTTGTGCAACAACCGACTGAATCATGAGGTACACTGGTCCTTTGACATGATGAAGTTTGACCGATAGCAAAAAGTATCGACCCAGGTCAGCCTGCGCGGACTGCGCAGGCTGACCTGAGTTGATACTTTTCGCAAATGCATTAAGCCCCCTTTTCACAGAGCATGGCTCATTTTTTTTTCAAGAATTTTTACTCAAATTGTCATTTGGTAGGCAGTCCTGCGAACTACATTCGCCTTTTTCCATGTCTAGAATTAAATTTTGATCAATTCGTTTAGAGTGAAGCACCTGGTAGCGACACAGATCGAAATGATTTCACAATTTAGAACCCGACCTAGAATGTTATTCGGAACGGTATTCCTTACATTCATCAAATGTTGTGATTTGATTATTTGTGTCATGATATCACAAACTTCCCAGTGACGTTTTTGTTGTTTTTGTACACGCTGAAAAGCCGAGACGGCACTAATGTGTTTCCGTAAGTGTAGGAATGGCAGTGACCTCCTAATAAACAGTTAACCCCTTTACCAAACGACGAAATTTTAGACTGGTCCAAATTGAAACCAATTGCAGACGAGAAATTAAGTGTGGCTCGAATGATGGCACTTGTCTTGGGAAGGGTAGAAAACATTGTGGGAAAAGGAGAAAATGCTGGTTATCAGCATTTTCTCCTTTTCCCCACAATGTTTTCAAAAGACTTCTTTCTCCGGGTTGTTAAAATTAGGGATTGTGTGGTAAAGAGTTCAAACGATATTTGTCTTTATGTTCTCGATTGGCGTTAATTATTACGTCCGTCGTCACGTGGGTCAGGTATTTATTCATTGTCTAAACTTGACCCTGACACAGTCGACTTGATTTTTAGACACTTTCTGCTTTGTTTGTTTGTTTGTAATGGAGTTTAACGCCATTTTAACAGCTTAGGTCATATCATGGCGGTCAGCGACGCAACTATGTGTTTCCTGGCTTTCTCACACCAGTACTGACACAACTTTCTTTCCAAAGCCACTGACTACTTTCCTCACATGTATCAGTGGTGAGAGGCGAAAAATCGCCGGAAAGAAAGTTTGCCTCAACCGGGTATCGAACTCGCAACCACCAGGTCACGAGTCCGAGGCGAAAAATCGCCGGAAAGAAAGTTTGCCTCAACCGGGTATCGAACTCGCAACCACCAGGTCACGAGTCCGACACGCTAACCACTGAGCTACCCGGGCGGGTTAGACACGGTCTACTCTGTTTTCTATATATTTCTGTAATCTGAAGCTTCTATGGTTAGCTAATTTTAGCTTATGTATTTTTGCTTTTTAAAATCATTAAACTTTAAAACCATTACACGAAGTGCACATAGTACAAAATGTATTGAATGTACACATGACTTAAATATGAGCCATGCTCTGTGAAAAGGGGACTTAATGCATCTGCAAACAGTATCGACTCAGGTCAGCCTGCGCAGTCCGCGCAGGCTGACCTGAGTCGAAACTTTTTGCCATCGGTCAATTTTCTGCAAGTCCAAGGACCGGTTTACCTCATGATTTAGTCGGTTATTAGACAAAATAGACTTTGGATCCATGATCATGTAATGACTTGCTTGGTATCATGCATCACGGAGATGCATTAAGTCCCCTTTGGCCAGAGCACGTCTCGTATTCTTTTAACACGTACAAGTCTATAAATATCTCATCTTTCAAAAGGTTAAAAGGACCCTGTACTGCCTAACATGCCAAGATCAGGTCTAGCTACAATATAAATCAATCTATTTACTTGATGAGAGCTAAAGATACTATAGACAACATATTTTCTGTTATCATTATTTTTAACTCCATGACTCAACAACAAAATTTTAGGCTGGCCAAAATTCAAAGCATTTGCAGACGACAGATTAAATGTTGCTCAAATGATGGAATTTGTCTCTGAAAGAGAAGAAAACATCGTGGAAACGGAGGCAATAGTAGTAACAAGCATTTTCTCCTTAAACTTCAATTTTATTTTCAAAAAGACTTCCTCCTAACGGATCGTTAAAACTCTGGATTTTTTGGTATAGGGTCAAAGACAGACAGCGTAAACAAGGATCAGATTTCATATTTAATTCATGTGATAGAGCGTGCAATATTTGCAGCGTGACAAAAGCTTTTGAATTCTTTCACGTTAGTCGAACAGTAACAAGATTTTTTTCAACATTTCGAAAGTCATTTTTAATTTGAAAGTCCTGGATGCACCGCGCTGATTCCTTTACCAAAAAATCTTGTGTTTTAACGACACCTGAGGAAGAAGGCATTTGAAAACATCGTGGGAAAAGGAGAAAATGCTGGTAACCAGCATTTCCTCCTTTTCCCACGATGTTTTTTTTTTTTACTATTTCAGATAATAAATTCCACATTATGAGAAATAGTTTATTTGTCGTCTGCAAATACTCTCAAATTGGGCCAGTCTAAAATTTTGTCGTTTGGTAAAAACTTTAAATCTAAGCATGATACTGAAAAGGAGGAAAGTGCTGTACAGAAATGTGATAGTTTTGTATTTTTTATTCACTTTATTGATAGTATTGATTGATTTATTACAAACAAGAAGAGGTTTGTAAACTGGATCGAAAAATACGAATGCTTTACGGGTTCGAAATGCAACTCCATTGCAGATAGAAAAGGTGAGTGCAAAACGTTTAATATGAATGAGCCATGTTCTGGCAAAACGGGGTTTAAGGCATCTCCGTGATGCATTATATCAAGCAAGTCATCACACAATTATGGATCCGTGATATCCAATTTGTCTAATAACCCCGACGGAATCATGAGGTACACTGGTCCTCTTACATTAAAAAAATTTGACCAGTAGTTCTGCGCAGGCAGACGTGGGTCGACAGTTTTTGCAGATGCATTAAACGCCCTTTTAACCCTTTACCACACAATCCCGACTTTTAACGACCCTGAGGGAGAAGCCTTTTGAAAACATTGTGGGAAAAGGAGAAAATGCTGGTAACCAGCATTTTCTCCTTTTCCCACAATGTTTTCTACCCTTCCAAATACAAATTTCAATTTTTCAGTCACGTTTATTTTGTCGTCTGCAAATGCTTTCAGTTTGGACCAGTCTAAAATTTTGTCGTTTGGTAAAGAGTTAAGAGTGCAGTCTGATCGTGATCTACACTCGTGGTAAAGGCTAGAGCTGTAAACGGCTCTTTAACGGTAAAAAAAACCATTCCCCTCACCACCCCTCTCCCCCTAAAAAAAAGAAACACAAAGGGACAAGAGCTGGTCTCGACAACTGCGCTCTTTCGCTCAGTGTCCACTTCTATATATTCTGTGGGAACTGTGCTGTCTCTATATTCTGTGGGAACTGTGCTGTCTCTGTATATTCACATCTCGCACATGAAAGTAAAAAAAGGTTAAGAGAGTCCTTTTCAAAGTTTGATAATTGGTATTTAATCTAAATGTCCTACACGGCCCACGGCCCACCTAGTATTTTCAAATACCCTTGAAAGTGAGCGCTTAATACAGAGGCATTGGTGTATGCATTTTACATGCCCGTTAAACTCTTTACCACACGAGAAAAATATAATAATAGTAATAATAATAATAATAATAATAATATCTTTATTTTGTGAAGGTTAAAACATTAAGACATATTTCAAGTCTTTTTTTACAATGTTGCCTTCAAAATGAGTGGAATAATAATAATAATGATAGTAATAACATCAAAAATAAATGGTGATATCGATGACTGATACTTATGATTGTGGTGTTTGAAAATCAAGAAGATGAACTAATGGCAAAATAATAATGGAATCAATGTAGTCTTGTCCAAATTGAAAGTATCTGCAGACGACAATTTAAAGGTGGCTCAAATGATAGAATTTGTCTTTGATAGGGTTGAAAACATTGTGGGAAAAGGAGAAAATGCTGGTTACCAGCATTTTCTCCTTTTCCCACAATGTTTTCAAAAGGCTTCTTTCTCAGGGTCGTTAAAACTCGGGATTGTGTGGTAAAGATGTAATCATTAAGCTTCATCAGGTTGAAATGATGTGAAAAAAGAAAACTATGCTTTTATATCCTGTTCTTTTCAATATTTCCTTTTTATCATTCCATTTGAAATTTTCTAAAAATATTCATATGTGTCTCAAAGCGGAGAAATAGTTAAAAAAAAAAACAAACTTCCCAGTCCTTTTACCAAATACAGATTTTAAATGCCCATAGAAGGCTTTTGAAAACATTTTGAGATAAAGTTAGTAACCAACATTTTTTTTTTTTTCTTTTTTTTTTACACTTGTTTCTACGCTTCCAAAGACAAATTTCACTTTCCGAGTCACGTTTAATTCTGTCGTCTGCAAATGTTTTTAATTTGGACAAGTCTAGAATTTCGTTGTCCAGTAAAGAGAGTTAAGGGCCTAATATGTAGATAGATTTTGAAATGATGAAAACAAAAGAAGTATAAATACTAGTTTTGGTGAGAAATGTGTAGGTGTGGAATTATATCACAATGCTTAAGTGTTGTTTCTTACGCAAAAATGTAACTCATTTATAACAAAGAAATATGTAATATAAATGTAAAAAATATGTATTTTTTTTTTTTTTAGGCTTCCTTTTTGCGGATAAGAACCAAACTCTCAAAGGGCGTTTACAATCCAAATCTAGAAGTTTTTAACTCTTTACCACTCGACAAAATTTTAGATCAGTCCAAATTGAAAGCATTTGCAGACGACAACTTAAATGCAACTTACGAATTCAAATTTGTTTTGGAAAGGGCAGAAAACATTGTTGAAAAAGGAGAAAATGCTGGTTACCAGCATTTTCTCCTTTTCCCACAATGTTTTCAAAAGGCTTCTTTCTCAGGGTCGTTAAAACTCGGGATTGTGTGGTAAAGAGTTAAATTAGCTTAGATATGAATCACGCTCTGCGTAAAAGGGGTTTAGTGCATTTGCAAACAAGGATCGACCCAGGTTAGCCTGCGCAGTATGCGACTGGTAATTTTTCTGCGTGTCAAAGGACCAGTCTACAGTATGTTCAGTAGGTTGTTAAAAAAATGGCTTCATGGATCCATAATTATCTAATGACTTGTTTAGTATCACGCTTCAAGGAGATGCATTAAGCCCCCTTTAACATAACATAACATAACATTTTATTTTCGACTTGAAGCATATAGCTCATTATCAAATAATACAAATAAATTCAATACAGGCGTGGAAGCAATATAAAGACATAAAGGTGTTGGGTTGATTCGTAAACAAAATAAATAGACAAATAAATTTTTAACAATCTTTTCATGTTTCTCTACTATTTCAGATGATATAGATGCAATTTCGTTAAAAGTTAATTCAAATGGTAGATGATCATAGATGTTCATAGATGTGAGAGTATTTCATATTATAGTAAATCATATGGAAGCCTACAGAAAGGGAGTACTTACATAAGTAAAATGAACACATCCCCACTATATTACTCGATGGGAAAATGTAAATTTAAAGTCAGTATTGGAAGAAATAATACAATAATTTCATTGTGTCCGTGTACGGGCAAAGTGGATCGAGGATCAGACTACAAGTTTTGTACGACCTGATCCGCGGTCCACTCTACAGTAACACGAAGCGGAGACAACATAGGTATTGTGTAAAATATAAAATTTAATGTGCAATTTACCACTACATTACTCGATCCGATATTACTGCAATTTTTTAATAGCATTATTTTTGTAACCGTGCAGCATAGATCAAAGATCAGGCTGCAAATTTTATGCCGCCTGGTCTCCGATCGATTCTGCACGAAAAGGGAACTACATAGATGTATAACAAATAAACTGAACAGGAAAAAATACGAAAGGTAACAAAGACAATAAAAAGACACTGTCGGCTATTTGTAGGTATAGTTTCTAACACATATATCCTGCGAAATAAGTAAGATAAACTTTAGAGGTATCTGTAATAATACAGATTTTTCTATTTTAAGGCTAATTTGTGGCGAGAAGTATCTCGTGTTTCGGACATTGTAGAAAAGGGTGATCAGACTGCACATTCTGTGTCGTCTGATCTCATTTTGCTCCGTCCGTGAATCTCGATAAGTAGCCTAAGGCTAAGTAACTGTTAAATATTCATTTTTTCTCGTTAGAAATGCCTTACGAAAAAACAATGATAAATTTGATAGTACTCTCTTATTGCTTGATTTCAGTAATTCGATAAACTTATACATACTTGGCTTATTAATATAGAATCTAGGGATATATTTCAGTCGAAGGTCTTTGTAAATGGGACAAATCAAGGTAAAATGAAATTCGTCTTCAATATCATTTAAAGAACATAAATCACAAATTCTATTTTTTCTCTCAGTTTTATTGTGTCTTCCCGTTTCTATTTTTAGTTCATGTGATGAAAGCCGAATTTTTGCAATCATATTTCGTTGGTATTTATTTTCAAGAACCGATATAAAACTAGAACTTTCGTAAATTGTTTTGAGATTCGCGTACAGCTGCATAGATGAGCTTTGTGAAATGCCGGTTCGCCAGTTACTAATATAAATATCCTTGAGACGTGTTGCAAATAAGGGAAAAAATTTTTCTGGAATGATTGATTCGGGGAATAACCATATTTCGTTGAAACCTGTATTTTCTAATAATGTTTTGACTCGGTTGATCCAGTATTCAACAGTTGGGTTAATACGTATTACGGCAAATTGGTGGTTGAGTAAGGTAGATAGTATACAGTTTCCCCTTTTCTCTTGAAACAATTTTAACCAATATTTTACTATACGGATATGCCTGTTAATAATTAAAGGAAAGCGACCCACTTCAGCTAAAAGAGCCTTAGAGTTTGTTGACTTTTTTACGTTAAGAATTTGTTTACAGAATTTTCTATGTACTCGTTCTACGTTTTCTGATTGGTTGAACCCCCAGACTTCGCAATTATAACTTAAGATAGAGGCTACGTAGCTGTCAAATGAATTGAACAATATATATGGTGGCACCTCATATCCTTTTGTTATATTGTGTAAGGAGCACATAGATCTAAGCGCCTTCCCTACAAGTGTATCTGTGGCTTTTTGAAAAGATCCGCCACTGCTGAATACTACACCCAAATAATTAAAATTTTGGACTATTTCAATTGTCTCCCCTGCATAGGTAAATGAACAATCCTGACTGTATCTACCACCTTTTCTGAATATCATAACTTTTGTTTTTTCAATATTAACAGTTAAATTCCATCGTTTGCAATAATTTTCTAACTCTTTCAATAGATCTTGTAATCCTTCTTTTGTTTCCGACAGTAGCACTGCATCGTCGGCAAACATCAATAGGAAAATATTTATTTGGTCAAGAGTCAAGCCGTCGAGATTTAATTGAAAACTTTGCTCAATATCATTAAGGAACAGTGAAAACATTATAGGCGAAGTGGTCTCCCCTTGAAACAATCCAATATTGCTCTCGAAGAGCTGCGAAAGACTATTAATGTGCTTGACTTGCATTTTAACATTTTGATACATTGATTTTAAGACATTAAGCATTTTTCCGTCTATGCCAGACTTGAACAGTTTATACCAGAGTGAATTTCTATCTATACTGTCAAATGCTTTTTTAAAATCGATAAAACACGAATATAGTTTACTTTTGCTGTTAAACTGTTTTTCTATTAAAGCGTTTAAAATAAATACTGCGTCGGTCGTACCAAAACTTTTCCTAAAGCCGAATTGTGCGTCAGTTAAAATATCGTTTTCTTCTGCCCAGTTTTTCAATCGATTGTTCAGAATTACTGTGAAAAATTTTGCGAAACAGCTTGTTAGCGTAATCCCTCTATAATTGTTTGGGTCGCACGTATCACCCTTTTTATATATCGGTATGATTAAACCTTTACACCAAGATTGAGGAAATTTACCGGTCTCTAAAATATAGTTAAATAGTAATAATAATGCGTTCCCTGTTATATTGATACTCTCTTTGAAATATTCGTATATAATATCATCGCTTGAACAGGATTTGTTTGACCCCAGCTGCTGACTTGCTTTTTTAATCTCATACAATGTTATTGGCTGATCTAGTTCTTCAAATTTTGGCGGGAGATTCCCTTCAGATTCATTAACCAGATTTAACATTTTATTCGCATCATTGTCTGAAGACAATTTTTTAAAATGTTCCAAAAAATCTTCTATAGGTATATCAGAATTTTGTATTTTGGGTTTAGTTTTTTTGAACATGTTCCAGAACTGCCGCGGTTTTAGACGTCTCATGTCATTCATATTTCTAGCTAAGACTTTGTTGTAATGTAGTTTTTTATTTCTACAGCAATATTTGTAATCTTTACGTTTTGTGAGATAATTATGGCGAGCCGTGTCACTTGGGTCTCTATTTAAGTCTTTGAGAGCAATTTTGAAAGCTTGTCTTTTTAACCTACATTCCTCGTCGAACCAATATTTTTGGTGTCTGTCTGTGTCGTTGAAACGATTTGCAATGGAACTGCAGCGCACGGTCTTTGAAAAATATTTATTCCCAACCGAGCTGAAAAATTCGCCACAGAGATCGACAAGCTTATCCGAGTCGCTCATTTGTCCTATCTCATATTGCAGTGCACTTTCTAACCGCTCAATATTGTTCACTAAGTCCTGTAAAAACAGCTCTTTTTTATTAGCATCCCATTTTATGACTCTTTCGGAATAATAGCAGCTCTTATTTCTAATATTAGTGTTTATTCTCAAAGAAAATGAGAGCGCCGCTCATTTAATCAATGATTAAACCTGTACCTGACGACGGAACTTTGACCTGTCCAAATCGAACGTTTTTCCCGACTTTTGTAGCGACGACTTTAATAAATTGATTTGATTTTGCTTCTAAATGACTGAAAACATTGTGAGAAAAAGAAAATGCTGGTTACCAGCATTTCTTTCTTTTTCCCACAATGTTTTCAGAAATATTTTTCTCAAGTGCCATGGAATCACAGGATTGTTTGGTAAAGGGTTAAAGTATTTGGTTATTAGATTAACAACCGTTTGACCCTACCAGAACTTAGTGAACATTATGTATTCACAAAATTTGAATGACAAATACAGAACTGGCAAATTTTCAATATTTAATGATCAATGTAGGAGCGACAGGTTCTAGTCAAAAATCAGTTGCTCGTCTCCAACATCATCTTCCGTCAAACCCAATTTTTCATCGCTGAAAAATGCTGGAATGAGAAAATACGAATATTCGTATTTCATTATAAATATATTCGAATATTCTGTGTCCGAAAATTGAATGGTCGCATACTATTACACTTTTGATTAGACCAATAAATCAATCAATCGATTGATTAATCAATCGATCTACCGACCGACCGATTGACACACCAGTTGGCCCATCGGTAGATCAATCAATCAATCAACCGACCGATCGACCGATCAATCGAGGTTAGACATCCTATTATTCAAGTCTGATCTTGAATCTACGCTATCCGCTTCTTTAGTTATTTCTTTTCTGACAAAATTCTTTCTACGCTTCAGTGAATTGTATTTTCAGCCGTCGATTTAGATCAGATCGGATAATGTATCTAGCCTTGAAACAGTTAATTATACGACCAGCGGTGCTCTGAGAAAAGGGGATTTAATGCATCTTCGTTTAAAAAAAAAAAAAAAAAAAGACGTCGTATGATATGAATCTACATGTATTTTGTCTAAAAACCGGCTGTATCATGAGCGGTCCATTTGCCTAAAAACCGGCTGTATCATGAATGGTCCATTTGTCTAAAAACCGGCCGTATCATGACTGGTACATTTGTCTAAAATAGGATTCTATCATGAGTTAGGGTGGTCCTTTGGCAAGGAGAAAATTTAAGAATAGCAAAAAGTTTCGACCAAGGTCAGCCTGCGCGGAGTCCGCGCAGGCTGACCTTGATCGATACTTTTTGCATATGCATGAAGGCCCCTTTTTAAAGATAATGGCTCATTTATTTCATGTTCTAAAACAGATCAGCCATTTTAATGATTAGCCATTATAATGACCTAGAGAGAAAATCTCGGCCATTCAGATACCTAGTTTTTTGGAAACCAGGACATTTTTTTGTGTTTTTGTAGATTTAGAAAGTTACACGACTTCTGATTGGCTAAACCATTTGGCCCAGCCAGTCAGAAGTTATGTTACTTTCAAATCTATAAAATTCTTGAGAACAAGACTAAGAATGTTCTTAAGAATGGTTGGTGAATACTGACCCAGAATTAGACATATATTTAGAATGGTTGGTGAATAAAGTTAATGACCTTGTGATATTAAGATCATTTCTTACTGTTAGATGTCCATGTTATTTATGTAGTAGTCGATGTGAAAATGATTAATGACCAAGGACAACAGTTCCGCTCTGAATATCATAATAAAACACTAATTTGGCCTCTAATAAACATTTTTGTCTTAAGTGTCAATCTGGGCAAATCAAGTTCCTACAATAAATAAAAGAAAACCATCCGCGAATAACAATAATTACCATTGTGTGATGTCTAGGAATGTCCATTATAGCAAAAGGGGAAACTTTCATTCTAAACAAGTTATCCTTTCGCGACAATTTTTTCATAAGTCGCGTGAGAATGCAAAAAATATGCATACGAAGGGAAAGGATTTTGACCTAAAGCTGAGAGCTAAAAAAGTGTGACGGTCGTTGGTTTCAGATGGATATTTCGGATGGCGAAAAGTGTCGTCCTCTAAATTGAGTTGTGAACTTTTTATTGGATAAATTTTCTCTTACAACCCATGTTTTCTTTTATTCTTTGTCGTTAACTCCTACTACAATGTTTTTGATTTATAAGTCGCACGAGAATGCAAAAATAGCTATACATTTGGAAAATGATTCTGACCCAAGTTGAGATCTAGAAAAGCGTGAAAGTCATTGAGCGGAACTAATTATTTTCCAATCAACAACATTTGAAAAGGTTGGTCGAAATCGAAATAATTTGTAGACGACACATCAAATACGTCTTAAATAATCAGAAAGGGTAGAACACACCGTGGGAACAGGAGTAAATGCTGGTAACTAGCATTTTCTCCTTTTCCCATTTTTTTTTTCAAAAGTCTTCTCCCCCAGGGTTGTTAAAACTCGGGATTGTTTGGTAAAGGGTAAAGGTTAACTGGATATCCAAAAGAAATTAATCAACATCAGCAAGCAAAGACGTACCTGATGGTCTTGGTCTACTGTGTTCGCAAAGAGATCACAAGTCTTTGTGAAAAGTGTAGACCGGTTGATGTTGGTACAGGAATCTGTTTCCTTTAACTCTTTCGGCGCCAAATAAACAAACTCGGCTTCTTTTAATGGCGGTATATAGAATCCACTGTGTCTCCGGAAGATTTTTATCATAAAGGCTTGACCAAACAAGCGGAAGGTATAGATCAAAGATCAGACTGCACGTTCTGTGCAGTCTGATCTTGATCTATGCCGTCCGCAAAAGTCCCTGTTTTCGCCTATGGCGCTAAAAGGGTTAACACCTATCCGTCTAAATGGGTTAAATGAAACCATCAAGTCGATTGTAAATATCCGAATGTTGATACTTCAAAGTTATTCTTTGGAGAAAAATATCTCCTTATCTGACAAGGCAGATCCAATCTACATTGCCCGCAAAGGGTCAGTAAGTCGGGCATAGAGCCTGAAAGATAAATATGGAAAGTTTGGGGGTCAATAACACCCAAGTTAACAAAAGAAAATCAGGAGTAAAAAATTTATATTCAATCCTGTTTACGCCCAAAAGGTCAAATAAACAAGTTTATTTCCCTTTTAAAGTGTTAATTCGACTGACTTTTTTTTTTCTTAAAAGTCGATTTGGCTTTTGGTTGGCAGAGGGCCATGGAGAAAGGTTCAACATCGCCAGACTTTACCTAGATGTACACACGTCACCAAACACACGCACGCAAGCAAACGTCTGTACTATCATACATTTTGGCATCAAATTTTACTAGTTTCTACACATATTTTTTGTGCCAATTTAGTATCTATACTACTCAAAGCACCAAGAACATCTTAGTGTTATACATGTATTTGCAATATTGTCATGATTGTTTATCTGAACACTTCAGTTAGAGATTTCTTTCCTGATGTAGCTGGAGAAAAATAGAAAATAAATGATGTAATTATCTTTTCCCTGGCGGGGGTCGAACAAATGATCTTTAAAGCGGTAGTCTGCATGACTACCCGCAGATCTATAGAGGCATCCGATACATTACAATGTCAAAGAGGTATCTATACCTTTTTATGCAATAAGGACTATACCGTTACTAACGGAATAAAATTTTACAATAAAATTAAAAAAGAAGGAAACAACCTCTGTTATTTCCTCGTGTTTTCTACATTATACAAGTTTCTTTTTTTTTTATCTTGGTTTTAGAATTAAAGCCATTTCTGTAGGCGGAAAAAAGTCCTGTTGAGATTTTCTAAAACCCTGGCAAAACAAAATCTGGTTTAATATCCCTACACAACAATGTTTTGTTTTGATTATTTTCAGATCGAGACTTAGATTGATCAGAAAAATGAAACGAACAAGAGGGCCGTTGGCTTGCCTTTTATCAGCCATGTTAATGGTTATTGCTGCAGATGCCAAAATGAATCCCACACCCAGTAAGTACAGTACATACATCTTTACTGTTAACAGTTTACCAAACAACTTGACCAAATTGAAAGCATTTGCAGACGACAAATTAAATGAAGCTCAAATTATGGTTTCTATCTTTGACAGGATAGAAAACATTGTGGGGAAAAGGAGAAAACGCTGGTTACCAGCATTTTCTCCTTTTCCTACAATGTTTTCGAAAGTCTTCGGGGTCGATAAATTACGGGACCGTTTGGAAACGATTTAACCAAACGACAAACGTTTAGACCCGACCCCGCTGACAGCATTTGCAGAAAATATATTAAATATGAGCCATGTTCTGGCAAAAGGGGGCTTAATGCATCTCCGTGACCCATGATACCAATCAACCCATCACATAATTAGGCATCCATAATAGCCACTTTTTCTAACAGTTGCCTTAATCATGAGGTAGACTGGTCCCAGGACATACAGAAAATGACCAATAGCGAAAAGTTTCGGCCCAGGTCAGCCTGCGCGGACTGCGCAGGCTGACCTGGGTCGATACTTTTCGCAGATGCATTAAGCCCCCTTTTCACAGAGCATGGCTCATATATTTTCCAAGTTTGTGTTAATCACGCGATTCGGTTTAGGTATATAAACTAACTGGAACAAATTATGAAATTTCAAATTGTATTTGACATTTGCAGAATAACTTTATCACTGAATTGATTAACCATTTTATCAAACAGTCCCGTGTTTTAACAACCTTGAAAAAGAAGCAGTTTGAAAACATTGTGGGTAAAGGGGAATATGCTGGTAACCAGCTTTTTCTCCTTTTACCGCAACATTTTCCAGCCAACTAAAGACAGACATTATCATTTGGGCTACATTTAATTTGTCGTTTGCAAACATTTCAAAAGTTTGTCGTATAGTAAACAGCTAGGTGTGACCGTGGTTTAATGTCTTATAGGACAACAGTCATACTGTAAAACATGTAAGCAATATAAACTGACGTCGTTTGCGAATCATAATGATTGACGTCGAACTCTACGTACGGAGTCTTTGGCATGCCATTATACCTCTTCTAATCTCAATATTTATTTGGTTTAGAATTAAACGTTGTAATCTCGCATTTTTTTTTGTTTGTGGCTACCAAACTTGGCTCACAAACCTAAATCATGATTCTTTAGAAGCGTTTGGTAAAACTGGTGGAATTGCAAACGTATTTTTTTTTTTTTCAACTATGATACTCTTTTTCTCGGACCGCCATGAATTATAGACTACCATTACATGACAGCTACATGTAACACTGACATTACCTAAGTATGTAAAACCGGGGCAGGGGGAAATAGGGAAAGGAAAGACATGTAGGATCTGGCATGAGTTGAAGTTTTATATAAAATCATTATTTAACGAGTCTCCTTTGGCGAGCTTAATAACTTTTTTTTTTTTTTTGTGGACGAGTTTAATGAATTTTTACCTCAAAAGCCAACGAATGTCAGTTTCTTTTTATCATAACTGTATAACAAGAATTATATTGCGATGATGTGTTAAAACATAGGCATACATGTAGAATGTGTAATGAAATTTACATGAACCCTATTTGCTTCTTTGACAGGTACATTACGAACGAAAATAGTTCCAAAGAAACTTTCATATACATGTACATGTATTGATTTTATTTTGAATCTAAAAGTGATTAAATTCCCAACTTTATCATGATTACCAATTTTTACAGTTAATTCCACACAGGAATCTCGATCAGCAATGTTTTAGAAATAAGGTGTATAATTACAGAGTGTTTGACCAAATACAGCACTATTTTCTTATCTCAAACGTGTGTGAGACAAGAAAATTCGTAATGGCTGTATTACATTGAAAACAAGAGGGGTTATTTGATAAAACAGATTTTTTTATTTTGTTTTTTAAACCTCACTTCAATTCGGAA
Source organism: Tridacna gigas (assembly GCA_945859785.2). Taxonomy (NCBI): domain Eukaryota; kingdom Metazoa; phylum Mollusca; class Bivalvia; order Cardiida; family Cardiidae; genus Tridacna; species Tridacna gigas. Next base: position 70,742,033 of record OX244033.2, on the reverse strand, counting down.
AACACGGCAAATCTCGCTTCAAGTATTTGAAATCACAAATTTGCAAAACAAAAAAAGTTATCAACAAAAGGATTACCCCATTGTCGCCTATCTAGATATATACATATACAGGCAATACGTAACTCTAAACTATACTATAACATTTTGACTCATCCAAATCAAAAGCATTCTCAGATGGCAAATGATCGTGGTGGCTCAAACAAAATTATCTGTGAAAAGGACCAGACAATCGTGGGAAACAGGAGAAAATGCTGGTTAAAACTTAAGATCCTTCGATAAAAGGTTAGCCAATTTCTGCATGGTTTTTAATACCATTGCTAAATCATAATTATATATAGGCTTTTTAGTTTTGCTTGTATTGGAGTTTAACGCAGTTTTAACAGCTTAGGTCATATCACGGCGGTCAGTGAACCTACGCATGTGTTTCCTGCCTTTTTCGCACCAGCACTTACACAACTTTCTTTCCAAGCCACTGACCACTTTTCTCACATGCATCAAAGGTGAGAGGCGGAAAATCGCCGAAAAGGAACTTTATCGCAACGGGGTATCGAACCAGCAACCACCGGGTCAAGAGTCAGATACGCTCACCGATGAGCTACCTCGTCGGGTTTGTCGCATTTAGAGCAATCTGTAAAGGTCTGTTAAGGGTACATATATGTAGGTTTATAACTACATGATGATCTTTTTGGGTATGTATCAGTCGGCCTTGCCCTTGAAAATTTGAAGAGAACGAAAAAACAAACAAACACGTAAACACACACACACACACACACACACACACACACACACAAAATACGTCATGGTTTACATATTGTTAACAATATTGAGGTATCGCAGTGATTGTTCTTATTCGATATGTGAGAGAGACAAGGAGAGAGAGAGGGAGAGAGAGAGCACGCTGATATGGGATAGATATTTGTCGTTGTGTGCGCATGTCATATTCTTCGAAGATTAACCTGTGTGCTATGGCGCATCACTTGCTAAAAAATGGACATATATCAATACGCGGTGCGTAAATTGCCGCTTAAAAAGTGCAGGCGAAAATGGCAATAAATAATACGTCTGTGGAAAAATCAAGCCAGTCTTTCGCTACAAATTTCTTAGAAGACGAAATAATTTCAAACGGGGAAAATAATTTTTAAGAATACCAACTGTTTACTGCAAATCTCTGTCAACAGTTTCTAAATATAGACATGGGGAAAACCGGGATTTGTGCAATAGAATGATAACAAAAATAACGTCCCCAGCTTGCTGGGCTTATACCGGGGCTTTTCCGCAAGCTAATAGGAGCTTATGTTTATAAATGGCTGGTGCATTTGTTATATGCTAGCTAACCATGGCTGGATGAATCGTACGGGGTAGGTTTTAGGGAGTAAACGTACATTTTATTTTGAAATTCGTTGCATTGATTCCCGCCTTAAAAAATAGTCCGGATCTCTACCCAGAATGCCCATATCAGATAGGTGATGTATTTGAAAAATGCTACCTAGCGGAAGATAATGATATATTTGTTGATGCATTTAAAGCATTTTTTTTTTAAACACAGAGTGTGACAAAAATTAAACACATATAGGGGGGGTAACCAATCTGACTAAAAATCACCCTGCACCTTTCTACGACATAGTTTCGCTTCCCAGGCTCCCACAACGAAGAGGTTGAGAGTATGTGAATTAGAACACCGACTTTGCCAAACTCGTCTCGCGGACTGATCATAGTACTTTCGTTTGGATTTATTCCTCTCTCATCGACGAACGAAGTTTCGAAGAAGTTCACACACGTGAAGAGCCAATTGCTTTAAACCTTTACCACACAATCCCGACTTTCAACAACCCTGAAGAAGAAGCCTTTTGAAAACATTGTGGAAAAAGGAGAAAATGCTGGTTACCAGCATTTTCTCCTTTTCCTACAATATTTTCTACTCTTCCAAAAACAATTTTCGATTTTTGAGTCACACTTATTTTGTCGTCTGCAAAAGCTATCAATTTGGACTAGTCTAAAATTTTGTCGTTTGGTAAAGAGTTAAAATGCAAAGAGGTCACAAGTCTTACCCTGTTTTACCCAGCGATGGTAACAGAAACTCAAAGAGCGCATGATTAGATGCACACACAGGCATCCCTGATATAACTTAACTCTTTACCAAAGGGCAAACTTTTGGACTTGAATAAACTGAAAGCATTTGCAGACGACAAAATGAATGTAGCCCATGCGATGATGTCTGCCCTTGATTCGGTAGAAAACAATGTGGAAAAAGGAGAAAATGCAGGTAACCAGGATTTTCTCTTTTTCCCACAATGTTTTCAAAAGCCTTCTTCAGGGTCGTTAAAACTCGGGATTTTGTGGAAAAGAGTTCAGTAGTGTTTCAAACGGGTTTATCTACCCCCCCGCCTCCCCCCTTTAAAAAAAAAAAAACGTAATTTCTTCGGTTATTTCTTGCTAATAAATTTAGAATAATCGGGATGACTCTTATTTCGTCATGGCAAGAACCCAGGTTCGTATTCACTAATCATTCTAAAGAACATTCTTTGTCTTATTCACAGGAATTTTCTACATTCGAAAGTAATACAACTTCTGATTGGCTAAACCAAATTGGCTAGCCAGTCAGCAGTTCCGTTACTTTCTAAATCTAGAATAAGAGAATACTCTCTGAATGGTTAGTGAATACGAACCTGAAATTCTCATTACATTTTCGTCAGTTGCCTTAACCTGTTACTTAGGTTTCTGAAAACAATGTGAGAAAAAGAAAAGGTCTTCGAAAACTTTGTGAAAGTGCTTTGCTAAACATTGTGAGAAAAAGTAAGAAGAAATTCCAATTTTCCCATAATTGCTTTCAACTCTATCAAAGGTGAACCTTGTCATTTTACCTTTGCCAAGCCCACGTAGCTCAGTCGGTAGCGTACAGGGCTTGAGAACAGGAGGTCGCTGGTTCGATCCCCGGCTTGGCCGATTTCTTTCCGAGGATTGATGATAGTCATCGCGACAGGATTCATTCCTCTCTCATCGCTGAGCATTGTTTCGACAATGGTTATGTGGCAAAGCAGCCAGTGGCTTGGAAAGAATATTGTGCGGAGTACTGGTAAAAGAAACTCCAAGAAAGCATGGATAGGTGCACTGGCCGCCGAGATATAACTGAAATAATGTTGAAAACGGCGTTAAACACCATACAATCAATCAATCAATCATTTTACCTTTAACAAATACATGTATTTATGTATTTTAACGACCCAGACAAAGAATGCTTTTAAAAACACCGTGAGAAAAGAAGAAAATGATGGTAACCAGCATTTTCTCCTTTTCCTACAGTGTTTTCAAACCTTTCATTGATAAATCCCGTCATTTGAGTCACACTGAATTTGTCTTCTGAAAATATTCTCAAGTTGAATGAGTCTAACATTTTGTCGTTTGGTAAACACTTAAGCCACACTCAATTTGTCGTCTGCAAATGCTTTCAATTTGGATGAGCCTAAAATTGTCGTTTGGTAAAGGGTTAAAGGTCGAAAGTTTAAAATTCAGCTTACGAAAGAAACTATGAACTAACTGACAATTATGAAATATTGTTTCTTATCTCAACGGCTGCTGAGCATAAATCACTTCGCTTAGGCGGACAGAGTAGATCAAGATCAGACTGCACAGAACGTGCAGTCTGATCTCGGTTCTACTCTGTCCGATATAGAGACATTGGGATTTTTTCTTACAAGTACGGGCTTGAAAATTTTCACGAAATTTGTTTCAAAGGCTAACTCTATAACCAGACGATAAAATTTAAGCTTCCACGAAATTGAAAGCATTTGCAGACGACAAATTTAATGCGGCTCAAATGAAGGAAGCTATCTGTGAAAGAGTTGAACACATTCTGGAAAAAAGGAGGAAATCTTGTAAAAAAAAAAAATCATTTTTTTCCTTTTCCCACAATGTTTTCAAAGCTCTCTTTCCCAAAGACGCAAAAAAAAAACCCCAAGGGTAAATAGTGCGGTAAGTAGGTAGCCCTATACGAAACAATACCGCGTTTAAACGACCCGGAAGAAAAAGGCTATGGGGAAAACATTGTGGGAAAAGGAGAAAATACTTGTAACCAGCATTTTCTTCTTTTTCCACATTGTTTTCTACCATTTCAGAGACAAATCTCATTATTTGAGCCATATTTTATATAATATGGCGATATGCGTAAAAGTGTGTCGTCCCAGATCAGCCAGTGACTAATTCGAGACGACACTTCCCGTTTATGTGCGATTTTCTGTTTCACGGAAGCCTACTGTATGAAAAAATCTTATGTAGTCGTAAAGTGCCGTCTCGGATTAGCCTGCGCGGTCTGCGCAGGCTAATCCGGACGACACTTTACGCAAATGCCCGAAGGTCTCCTCTCGCATGTTGCGGGCCATTATTATTTCGTCTGCAAATCCTTTCACACTAGACCAGTCTCAATTATTTTTGCGTATGGTAAAGTGTCACGTTTTAAAAAATCACAAAGGTTGTGTATGTAACAGCAGGTAACATGATTGTTAACCCTTTACCACACAATCCCGACTTTTAACGACCCTGAGAAAGAAGCCTTTTGAAAACATTGTGGGAAAAGGAGAAAATGCTGGTAACCAGCATTTTCTCCTTTTTCCCACAATGTTTTCTGCCCTAACTAAGGTAGAAATCACCATTTTAGCAACATTTAATTTGTCGTCTGCAAATACTTTCAATTTGAACATGTGTAAAATTTTGTCGCTTGGTAAAGAGTTAATCTTAAACGATTTCAAGGGTCCATCATGAATCCGTATCCCTTGATAGGCTGCTTTTTCCTGACAGTCTAGATCAAGATCACACAGCTTGTTCCACACTTAAAACTTAGATACTGTAGATGTCTCCAGGATAGGACTGCGTAATCTGCAGTATGATCTTGATCTACACTGTCTGAAATGGCATCACATGGAATAACTGCCCGTATCATTGTCACGATGGTGCTAAGTGTTAGGCGATACTATCATCTATGAGAAGCTAGTAAATGGAATGTAAATCTGCACCAGCTGAAAAAAATTTAAACGTCCAAATCGAAAGCATTGCAGACGACATGGCTTAAATGGTTGGATTCGTTTTTACAAAGGTTAGAAAAAAAAAAAAACCCTATGTTTGAAAATGATTTGATATCGGTTATTGGCATACTTATCTTTTTCCTGCAATATTTTTGACGGATCCCACTAGTTTTTAAAACGCATTATTGTTTCGCAAAGGGTTAAATGGAATCTCTTACGAAACGAATGATTATTCATGACAACGAGTGACATAGAAAGCGGGGGGTATTAAACAATTATACAATAGTTTGTTTATATCGTAATGCCAACAAGCTCTGAGCATTTTCATTGGTCAAAGCCGTCAAGTGGTATTTCTCTGTTTGGTTGCCAGATCGGCCTCTTTCCAGTGTGACATACTGACCTAAAATAGTCACATGTAGTAACAGAAACACACCTGATCATACCATTGGACAAAATAAGTACACTTGTCCGAACTGAAAATATTTGCAAACGAAAAAAGAACAACAATGTTGCTACTACCAACAAGAGGGCCATGATGGCCCTGTATCGCTCCACTGGCTTATAAATATAAACCATAAATACTAAACATTTCAATTCTGAGCCAAATGGTTTCAAAATGAAGACTTACAAAGTTTTCTCTGTAAAAGCCCATGTTAAAGTTGAGACCCGCTGGAAAAAGCCATTTTTGATCCCAGAGCGATAATCACTTGAACCCAGGTAGAGGTCCACAAGATAAAGCCACATGCCAAAATAATACAAGTCTATGCTGTATGGTTATAAATACGGTGATTTTCAAGTTTCGTCCATATGAAGCCTCTGTAAAACATAAGACCCCTGATGCAAGGCTAATTTCAAAACAAAAAATCAAAAGTGCTCCAGATTTGGTAGCCCTTGGGTTTGCGGTTAGGAGCAAAAGGATTTTTTGAATTTTCACCCTATAAGCACATGTTTATGACCAAATTTGGGAGTTCTTGCCTTATGGCTAGTAACAAGACGGTTTCTGAAGTTTTCACTCCATGAACCCATGTAAAACTTGTGACCCCTGGTGCAGGGCCAAACTTGATCCTAGGGTTGTAACTTGGGCCCTCTTTGTAGTTGTCCACTAGATAGAGCTATAATTATGCAAAATTTGGTAGCCCTAAGCCTTATGGCTATGTACAGCACGATTTAAAAGTTTTCCCTATATAAGCCCATGTTAATCTTGTGAACCTTCGCCCCCCCCTCCACCCCACAGCATGAGGCCAAATTGACCCCAGGACTGTAATTTGGGCACTTTTGGTAGACCCCCACCAGATCAAGCTAAATGCAAAATTTGGTAGCTCTAGGCCTTATGGCTAGGTACTGGAAGATTTCTTAAGTTGTCACTATGTACGCCCATGTAAAACTTGTTACCCCTGCAACGGGGCCAATTTTGACCCCAGGGCTAAAATTTTGGCCTGCTTGGTAGAGTCCCACTAGATATAGCTACATGCAAAATTTGGTAGCACTAGGCCTTATGGCTAGGTACAGGAAGATTTTTAAAGTTTTCTCTATATAAGCCTATGTAAAACTTGTGACCCCTGGCGCAGAGCCAATTTTGACCCCAGGGCTAAAATTTTGGCCTGCTTGGTAGAGGCCCACTAGATATAGCTACATGCAAAATTTGGTAGCACTAGGCCTTATGGCTAGGTACAAGAAGATTTTTAAAGTTTTCTCTATATAAGCCTATGTAAAACTTGTGACCCCTGGCGCAGAGCCAATTTTGACCCCAGGGCTATAATTTGAAGAAACATGATAGAGGTCTACTACATAAGGCTACATGCCAAATTTGGTAGCCCTACGCCTTATGGTTTCAGACAAGAAGATTTTTAAAGATTTCCAATATTTTTCAGTTTTGTTGCCATGGCAACCAGAGTTTTTGAAGGAATCAAATTCTTTCAAGAAATTCTGAAGAAGACCATGGCAGGATCATTTCTGTGAAGTTTCATGAAAATTGGATGGGTAGTTTCAGAGAAGAATATGTTTGAAATAAAAGTTAACGCACGGACGGACGGACGCACGGACGGACGGACGGACGCACGGACGCACGACGGACACCGGGCCATGACATAAGCCCGCTGGCCTTCGGCCAGTGGAGCTAAAAATGAGTCTTTGAACGTAAAGAAAACCATGTGGTAAAAGGAAAAAATGCTGGTAATCAGCACTCTTCTCCCATTCCCCGAAATGTTTTAAAAAGTCCTTTTCTTTAGGGTGATTAAAACACGAGAATATTTGGTAAAAAAACTAATATTGGTAATCAGTCAGACTTCGAATGTGTATAATATGCACTATTGTCTGTATTTATCTACATGTGCACACATGTCTTCGTCACATTTCTTTCTTTTTCAGTTGTAAATGACCAAAGAAATATATTATGTTGTTTAGGCCAATAAATAAGTAAATAAATGAAAATGAAGTCATGACAAAAAACTATCAGTGAAAAAAAAAGTGAGTAAAGATCATTACCTAACGCAGAATGGACCGATCGTTTGTTTGTTTGTATAGTGTTTGCCGCCGTTTTCACGGTTTTCCCAGAAACACGCGAAACTTTTCGATAGCATTAAAGATTACCATTTCATTAATTGCAAAAGATCTACAAAAATGCGTATACATGAACCTTATTTATCTTGGTTAATCATTGGATGCATGGCTCAAACGCGCATGCGCAGTGGCGCCATTACGCGCTCGTCAAATTTTCTCTTATGGACATAAATACTTTGCGATCCCCGGTAACAACACACCTTGAGACAAACAAACCGACCTGCTTAATACGTCGACTTCATCTAGCTAGAGCTCTGAATGCAGTTCTAGGCAGAGTTTGGTACCCTGCCGTGCTGGAAGAGTAGTGTTAGCGACAGGTAATCAAGACTATTCTAAGCATCAATCATGTTAAAAGGACTGCTTTATTTATAGATTGATAGTTATTACATTCTGCACTAGTGAACCTCTCTTGCATACTAACACTCGTCACAACCACTCGTAGGCCAATTCCGTAACTACATCTAACCTCGTCTGTATCAAGAGCGGGTGGGGGTGATTTGAATACTGCCAGTCACATGAACTTTAACATAGCGGGGCCACGTAAATCAATTTGCAACGGCAACAATAGCCACGGTGATAAGCAGCCTGTCGCTGAAAAATGCCTACGGAACTGATAGACCGAGTTAGAACATAAATGTACAAACTGTTTGTCAACGGAAATGTGTTAGAAAAGATTCTGGTAGAACATTTTGACTAGTGTTTTCTTTTTCTAAGCGGAGTATTACGATTTAAAAATGTGCGGTGCATTTCCGTCGAAGAAATGTACCATGTAGGTGATTATCAAGCTACGTGATACAGCCGAGGGACTTCATCAACGGATCATCAGAGGTTTGTCGAATGACATACTACGAGTTATGTCAAAGGGGAGGCAATGCCACTGAAGTCAAAGAAGTATGCTTAGCCGTAACAAACTCTATGAACTCGATAGGATATAGATTAGCACTTTACCATTCACGGCTCTGAGGCAAAAATCTTTTCAATACATTTGGGTAACGGGAGAAATGCAGTCCACCAGCATTTTTCCTTTTCCTGCAATGATTTCTATCGTTTCACATACAAATCTCATCTTTTTAGCCACGTTAACCACTCTTTCCCAATCCAAAAATTATTGACTCTTCCAAAGTAAAAGTAACTGCAGTAAATTTGTAATTGATTCAAATGAGTTCATTGAGGTCTCTGATGGTATAGAAAACACTGTGGGAAAAGGAGAAAATGCTGGCTACCAGCATTTTCTTCTTTCGCACAATGTTTTCAAAAGCGGTCTTTCTCAGGGTCGTTTAAACGCGTGATTGTGTGGTAAAGGGTTAAATCTGTAATCTGCAAATGTCTGGAATATGGACACGTGTAAAATATCGCCAGGTAGAGATCTGGGTCCGTATTCACAAACCAGTCCTAAGAATATTCTTAAGTCTTATGCTGATGAATTTTCTAGATTTTAAAGTGACACAACTTGTGATTGGCTAAACCATTTAGTTTAGCCAATCGGAAGTTGTGTTACTTTCAAATCTAGAAAATGCTTGAGAACCAGTCAAAGAATATTCTTAAGAATGATTGGCGAATACAGATCCTGTTATGGTTCCTTCCTTTTCTTCCCCACTAGAATTCGAGCACTATCGTACGCACCCCTGCATCAGACCGTGTATAGAAAGGCGACCACAGAACTGTTACTATGACTTCACAATGGAGTACTATTACACGCTAAATAAAGCATGTTTTGATTGCCCGTTAAACCACACAGACTGTTTTAGACAGCACTGTATCCCGGCCGACGGTATTACTCGAGGCGTCCTCGTAGTGAACAGGATGATACCGGGACCAGCAATTCATGTGAGTATATCCTTCCACGAAGATTGCATGTCTCGTATGAATACATTTTTTCAAACTCACGTTATATACCTGCGATACTTATACACTTCAACTATAAACATTGGGTTGTTTGATTGACATTGTATCGTTCTTATTGGATCCATTTTGACATTTTCGGAACATTTTACCAATGAACTGTCAAGTTATAAATTAAAGAACGGAGTGTAAGTGCGTTATGTAAAAGAAAAAAAAAAAGTTACATTTTTACTCACTGTGTTAGATATCGCATGAAAAGAATGTCACAAAGCTCGCTGTGAGGTGGCTTAGGATCAGGGTCTGTATTTATTCACCAATCAATTTTAAGAATATTCTTTGACAAGTTCTCAAACATATTTTAGATTTGAAAGTAATATAACTTCTGAATGGCTAGACCAAATGGTTTCACCAATCAAAAGTTGTGTTACTTTAGAATATAGAAAATTCATCAGCATAAGACTAAGAATATTCTTAAGAATTGGTTGGCGAATATAGACCCAGAAGTCACTCGAGAAAGAATTGGATTCATGGCTGTATTTCAGGTATGTAAAGGAGATACTGTCATAGTGAATGTAGAGAACCGTTTGGCTGGCGGGGAGGGAACCAGTATTCATTGGCATGGCGTACACCAATACGGATCACAACACATGGATGGAGTTGCCATGGTGACCCAATGTCCTATACCAGCATCTTCATCGTTTGAATACAGGTAACTGTACTTGGATTTAAAAGTTTCATGTATCTGTACTTATTCTTCTACAGTATTTTAGTTAAATCATGAAGGCCATAGTGCACTTCGCAGGTGCTCCTGTTCCCAGTACTACACTCTTTCAAAGCCACTGGCTTCTATCCCTCATAAGCAAAGTCGAAACGTGTTCAGAGATGAAAGAAGACTTTATCTTGTTCTATTGATCATCATCAATCCTCGGCTATGGTTTGAGCGAATCGTGATTCAAACTTAAAAGCATTCTGTTACTAGTCTCGTACATTGCCCCTGGTCTTCCAGGGATTGGCGGTTTCTAACGCATGTCGGGCGAAAGCTTCCATGAACTTTGAAAAACAAATCAGAACAAAGTTGAATTCAATATAATTAATTTCATTGTGATTTTGATTGACTCGTACACTACCACATTAATCGATTCGACTTTTCGGATGATTACAGATACAGTTCTATTGCAAAAGAGCCGAGCCCTCGTAGCTCAGTCGGTAGCTTACAGGACTTGAGAACAAGAGGTCGCTGGTTCGATCCCCGGCTCGGCCAATTTCTTTCCGAGGATTGATGACAGTCCTTGCTACAGGATTCATTCCTGTCCCACCGCTGACCATTGTTTCGACGATGGTTATGTGGGAAAGCAGCCAGTGGCTTGGAAAGAATATTTGGTGTAGTACTGGTAAAAGAAACTCCAAGAAAGCATGGATAGGTGCACTGGCTGCCGTGATATAACAGAAATAATGTTGAAAACGTCGTTAAACACCATACAATCAATCAATCAACTATTGCAAAAGAAGAAAGAGTTTGGGCCATGGTTTGAAATAAAGTAGCAGGTGGTGTAGACACAAGATCAATTTGTTTATTGTATGCAGTCTGATCATTGTACCAAGCCTTACTCGTAAGCTAATAATGTCTTTCTATATACACGTACCATACTATATAGTAACAGTGACTCATGCTCTGTAAAAAGCGGGCTTTATGCATCTGCAAAAGGTATATACCCAGGTCAGCCTGCGCAGTCCGCGCAGGCTGACCTGGGTCGATACTTTTTGCGTGTGGTAGATGGTGCCCGCCCGGGTAGCTCAGTGGTTAGCGTGTCGGACCCGTGACCTGGTGGTTGCGAGTTCGATACCCGGTTGAGGCAAACTTTCTTTCCGGCGATTTTTCGCCTCTCACCTCTGATGCATGTGAGAAAAGTAGTCAGTGGCTTTGGAAAGAAAGTTGTGTCAGTACTGGTGTGAGAAAGCCAGAAAGAAAACAGGTGCGTCGCTGACCGCCATGATATGACCTAAGCTGTTAAAATGGCGTTAAACTCCAATACAGACAAACAAACAAAGTACCTCATGATTAAGTCGGTTTTCAGACAAAATTGATTTTTGTGGCATTTGTCGAAGACAATGCCACTGTGAGTTCAATACGTCATTTTGAAAATCATGTATCGTAGTTTGTGCAAAACCGAAGGAAGTAAATCCAATTAAAATCATTTTTTCTGAGACAAATAAGTGTTTCGATTGCACTCAGATATGAATTTGAAAATGGCGTATTACAATAAATTGGATTAGACCATCGATCGTGGAAATATTTCCTTTTTATCGAAAATAACTTGATCCGCTATGGCCTTCTTTAGTGGCGTAATGATACACACATACCGTGCTTGTTCGTCCCAAAACCAGTTCGTTCCTGGGCTTATTCGTCCCAGGACTTCTTCGCCCGAACTTGTTCGTCCCACAAGATTGCAACCTTCTCTGTCGGATTTCGCATGACTATATAGTAGGTTGACTTTAAAGTGAATATTTTGAAATTGTTTCTGTTGTTTATTTTCCAAATTATTAATTCCACACAATGGTTTCCTTGACAAATGCCACACCAGTGTTTTCAACGCTTTGATTTTGATCCATAATTATGTTGATGACTTGTTTGGTATCATGGATCACGGACCTGCATTAAGCCCTATTTTGCCAAAGCATGACTCATATATATCACTATAAAAAAAAATTCATTGAATTTCGATTCACTTATTCTCCCAATCCTGATGTACAGAGCTTGTATATGGGGTCTTCTTAAGGCTGATGACACTGAAAAAATACGTTTGACATTTTTAAAGCAGATCTTATGTGTACGTACGCAGACTCCAACCGCAGCCATATATGGCGAAGTGGGTCGTTATCCATTGATTGTACACCGCAAAATAGCAATTGTAAGATATTGGCAAAGGATACTATCAAACCCTAATAGTCTTTTATATAAAGTTTTTAATATGAAAGACAACAATGGTAATATCGTAAATGGTTTTCATAAAAATATCATACACATATTAAATAATTTAGGACTATCATTCATGCATAGTAAAGCGATTGTTACGAATGCAGACATAGAGATGATAACTAGAAAAATAAAGGACACATTTATTCAAAACTGGCTTACGGATATAGACAACTCATCTAAACTGCAATGTTATAGATCTTTTAAACTATATTTTGAATTTGAAAATTATCCTAAGTGTGTAATTAATGATAAACAAAGAATTGAACTTACAAGATTAAGATGTTCATCACACAATTTATTGATTGAGGAAGGTAGATTCAATAGCATACCAAGAGAGAATAGAATCTGTAAATTATGTAATCTGAATAAAATAGAAGACGAATTTCACTTTGTACTAATAAGTCCTCTTTATCAACAAATTAGAAGTCACTTAATACCAAAGTTTTATTATACTCGACCATCTATGTACAAATTTATTTTATTGATGAAAAATGATAATAAAAAAAACTACGAGTAATTTAAGTAAATATATATGTATGGCCAATGATAAACGTCAGAGTAACAAATAAATAGAAAACTTTGAAATAATTAAATTGTTTAGGTTTGAACCCATATCGTACTTTTCTCGACCTGTTTTAGTCCAAAGATCCACGTAAAAACTACAGATTGAAACTACTAACATAAATCATAAATTTTGAAAATGTATTGTACAATTATTTTTCTTTTGTAATAGCAACAACATTGTATGATGTTATGCTAATAAAATATTGATTTGACTTGACTCTAAAAAGTATTTTCTCACAGGTTTAAAGCTGACAATGCCGGAACACATTTCTGGCACGCCCATTCGGGCCTGCAGCGGATTGACGGACTGTACGGGGCCTTCATTGTAAGGGATACACCCGAAACTGAGGCCCATCTTGGACTGTACGAGGAGGACAGACCTGATCACGTGATCATTGTGAACGACTGGTTGGTGGAAATGGGTGGAGAAAGGTTTGCCCATCATCATCATTCGGATGGCGACAATAAACCAAGATCTATGCTCATTAACGGTTTGTTCTTTTTGCACTTTTCCTTGTTTATGTTAAACGACATTAGAGTTCAGATTTGTGCTCTGTAAATACGAAATGATAAGTTGAAGTAACTTTCCTGGTCCTTGTTGGAGAGGTCATCAGACCTCTCCAACAGTGGTGAGTTTAAAAGGCAGACTGCCACAGAAATCGCTGTCTAAATCCGTTTGTTTTTGCGAAATTGTTCTGATACATAGTCTATTTTGTCATGGTTTTGTAAATAAACCGAAATCAAAAAACTGAAATAGGAAATAAACGTGTTTTCTTTTATATGACGGATTTCCAAAAAGATTTATTGTACTATATTGATTTGATTGTAAATGACCTCTCCAATAATTGTAAGGTTTCATTAAACAATAAATAAAAGCCAAAAAAAAAAATTTCGTTAAAAAAAGAGAAAGAACACCGCGGGAAAAATCACGTGACTTGATTGCTATGTCAGGAGAACTCGTACCCTGGAGAACTCGTACCTTAATCTCGAGAGCACGAGTTCTCTGGAGAACTCGTACCCCACAAATAGATATAAAGATAGTTGATCAGTGTGTTTTCAAGTTTGATTTTTCAAAACTGGCTAGACTCTAGCATTTTTCTCGGTTTATACAAAAATTCTATGGATTTATAATGATGTAGATTTGATGAAATAACACACAAGAGTTGCGTCTAGGATGCGGGATTGCGAGAATCCCGCGAAAATTAACTTATAAGCGCAAAAAAGTCGTGCCTCAGCGTCCTACGTACCGCACACTTCAAAAGAGTCCGTGATACTTTGGTTTTGGGCAGATTGCGCAGGCTGACATGGTCGATAGCCTACTTTTTGCAGATGCATTAAGCACCTTTTTCTCAGAGCATGGCTCATTTATCTTCTTTCTTAAATTCTTAACATTTAGACAAACAACCTCTTCATTTTACATGTCTGCAGCAGACAACTTTTCAAAATATTGTGGAAGAGGAGAAGCTGCTAGTTCTTTTTGTCACAATGGTTTCCATCACATCAAAGCACCATCTTCCACATTAATTATCAAAGTTTGAATTGTCGTCTGCATGCTCTTTCTGTTTGGCACAGTCCAAAAATTGCTGTTTGTTAAAACATTAAAAAAAAATGTGAGGCCTACATTTATCTTTAACATGTCTGGTACTAGTATTGTGTATAGGCCACCTTTATTTATTGTCATCAGGTAAGATTCTTGCCTATTCAGCGGAATAAGCAAATTGTATTAAATTTTAATTGAACGATTTCCCCTTTCCAAAAATATTTTGGTTTATCTGAGCACACATTACAAACATTCATTAGAGGTTTGTTTCTTTTAAAAATGAGCCAAGTTGGATCATCATCTTAAGTTTTGTGTCCTTGAATTTTAAAAAGGTGCATTTCTGAGCATGTCAATAGCATATGGCCTACAGTTTCTTCAAATCTTTACCAAACTCGTGTTGTTAGATATTTATGAGAGCTTGGTTCCTTTCAAAATGGAGCAAAATCGGGTCATGGAGTCTTAAATATTACGTGCTCTTGAATTTTAACAAAAAAACAACATTTTTTAGCTTGTGAACAGCTTAAAGCCTTCATTTTACTTTCAATCTTTACTTTCAATCTTCACAAAACCCACACAGTTTATAGATATTCATGAGAGGTGGATTCATTTACAAACCGTCGGATTATTGGGTCAGAAATTCCTTGCCCTTTAATTTAAAAAAATGCATTTTGAGCTTGTCAAGAGCTTACCGCATGTATTTTTGGAAACTAACATGAAAAAGAATAGCTTTGCTCATATCAGCTCTCAATTTCATTATACCTCCACAACTCTTTATAAAAACCCGAGCCTGTACTAAATGCCAGTAGAGCTGTTTTTCGCCCTTATAGGCCTCTTGTTCCTAGAATATTATAACAATGTGGAACATGTACTGTTTTGTGCCTTTATACCAGCAAAATTGAAAAAAAAAAAGTTTTTTCTCAGTCATTTAATAACTTGTTTGTTTACATCTACCAAAATATATTGAAATTAAAAGCCAATAAAGTATTTGAAAACATTGATGCTGACCTCTCCTGGCTTCTTTTTTAAAGAAGCCAACTTGTATTTGATCAGAGCAGCGTGAGAAAATTCCATATCTCGCGAGACCGAAGGTTGAGCGAGATGTCAAAATTAACCCTTAGGCTGCCAAGCGCGACTCACTAACCTTTTGCGGACAGTGTAGATCAAGGTCAGACTGCACAGAACGTGCCGTCTGATCTTTGATCTACACTTTCCTTAGAGGAGATATTTTACTCTGAAGAATAAGTTTGAAATAGCATTATTCTGGTCTTTACTATCGGCTTGAAAAAATTATATAATTTATTTAGCAGTTTAAGGGTTAACTTAATTATACCTACAACTTTCAACGAAAAATATTGCAATTATTGACATTTTGTTCGAAAACGGAAGACAAAATAAACCAACCGCAAATCGCGATTTATGAGCTCGGGTCTTAACTTATACCAATAGGTAGGTCAAAGTCCAGCTTACATAGCGGAGGTCGCTGGTTCGATCTTCGGCTTGGCCAATTTCTTTCCGAGGATTGATGATAGTCATTGCGACAGGATTCATTCCTCTCCCACCGCTGATCATTGTTTCGACGATGGTTATGTGGGAAAGCAGCCAGTGGTTTGGAAAGAATATTGTGCGGAGTACTGGTAAAAGAAACTCCAGGAAAGCATGGATAGGTGCACTGGCCGCCGCGACATAACTGAAATAATGTTGAAAACGGCGTTAAACACCATACAATCAATCAATAAAACCAGCTTACATAGCCTCGCTAAAAACTGAAAAATAGATGCCAATATACTTGGTATCAAGTTTCAGTCAATACAATTGTTTTTCTTTTTTAATAATTCCAATAGTTGCAAAGAAAGCAGTTGTTGTAGTCGCCTAGATCGTCTATACGTATGGTAAGAGGCTCTCAAATGCATCCGTAACCAAATAAATATGATCCATGCTCTGGCAAAATGGGGTTTAATGCATCTCCGTTCTGCACTATATACCAAACAAGTCGTTACATAATAATGGACACATGAAATTCATTTTGTCCAAAAACCGGCTGATTTCTGGGGTAGAATTCGTGGACATGCAGAAAGTTTACCAAAAGGAAAAAAAATCGGCCCAGGTCAGCCTGCGCAGGCTGACCTGCGTCGATAGTTCTCGCAGAAGCATGAAACCCCTTTTCCCCAGAGCATGGCCCATATACAACTTTTTGATTTACATAGATTCTCTACAAGTCTTTTTCTGAGAACTTAACTTATTTATCTTATCTACATGTATTCAGGAAAAGGAGTGCTGCAGGAATTTTTCGACAACACGGACAACACGACTAAATATACCCCAGTGGAGGTGTTTCACGTGCAGCTAGGGCGGCGGTACAGGTTTCGAACCATAAGCAATGGCATCATGAATTGTCCAATACAGGTTTGTAGATGGGGGGGAATCTATTAACCCCTTAAGCTGATAAGCGCGACTCACTGACCTTTTGCGGACTGTGTAGATCAAAGATCAGACTGCACAGAACGTGCAGTCTGATCTTTGATCTACACTGTCCGATACGATATTTACTTTCTGGTAAAAACCAACTTTGAAATCGCAATATTTGTGTGAAAATTTTCGTTTCATTTAGTGAGCAGGATACGGGTTAACTCAGGAGAAATCACGTGATCTTTGATCGATTAAGCGTTTCGCTTCCTCTAAAAAATTGAATGCACTGCACTTCCAGATCTAAAGTTACAGATCAGAGCAAACGAAGATGCTTGTTCATCGGAGTCTAGAATCAAGTGGTGGACGGCGTAAAGAGACTGACAGTATCAGGCTGCACGATTTCTGCATTTTCCCGACAAACCTACTTATCTTGCTCATAGATCATTGCTTGTGTGTGCACAATTTTTCCCCTGAAGTATAATCTAGAAATGGAAATTTCAACCATCAAACAAGAAACAAGAATATAAAATAAAAATAGATGGCGGAAGAGATACTGGAATATTGATTCTGAAACTCTTTTGAGCCCCAGACCACGGTTGTCGGTGAAACGCGTGTCGATTGTCAACACTCCAAACAGAACTTCTTCGACAAAACGTCTATAGAATCATCCTGAAATGATAAAGAGCACTTAAATGCAACAGCATAACCCCAATTTTTTAGATTTCATCAAGAAATCATGTTAAACAGTGAAATAGTGAAATTATTGACCGATACAAGCAACTGGCATGGTCGGAAAAAAATTGACAAAATAAGGCATTTTAGCCTTTATTCCAAAATTCACAAAATGCAAACCCAGGAGGCTAGCCTTAAAATGCCAAGCTAAATTGAAACTCGAAACTACATAATTTGGGGATAAAATCAAAAATAGTACGTTACCATGTCATTTTTTAGCAATCTTTCATGGCATTACCCCGCCATTGTTTTTACGGCTAAAGCTAGCCACTAAATCCGTGACCCCTTAGTTTCGCATTTGGCTAAAAATTAATGGAACAAAGAAGGAAAGGTCATGACCTCCTGTTTCAAAGACAAACTGAATGCTTCTTTTCAATAATCTTACACAATTCATGGGTGTAATAACTGCTCTTCTTATCAAAATTGCATTGAAAACCTACCTTTCTCCATTATTTCTAATTTTGACCATGGCCAGTACGAATAGAACTGTTTACATGTGCCTTGTGGTTCATTATATGAAGAAAAAAAAAAAAAAAACCCGAAACTGCCCTTGCGTTTTCCTCCACATTGTTTTGCATTATTGAAAAGTGAAACTTCAATTTGAAACATGTATGAGCCACGCTCTGGCAAAAGGAGGCCTAATGCATCTCTTATGTAGGATACCATGCAAGTCCCCGCATAATTATGTATCAAGTAAAATCCATTTTATAGAACAGTCAACTGAATCATGAGGTATTTGTATTGGAGTTTAACGCCATTTTAACAGCTTAGTTTAAACATATTTTATTGATCAATAATTTACAATGTCATAAATATACAAAACAAGTCAATAGGATTGGAACGAAAGCATAGCTTATTATGTTCTTTTCCTAGTAGATGATGGAAAAATACACATATGACATAAGTAATGTTATTCTGAATCAATGGAAAAAAAAAAGAAACGATTATGAGGAAGATAGTAAAAAAATGACGATAATGAAATATAAGCACAGTGTGAGGCATGCTTAAGTTGGACTGTTGGTGGGTCTTTGAAGAAACGATACGCTTGCACTATAACAGCGTAGGTTATATCATGGCGGTCAGCGACGCACCTATATGTTTCCTGGCTTTCTCACACCAGTACTGACACAACTTTCTTTCCAAAGCCACTGACTACTTTCCTCACATGCATCAGAGGTGAGAGGCGAAAAATCTCCGGAAAGAAAGTTTGCCTCAACCGGGTATGAATCATGAGGTAGAATGGTCCTTTGACATGCGGAAAATTGACCATTAGCATAAAGTTTCGACTCAGGTTAGCCTGCGTGGACTGTGCAGGTTGACCTGGTCAGATACTTTTTGTAGATGCAATAAACTACCTTTTCAAAGAGCAGAAAGGCAACATCTCTGAATATTTGCTCCACTAGATTTTATGCAAAATAGGTTGAGCACGTGATTTCAATGTCTTGTGCCAGTGTCTAAAGAGATCGGCCTTGTGCCAGTGTTTCGAGAGACGAAAGGCCGACGTTTTACTCGTTTCACCTTGGCCATGAAAGTGTCCTGTCGATATCTTGTATAACATCAGGCTGAAATGTTTAGGTTACGGATTAACTGGAGATAAACTTGTATGGTTTCAATGTACTGAAACCTTTAAACTATATATACAAGTAAGGGTTTCGATGCACCGATCCTTTTAAGTATAGATGTTTGTTTTTAACCCTTTACCACACAATCACGACTTTTAACGACGCCGAGGAAAAAGCCTTTTGAAAACACATTGGGAAAAGGAGAAAATGCTGGTAACCAGCATTTTCTCTTTTTCCCACAATGTTTTCTACCCTTCCCAAAACAAATTTCAATTTTTCAGCCACATTTATTTTGTCGTCTGCAAATGCTTCGAATTTGGTCCAGTCTAAAATTTTGTCGTTTGGTAAAGAATTAACTCTTTCAGCGCCAAATACAGGGTGGTCCATAAAAACGACCTATTTTACTTTCCATCTCAAATTTGATTCAATTAACCCTTTCCCAAGTCTTTTGAAAACACTGTGGGAATAGGAGAAATTGCTCGTAACGAGCTATTTCTCCTTTTCCCACAGTGTTTTCTACCCTTTTTGAGACCTTTCTGCCATTTTCATCAAATTTAAAATTGTCGTCTGCAAACTCTTTCAATTTGGACCAGTCCAAAATTTGTCCTTTGGGAAAGGAGGAAGAATTTTGGGGGATTGAGATCTGGCGAGCAGGGTGCCAAGGAAAGTGGATGCGTCATGAGATGAACCTGTTCCCTAGAATCTGTTCCCCGAAACAATCGGCGAAGGTCTGATGCTGCGAAATTCGTATGGAAAGAGGTTGAGAGCCCGATGCAAATTTTGAATAATAGACGTTGTTCGACTTCCGACTGTGTCGGGGTTTTGGCATTCGTGGACATTCGTGTTGACTTGGTGGAGGTTTCCGGAGACGGTCGCTCAACGTCTCATTCCTGTTTGGAGTATAAGCTAAATTGGTCGACCACTGTGACTTTTAGATTGTTTCCAACACGCCTACTCTCCTTAAATTAGCTATCAGGCGCTCAATAGTCCGTCTGGTTCGCGTACGTCCCATCCAAAGTCTCTCTCACATTGTCTTTGTTACTGAACTACCGATTTTGTAACAAAGTAGGCCTCAACAATTTTATCCGCTGCTGAATCGTATACTGCCTGTTTAGATCCATGTTGGCATCAGAAGATGTCTGGACCTCTACTCCATACCATTTGAAAATAATGGGGCAATTATCATCGGAAACATTTTTTAGAGGACAAACAAAATAGGTCGTTTTACTACAGCATATTATTCCGTATGTATTTATGATATATCACGGACATCAATAGAAGACGAATGAATTTTTTTTTGCGGGAAAACGTCACCCTGTATATAAACTCGACACCTTTCAGCGCGCGAGGATACAAACCACTGGAAAATAGAAATCTGTTTATCTCATAGGCTTGACCTAACAAGCGGACGGTATAGATCCAAGATCAGACTGCACGTTCTGTGCAGTCCGATCTTGATCTATGCCGTCCGCAAAAGGCCCCTTTTCGCTTATGGCGCTGAAAGTCGCAAAAAGCCCCTTTTCGCTTATGGTGCTGAAAGTATTAACGACATTGTAGATCAAAGATCAGACTGCACAGAAATTGGAGACTGATCTTTGATCTACAGTGTCCGATGTTTTATGTTACATTTTGTTTTAAAAAGGAGTTGAAAGAGCCATATTGTCGTATCTTTTTTTACTACTGTCACTGCCCTTTTCATTATTTCTGTGCTCTATAAGTTAAAAATGACGGAAGGTCATTCACCATTGAGGTTAACCCGTAACTACACTGACAGCAAATGTTTATGTGCCCCGGAGTATTTTTTGAAACATTGTGGGATAAGCAGCTCGTATTTGTACCAAGCAATTGCTCTTTCTCTGCAAGGTTTTTTCATGCGTCCCAAAAGTAACGGTTTTATTTAAATACACGTGAAATCTTAAGAACAGGTCTATAATAACTCCATTTTTGAATATCTAAAGAAGGGTCGCAAAGGTTTGAAAACAGAGTAGGAACAGGAGAAATTGCCGGTAACCAGGATCTTCTCCTTTTCCTTCGATGCTTTCATACTCTAGTAGTGACACATTCAATTATTTCGGCTGTATTTAATTTGTCTTCAATAAATGATTTTCAAATGGGCGGCTCTAAGATTTCGTTCATCTCGTATAGAGATAGTGTTAAGGGACCAATAATAATAGATGGGACGTTCAAAATGTACCTGTACTCTTTTGTGTTATCAGGCATCCGTGCCAGTATAAACGTCCATGCCTATTTACGAGAGAGAGAGAGAGAGAGAGAGAGAGAGAGAGATAAAGCTTTAAAGCGAAACCGGTTGGCACGTTAATAGACAAATTGTACTGTTATTTCTCTTTTATTATATATATATATATATATATCATGCTCTGTGAAATGGGAGCTTAATGCATCTGCGAAAGTATCGATCCAGGTCAGCCTGCGCAGTCCGCGCAGGCTGACCTGGGCCGAAACTTTTCGCTACTGGTCAATTTTCTGTAAGTCCAAGGAACAGTCAGCCTCAATATTCAGTCGGCGTGTTTAAAAAAAAGTGGCTATTATGGATCCTTAATTATGTAATGGCTTAATTGCTATCATGGATCACAGAGATGCATTACGCCCCCTTTTGCCAGAGCACAGTTCATATGTGTACATATTAGCGGCCCTCAGGAAAAAGGGCTCAATGCATCTCCGTAATGCGTGATACCAAAGCAAGTCATCACATAATTATGGACCCATAAAATCCTTTTTGTCGAACAATCGACGAGGTAGACTGGTTCTTGGACAACACGCAGAAAATTTACCAATAGCAAAATGTATCGGCCCAGGGTCAGCCTCTGGGGACTGCGCAGGCTGACCTGGGTCGATAATCATTTTTTGCAGATGTATTAAGCCCCCTATTCACAGAGCATTGCTCATGTGTATATGAGCGGCGCTCTGGAAAAAAGGATGTCTTATACATTTTCGTAATGTATTACACAGAGCAAGTTTCGCAGAAGATGGATGTAAGGACCATGCAAATTATAATGTAGAATATTCCTTTGACATGCAAGAAAATTCACAAATGGCAAAAACGTTTCGACCTATGTCAGCCTGCGCGGACTGCGCAGGCTGACATGGGTCGATACTTTTTGCAGACGCATTAGATAATAATAATGATAACAACAACAACAGTAACAATAATTATTGTGATTGTGCTGTGTCTGTTGTTTGTCATCCTTTACATTATCATTATTAATACTATTAATTTATAAAACAATTTAATCTTGAAATCATCATCATTATCATCATGGTCGTCATCATGATCGTCATCATGGTCATCATGATCATCATCATGATCATCATCATGGTCATCATCATCATCATCATCATGATGATCATCATCTTATTATTATTATTATTACATAAAACAATCTAGTCTTAAATTTTACAGATTTCCATTGACAACCACACGTTAACAATGATTGCTACTGATGGAAACCCCTTCGAGAAGGTCGACGTAGAATCTTTCAATATTTTTGCCGGTGAGCGGTATGATTTTGTCCTGAACGCCTCACTCCCTGTTGGCAACTACTGGGTTCGAGCTCGTGGCCTCGCGGATTGTAGCGTGAAACGTGCAAAACAGGTATTGACCAAAGCTCCGTTTGACTTACATTTGATCTCATGTTTAAAAGAATAAATGTGACAGCTCCTCCTCCTCCTCCTCCTCTTTCTTTCTCTTCTTCTTCCTCCACTGCTATTGCTTCTACTCCTGTCTTTTCTTCTCCTCCTCAGCCAAGCCCCCTTAGCTCAGTCGGTAGCGTACAGGACTTGAGAACAGGAGGTCGCAGGTTCGATCCCCGGTTTGGCCAATTTCTTTCCGAGGATTGATGATAGTGATCGCGACAGGATTCATTCCTCTCTCACCGCTGACCATTGTTTCGACGATGGTTATGTGGGAAAGCAGCCAGTGGCTTGGAAAGAATATTGTGCGGAGTACTGGTAAATGAAACTCCAGGAAAGAATGGATAGGAGCACTGGCCGCCGTGATATAACTGAAATAATGTTGAAAACGGCGTTAAACACCATACAATCAATCAATCAATCAGTCGTCTCCTCCTCAATCCACCAAGTAGTAGTAGTAGTAGAAATAGAAGTAGTAGTGGTAGATTTGGTAGTAGCAGTAGTAGTAGAAGTAGTAGAAGTGGTAGTAGTAGTAATAGTAGTAGTAGTATTACCTATCATCTTCGGAACCATACCATAGTATCCATGTGCTCATGTTTCTGATTGCCAACACGAGCTATCAGAACCGCTTCTTCATTATATTGGCCCGTAACATGCGAAATGAAACCTTCGGACATTTGCGTAAAGTGTCGTCCCGGATTAGCCTGCGCAGTCCGCGCAGGCCAATCCGAGTCGGCACTTTACGACTACATAAGATTTCTTCATACAGTAGACTTTCGTGAAACAGAAAATCGCACAAAAACGGGAGGTGTTGTCTCGGATTAGTCACAGACTGCACAGGCTGATCTGGGACGACACACTTTTATGCATATGTCCGAAGGCCCATTTTCGTGTGTTGCACGCCATATTGGCATACGGCACATTAAGGATGATTTGGACGACGTAGTTTTTTTTTGGAGGGGGGAGGTGAAGGAAAACATTTTGGATAAACGAGAAAATGCTGTTTACTAGCATTTTCTCCGTCTTCCCACAATATTTTCAAAATCCTCGATCGTCATGTTGGTCAAGCACAGGATTGTCAAGAATTGCCCTAACTCTTTACCAAATGATAAGATTTTAGACCTTACCAAATTGAAAGCATTAACAGAACACATTAAATGTGGCTTCAATGGTGATTTCTATACTGAGTAGGATAGAAAACATTGTGGGAAAAGGAGAAAATGAAATCCTGGTTACCAGCATTTTCTGCTTTTCCCACAATGTTTTTAAAAGCTTTCTGTTTCAGGATCGTGAAAACTCTGGGTCGTGTGGCAAAGGGTTAATTGATCTAATGAAAGTAGTTCCTGTTTTTCAGGTCGCTATACTAAGATATGAAGGCGCGCCAATACAAGACCCGGATGCAGGTATCACGTGGGAGGAAGCTGATAGGAAGGGAAGAGTAAGTTTCGTATTTTCTTATTTCGGAAAAGCTGTACAAAAGTGGTAATCGTAACCATATAGATAATATACAACAATCTGGAAGTCAAAGATAAAGAAAAGGAGCAGTTACTTGCGAAAAGCATTTGAACCATGCTCTGACAAAAAGTGGCCTAATGCATCTCTATGATGCATCATACCATGCAAGACACCATACAGTATGAGATCCATAAAATTCATTATGTCTAACTACACAATGTATCATGAGGTAGACTGGTCCTTTGACATACAGAAAATTGACCTGTAGTGAAAAGTTTCGGCCCAGGTCAGCCTGCGCAGTCCGCGCAGGCTGACCTGGGTCGATACTTTTTGGCAGATGCCTTAAGCCCCCTTTTCACAGAGCATGGCTCATTTATTCTTAAAACCCCCCCATTTCTCTCCATGAAAACATGAATTGATACCAATTCACTGTCAAAAGTATATGCTCTGGCAAAGGGGGTTTCAAAGCATCCCTGGGATGCATTATACCAAGCAAGTCATTACATAATTATGGATCTTACAATCCATTTCGTCTGACAACGGGCTTATTCCTGACGTAGAATGGTCCTTGGACACGCAGAAAATTAACCAAAAGGTTTCGACCCGGGTCAGCCTGTGCGGGTTGCACACGCTGATCTTGGTCGATACTGTTTGCAGATGCATGGAAGCCCCTTTTTCACAGGGCATGTCTTAACCCTTTCCCAAACGAAAAATTTTAGACCCTTCCAAACTGAAAGAGTGTGCAGGCGACAATTTTAAATTTGATGAAAATGGCGGAAAATTCTCCAAAAGGGTAGAAAACACTGTGGGAAAGGGAGAAATTGCTCGTTACGAGCAATTTCTCCTATTCCCACAGTGTTTTCAAAAGATTTGTGCTGCAGACCCGTAAAAATCAGGGCTTGTTTGGGAAAGGGTTAAATCTTTTTTGAGTCCAAAGGTGGTCTGTTTCAAAAAGAAAAGTTTTGCCTGTACGAGGTAAGAGCCAAAGGTTAAGATGCTGGGATGTGCAAACACTCAATATCTCTAGAGATACTTTTGTGGCCAGTTCAGATCAAGATCAGACCGCTCTAGATCAGGCATGGTCTGATCTTTGATCAACACTGTTCGCAATGCTGATAGATTCTGGCTCAAAGCAGTGTTGGATATGCAATTAGTTTGTTATTTTTCCCCCAGCACCAATTTGATGTTCTTCGGCTGTGAATAATAATGGATTATTTTTTGTGCACAATTACAGAAACTCAACCCGTGGAACGAAGTCGCTACGGACGAAAAGATCCCAGTATCGCAGCTGACGTCATGCATGGCGGACCAGAAGCCATTCAAAGAAATACCTGACAAAAAATTCTATCTTGCCATGGACTTCAATAAAATTGACAACTACCACTTTCACTATGTGCCTTACTACCGGATTGTTGACGTGGAAAAGGCAAACGGTCACCTCTATCTTCCCCAGATCAACCATATTTCAACTGTTTTACCCCCGTCACCCCCGCTCAGTCAGATGAGTGATGTGCCAGAGGTTTGTAAAAGTATCAACAAAATTATAAACAGTAAAATCTGAATGGCTTAGACATGTATCAATTTGAACATTCGCCAAACATTCTAGATTGTTCTATCTGTTGTTCTAATAATCGATAATTTTCTTAGTTTCAAAGTAACTTCTGACCGGGTGAACCAAATAGTCTCGCTCATCAGAAATTGTGCTAGATCTACTTTTTTAGATTTGGATTTTGAAATAGAATAAGAATACTATTTAAAACATTTGGTGGAGTTCGGTTAATGCTTTTTACCTGGTTCGTTTCCATCGTATTTTAACCCTTTACCGTACAATGCCGCCTTTTGACGACCCTGGGAAAGAGGCCTTTTGAAAACATTGTGGGAAAAGGAGAAAATGCTGGTAACCAGCATTTTCTCCTTTTCCCACAATGTTTTCTACCCCATCAAGAGAAAATTGCACCATTTTAGCCACATTAAAATTGTCGTCTGCAAATGCTTTCAGTTTGGACAAGGCTAAAATTTTGTCGTCTGGTAAAGGGTTAAAAGGTTAGAGTAACTGGTACTGTGTGAACGTTTCTTGTTCTTTGACCGAAGTTTCCTACGTTTTTCCTACGTTTTTTTCCTCATTGTGCTTGACAACGTTAAAATAAATAAGGCCAGATTTTAGGGCATACATTCAGGACCACGATTTTTATCTGTTTTCAGCAATCAATTCGTGTAAAAAGATTTATGTATTGCAATTGTTGGCGTCCATAAGACATTTTGGTCCTTTATTCTGAAAGAATGCACTTACTAAATCGCACACTTTATCAACTGCATTATTTCGTAGGAAGAATATTGTACGAGGTGCTGGTAAAAGACACTCCAGAAAAGCATGGGTAAGGTGCGCTGGCTCCGCCATATATTACTGAAATTTAATGTTGAAAGCGTTCTCAGCACTTTACCAGACGACAAAATATTAGACCCGCGTTGAAAGCTTTTTTTCAGACAATAAATCAAATTAAATGTGTCCAAAATTATGAAAGTTGTCTTAGAAAAGGTAGAACACTGGTAACCAGCATTTTCTCCGTTTCGCACGATGTTTTCAAAGCTTTCTATCTCAGGATCCTTAAAACTCATGATTGTGTGGATGATGGCTAAACAAGAAACACATTTGTCTGTTTCAGGATATGTATTGCGACCACGATACGGTCTCCGACAGTAACTGTACCACAAAATATTGTGAGTGTATTTACCGCCTGCAGGTGGCGCTCGGTGATGACGTAGAACTCGTAATGATTGACGAAGGCGTGACGTTTGACGCCAATCATCCAGTCCACCTTCATGGCCATAGCTTTCACGTGGTTGGACTTGATAAGGTAGGGTCATTCCTTGAGCACACAATCCCGTATAACGACATTAGGGAATAAAGTGTTTGAAACATGCATGGGAAATAAAAAAAAAATGAGATGAAAAAAAAAAAAAGTTTTAGAATTGTGAATCTTACTGTCCTTTAACAAACACTGTTAGCTGCTTATCGCTTTTTTTCTTCTTTTTATATTTTGACATAAAATTTATTAATTCATCTGCAAAATACTAAAAAGAAAAGCCCGACGGACGAAGAAGTTAGTTAAGAATTTGTTATTTTTCGCGTTACAAAATGTTAAGGTAATAAATCAACTGATTCAATTTTCAGATCAATAAGTCTACATCGATAGACGAAGTAAAACAACTGGATGCCGAGGGCAAACTACACCGAAATTTAACGCATGCCGTTGCCAAGGATACAGTTACAGTTCCGGATGGTGGTTATTCAATTTTACGGTTTCATGCCACAAACCCAGGTAAAACTATCTTTGGACATGAGCACGGGGTTGGGGCGCGGGAAAGAGGAACAATCATACGAGGCATGAGGTGTTTAACCCTTTCCCAAACGACAAATTTTGGACTGGTCCAAATTGAAAAGGTTTGCAGACGACAATTTTAAATTCGATGAAAATGGCAGAAAGGTCTCTAAAAGGGTAGAAAACACTGTGGGAAAAGGAGAAATTGCACGAGCAATTTCTCCTTTTCCCACAGTGTTTTCAAAAGACTTGTACTGCTGACACGTGAAAACCAGGGTTTGTTTGGGAAAGAGTTAAAGCATCTTGCATTACACCGAACAAGTCATCTCATAATTATGGGGTACTAATATTCATTTTGTCTAACAACCTACTGAGTCATGAGGTAGAAAGGTCTATGGACATGCAGAAAGTTGGTCAATAGCAAAACGTTTTGAGGGCTGACCTGGGTCGATACTGTTTGCAGATGCATTAAACTCCTTCTCACAGAAAATGGCTTAAGTGTTTTTGTTTACAAGTCATGCTCATTGTAACGCCTTGTCATGAAGTTCTAAACAGTGAGTAACGAAATTAAGAATTTCGATACTAATCGCTTAAAATTTCAGGACAAGATATTTGCAAAAAGTGATTTTTTTTTTATGACAGTATTATGGTATCATTAAATTTAGACATAAGTTTGCTCGAATATGATACATAGAGCGATCGACAAAATTACCACAAAAGACGGAAAAAGTCATTGACGTTAGCATTTTGTCAAAAATCCACCATCTCTTTTCGTGAAGGCTGTTTCAAAACTAAACTCATGTGGTTTCCCCCCCCCCCCCCCTGTTTTTTTTCGGCGTAGATGAATGTGCTGCCTTTGACCTACTTTTCGGTACCGATAACAAATGAATAAATAGAAATTTGTGATTGGTCAAAAATGTAGACATGTTTATTTTAAGGGCCCCTGCCTACTTGCTAGTTAATTTACGCCGTCTTTTTTTAAAGATATTTTTTTTTTCTTGTTTCAAGTCTTATTTGCTCCGTGGTGGCGACGTTAGACATTCTGAATTAAGGAATACATTGTCGTATTTATGTGACTAAATCCCGTGATAACGATAGAACATTTTAAATAAACACATAACCTGTATGGCATCAACTAAAGCTGTATTTATGACGTTCATAAACGAAACCAAGACCTTTAGCAGGTGTCACAGACCGACTGCACAGAACGTGCAGTGTTGTCTTGGAACTGTACTGTCTTCCACTTCAGTGAAGCCTAGGAGATAAAAATCCTTTTGATTTTTTTTTGTGTTTTGATTCATGGCAATTTCAGCCGTCGAAAGAAGCCTAGTTTACATATCTGGCGTTTACAGATTTAAACGAACAATACCATTCCTACGCATCTGAAATCAGAGGCCGTTGACTATGGTGTGTCAGTTGGCAAACAATAAGCCCAATTTTTCAAAATCCCGTTAAAAGTCGATAGCTATATCTTGGTTGAACTTACTGAAACTGTTTCATATAAATGTTACAGACAGAGGTATGAAAAAGTCAATCCACTGACTGACCGATGATGGCACAAAGCCAATTTAGCCCCAGTCCCGTCGCAAATGATTTTCTTCTCCAACTCTTGACGTCACTTCTTGTCGCAGTCTATTTATAGATTAACTCTTTACCACACATCAAAACTTTAGGCTTGCCCAAATTGAAAGCATTTGCAAGCGACAAAATAAATGTGACTCAAGAACTGAATTGCTTTTGAAGGTTAGAAAACATTATGCGAAAAGGAGGAAATGCTGGTTTCCAGCATTTTCTCCTTTTTGCATAATGTTTTCAAAAGCCTCCCATTTCAAGGTCGTTAAAAGTCGGTATTGTGTCGTTAAGGGTTAAAAAAGTTGAATGTTATTACATTTAGAAGACAAATGCGATACTGACGAACAAAGGTCGTATCTCACAAAAAATCTTTTTATCTATTGCAGGATTTTGGTTTTTCCACTGTCATATACAGTTTCATGCCGAAATAGGCATGGCTGTGATTATTCAGGTCGGCGATAAGGATGACATGCCGCCTACACCAAAGGGCTTCCCAAAATGTGGAAACTGGTATTTCTCCGGATACCAAGAAGAAGAAACTATCGAAATGGGCGAAATTTGTACGAATGGATTCACAAGAAAATCATTTTCATTCATTTTGTCTCTTTTGTTTGCTCTCACTACGTTTTTAAAAAATCTAACTTAATCACAATGACGTAACTTGAAATCCCGGTTTTACAGTGGCAGTTTTGCACCCAGCTTTATTTCTATGGTTAGCGCGCGGATAAGTTAACAAAACAAGTTTGTCTCTCTCGATGAAAAGCAAGGAAATGTATTGTTACCAACCCGTCATTGGTGTATACATCTGTATACCTTAAACGCCTGTATATAAAACGTTCATTATAAAATTCCAAGCACAACACAACAGAACACAACAGTGAGGTAATATAGGCCAGTGGCCCAGTTTAAATAACATCCAGTAACATACACTGTTATGGCATTCCGGTTTTATATAGAAAGGGATAAATATAGGAATGTTAAAACTAAATATTGTACTTGAATAAAATACAAACGGACTTTTGAAAAAATTATCGAATAGGACTTGTGAGTGTTGTTCGAAGATCAAAACGTACTACTTGCCGTGTTGATCCTGATCAACACCCATCGAAATAAATCCTAATCTATAAGGAATTTACTAACAAACTGGACAAATAAAATCGAGAAATGGAACACTGTATATCCAGTAGATTTGAAACATAATGTGATTACGTAGAAAAGAGAGAGAAAAATAAATAAATACATAATAAAACACTAGTACAAGTGATATTAGTTCCGGGTTTGCAGAATTTTATGCACAAATTTGCAAAGGAATGTCTCGGCGCTTGGCCACATTACGTCACAGATTTTTTTCCGCCGAATTCACCGATTTTATTATTCAAATTCTGTGAATTAATCATCACAGAATGAATACCAAACTGACATCGTAAGTTTTAAGATTGAAAGTAATGAAATTAGTCAAGGAGGACGATTCGTCAGTTTATAATTACTGAAATTATTAATGAAATTCATGATAATACCTAGTGAAATTTATCAAACAAAGTCAACAAATTAATCATAGAAAATGGTGGAAACGATAAAATGGAGAAGGTCATTAAATTAATCCAATGGTGTCAAGGAAATTGATAACAGAATGACATGGAATATGAGGACAACAGTTGCTTGCAGACCTGTAAATTGCTATGGGAGACAACCGTGATTCGCGGTTACTCTAGATCTAGACTGAATTGTGTTTTCTTTCTTTTTGAGCTGTGGTCCGAACGTGGTTCTGAATTCGAAATTGTTACCAGGATATCTTGGTTCCATTTCCTCTCAATGCACCAGTCATGCTGGACTGTTCTTCGACAAGGATCTGCAAGACTCCAGCCTAGTACTGATGAAAAGGTCCGGAAATGCGCGGATAAGATAAGTGATTGGTTGTATAGTATTAAACGCCGTTTCTTGATGTTACGTCAGTTATATCACGGAAGCAAGTGCACCGATCCATGCTTTCCTGGAGTTTCAATTATCCCTATTTTGCACAACTTTCTTTCCAGGCCACTGGCTACTTTCCCACATAAACGTCGTCGAAACAATTTTCAGCGATGAGAGAGGACACCTTGAACAGGGTGATTTGTTGTCGTGATACTACTGAAATACAGCTGGAAATCATAGAAAGCATTACAAAAGATAAAAATCTCACTCTATCGAACAAAAATCTTCAAGACACGCTGAAAACTGGAGCTTAATGCATCTGCGAAAAGTATCGACCCAGGTCAGCCTGCGCAGTCCGCGCAGGCTGATCTGGGTCGAAACTTTTCGCTATTGGTCAGTTTTCTGTATGTCCAGGGGCAGTCTATCCCATGATTAAGTCGGTTATTTAAAAAAAAGTGGCTATTAGGGATCCATAATTATATATTGACTTTCTTGGTATAATGCATCACGAAGATGCATTAAGCCCCCTTTTGCCAGAGCACGGCTCATATGTGACGAAAGCTCTAGCGCAATGGGTAAAAATGAAAAAAAAAAGTCTATGGAGAGTAACACATGATTTTTTTTTTGTTACAGTGTTTTATTTGCTGTTTCTGTATCTGAACACCATATTAATTACATCCCATTGTTTCACTTATGATAATAAAAAAGTTCAATGGCTGTCAAAAGTAAACAATGCCGGTGTTAAAAATTGCATTCACATTTAAATCATTCTATTTAAAAAGTATAGAAATTGTTGTGAAGATGACAATCTGTTATTGTACGGTCGGCCCGAGTGTTAGTCACTGGCAGTGAAATTTATTTCAAAACTATATTAAATGCTGCTAGGTCACTCTGTCTTTTGATTACTGTTTGCCTGAATTTGAAATTCATTTTTTCTGCAAGCGCGTCACACTTGGACTGACCTCATAATAACAAATTGTCATCTTCACTATATTTTCAATACTTTTAAATGGTATGATTTAAATTTATGTGCATTCAAACGCCTGCGTTGTGTTTTGGCCGCTATTGGGCCTTTAACCTTCTCAAAAGAAACCTTGCACTGTAAACTGTTGATGATTTAGCCCTTAGACTGCTTACCGCCACTCAGTGCGCGTACATTTCGGGCGATGTAAATCAAGATCAGACTGCACGGAATTGTGCAGTCTGATCTTTGATCCTCACTGCATTTTACGGTAAAAGTTTCCGGTGAAAGGAACTTTGAAATCGCAACATTTGAGTTTTTTTGTTATTGCGGGATTTTTTTTTTGTTCAGAACAATTCACCAAGCAGTTTAGGTGTTGACTCTGTACCACACGGTAAAATTTTAGACTTGTCCAATTTTGAAGAATTTGCAACCAGAATATTGAATATTGCTCAAGTGACGGGGTCTGCCGGTGAAAGGATGGAAAACATTGCTGGAAAAGGAGAAAATGCTGGTTACCAGCATTTTCTCCTTTACCAGCAATGTTTTCAAAAGCTTCCTCTCTGGGAAAACTCGTTAAAACTCGAGACTGTTTGGTAAAGGGTTTACGAAATAAAACGGGGCGTTGTCAGTCGCGAGAAAATAACCATATTATTGTACTTCAGGTGTAATCTTGGGCGGAAATTTTAATAAATCGGGCAATGTAACTCAAAGATCAGACTGCATGTTCTTTACAGTCTGATCTTGATCTATACTGTCCACTCTCACGCCTTTTTTCCGCAGGATTTCAAGCATTAAAACTGTCATGAAACCAGCATAATTTTCCTGTGCATAGTTATTTGCATTGTTTTTATCCATAAATGGTGCGTTTTTAGAAAGTTTTACATAGAGTGGTTTGTTTTACCATTTTTCTGTTGATAATGTTTTATTTGATACATATCGCTTTTAATCTCACTCGGAATTTGTTCCATACGCTTTGTTATCAAGTTGTAGCGTTTTTATTTTGTAATAAAGTTTATTATTTTTCTATGTATCAAAGGCTCACTATTTTTTGTAATTGTTAGATTCTTGATGAAATTGACAAATCTCTGTCTGTCTGTCTGTCTGTCTGTCTGTCCTATACAGACAGGTTAAGCAGGGGACGGGGCCAAAGTGCAGGGGACTGGGGAGGGAAATAGGCTTTCTGCTCCCCCAGTTTATCAAACCACAAAATCATTGGGTAGAATGGTCCTTTGACATGCAGAAAATTGATTGACCAACAGCAAAAAGTTTCGACCCAAGTCAGCATGTCAGCGGACTGTGTAGGCTGACACTGGTCAATACTTTTTTTTTGCAGATGCACTAAACTCCCTTTTCACTGAGCACGAATCACATATATATTCAATCATGTAGAAATGGAAACATTGTAGGAAAAGGGGAAAAGTTGCTGTTAACTAGCAAGGGGGTCCTTCTCCAAAGAATGGAGTCTAAAGCTGTCCACTGCTTAAAAATTTTTCACTTGTGTATTAACTTTTAATCACGTGACCAAAATCTTGAATTTGTTAACCCTTAAGCTGCTAATCGCGACCCACTGACCTTTTGCGGACAGTGTAGATTAAGATCAGACTGCACAGAACGTGCAGTCTGATCTTTGATCTACACTGTCCGATACGGTATTTTCTTTCCGGTGAAATCAATTTTGAAACCGCAATGTTTGGGCGTTTAATATTGAGTAGAAGTTTGCGTTTCATTTATTCAGCAGCTTAAGTGTTAATGTTGAATGCATTTTGCAGACGTTAAATTAAATGCAGTTCAAATGATTGGAGTATTTGGAATGGCAGAAAAGTTTGTTGGAAAAGGAGAAAATACTGGTTACCAACATCTTGTCCTTTTCCAAAAATGTATGCTAAAACTATCTTTCTTCGGGTGGTAAACATGGATATTGGGTCCAATATTCACCAACCGTTCTTAACTCTTTACCAAACGACAAAATTTTTAACTGGTCCAAATTGAAATCATTTGCAGACGACAAATTAAAGGTGGCCTACATGATGAAATTTGTCATTGATAGGTTAGAAAACATTGTGGGAAAAGGAGAAAATGCTGGTTCCCAGCATTTTCTCCTTTTCCCACAATGTTTTCAAAAGGCCTCTTTTTCAGGATCGTTAAAAGTCGGGATTGTGTGGTAAAGGGTTAAGAACGTTTTTAGTCCTATTCGCGAGGATTTTCTAAACTTGAAAGTAACACAACTTATGATTGGCTAAACCATTTGGTTTTCAGCCAGTCAGAAGTTGTGTTACTTTTAAGTTTGGAAAATCTTGAAGAGTTAGGCTAAGACCATTCTCAAGAATGTTTGGTGAATACGGACCCGGGACTAATCGGTAACCGGATAATCTGTCATGCAACAGAATTTTGCTTCTCCTTACACAAAGATTGGTTTTGTTGATTGTATGGTGTTTAACTCTTTACCAAACAACAAAATTGAAGGCATTTGCAGATGACAATTTCATTGTGACGCAAATGGTGCAATTTTTCTTTGATAGGTTAGAAAACATTGTTGGAAAAGGAGAAAATGCTGGTTACCAGCATTTTCTCCTTTTCCCATAATGATTTCAAAAGGCTTTTTTTTTCAGGGTCGTTAAAACTCGTGATTCTGTGGTTAACGCCGTTTTCAACATTATTTCAGTTATATAGCAGTGGTTAGTGCACCTATCCATGTTTTCCCGGAGCTTCTTTTACCAGTACTACAACAATATTCTTATCGACCCACTGGCTGCTTTCCCGCATAACCATCGTCGAAACAATAATCAGCGGTGACAGAGGAATGAATTCCGGCGCAATGACTATCATCAATCCTAGGAAAGAAATTGGCCAAGCCGGGGATCGACCCAGCGACCTCTTCTTCTCAAGTCCTGTACGCTACCGACTGAGCTACCGAGACTCGACCTGACACAAAGAGCAGACGGCTTTGACAACATCCTTGTAAGAAAATGACAATCATCATGAATCAAAGAGTCGTGTCCTTTTTTCCCACTTGGGCCCTGTGAAAAGGGGTTTAATGCATTAAAAAAAAAAAAAAAAAAAAAAAAAATGTCGACCCAGGTCAGCCTGCGCAGCTCGCGCAGTCCACGCAGGCTGACCAGTTTTGAAAAATTTTGCTGTTGGTAGATTTTCTGCATGCGTATTGAAGGGCCATTCTGCATCATGATTCAT
The DNA here is from genome assembly GCA_945859785.2 of Tridacna gigas. Taxonomy (NCBI): domain Eukaryota; kingdom Metazoa; phylum Mollusca; class Bivalvia; order Cardiida; family Cardiidae; genus Tridacna; species Tridacna gigas. The sequence continues at coordinate 70,706,774 of OX244033.2, read as the reverse complement.
TTGGTTGTCAGACAAGCTGGATTTTATGGATTCATTATTATGGGACGACTTCCTTGGTAACGCATTACGAAGATACAATAAATCTCTTTTCCTAGAGCGTCACTCATATGACCCGCAACATGCGAAAGGAGACCTTCGCATATTTGCGTAAAGTGTCGTCTCGGATTAGCCTGCGCAGTCCGCGCAGGCTAATCCGAGACCACACTTTACAACTACATAACATTTGTTCTAACAATAGACTTTCGTGAAACAGAAAATCGCACAAAAACGGGAAGTGTCGTCTCGGATTAGTCACAGACTGCACAGGCTGATCAGGGACGACACAGTTTTACGCATGTCCGAAGGCTCCTCTTCTTGTGTTGTACGCCATATGTAATAACTCTTTACCAAACGACAAATTTGTAGCGCTCCAGACGTCCAAATTGAAAGCATTTGCAGACGACAATTTGCATTTGGTTTAACCCTTTACCATACAATCCCGACTTTTTAACGATCCTGTAGAAAGAAGGCTTTTAAAAACATTGTGGGAAAAGGAGAAAATGCTGGTAACCAGCATTTTCTCCTTTTCCCACAATGTTTTCTACTCATTCTGACACAAATTCCATCATTTGAGCCATATTTAATTTGTCGTCTGCAACTGCTTTCAATTTGGACCATTCTAAAATTTTGTCGTTTGGTAAAGATTTGAATGATGGGAGTTGTCTTTGAAAAGACACAACAGTGTTTTCTCACAAGTGGTTCAAAAGTCTCGTTCCTCGGGATCGTTAAAACTCAGGATGGAATGCAAAAGTGTAGCCTGGTTCGAGGCGGTAGTAAATTGTTTTTATAATTTCTTTCGGGGTCTCGTTTCACTGCCTGAACAGATCCGTGTCAAAACTGTTTTTGGGCTCCGTAAATTTTAAAGTGGACAGAGTAACAGCAAAATTCATAAAGAGAGAGAGAGAGAGAGAGAGAGAGAGAGAGAGAGAGAGAAAATTAAACTGGAACCAAAGCTAGGAAAAGTGCTAAACGCTACTCGTAGTGAGTATCCATATTTTACAATGATGCTAAAAATTAAGTCTTCTGTTAAGAACGTTGAATAAAACTCGAAAACACACGATACGATTCATGTCAAATGGTTCGAATGGATGAAAATCGGGACCGATCTATAGTTCCCACTACTTCAGATTAGGTTTGACACTACCAAAATGAAACCGAATGAAATTAAATATAGTCAATTTTTAAGCTCCTCGTTGTACATAAGCATTTCATCTTTATTTATACTTTGTCATAACATGATAAATGTCTGGAATTCTGCAGTAATAAGGTCCACGTGAATGATTCCATTAACAATAAAGGATCCTGTCCAAAAGGGCGATATAGATCTATCAGTTTCAAAAGCAACCCAATCTTAACTTCACTGTCATATAAGAGTTTTAAATGTGCAATGCCCCCCCCCCTCCAAATGTGAATCGTTTAAGAATCGCTGAAAACGTTTAATTTTTAGATCTAAAATTTAATGTGGGAAAACAGCAAATTTTAAACTTAATCTAAACAATGAAATCCCAGAAACAAGGTAAATCAAAACAAATAAAAGAAATAAGAACCCGTAGTTCTATACATGTACTGATCTGAAGCAAAGTTATGGTAAAAGGAGCGGTGAGATCAGGGATCATATATTACAATATTTATACAATCCCTGGTAAAATGTTGCTCTCCGTTCCAGAAAGAGTGCATTTATGAGTTGAAGAGCGTGTTGTTCGACCATAAATGGACATATTTCGTCGATTACTTGCTCTACTAAAATTATAAAATCTACAGATCTATATGTTTGACTGATATTTCCTTCATCGTGTCATTTTCTTCGAGAGTTCCCACTCAATCACGCAAAATACTCAGATCAAGTGCTCAGAACAAAAAAAAAACAAAAAAACCTGAGCATGTGTTGAACATTGTGAGTCACAAGTGACCGCCGACAGAAATCGGGCAGCATAAGCGCGTGGTTCATATTTAGTAGTGGTATACCTATGTAATTTCAATTCCAAGAAGTTAAAAATAGGCGACTCCAAAATGCAGCTAGGTAAACCCCCAAAGAAATATTTCTGGCAGAAAATACCATCAGGAACATGGGCGGCAGGTGCTCTCTTTGGAACAATTGGAATAATGGCATATTTTGCTATTATAGAACCATTTAATAACCAGGATGAACTGCGTGAGTGTCATTCAGTCTCGTAAAGTTTCATAATACTGAGGTTTCGTCCCCTACCGCAGTCGAACTTAGTGATAAAAACAAGTTATGGTGGCCTTTCCTGTTTTCGATGGATTTTAGCTTAAGCATATCTAAATGGAGTACTGATTACAAAAATATTTTAAGAACAATAAAATCAAATTTAAATACATGTAAAACCATAAATTCTGCCTGAATCATGCATATTCAAGGACAACAACATATTTCAACCTTTAATCTTGTGCTGAAAGCTGAATTTGTGCATGGGAAACATGCCTTCATTTAGTTACTTTTAATATCTATAGAACAGGTCATAAAGAATTAACAGACATCTTGTACACCTACACTTAAAAAAATGTTTACAATTATTCGAAGGAACAGTTTTGAACAATGAAAATGAACAGCTCTGAGTCTGTTATCCTCAGTTTTTTTTTTTTTAACTCTTTACCACACAACAAAATTTTAGACCCGTCCAAATTGAAAGCATTTGCAGATGACAATTTCGATGTGACTCAAATGATACGATTTGTCTTTGATGGGGTAGAAAACATTGTGGGAAAAGGAGAAAATGCTGGTAACCAGCATTTTCTCCTTTTCCCACAATGTTTTAAGCAAGCTTTAACATCAGGGTCGTTAAAAGTCGGGATTGTGTGGTAAACGGTAAGGAAAGGATGGATGAATGTCATGGTGTCCATTGCTCCTCCAGTGACAGCAGCAGCAGAATACCAGAATAACAATCTGTCAATTTATATGCACCTCTGATTAGGAATCATTTTAAAAACCCTTGTTATCATAAAATATTTCAAAATAGTGAGTGTCTAAATAAAAGGGTTGGAAACATTTTCTCTCTGTAGTGGCGAATTTCAAGGAAAACTTCATTTATTAGTGACCGAACGAAGTGGGTTAAGAAATTATTCTGATCTAATTATAGATCAGACTGTTGTCACATTATTCCAGTATGTCATATGACTTTTTTGGCATCAAGACTGAGTATGTCATATATTTGCAAGTTTTTAGGGGTCCGACGAATCAATGAAATACTGCAATACCACCGAAACTCTGAAATACCCCAATTTTATTTCCAATTATTGAGTTAAGAAGATTGAAGTTGTGTTTTTTGACATAGTTTGTAGTTACATTGATGAAGAGGGTTAGTTTAAAACCTAATGACAAAATATCAACATGCCATTGAAGCCCACCATGAAAATTGTGCATACCCGTCTTGTGAAGGTCCAACGAAATACCCACTCGACATACTAAATTTTGTTGATTCAGGAATTGTACCCCGGCAATCTCACTACAGTAGCTTTTGCCCTAGGTTGATGTGTCTGACCTGTATCCATAAGTATACTAGGAAAAATAGTTTTCATTTTTATGTTGGGCATATGACATTAAAATTCACCAAATTAGAAAACTGGCAGCCATTTTGAATCTGTGGTTAACATGTTACTAGTGTAAATTGATAATAAGACAATTATTGCTCGGCCTATAATATTATGAATATAACCAAATCACTTTGAAAATAACAGTGTCAAACTTACACATCAAATAAGTTGGATTATATCAGCTGAACATCTTCAATTATGGTCGCTTTACTTTAACGGAACAAATCTAATTGTTTGTTGTCTGCAAATGTTCCCAATTTCGACTGAGGAGCTATGGATCATTCAAATAGTACAAACTTAAAGCATTTGCAGACAATTAAAAATTGGCTCAAGGGACAGGATTTGTCTTTGAAAGGGTAGAAAAGTGTATTCTTTTTTTCATTTGATATTTTCAAAAGCAGTCTTTGTTAGGGTTGCTTAACTCTTTACCACACAATCCAGACTTTTAACGACCCTGAGGAAGAAACCTTTAGGAAACATTGTGGGAAAAGGAGAAAATGCTGGTAACCAGCATTTTCTCCTTTTCCCACAATGTTTTCTACCTTATCAAAGGCAAAATTCTTTATTTGAGTCGCATTCAAATTGTCAACTGCAAATGCTTTCAATTTGGACAGGTCTACATTTTCCTTGTGTGGTAAAGAGTTAAGCAGAGTATTCTTTGGTAAAAAGTTAAAAGGTAAAAGCATTTTGGGAAAAGGAGAAATACAGGTAACAATCATTTGCTCCATTTCCGGTGATGTTTTCCAAAGTCCTGTTTGGTCAGGTTCATTCAAACACAGGATTGTGTCAAGTCTTCTTTTTGTATTTTTACAGGTTTGAAGCAGGCTATGTTGAGATCACAGATAGATCCTGTATATTTGAAGCCCCAAGGTAGCCACGATTATTTCTCTTTGCCTTTTAATCCTTTACCACACAATGACAACTTTAAATGACCTTGACAGAGAAGCCTTTTGAAAACATTCTGGGAAAAGGAGAAAATGCTGGTAACCAGCATTTTCCCCTTTTCCCACAATGTTTTCTAACCTTTAAATGATGTATTTCATGTTTATAGTTACATTAAATTTGTCATCTGCAAATGCTTTCAGTTTGGACCAGTGTAAAATTTTGTCGTATGTTAAAGGGTTAAAGGAACTTTAAACCAAAAATTAAATCATAAATAACAAGAAATATCTTAAAAAAAAAGATAGCATACATTTGGCAGCAAATAGGCAGGGGCTTTTAGAATGAACTTGTCTAAATTTTTAACCACAGGGGCCCTTAGAATAAACATGTTTACATATTTGACCAATCACAAATTTCTATTTATTCATTTTTTATCAGTACCAAAAAGTAGACCGAAAGGCAGCATATACAGCTATGCTGAAAAATACATTAAAAAAACAAAAAGAATAACCAAGAACTTTTTTGTATTCTTAATGTAAAATTTCTTATTCCATTTATTAGTAACAATATAGCCCTTATTGCCTAACAAGGCATAAATATATTTTAGCATAGTATAATATCGAATTGGCCCCATACAGCAGCGCAGTTGATAGAGTGACTGTCTATGGCACTGAAGGTTGAGGGTTCAAGTCTTACCAGAAGCAATTTTGTTTTTGAGTATTTTTTTTTCTTCCCAAGATACAGGGTTAACCCTTTCACACACAATCCCGACTTTTAACAACTCTGGGAAAGAAGCCTTTGAAAACATTGTGGAAAAAGGAGAAAATGCTGGTAACCAGCATTTTCTCCTTTTCCCACAATGTTTTCTACCCTATCCAGGACAAATTCCATCATTTGAACAACAGTTAAATTGACTACAACTTGTTTAAATTTTGACAAGTCTGTATTTTGTTCGTGTGGTGAAGAGTTACGAGTCACACCCCAATGATTTTTCCTCTCATAATATCAACTTTTAGCTGTTAATTAATCCTTTCGAAAGGGTTATGGTTTTATGATCTGGAAGAAGACATAGGAAAACTTGGTAGAAGAGAAAATGACAGCATGAAACAGCATGGTTTTTTTCTTTTTCAGATTTCTTTTTGGCAGTGTTTGAGAAAATGTTTATTTTTTAGCTCGGCTGTTTTCGAAGAAAACGTTAAGGTATTGTTTTAGCCCTGTCATCGTCTGCGTCACCGTTATGGGAAAACTTTGACATTTTATAATGTCTCTGTTATTACTGAAGATGTTTACTTCAAACTTTGACAAGTTACTAATTATCAAAAGGGGAAGCTGTACAACAAGGGTAGGTAATCATCAAAGTGTTTTTGACAGAGTTATGCCCCTTTTTTCTCATGGAATTTCTCTGAAAATCAAGTAACTGCAGCCAAGTGTTGGCATCAGCATGCAGTGCTCTTCTTTTCACTTGCAATGATGGACTTTAAACTAGAATAAAGACAGAAATATGTGTAGAAATTTCCTCCACCATTTGCTATGTGGTAGTTGTTTCATAACACAGGACAATATAGCCGGTTCGTTTGGGCTCTGCTAAGAAGAGAGTGCTATTCACAGAAGCGATTAGAATAGAAAGCCAATCAAATGAATTTAGAATCATTCAACATGGCGGCTTTTTACAACAAACTGCTGTTGTTTGGAGAAGAATGGCTATTTGATGAGGATGACGCTAGCTTGTTCTGTCTAAACAGGCCTGGAATAATCCCCAAAATAGCAGCTTTGTATTCATCAGTGTAAGTCGAATCAGTGATAAAAGTATATATACTTTTTATACCAATTCGAGAGATATTAGAACGTTTCGAACCCAAGACGTTTCGCCCCAAAAAATTCCATGAGACATTTTATCTCCAAACTCTTACACATTGAATTAATCGGTATTTACTGTATATTTACCACCGCAAAATGGATACTGAGCAAGAGCAATCTTTTCAGCAAGGAAAAACACGAATATTTGCACATGACAACAAAAAAACAAATGTCAACTGAAAAGAAACCATTCTTCAACTCACATTTCGTTGGCTGCTTCTGCCATTTTGTTTCGAAATCTCTGCCGGCTCTTCCAAATATCAAGTGGAAGAGATGGCAGAGCTTCTAAAAGCGGAAGACGCCCAATCGAACGCACTGGAATAGCTCCTCCAATTCTGGCAGCTCTACCGTTGGCCCAAACGAACCGGCTAAACCATTTTTAGCACAACAGAATATGAAATGCCCGGATAGTTCAGTAAATAGAATGGCTGTGTTATAGTTTTAAACATGTTTTTGGTTCAACATCCAGTTGAATGAGGTAAATTATTGCGGGGATGTTTTGAATGTTGTCCCCCTCCCCCCGCTTGGAGTATACAGTCAGAGCTCCAGATAAGAGGGAGTGATGGTATTCTAAATCCGTTGTTTCTCTTACAAACCCTATGTTGTGGGTACTCATTAAAATTGTCTCGATGAGATGATTCTAATGAGTACCCATAACATTGGGTTTAGTGGAGAATAGTTAATATTTTCAGTTTTGAAATCAAAATTACTCCCTCTGTCTGGAGCTCTGTACAGTCATATATGTTTTCCTTACAAAATATCAGCTTTTCTACCCCCTTCAAATTTTGTAAATTTGCAATGAATTTTTTACCTGGCATGAGTAAAATAGTGCTCTAAAAATTACTACTCACAAAGTTTGGTCAAATTTTTCAGTTTGTATTTCTGTTGATTTCAGGCAATCTTCCTGAGTGGTCAAGTCCATATGAGCCCAAACGGTAGGAAGCCATCTTGGAAGACAGACACTGATACTAGATACAGAAAGGAGTGTGGTGATTTTGAAAGATTTTGATCTGTTTAGAACACTTGCTATTGATGAGGATTTTTCTGTCACCCATATCATCATCTTTCTACGATACATTTTAACCCATTGCAAAACAGCCACACGTTTTACAACCCGACAGAAGATGGCTTTTGAAAACATCATGGGAAAAAAGGGAAATGCTGGTATTATCGGTATTTTCTGCTTTTCGCACGATATTTTTCATTTTTCAAAGATAAATCCTATCATTTTAGCCATGTTTCATTTGTCGTCTTCAAATTATATTAGTTACTTCACAAAGACAAAATTTTGTCTTGTAAAGGGTTAATCCTTTACCAAACAATCATGTGTTTTCAGCTCACCTGAGCATGAAGTGCTCAAGTTTTGTGTTTGTTACTGTGCTGTGTCCGGCGTCTGGCGTCTGTTGTGCATCAAGTGTCATGCACCCAGCATTGTGTGTCTTGTGTCAGGCATCATCAAGTTTTACCTTGTTTAGGCCCTAGAGACCACATTTTTTGTCCGATACACATGAAACTACTTAGAATGGTTATCTTGATAATATCCCAGACAAGGTTGAAAGTGGGTCGTGGCAGGTCAAAAATTAGGTCACCAGGTCAAATCTTTGAAAAACCTTGTGTATGCTCTAGAGTCCTCATTTTCAGTCCAATACTCTTGAAAGTTGGTAAAAAAATATTTGTCTTTAAGACATCTCAGACTAGTTGGGTCATGTCGGGTCAAAAACTAGGTCTCTTGGTCCAGTCGTAGAAAACCTTGTGTACACTGTAGAGGCTACATTTTCAGTCCGATACTCATGAAACTGTGTCAGAATGCTGTCTTGATAATATGTTGGATATGTTTGAAATTTGATCACATCAGATCAAAAACTAGGTCAAATCTTGAGAAACCATGTGTACAATCTAGAGGCCACAATTTTAGTCCAATACTCTTCAAAGTTGGTCATAATGTTTGTCTTGATGATACCTTGGATGAGTTTGAAAATGGGTCATACTGGGTCAAAAATTAGGTCACCTGGACAAATCTCTGGAAAACGTTTTGTTTGCTCTAGAGGCCAAATTTTCAATCCAATCTCATGAAAAGTAGTAAGAATGTTTGCCTTGATGATTTCTTAAATGACTTTGAAAATGGATGATATCAGGTCAAAAACTAGGTAACCAGATCACATCTTTGAAAAACCTTTTGTACACTCTACAGACCAAATTCTCAGTCCGATACTCTTTAAAGTTGGTCAGAATGTTTCTTTTGATGATATCTTGGATGAGTTTGAAAATGGGTCAAACTGGGTCAAAAACTGAGTCACCAGGTAAAATATTGGAATACCTTGTGTTTGCTCTAGAGGCCTAATTCCACTCAAATACTCATGAAAAGTAGTCAGAATGTTTGTCTTGATGATATTAATGCAGTGTGTGAAAATGGGTCATGTTTGGTCAAAAAGGAGTTCGCTGTGTTTAATTTTTGAAAAACCTTGTGTACACTGTAGAGTCCTCATTTTCAGCCCAGTGCTCATGAAAATAAGTCAGAATGTTTATCTTGATGATTTCTTTGATGAGTTTGAAAAAGGGTCACATTTGGTCAAAAATTAGGTCATAGAGACAAATCATCGAAGAACCTTGTATACCCTCTAGAGTCCACTTTTTCAGTCCAATACTCATGAAAGTTTGTGGAATGGAAATGGGTCATGTTTGGTCAAAAGGCTCAGGTGAGCGACTGCAGATGCTTGTGTGGGCACTGTGGGCTGTAAAACTGGTTGTGACGGTTTCTTGAATTTTTACCAAAAGACAAAATTTTTTACTTGTCCATATTGAAAGGATTTGCATACAACATATGTGTCTGAAATGATGGAATTTGTTCTTGCAGGAGTGGAAAACATCAGGGGAACAGGAGAAAATGCTAGGTACCAGCATTTTCTCTTTTTCCCACAATGTTTGCAAAATCTTTTAACTCGAAGTTGTTAAAACTCGGGTTTGTGTGGAGAAGGTTAAATCTACACTGTTTCATGTTTGTAGATAAGTTTTGTGTGAAAATAGCCTGAAATTATTGTGGATGTTCTTTTTCCAGTGATGGGACAATGTCAAGTTTAATTGATATAGCAAGCTTTTTGTCCCATTCTTTTATAACCTCAAAGACGACAGCTTCTAAAAACATCATTGGAAATGGAGGAAATGGTGGTCACAAGATGACCGATTGTGTTACAAGTACTTTAGCCACATTAAATTGGTCTTCTACAGACCTCTTTAACCCTTTACCGTACAATGCCGCCTTTTGACGCCCCTGGGAAAGAAGCCTTTTGAAAACATTGTGGGAAAAGGAGAAAATGCTGGTAACCAGTATTTTCTCCTTTTCCCACAATGTTTTCTACCCTGTCTAAGAGAAGTGGCACCATTTGAGCCACATCGAAATTGTCGTCTGCAAATCCTTTCAATTTGGACTAGTCTAAAATTTTGTTGTCTGGTAAAGGGTTAATAAAGACAAGTCTGAAATTATATGTGGTGTAATAAAGAGCTTTATTAAACTAAAAATAGCTACCAAAAGTGGACAAAGTAGGTTTAAAAATGCATTAAAATTTAACCCTTTCCCAAACAAGCCCTGGTTTTCACATGTCTGCAGTACAAGTCTTTTGAAAACACTGTGGGAAAAGGAGAAATTGCTCGTAACGAGCAATTTCTCCTTTTCCCACAGTGTTTTCTACCCTTATTGAGAACTTTCTGCCATTTTCATCAAATTTAAAATTGTGGTCTGCAAACTCTTTGAATTTGGACCAGTCCAAAATTTGTCGTTTGGGAAAGGGTTAAATCATTTAAAAGTATGGAAATTATTGTGAAGATGACAATCTGTTATTGTACAGTTGGTTCAAGTGTTAGTTGCTGGCAGAAAAATTAACTTCAAAACTAGGTTAGAAGTTGCCAGGTCACTCAATCTTTTTACTTTTTGCCTGATTTTAAAATTCATTTTCAGCCAGCAACTAACACTGACAGACCACACAATAACAGATTGTCATCTTCATTATATCGTCCATACTTTTAAATGATATGATTTAAATTCAAATGCATTTTAACACCTGCATCGTCTTTTTGGCCACTGTTGGGCCTTTAATGGTTGTTCTCTTCATACATTTATGACGTAATAATAGATCTTTGAAAGGAAAAAGAAGTAGTGTGGAGACAGCTTGTTTATGGTCACCCTGAAAGATCTGGTTATGTTAAACTCTTACCATGCAATCTACAATCTTCCTCAATCTTGAGGAAAAAGGCTTTGGAAAACATTACGGGAAACCTGCATTTTCTCCAATTCCAAAAATGATTCTTATTTTCTAAGAAAAACTGATATTCAGAAATTTGCATTACAGTTTGCTTTTAAATGCTTGTAATTTTGGTCAATTCTAATATTTTGTTGTTCGGTAAAGAGTTAACCCTCTACCAAATAATCAAGTGATTGGATCACCTTGAAGAAGGCTTTTGAAAACATTCTGGAAAAAGGCAGCAAAATGCTGGTTATCATCTGGTTATCTGGTTATCATCTGGACAAAGGCAAATTCATTTATTTGTCATCTGCAAATGACTTTTACCCTTTTAACAACCCTGCTGGTAGAGGATTTTGAAAACATTTTTTGCTGATCTTTTTCTTCTCTCATCTTTCTCTTCCTCTTCATCTTCCTCTTCTTCTTCACTTGAATGAAAGTAATGCATTCTGTGTGATTAAGTTTAAAGATGTAAAAGTGCTATTGTAAATACATGTATTTATGTTGTTTTAATAGTTTCAACAGAAATGAAATTTGCAAAAAAAAAAATAAAGATGAAAGCTGTTTTGACATCAGACAGTGTTTTTAGCTATACACGCCAAAGACCAGCGAGCTACATGTATGTCATGGCCGAGTGTTTGTCATTTGTCCATCAATACATCCATCTTTGTGTAAACTTTTATTTCAAACATTTCCTCAGGAACTACCCATCCAATCTTGTTTTACTTTGCTTAGGTAATATCCAGCATTCTTTTTTCTCAGTTCAACTGTGCAAAAGTGCTCACGCTGAGCTTATGTGATCTTGCTTCGTCCGTCGTCCAGGCGACAAATTCACAATAATTACCAGTGTGCACTCTGAGTGCCACATTTTCCGTCAGGTGCACATTAGAATAAGTCAAAATGTTTGTCTCGGTAATATTGGGGTTAAATTCGAAATTGGATCATGTAGGGTGGAAGACCAGGTCACTGGCACAAATCTTGGAAAAACCGTGTGTTTACTCTAGGGGCTACATTTTCAGGCTAATACTCGTGAAAGTTTGGCAGATCGTTTATCTTGATATTATCTAGAGCCAGTTGGGAATTGAGCCACATCGGGTCAAAAAGTTGGTCATTTGGACAAATTATAGAAAAACCTTATGTGCATTCTAGAGGCCACATTTCATTCCAGTGCTCATGAGAGGTGTTCAGAATCCTTTTCTTGATAAAATCTAGGACAAGTTTGCTATTGGGCCACTTTGGATGAAAAAGGTCTGACACTGAGGCAAATCTGAGAAATCTTGTGTCCACTCTGGTGGCCACATTTTCAGTCTGATACTCATCTCTTTGTAATATCTCAGACTAGTTTGAAATTGGATCAGGTCAGAAAAAAGCAGGTCACTTTGTTAAATCTTATAAAAACCGTAAGTGCGTTTTCGAGGCCACTCATCAATCAGATATTCAAGAAAAAATTGTTCAAAATATTTGTCTTGATTTTATCCTTGCCAGGTTCGAAAGGGTAACATGGGATAAAAACTAGGTCTCTGGGACAAATCTCTGGAAAACTTTTTGTGCGCTCTGGAAGCCTTACTTTCAGTCAGATTCATGCGAATCAGAATGTTTGTTTAGGGTCACACTGGGTGAAAAAGTAGTCACCAGTGAGAATCTTAGAAAAAAAATGTGTGTGCTCTAGAGGCCATGTTTTCAGTTTGATCTTCACTAAAATGTTCAGAATGTTTGTCTTGATTATTTTTTGTTCTGTATTTGGTCATGTAGGGTCAAAAGTAGGTCACTGAGAGAAATCTTAGAGAAACCATTTGTGCACTATAGAGGCCTCATGAAAGTTGGTCAGAATGTTCGTCTTGATAATAGCTTAGACAGGTTTGAAATTGGCTCATGTAAGATCACAAATTAGGTCACTGGGACAAATCATAGGAAGATTGTGTTTGCACTCTGGGAGCCATGTTTTCTGTCAATTACACATCAAAACTGGTTAGAGTATTTGTCTTGATAATATTGTTTCGAAAAAACATACAAAACAAATGGTCAGGTTTGGTTCTTAAAAAGGTCACTGGGACAAATCATAGGAAACCTTAGCGGGGCTCTAGAAGCCACCTTTTCAGTTCGATACTCATGAAAAATTATCAGAATGTTTGTTTTAACGAAATCTTAGACAAGCTGAATACTTTGGTCAAGTGGGTTAAAGAAAAGGTCGCTGGTACAAATCTTAGATGGTTTGTTTTACGACCACAAAAATAGCCGACGCCCCCAGAAGTTATGTAACCTAGGGTCAGTTACGTAACCTAGGTTTAACGTCTCATAAAATAATAGCAATGTTAAATTGGCCAGGCGTAGAAATTGAATCTACACCCTCAAATATCCCCATAATTGTAACTTACATGTATCACACCCTACCACTTGAGCTATTCCGTCTGACTAATCTATCAACTGATCTTTAACTTCCGTCATGAATAAGTCATGCTTTGGCAAAAAGGGTTTTAATGCATCTTCGTGATGCCTCGTGATCAAGCAAGTCATCATATAATAATTTAATATCAATTGCTTTTATGAATATTGGCGAGTTCTGATTGGCTGAAACAAAAATTTTTCATAGCTCCATGAAAAAAAATATACACGTTGTGCCGGAACTACTTCAGCCGTCAAACTAATGTAAACAAACATGTATACAATATTCCACATTTTTTTTTTGTAAGAATTTTATATCTCTAGAAAACTCCAATGTTATATTTAAATATAAAGAAAATGAATGCAGTTTGAATTATTTCCGTGGGTGTATGTTGTCTGTAATATTAAATTATAAGGAATGAAGAGATGAAGAGAATTTTTTTTTTCATGGAGGTATGAAAAAAAAAAAACCTAATCACACTGTATGAAACCGCTTCGCGGTTTCATACAGTGTGATTAGGTTTTTTTTTTTTTTTAATACCTCCATGAAAAAAAAAAAATTCTCTTCATTCCTTAAATGATGAACCCATAAAGTCTATTTTGTCTAACAACTGACTGAATCATGAGGCAGAGCGCTTCTTCTACATGCAGAAAATTGACATATAACAAATAAAATTTCGATTCAGGTCGGCCTGCTAGGGCTGCGCAGGCTGAACTATGTCGATACTTTTTGGAAATGCATAAGGACCCATTTCCACAGAGCACGGATCAAATTGTCTTGGATCTTCATGTACAATGTCCGCCATGTTTGTCATATATTCAGGCAATAACTTCCTTGACATCACAATGCTTTGGTTCGCCTTTTATCCGTTCGAAAAGTCTGTTTGTTTTATTCACCGTTCTCGGGGATAATTAGAAACAATATAAAGCATGCAGACCTCGAGCAGAATGGATAGGCATGCAGGCTCATCTAGATGTACACAAAGTACACGCGAGAAGTAAAGTTAATCCCTATTCTGGTGCCCCTCGCGCGCGCGCGCACACACACACACACACACATATATAATATTCGCCGTATCAGGGGAGGTAACCAATATACTAGAAGTTAATCTCGAGATCGCGGAAAGTGAAACAAAATGTTCTTCCGCTCAGGACTTTCCTTTAAATTTTTGTGACAAAATTTTCCGTATAAAGAATAAGACTTTTGGAAACGTTGAGAGAAAATGCTAGAAACCAGCATTTCTCCTTTTTCCACAATGTTTTATACCCTTTCAAAGAAATGCCATAATTTTAGCCACATTTATTTGTCGTCGGTAAATGCTTTCGATTTGGATAAGTATAAGATTTCGTTATTTTGCAAAATGTTTATTGAAGTACATTGTAAGCTATTGAATTATAATAAAAAGAAAAACGACTACTCTAGTAGTAAACCGTACATGTGTTGATGACGTGCAAGTATCTGCATATCTCGATGTAATAACATCATCTAGCCTTGTAGTATTTTCTCTAATAATAGATACCGTGAAAAAAAAACATATACTTGAATATGCATGTATATGCGTATATATATGTTCCTGTTATCCGAAGCAGTATTTTTAATAATTATGCCGGAGCCACAGTGTGACATAAAATGTTATTTCGATTTCGAAGGTTGAAATCAAAAGGAAGCCATTTAAAGGATTCCTTGAAATATAGACACATGCACGGGCGCGCGAGAATCGAGTTTATGTTCCCGTTTTCAGAAGCAGTATTCTACGGGAGCCCCAAGGTGACATTAAATGTTATCTCGATTTCTAAGGTTGAAATCAGAAGTAAGCCGTTGAAAGCTTTCATGGAAACAGACATGTACATGTTCCGGTCATCAGAAACAGTATGCCCCATGTACAGAATCCACAGGAGCCTTTAAGTGACATAGTCAGCTTTCAACAGATGATGTCGATGACTGATACAAATAGAATATATGCACATATCTCAGGAATGCAGATATCACAACTTTCTATGCAGATACTACAGGAATATTTGCGGATATCACAGAATATTTGCAGATATCACAATCTTCTGTGAAGATATCACAAGGGAACTAAACAGACATCACAAGAATTATTGCGAATATCATAAGAATATTTGCAGATATCGGAAGAATCTATGCAGATATCACAAGAATCTATGCAGATATCACAGGAATCTATACACAAATTACAAGAATTTATGCAGATATCGCAAGAATCTATGCAAATATCACAATTTTCTATGCAGATATCACAAGGAACTACGCAGATATCACAAGAATGTAAGCAGGTATCACAATAACCTATAACGACCAAGGAAATATAGAAAAGACAAAAGTGCTAAGAGTTTCTGAGGCTATTTTTCCTTCACCACACAATCCCAAGCTTTAAAGACCTTGAGGAAGGAGACTTTTGAGAACACTGATGGAAAGAAAATGCATGTAACCAGCATTTTTCCTTTTCCCACAATGTTTGCTACCCTTTAATAATTGCATCATTTGAGCCAAATTTGAAGTCGATACTTTTTGCAGATGCATTAAACATCCTTTTCACGCAGCATGATTCTTCTATGTAGGTGTGCGTGTGTGTGTGTGTGAGGGGGGCATTTTTTTCCTTTTTTTCTCCGCTTTCACCAAATTCTTGGTATTGGATCCTTTACCAAAATGCCCTTTAATTCGCCTGAAAATAAGTGTTGAAAATGTTAAGTTCCCTTTGATTGGGCAAATCTTCCTGAACTTTTGCAACCCGTTATAAACTTTGTTGAAGTACACCTAAAATGTCGAGATAAAGTGTTAAAAGTCCCTGTGAGGCTACTGTATAATAAAAATTTTGAAAAGCGACAATACAAGCGATGTTTATCCCCTATGCAGAAATAGAGGATCTTACATGAGTGTTTAAGTATTATCATTTTTATCAAACGATTTGAATAAAATGTATAACTTGAGCCTTGGGAGCGTCAAATACATTTTAGTCAACCAGTTTTAAAAAAAAATCATAATACATAAACACGAGTGTGAGATTCCAATTATCACATAAAACCAATGACAGACAAAAAATATCCTACATCATTACCTTTAGCCTATACACAATTCACGGGTCCATGTTTACAGTTGTAGTTCGGTTTCAAATGTGTACAAACACAAGTAGATAGCTCTTTGACATTTACACCGAAAGTAGAATGAAACAGTTTCTAGAGGGGGCAAGTCCACCTATTTCGGCAATTGTCTTGATTTAAAAAACTTTCGCTGCATTTTTTGGTTTTTGTTATACATGTAAACCAAAAACTTTCCACGTGTATACGTATTAGCAACAGTGACGTCATTTTTCCGCGAAACGGCGTAGTTGTACAAATTCCGGCATGTGCCGTGGCTGGTTTCTCCGGCTTCGCGCGCTCATTACTAAAAACTGAGAAGGACCGGGACCAAAAAACGATAATACACTAGTGTATCATCAAAAATAAGTCATGGGTTTAATAAACTACCGGAGAAGGTTTTATGTGATAAAATTAATAATGCTATTATTTCACAAGTGTAAACAGTTGAAATAAGATAAACATGTAAGGCTTAACCCTTAGGCAGCTAAACGCGACTCAAGGACCTTTTGCGGAAAGGGCAGATCAAGATCAGACTACAAAGAACGTAAAGTTTGATCTTGGATCTATAGTGTCTGTCCCATTACCTTTGAAATAGCAAAATTGTGGTTTTACCTATGGGCTTAGAAGTTCCATTTCACTTTTTTTAAGTTAAAGGTTAAATTACGACCGATAAAACTTTGTAAGAGTATATCTTAGATGTAGTGCTAGAAGTCCCTGTAAAGCTTCTGTAGAATAAAAATTTTGAAACGCGACAATACAAGCTACGTTCATTCCCTAAGTAGAAATAATGTTATCATTTTACAAGTGTAGATAGTTGCAATACGATAAACATGTATGATTTAAACTTCTGTTGATAAAAGTTTTGGGTAGTTGCCGGATGTTTGGAAAGTGAAGGTATGTGGTTTGTTTTGGTTGTTTGCTTATATGGTGTTTAACGCCGTTTTTAACATTATTTCAGTGATATCAGGGTGGCTTGTGCACCTATTTATGATTTCCTAGAGTTTCTTTTACCAGTGTGTCCCTACTTCAGACAATATTCTTCCAACACCACTGGCTACTTTTCCACTTATTCATCGCCAAACCACATGGCCGAGACCATGATCAGCGTTGAAAGGAACGAATCCTGTGGCAATAACTTTCATCAAACATCGGAAACAAACTGACCGAGCTGGGTATTCGAACCTGCAGTCCCCTGGTTTCAAGCCTTGCACGTACAAGCTGAGCAACCGAACTCGGCCACGGTATGTGGTTGTGTCTGATTTTATTTGAGCGGGGCTCTTGCAAATGGGGGTTAAGTGCATCTCTAAGCAGGTCACTACATAATTATGGATCAAGAAAGACTGTTATGTCCAACAACAAGTTAAATCATGAGGTAGACTGCCCAGGCTGACTAGGATCGATCCTTTACGCAGGTGCATTAAGGCCAGTTTACACGACTTGCTTTTTCAAATCTGTTGCAACACATGTGCTAGATCATATCGTGTAAACCCTCTTTTAATGGGAGATTTGCTAGCAAAATTGTAAAGCAGAGCAGATAGGACATGTTCTATTTTCCCTGATTTTTCAGAAAGAACGGACCAATCAGTGCTCAGTATGGTAAATTCCAGCCCTTTATCTTCATATGAATTATACCTTTAGCACCATCCAAATGATTACTTTTGTTTTCTATATATGCTAAACAGACCCCTATCTTGTGGAAAGTTACATACAATTACACAACTGACAGGTGGTGATTTATCCCACTGAAGGGGTAGAATAGATAATAGAAAGCAGATCTTCTGAAAATACCGTGCAAAAGTAAAATACAGATATGCTTGAAATTAGACCTACATTATCATTCTGTAAAAACATACCGTGTAAACTAGCCTTATATCTCCCTTTCACAGTGCATTTGTTTTTTATAACACTTTATTTTTGATACATGATAGTAGTATTTACATTACATCGGTTGGCACCTTAACACCTACCCCGATGTCTACAATTTTGGGTTATTTTTCCGACAATATAGATCAGAATCAAACTGCACTGAACTTACCCTCTGATCCTGTGTCTGCACTGTCGGATATTATGGATTTGTGAGATTCTTTGATTCAAACCGCCCTGAACTTTGGTCTGTCACGTAGGTGAAAATATCCGTTTTCATTTTTAGGTATAAAAATGTATATGAGCCATGCTCTGTAAAAAGGGAGCTTAATGCATCTGCAAAAAGCATCGACACATGTCAGGCTGCGCAGTCTGCGCAGGCTGACATGTGCCGAAACTTTTTTGCTATTTGTAAATATTCTGCAATGACTTGTTTAGTAAAATGCATCACGAAAGTGCTTTAAACCCCCCTTTGTCAGAGTACCGCTCATATGGATTAACTCTTTACCACACAATCATGGGTTTTAACGACCCTGAGAAAGAAACCCTTTGAAAACATTGTGGGAAAAGGAGTAAATGCTGGTAACCAGCATTTTCTCCTTTTCCCACAATGTTTTCTAGCTTCTCCTAAACAAATTTCAGTTTTTGATTTATGTTTATTTTGTCGTCTGCAAATGCTTTCAATTTGGACAAGTCTAAAATTTTGTCGTTTGGTAAAGAGTTAAGGATGAGTCATTTCTTTGAGTAGAAATAGTGTAGAAAGCATTTAGGCGGACGGAGAGTTTGGTCATAAAGAGCTTTTGCTTCATTTGCGACAATGCTTTTGAAATTCAAACTCCCAAGCCTGCTTTCATACAAGATAAATGGTAAAAATTCTATTCCAAACGATGAAATTTTTAACTCGTCCATGCCCAAAGCATTCGGACATGACTAAATTTGGTTCAAATGAATTGATATGTCTC
The DNA here is from genome assembly GCA_945859785.2 of Tridacna gigas. NCBI lineage: Eukaryota > Metazoa > Mollusca > Bivalvia > Cardiida > Cardiidae > Tridacna > Tridacna gigas. The sequence continues at coordinate 70,687,900 of OX244033.2, read as the reverse complement.
TGGTAGAAAACATGGGCAAAGGAGTAAAATAATACTGGTAACCAGCATTTCTCCTTTTCCCACAATGTTTTCAAAAAGCTTTTTTCCACAGGTTCGTCTCGTGGGATCTTTTTGTTAAGGGATAAAGTGTCTCATACAATCTCAGATTACTGAAGTGTTTATCAGCAAGGAAAACTGAGCTACCCTTGACATACATAAACAGCTGAGGGTACATTCTGGCTTCCTTGTTTTCCCCCAACTCTCCGTTGTTAACACTTTACCACACAATCACCTGTTTTGACGACGCTCCTTTTCCCACAATGTTTTCTATCCTATCAAAGAAAGAGGTCATCTTTTGAGCTACATTTAATCTGTCTGTAAATTCTTTCAATTTGCCAATTCCAAAATTTTGTCATTTGGTAAAGAGTTAAGGTGACATGTTTATAACTATACATAGTAAAATTAGTGTTGCACCCCCTGTGTTTTTTACCGAGTTTGATTTTCTGACGTGAATGAGATAAAATTGGGTGGAAATTAGAATTCGGCTGCTGCATACACCAACAGACTCGTCTTTTGCCCATAAAATGAACTGAACTGAGGTATCCCTTGACCTCATGGTAAGTGGGAATCTTTTGCCTAGATGTTGCTTTCAAATTTAAGAAAAAGGAGAAGCGTTTAAGTTTGGTTAAAACAGGGAATTTAATGTCAAAACAAAACTTACGACAGGTTGAAAGTGACCTGCAGAGAATGGACATACAAAATCAGGCAATATTGCATACTTCCGCCCGGGGCATGCAAAACAGCTTGCAGTCTTTGTCTCACACCTCTCACGAGAGGTTGAAACAGCTCGATCAGTAGCTGCTGCCATGAGGTTAAGGGATACCTCAGTTCATTCCATTTCAGAGACAACAGACTTGTTTGTTCTTGTATACAGCAGCCAGATTCTAATTTCCAACCCTTTTCATATCATTCACGCCAGAAAATTAACCGCGTTAAAAACACAGGGGGTGCAACACTAATTTTACTATGTATACGAGGGACACTTTTTAAGTTCGTAGAGTAAGCCTATAACTTTTTAACGCGATTATGAAGTTGCACAATTTTTTACACAGAGCTTGCGTAATCATTCCCCTCTCGAATGGTGTTACGGTATGCGATCTACCCATTTCCGGAACGCCGCCCGGTAGTCCTCTTTAGGTATATGTTGCAGACACTGGTAGACCGCACTGCCAATACCACAACGGGATTCAAAACGGTGCCCTGCCAGCATTTCCTTTAGTCTTGGGAACAACCAAAAGTCACAGGGGGACAGGTCAGGGCTGTATGGGGGATGATCTAAGACATCGAGCCCAGATTCTTTCTGATATTCCTGTACCGTAGCGGATTTATGGGCTGGTGCGTTATCATGGAGTAATTTGATGCTGCAGACACCGGTGCGCGGTCTGCGTTTCTGATAGAAATTAACAAGTTGAGTAAGAACACTTTCTCTGTAAAACTTTCCAGTGACAGAACTACCTTTCGGGACTGGAATGTGAAGGACTGGACCTTTCGAATCAAAGAATATCGCATACAACATGCGATTTGATGTTTTGCAACGGCCCGCAATGACAGGTCTGTCTCCCTTAGATGAAACCCAAACCTTATTTTTAGCCTTAAAATCGGGTTGAAAATGATAGATCCAGGTTTCATCACCTGTAACTATCTTTTCCAAACGACGTGGGTCACATTTATCATATTTTCTATAACTTGCGATGCAAGTCTAACCCGACTTTGTTTCTGCTCGTCAGTGAGCAAATGAGGCACCCAACGCGCACAGATCTTACGTAGCCCAAGTCGTTCACGTAAGATCTTCAAAACACTTGACGAATGAATGCCACTTAATTCTTCTATCTCTTGCACGGTATAACGTGCGTCTTCCTCAATTAACGTTTTCACAGTAGCAACGTTCTTTTCCGTCAAAACGGAAACCGGCCTACCCACCCGAGGGTCATTTTCAATTGACTCCCGACCATCATTAAAACGACGTACCCACTTGCAAACTGTAGCATATTTTAAAGCACCATTCCCATAAACTTTTTGCAAGTCAGCATGAATTTCTGTTAGCGGAAACCCGAGCTGTGCTCGAATCTTACAATATGCCCTCTGTTCACAGATTTTTACATCCATATTGAACGCTATATTTTACTATAGTGTATAAAACCACGTGTTGAAAATACCCAGCGCAGCGCGCACGTGGACCTCGTACACCGCATACCATGGCACCGTTCGAGAGAGGAATGATTACGCAAGTTCTGTGTAAAAAATCGTGCAATTTCATAATTGCGTTAAAAAGTTATAGGCTTACTCTACGAACTTAAAAAGTGTCCCTCGTATTAGGAACGTTCTGCGTTCTGTCTCTGATGGCAGCTCTGGTTGCATTGTAATGTCCTTAGTAAGGCACTGCAGAACCCATGCCTATACTAATGCTGAAATCTCTAGAAAAACGTGACTTAGTGAGCGGTCGCCGAAATATTTCTATTGCACTGTTTTAAGCTGCGAAAACTGTATTCACACCAAAAGCCAAACAATTACAGGTTTGTTTTTGTGTGAATTATCTAAGAAGCTTGATGGCATAAACGAGGAAAAAAGTTATATTCTGTCTACAAAACCCCTTGTCATTCCGAAAATCCCATCTTGCTTTAGCATTTCCTCCCTTTTTTCCCCAAAAATATTTTCAAAAGAAAACTTCTTAGTCGTAAAAACAATTGAATGTTTGGTAAGGGGCTAAAAGAGAGATATATATGTACATGTACCCTGGGTAAGCGTAAAACTGTTGTAAGTGCTATACGGTACAACACTTCTGCAATAACCAGAGTCATGCCCTGTCAAAATGGGGCTTAATGCATCTCCGTGATGCGTGGTACCTATCAAGCCATCACAAATCATGGATCCATAATAGCCACTAACAAGCGACTTAATCATGAAGTCATGAATCGTCCTTGGACTTGCAGAAAATTGACCGATAGCGAAAAGTTTCGGCCCAGGTCAGCCTGCGCGGACTGCGCAGGCTGACCTGGGTCGATACTTTTCGCAGATGCATTAAGCCCCCTTTCACAGACCATGGCTCACATTTAAATGTACCGTCGGTAAGCGTAAAACTGTTTTAAGAGCTGTACAACAGTTACTGAGCACTACTGCAGTAACCGCGAGATATCTATATGTAGATATTACACGTCGACATATTACAATCTAGAATATTTTTCTGACGGGGGTATGTACATTGTACGGGGGATTTCACCGCGGGCCAGTGGTTCAGGCGTCTACCTACGGAGCGGGAGGTTGACGGCTCAAGTACCGATAGCAGGGCCGGTCGGTGAGCCACCACTTTGTTATCTACTTGTTACCTAATGGTTATTGATTGTCCACCTTCCCTTAACCCTTTACCACACAACAAAATTTTAGACTTGTCTAAACACAAAGCATATACAGAATGAATGTTGTTTTAAGGCGCATCGACAGCTTTGGTCATTTAGCGCGCATATCTGTGTTAAAGGAATGATTAAAGCCGAATTTTTGAGCCAAAGCGTATACAGACGCCAAATTAAATGCCGCTAAAATTGTGTAGGTTGTCTTTGATAGGATAGAAAACATTGTGGGAAAAGGAGAAAATGCTGATTACCAGCATTTTCTCCTTTTCGCACAGTGTTTGAAAAAGCCTTCTTCAGGGTTAAGAAGACTTGGGATTGTGTGTTTAAGGTTTAAAAGTTCAGTGCTTTTTAAAAATCCTTACTATAAGACAAAATTTTGGACAGGACCAAATTCGAAGCATTTGCAGACAACAAACTAGATGTAGGTATAATGGCGATTTCAGTCATTGATAGCGTGAAAAAAAAAAATATGGGAAAAGGAGAAAGTTCTGTATACACCCCTTTTCCCAAAACGCGTTCAAAAGACTTCTCTCTCGGGGTCGTTAGAAGTCGGGATTGTGTGGTGAAGAATTAACTGTTTACAAGCCAACAAAATTCGAAAGAATTGAAAGCAGTTACAGACAACAAATTAAGTGAGCCTTAAACTATGGAATTTATCTCTGAAAGGATTGTGAAAAAAGGAGAAAATGACGGCCAGCGTTTTCCCTTTCTAAAAGAGTTCTTCAACAGGGTCGTTAAAACAACAGGATTGTAGAAAGTTCATCACGAAGGCACCGGGGACCCTTGCAAGAAAATTTACATAGAAGTGATATCACATCTTATATTCCAACAACTACGCACGTCTTCTAAATGTACATTCACGTACGTTTTGTTTAAACACTTTACAGGACGACAAAATTTTACACTTGCTCAAATTCAAAGCATACGTGGACGACTACTAGAAAATAATTAAAAGATGAAAATTGCCTTTGAAACAATAGAAAACATGGTAGGAAAAGGAGTAATGCTGATAACTTTGTTTATGTTGCAATATTTTCAAAAGCCTGTTTCTTTTCAGGATCGTACAGACTTGGATTGTTTGGTAAAGGGGTGATATATTCCAATACGGAAGTAAATTTACACAAAGCCTAAACAGGAAGAAAGTATCGTAATGTAACCCATTGCCCATGAACCATGCTCTGTGAAAAGGGAGTTTATTGCATCTGCAAAAAGTATCGACACAGGTCAGCCTGCGCGGACTGCGCAGGCTGACCTGTGTCGATACTTTTTGCATTTGATCGATTTTCCCGCATGTCAAAGAGCCACTCTACCTTATGATTCAGTTGTTTGTTCGACAAAACAGATTTTATAGAATCCATGATTATGTAGTAACTTGCTTGGTATAACGAATCAAGGAGATGCACTAAACCCCTTTTTGCCAGGGCGTGGCTGAATTACATTGTTTCATTTTCGTGCAAAGAATATCTTTCGAAAAACATCATTGAGTGCTGGTTAGAGTTTGGGGCGATGAGGACGGAACAGCTTCTTGCTGAAAGCAATAATTGTGCCTATTTCCTGAATGTTTTGTTTTTCACTTTCGTGTGCTTTCTTTGTTTTCCTTCCTCTTGAATCCTTTTCCTTTCTGGAATTCTTTTCCTTTTGTGGAACCAATACCAGTCCTCTGTTAGTCTCAGATCAGTCAGGGTGTTAAACCTTTATCACACAATCCCGAGTTTTAACGACTCTGGGATGTCAGACTTTTGAAAACATTATGGGAAAAAAAAAAAAAAAAATATTGGTAATCAGGATTTTCTCCTTTTTCCCACAATATTTTCTAAACTTTCAGAAAGAAATAAAACCATTTGAGCCCTATTTAATTTGTTGTCTGCAAATGTTTTGAAATTGCACCAGACTAGAATTTTATCTTTTAGTAAAGAATTTATGGACTTGAGCAAGTAGCTGATAAGGGATCCCTGTCAAGTAAAAAACGGAACCGAAACGAGAAGGCAACGAAACCGAACGAAACGCAATTTTCTGCATGTCAAACGACCGACTACCTCATGATTCAGTAGCTTGTTAGTCAAAGTGGATTTTATAGATCCCCAAGTATGTGATGTTTTGCTTGGTACAATGCATTACAGAGATGTATTAAGCCCCCTTTGATAAGAGCATGGCTCAAATGTTATGACACACATAAAGGAGATGGAAAAGTTAGATATCGCAGTAAGGACTTTCAAACCATGTACTATTTTTAAACAACAAACAATCCCTTAGGGAGAGAAAGCTTCAAATGATGTCGATGAGCAGGCTATTCTGGCATCAGAAAGGCAGACAAAATCAACAAAATGGTCCAAAACCCTCGATCATGTGACCAACTCTATCAGCATCATACATCACAAAACGTATGTGTGTGTGTGTGTGGTTGCCAAGGGATTTGTGGTTAAATGTTGACCCATGGGAAAATGGGTAGTTTGCTGTATATTTTGTAAGTTGGAAAGACAAGAGAAAATAATCGAGGACATGTAGTTTGCAAGGTTTTATATCTATGGTAAAGCTTCACAGCGACCGGCATATTTCGCGTGTTAGAAGCTTAACATTTCGATATATCATTTTCCTACAATTGCGTTTACTGCGTCGAGGGCGTATATCAAAAATCCTGAAAAGGAGGAATACGAATTGCCAAGAATGATGTCAGAAGCTCTGTTGTTGGTGACGTAAATTTCGTCGTTTTTCTGAAGTCTTAAAACAAGCGTTTGTGTTGATTGGTGTCCTCTAGCAGCCCAAATTTGACATAAACCGTTTCCATTTTGTTTCATCTGTAAATAGCTGTGATCTATTGTGTGTACCCAACCGGAGATCGTTACAGAAACAAGGTAAACGCCGTCGACAGGGGCTGTAAATATACCACTGTGAGCATGATATCCATTACCCATGTTTGTTAAGACGTGGTCAAAAACCATGGTTTGGTGTGTCCCTAGTGGTCCGTAATCATGAGGCGTTATAGTGGCTGAAAAAGCCACCTGTTCGTTCGCAATCTCAGATTGGCGACCAGCTCCTAAAATGGAACAAAGGAAATCGCCATTATCACAAAGTATAATGACAATCGCACCACAAATTTGCCTACAAATACTAAGTGACATTCTTGTTCTATACTTCAAAATGAATAAGATCCGCCAATCTGAAAAAAAAAAAAATTCTTAGGGCATTAAAACAGGTATTCAATTATTACAAGATCAATGACTAACGGATCCAGAACTGGCCGTAGCCGTTGCTTACTACCTTCTGGCCTTGCTGGGTTCCTTTTGCAACTTACTACATGTATATGAGCCATGCTTTGTGAAAAGGAGGCTTAATGCAATTGCAAAAGGTATCGATTCAGATCAGCCCGCGCAGTCTGCGCAGGCTTAGCCGGGCCGAAACCTTTTGCTTTTGGTGAGTTTTCTGCATGTTAACCCTTAAGCTGCTGATCGCGACCCACTGACATTTTGCGGACAGTGTAGATTAAGATCAGACTGCACAGAACGTGCAGTCTGATCTTTGATCTACACTGTCCGATACGGTATTTTCTTTCCGGTGAAATCAACTTGGAAACCGCAATGTTTGGGCCTTTAGTATTGAGTAGAAATTTGCGTTCCATTTATCCAGCAGCTTAAGTGTCAACCCTTATCCTGCTAAATAAAAGAAATGAAACTTTCAAGCCGATAGTATAAGCCTAAATTTTCCTGTTTCAAGGGTATTTCTGGAAGAAAGATATCTCTTTATCGGACAGTGTAGATCAAAGATCAGACTGCACGTTTTGTGCAGTCTGATCTTGATCTACGCTGTCCGCAAAAGGTCAGTGGGTCGCGATAAGCAGCCTAAGTGTTAAAGGATAAGTCTACCTCATGATTCTCTAGGTTGTTACACAAAACGGATTTTAGGGATGTATATAATACGGCGATGACTTGCATGGTACCATGCATCACAGACATGCCTTAACCCTTTACCAGACGACAAAATTTTAGCCTTGTCCAAATCGAAAGCATTTGCAGACGACAATTTCATTGTTGCTCAAATAGTTCAATTTTCCTTTGATAGGACAGAAAACATTGTGGGAAAAGGAGAAAATGCTGGTTAGCAGCATTTTCTCCTTTTCCCACAATGTTTTCTAAAGGCGTCTTTCCCAGGGGCGTTAAAAGGCGTCATTGTGCGGTAAAGGGTTAAGTCCCCTTTTCACAGACCTGTCATAGACAGATTGATTGTCATAAAATACAATATTACATGGAGTTCCGTAGCTTTCCTTTTTTTTTTTAAAAAAATATCTTCCTTTATAGTGGCTTACTCTATCATAGTTTCTATGTCATATAAAAAGGGTAATAGGCCGAGCCTGGTAGCGTAGTTTGTAGCGTACAGGACTTGAACGGGGAAGGGGGTAGGGGTCACTGGGTCGGATCCTCAGCTCTACCTCGTGAATTGATGACAGTCATTGCGACAGGATTTATTCATCATTCATCACTGATCATTGTTTCAACGATGGTAATGTGGGAAAATAACCATTGGTTTGGGAAGAAATTATTCGAAATGCGAAGTAGTGGTAAAAGAACACTCAAAGAAAGCGTAGAAAGGTACACTTGCCGCCGCCTTATAACTGAAAGAATGTCGAAAAAGGTGTTAAAAATCATGCAAACAAACACAGTGTATTAGGCTTTAAATGTGGTGCATTAGAACGGTTATATAAGATTTGTCGTGATCTTAAACTTTAGATTAACTGGTAGAACTTCATTCTTCATACCACGTTCTTGTCTTTCCTAAATGTATTTAATAATGGAATCTACAATTTATTAAGACTTTGCTTGTTTTTGGAAAAAGAAATGGCCCATCACTTTTCTATTACGGTCAAGTTCATTTCCATCAATTAAGTTGAATTAGCCAGCGTATTTTTGGACCGAGGCATGTACAAACCATCAAGGTTTCAGTGTTTTACAGCCATTTACACCGAGATAACCCGTAAAATGATTTGGTTAAAGAATATATGAGTGTGAATACAACAAATTGCACTTTTGTGCGCTGTTGTGTGATTGATTATTGAACACAAGCTATTGTCGAATTTTAACCCTTTCTGTTCCATCGGTCAAAGCAGGGGCTTTTCCGGATGGCATCGATCAAGATCACACTGCACAGAACTTGCAATCTAGTCTTTGATCTTAACCGTCCCCTTGTACTCAAACATAAAGATAGAAAAATGAACCATGCTCTGGCAAAAGGGGCATAATGCATCTCCTCCATGCATGATACCAATCATGCCATCACATAATTATGGAGCCATAAAATTCATTATGTCTATCAACCGGCTGAATTATGAGGTAGACTGATCCTTTGTCATACACAAAATTGACCAATAGCGAAAAGTTTCGGCCCAGGTCAGCCTGCGCGGATTGCGCAGGCTGACATGAGTCGATACTTTTAGCAGATGCATTAAGCAGACATGGGTCGATACTTCTAGAAGATGCATTAAGCCCGCTTTTCACAGAGCATGGCTCAGATCTTTTTGATTTGCAGTGGATTGTATTTTCCGCCGTCGAAAGAGATCGAGTTTGTATATTTGCCGCTGACAGTAGTCTCAATGACGAGACGTTTATGATGCTTCTTTCCATATTTGGACATTTACTGTGGACCATACCGTCTCAATTACATCGTGAATTTTTCGGTAGAAAAGCTACAGCACTGTAGGGCCTTTCTGTTTCATCGGTTTAATCTGTACGTTGCAACGAAATGCAAATAATTTTTAGTGACACACGTGAACATTTCATTACCTAAAGCACTTTTGGAAGTCTTTTATAACATGAAAATCTCGGAAAAAAAAACCTAGCGAAGTTTAATCGTGTTTGGGCAGCGAATTTGTGTCTATTTGCGGAAACGTAAGCATCTCGAGTAAACGATTAATGCAAGCGTTGTTTTCTGTTTTGTGACGAAGCATTATTGAATACGCAAGCAACAGGTGTGTTCAAATTGTAGTGTTGTCGTCAATTTGTGCAATTATCAGAGTTTAAATTTGCGCGCAAAATTTTGGCGATGGTCTCTGTACACTGATGCGACCTGTGCAAAACTAAAATTGCATCGTGAACAGTTATCTGACCTTGGCTGAAGGTGGTTTTCTGTTTTCATATAATATACTAAAATATGAAAACGGGGAAGAATGTGACTTACTTAATACAGGTCGGATTTCTTCCATAGACGGCTTTCCAGCTTGTATTCCACGACGCTGTTTTACCGGGCCGGCAGGTGACATCAGATTTAAAAGATATTTCATATCTTTATCCCGCGAGAGCCGAATGTTCGAGTTTGTTTGCCATGAGCCACCATGCCTCTCACTGTCATTGCTATTCGATATTATATGGTCGTTTGCCACACGTAACTCTTCTGAATTCTTCTTATTGAGTTGAATGGCGTCTCGATTTTCCATAATTTGAGTGCGTATGTCAGAATTTTGTGTTTCACACGTCACCAACCTTTCTTCCAGTCGTTGGATCTTGTCTGTTTGCTCTTTCTCTTTCAATTCCAACTCGCTCACTCTCTCGGTAAGTTTTCCGAGCTCGGATTCCATTCTCTCAAAACGTTTCATTAACATATCGCTACTTTGGCCGGTCGAAAATTCGACCAACAGCAGAAATAAAACAGCGGTCATTCTCCACCAGACCGCCATCTTGTCTTTGTATCAAAATGACTGATTATCTAAGGGGCTAAGTGCCCTTTCTCATATGAGAAAACGTTATGTGCATCTGTGTAAAGGGACTTTGAAATCTGAAAAAAAATAATGTGGGTTTGTTTATGTTTGCTTAGATAATTAGGTTAATATCCATTTGTCAATTTCTTACGGGGAGGGGGAAGGGGGCTACTTCTGATGGTGTGCTTTGTGGTTGTTTCGGACGGCTTTTAATTATGATATTCTCAAAACGTACATTGGAAAAAAACTGATTAATTATCTGTTTGTTTTAATAAAAAAAACTGGCTAAATGTAAACCGTCAAGAAGCAATATAGCGAAAAAAGATACTGATGATATAAGATGACATTGATGCCTATCACAAATATTCCGCCTTTTCGCAATTTGTCACCGCAGTTTCAAGTGCCGTTTTCCACAACTAACCAAAATTTCAAGTTTATACGAGGGAAATTGTTAACGTTCCAATGTCGAGATAAGACTTACAATTCTGCAAAAGTTGAATTTTATATTGGTGCATAATTTCACGTGCTTAACTGTCACATAGTTATATAACTGTGCCATGCTGTTAGAAAAGAGGGTTTAATGCATCTCTAATGCATTATGGATCTATAAAATCCATGTTGCTTACCAACCGACTGAATCATGAGGTAGACTGGTCCTTTGACATGCAGGAAATTGACCGATAGCAAAAAGTTTCGATCAGTGTCAGCCTGAGTGGACTGCACAGGCTGACCGCTGGGTCGAGATTTTTGCTTTTAGATGCACTTAATCTCCTTTTCACAGAGCATGGTTCAAATCTATTAAATTTAGCCTTCTTATTTGTTCAGTCTACGTTCGGTGCCATAGAGCTTTTTAGCAAGAACCCTTTTGGTTTCTGTTGTATATTTAGGATTCACGATACCTATAATAAGTCTATCACACAGAAATTACATCATCGTAAAGAAAGACATTGTTGAAAATCTAACCAAAATGAACTGTTCGAAGGATTTTTTCTAAAAAAAATAAATGCAAGGCCAAGCCAGTCCGGCCATAGCCGGTCTACGTTTCGGCCGAATATGGTATTGGCCGTACCACTTCTTTCAGTTTTCCTCTTTTGCCTTTTCACAAGCAAAGATGTTTTCAAAATGTATTAAAATCACCTCTAGAGATGTCTGAACCTCTGATCAGATGACCCAATCCTGCACTTGTCCAAACTGAAACCATTATGCAGATGACAAATGAGGTTCTAGTTACAAGATTTATCCTGAAAAGGGTAGAAAAGGAGAAGCTGAAAATGAGGGTAACCAGCATTTTCTTCTTTTGCCATAATGTTTTTAAAAGTCTTCCCCTTCGTTAAAACACAGGATTGTTTGATAAAGGTTTAAAATCAACATTTTTTTCCCTTGAGGCCCCATTTATTCGCAGTTTTACCGGCACATCGTACATATATAATAATCGACTATATGCAGCAGTTTGTATAAATCAAAAGCAATTCATTTTTCTGAAAAATAAAATATAAAAGGGACCTTTTCTTTTACCGTAAATCAAGATTTATTGTAAAACACAGATAAATACAGGTAGAGATATTTTTCTTTGAAATCGAATAGAACAGGTTACATTCAGTAAAAAGTGCGATTTGGGTCGTTTTGCAACAGGTAACTCCAGCTGTCGTTATGATGTCATGATGTCAGATATGACGTCATCATACCGATTCCGAACCTACATCTCATTTCGTCTGTTTCAAGGGGGGTTGACGGCATCACATGGAGTTCTTGCGAAATATGCTGGCGCTCTGCCATAGTAATATAATACCGCAATGAAAGAAGAACAGAATGGAAATAAAATAAAATTTCCTCTACATTCCAAACCTTGAAAATTGCATCAAATATGTTAAAGTTTGTGCAACTTCGGAAGCCACAGGTAAAGGGTTGTTGTTTAGATTATTGTCCAACATTTGACTCTCAAATTAATAATAAAAAAATAAGTGAATTGTTTATATATGGTGTCACCTTTTGACGTTAATTACTGCTACTATTAATTTAGTTTCGATTACGAATTTAAAAATTGTGCAAACAATAACCATGTTACCTATACTGCCAAACTGGAAATGTGTAAGATGCTCCGATTGGCTATTCAATGATCATATTCATGTAGCCATGAAAAGCATCGACACAATAGCCTGTGCCAGTTTTAATATGTATATTTACAACGGGGACCCGTTAAATAAGCGACTTGACCTAGGTTCTTGGTTAAGTTAACGGTTTACTTGATAACAGAGATTTAGACGCTCCCAAATTATATGCCGCTTAAACGATGGATTTTCCTTCAAATGATAGAAAAAGTTGAGGAAAATGGAGAAAATGATGGTTACCAGCATTAGTTTTGTTAATTTCCCGAAAATGCTTTCAGGCCTTCTTCCTGAGAGGTGCAAAAACACAGGGTTCTTTGAAAAAAGAGTCAAGAAAAGAGGAAAAAAAAAAAAAGTGAAGAATCGAGAATCCCGTTCTTTGAGAGTACTAAGTCTAAAAATTCAGTTAGTCGATTGACTAGATCTATGCAGATTAAGTTATTTCATGCAATAAATTCTTATTTTAAGTGGATATGAAATCGGTAATTTTGAATGGTGGAACATTGCTCCGTTTTCACAATGGTTTCAAAAGTGGTCTCTTGCATGTATGTGATACTCGGATAAAGATATACGGAAGTTAAATTTCACCGACAAGATGCGTTTTTACAACGCATTTCTTAAGCCCTTACTCGGCGACAAAATTTTAGACTTACCCATATACTAAGCTTTTGAAGACGACAAAATAATGGTTTGTAAAAAAAAAAGAAAGAAATCTCCTTTGAAGGGTGGAAAACATTACCAGCATTTTCTCCTTTTCCCACAATCTTTTCAAAAGGTCATCATATTAGGGTCGTTAAACTCGGAATTGTGTTGTAAAGGCTTAAACATTAAATACCAAAAGGCCCCAACTGACGATCCTGAGGAAGAAGGCTTTTATTGGTGCATACCAGCATAAATAGGCAACTCAGAAAGACATAAGTATCAATATTTTATATATAGCTATGTATGATCTGAGGAAGATATGGGTATTATCCATTTAAAAATGGCGGTTGCTGTCCTCAAGCCGCTTTAAGAGAAAAAGCAACAACTATGGCTTAAAAACTATTTCCTAAACATTGAAAAGGTAGTCAGTGGTTGTTATTCACTGTCACTGCCAAGAACGTTACTTTTTTTGTCTTGTTAACGCCTGAAGCGAGTCAAGCTTGATTTTTAATCGCGATGCTAAGTTCACGAATGTACTCTACAGCAGCATTTGGAAATACCTTTTCGAAACAACACATGGTTATGTAATGGGCATTGATATTGGACAAAGTCGAGTTCTGCATAAAAACGACTTTTGTAAAAGATGACAAATAAAAATCGAAGTATCCACAAATACACTAAAATGGGTTTTTCGTGCGTTGTCTTGCTAGCTGAACGTAAATAGGGATTTGGCTGAAAGTCCCGAACGTTAAATATTACACAGTTTTAAGTAGATCTAGTCCGTGTGTACACGATTATGCTCTACACACGGTACTAGGCTGATACGGAAAATTTTTCCGTCGAGTTGTATTGTGAAGTTACTGATTTATGCAGACTCGCCGTTGTGTTTGTATATTCATCCGCCATTCATAAATATTGTACATGTGTACAATAAAATGTTGTTTTCTGAAGTTTTGGTTATACGTATTGATTTTGTGGTGTTTCTTTACAGTCCTAGTGATGAGGTATATAATAAAAGGAATATTACAACAGTCTGCATTTCAGCCTGGTCGGATCATGTCGAGTTGCGTGTGTAAGGAGATGCTTATCGCATGCACACGCAGCTCTACATGATCCGACCACGCTGAAATGAAGACTGTTTCAATATTCCATATTTATCTACAGAATGAATCTTTCGAGCCAGACAAGTTCTTCTAGAAGTTTCTACCATTTATCGTCAGCTAACGAGTGCCAGTTATGTTTGGATAAATGTCGTAAACCAAGGCGACTGCCATGTGAGCATGAATTCTGCAAGGACTGCTTACAGGAATACTTTGAGAGAAATATCCCCGATGAGGATCTGAATACCTTTTTCCCATGTCCATTTTGCAGCAAGCCGACGGAAAAGCCTGCAGTTCCGAAATCTAAATGGACAAAAGAGTTTAAACCTGACAAGAGAACCTTGTTTTATGAAATGGTAGAAGACAGGACGAGAAAATATGTGGTGTCCGCACCAGAAACGTATTCCGGAAATTTACAGCAGTTTTCTATAGCTATAAACATTCAACGTCGGACAACAGCTCCTGATAGATCTTTATTCAGGGACAGGGAACTAGACAAACGCTCCGCAGTTCTGTTTGCTGGTAATTACAAAGAACATTTAGGGTTTGATACGACTGTTAGCACAGACGAAACCGAAAGTATTTATTGGGGCGGAGTAATTGCACAGACTGGAAATATATTCCTACCAGACTTTTATAATAGTTGTATCAAAGTGTTCACTCAGCATGGTAATCATGTTTATCACACCAAGGTACGTGAACATAATCTTTGAGTCATGATCTGCACAAAATAATTATAGTTTGATATCCGCAAAAAGTTTCAACCCATGTCAGCCTGTGCAGGCCGTATAGGCTGAGATTAGTCAAAAGCTTTGCTATGAGTAACTTTTCTGCATGTCAAAGGACCATTCTTCCTTGTTATTTATCCGGCTTTTAGACAAAAATGGATCTGAGCCGTGCTCTGAGAAAAGGGGGCTTAATGCATCTTCGTGATGCATTAAACCAAGGTATACATAACACAATCAGGAATCCATAAAATCCACCTTCTCTAACAATCGACTGAATCATGACGTAGCTTGGTCCTTTGAAATTGAACGATAGCAAAATGTTTCGGCCAAGGTCAGCCTGGTTGACCATAATATTTGAGTCATACTCTGTAAAAAGTAATTGTGGTTTAATACATCTGCAGAAAGTTTCTACCCATGTCAGCCAGCGCAGTCAGCACAGGTTGTTATTAGTCAAACACATTTGCTATGAGTTACTTTTCTGCGTGTCAAAGGACCATTCTATTTAGTTGGGTTTTTCGAAAAAAAAGGGATCTTAGCCATGCGTTGGAAAAAGGGGGCTTATTGCATCTTCGTGATGCATTAAACCAAGCAAGACATCACATAATTAGGGATCCATAAAATCCACTTTCTCTAACAACTGAATGAATCATGAGGTAGACTGGGTCCTTGGACATACAGAATATTGACCAATAGCGAAAAGTTTCGGTCCAGGTCAGCCTGCGCGGACTGCGAAGGCTGACCTGGTTCGATACTTTTCGCAGATGCATTAAGACCTTCTTTTCTCAGAGCATGGCTCATTTCTATATTGTGCGACGCCTTGCCTGTAATAATGCATTGCGACGATGCACTGAACCCCCTTTTTCCAGAGCGCCGCTCATTATTCATTGCTCAAACTAACTATGAAAGCGGGTTTGTCTGATGCTTTATCAAATCCTCACCACGATTTCAGTCATAGAGCAGCAATCAGTTCACCTGTCCATGTTTTCCTAAACTTTGTTTAAGAAGCGCATCACGCTCTTTGAACCATAAGTTGGTTGCTCTTTCCAACGTAAATATCGTCGAAACAGTGTTCAGCGGTGAGGAGCACAGACCCCCTTTATTATTTAAAAAAAAAAAGAAACTTTACCCACTTTAACGAAATAAGCCATACTGAAAACGGGATTTAAGGCATCTGTAAAAAGTGCGCAGTCCGCGCAGGCAGACATGGGTCGAAACTTTATGCTTTTGGTAAATTTTCTGCATGTCAAAGGTCCATTCTACCTCATTATTAAGTAGGTTTTTAGACTGAATTGATTTTTTGGATACATAATTATGTGCTGACTTGCCTGGTATAATGCTGCTATAGCGTTGCTCAAATATTAGACAATAAGTCCAAATATATTACCGGCCAAACTCAACCACCAGTCTATTTTCCTCTCTTTTTTTAAGTATGCCTAGAGCGATGTTACTTTTATTTTCTTCAGCGATAGTTTCTCTTCCATCTGGTACATAGAACGGAATATGTATCAACTCTTTCACTACCAACTAAGAAATTCAACTTTTTTTCCCGAGGTCTAAAAGGAGATTTCCACTGCTATTGAAAATGAACTGGGTCATAGTCTAGATCAGAGATCAAACTGCTCGTTCAACCCAGTCTGATCTTGATCTACATCATTCGCAAAAGCCACTTGTTATTGGTAGTGAAAGATTTAGGAGAGTGATTAATATCGAACTTTGGAGGCGAACAATCGTATTCCCGTTCAACCGTGAATTGGAAAGTTTGATACCAATATGAATCTTTTGAAAGAATCTTATATGTGCTGTCATTATATTAATTCCATTTTCCTTTTCATTTGAAGTTACCCTTGCGACCGTTTGATTTGACAGAAATCCGCGACTCCACCATTATCGTTTCACACGGATCTAGGGAGATGTGTATAACGTTTCTGTGCTATGACGTGGCGAAAATAACGTGTACCAGACGCACTGAAATAAAGGGTTATTTATATAGTGTTACACGGTTGGTTAATGTCTTTTTTAGTTTGTTTTGTATTTAACTGTTTTTTAACAACAATATTGAATCAGTTGATAAAAGGTAGAACTCTTAAATCTCTTTGTTATCTGTTTATAAGATCAACACAGTGGCTTTACTTTTAAACTTTCCTCGAAATTCATTGCACCTAAGCTGACCTTGGCATAAGTTTAATTACAGCAGAGAAAGCTTCTACAAGGCATATTCATGGGTCACAATTAGCAACTAGTACACAAAGAATAAATGGGAATAGTCAAACACAATTCCAAATGCAAATTTAATTCGTAAACATGACAATGAAAACATCTCTATCTAAAAACAACACAGCCCAAGCAGCGTACAGGACTTGAGAGTGACAAAAGTTCGAATCCCAAGCTCGGCCAATTTCTTTCCGAGGATTGCTCATAATCATTACGAAAAGATTCATTCCTTTCTGTTCGTTTTTGTTTTGACGATAGTTATGTGGGAAACGAGCTGTTGACCTTGAAAGTGTATTAGGCGAAGCACTGCTAACAGAAAACTCCAGGAAAGCATGAATAGGTGCACTGGCCGCCGCGGTGTAACTGAAATAATGTTGAAAACAGCGTTAAATAGCATACAATCAATCAATTAACCAATCATTCAATCTATAAACAGTAGAAAATGAACGCGGTAAATGTTTCACGGTGTCACATTTAAATTGTTGTCTGCAAATGTTTTCAATTTGGACGAATCAAAAATTTGTCATGTGAGAAAAACTTATTCTACTTCCAGCAGCTTAACAGCTGGATTAATTTTTTATTATTTTAACACAGGAAAGGTAAACGGTGTTTGGGCATATTTGAAACCACAGAAGGTAATGTAAATCTTGCACTTGTATCCGCCGATGGCAGAATGAACATACGTGATCCAAAAGAATTGACGATTTTTCTATCCACGAGCAGCCACGTCAAATTTAACGAGAAAGACAAACTATACTACTTCACCGAAAAGAGGAATTTACTGTGCGCCGATACGTGTATGTATGGAATAGTTATGTTAGATTTTGTAGACATATTTTTTTTCATTTTGCAACAGGTAGTTCTAGAAAATATTGAAACAAAAGGAGAAATTAGTAATAACATTTGCTCAGTATACATTTCCTTCCTGAAAAATGTTCTAGCTAAAGCCTGTAACTCTTTGTAAACACAGGTGAACAGGGAGCGACAGTGTCTCACATCATATATTACCATCTATTATACTAAGAGGTAAACAACTCTTGATGTGTTTTCAATACACTAATCATGGATTACACGCCGGTTACAAGACATTCTACTACCAAAATTAACACCCATAGTACCAACCGATAGCGGAAACGTTATTTTACAAGAAAATCGTGTAACAGTTTTAGATTTTTCAAGCTGGAAAGAAATACCAAGTTTGAAACTGTCAAACAAACCAACTCGGAAGAGATCTGATTGCATCGATTCACCTAACTTTATAAAAGACAAACCCCATTTAAACGCGAAAGCTGTTCAATACCCGGCAAGTAACACTTCAGGACCATCAATCTTATACTCTTTCAGCCTCAAATCTTAAACAATTCGCTGTAAATAGGCTCTACGAAACTTTTTTTTTTTTATCTAGCTAGAAACTGTCAAACTGTCGGGAAAGACTGATTCGCGAAAACTTTCAAGACCAAAAACATTTAAAACGCGAAAACTTTCCATTTTTATGCAACGTACACTTCAAGTCCACAAACTTAAAACAATTTATGCTCTAATATTAGAACATAGATGTGTTTTTCGATTGTACGAACCTTTTTAGCGGATTTGTATAGCAAATCCGCTTATTGTGATCGTTCTGACCGGAACCAGATACATCATGCGTAAAGACGCATGCGCGCTCACACTGTACTATGATATCAGATTGATCTGAACGAAATATACTCTCATTCACGCTTGCGCCCATTCTACTTTCAGTTTTAGCTAATACACCTCAAACTCGCTTTTGTCACTACCGTATTTACTGTCTTACACGTGTATACATATTTGTTTCGAAATCTAATACCAGCAAAAATCTGCGTAAGATTGACGGATTAAATTAACACTTCTAAGTGGTAGAATAACAGTTATTGCACGGCTCGCTCGGCAGAACAATTTTGCCTTTCCTTGCCCTTGCTAACTCCGTTTTAAAATGATTGCACATGTGTTGCATGTGATGTTATTTTTTTTTATTGCAACATATTACAGCTTTATTTTACTCCACAAAATCCGCTTTCCAGGACTTTGAGTCATTTGATTTCCATCTGAAATTGTCTAGCTGTCTGACCTCTAATCCATTATGGTGTACTATGACGATTTTGTAACGCGTTGTCTCATTGGTCGTGGTCAGACACACTTCCATCGATAACCAATGAAAATAAATTATGCGTTTCAAAGTAATCGAGGTACGTCAAAATGGCTTGAAGCTGGAACACTGGACAGTTTTCGCGATTTTCTTGTAGAATAGTGTTTCCGCTATCGTTTGGTACTTTGGATGTTAATATTGGTAAAATGACTTGTAAATGGCATGAAATCCATGACTAGTGTATTGAAAATATATTACGAGTTGTTTACATTTCAGTTTATCAGTGTGTAATATATGATTTGAGATACTGTCGCTCGCCGTTCATCTGTCTTTGAAATACGTCTGATAATTCTAACTCCGTCTATTAATCCTAATCTAACTTTTTGAGTATAGCGTATGGAATCCATCACGGTCTCGTGCTGCTGCGGTTCATACTATCTTCTTGATGCAGTACTCTTTTTTTGTTTTATTATATACCTATAGATGATCGGAGTAAAATACGGGCGTAAGCTGATTCACAAATACAACTGATCAGAACATTTTTTCCGTATCAGACATGAACCCTATGTAGAACATAACCGTGTTTAGGGACTACTTTTGTGTATTAACGTTCGTTTCTTTCTAAATGCTACACTAGTGAACTGTAGCACCCCAGTTAATAATCACAAATTGACCTCGCCTCCCGCGTTTAAAAAAATCGTTCTAGGCTTGACCATGACAGTGAATAACAATCACTCACTGCCTTTTCAGCGTTTCGGAAATACACACTTTTAACATGTTTACTCTTCTTCAATATTTCGGCTTACGCCTTTTTCAAGAAAATCAACATGAAAATAATGCCCTCTACATTTTGTGACAGCTTTCATACCACCATTATTTTCAAACTGAAATGACGTTGTCATTGACGACATGACGTCATTTAGTACTCTGATGGTTTTTGGCGCTTTGACGTCGTTTAGCGCCAAAAAGTCACTGTAATACTGCTGATAGGGACCTAAAGCTGTTCTTCACATTGCAGCCATTTGGTCGAACCGTTGCTAACTTCTGGATCCATATTCCTTCTTTTAACTGCCGCTCTGTCTTTTCTACCCCATGTAGTTTCTCTAAAACAGCTATTGCTGCGTCCTTCTCTGAATGGCATTTCATTCCAAAGTGCAGATTGATTGGTTTGTCTTTCTTGAGTTTTATGTCTCGGAGATGCTCTATCATTCTAGCCTGCAGCTCCCGCTCAGTTTCACCTACGTAAACAATCAACTTGCATGCTATGCACAATATTCCATACACAATATTGCGTGTACGGCAGGTAACATCTGTGACGGGCTTGTACACATTCTGTCTTTCGGTGTCATGAACTTTCTCCCTGTAGATCAGATTGCACATTCCACAATCTGGTCTACAATTTGTCTGGCTTATTGTCAAGGCTTTATTTGTTTTCCCATGAATCAAAGCATCGCACAGGTTCATGTCTCTTTTAAATGCCACTAAGGGTGGATCCTTGAAAATGTCTTTCATTTTGTCTGAGTGGTAAAGTACTTTCATGTGTTTCCTAACTATGTTGTGAACATTCGGTAGGAGATTTGAATATGTCATCACTAAAGGGATTCTTTTGTCATTTCTTTCCCTTTTGCATTTATTTAATAATTCAGATCTGTCTAATCTATCCACCCTCTGTAGTTGAGATTCAATCAATTTACCACTATAGCCCCGCCTTGTCAGGTGTGCTTTCAGATTCCTTCTATGTTTGTAGTAGTCTTCATCCTTTTCACAAATTTTTCGAATCCTGAGGCCAAGACCGTATGCTAACCCTTTCTTTGTGCTCGGGGGATGGTTTGATGAGCTGTTTAGATACAGTTGCTTGTTGCTTGTTTCGGAAATAGTTTCTAATCCACAGATCTTGTCGAGGACAGGCAACCGACATTTTTTAAACACATAGACTAATCTATGCAGACTTACCGTTAGTTACATATTTATCCGCCATTCATAAATATTGTACAAGTATGTACAATGACATATAGTTTTCTGATATTTTTTTGTTATTAATAATTGATTTGGTGATGTTTATTTACAGTTATAATGGCCCCGGGCGGTATATAATAAAAAGAACATTACAACGGTCTGCATTGTCGGATCATGTCTCGTTAAGTGTGTAAAGAGGTGCGCATCGGATTCGACCAAATCCATTGCACACCTCTTTACACTCGCAACGAGACATGATCTGACCATGCAAAAAATGCTGAATGTTGTGATATTCCACTTGGAATGCCGTTCTATCTCTTAAAAGTTTCGTTTCATTATGCTAGAAGCATATCTCCTTCTCGTCAATGCCATCTTGTCTATTTCCAGTACTATCCCCTCATTCAGTCATTATATTGTACTTGACCTGCATGTTATCCTGTACAAGCAGTGTTAACTTATCTACATAACACATCAATTTGTCAACAAGACATACTGCCTTGTTCAAGGATGGTTTTAACTTCTTCACTTATCATGTTATCCTGTCAAACGGTGACATTGTTATGTTAACCTTGCTAAGCGCGATTCAAGGCCCCTTTGCAGACATTGTAGAACTGCAAAACGCGCAGTCTGATCTTGGATCTTGGATCTACATTTTCCGATAAGGAGATATTTTTCCTTCCTAAATTACCTTTGAATTAGCAAACTTGGGAATTGTACTAAAAGCTTGAAAGTTTTGTTTCACTTACTGAACAGGTTTAAGGTTAAAAGGACAATTTATCTCACCCATTGTCACACACCATTATATAATGTCAATATTTGGTTGCATCTTGTCAGCATCATGTGTTTTTATGTTAAAACAGGATAAGACAGGATAATGTGGTAAGCAAAGAAGCTAACACGATACTTGAACAAGGCAAATGTCGTAGTGACAAATTAATATGTAGCATAGATAAGTTAAGTCTTGTTTTTACAGCATATAATACAGGTCTAGCGCTATGACCAAATGAGAAGATAGTACTTGAAAAAGTGCTCGATTGACTGAAAATTGTTTCACGACGCTTTCAACATTTTTTCAGCTATATATTCATGCATGTCCTAGGGCTCTGAAGTATCTTGCCCCAGGATACTCCCATGCAAAAAGCCCAGTGCTTCCAGTGAGGCTCGAACGCGGGGCCTCCAGAGTACGAACCCAACACTGAGCCACGCAGGACATCGTACTTGAAATAGACAAGATAGAATTGAAGTGAGGAAGACAGGATGTGCTGATAACATAAAAATAGAGTTTGACTATAAAGCATTTCATTTCAGCATTCAACATCCTGTTTTTAAAGAGCTATCCTTACTTAGAAACGGACCACTATTTCCTAGGCAGCATCGCATTGGATTCCAATGGGACTATTTTCATCGGTTCAGATTTGTGTGTACTGCGGATTGATAGGGAAGGAAATGCGTTAACAGGCACCATACCCACAAAAATAGATCCATATCACATCCTTGTGACATCAGATGGAAGTAAACTTATTATTGTTGGCAGAAGTAACTTGGTGTCAGCCTTCTTGACATCAGAAATGCTGCTGTGATATTTGCTCAAGAAATGCACAGCGAAAAAGATGTTTCCTTGTGAATCGATTTCTTTTAACTGATTGCCTCCTTTAACCCCTTACCACACAATCCCTAGTTAAAACGACCCTGTTAAAATGTTGTTTCGGAAACATTGTAAGAAAAGGAGAAAATGCTGGTTACCAGCATTTTCTCCTTTTCCCACAGTGTTTTCTGCCCTATCAATGACAACTCCTGCCATTTGAACCACATTTAGGTTGTCGTCCGGAAAATGTCTTCAATTTCGACACGTCTATAATTTTTCTTTTGCTGAAGGGTTTACAAAAGCGTTGCATACGATTAGGACGTTGAAAAAAAATCTGTGTATGATATGGCCCACAATATGCGAAATGAGACCTTCTGACATCTGCGTAAAGTGTTGTCTCGGATTAGCCTGCGCAGTCCGCGCAGGCTAATCCGAGACGGCACTTTACGACTACATAAGAATTTTTTCATGCAGAAGACTATCGTGAAACAGAAAATCGCACAAAACGGGAAGTGTCGCCTCGGATTAGTCACAGACTGCACAGGCTGATCTGAGACGACGCACTTTTACGCATATGTCCGAAGGCCCCTTTTCGTGTGTAGGAGGTAATGCTTTGATATATGCCTTACCAACATTTCTTTTTTCCAGAATGTTTTCAAAAGCCTTAATTCTTAGGGTCATTAAAAGATGAATTAGCTTGGTAACGTATCAAGTATCCTTTTCAGAGTGCATAGATAATAACAAGTTGTCTGGTTAGACGCTCTAAAGCTTTGAATAAACGTTTATAACGGTAGCAAAACCTTCTTAGAATCTACACATGTATGGATCAGTCTAATTTGCTACCTGGTCTGTGAATCGAACAGGGAAGACTAAGATGGAACTTGTTTTGGTCTCTTTAAAAAAAGGTCACAAGAGGTCGTTCAATAAAGATTAAGTTACACGTGATTTGTTGATAATAGGATAGGTATTCGGGTAGAGATGGGACTTCAGGTATGTATGTATTCGTTTTTCCGGCGTAGCTGAATGCGCTGACTTTCGACCTACCTTTTGGCATTGTTATAATAGAATGAATAAATAGTAATCTGCGATCGGTAAAAAATGTGGACATGTTTATTTTGCGGACCCCTGCATGCCTGTTATCGATCAATTGCTCTGTTACTTCTCCATTATTCTCCATTACTTCCCCGCATATTGACCAACAAAAGAGTCTTAATTTTTACATTCCAGGTACCTCTTAAGTTGTCTATCTTTTTCATTTTGAAGATATTTCTTGTTTGGTATGCTTTCATTTATAGAAAAGTATCGGTAATACTGTACAAATAAATACAAGCAAATACTAGATTGTCACGTTCAAATATTTTATTAGCAAGTCATGGAGTGTTGGACATATATCCATTTTCATGAAGAGATAAAACCCTAAATATTGTAATTTTAAGACTGATTAAAACTTGATTAGATATTTGATATAATTGTTACTGGGGATTTAAGATTGCGCTGTATCTTCGATACTTTCTGATCTTGATATACACAGTCAATAAAACCGTGTAATTTCGTCATAAATACAGATCTAACAATTTCAGAGTGCAAAAGCTCTGCAATGGCATGAGGAAAGAATCGGCGTTGACGGAAGCATTGTATACAAAGGAAAATTCTAGACAAAAGGTTAGATTCTGCCTCACTGACAATATTTGTATTTAAAAATATCCAATGGAAGCCCGAAGAGACACGCCTCTTGCGTCATTATAATAATATAATAGGAGAAAAGATATCTTTAACTACATGCATTTACAACAAATCCTAAGTTTTAACGACCCCGAGAAATAAAGCTTTTGAAAACATTGTGGAAAAGGAGAGAATGCTGGTAACCAGCATTTTCTCATTTTTCCACAATGGTTTCCAGCCTCTCAAAGACAACTTTCATTATCTGATCCACATTTCTTTTGTCTTCTGCAAATGCTCTCAATTATATACTGGTCCAAAGTTTTGTCATGTGGAAAAGGATAAACATGATAAAATAAAAACAGCCTCTATGATTCAGGTGACGAGAGCTGTCGTCCATGAGATAGAACAACACTATATGAGGAAAGTAGAAAGCGCTGGGGACCAGAAATTTCTACTCTCCCTGCTCTGTTCTCAGTTTGATAATCAAGGAATATACCCTTCATACTTAGGAGCATATATACAGCATAAGAGTATGCTATTCTCTTTATTGCATATATATACACACTATAATCTCTTTACCGAACAAAAAGATTTTTCCTTTAATTCTCTAACTAACGGCAGTTTTAGAAGTGTAAAAATTGAAAGCACATGCAGGCGACCTATGAAATATGGATAAAATGACGAGATTTGTTTTCGGTAAGGTAATTTCCAATTCATTTTCCTTCAATTTTACATGAATATGGTGATGTAAATATGAATATACGGACAATAATATTTTCTTATTATCTTTATGACAAGTCTTGAAATTTCTCTCAGAGATCTATTTTGATGTTGTGCAGAAATGTTGAATTTCTATTTCTTGGTCGAGGGTTGAATTGTTATCCAAATTTGCTGTACATAGAATAAAGGACAGCCGATTTGTTGAGTACCGGTATCGTATACACTGTTGTCTTATGAAAATTATCAAAATGACCTCATTTTCCTGCACCCTATATCAAACATAGTCACATGTGAAAAGCAATGTCAAATTTGCTTTCTACTGTATATAGTCTCAACATTAGTAGCTGGTGTTTTTCTTTTATTCAAGGCTTCAACAGCTTCCGATGCCATCACAGCCATGTGCCATTTAGCAGCATTATGATCCCGTCGAATCGTCAAGGATGTCCAAAAACATTCCCATGCTGCTCTTCGTTTTCCTTGTCCCTTCAGCATACATCCCATCAAGTTGTAAGCTGTGTCTAAATGAGACAATTTCACGTTCGTCTCCATCACCATATTCATGTAAACTAGGGACAAGTTCATTGCGCTCGTGTCACCAATCGTCTGATTTACTCTGTATAGCATGTAGAACAAAAATACATCCGGGTCCACGGCCACAAAATCAAACCAGTCGTCAACGTAGCGCTTTCTTGGAGTCTGCAATGTGAAAAGGAACTGTATTATGTCATATAAATAGAGGATATTTGTTTTTTTTTTTTCGGTACAAAATCGAGATTTATTTCATCGAGTGAACAGCATCGGTAATATTTTCACGAGCGGCGCAGCCACTCTTGAAAATATTACCGGTGATGTTCACGAGATGAAAAAAATTTCGATCTTTCACCGAAAAAACCAAATATTCTTTTCATTTCATGCGTCTAGTCCCTATTTTGTTGGAACTTTCATCAAATTCTAATACAGTTGTTTTCGGTAATTCCCCGTGGCGCACCTCCCTCACATAACAATGCATTACAATATTACGTAAAGCGCGAGAAATATAGCCTAAATTACGTCATATTTCGCGCTATTTAGGTAACTAGTGCGCGGGAACTACTGTTTCCGCCTTCAATTGAAGAGATGCACAATATGAAATCGGTATTTTCACTGGTCGTAACCATGAAATAACAAACCATAATCCACCATAATTTCTCGATAAACTACCGAAAAACATGAAATAAATTACATTCATTTGTTTGAACAAATAATCCATGCTCTGGCAAAAGCGGACTTAATGCATCTCCACATCACATAGTTATGGATCCATAAAATCCATTTTGTATAACAACCAACTGAATCATGAGGTAGACTGGTCCTTTGACATACAGAAAATTGACCAATAGCGAAAAGTTTCAGCCCAGGTCAGCCTGCGCGGACTGTGCAGGCAGATCTGGATCGATGCTTTTCGCAAATGCATTAAGCACGGTTCATATTTATCTTTACACTGATTGTGAAACAAGCTATTGTGTCTTTTGTTGGTCAGCGCGCTTACTCGTTATGTATGTGCTTCCTTTCTCTCCAATATTTCGTACAGCTTTTCCCCATACAACTAATTTTGGAGCAAAACTGGTACTTTGTTTATCATTAAGTGACCGGAAATTAGTCAGTAACCGTTACAGAATTTCGGGAAAAAATGTCGTCATGCTTTCAAATGTCTCGATGGAGTTTAACGCCGCTCTCAACATCATTTCAGTCGTATCACGGCAACGGCTTACTAATTTTTGTGTGTCCCGAGTTCCACCAGTACTAGGATACGGATCTGACGTTTCTTGCCATGGTTCACTCTTATGAAAATCCGAACACTTTGTGTGAGGACCGAGGGCGGAACCTCCAGAGTCCTACACTTTCGCCACTGTGCCATTCAGGAACTTTATCCTGGATTCGAAGACAGTTTACAAAATGTTTTGCGTACGATGGTGTCAGGCAGTCTTATGCTGAATCAGATGACATTTTACAAAATATTTTCTCGTACAGTGGTGTCAGATATTTTTGTACGGGATAGGTTTGTAACGTTTTGACAGCGACAAGACACACGAATCACTGTATTCAATATTTCGCTCTCAGCCAGAGAGAGAGAGAGAGAGAGAGAGAGACAGACAGACAGACAGACAGGGCAATGAATAGAGAATATCAAAAAGGAAGAACAGACTGACTATGCCTTTAATACCTGGCTGAAAGTTGATCGGAACATTTCATACTGCAGGTCTTTCGGGATCAAATCGATTTCCGTTGGAAGAAACCAGACACAAACTCCGACATTTTCACGTAGAATCTCCATCGTAGACAACTGTTCATTTCGGATCTTGTTTCTTAACTTTTCATTGACAAAGTTCTTGCTTCTGCTACAACCACACTCTGTTGTTACTCCTCGTATCAAGCGTTCGTCAAGAGAATCAAGAATAGCCTTCGATTCCTCTATTTTACCCATCTTGAATAGAACAGAAGCAAGCTTCAATTTTCCTGACATTACATCAGATTCCTGACCGCTCGTTAAACAATTCAGAAACTCAGTCCGTAGCGCATCTCTGTCTGCATCCGAACCTAAATTAAGGTACTTGATGAACAGCTGTGAGCCAAGACTTGTCTCCAGGAAAGGCCTAATGTATTCTGCAGCCATTCTTCTATCCATAGCAGTGTGTTCCAGTATAAGACGATCGTCAGTCTCTAACATCAAACGTCGATGCACAATTTTGTGTAAACTAATGCATTTATCTAAATTATCATCGGCGACGAATACAAGTAGTTCCTTCGCACACTGGATGATATAATCCAATGTCCAAAAATGTGTTTTGTATAAAAATCTATCAAGTTCATCCTGGGATGACTCCAATTCTTTCTTGAGTGCTGGGATCTGCCTCAATAGCTTCACCGTGTCCGTCTGCTTATTGTCTCCAATCAACAGGGTATTACATTTTGCAGAAGTACTCGGAGTTACAGTATTTCGATCTTTTGCGCGACTGTTCGGTGCTTGACTTAATTCTTCAGAACATTCTTGCTGGGCCATCATTTTCACTGTTCCAAAGTTTCTGATGAAGTCTTCTTCTTCCTTTTCAAGCATTGCTGAGGCCAAAAGTTCGCTTTCCCGGTCGTATTCTGTTTGCAAAGAAGTTTGTTTTGACAATAACGCATTCTGTACTGCCCTTTCTAGTTCAGGAGAGCCTATATCAATAGCTGAAACATCTAGGCCGTTGGTCAACAAAGATTCAACAATAATGTCTACAATACCAGAGTCTTCATCTGCCTCATCTTGACTTTCGTCACTGTTGTCTGAACTGTAAGAGTCACGGGTTGTTTCAACGCAGAAATTCCTCAAATTTGACCGCGTATCTTTTGCTTGTAATTGTTTTTCTTTTGGAGTTGGAATAGCATGTGCGTCTGACACAGATTCTTCAACTGCATAGGACAAGAACAGACCAACTGAATCTGTCTTTATATCCTTAAGGTATTCTGGTGTGATTTCTAACAAAGAACAGAGTACAGTTATCACTTTTTGCCTTGTTTCTGAATCACATTTCAGCATGTTTGCCTCTGGAATGAAGTAGTTTGGAACAAAAGCAGCTTTAAACCATTTGACAAGGGTCTCCAAGCATTTTGTCACATAATAGACAAGGCGGTCAGGCTTCCAAAGATCTGCGGACGACTCTTCTAACATATAAAATATGCTTGTTTTACAATGGTAAGAAGTCAATGATTTACCTGGGATAATCGGTTTTATGAAGTTGTTCTTGATCATCTTAAGTACTACGTAACATTTGAACTGTACTTGGTTCAGTTTGAACATTATCTCACGCTCCTGTACAGAAAAAGATATCCGCCATTGCAATTCCCTTTCTGCGCTTTGAGAGTGTCCAGTAGACACAAGAAAAATGCCAAACTTAACAAATCTATCGCGCATTTCTTGATCCGGGAATCCACTCTCTCGTGTTCTTGTCAACCAGGCCTTCGCTTGAGATGGCCATGATCTGCATCTATAGGATGGTATATAGTCCAAATCCGGCACGTTCGGAAGACCGTGGTTCACCGTAGTGCCTGCTGGACCGTTAATTTCATCATTTGTCATGCTGTTAATTAAAAAGACGTTTTTGAGAACAGGTCTTCCATGTAGATCCGTGATTTCGTCCTCATCTTCAGTTTCCCAAAGTTTCCGCGATTCTTTGTCGACTACTTTCTGAAGTTTTATGAACCCAGGTGGAGTGTTCTCGTCAGATATCATAAGTAAACAGACCGGAAAGTCAGTATCAGATACTGATTCGACCACAGGCGGTAACTCTGTACAAATCAGGCAGTCTAAATCGGATTGTAAAGCAGGAGTGGTCGTTCCTTCAACAGCACTCCCAAACTTATACGTATACATCGGTATTTGACTCTCATTTGTGATGTTTTGTGTGGCCGACAGCAAAAGTTCCTGCACTGTGCTACCATGCTGTAAGGTTCTACGTACATACTCGGAAGCACCGATATATTCTAGAATATTGTAGAGATGTCTAGAGAAGAATCTCAGACGATCTTCTCCCATTTCCGTTCCTTACCTCTTCAATCTAAATGATAAAGGGAAACATAATAAGCCAACGTTACTTAACTCTCTCGGCGCCAAATAAACAAACTTTGCTTCTTTTGATGGCTGTAAATACAATCCACTAAGTCTCCGGAAGATTTTTATCATATAGGCATGACCAAGCAAGCGGAGGGCATAGATCAAAGATCAGACTGCACGTTCTGTGGAGTCTGATCTTGATCTATGCCGTCCGCAAAATTCCCTGTTTTCGCCTATGGCGCTGAAAGGGTTAAGAAACTGTTTAGTAGGGAATACCACTTTTCCTGAATCTAGTCAGAACCGTTCATCTTAACGATTTTAACCTTAAGACTGCCAAGCCCGACTCAAGGGCCTTTTGCTGACAGTGTAGAACAAGATCGGACTGCACAGAACGTGCAGTCTGTTCTTGGATCTTAATTGTCTGATACGGAGATAATTTTCACCGAAAATACTAGTAATGTTGAAATAGCAATATTTGGGATTTTACTATCGACACTGAAAGTTTCAATTTAGTTATATATCAGGTTAAGCATTAATCATCAATATTAACAAGTGGAATTAAATAAATGCAACATTTTACCCTCAGCCCCTGCAGCAGTCAGCTTTCCCAAAACAATGTAGTAAAAGAAAGTTTCTTGCTAAAAGCAATTAATTCTTTTTCAACGTGACGTTTTTAATGAAATCACAGGGAAAGACTTTGATGCTCATTCAAGTTTTTTTTCATGTCGCTTGTACTAGCTGGTGATATATCTGAATGTAATCAGATCTGAATTTATAACAGTCATAAAGCTGTTCACATATTGTAAGTTATACCCTGCTGAATTTCAATATAAATGTTGACCATGCCATATACAGATCTCGTTAATGTTATCTGCATCTCATTTGAATTATGTAAATTAGGTTTTTACCAGACGATGTCTATTTTGAGAGTATTTGCAGACGAAATACTGAATATGGTACTAGCATGTTTCCTATTTCAAAAAACATGTTTTCAAAAACCGTCTTTCACAGAGCCTAAATTACAGATTTGTGTGGTGAAGGGTTAACCAATGACGCCTTTTGACGCCCCTGGAAAAAAAGCCTTTTGAAAACATTGTGGGAAAAGGAGAAAATGCTGGTAACCAGCGTTTTCTCCTTTTCCCACAATGTTTTCTACCCTATCAAAGAAAATATACACTATTTGAGCCACATAGAAATTGTCGTCTGCAAATGCTTTCAATTTGGACAGGGCTAAAATTTTGTCGTCTGGCGAAGGGTTAAACCCAATCGCCCTTTACCAGACGATCCCGTGTTTTAACGACCCAGGGGTAGAAGGCTTTTGAAAACACTGTGGAAAAAAGAGAAAATGTTAGTAACCAGCGTTTTTTCCCTTTTTGCACAATGTTTTCTATTATTTTAAAAAACAAATCTCAAATTTTGATTCACTTTTGATTTGTCGTCTGCAAATTCTATCGATTTCGACCAGTCTAAATTTTTTTCGTTTGGTAAAGAGTTAACAAAGTATTTGTGTGTGGGGACTAGGATCTGTCTGCACCTTTGTTTGCGCTCCCTGTTATGTATAATATGAGCCGTGCCCTGGCAAAAGGAGGTTTAATGCATCTCCCCGATGCACTTTACTACGGTAGTCATCACATTATTATGAATTCATGAAAAAACATTTTGTATATAGAGAATACGTACATAGTGTTGTCGTAGATCAAAAATATCTAACTCGGTTGTGAGAATTGATAATTGTCTCGCCAAGGCGAGACAATTATCAATTCTCCCAACCTCGTTAGATATTTTTGATCTACGACAACACTATGTACGTATTCTATTTATCTTTTAACTTATGATTTGTACTCATTGTGAAAAGATGTGAAAAATGTTGCTGACAAATACGTTTTAAAAGTTTTAAAAGTTTATTTATGTCGGAACTCCCATTTTAAAATTGCATTACCCACATACATAATACTTTATCGTAGTAATTAAACGTCCGAAAATTGCGATTGAGATCGCTTGGGATTATTCTATTTGAGAACACGCGGTAAACGAGCATTCAAATGACGTCACGGGCAGGAATTACGTAGGCAGATCATCGGAAAGTAGCGCGCGTGCTATGATATCGTTCTTTTTTCGCGGGCTTTCTGTAGTAATCGTTACTATTTTTGGAATGCATTTCATTCATAAATGGTGATGGGGGCGGAGTCAGTGGAACTTACTGTTCTATAAATATCCGTGGTATATCAAAAATCTATAAATATCCGTGGTATATCGAAAAAAAAAAAAAAAAAAATATCGCATGGGTGTTATTGCATGGATATCCGGTTAGTTGAAAGATAAAATGTGAATCTGTGAGTAGACCCGTCTTTTGAAATGCAGAAAATTTACCAAAATAAAAAAAATCGATCCGGGTCAGCCTTTGCAGAATACGACATTTTTTGCAGATAAATTAAGGCCCTTTTTTCACAGAGCATTTACTAAACGATAACATTTTAGACTTGTCAAAAGTGAAGACATTTACATTCGACAAATGAAATGTTCCTCAAATAGTGGAATTTGTCTTTTAAAAGGAAGAAAATATTGTGGGAAAAGAAACACTGATTAACAACATTTTCTCAATTTCCACCAATGCATTTAATAACTTTAACTCCTAAGCTTCGTATACACACACACACACACACACACACACACACACACACACACACATATATATATATGAGCCATGCTCTGGCAAAAGAGGACTAAATGCATTTCTGTGATCCATGATATCAAGCATGTCAACGCATAATTATGGATCCATAAAATCCATTTTGTATAACAACCGACTGATTCATGAGGTACACTGGTCCTTTGACATGCAGAAAATTGACCAACTGCGAAAATTTTCGGCTCGGTCAGCCAATGCAGAGTGCGCAAGCTGACCTGTGGCGATACTTTTCGTAGATGCATCAAGCCCCCTTTTCACAGAGCATGATTCACACTCAAAGTATGAAATTTGCCTTTGAAATGGTAAAAAACCTTGTGGGAAAAGAAGAAAATGCATGTTACGAGCATTTTCTCCTTTTTCCACATTTTTTTTTACAGTCTTCTCTGTCGGGGTAGTGAAGAATCGGGATTGATTGGCAAAGGTTCAAACAAAGCCTTTGTTGAAGTATATGTAGGAATGTTTCAATATCAATTAGGGGAGACCGGGGCTAGTTGGACCGTGGGGCAAGTTGGTCCTACCATGATTGCCGCCAAGTGATAGTATTTATGACGCCATTTCGTGACGTAATCGAGTCTAAAATGGCGCCATAATAACCCACGAAAATTTGATGAAGATCGGCGGCGATTTACAGAAATTATTTGAAAAAAACTGAATTTGGACCACGTAAGTAAATTTCTTTCTCTCGCAAATTTTACTTTTTGCTTTTCTTCTGTATAGAGAACTAGTCTTATGTTATACATTGTCCGAAAGCTTAACAACCCTTTTTTTCAATAAAGCATACGCAATGTATCTATTTTTAAGGACGTTTAGTCCATGAGTGAAGGTTTACACTAAGGTATGGTCGGGGCAAGTTGGTCCGTTTTTTGATGGGGTACGTTGGTCCGTCGGACCAACTTGCCCCGCACTGAGTCAATCTGCCTTGAGACTATTTCGTTTTACAAATATCTTATTATTCATGGGTATTTAGTTTGAAAATGATAAAAATGATAATAAAAATGAAATTAGAATGAATATAATTATATATAATATTACAGATCTAGATCGAACTTTGAACGATAAAATTAACGTAATAGATCTAATAATATAACATTAATAACAATAAATCTTATACAACTTGATCTATTACTATTCTACTACTACTACTACTACTACTACCACAGCTACTACTATTAACTACTACTTCTACTATTACTATTGTTATTATTATTATTATTATTATTAGATCTATTAACTATGACTTAGACTATAATATATCTAATTACATTTTTATTATTCTTCTTGTAAATCTTGAAATAAGGTGGGTAATTAGATTTTTCACATCACACCAAATTAAAAAAAAATATATATCACTGAAATTTATATGAAAAAAACAATACAAATTATCAATAATTAAGAATCATAAAACTACAAAAAAAAAAATATTTTTTTTGATGGTATTCCCTTACAGGGCTACGTAGCCTCTTAAGCTATTTTAGATTTCCGCCAAAATCAAAAAAGCATTGTGGGAATGTTAAGTGATTGGCAAGTGATTTACTGACGCTTAAATTCCATAACATAACAAACATACATTTATTTTCCATAATGTCTTCTTTGGACGCTATGTTTGAAGCTTCGTCTGTATATTTCTGGTATGTAAATGAGCGAGTTGCTCATGTAAAAATAGAAAGTGTTTCCCGTCGGTGTTGGCCTGGCCTTTGGTAAATCTCTAATTTCTCTTGTTGTCGAATGGTTTTCGGCTACTGGGGTTTTATGAATGAAAATTATAAGGCTTTGGGAGTATAAGGATGATTTTTTTGTATTTTTGTAAAATTTTCGTCCCAAAATCTGAAGGGCCACCTTTAAGGGTTTGTCTACATACGAAGTAATTTTTCAAACTCTTTGACTTGTAACAGGGATTACCAAGGTGTCGAGTAATATGTGTTTAGCTGTTGTTCGAACGGCCATGAGACCCGAACACTTTTGTCTCATTTCAATCTATTCAACTCGATTTTTTTTTCTAAATAGATGTACCAGATGCCATTTTCACACCCCATACAATTCGTCCGTTGCCAAAGGCTGGTGCAAGGAAATCAACCAAAGGAGGTCGCAGAAAGAGGAAGACTGCAATACTTACAGATACGCCGGAGAAAATAGCTCTAGAGAAAGAACAAAATGCTAGAAAGTCAAAAATCATCAATCAAGGAAAAGGCTGTAAAAAGCTTTTATACAAATCTAAAACCAAGAAGAAATGTAGAGAATATTTCTGCATAGTATGTGGGGAACCGTTTTCAAACAGCAAGAGCGGAGAACAGTGGATTCAGTGTGGCGGTTGTAAGGACTGGTCGCACGTTGAGTGTGTGCCGTCTGGTCTGTCATATCTCTGTCACAACTGTGACTTAGGTGACTCTGACTTTATTCGCTGATGAACGG
Source organism: Tridacna gigas (assembly GCA_945859785.2). Lineage (NCBI taxonomy): Eukaryota > Metazoa > Mollusca > Bivalvia > Cardiida > Cardiidae > Tridacna > Tridacna gigas. The sequence continues at coordinate 70,653,348 of OX244033.2, read as the reverse complement.
GTTTTTCACTGGTGTGACTTGTTAAGCACTCAGTTTCGAAGTTGAAACTTTATTTCTTCAAAGTTTAAAAATTCTTCAAAATTTAAAAGTTTTGTTTTCTCCATTGAGTAAAAGGAAGCATTTTTGTCCAAACCTATCTCGTCGGTCCAACTTACCCCGCTGTCCGGACCAACTTGCCCCGACACCGGGGCAAGTTGGTCCGTTTGACCACGTCTCAAAAATTAGCTTTTTTGACAATTTCCTGTAATTTACTGTATGGAAAACTACAATTTTAGTTAGAGAAATGATTAAACTAAACATGAAAAGCAATAAATTTACCCACAAATGAATAATTTATTCAGAATTGGGAAAAAACTGATTTTCGGACCAACTAGCCCCGGTCTCCCCTACACCAGGAAGTTAATTAAACTTGGCTATGGATAAATAGATATATAACTGCCCGATTACACTTCAACAATTGTAAACAAGAGTTGTTTGGTGACAGCTTGCTCGACTATTCGCATCTTCGAAAGGAATTTCATATGATAATGAAGAAGTGACCGATACAGCTCGCACTGTTCTGCGATTAGTCGAGCTAACAGGTCTTAGTTTCGACGGGAATTTTCTGAAACCTGCGTACAGCTCAATTCTAATGAATGACCTCTTCCACTGCTATGTATACAGACGCCATGGATCAAAATCAGACTGGGCATAACGTGAAGTTTGATCTTTTACCTACACCGTCCGCTGTTTGTTCATAAACTATGACCAAATTCCTTTGCTAGATTCATTGAATAGTTTCTTTTGAAGCTTGAAAACCAGACAACAAAATATTAGACTGGTCCAAGTTGAAAGCATTTTGCATATAATAAAATCAAAAGTCAACACAAGTGATGGAATTCGTATTAGAATATGAAACATTGTGGAAAAAGGAGAAAATGCTGGTGACCAGCATTTTCTCCTTTTTCCGTAATGTTTTCAAAACCTTCTTCCGCAGGGTTGTTAAAACACGGGAGTGTTTGATAAAAAGTTGACTGGCAGTGAAAATCGTAAAAAAATGTCACTTGCTTAAAATATCTTTAGAAAAATGCCCAAGACGTAAGCCAAAACATCAGTTAATGGCTATTTTATTGAAACTTATACGTCTTGTTTTATTTCCATTCATTATATCTCTATCATACATCCATCACTTTTTCTTTCGCTTTCATGACTGTACATTTACCCGATATATACGTTTTAATAATCACAAGTCACGAGATAAATACATTAATAGTAACCCTAGACAAACATATTTTTCAGATTGTTTTAGCGTTGATAAGATACATGTTTTAATCACTGGCCCTTTTGTTTGTTTGTCAATGTGTTTGTTTGAATTGTGTTTAATGTCGTTTGTAGCATCATCTCAGTTTCAGTTATATCGCAGAGGCCAGTGAACCTACCCACACTTTAATGGAGTTTCTTTTACCAGTCCTTTGAACAATATTCTTCCGAAACCACTGGATGCTTTCCCAAGTAATCTTCGCCGAATCAACGATCAGAATAAAATCCTCTTCCAATGACCATCATTAATCCCCGGAAAGAAATTAGCCAAGATGGACATTGGAACCAGCTTTCCAGCAGATTGAGCTACCGCGCTTAGCACACTTATCGCTCTTCAAACATGTTAAACCTTAGGCTGCTGACCGCGACTCGAGGACCTTTTGTGGACAATATAGATCAAAATCAGTGTGCACAGAACGCGCACTTTGATCTTGGATCTATACTTACCGATAAGGAGATATCTTTCTTTAAGAAAAAAAAAAAAAAAAAAAAGCACCTTTGAAATAGCATTTTTTTTTTTTCTACTGGCTCCAAAGTTTCATTCCACTTATCAGCAGGATAAGGATTAACATATAAGACCAGGGTCCGTATTCACCAACCATTCTTAAGAACATTCTTGGTCTTGTTCTTCAAAATTTTCCAAATTTGAAAGTAACACACCTTCTGATTGGCTAAACGATATGGTTTAGCCAATCAGAAGTTGTGCTACTTTCAAACTTGGAAAATCTTGAAGAATAAGTCTAAGAACGTTCTTAAGAATGGTTGGTGAATACGGACCCAGGATGTAAACAACGAAAAGAATGTTGCATTCGTGCCCTTGATATTTCAGGCAGATGCTCAGAGGCTTTTTTGTCAAATGTGAATTCTCTTGCTTTAAATTTATTAAGCTAGCTTTTGTGCCAGTGTTCAACAGCCAATTTCAATATATTATGTCTAATTCTCAAGAATTTTCTATATTTATAGGTAAAAGTAAAGCATTTTCGATTGACTAAACCAAATGACTTAGCCAATCAAAATGTCTAGAAAAAGACTAAAATTCCAGTCACACTAGACCATGTGCCCACACCTTAAATGTAAAAACGGTCCAACGCAGTAGGAACTTGTACAGCGTTAAAGGAACTCAGTAGATAATCAATATTTAAAGACGTTATTCAGTCTTGATGACCTTGGCTGAAGTGGGCGAACTTTAAAAATGTTAAAAAATCAAGTTTTTGAGGATGTGATCGCATCCGTACGCAGCAAGGACCCAATAAGGACGTGGGAACAACGCAACTGACTTAGTACCAACGGAATATGAACCTGATGTTGTCGTCAATGAAGAAGTACAAACGTAGCATGGAGGGGAAAGATTGCACTGTTCTTAGAACGTAGCGATAGTGATTTAAGATTTGAGCTATGCTCTGGCAAAAGGGGGCTTAATGTCTCTCCGTGATGCATCATACCAAGCAAGACATTACATAATTGGGGACCTATTTACACGGTTATGTCTGACAACCGACCGTATCACAAGACAGACTGGTCCTTTGACAAGCAGAAAATTGACCAATAGCGAAAAGTTTTGGCCTTGGTCAGCCAGCGTGGACTGCGCAGGCTGACTTGGCCGATGGTGTTCGCAGATGCATTAAGCCCCCTTTTCACAAAGTATGGCTCAAATATGAAACCACGATCTCTACGTTCTCATTCGTTTTTCATTTTCTTTTAAAGAACAGTGCAGTCCTTTTCTTCCATGCCAGTTAGAAGAGAGTACGACCAAAGAGGACTCGGAAAGACTGTAATAAAACAGCAAAGGACGTGGTGTGTGCCTGATCAAGAGCGCGACAAAACTTAGCCTGGATGTGTTCGACGCCATGACATTTTAGCAGGGGTGTAGTGAGGACATAGAGCCACACTGAAAAGTGTTTTTTTTGTTTGCATTCATCCTGTTCTCCATGCGTTTGTCAAGTTTCAAGAACGCGGTACCCTTGTGTTTTTAGTGAGCTTTGTCTGAATGTTACAGGGACATATGAAGGCAATTTAGAATGGTTGGTGAATACGGGCCCTGATCTATGTCAAACACAATAAAAATGTATTGCAGTATGGAACTACACACATTTTTATACACTGATTTTGTCAGTAAACAATAGAGTAATGCGTATTACTTTCATGTTACATGTACATTCTTAACAAAATCTGCTGAGACATAATTCTTATCTCGAGGAGCTAGACTACTGTACATGAAATATAGAAACAATGTAGAATACTAGATCAACAATATAAAGTTTCACACACACAAAAAAAAATCTAAACGTCTTCCTTTTTCTAGGAAGTTCTAGGCGGTGGACACCAGTATGAACGGCGCTTTCTTTGAGAATGGAGACAGCTGATAGCAAATCTTATTATGAAGAAAAAAATAAGTTTAAATTCTAAATGTAAAATGAAGACAAAGAACTATCTTACCTTAAATCCAACAGACAAGACTTTAGTGTATACTATTTTTAGAACCCTTATTGAATGACATGTAATAAATTTATGCGTTTACACGTTAATAGAGCTGTGTGTATCGACCCTTAGGGCGCTAATCAGAACTGAAATTCCTTTGGCGGTCAACTGTAGATCAAGATTCTTACGAACATGAAAGTTCGTAACAAATGCATAGCTCAAATACAAACCGCCCCGGCTGGGATTCGAATCCGTGCGGCAAATATCCTCGTTAACTGAAGTTTAAAAGACCAATACACTAACCCCTGAGCTAAGGAGAATTCTCCATAACGCAGTTGTCAATTATTGATTTTATACGGGAAGAAGCTATGCCGTAAGGAAGGAGTGATCTCCCGTAACAAGATCCATTTGCATAGAACGTGCAGTCTGATCTTATCCCCACTGTCCGATTTTACTTGTTATATCGGACAAAAACACTCTAGAAATTACAAATTATCTGTATTCTACTGACTGATATTGTCAATTTTGTCGCGTTAACCCTTTACCACACAATCCCGAGTTTTAACGACCCTGAAGAAGAAGACTTTTGAAAATATTGTGGGAAAAGGAGAAAATGATTGTAACCAGCATTTTCTCCTGTTCCCACAATGTTTTCTGCTCTATCAAATACACATTCAATCGTTTGAGCAACATTCAAATTGTCGTCTGCAAATGCTTTTAATTTGGTCAAGTCCAATAGTCCAATATTTTGTGGTTCGTTAAAGAGTTAAATGGGAGAGTGTGCTGGTGTCCAGCACTTTCTTCCTTTTCCACAGGTCTTTTCAACCGCTGAGGAATGAATTCCAGAGTTTGATCCACAGACCGTCGGTCGTGTGTAGATCTAAGTTCTTTCTGAATGCCTGAATGCACGAGTCAGAGAGTATAGTCGTTTAGTGGAGGATTCAGCATGTAAATACAAATAAGCCAAGCTCTGTGAAAAATACCGACCGCACAGGCTGACCTGGACCGAAACTTTTTGCTATTGATCGATTTTCTGCATGTCAAAGGACCAGTGTACCTGGTGATTTATTCGGTTATTAGAAAAACTGAATTTTATGAATCCATAAAACTGTGAAGACTTGCTTGGTATTATGTATCACGGAGATGCATTAAGCACCCTTTTGCCAGAGTATGGCTCAAATGGTTTGCAAAACGTTGCTCTTTCATCGCCGAGCAATCTACGTAACATTGACTGCCCTGTTAGAACAAGCCTACTTTGCAAGCAGATAATGTTTTTCATCTTTTAACTAACCGGATATCCAGGCAATCACACCCATGCGATAATTTTTTCCATTGACTCAGCCCCCTATTACCATTTATGAATGAAATGTATTCCAAAAATTGTAACGATTACTACAGAAAACCCGCGATAAAAGAACGATATCATAGCACGCACTCTACTTTCCGATGATTTGCCTACGTAATTCCTGCCCATGACGTCATTTGAATGCTTGTTTACCGCGTCTTCTCAAATAGAATAATCCAAAGTGCTCTCAATTGCAATTTTCGGACGTTTAATTACTACGATAAAGTACTATATATGTGGGTACAGTGGGTAATGAAATTTTAAAATGGGAGTTGCAATATAAATGAACTTTCATCATTTGTCAGCCACATTTTTCACATCTTTTACACGATGATAACAAATCAAGATATATATAACTCGTTTGTGAGAACTGATAATTGTCTCGCCAAGGCTCGACAATTATCAATTCTCCCAACCTCATTAGATATTTTTGATATATGACAACACTATGTACGCATTCTCTATATATACAGTAGCTGTGGATATTCCAACAGTTTCATTTTCTGTCCAAACGTGGAACATTTGCTTTACTTAAAGGATGCCGTATTTTTTGTTCATTGTTTATTACGGTAGCTTTACACCATACATTCGATTTTATAAGTATTTTGCCAAATAGAATGTAATTTATTTTCTATATACAGAATGCAATCATGGTGAATCTGTATGTAATATGATTAAATTGCGATGGGATTTAGAAACGTCTGTCAGTGTTTCACCACCTTAAAAATCTTAATTATAATATTTATTGTCTTCAAGACACTCATTTTTCAAGACATGCAGCGCAATGTTACTAGTTTCGCTAATAACGGGAGCAGTGTAGTTGACTACATGATTGCATCTACTTCGCTTATTAACTGTAATGTAATTGACTTCAGGGTGGAAGACGTTGATTTTTCTGACCATTTCTCTTTATCATGTATTCTTCAATTTAAGTGTAACAAATTTCAATATTGACAACGGTTGTCAGACAAACTGGAATAAAATGGAATGGAAAATAGATCCAAAAGAGCCAGTTTGTTTCAAAGTTTGCTGATTTACTTGTTGAAATTTTATGCACTTTACTCTAGAGTTGTTATTTTAACATGCGAAAACGACAATTGCTATCAGCAAAAATGCCACTTCTATGTACATGCGTTCATTGGGACAATGATAATTATTCAAAGACTGGTTCCATAATAGGACACTGTAGGGAGTGTAGATTGAGATCAAAGAGCAAGATTGCTGGTCGTGATGCCAGTCTATACTCTCTGCTTGATGCAATTTAAACTCTTTAAATGTACTATGTAATAAATAATGGGCTAGTGGCCTTAGTATTGAACAAATTATTGTATTGTATTGTATTCTTTATAAGGAATACAATCATGCCTAATCTAAGTGTAATACGATTGAATTGCAGCGGGATTTAGAAACGTCTTTCAGTGTTTCAGTACCTTAGAAAACTTAATTAAAATATTTATTGTCTTCAAGAAACTCATTTTTCATCTGATATATAAAGCGATTTACTCACCGTGGGGATCCGAGGTACTCCTAAGTTGTCAATTTTCAAATAGTAGAGGAATGGCAATTCTGTTTAATTTAGTTATAGTTCACGACAGTAAATGCGATTTGGGCGGAAATAACATCATTTTAGATATAAAAATAAAGGAAAAAAGCTTAACACCGGATTCCATGAATGGTCAAATCCCGGATCAGCAAGTTTTATACAGATTTATTCAATAAGATATATTTATTTGGGAGCGATTCCTATTTACTTTCTGGAGATTTTTTAAACTAGTGTTAGACCCGTAAAAAAGTTTTTTTTCCCCAATATAAACACACAACTGCCAGGAGATAATTCAAAAAATATGAATTCTGAAAGACACCACATAGATCCTTTCCGTGAAAGAAACCCAAATCTTAAAGGATATAAAAGGCGACAGCAAAGACCATTGCCACAAGCTAGGTTAGACGTTTTCTTGCTATCGACACCCTTATCCATGTTTGTGACAAACTCTATTAGAGAAACGAAATTTAAAATAGATCACTCAATTGATCCATGTGCATATAAGTTCAATGATTTTAAATAAGGATCTAGTTTATGGAAGCATAACGACTTATATCTTAAGGATATAAACTATTACAAACAATTAATAAAAGAATAGACGAAACAGTAGAGCAATACGCTTTACCTGTTTATAGCAGAGATAATCTATGTAATATATCAAAAAGTGAAATCCATTTTTTTTTATCACTGACCAGCTTTTCTTAGACACACTAACAGTGGTATCACGTGAGGTGGCAATATCTTACAGCTCATTAATGAATAATTCAATATTAGTTGTTTTCATGAATACTGCCGAGTTCTGATTGGCTGAAAAAAGAAAAAAAGTTTTCTTCATAGCTCCTGAAAAGAAGAAGAAGAAGAAGAAAAAAAAAAAAAAAAAACATGCAGTGCCGGAACTACTTTTGCTGCGAAACTAATGTAAACAAACATACATACAAGATTTCATAATGCTTTTCCTTCTAATTTTATACCGAGTCCGAAGTTCAAATGGTAGTTAAGCGTATTTTCTCTGAATAGCATAAATTAAAGAAGATATCCAACAAATTCAGAAAGTCTAAAAGAAAACTTTGTCGGTTTACTGGGTAAAAATTATCCTCGGAGGTCCTGGAGTCGTTACCCTAAGACTTTGTCCCGATTCCGAAACAATTATGAACAAACTTATGACACAAAACTTTGCTTACCTCAAAAACAAACCATTTTCCTTGCAGCCGCCATTTCTCGAGAAGGTCTTGGGGTCGTCCTGAAATAAATAGTATTTAAAAATATTTCGGTGTCCTGGAATAAGCATCAGAGTAATACATGTATACAGGATTTAAGGCCATATAACATTTATATGCTTCTCATGAAATGTAAACTGTACTTAAGACAATTTTCAGTTTTTTTTTTTTTTTTTTTCAGTGGAATTAAATGTTTTTCTCTCTTTTTTTTTTTTAAATGAAATATAGGATGTGTTGCAACTGGTTCAATTCGTTGAAAAGAACAGGAATGAAAGAAATATCTGATTTTTTTCTTTATAAAGACAACAGCTAAAACTACAAAAGTTAAACTAAGTATGGGAATTAAAACTGTATGACTGGCAGTGATGGCACTTGAATCTGTCTCCCCTTCTGACAACTCTTATAGGCGTGCAGAACTTTAGGTGTACCCAATGCTGACAAGAATAACGTTGTGCCCATGACGTGAATACTAATGAAACACAATCTGTTATTCTTTTGGCTTAAGTCTTTCACATTTACAGCACAGCTCAGAATGATCAATTTTAGAGTCAAATTTTGTTTCACTTTCAGATGTGACAATATTAATGGTGGAGGGACCAGGCTGATCAGTATTTGCTGTTTTAGAATGTAGGTTTTTGGGTTCAATTGCTTTTTCAAAGCTTTTATACTGTACGGTTTGATGTGACAACATTTTTAGAATAACACTTTTTTATTATTTTGCCTGCTCTCACCATCTCTCATTAATTCATGGATGTTTCCTGATATTTCTCTACCCAAAACAATTTTGCTAATTGTGTTTCTCGGAGCTTTCCCCTTTTTACTCTTCACTAATTTCATTTCTTTTCCTTTGAAAAAAGACACTCTTCATAAAACATATCATCAGGTACACAAATACTGTCAACATGGTATCCTTTTTCATCTATTGGTAGCGTACCTGAAAAAGCAATAATTCCACCTTCCACAGTCTCTTGGCTATCCCAAAGACTTCGTTGGTGCTGAAATACTTCAGGTGGTTTGAAGTATTCACCTGGGACAGCTTCAGGATTGAATGAATAAACCAGTACGTCTAAAACCAGTCTGGATATTCTCTGCACCAAGAGCTGTACGTAGAATTCACATTACAGGCTGTCTTGCATATGTTGCATCGAGTAATGGTTGACGAAGACTCACAGATAAGTTTATGGCAGCTGACATTGTATATTCGTTCAAATGGGCCTAACAGGCAACATCCATTGGTTGCAGAATATGACTTGGATATGCAGGTAAAGCAAATATGATTAGACAGAATAGTGCATTTTATCCTGTCACCTTCTATAAATCCCGGGTCAGATGAACCTGGTGATATATGCAATCCAAATAGCTGTCGGAAGAACACAATAACATTGCGTTCGTCTGCGACATCCCCGTCTCGTTTTTGTAAACAAATCGCTGTCACTTTTGGCCAATACGCAAAACAAATTAAAAAAATGAAATGAATGGAAGAGGGTAAGGACATGAGCCAGATGAGACAGGGCACTTTTGAAGTACTTGGGAGGACCTTCTTTCAGCTGAATTTGAACCAAAAGTCACTGAAATAACTGCAGATGAATTTCAAGAGGAGTACGGAGATGACATCTCGGAGTCGACACTGAACTTGAAATGCCGAATATGCAAGTAGATATATCTCGCTCTATGTCACTTAATAATGGAGAAAACGATAATACCTGTGAGTTTGTTGATTTCACCACTGAAGATGTGAACAAATTTATTGAAAAAGCAACAAACAAAAACACACTAAAAACATTAGCTGATGTTGAAAAATTCAAAAGATATTTGAGAAATAAGAAAGAATTAGGAGAAATGTAGGAAATAGAGTCTCAGCTGCTAGATGAACTCCTTGCTGGTTTCATTCTGTCCGCACGTTAAGTTACAGGAGGGGACTATGAACCAATCTTACCCAAGAAATATAGGGTTCAGTATTGACAGAAAGCTGAAAAGGAACCGTTATCCACACAAAATAATGGGTGATTTGACTTCGAATGCTTTTACTTTGAGTAGAGATGCCCTTACAGCAAAGCAGAAAAGTCTTAAACGCCACTGATAATTTGCAACTTTTGTAAGTTCCAATAATCGTGTAAGCTCAAATAATACTGGAAATTGCCCTCTAACCTCGCGGCCTGTACTGCATTCCAGACTTCAAACAATGTACATAACCCAACCCATCACGCAGTTCGTCTGGATCCGTACCTTTTACCGGTGAAAATTTAAGAGGAGGCAGAGCAAGTATCGCTTAATCAATGCAACTGAATTTTGTCTTTTCAGGTGCCATTTTCAGTGTCCAAACATTGAATGTATACACTGGTAATCCTTGTCAACACATGTAAATAGCCTATCTGTCATTAGTCGCGTCAGTTAATGTGTATTTTAAAAAATATGTATTCAAATAATGTTTAAACTTTTCACGTGAGCAAATTGTGTAGCTATTATATATTATAAAATAAGCTTATTATATAAAAAAATATACTCTACTTTGTAGATAAGGACATTTTCACGTATAATTTATCGATTTACAGGAACTATTTTGTGTAGCTGGTGAAATGAATTACACTGAATTACAACACTGGCTTTTTTTAAGGTACAGTATCAGTAGACCATAAAATATTGATGTTAAAGGGACGTTTTTGTATGTGTTTTTTTTTCGTTTTTTTTTTTCATTTACAGTGCGTGACGGGATAAATAGAATCTAAAGATGGTTGGTGTCTCGGATGGGTTAAGTTTATCGGGCTCGGCTCCGAAATTTATGCGGTTCGCTTTCGACTCACCAGATAAATTCCTCCGCCTTGCCAGATAAACTTAACCCATCCAAGACAGCAATCATCTATTCTCTATTTTCCAACTGTTTTGAAAATGTTTGCAAAATTAACTGTTTACACTGCATCTTTTGCCGGTATCGGGAATCAAACATGGGAATCATAGTACAGCATTTCCCACGGTCAGCGCATGCCCAAAGTGAAATCTCATGTAGAACGTTACAAAAACATAACGACTCAAGGACCTCCGACGATGTCTAATTTTCAACTTACATCCAGCGTATTAAACTTCTAACAATAGATCTGCAGCAATATACAACTCTAAGATGACGTCACGAATTACAAATTTTTGACGTCATGAACGAGCCGTTGTCCCGTGCTATGACATACCAGTGAAATGTGCATTAGAAAGAAAAAACTGCAATATAGGATTTAAAAAAAAAAAAGGGTCCCAGAAAGATATTCTAATCTAATCAACAAAATAGAAAATAACATCCCTGTCATTATTGATAACACATTGGAGAAGCTTCTTGACTTGTTTGAACAATAAAATGAACTTTAAGAGGAAAAGCTTCGTGGTAATATTTTGAGATCTTCTGTATCACTGACCGCGAAGTGCATTTACCAGTACGAGGTGAAGTAGCTATAACTCAAATAAAATACATACAGCGCATACGCTACTTGCAGAGTTTGATGCCCCTGAAAACAATCTCAACAGGCAGGTTTACTAAGCAAATTCGTTAAAATAATTTAAACGAACTTATGACCTGTGACCTTTGCTAGATAATTATTCAAAGTATCTAGCTAGCGTATCGTGGGATACAATGGTGTAGGGATAGGGCATGGGCCTCTGACATCACTTATTCATTGCTCAAATCCAATGATCAGAGGAATAAAACTACAGAATTACTCTAATTACAATGTAACCAGAGAACCAGAGGTCGGGTTAAGGTTTCGAGGAGGGAATTATCAAGTATGACTAATGTAGGTTTTTGAAATTCACAGTCAATGTACATACGCCAGTATTTACTGAGCCCTGTATCCAGGACGGTAACGCACATGGATTGAAACCAATGGATCAACGGTTGAATTCCCTGATTATCAAATTTCTTCCCGAGGATTGATGGAAGCAACTGCTGCAAGATTCACTCATCCCTCACCGCTGACCATTGTTTCGACAATGTTTATAAGGCATAGTAGTCAGTGGTTTGGCAAGAATGGTGTGCGAAATACCGATGGAAGGATCTCCAGGAAAGCTTGAGTCGGTGCACTGACATAGCGTTGAACACCATACACGCGCGTTGAGGGCTTACACGTAAACTTTAAACCTTTTGACAATCCTGAAAGTTTTTCAAAACAGTGTGAGAAAACGAGATGTTACCAGCATCAAGCATTTTCTCTTTTTCCCATGATGCTTTCCACCATTACAAAGACAGAAACATCTTTTGAGATGGCCCGCCCGGGTAGCTCAGTGGTTAGTGTATCTGACTTGTGACCTGGTGGTTGCGAGTTCGATAACCAGTTGAGGCAAACTTTCTTTCCGGCGACTTTTCGCCGTTCACTTCTGTTGCATTTGAGAAAAGTAGTTTGTGGCTTGGAAAGAAAATTGTGTCAGCACTGGTCTGAGAAAGCCAGGAAACACATGCGAGGTGCACTGACCACCGTGATATGACTTAAGCTGCTGAAAGGGCGTTAAACTCAATACAATCAATAAACAATTAATCTTTTGAGATAATCTTTAGAGCTATTTAACTGATAGAATATTTTGTCTGGAAATGCTTTTATGATACCGCTCTGGTCGTCACCAACGCCCGGGTAACTTCAATCTTTAGGATTTATCTCATTTGTGAATAAGGAATTTTTAGAACAATCCATGCACAAGCTATTACAACAGAAGAAACACTCGGTATGCTAGAGTGGCAAATCGCTGACAATCATCACTTGCTGATTCGTCCTTCGGGTACTATGCAATATCTGCATACACAGTAAGTCAGGAAAAAAATGTGGAAAATTAAAGAGCAACCAGTTTTGTTTCTCTTTAAGAGTAAATAAAATCTATGAAATCTCAAATACACGATTACAGAAGAGTTGGGTTTTAACTCTCTAATTTATTATGTTACGGTACTGCATGTTTTCCTGTAACAGCAGCTTCAAAATGGCTACATTGGGAGCCCGAGCCTAATAATCCTGACTCAGGATTCAAGAAAAGACATGACAATGTACTACACGCGACAATATACTACACGCGATGATTAGGTGGAACCACTGTTGAGATAAACGGTTTGAACTCCAATGAAAATAAACTTACTCAAAGGCAAAAGTAAGTTTACAACTGTTGTATACCCATACATGTTCATTATATCACAGAAACGTGTATATCAAATCACAACCAAAGGTTCAGTAGCGTGTGTTCTTTTGAAAATATGTAGAAAAAAATACTTGACTCTAATATTATTGGTTGAGTGTTTACCAAGCAAATGACACTGCGGGTCAAATCGAAAAATTGGCAAACTTTATGATCCAGTTTTTCGTTGAAATCGGTACTAAATTAGAAATAATCGGTGTTTTTAATATCTACATATCTATTTCGGCCACCTTGTGCATTGATTACTGCTTGAAAAAATTAAACGCCAAACGACATCCTGTCTCTGCCACTCCCTAGAAGTGCGGCCTTGATGTCATTGACTTTGGCTGGTTTCAACTTACACGACTGTATCTGTTGTTTAAGCGTATCCCAAAGTTGTTCAGTAGGACTGAAATCCGGATTCAGTGACGGCTGTTTATGACTTTGAATGGCTAACAACGTAAAAAAAAAAACATTGACATCCTTGCAACGTGACGTCTTGCGTCATCCTACTTAAATTGGTGTAAACCATGAGCTCTTATAAAGGGTACCAGAATGGGCTGCATAATATAGCCCCTGTAGGTGAGAGCATTTGTACGTACTGTCATAACACACAAGTCTGTCTTCTGATCACCTTTGATGCCTGTCCAAACCGTGACACTGCCACCTCCCCATCTGTCAGCTTCTTAAACACAACATTGCAGTTTCTCTTCACACGTTGTCTGCCGTCAGTGACTCTAGCGTTAAACTTACTCTCGTCGCATAGGAGGATATTACTCCATTACGCGCGGGAGAGCCCCTGTAATTTATGGCCTATGTCAGACAAATTTGATGGTGCTTTCGTGACAGGATGGGACCCTAGCAAAGACGTTTGGCTCTAAGTCCAGTGTGTGAAAGGCGACATCGCACAGTCCTTGCACTAGTAGGTATGTTATTCGTGCCGTTAGATTGCTGTGCTGTTGCAGACGCCGTATGAAACCGGTCGCGAGTATGGGACCCCTGAATGTACTGGTGCTGTCTCTGCGTCGTGATACCTCGCCTAGGTTTGTCTCGAACATAGCCATGCTGTCTCAGTGTATTCTACAGATTGTAAACTGTCCACCTCTTTCAGCATGGCCCTTAGAAGAACCAGGCCTGTAACATACCTTTAGCTTGGTTCCGTTCATCCTAGGAAAGTCTTTCAGTCTCAAAAAATACAAATCCAACAGTGGCCATTTACGCGCCCTTCTCCACAGGCTGCAAATGCAGAAAAGAAATCCAGCATTACCGAACTGGTTACCTTCATCAGGACTAAGCAAAATGTGAAAATCGAGTTAAGGTAAGTAATACCAGTTTGACCATTACGGCACAAGGATGTATAAGAGGACTAGCCTGCATGAATATATGTAACAGATCATTTATGATAGTTTCAGCAATTACTCAAATGTGCAATTGAAAAACTCTGTTATTTTGTCTTTTAGTATACATGTATGCATAGGAGGATTATAGTGCCAACGTTGTTTTGACACGAGTATCTTATAAAATATCGCAGGGTAGATTCAAGTGATCTTGATCTGTACTGGCCGGAATAAATAGCTAATGTTGCCCATAATGGACAAGGGCTATGAATTACTTGCAACTGTGGCATTTTCTGACAGACAACAGATCCAACTTATTTGATTCGGTAAAACGGATAGGTACGAGGGAAATTATTATATGTTTTATAATTTCTTTTCCAAAAAGCTCAAACATCATCATTCATTATTATTACCAGAGTCCGTAGTATATGCAGCTGGAGCAGTCTATGAGGTTAGGCATATGTTTCCCACATCGAAGTTTGGGATTCGAATCACAAGCTCAGGTATCTTGGACTTTGTGTCTGTAAGTAATAACTGAAGGTGACCAGCCAAGCTGTGCAGATAGACACTTTCGGTACGCAAACAAAAAAAAAAAAAAAACTTCCAAGTCTAGTTTGGTGACAGCTTAAACTATCGAAGAGTGTAGATAAAAGAGTAGACTTACGTTCTGTGTTCTATTTCGAAACAGCCTTATGTGTGCCAATAGACTTTTATGTTACATAAAAAGACATAAATGTTGCAATTTTACAGCTAGTGTGTTGTTGTTAATATATCTGAAACAAATGTTAGATAGTGTAGACCAAAGACAAGGGACCGTATTCACCAAACCATTCTTAAGAATGTTTTTTCTCTTATTCTCCAATTTTTTCCAAATTTTAAAGTAACACACCTTCTGACTCGCTAATCCATTTGGTTTAGCCAATCAGAAGGTCTTTTACTTTCAAATTTGGAAAATCTTGGAGACTAAGACTGTGAACGCTCTTAAGAACGGTTGATGAATACGGACCAAGACCTCATATGTTCTACTTTCTTTTTGTGAACAGTCTTGTTTACTGATGAACTGACAGACAGATGAAGTGAACTACATGTAAGTATTATCGTTATAACTTTGTTGGAGAATGGCAGAAAAAAGTAAGAGTCATCCCTGTACTTAAAACAGTAAGTTATTAATACGATTATTATCCAGTGTCTTGGCACAAATCTTCATAATGTGGTTTTAAAGGGACGTTGCAGTTGTCTATAGTACAACAAAAGGTACATTCAAATTTCATGGTCACAACGGAGTTCTCGTTATAATTCTGACACATCACTTCATCAGAAGACCCACGATACCAATCCATGTAACATGTGCGGAAATCACCACATCTACAAAGATAAAAAGATCACATTATGTTCAGGCGTCATGAAAAACGAAAGTTGGTAGAAAATTCATGACCTACAAACCTAGATTACCCTGTAATATTTTCATGACGACATAAATTTAGTGTGAATTAACCCTTTCCCAAACAAGCCCTGGTTTTCACGTGTCTGCAGTACCAGTCTTTTGAAAACACTGTGGGAAAAGGAGAAATTGCTCGTAACGAGCAATTTCTCCTTTTCCCACGGTGTTTTCTACCCTTTTTGAGACCTTTCTGCCATTTTCATCAAATTTAAAATTGTCGTCTGCAAACTCTTTCAATTTGGACCAGTCCAAAATTTGTCATTTGGGAAAGGGTTAATTAAGAACTCTATACACTGATGCATTGCACGGTTTTGCCTACAAAGTTGATTACTACCATGACTGTAATTTAATCTAAAATATGTACTCGAATGCTGGAAAATGCTTACATACTACAAACTTAGAGCACCACTCGTTCGAATTAGATCAAATCAGTAATTTTCTCTGGCCATCCGACCACGACAATTATGAGAGAGTTTAAATCAGATTTATTATCACTGATGAATGCAACAGTACGCACGATCTGTTTACATAGCGAGTTCCCGCCTCGGTGTTGATCACATGATTTATACAGTAGTTATTTGGTGGCTCACATGATATCAGGTCGAACAGTACCTCACATACGTCTGCTGGACCAAGGCATTGGGCACACATCGCTAGAAGTCAATATATAAATGTTCTAAGTAAAATGCATTGATATTACTGTGTAAAAACTGTTCAACACATTTAAATACATCTCGTCATTTATGAGGAGCGGTATTTTACTAATAAGTGTCTGCCATTGATTTTATTTTACTCGAGTACTTCTTGGTACGAACCTTCAATCACATTTGATTCCGAAAAGTCAGATTTGAAATGAAGTCCTCCGGAAAGTCTTATGGAGACAAAATTTACTCATGCTAAACTCAGAACTTCTATACAAGAGTCTTATAGAAACAGTCAGTAAACAGATTAAGTATTCTACTATATAATGGAAAAAGGTTCAGTTTAGGGATATCGGATGTGTGTTAGGTGTTTATTGTCATACTTATGATCTAACTATGCATGAACAAATACAAATCATTCGTTACTTGGAACAGGCGCAATTGTATGCACTGCTTGAGTAATAGCTGGTGTTGTGGTAGGTAAGTATTGTGATGTCTTGGATGAGAAGGCCACTGAAACTGGTGTAGTGAATCCCTCTGATCTAAATGTTTGCGACGATTTGGAAGTCAAGAACAGCGGCAGTGTCGAGTTCGATACTTTTGTCTTCGTAGATAAATACGATACAGACACTATCGGTTCTCGCTCTGTTGACCTCGAAGATTTTAACATTGGCATTGTAGCTGGTGCAGTGTGTTTTGGGGTTGCCAATGTAGCACCTGAAACGATTTATGCATCCATATGTCTCATCTCATCAGAATCATTTGTAAAAGAAACAGACTTGTCGACACTTCTTCAAACAACAACAACAACATGATCGTTTAAAGTATGCTTGAAGTATTACAAAAACGTAAGTCAGTGATTTAATTGTCATGTCTGGTACTAATGTCCGATTTAAGCGCCTAAAACCGAAAGAATTTTATTAGTGGGCTGAACGACACTGGCCTGAGTTAACCCTACCAATCCCGTTTGTTTGAATGTTACGCAATGTATTATGAAAATGAATTATTCACAGAATGCACAGTGTAACACTTCTTCAGAACAAGTTTAATTTTGTAATTTACATTCGAATAACATCGCAAAATCAAAATAAATGCGAAACACACCCACCAACTGAACATGGCTTTAAGTGACAATTATACACTTCCCATGGTGCACCTGGACAGTCACGTGGGTTACCAGTGGAACACGTTCTAACCCGTTCAGCATATCCACCACCACATGTGACTGTACATGGAACATCGTTGCTCCAGCTAGACCAATCTACATAGAACGAAGCAAACTACAGAAAATCAAAAAATAACTGGCTAGAGCTACTGAGGTCAACTTTGGGTGTTTTCTGCAGAATATGCTATCTGATCTCAAAAATATATTGCCTTATACCTTATGACATATTGCAGCAACTGTTTTTGAAGTGCTGCAAGCGGACTTTTCAAACCGACTTGAGATATCCGTTTATTTTTCTTTTTTTTGACAGCGTACAAGTGCAGTAAAGGGCTTCAAATAAGATGGCGCCATTTTTCGTTTTTGGACACTTAGTGCTTGTTTCGACTTATTCATTTGAGCCATGCTTTGTGAAAAAGGGGCTTGATACATCTGCGAAAAGTATCATCCCAGACCAGCCTGCGCAGTCCGCACAGGCTGACCTGGACCGAAGCTTTTCGTTGTTGGTCATTTTTTTTGTATGTACAATGACCATTCTACCTCATGATTTAGTCAGTTGCTAAGAAAAATGGCTATTATGGATCCATAATTATGTGATGGCTTGACAGGTAAAATGATTATGGAGATGCTTTAAGCCCCTTTTGTTAGAGCTGGCTCATTTGTGTTTCTCATGAGTGCAAAATCAAGCTCGTCAATATACATGTTGAGTTCCTAGCTGCTACCTCCTTCATACGTGTATATGCTACGTGTAGACACCATGAAATCAGTCGGTTCAGAGTGCTTTTACATTTGAACGTAATTGCAGGGATCTCAACCTTTTTGTTGCAATAGCAGATGCCTCTGTTCCTCCTCTGTTTTTTTTTTGTACGACTGTCACATCTCTTTTAGGATAATTGTTCGTAAGATTGATTCTAGCTCGTCTGGGATATACATGAACATGTTAAAAAATATCTGCATAACTCTTAGGTATGTTTAAGTTAACGTTATACTAAGTTGAGACTGTTTTTGCAGTGAGGATGTCTGGTGGTCTGTGCTTATACGCCTTCTTTATACAGAGCCCCAGTATATGTAAATGAGATTAGTTGGCTGACAAGTTCGAACTGTCTGGATACATCAGTATTACATCTACAATGTCATAGTATTCTCGCCGTATGTCATATTAGGCTGTTGGTTTTTTTAGCTAAGGATTTCTTCCATGATAATATGGACGGGTTCATTTTTTAGACATGTTTTTCTGTTATTGAAGTTGAGTCCCCTTTTATGACCGTCGATCTTACAAATTGGTTTTCTTAAATGCTACTCAGGCAGTAAGTAATAAAGTCATGGTGACTATTAGTAAGGTTCCTGTAAGGTACCTTTCTTACACGAAAGAAAGACACATGTGGCCTTCATTGAGTGTTTTTTTTTACAATTCGTTGTCCTTTAAACTCATTTTCACAACAGACGACTCTGGAAACATCCTTGTCAAAAGGGGAATAAATTACAGTTTACTACAAATGAACATGAAGGACAACTGGCCCGCAACATGCGAAATGAGACCTTCGGACATTTGCGTAGTGTCGTCCTGGGTTAGCCTGCGCAGTCTGCACAGGCTAATCCGAGACGGAACTTTACGACTACACAAGATTTTTTCATCTGTGTAGACTTTCGTGAAACAGAAAATCGCACAAAAACGGGAAGTGTCGTCTCGTATCAGTCACAGACAGCACAGGCTGATCTGGAACGACACAATTTTACGCATATGTCCGTGTGTTGCATGCCAACTAAAGCGAGGAAGTGAGAGAAATTCGACAAATATTCACAACAGGTCAGACACAACTCGAAACAAGTAGTCCTTAACTCTTTATCCAACGACAAAATTTTTGGACTTGTCCAAACTAAGCATTTGCAGAGGACAAATTTCTTGCTGCTAAAATAATGATTTCTCTCCTTGATAGGATAGAAAACATTGTGGGGGAAAAAGCAGTTTCTCCTTTTCCCACAATATTTTCAAAAGTCTTTTCTGTCAGGGTCGTTAAAAGTCGGGATTGTGTAGTGAAGGGTTAACAGGAAATTTGTGTAAAATTAGTGAATAGATTATGATTGGCATTCACAGGTAAGGGAAAAAAATAAATAAAAAAAAGATAAAGACAAAGTATTTTAGTATTACTTTGTTAAGAGAAATATACTTGCGTGATGAGATTCCAAGTTCAGCCAAGACGATTACTGTCGCAGCATGGATACAAACAGCAGAAAACAGAACTGTCAACGGATAGTTCATATGTTTTACGATTCGATTTAAGTAATTCTTTCTCACCTTTCAAAAGTTGAGCCACGCTCTGGCAAAAAGGGGCTTAATGCATTTCCGTAATGCATTGTATCAATCAAGCCATCCATAATTATGGACTCATAAAAGCCACTTTTTTAAACAACAATCATTAGGTAAACTGGTCCTTTGACATGCAGAAAATTGCACAATAGCGAAAAGTTTCGGCCCAGGTCAGCCTGCGCGGACTGCGCAGGCTGGCCTGGGTCGATAATTTTCGCAGATGTGTTAAGCCCCCTCTTCAAAGAGCATGGCTCGTTTATTTTTAACATTGTCGACGCCCTGTAATGATTAAGCTCGACCATTGCTTGAAAACCGAACCTGCAGTTGCATCATGATTTGGGAAGTTCCAAATACTGACCCTGTTCAGAGTCGTTACCAGAGTCGACCCCAAAAAATCTTGATTCGAGAGACCTTATCCCTATATACTATTGTCGTTCACAATAAGGTCGTAAGATGTGATCAATTGCTTGGTACAATCAGTTGCCTTATTTGCTATCAGAAGGATGAAAATCGGACCCCGTGGTAGCAGACAATCGCTCCCCTGAACCATGTTTGAAAAATCTGTGAAGCCTAATGCAGGGGGCTGCACTTAGGGTCCATAGATTCGTACTGAGTCATTTAAACAGGCACTTGAACGTGTTTAAAATCCAATATTGATCATTTTACCCTTTACCAGACGGCAAAAGTGAGATTTAAAAGCCTTTCTTGACGACAAATTGAATGGGACTCATATTATCTGACTTGTTTTTTGAAGAGTCAGAAAACGTTGTGTTAAAAGGAGAAAATGCTGGATACCAGCATTTTCTCCTTTTTCCACCGTGTTTTCAGATGGCTTTTCCCTCTGGGTCGGTAAATCTCGGAATTATGTGGTAAGGGGTTAAAAATCGCGGACGACATAGAGTTTTTTGGCTACAGAGTAGATAAATATCAGACCGCACAGAACATGCAAGCTGATTTTTGGTATACACTATCCAATCTTTTTATGAGATTTCAACGTCAGAATTGTGTAAAATAAATGAGCTACGCTCTGTGAAAAGGTGGCTTAATGCATCTGCAAAAGGTATCAACCCATCTCAGCTTGTGCAGTCCGCGCAGGTTGACATGGATTGAAGCTTTATTGCTTTTGCTCATTTTCTGCATGTCAAAGGACCATTCCACCTCATGATTCAGTCAGTTGTTATACAAAATGAATCTTATGGATCCCTAATTACATGTATCTGATGTCTTGCCTGGTATAATGCTTCATGGAGATGCGTTAAGCCCACTTTTGTCCGAATTCGCTATTTGTCAAGTACATCATCAAATCATGTACACATATACATACATACATATTTGATCTTTTATGTCATGTGGACATTTTTTGTGTACGTATGTTTTGTTTTTAAATTGTTACATTATGGTAATGGGTTGTTTTAAATTCATGATAAATGCATTGCGATTTATTTTCCGACTAATGTAAAGAAAACACCTGAAATGTAATTAATATGTATAGGGAGTCACGTTATAGATAATGGTATATTACTCACATGTAGTCCCAACTATTGGCATAATGACATTTGTCCGTTGTCATTTACTGATAAAGATATATAAAAAGAGGTCAGGATTTCGAACTAATTATCGCAAAGTTCCCAATCTTTCCATGTTCAACGCTCTACCGGACAACAAATTTTATACTTGGACCAAATAGGAAGCAATCACAAGACATATTAACTCTTTACCACACAACCACGGGTTTTAACGACCCCGAAGAAAAAGCCTTTTGAAAACATTGTGGGAAAAGAAGAAAATGCTGGTAACCAGCATTTTCTCCTTTTCCCACAATATTTTCTTACCTTCCCAAAACAAATTTCAAATTTTCAGTCACATTTATTTTGTCGTTTGCAAATGCTTTCAATTTGGACAAGTCTAAAACTTTGTCGTTTGGTAAAGAGTTAAGTGTGGCTTAAAGGGTGGGATTTATCTTAGAAAAGGGAAGGAAACATAGTGGAAAAAAGGAGAAATGCTGGTTAGACGAATTTCATATGTCTATTGAGAAAATTAAAATTAAACGGACAGGAACTAACGTCCTTTGGCTGCTGATTGGACAGAAAAAATATCAAATGTGCTGCAATACAAGAGGAATAGTTTTCAAGGGAAAAACGCTGAATGTACAGGTACATGTATATATGAGTCGCGCTCTGTGAAAAGGGGACTTAATGCATCTGTGAAAAGTATGAACCCAGGTCAGCCTGCGCAGTCCGCGCAGGCTGACCAGGGCCGAAACTTTTCGTTATTGATCAATTTTCTGTCTGTCAAAGGTCCAGTCTATTTCATTATTTAGAGAATTGTTCGACAAAATAGATTTCTTGGATCCATAATAACATGATGACTCGCTTGGTATCATCAATCATGGATATGCACTGAGGCCCCCTTTTGCAAGTGCGCGGCTCACCGTGTATTCTTTATTTGAGTACATAATCTGAAAGTGATCTAAAACAATCTCTCGAGAAGGACAGCTAGCAAAAGTGTTTCGTTAATGGAAAGTGTTGAACTTGTTTAAAGAATCTTGTATATTCTTTATTTGAGTACATAATCTGAAAGTGATTTAAAACAATCTCGAGAGAAGGGCAGCTAGCAAAAGTGTATCGTTAATGGAAAGTGTTAAACTTGTTTAACGAAACTATCTAATTTTTGGCTGATAGTTCCAGTATACCTCGGCTTTTAAGACTGAATATTGGTCAATACACTGACAGTTTTTTTTTTCACAGCGACAGCTCTGATGTTTTCGTTTCCGAGATCCACAGTGAAATACAGTGTCTTGCGTGAAGATAGCTGAAACTACCGAAAGCAACGTGAAAAACAGCGCCTTGATTAAATACCAAAGTTCAAGTGATAACGAATCTAAAAATAATGGAAACCAATGAATTGTCTTGTTAAAGCCTTTTCCATACAACCCAGAGTTTTGATGACCATGAGATGGCCATTCGAAAATATTGTAGGTTAAGATGAAAATGCTGGTCAACAGCATTTTCTCCTTTTCCAACGACGAATTATATCATTTGAGTCATACTTAATTTGTCGTTTGCAAATGCTTTCAATTTCAACTAGTGTAAAATCGTGTCGTTAAATAAAGGATTTAAAAAGAAAGGTGAACAATTTATATACAGGCCTTTATTCAGACATTCAGAAACGCCAGAATGCTTTCATTTGCTTTTGTGTACAGACCAAAACGACACTACACGGCTGACTGTTTCAGACGTTCTCTCTTAGCAGATCAGCAGATTTAATCGGAGGAAACTTGATAATGATAAGTGCCTTTTGGACAGAATGAGTCATGATCAGAATGTACCGAAGGTGTGATCGATTTGATGTTGGATTTACGTTGAACATTGTATCCTTCTTATCTGTTGAGAATTTGGAAACGCCTATTATATTTATTCTGTAGTGTAAAAGGTTAAACTCTTAACAAGACGATAGTATTTCAGACTCAACCATACAGAAAGCACTTGCAGATGACAAATCAAACGTGGCTCAAATACGTGAGGCATACTCTGTGAAAAGGGGGGCTTAATGTGTCTGCGAAAAGTATAGTTCCAGGTCCGCCTGCGCAGTCCACGCAGGCTTAAATGGGCCAAAACTTTACGCTATTGATCAATTTTCTGTATGTCAAAGGACCAGTCAACCTTATGATACAGTCAGTTGTTAGACGGGTGGATGGATGAATGAATGGAGTTTTATGGCCCGTCGACAGCAAATGTCATTTTGGGCGCACTAACAACTAATGCAATGCATGTAATTGTAATGTTACGGAAAAGGCTTAAAATATCAGCTGTGTAAACACTAAAAGGATAAACAAGACTACTGACAAAGTCTAAGAATACAGATGGTCAATAGGACCTAAAATCATATCTTTTTATAGAGATTTATCTCCTTCAAAAAAGTTAAAAAAAGACTCCAACTTTACAGTATCAAATAAATTGCTCGCACTGTCAACATGAAAAAACCTGTCTCTTGTAGGTGCAAGGTTTATACAGTCTACAAGTATGTGTTTAACAGTAAAAGGGGCATTGCAGGAAATACAGTGTGGCGCTTCTTCTCCTTTGAGGAGGTACGAGTGTGTCATGTATGTATGACCAATGCGAAGACGGTTGTTAGACATAATGAATTTTATGGATCTGTAATACTGTGAAGGCTTGCTTGGTATAATGGATCACGGATGTGTATTAAGAACCCCTTTGCCTAAGCACGGCCTACTTTCATTAAGCTATGAAATGGAAGCAGAAAACAGTTGTTATTAATGTTTTCCAAAACCTTCTAAGATTTGATAAAGGGTTAAATGAAACATGTACAAAATGAGGACAACCGGAAGTTAATGACATCAAGAAAAAAGATGTTTTGTCTATTTTTCTATTGAAGAAAATATAATTCCGAATAAACATACATACAAGAAAAAAAAAGTGCATGAAAATATCACAACTGTTTCGGCATTTAGGTTATTACACTGAGCATTTTTATACATACATAAAAAGAGAAACACTTGTCTAATGTCCAAAAACCAAATGAATCGTCTCAGACTTCTATCTTTTAAAGACAATGTCTACAAAAAACATAGTTGGAAAAAGATAAAATGCTTCCCTTTTCACAATATTTTCTGCTTTGTTCGTGAGAAATTTCATTAGCAACGACTTATTTATTGTGAGCAAGTGCTTTCATTTTGGACAAGCCTAAAACTTTGCGTCTGATAACAAGTTCCCCGGTTGATTTCTTAAGCTATGCATTATTTGTATACCTTGATTGTTTGGTGAGTGTTCTTATTTCAAGTCGAAAACGACTTTGTTTTGGGCAAAATAAGGTGTTGTTGGTGTCATATAAAATGACGATCAACGTTTGAAAAGCGGAAATTTTATGAATCACACTAATACCTCTCGTATGGATATAACCTCATCGTGTCCAAGTGCGTTCGAAGTATATGAAAATTCTAGGAAATAAAGTTTAACCCTTGGGTTACTGCACGCGACTCATTGTCCTTTCCGGACATAGTAGATCAAGATCAGACTTACTGCACTCTCTGAGCACTTTGACCTTGGATCTACACTGCCTAAGAGGGTGAGCTTTTCCTGCGACAAGAACATTAAAAACAAAGAATTGTGCTTCATACTATTAGCCTGAAATTGGCATTTTTAATTATCTAACAGGCTAAGGGTTAAGATACAATTCACATCGTCGTTCTCTGTCTTAACCAGTTTCCACACAATCCTGATTTTTAACGACTTTGAAGAAGAAGGCCTTGAAAGCATTGTGGAAAAAAAGGAGAAAATGCTGGTACTCGGCATTTTGTCCTTTTCAACAATGTTTCCTATCCTATTATAGACAGAAATCATTATTTGATTTACATTCAGTTTGTCGTTTTTAGATGCTTTCAGTTTGGTAGAGAACAAAAGTTTGTCGTTTGGTAAAGGGCTAAGTGTCTTGTGCGGTTTTATGTTGTATCTTGAGAACTTTGATGAAAATAGGAGAGCTGGTTTTGTGTCCATAAATATTGATCTCTTGGCAAAGGTTTAGATAAAGAAGAAAGAAATCTTAGACATCTGAAAATTTTCACCATACGAGTACACGAATATTATACAGTCTGAAAGAAGGGAACACATCTATCCTCCTGCAACCAGTTCAGTTTTTAATTGAACACAAGCACAATGCTGACGGATTATTTTATGATGAGAGCATAGGAACTGTAGTGTTTATCCAATGAACTCTACTGTTCCCTGTGTAGTTTTGTCACTTTTAACGTCATGAACTTCAACAATCAGTTCAGTGCCACCAAAGATTAGTTTAACTTTTAGTTCTGCCCAAATATCCCCCTGTGGATCAATTTCAACCCTAATTAGTCCGACAAAAGTACATCCTGGTTCATCGATGAATTTTGGATCCTTTTCAGTTGATGCATAAACTTCTAAAACAGCCTGTTGCATGTTGCCTGTCGATGGGTAATACTCATGAGCCTTAGTTTGATTCCCGGACTCAACCGCAATAGTTTGGCCAATTTCGATATGCTTGTTGAATATGTTATCGCAGTAGTCTAAGTCGCCAACTCGGGTACGCCTCTCTTCTGGATGATTACCCTCTTTGAATACCAGCATCCTGGCTATACCGTAAGTGTATTTACATACCCTCGATGAAATGGCTTTACTTTCGTGGCCGTAAATCACTGCTCCTTTTACAACAGCTCCTGCTGGCTCTCTCGGGATTTTGATAAGCGAAGGAAACCTTTCTTTCATTATCTTTTGGATATACGGTGACTCAGAGAACCCTCCAACAAGAACAATGTAGTTAATACCATTTATCTTTTGAACGATCTCAAGCGCTGCTCTATATATATTATCAACAGCTGTGTCAAAAATTTCCTTGGCTAGTTCCCTAGTGATGAAGACCTTCCCTTGCTTGAATTCAATGCGACCGTTCAAATTGGACGACTGAAGAGTTTCCATAACAGTTGTTTGTGTTCCCTTCTGATGCATCTCTAGGAGCCTTACTGGAAATTGGAAGACAATTTTATCAGACCCGTCAAAATATCTCTTCTTTCTCTCAAACTCTTGTATCAATTCCCAGAACTCATCCATATGTTTCTTCCGGAACTCCTTGACTAGGGGTGCACCAAAAATTCTGTTTAGGGTTTGCATAAACTTGTTGTCCACGCTTGTACCCCCAAAGTCCCCGCCTGTCGCCTTATGTAGTTCTTTTAATTTTCCATCTTCTTCAACCTCATGACATGTAATATCTGCAGTTCCCCCTGTAAGTGAACAAGAAATTAATAATGATCACGGTGGCTTTGTATCGCTCAAATGAGTTGTTGAAAATTGATCGACTGACTAGTGTTTGCGTCGCTTTCAATATCAGTTCAGTCATATCATGGAGACAACTCACGTATACATATATTTCTTGGGTCTCACGAGTACTGGACAGAGGTTTTGCAGTGTCTTGCCCATTCTCACTTCCACAAAGATTTAGCGACTCTCGTGAGAATGTAACCCTGGACCTGTAGATTACCAACCCAACATCTTCAGCATTGATCCACAACAAGATATAATAAAACTCTTGGAACAACGGGAAAATTTGACAAATTTTACTAACGAATCGATAGCCGATTTCAGGTACAAAATCTAAAAGTCATAGACCTTGTGGTTCCATACGCCTGACTTTAACCATTTAGCATATCATTTTAACTGATCCGAAGGACAACAAGATAAAAAAGAAAAGAATGCTTTCTGATTTTGTGTTTCAGACATGAAAAATATATTCAAAACTCCAACTGCATTAATCTATGTAAAATAAAACCCCTACCTATTACACGTTTTGAGATTTTCGTATTCTAACATGTAAAATCCTACTCTTTTCCTCAGCAGTTCCATATTTGATCCCATAAACACGTGATTAAATCTACTGATTCATGCTTCATACAGAATATCAACCAGGAAAATATTTCAAGTAACTAAGTATTTATTTTCAATCAATTACAACCGATTTCTGCTTTTCTTTGTCAAACTTTACCCATTCTTGTGGCTCTATGGCAAATGCTACACATTTAGGTTGTATACATTATGACCTATAGAATATGCAATTCAATTTTTGCCCCATTCTGCTGGCTCAATCGGGGATTTCACATGATGCTGGTAACGCGACAGTGTACGACATTCACCTTGCATATTAATGAGGCAAGCAAAGAAAATGGAGTCGAGATACATGTACGTAGACTTGCTATCGTAATAATCTGGGTCACAAGAACGCAACGCCGAATCGCCCGACAATGTCGAGAGTGCAGTGGAATGATTTCAAAGACAACAAAAAAGAAAACTCAGTATATGTGCATAGATCTAAGTGTGTAATGTTGAAAAAGGATATCCGAACAAAGAGGAAACAGACACCTCATCCTCAAAGAAGACGAACATGTCATTTCCTATTTGTAATTGCAAGTAGATTTTCTTTTTGCAAGTAGATTTTCTAATTGCAAGTAGATTTTGCAAGTAGATTTTCATATAAAATGGAGGTATGCAAATAATCTGAGTCCGTATTCATCAACCATTCTTAAGAATATTTTTTGTATAATTCTGAAGAACTTTAACAAAAAACAGCTGTACTTGCTTTAAAGTATATTACTTTGATATGCGTATCAAACAAATAAATCATAAAACAACTCCATACAAGTTTGTGGTGGTAAAATGTGTTTAATTTTACATTGGGGAAGGGCAATATGGATACTAAAAAATGTCTAGCTGGGCTCTTTACTGTGAAAATTGTTTCGTATGTTTAACAGCCAGAAAGAGAACTTTTAGTTCTAGACCCTTTAATGTTATAGTTAATTATGAAACATAATAGAAAGAAATATCGATTTCAATCAGGTTATTTGCTTAGTGGTTATACAAGCATGAGTCTTTACGAGTTCGAGTCTCGGCTAGGCCAGAACTATTTCCAAGGTTCGATGTGACAGGAATCCTTCCTTGCTGAGCATTCGTTCGACTTTACAGATGCGAGGTGACTGTATATCAATGGTATAGCTATGTGCATCAGAAATACAAGAGCATGTGTTTTTACGTTACTTACCTCCAAGATCGAGAACTAGATATCTTGTCCCAGAGGTCATCGTTAAGTCTTGAAAGTGGGATTTGCAAAACAGTGATGCAGCTTCTGGTTCCAGTGCAAGAGAGAGCAAATTATCAGGGATACCAGCCTGAAAAAAATTATAGACTTTTTAACCTTTTTCCCTCTAATATGTTCACTGGGGATATTTTCGTACCAGTCTCTCATTAGAAAAGTAACTTTTGGAATGTGATGAGCACAGCATATGAATACACACGAGACAAGTTCTTCTTACGACTGACATTCACTCAAAGTTATGTTATGCCCCGAAAAAAAATTTTGAGGGCATAGAGTTTTTGTTTAATCCGTCAGTCTGTCCGTCCATTTTCGTGTCCGGGTCATAACTTTTTTCTCTATCGTTCAATTGCAATATTTGCACAAACGTTAACCACATCGAGACGATGTTTCATGCGCAAGAGATATGTTCATATGGCAAAGGTCAAGGTCACAGCAATGTTAAGTGTGTTTTAGGGGGTAGTATTCGTGTCTGGCCTGTAACTTTTTTTTCGTTATGAACGAATGTCAGTATTACTTTGTAGAATTGTTAACCAGATAAAGATGATGTGTCATGCGCAAGAGTTATTTCCATGGATTAAAGGTCAAGTTCCTAGTAAAGTCAAATGTATTTGGGCGGAGGAGTCATTTTCATGTCCCGGTCATAACTTTATCCCATTTGACCTAATAACATTGCAGAAATATCAGTTTTTTTTTGTTGCAATTTTTGTCATGTTCCTGTTTACACTATCTTAAATATGACTATCGTAACAACGAAGGTCAGGTCAAATTTCAAATCTTCCTTTGATCCTCCATAAAAGGTAATTCCACCTTCATTTTGAGTCGAGAAATATGTGCTATAATTGTTTTCGTTGAAAAGCTGATAAAGGGTTAGCCGTGCGTTTCATTGATTCCGGTATTTCACTGCCAAAGTGGGTGACATGTAGAAGCGCTGTGATGTACTTGCTAGGCGCAAATTAACACACACGTGTCATGATAAAGTTTCTATCCTTTTCAATCTTATTTTGATCATACATAAATAAAGGATCTGGAATTATTAATATCTGTCAAAGAGGGTAAGTCCATTTTAATTTCTGGCTCCAAATTTAATTATGCATTTTTTTTTTGTCCGAATACTTTTTGCTTTCAAATGCAATAGTGTGGGTAATGGATAACCGCATATTGGAGCTGATTTTGTTTTTAATTCTAGGCCTGTAAAACCAAGGCAGTTTGCGGGATATGTATAATTTCTCTCTCGATGCTTCGTTTTGATTACTTAATAATGTAATCTGCATACGAAAACTTTTGTCATGCCGCCCGACAGGAACTGATTTGGTATCGGCTATTCGTTTACTGATTTTCTTCGCTCGTCTGTAGTAAATCAGAATTCTCTTCGTATGAACCAAAAGGAGAAGAGCAACAAGAAAGTGATAAATCATAGTTGCTCTGAGAATCTTCTAGAACGTCATCGGAGTCCATTTTTCCCTTGTTTTAAAGAGCAAGTGTTATTTGGAGTTATCAGTAAAATAATGGGCTGCGATCATACAGTGACGTCACGCGTAATCTCTCGTCATTCAAACGATAAGGTAGTGAAGTCGGGTTTATACAGGTGCAAATTCGATTTTCACACCGCGATTTCTGACAAATTACATATTTTTTTTGGAAACGAGTAATACAAATGCAATCACATTTGTATTATCTTTAATATACAAAGAAATTTTGAAATTTACTTTTGGGCTGGAAGTACTCTTTAAAGTGGCGCTCATAAGAAATATATAGATAAAGAAGCATCAGACAAGCGCGCTTATCTTGGTTCCGTAGGCCGTTTTCTATTCACTAAAAAGTAGATTGAAGGCTTACCCGTGTTGCAGCAGTTCTCATAAAGCGTTTTGACAAGTCGTCCCATATTGCAGGAACAGTCAATACCCAGTGGATGTCTCTATCAACATTTATCTTTACATTGGTCTTTCGCTCGTTGAGCACTGTTTTGCAGTGTTGTACCATAAACTTTATTGCGGCAGAAAAGACATCAACAGCTAACATTTTTTTACCTCCGATATCCTCTAACTTCATCTTGATATCCAACGGCTGACAGAAAGAGTATTTAGTATTATTAGTATTCATCACTTTATATTCCTTTTTCATCATAATGTATGTAACAACCCGAAAAGTCCTGGATGTCATAATGTATCGGAACATCACATTTTAATATTTCATATATATGAGCCATGCCTTGGCAAAAAGGGTGGGGGTAAATACATTTGTGTCATCCATTATTCATTACATAACTATGAATCTGTTTAGTCCATTTTGCCTAGCAATCGATTTAATCATGAGGTAGAATGGTCCTTCGACTTGCAGAAAGTTTACAATAGCCAAATCGTTTCGACCTATGTCAGCTAGCGCGGACTTTGCAGGCTGACATGGATCAATACTTTTGCAAATGCATCAAACATCCTTTTCACAGAGCAATATCAATGCTGTACAAGGATGGACTTTTAAAATCGAATAAGTATATTATGTACTTTTTAAAGGGCACATCAACAGGTTTCAGAAAATGCTAATTTTCAAAACTACAATTATCAGTTTGTAGCCTGATAATGTTGTTTAAAAAAAAAAAAAAAAAAAAAAATCGGAAAAAGTACTTTATTCCAATTTGTATTTCTGCTTATTAGCTTTTACGACATCGCTTATCTCCCTTACTTATTGCTGCGTCCCTTGATTTGTGACGTCATAGACGTACTTGTTTCAAAATGGACGTTGTGTTTGATAGCGATTTGAGCAGTATTGAAGACGAAGAAATAGACGATTATGGTCCCGTAAGGCCGTACATGTACGAACCAGTTCGTAGAGAAAATAATGTAGTTTCAGAGGATGAGGATGACAGTAATTCTTCGTTTGGTGAAGACTAAGAAATTGACGATTTTGTGGCGGACGTTTCAACATGGTGAGTATCGCGCATCGGTAAATTTGGATACGATGAGGCGGATATTGTTTACTGAAAAAAAAAAAAAAAAAAATGATTTATACAAGATAGAATTAAATATATCGCATAGAATTTGTCACATTTTGAAGAAGTTTCAGTCGGTCGACGGGCGAAATTAGGCGAAAAAAACTTGTGAAACATTTTTTGGTAAGTCACAAATTAATCTGCTCAGGAATAAGGGGTTAATATTAACAGGTCAAAATGAAGTATGTATAAGTTCAGATTCTAATAAGCTACTGGGAGTCTCTTCAACAGCATGAAACTGTGCCATAAGTAATTTACAAAGAAATGCAGACAGATGCACAAGCAGACAAATAGACTGACAATTGCATTACATTTATATATATATAAAAAAAGCCTTATCTGCACAGACAGCAAAAGCCAATGTTTACACTAACCACAAATTCTCCAGTATCAACAACCTAGGGAAAAACGCTTTTCAAACATTGGAAAAAGCTTCATACCTTTATCCACAATATTTTCCGTCCTTTCAAAGACAAATTGCGATCCATATTTTATTTGTTATGTTCCAGTGCTTTAAACATTTGGACAATTCTAAAATCTTACAATTTGGTAAAGGGTTAACCCTTTACTCCTTTTACTAAACGGTAGAATTTTAGACTTGTCCACACTGAAAGTATTTGCAGACGACAAATGTGGCTTTGACAATGGGAAGGGTCTGAAAATAGGGTAGAAAGCATTGTAGGAAAAGGAAAAAAATGCTGGTTTCCAGGAATGTTTCTTTTTCCATTCATGTTCTCAAAAGCCGTCTCCGTAAGCATGGTTACAAGTCCGGGCTGTGAGGTAAAGAGTAAAAGCATCGATTTGTGAAGCTGGTTAGGAACATTCTGATTCCTATTAACTTTTTCCACTTTACAAAATATAAATTGTCCAAGTTGAAAGCATTTGCAAAGAACAATTTTACTGTGTTTCAAATGATGAAGTTTGTCTTTAAAAGGGTGGAGACATCATGAGAAAAAGAGAAAATGCTTGTTACCATCATTTTCTACTCTTCCCACAATATTTTTCAAAGGCTTTGTTTTTCAGGGTTGTTAAACCGCAGGATTATGTGATGAAGTGTAACTTCAGCAAAATGCAGATCTGTATTTTTTTCCATTTGCATATTTTTTCTGATTACCAGAGAGCATGACTTGTATTAAAAGTTCAAATTTCAATTTTCATACTATCACACGAATTAAAAAGATTTGCCTCAATAGTTTGGAAGATATATGGATGCGAACAAGGGAATACTCTGCAAAAAACAGAATTACATACAGAGGTTGTTTGAAATGAGTTTACAAATCAATTTTCAAACAAAGTGAAGACAGTGACACTGTCACAAACAAACATAACAGTGTAAAGGTGTGAGATATGCAAGTGTTATGTAATCATTTCCTGTCTTGTTTTAACTGGTTGTGATAGTTGACATTTATGACCGTGACCAGTGGAAGCAAGGGCCTGAGTTCACCCTTTACCAAACAAACCTATTTTTGACCACATGTGTCCTTAAAAAGAAAGTTTTTAAAAATCATTGTCGGGAGAAAAAGATACCAAATGTGCCGGGTTTTCCCTTTATTTTCTTACATGGAGTTTGTTGGCCTCCCTTCAAATGAATAAAAGAAGGCAAATCATTTGAATTTTAATTTTGGGAGGCCACTTCCCCTTTACCACACAATCCTGACTTTTAACGACCCTGAGAGCGAGGCCTTTTGAAAAAATAGTGGGAAAAGAAGAAAATGCTGGTTACCAGCATTTTCTTCTTTTCCCACAATGCTTTCTAGCCTTTAAAAGGGAAATCGAAAAAATGTTGGTAACCAGCATTTTCTCTTTTTTTTTTTTTGCAAAATATTCTATACACCAAACGACAAAAAACCATCATTTTAGTCACTTTCATTTTGTCATGTGCAACTGCTTTCAATTTAGGCAAGTCTAATATTTTGTGGTCTGGTAAAGAGTTACCATAAATCATAGATCAAAATGGAATTTGATGTTAGCAAAATTTTGAAATCAGATGAATCTAAAATTTCGTTTTCTGGTAAAGAGTTACGCTTTAGCACATAACCCAACCCCCAAACCTTGAGGATTAATGCTTTTGAAAACGGGTTACACAAAAATACCCCACAACATGAATTTGAAAACATTTCGGAAAAAAAGGAGCTAGATCTAGTTAGGAGCATTTTCTCCTTTTCTCACAATGAAGAGATGATGCAGAAAACGGCAAAAGTGTACAATGATTGATTGTATTGATTGTATGGTTTTTAACGTCATTTTCAACATTATTTTAGTTATATCACGGCGGCCAGTGCACCTATCCATGCTTTTTTGGACTTTCTTTTACAAGTACTCCGCACAATATTCTTTCCAAGCAACTGGCTGCTGCTCCACATAACCATCGTCGAAACAATGGTCAGAGGTGAGAGAGGAATGAATCCTGTCGCGATGACCATCATCAATCCTCGGAAAGAAATTGGCCAAGCCAGGGATCGAACCAGCGACCTCCTGTTCTCAAGTCCTGTTCGCTACCGACTGAGCTACGGGGGCTTGGCGTAAAAGAGTACAAATACCAATTCAAAATATCTTCATTTCAGTGTTGGCATAGCGTCAGGTTTCAATCGTAGTCTAAAATTGCTATAACTAACTGTCTTTGCTAGATTTGGACTTAATAGAAACTGACCGTCCTCAAAGTATTTCAGACACAGTTTAGAATTATTCGTTGGCACGAAATGCGTCGTTACTGTCCTACCCCGGTTTAAACGTTGAATCTATAGCTTTCTCCGTTTTAATTCTCTTTGAAATTTGAACATACTAATTCTATGAATTCCCGAGTTGACGTTACAAAATCAAAATATCTTTGGATTTGCCCTTTAAGGGCAGTATTTTTGTATGTGTTCTCATGCAATCTGTCTTATGATACATCAATGAAATATCTACTTAAACACCATTGCATCTCAGAACGAGTATTATCAATTTTGGAATGAATGTATTATGTGAACTAAGTATCGTAGTTTATCGTTTATAAGGTTTATTTAGGTTTCATTTTATATATCCCAACCGAAAAGCCATTTGGTCTATATCTTACTGAGTGACACATTATCAGTTTATACTCTATATGCTGTGATTTGAAGCTTGTTGTAGAAACTTGTCATGCTGAAACCTAAAATTTCTGTGCATTTTCATGTGATGACCGTTTTCAATCATTCGATAGTATGAGGAGCGTCTGATATGCAACAAAAGTTTTGCTAAATCTAAATCGCTCACTTTTTATAGGTAATGACCTTTCAGGTCTCACTTTCTTGTATCATTCGTCAGATTGAAATCCTGTAACGACGAATCACTCCTGTGTTTCATAAAAAAATAGGTCGTCACAGATCAATGAACAGACGCATTTGTGTCATTTGATTTGTGAAAATATACTACTCAAATTTTGTTAAGTACTTAACGTTTCTTACTAGATGATGCAAAGTATAAAATAGATTCCTTTATATACTTTGCATAGTGTGATTCTGCAATGTTTTGAGATAAACCTGCATAAATGCGAGCTGTTTCATCGGGAGAGGCTTGCCAAGTGGTCATGGAATGCATGAACACCTCGATTTTCTGGCTTTTTGATGGCGGTACAGACACATTTTTTTCATCATAATTATACAGACATTAAATTTTTCAGTAAATAAAATATAAAAATTTCTTATACTGATCACTTGGACATGACAAACGCTATCGTTAGACGGCATAAATTTAAGAGAAGCAGAAATGTGAAGAAAAGTAGGGATATGAAGCAGGGGGCCACGCACCGTCAGGTTATTGTGACGTTTGTTGTTCAACACACAATCATCCCCAAAGCTTTGGCAAGATACCAGCAGTATGGTACACTCGTCAGGAGGTATTGGGGAGGTAGACAAAGGGCAACGAATGCAGCCACAGACAGATTCTTGATCATTCAGGCCCATCGAGGTCTGTTTTTCAACAGCTATCAATGTTCGTAATGAGCCTCTTAACGCTTCTGGGGTCAATGTTTCGACTCGGTGCGTAGAAGGCTGCACGACGGTAATCTGCTATCAAGACGACCCTCAATACAAATTCCATTGACTCGTCGTCACCGCCAGGCCCGTTTGGAATAGGCAAGGGAGCATGTGATGTGGACCAGACAAATCTGGAGACATTTTCTTTTCACCTATGAATCTAGGTTTTGTCTAGACTTTACAGACAGACGTGAAAAAGTGTGGAGAAGACCCGGTGAACGGTTTCAGGCTGCAAATATTGGGTCCGTTATGGTGGGGAAGACATTAGCTGGGACAGACGGAATGACCTGGTTGTCCTAAATAAAAGCCAATTAGCCGGTCAGCCGTACATTGATGAGATTTGGGACAGGTTGTATGCCGGGGTAATCGGCGGTCACTTCCTTTTAATGGAGGATAATTTGGATCCCCACAAGGCCCATATGGTCCAGGAATACCTGCTGAGGGAGAACTTTGAGTCCCTTGACTGGCCAGCGCGATCACCTGACCTAAATCAAATAGAGCACAAGTTGAATGAGCTGTAGGTACGGATTTCAGCACGCCACATGCAACCTAGAAGCATCAAGGAGCCTGGGGCACATGTTTGGAAGAATGAACCGCCATTTCCGCTAGGACTTTCAGTCACCTCATAGGGAGCATGAAAAGGCGTTGACAAGCAGTTGGGTCACACAAACGTTATTGAGCCTACAAAAGTAAACCCAAACCGGGTTGTGAAAAATTTGGAAAACAAGCTGCGTGTTCAACACTCTTGGATATAGGGGGTCTTCCTCTTCACTTGCACATGGCTAACGAACGCAAAATCAGTAATATAATGTTTATTTTTCCTTCAATCAAATCAATTAAACATTGAATCAACATTTGAAATCATATGTAGGACCTTAATTAAATAATTCCTGGTGTTTAGTAAAACTTGAGTAAATGGGGGTTGAAAAACTGTGCAAGCCAATCACACAATGAACTTCAGTGTTAAATGTCACAGAGTTAGCTTTAAATTTGAAAATGGCGTCGTTTCACAGCTTTGACATGGCCTAGTTAATAAAGTCTACATCGCGGATGGGTAAGAAAGAGAATCACACCAAAACACCCCCAGACTCACTGTCATTACACCCGAAACGTTTTATATACACCTAAAATCGCATGCAAATCGCATATGCACGATTTTACGGTAAACACTTGTGATATAATGCTAGCCGAATGTTAGAAAAACTGTTGTCAACAGTCAGATGAATGGGTTTTAAATGAAATAGTCCACTGTTACAATCTATTTGCTGGCAAATTTCTACCACCACCCTCTATTATTAGCTTCTGCGCTCCCAAACATTTCACGATTATTCTTCGCTTTGATACACCATTTTCACATCCAAGGTGATCCATTGCTATTAACATTAACCTGAGTCGAACATATCTGCTTCTGGTAAATTTGCTGCATATCTAAGGACATTCTACCACAGGATTCACCATCTTGTGATACAATATGGATTTTATTGATCCATTAATATGTGATGTTTTGCTTAGTTTGATGCATCAGGAAGCTGCATAAAACCCCATTTTTGCAAGAGCACGGCTCAGAAATATACTCTGTCAAAATGTCCATTTTATTTAGCCCTCAATATATCTTTGATGCGTATAAAATATTAGAAGATTGAAAGCCACAGTTTATCGTAATCTTAATTTCCTGTCATCTGACAATTCAGATGTAAACTCACCCCATCTCGCACAAAGAGTTTCATCTTGAACCTGGAAAAGAAATACCATTTCTCGTGCTGTCCATTCTTGATAAGGTCTTCGAACTTCTTTCTTGCTGATAACCCAAATGAGTCTAAGGTCTTGTCAGGTCCGAGTAACACTTCAGTCGGAGTCTTTAAAAAAGTCAAAACAAGTAGGCATAAACATTTACGCACAATTCGATAACCCTCTTTTATGGCCTTAAAGCCAACAGCTTTTGAAAAATAGTTAGCAGAGAAGCAATCACAGTTTTCCCACAACGTTTTCCGTTTCATCCTAAACGATATGAGTCACGCTCCATAGAAAGCGGGTTTAAGGTATCTTCAAAAGTACTCACCCAGGTTAGCCTGCGTAATTCGCGCGTGCTGACCTGAATCGATACTTTTTGCTTTTTGTAGATTTTCTGCATGTCAAAGGACAGTCTGCCTCATAAATCAATCACCTGTGAGACACATTACAAGAAATGGATCAATAATTATGTGAAAATTGCTTCGTTGAATGTATCACAGAGATGCAATAAGCCCCCTTTTGCCAGAGCATGGCCGACCTCTTTTCTGTCCATGTCAATGTTTCTCCTTGTAATTATTTTTTTTTTCACTTATACTGAACACCGCAGCAAGGAGGGATTTATTTTAATCGATTGAATAGAGTTTTACGCCACTTTCAAAACCACTTCAGGGAAATCACGGCGAGAGCTCTCTTTTTTATTTATGCCTTGGGTTATAACAGTACTACGCCAGGACTCTGAAGTGTCTTGCCCAAGGATACTCCTATCGAAAGCCAGCGCTTCAAGGGAGGATCGAACTTGGGGCCCCCACGTAATGATCCTGCACTCCGCCACTGAGTAACATTTTTTAATCTTTTCTCTTCCGAATGCCAAACATATCCTTCCGCCTTAGCTTCATCAGTGTCCGCCATTTATTTACTTTCGAAGTGACACTATAAATCAACAAAACTCATAAACCTGAATTTAAAAGGGTTAATCAACATTTTGAAAAAAAGTGGTAATTAGATTACTTGATTACACTGTCTAAAATATATCTGATGCGAACAGTTATGAACATGGTGCAAGAAAATCTAAGTAGTTCCAACCTGGTAGCTGTCAAATCGGTAAATTCACTAGCCTAACCACGAGTTAACAAACTATAATCCAACATTTTTTCCCAATAAATTACTGAAAAGTAACCGTTTTTTTATGTACTTATAGTTTCTTCAAACACCCTAAACCTACAGTAATGTTGATTATACCTATTTTAAAAGGGTGTTTTGCAGTAGTCTGCCAAGTATTGTTAAGAACCATGAAACACAGGATTAAGTATACTGTCGCCTAGACATGAGTGAAGTGAAGTGTAAAGCGATGTAAAACACCAACTCTTTTGGAAACAGTGTGCGAAAAGGAGAAATGCTGGTAACCAGCATTTTTCCTTCACCGAAATGTTTTCGTACCTTTCTAAGATACAAATCCAGTCCAATCACTTGAGCAACATTTTACATGCCGGCTGTAAAATGCTTTCAATATTGCATCTTGTAAAGAGTTATACCATATCTTGAGTAAAACGACCTTTTATTGTCTACTTTGCGTCCTTGCTCTTTCAAATGTACTTGGATACATGTAAGTTGTCCGATTATCTGCCCCTGTCGCGAATGCTTTAAATCAAGATCAGGCTGTACAAGATAAACAGACGTTTATTTGATGTAGATCAGACTGTACAAGATATGCAGAGATTTATTTGATGCGATTGTTTAGATATTTTGACAAAAACTGACATGACAATGAAATGATTTACTCTATTCACTGACAAAAAGTAGTCAGATCATTTTTTGCAATCTTTGAGCGCTTATTGTTGGGTCAGAAGTCTCTTCTGGATTGATAGGCCAATATTTGCATAGCGGATAACATAAGGTTTATGCTAGTGTCTCTGACACTCAGATAGTGTGTTATAAGCCAGAAAATGAGACTTTTTTGTCAGTGTTTCTGTGTAGCGAGATATCTTCAAAGCTAAAAATAACGGGGCTTTGTTGAGTTTTAATTATTTCTAAAATGTCGTATGATGGACGTTGTTCATTTTTCTGCATCTAAAAAATTCTAAAGATGTAAAATTTCCAAGAAAAACAGAATGGGATTTTAAATTTTGACGAGGTAAACCTTTTTGCAATGAGGCTTCAAATGCAGTCAGAAACATGACCGAGTAAATTAAACTGTTTGTGATATGAACTTGACGGATGCTTTAAAGTTGAAAAAAGTCAATTATGTCAAATGAAACAAAACGTGTTTTCCGTAAGTCATCTATCAATAGATTATAGGTTATTGCCCTTGTATGGAAATATATTCTGTTGACGGAGTTCTTTCGGTAGAGTAGCCCGAGCTTGCAAGGGCAAAGTTCTACGCCAAAAGAACGTACTCAACATAGTATATTCCCAGACAAGTGCAATAACCTTTTGATTATATACTTTGATATTGTTTTCCCGTGATTTAACACTGCTTTCATTAAATTCAATGAGATATCTTGTTTATTTTAAAAGCGAAAAGAAAACTGTTTCTTCGACCTACCGTGCTTTCAAGGAATTTTTAGTGTTGGCTTATGATGACGTCATTGTTGCTAGAGGTATGTAAACAAAAAAGATGGCGACCGAGCATCCTTTTAATCGCTTAATAATTTCATCGTCAATAGACATATTTGATCGACATATTGTTCATATTTTTGTACAGGCTGTTATTCGGAAAACGAATATTCTGTTTATTTCTTATATTTTCATTATGTAATATGCATTGAAGTGTATGTAAAATCTGATTTCTACCAATGAAATTTATGATGATGGTGGCTATTCATATTTTGATTCTTGGTCAAATGGTTCCGTACTTAGCGTCACTTGAAAAGGCTCTGAAGTGTGTAATATGAAAGTGTGCAGTATGAAAAATATTGCATACTTTTATCCAGTGCAAATACATGGGGACAATATCAAAGTATATAATAAAATTACGAATGTCTATTTTACAGTTGTTTGCATTTGTTAAAAAGTTTTAGGTAAAAGTTTTGCTGAAGAGTTCATTCGATGGATATGGGACTGGTTTCTTTGAATACTGATCATATTATAAACATTTGTGAAATATACCAATATTGATAAGAGACGAGACTGATTTCCACCAATATTCAAAAGTAGTGTAGATATATACCATTAGTGGCATATATCAATATCTACCAGACCCTCTTGTTTCTTTTCTTCACTCGCTTCGGGATATGAGCAAGATCCAAGATATACTTACGAGAGAAAAAAGTAAAAGTAAAAAAGTAATAAAGACAGTACCTTTAGGTTTGCTTCATCCCAATAGTTGGTAAGGAAAGTACCTTTGTCTGCTTTGAAAGAGTACCCGTAGCCACTGTATGTGGTACCGAAATCTATTGCCACAACTAATAAAGCATTGTCCTTGGGTGAAGAAAGTCTAACCTATAACAAAAAGAGAGTTAAACATTTAACCCTTAGGCTGCTAAGTGCGACTCACTGCCATTTGGCAGACAGTGTAGATAAAGATCAGACTGCACAAAACGTACCGATACGGTATTTTCTTTCCAGTAAAATCAGCTTTGAAATCTCAAAATTTGGCTTTTTACTATTGTGTGGAAATTTCCGTTTTATTTATTCGGCCGTGTAAGGAGGAATGTATAACTAACCAGTTTTGCGCTTTTCTTTTACCTTTTTGAGATTATGCATTATGCAAGGACACCAAAAGGAGCTCTGTATTCCTACATCGTTACTAAAACAAAGCTCGGTCATATTTACTATTTAGTTAATTTTGGCAAAGTCGATAATCTTTGCATTTGTTTTTCCTTTCAAATATAAACTCCAGGAAATATGTGAGCTTGTGTAATATACAGAGGTACACTTTTAAAGGGCAGAGCAGGTATACATATAACACTCGACGTCATGCTCATATGATTTCTAAGTCGGATGCAAGTTTCATTTACCAGTAAAGAGTAAAGTGACTTTAAGACTTCAGTATAAACAGGCAAGATAAACATTTTAAGGGTCAAAAGGTTACTAAATAAGGTATTTTTACACTGTACTTATATAACCTTGAAGTTGTATGCTAAGCCAAGTTGAGACTGATTAGACTGATTAAAAAAAAAAAAAAAAAAAGACATGCCCTGGGAAAAGGGGGCTTAATGCATCCCCGTGATGCGTCTTACCAAGCAAGTCATCACACATATATATATATATATATATTCATTATCGCTAGAACTGGGTCCGTATTCACCAACCATTCTTAAGAACATTCTTTGTCTTATTCCCCAAGATTTTCATTATTTGAAAGTACATGTAATACAACGTCTGATTGGCTAAACAAAATGGTTTAGCCAATCAGAAGTTGTGTTACTTTCAAATTTACTAAATTCTTGAGAATGAGACTGAGGCCGTTCTTAAGAACGGCTGTTGAATACAGACCCTGATCTCAGTTCGTTAGCCGACCGTATGGTTTTGGATATTTACAAACAATTGTTCTTGAGGAGGATTTATCAGTGCCTCCAGTGAATCTCGAGTCCGGGGCCTCCAGGTTACGAGTTATTCAATTTACCACTGAGCCACGCAGGACACCCTTCATGACCAGAGGTTTTGTGAATAAAAATAATCTAAAACTTGGTGGCTTTTGAGAAAGAAGCTTTACCGTGCCGAACGACTTTTGTCTACACTTCTACCGCAAGTATGAGTAAAACAATTTAGTCTCCAACAAATGTTCACGCCAAAAAAAATGTGCAGTCTGACAGTCACTGTCCAGGATATCGTTTTATCAAAAACTTCGGTCGTACGTAAGAACGTAACTTAAGATCGAAAATTACGATATCATAGCTGCGATTTTGTTGATAAAACGGTTCACGGTCGCAAATACGGTCGTACGTCCGATCTTGGCTACGATCGGACGTACGACTGTTGATAAAACAATACCCTGATAAGCGAGAAATACTTTTATCGGAGGTAATTCATGTTTTTTTTTTTAAAAACTCAAGTGATAAATTATTGCTTCATTTTTCTTCAGAGTGGTTCCATATTTAATCAAAACTTTACAATGTCGAAAACAAATGTGTTTGGTGATAAATGACATAAAAAAATATAGTTGAAAAGTACTCGATGGACAACTAAACACAATTACAGTGCTTCAATACCCATTCCTCCTGTGAGCTGAAATTGAAAGAAATGAAAAAAAAAAAAAATAGTACCGTCCTCCGACCACCGGGCACGCCAAACGTGTGTGCACTTCCTGAAATGAATTAAAAGAAAGATAGAATATACGAATCCTAACGTACAGTAGCAACAGTTGATGACACGAATATTTTGTAGGAAACTCGCAGAGTATATACATCGCACGAGGGGTGATCAAAAGAACGCAGAAATGGCCAAAATCATTTTACAGATTTTGTACAAGACACGATTACTTTTTCTCAAAGGAAAACGTGATTCTTATTCAATGAACACATACACGAGCCTGTCAAGCGACATACTTGCTAGCAATACGGTTATTGCTCGGCGGAGTTCTCTGCTCTCATAACGCGTTCCACGAAGACAATTTCCTTCAAAGGTGAAAACAGCCAAAATCACATGGGGCTAGATCTGGATTTTAAGGCGGGTGTGACAACGTTTCTGTGTTGACACTGTGCAGAACAGAGCGTCTTTAACAACTTCAACCTTGTGCGCTGGCGGATTATCGGGTACAAAATATACCCCATCCTAATGAGACCAGGCTGTTCTTTTTTTTTTTCAGGAATAGCCTTCCTCAGATTGAGTCTGATTTTCTGGGAATAGTATTCACCGTTGACTGTAGTAAATTCTAGAACCATATGGTTCAAAACAATATCATGTCAACTAAAGAACATGGCACGTTACTTTACCAACGGATTTAGAAACTTTTACAAGTGAAGAAGAACTTGTGTGCTTCAATACACCATGCTGTTGTTTACTTTCAGGCCCATAAAACTGCACCCAGCTTTCATTACATGTAAACATTCTTTACTTCTGAAATAAAGCGACTA
Source organism: Tridacna gigas (assembly GCA_945859785.2). NCBI lineage: Eukaryota > Metazoa > Mollusca > Bivalvia > Cardiida > Cardiidae > Tridacna > Tridacna gigas. The sequence goes on along the minus strand of OX244033.2, from coordinate 70,610,150 downwards.
AAACTTCCCGACATATTTGCAGCGTTATCTCATTTTGCTCTACTGTAAGTATACGAGGTGCCAACCTCGCAAAAACACATGCCATTCCCAGCGTGTTTGGTAAATGTCCTAAACACTACCATAGGAAATACCGACCGTGTCTTCTATCTCACGAATAATAATACGCCTTTCATTTATCATATATAGCTTAATAGTAGACACATTTCGAAGAGTCTTAGGCTTGCTAGGCCTATGTAAAAGACTTTGGGTCATTTTTTTTTTTTACACTTTTTTTTTACCGTAGAAAAGTCCTGTATGAATACTAAGAACTTACAGCACTATTTTATAGGACAGATTCCCCATAAAAAGCGATCAAATCTGCTTTGACGTCTGTAACATATCTACCGAGGTCTGCATGAAATTCAACGATATGACTGGCTGCCCGTTAAAAATGCCTTGCGACATTCCACATCGTTATGCAAGTTAATGACGTCACCATGTCAATTAATCTTACAAATTTCGCCTAGTTTATTTTACTTGACATAGACTAATCCAGTTTATGGCGCAGATTTTGTAAAGGTTAGTTAAAAACTTTAAAGCAATAAGCGTTTCCGCATTCTGTTTGGTCACCACTAGTATATCGATGCTCCTTAGTAATCTTGATGAACATGCATTATTCATGAGCAAAAACATTTGTGTATCCGTGTTGCATATTTTTCATAAGTAAACTGTCGTAAAGTTAATATCGAAAGTAGACTACTTTCAGAAAATCGCTTGGATGCATTCGATGGGTGTTTTTTCAAAGCAATAGATTTATAGCAAAGCATAAACTTTGCACAGATATGTGAAAGTTGCAAAGGGTTCGTGAAACATTTGTCAATAAATCGGTGTTTTCCAATCAGATGCAACGGTTCAGCTTTAGTTTGCACTGAAACCGCGATATACAAAGAATTTCCAAAATTCTACCAGAGAACTTCGAAAAAAAAAAAAAGAATATATAGACATGAGGCAATAATTGTTCCGATACAAAAATTTAGTTATTAAAGAAGATGCAGTCAAACGGAGATTGTGAGGAAATGCCATGATAAGCACTAGGTGAAAATTTCACGAAAGATACTAAAAACTTAAGTTCTCATTGTTTCCTTGAGACAAGGTACACAGCTAGATTATGCTTAAGTGTTAAAAAGTTCAAACGCACAGTTGCTGGTGTTATCCTTGTACTGGCATTATAATGGGCTGTACAGATGTTCCGAATTCGTTTATTGATCTGGCCCACAATATTGACCAGTATCGAGGACCAAGTCTAATGTTTTTGTCTGTGAGGGAGTCTGTAGATAAGGTACCTGTAGGATAGTGTACACATAGTCGTTTCCGAGACTCCGATATCCAGGCTTGTTCCGATTTAAAATCAAGCACTGATAACAAAACCTCATTCTGAACCTTTAGGAAAGGCTAGTCAGAAATTTCCCATCATGAAGACTATTAAATCACAAACACATGTGGTTCAGCGATTTTCATGCACTAAGAAATGGTGTATGCCGGGTGCCGGTGTAATGCAGAGAAATGACCCTCCCCTACAAAATGACCCATGAGTTATTTCACTACGTAGAGGAATGACCCGGGTCATTATTCTACGTAGAGAAATGACCCCAGACGGCGGTCTAGGGTCATTTCTCTACGCAGAATAATGACCCGGGTCATTCCTCTACGTAGTGAAAGGCGGTTTGGGGTCATTTCTCTACGTAGTGAAATGATCCATGGGTCATTTTGTAGGGGAGGGTCATTTCTCTGCATTACACCGGCTCGGAACAGAAAAATAACTTTGCAAAATACAGGTCAATCAAAAATGGATAGACCAGGTCATTTAAGCACCAGAATGTGTGTGCTATCCTTTTAAAAACATAAAAAGTTGGATTTTACAAGGTTACTGTATCTGTATCTATGGAAAGGACGGAACATATATGGCGTGCACCACACGAAAAGGGGCCTTCGGACATACGCGGACTGCGCAGGCTAATCCGAGACGACACTTTACGCAAATGTCCGAACGTCTCATTTCGCATCTTGTGGGCCATATCTAGATTTTGGTAATATTCTGGCAAAAACGGCTTTAATACATCTCCGTGATGCATTAAACCAAGCAACTGATCAAATCTTCATCGATCCATTTAAATCCCTTTTTGTCTAACATCTCACTGACTCATGAGGTAGAATGTTCCTTGGACATGCAGAAAGTTTACTACTGGTAAAATTTTTCGACCCATGTCAACCCTCACAGACTGCATGGCTCCTTTAAATTGAGGCATGTTAAACCTCATAAGCCGAAGTGAAGTAATACTATATCCCATTGGTAAGAAGAGAAGTTTGCATGGCTATGATGACAAGCCACAGAAGGGGAGAGATCATTGTACTACGGAAATTGGATATCGTTTCATGCTTGTGCAACGAAAGCAATTTTATAAGCTGCATGTTGGTCGAAAGAACTTAGCTATAAAGTTTACACCGTGAAATAATTCCGTAAGTAATTAATTATGTTTCTTTTCTTGATGAGGCCATTAGACGAAATATTGAAAAAAAAGTCAATGTAAATCTATCTCTATGTTATGGACTGGGACCATATATATAGTTTGGCCTTGTTTTCAAAATTTACGGGAGTGTCACGGGCTAATTTCGGATTTTTCTTTTGTTTTTCGAGACTTAAAGAAAATATACAGTCATGTGTGGTTGAAGATTTTGAACCTGTAATATAGAACAAAATAGCTGAAAGATTCAAAAACCTTGATGTTGATTCATATTTTTATATTTGTTTTCATGGAAACATAATATGTGGAGGTGGTAAGGTAAGAAGGTCAAAAGGTTGGATGGCTATGCCGTACAATAGCATTCAGAGATTAGAAGATCTATGTCTATAAAGTGCCCCACGCCACTTTCTTTGTGAGAAACAGATACTACCCACGATCTAAGGAAGCTTCGTTATCTATGCGAATAGTACTTTCAGGTGGTAAGCAGAAACACAAATGCAATGCATATGATTTTCAGGCTGGAATTTCTATAGATTTTTTTTTTTTTCTAGTTACCATCACTAATTTTCAAAGATCCAATTCTCAGCCACGGCTTGCTGTTTTAAAGACAGAGAAGTAAAAATAAGAACATGTGTTTATAAGGCACTGGATATTACTCTCGGAAGTTATAAGGATAGATAGACGATCGTTCAATTTAAGCGAGATAAACTCAACAGCAGTGCATTTATCCAAATAGATGGTGGGTAAAAACATTCATAAATTGCAACTTGAAAATACCTTTTTTTTCAACCCTTCCCTACATCCCTTAATTCATTTAGATGTTCTTTAACATTTGGTCTTCATTTGCACTTAGCTAGTGAATTTAACAAAAGACGATGTAGATTTGTATGATGGCTGCTGCCACTTAACACCTGTCATTAACTTAAAGGTCTGACAGCTGATATCAACATCTATGATGATTGAAAAAATTCTGAAAGACCCAATGGCGGCTAAATGTAAACAATCTTGTGTATACAGTAAAGGCAAATTTCAGTCCCACCAATTAAAACTATGACAATTATTATATGTTTGGCGATCTATTTAAGTTTGGTTCGTCAAAATTCCTGTGACTGGCTGTACAATTAATATTAAAACTAGAATTGATTTTGTCTACATTAATTCTAGTTTTAATATTCACTATTCTGCTGTTGAAACTAATGATAACCGAAGCCACATGATAATTACCTCACTTAAATTGGTATGACGTGTATTTTATATACAGGATTGTTTACATTTGGCCGCTTATGGGCCTTAACCCTTTCCCAAACAAGCCCTGGTTTTCACGTGTCTACAGTACAAGTCTTTTGAAAACACTGTGGGAAAAGGAGAAATTGCTCGTAACGAGCAATTTCTCCTTTTCCCACAGGGTTTTCTACCCGTTTAGAGACCTTTCTGCCATTTTCATCAAATTTAAAATTGTCGTCTGCAAACTCTTTCAATTTGGACTAGTCCAAAATTTGTCGTTTGGGAAAGGGTTAAGCTATACTCAGTTTTCATACTTGTTAATAAGAAGAGTCGGGAGGCGTATTTTGATGACTGGTATCCTAACTAGGACTACAGGCCACATTATCCATGGTCCTGTATCTAGATCAGCAGTAGACTGGGACGGTCCACATGTCTTTCAAGAGGTTCTTAACTGGAACTTTAGCATATTACAAAACCATTCTTACGTAAGAGGTCAGGATGTGACATGTACTGAAAATATGTGAGCCGTACTCTGGCAAAAGGGTGCTTAATACATCTCCGTGATGTATTGTACCAAGCAAGTCAATACACGATTATTTATGGAGCCATGAAATCCATTTAGTCTGACAGTCGACTGGATCTTGAAGTAGAATGGTCCTTTGATATGCAGAAAACTGACAAACTGCAAAATGTTTCGACTGACTGCACAGGCTGACATGGATCGATACTTTTTGTAGATACATTAAGCTTCCTTTTCACATGTATATGAGAGGGGGAACCTACCTGACCCAAAATCGCCTGTTCTGTAAATGGTTTCCCGGTGTGGTCTTCCTTCTACGTTTCTGTGTACATCTTTAAGAGAAAATCAAACATTTACAAAATTACTATGTTGAATATTCATTGCTCATAATAATGCCCAGGAACAAATGTGAAAAAGGCTCATTTATGAATGTAGGGGCAATATTCGAGCATCCTTCTAAAGGTCCCACCATTGACCAAAAGTAACAGTTGAGGGGTCAGATTGCAGACAAATGTAATTGATATTATTTAAATGTATCGATATAAGTAGTAGTCTGAGAATGTTTTGCAGTACAGTCCATTGCCAACCTAACTTCCAGATAACAGTTATTTTTTTCTACCAGCGATTGGATTTTTGACAGACCGTAGTTTAGCACATTGTCAGATTCATAATATTATCCATATGCATCCTGACTCCCGATTAGTTTACTTTGGTGGCTAATGGGCCTTTAATTTTCGGACCAAGGAGCTAAAACTTTGATACAAATTTTCAAAGCACAACAACTGCTGGTTCCATTGGACAAGATGACTTTGGATATTCACTATATTACTTCCTGGACAGCGTTCTGGGGGTGATCATTGAGCACAATGACATTATTAAAGTAATTATTACAAATGATCGCCAGGTGATACCTTGGGTATATGCAGACAACTATCAAAGCTGTAAGCTATGTGGCTTCTGACAACAGTTTAATTAACCTTTTATAACTCTATGTCAAATATAGTGCCAATCCGATGTCATTCCCATATCTTTTTTTGAAGTACACATTTTGGAAACCACGATATAATGCTTAAAATCATTTTTTTCAACTCTAGAACAGTATAAGTATAAACAGTTGATTTGTACTCCTTATATTATAAGTTGTCTTTTCCTCTATAACGGCAATTCTTCTGAAGAGGCATTCAAAGAGACCAATACTAAAGACATGCAGTTATTCCAACTCATGACCAGAGTCCGTAGTCACCAACCATTCTCAAGAACATTCGTAGTCTTTATATCTCAGAATTTATAAATTTGAAAGTAAGACACCATCTGATTGGCTAAACCAAATAGTTCAGTCAGTCTGAAGTTGCGTTACTTTTATCTGGAAAAAAAATCCAAAGAATGAGGCTAAAAAGGTTCGTAAGAATGGTTGATGAATACGGACCCAAAGTAAGCAAAACGTGCAGTCAGATGCTGATGTTTTGGCTCAGCATGATTTCCCAGCCACTAGTCTACGTAACACCGCGTTTAATATGCTAAAAGTTCGCAATCTAACACACCTGTTGGAGGCTTTTCTCCATGTCTTGACAACATTCCACCCATTGTTAGTTGAATTTCTTTGCTCCCTGTGTATCCTGCAACAAAAACTGCACTCTAGAAGTTGACCGTTTTTCTTTCACGCCGCTACGAAAGGTTTTTGAAAACATCCTTTCAAATTGAAAATGACCTGATTTGTCATGACGTGTTAATTACATTTCTACATCCAAAGTTATCTACTGAAAGATATGATGTGCAATACATTTGTTTCTGCAAACTACACTGAGTACATTTAAAACGCACACTTTAGTTTTTAATCAATATCTCGGACAAAATTAAGTACATGTATATGACAACGAAAATTTGCCATGTCATATGGTCATATTTAATGACTCAATGCCCAAATTTCGCTACTATCAAATGAATAATTCATACCAAATCAAACCTCGGCCATCTATTAAATATTGACATCGCCGACGCATAGACAACACTTGGACTGTTATACACCTCTGTGGAATAATTGCTCCACACTTGAATCATTGGCTAACGGATTCGGATCGCATTTTGAGGTCGATTTAGTCGACCATAAACTCGTCGTCTGAGCATATCCCAAATATGCTCTATCGTCGACATTTCTGGAGATAACGCTGTCTAATCAAATACAGCAATGTCATTTTGTTACGAGACGTTGCCCGTTACGATAGCTGTGTACGCATTAGCACCATAGTGTTGCAGAATTCCTCCTACTCTGCGAAAGTTCCGGGACAAAGATTGGCCTCAATACTTCATTGGATTTAATTGGTGTTTGAGGTGATAACACTCGAAACTTCCTACCCGAAAAGATATAATACAGATTTGTAATACAGCTTTTAATTTCAGTGAAGAGATGAAAATAAAATATATACATGTATATATAATATGTAAGTTTTTGTGTGATAATTTCATTCAGCTTTCATTCCATTACACACTTTTATACAGATATCAAATCAGAAGTACCTTTTTGTCATTGGCGTCATTTTAGTAATTAATGGCGCTCTCATACTTCCTGCTGTCTGGACATGTTTGTCAATAAAAAATGCTGTTTTGGGTACATCAACGACCACATCGTTTTACAGGGAGACCGCTGTACAGTGAAAAACTAACTGTATGGTGTGCAGTGTTGTGTCACGGTGTTATTGGGCCATATGTCTTTGTTGACGCCATTAATTCACAGCGCTACTTATCGCGTTTGCTGTCTCGCTTTCAGAAAGAAGTCCCCTTAATTGCAAAACTCCTGCTTTATGCAGGATGGTGCTACCACACACACATCTAATACTGTGACAATTTTTTCCCTCATACGTTTGGTGTTAAGGTAACATCGAGAAGATATCCGGAGGCAAAAGACTGCGGAATATCGTGGCCTGCGCACAGTCCCGACCTCAACCTGTGCAACTTCTTCCTTTAGGGTTATTTTAAGTCAAAGGTCCACAGTCCCAAGCCAGACAGCACAGACATGTTGTTAAAGAACATAAACAGAAAAAAAAGTAAACAGTGATATTGGAATGGGTCGCTATAAACCTAGAAACAGAACCGAAACGAAACGCAACGCAACAAAACGGAACGAAATGAAACGGAATGAAACGAATTGAAAGAAACGAATTGAAAGAAACGAAACAAAATAGACCGAAACGAAATGAAACGTAATACAGCAAAGTGAATTTTATTTTAATATTTTGCTTAATTTATTATATTTCTTTTGTATCATTTCTTATTGCATTATCTTATCGCCCGTACATTTCATTTGCTCGTTTCTAATGCGCCGCCATCGCAATAATAGAAAGCAGATGGCCTTCGGACACATAAACTGGACAAGACAGCGTTAGCGGACAACTATTTTTCTTTTCTGACGAGTCGAGGTTTGTATTGTCTCGGGCTAATGGTCGTGTTCAATTGTTTCGACGCAGAAATGCTGAGGCTCACAGTAACAGCCCAATCCTCGTGCGTACAGCTGCTATCAAATTTTAGTGTTAACTGTTTTTTATTAATGGCAATCAAGAGGAAGATGATACAGAAAAAATATGTACATTTTACTTCTGCGTGAATTAGTTCTATTTCGTTTCGTTTCGGTCTATTTCGTTTTGTTTTCTTCTATTTCGTTCCGTGTCGTTGCGTTTCGTTTAGGTTTCGTTTCTAAATTTATAGGGACCCATATTGGAATATGTGCTGAAGTGATTGACAATTTCATCGTGAGTGTTCGGCATTGAAAGAAAAAAATGGCTTTCACACTGAAAACGTCATTAATTGCTATTGCTAAAGTGACGCTGCCAATGACAAAAAAGCGCAACTAATTTGAAATCTATGTAAAATTGTATAATGTAATGAAAATCGAATGAAATTTTCACACAAAAAACTTACATTCTTTATACACGTGTATACATACATGTATTTTGTCTCATTATCTGAATTTAAAACCCATATTATAAATGTATAACAGTGTCAATCTATTTTTCGGACACCCTGTACAAAGTAAAAGTGTCTCTTAACTACGCATACCTTGGCTTATCAAACCCAGGATGGTCACTGATTTGAGTCCCAAGCTCGTTCGATTTCTATCCTATACAAACAGTAAACAGATATCTTCTGATGCCATATGAGTGTGAGAAGTTTTTCGTTTAAACTATCCTGTAGGGCCCCAGAAACATGCAAAACCGGTTTTCAATAATGACACTATAATTAGGTCTTGAAAGCCGAGTCCTTTACGGAATGATCCCGTGTTTTCATGAATCTGTAGACGAAAATGTGTGAAAAAGTTTTTGGAAAAGAAGATGCTCGTATGCAGCATTTGCACCTTTTCGTGACACGCTTTCTACTTTCTGAAATACATATCTCGCAATTTCAGCTATATGTAATTTGTCAACTGCAAATGTTTTAACTCGGAAAATTTTAAATTTTGCTAACTTGATAAGCCATAAAGAAATAAGGTTTGAAAAGCTTACATTAGATTTATACCGCAAGGTCAATGTGGTAACATAAAATACTGTGTACTACGAAACTGAAATCCTTGCTTGTAAATAACTCAGTAAAGGACACGAAAACGTAGGAAGTCCCGATTAATTCCTGAAGTTCTCATAAAATTTTCACCACAGGCTTGCTAAAATATGAGCCATGCTCAGGTAAAAGGGGGGTATGATCCCTTTACAACACAATCCCAAGTTTTAGCGACCCTGTTAAGCAAAACTTTTGAAAACATTGTGGGAAAGGTAGAAAATGCTGGTGACCAGCATTTTCTCCCTTTCCCGCAATATTTTCCACTCTTTCATAGCCAAAAAAGCACAGTTTTAGCCACATCTACATTGTTGTCTGTAAATGCTTTCAATTTGGACTAGTCTAGAATATTGTCGTTTGGAAAGAAGTTTGTGTCAGTATTAGTGTGAGAAAGCCATGAAACACATGCCTATGTGCACTGGCCGCCGTCACATGAACTGAGCTGTTAAAACGGCGTTAAACTCCAAAACAAACTACAAAACCTCCTGAAATCATAACTAGTGATCGCTTCGTGATATAGATGGCTCCTCCAAAGAGTGCACCGCTCACCACGAGATTCGAACCCCGTATCTCTGGTGTGCGAGATCGACTCTCTACCCTTCAACCCTTTACCAAACAATCCCGTATTTCAACGACCCCATGGAGGAAGGCTTTTGAAAACATTGATGGAAAAGGAGAAAAATGCTGGTTACCGGCGTTTTTCTTCTTTTCCATCAAAGTTTTCAGGGATTTTAAAGACAAATCCGATAATTCGTGCCATCCCTGATACGTCATCTGCAAATGCGAAAATTTTGACAAGTTTAATGTTCAATCATTTGGTAATGAAATAATTATTGTCTCTCACATTCTTATGTGAAAGACAATTAGCCAGTGCATCTATCCATGCTTTCCTGGAGTTTCTTTTACAAGTGCATCGTACAATATTCTTCCTAATCAATTGGCTGCTTTTCCACTTAACTATCGTCGAGACAGTGACTTAAGGTAAGAGAGGAAGAATGTCGCAATGACTATCATTATTTTTTAGGAAGAAATATGCTGAGCTTGGGAATCGAGCCAACGACCCCCTGGTCTAGAGTCCTGTATGCTACCGACTGCGCTATCTGGTTCGGCTTCACGAGTATCTCGGGTAAAGAGTTAACGTAGTATCTCGCATGTTTTGGCATCTATCTGGTTGTACCCGAGATACATGTGACAAAAACCCTGACCGCTGATTGGCCAATTTCATGAAGGGTTCTTCTAAATATAAGGTTAAGATAATATTTGCTTTTCAAGAGTTTATTATGAGACAAGATTGGACGTGCCCTCGGTGCATATTCGGTTATTTCCGTACTCTGTTATCATTATTGCCGATAACCCTTACGAAAGTACATGGAGGGCAAGTTGAATTTTGTTTACTAATACATAAATTATCTTTAATGTTTACTTCTCATCAGCACAGTATATTTTGTTGGCTGCAATAAATTTTACATTACTAATTGAACTATTGCAGGCTTAATTACCGATTAGACACTCTCGATTAAATTTATCTTCGAGTGGATAAAAGGCATTGAGGGAAAAGAAAAAAACTGTTGGTCAACAACATCTTTTTCCTCTGCGATGCTTTAAAGTCTTCCTTTTAATGGGCGTAAAACAATGGATTGTTACGTAAAAGATTACCTTAACCGTTTACCAAACATCGAGTATTGAAACGATCCTACGGGAGAACTTTTGTGAAAACACCATGGGAACAGGAGAAAATGTCTGTAGCCAGCGTTTTCTTCTCTCCTCGCGGTATCAGAAAGCATTCACTAATTTGTACCAATTCTTAATGTGTCGTCTGCAGATTTTCTCGACTGGGATGAGTAAAAAGGATTGTCGATTGGCGAAGAGTTGAACACAATATTATCAAATAACATTTAGATCAAGGAGACGGTGGGCAAATTTCTTCTTTATGTCATGGCGGCCAGTGCACCGGTCAATGCCTGTCTGGATTTTTTTAACCTGCACTGTGCAAAACACGTTTTCCAAGCGTATGGAAGTTTGTTTAACATGGTCGAAAGATTACATTGCTTTTTGATTGTATAGTGTGTAGTGACGATGTCGCGACCATTAAATAGTGTTAGCGTTATAGGCGAAAATCGGGTCTTATGCGGACGGCAAGGATCAAGATCAGAATGCGCAATACGTGCTTGTTTAGCAAAGCCAGTTAGATACAAATATTACTGATTTTCAGCAAATTGTATATATAGCCGTCGAAAGAAGTCATAAATTGCGCTGAAAGTTGATGAACCATAAATTTTCGGAAAAAAAAAAAAAAAAAAAAATGAGCGAGCCCGGGTTTCGAAGTTGCAACCTCTGGATTCTTAGCCGCGCTTTAGCATCGAGAACTCGTGGCTCCCTTAGTTGATATCTCGTTTGCAATTTATTCTTTTCAGAGATCTGACGTTGGCCTTGAATTTTTATCTCAAACTGAATTTTGACCTGAACCTTTAGACAGCATCAATTTTAAATTTCAACTTTATGATGGTAGTGTACATGCAAAATATACAGTCTCAATCAAATATTCTTATAGTCAAAAAAAAAAAAAAGTCAATTTGTCCTTTGAGCTTGAGGTTAGATCGTGACGTTTACGCAACGTTTAGACCAATGCAGAATGAAGAATCTACATCTACTATTTTAAAAGGTACCGTCATTGTAAACGTCTAGGAATTTGGACCTTTGACCTTGTCTCATGACCACTTACGTATTTCAGCTTTACGTGATGAATATGCCAAATATGAAATGAGTACTCTTAAGAGATAAAGAGGTATGGATAAACAAAAGCATTGGCAGAAAGAAACGTGTCTGACAGGAGGACCGACCGACAGTTGGACGAACAGTCAAACGTCAAACAGGCAGATAGACAGACAGACAGACAGGCAAGCAGGCAGATAGAGAGATAGAAAGTGTTACATCTTCTAATAGCAGGTTACAATACGTGTATTATTGGATGTATTAACCCTTTACCACACAATCCCGACTTTTAACGACCCTGAAAAAGAAGCCTTTTGAAAACATTGTGGGAAATGGAGAAAATGCTGGTAACCAGCATTTTCTCCTTTTCCCACAATGTTTTCTATCCAATCAAAAAGAGAAATCACCATTTTAGCAACATTAAATTTGTCGTCTTCAAATGCTTTCAATTTGGTAAAGTCCAAAATTTTGTCGTTTGGTAAAGAGTTAAACCTCATCCTGCTGAATAAATGAAATAAAACTTTCAATCCGATGGTAAAAACCAATATGCTATTATTTCAAAGGTACATTTTGGGGAAAATACCTGCATATCGGACTGTATATATACAGAAATGTGTTCGAAAACACCCGACATTTGGACAAGAAGGTCTTTCAGAGTATGTTTTGAAATGGTTTTCGCGATGATTTTTTTCAGTTCGCCCAATATCAGCTCAGCTGGATTTTGGTCACAATAATAGGGTGGTAATCTCAAAGAGGCGGTGTCCTTTTGACCATAAAAATTAATTTACAACAATACATAGGAGCTTGCTTATGGAACTTAACCAGTTCATACGATTCACCCTTCTTCATTGTTGCTGTTTGCTCTACCACGTGATGTAAGCCAAAGTTTGACTGGATTTCAGAGAAACATCTGTGGTTGGGCGTGGGAAAGAAAACTAGATGTAAACAAGAGCGTGAAAGTCTCTGATATTGAATAATTAAAATAAAACCCGAATATACACGAGATAAGGGCCTCAAAAGTTGTTGAAGATTTTGCTGTTCAAATAATAGACGACCAATACATAAGTATTGTTTCGTTAAACATGTAAACCCTATACTCGGAATAGCCTACAACCGTCCCACCGTTTTAAAGCTGTTTTGTTCATACATTCTAATATTGCATAATGTAACAAAGTCAAACTAAGTTATCAACAATTCCGAAAATTTCACCCTGAGTTGGTTAAAGTAATATCATGCAGATTTTCAGTACAATAGCTACCGCATTTTTAAGGATATTTTAAAATTCAAGGGGGCGCTATGAACCTCAGACTACTTATATTTAAAAAGGTCGTTTTACAGAACACTGAACATTGGACAGCTTTGTATAGTCCAGTCAAATTGTGGGAAGACCCAAAATGAATTGCTACACAAATGCCAATTTTTTTGTTTTGTTTTCAACTTCCTTAGGGGTACTTTTAAACATATGTAAAGTAGGACGAAATGAAGATATGAAATTTAATTTTTTTTTGTTGTTGTTATATTTGTCCGTATTTTGCCATTAAAACGTTAATATAGCTCACATAGCGACATGTGCATATCATTTCTGGTTGATAATAGAAATGCACAACAGCACCTTCCTAAAACATGTCTGTAATGTTTTACTTCCACAGCAAGTTTAATTACGTCAGTTGGGTTTTATATTTAGGTGGGTGGGTGTTGAATTACCCCACCCACCTAAATATAAAAAGGGAAGAACCAATGTGATATACAGTAAACTAGGGTCGGTCAGTTCAAGAGGGATATCTAGTTTGTTGTTGTTAATCAAATTTATTGTAAAACAATGATAAAATATATTTGTGCGCTGCAAGTGTAAGGAAGCTGGACGCTTAAAGTCAGTTAAATGGTGAAAATTTTGGCACTTAAATAAGGAGTTGGTAGTTCTGCGAACTAGAACTCCGTCTATTGTTATGATACCAGTCATTAATGTATTCAGACTTTTTTCAGTCTAAACAATTCCACTTTTATTATCTTTTAACACAGATATGCGCGCTAAATGACCAAAGCTGTCGATGCGCCATAAAACAACATTCATTCATTCATTCATTATGAAACCAGTCCAGAAGAACCAGTAATGACTTTTGTTATCGCCGATTCAATTGTAATGGAGTTTAACGCCATTTTAACAGCTCAGGTCATATCATGGCGGTCAGTGACGCACTCATGTGCTTCCTGTCTTTTTCACACCAGTACAGACGATAATTCCTTTCCAAGGCCACGGACTACTTTTCTCACACACATCTGAAGTGAGAGGCGCAGGAAAGAAAGTTTGCCTCAACCGGGTATCGAACTGGCAAACACCAGGTCACGAGTCAGATACGCTAACCACTGAGCTACCCGGGCGGGCTATCGCCGATTCAAATACATCCACAAAGAATGTTAGCCGTATAAAATAGTCCAAAACGAAACCAAAAAATCTCTAAAATCGAAAAGGAAAGAAGGAATTTTCACTTATCTGTGAAGCTACTGTAAGCCATTTCAGTCACAATTACGAAAGTTAGAAAATCAAGTAAGAGAAATTTTACCTCGGCTGAGCGTCAAAAGTCAATTGTTTGCAGAATCATCCAACTTTTTGACATAAATTTTCCATCGACAACGCCCGTTTCAACTGGTTGACCTAAACAGACAGTATTTTTATCTACTGCTGTTAAAGGGCTCATTTACTTCCTGAATATGTAAACTGCTGCGCACGATACACATTTACACACTTCCTGGTTAGCTTTAAGGAGACGAATTTACTCTTTCGGTGCAAAATAAAATGGATCATGCTCTGTGCAAAGGGGGCTAAATGCATTTGCAAAAAGTATCGATCCAGGTTAACGTGCGCAGTCCGCACAGGCTGATCTGGTGCAAAACTCTTTGCTAAACTTCAAATTTTCGCATGTCAAAAGCCAATTCTACCTCCAGATCCAGTCAAATGTTAGAGAAATTGCATTTTATGGATCCATAAGTATGAGATGACTTGCTTGGTATAATGCATCACGGAGATGTGTTAAGCCCCCTTTTGCCAGAGCAAGGCTTATCAATAAACTCGACCTCTTCCGACAGCTGAAAATACGATCTTATGCAACTCAGAAAGATTTCTATCTAAAAGGCTTGACCAAACAAGCGGACGGTATAGATCCAAGATCAGACTGCACGTTCTGTGCAGTCTGATCCTGATCTGTGCCGTACGCAAAAGCCACTGTTTTCGGCTATGGCACTGAAAGGGTTTAAGAAAAAAGTTTGTAAATAAGAATACTTTTCTCCGAAGGAGCAATTCCCAGTTGTGCTGCAATGTTGTTACATGTCTTTTAGTATTGAAACTCATGTTATATTGATAATGCATTACTTATACTGTTGGTTTTAAGTCGTCTGAGACAATTTGTTTCGGAAGGTAATTAGCTAAGCAGGGGTCCTACGTATGTTGAACGGTTGACTTCTGAAAGTCCAAGCTTTATACAATTAAGCCATGCTCTGGCAAAAGAGGGTTTGATGCATCTCTCTGATGCAATATACAAATGCAAGTCATCTTATAATAATGCATCCATAAATCTATTTTGTCTAACAATCTACTGAATCATTCGGTAGAATGGTCCTTCGACATGTAGGAAATTGACCAACGGCAGAAAATTCCGACCCAGGTCAGCCTGGGCGGACTGCGCAGCTTGACCTGTGTCAATACTTTTTTCAGATACAAACCCCCCCTCCCCCCACCCCGTAATCTTGCTGTGGACAAGACAATTACATCGAATCAAATGCTGTTTTGAAATTAAATTCCCTGAGATTAAAGAGCAATACTGCAATTGCGAAGATATACTTACCGATCGTTCTAAAGATGGAGTCAAAGTTACTGCGGCTGCTGTTTCGATGGCAGTTACATCAGTACCGAGTGATTCTTCGACTTTTCTGTTGAGCTAAAAAACTGGGATTCACATTGCCCTCAATCATATACAACAGGACGCCCACCGGCGCTTTATCATTTTCATTGATTTACTGTCAGCTATGCAAGTACTCGATAATGAGAGAACGGATAACGGATAGTTGATCTGCTTCAGAATTTCTTTGGAATCTGCGCTCATGCTGACCACGCATTTTTTTTTTTGGCTTTTCGGCCACATTGGTACACGTCGTAATGAAGTGGCAGATAAAGCTGCTGGCGGAACATTGTAACTTGATGTTTTACCTTTTAAAATTCCTTTTCATGACTTTAAGCCATTGATAAATACTTTTATTCAGGACATCTGATGTAGATTTTCAAAATCAAGATATTAGTTAAAGAGTTAAGTCAGCGCATTAAAGCTCACAGAATGCTTAAAGGATTGTTTGATGCCCAATGATTTTGTTTCCAGCGGGGGCCGGGGAGGGGGGGGGGGGGAAAGGGGGAGAGAGAATAAAATTTGTCAAAAGCTCAGCATAAACAGCATTTATATCTCCCCTTGTAGACACACTGATGTCACAACCATTGACAGCAAAAACCGTGGGAGCGCATCTTTAAGCCTGGCTTTGTGTTAAAAAGAACTTCTTGTTTCTACCGGAAAATTTTGGTATCAGATTTAATACAAATCATGTTTTTCGAACACGTATTGTTCATATTTTGCGATGTTCATGTTTATATTTCATTATTTTGAGATTGTTGTTGCAGACGACAAAAATATATACATATCGTAATAATGACGTCATCAGCTTATACATGTAGTTCAGTAGGATACCACGTTACTTTTGAGGAACGCAAAATGGTCAAGAATCAAAATACCTCTCATTTTTAATCTTTCGACGATATATTAACCAGTATTCTGCCCATTGTTTGTGGTTGAATTTACCAAAAGAACTTTTTTTTAATGGTTGATTGGCATCTGATGGAGGTAAATTGACCAAACCATTGATTGAAAGGCAGGGATAGTAAGTCATTTTCAGCCTGCATATATGTGCAGGACGATCTTGACCTACGAAGTTCGCAAAATATATTGATAGTCCTATGTAGTAGGAAACGAGCTGAGTAACCTTAGTTCGTCATTTATGACCAATACGTACTGAATGTGCAAAAAGAAGTAGATGTGAAAAGACAAATTACATTGAAATCGTTGGTTTATTTGGCGATTATAGTGTGCCTGATAATCTGTGAAAGTGAAACTGATCACGGTTCAAGTCACTGACAGGACAATACATATAAGAACTACATAAATGTTCAAAAGAACGTCAAAATCACAGTATTGCTAAATGATTGGTGTAAAAGTGTTCAAAACACATCTGAATTAGATTGATTTCTTAGTAGTCAATCTTCCGTAATGCTGATAACCTTTTTTTTTTTATATAATCCTACTGTGACTTTTTTTCTACAACGTTCAAACACGGAAAATTGACAATCTTTAAAACAACGCTTTCCATTTGACTAAAGCTTTCATGTTTACTTATTGTGTCTTCTGATATTGACCCTATATATATCCATAAAATTATCGGGATTTTTTTTCATTAGTAAATTCCTATGATCTTCTGAAAACACAGGAAGAATTTTCTCTCTTTGGTTTTGCTTTACTTTAAGAGCTGATAGCAAATGACCATATGATTACTTGTTAACTGACAGAATAGTTAAAGGATTGTTTGATGCCCAATTTGGAATACTAAAAGTAGGATTGGACTTCAAAACTATGAGGTCTGATCTTGGATCTAGCCTGTCCTATATGTAGAGACTTTCTGGTAAAAGAAATGATTTCTTTCAGAGTGCGATATTTATGAAATGGACATGTTCATCCACGTTTAAGCAGCTGCCTGTTTTGGTTAGAATATGTATCTAGATATTTCGGACACGGTCAATGGAACTTTCGATAGCTTGGTCTTGCAGTCTGCTCTTGATCCACAACGTCTGTGAAAGCAGCTGAAGTGTACTTATTCGCCTATATGTACTGTGTACAATTAAGAGACAATGCTTCACCCTGTTTGTGTTTTGTCAAGGTGCTCTTTGATGTGATGCTGTTTTAGAACTCACTGTTTCCACACACAAAATCTTCTGACGTTTTCGAAATACCCTTCTAAAATACGGGTTGACACATAAAACAAGGTGAATTAAACCATTACATGTGAAAACATGTAACAGCGTCCATTAATGTAAGAAATCGTCGTAACAGGAGAAATTAAATAAGTGTGTATTAAGTCCATTTCCCATCAAAAGATATTTTCAAAGGAACTCGGCTACAGCATGGCATACATGTGGTATTGTATGAAATCTTTACTTCAGACACAGTTGGTAAAGCTTGAGATCCATGCTGTCCAGCAAAAACTGATGAGGTATGATACGACCAACAGCTTAAAATGACAATCCGGACAATACGGAGCCTGTTATAGTGACAGCCATTCCAAATACCAACACTAGAATGTTCTTTCTCCCCTGAAATTAATAATAGAGTAGTGCTCTAGAAAAAAAGGGTTAAATGCATCTGCAAAAAGTATCTGCAAAAAGACTGCGCAGTCGGCGCAGGCTGACAAATGCCGAAACTTTGTGGCTATCGATAAATGTTTTGAATGTCTAAATACCTTTCTAAGTCATAATCTCGTCAGTTGTTCGACCAAATGGATTTTATGGATCTATGAATAAGTGATGACTTGCTTGATATAATTGCATCAAACCCCTTTTTGGCTTCTTAAATACATCAAACAATGAAATGCCCACCATTAAGTTTAACGATTCTGTTTAGAAATACACAAACTTAAATGAAAGTATTTAAATTCCAATCGCACTAGATCAAGACTATAGGTAAACCGTTGAGATCTTGAGATGTTAACAACATTTCTAAGCTTTTGTCTGCTGCTTTACATAAAGGTTACACGGTGTACAACTGTTGGAAACAAATGTAGTGTTTTATCATTGAAACAGTAACAGAACTAGAGCCATATCTTGCAGTGGTAATTCAACATTGCTTCATCATAGTTCCAGATTTTACATAGACAATGAAATGCATAAATTACGAAAATTCTATGCTTGACAAGAATTTATCTTGTAACTTCTTTTGTTTCGTAATACTCGTGTAGCCATTACGATTTTCAAAAGTAAATTCTTTTCCCGAAGATACATTTTAGTTATTGGGATTCATGCGCCTCTCACAGCTGAACATCCTTTCGAAGATGCTTATGAAGCAAAGCAGTCATTGGCTTGTAAAATATTGTGCGAGATACCAGTCAAACTAATTCTAAAAAACATGGATATATACATTCCAAAATTATAACAGTGTTGAAAACGGCGTTAAAGATGAAACAAACAAACACAAAAGGATCTTTTAATTAGTTCTGTTATTCTTGAGCTGTATTTGTGTGATGAATAGAAACTCACGCGGAATGAAATTTATTTAGTTTTATTGAGGCTCGCTCAATGACATTTTTCTGTCTTGCTTGAATAAGTTTAAATAATGTCAACTTTGTCAGATTCTATATCTGTCAAAAACCTACCGTTGTTTTCAATTTAAAAACCATTACGAATTGTCTTATTTCATACACGTTTGAGAAAAACATGTACTGCCATCATTACTCAGAGTTCTTTAATCATAAGTAGTATATCTTAAACATTGTTGACCTGGATGAGATTTACATTTGAAGTCGTTAATACCTGATAAAGAAGCGAATAGAAATATTTCATGTTAATTTTAATATATATGTGAAATGTTTTCGCATATTATAAACACTAATTCTTGAGATACAATTATGCAATACAAATAATCCGACTTTAACTGATGACTATTATGGAAAATTCTATTGTAACTTGTCGAAGAAAAAAAAAAAAAAAAAAAAAGTATTAAGCTCGCTAAAAGATCGCTAAAATATTATTTGAACTGCTAACTTAATCTATATTCTATACATCAGTAAAGTTCATATTCTTTATTTTTTAATGATCCCTGTCTATAAAAATATATACATGGAATAGGTAATGATAAAAAGACACTAACATCACTAATTCGTGTTCAAAGGACGACAACCTCTGGAGCACGGACAAAGTGGATCAAGATGATTTTACCAAAAATTATAACAATAATTAATCAACGTATGCTGTAATTTCTACTTTGTTTCTATAAAATGTTTGCATAAAGCATCCACTGTAGGTGCACAAAAAATGAACAGACAGAAAAAGTAAAAAACTGCATCATGCAAAAGTAATTTTCATACTTACCGTAATTTCCTTGAACACTAACACACCCAATATAGATGCCACAACAGCTGGTCCTGTGGTAACTATTGGAAACGCAACAGAATTTGAAAGGACCTTGTTTGCCACAAACCAGCTTGAGGTGGCCACTCCCCACATTGTGCCCGATATAAATCCAGGTATAATAACTTTAGGAAAAATCTTTGGTTTGTTTTTCTTTAAAATTGCATAAACCGCAAAGTATAAGGTGCTGGTGGCAATAATACCACAAAAAGTGGAGAAAACATAGTCTAGACCTGTAACAGAAAAGGGTGAAATTGAATAAAGTTTTACATGTACAGTCTTCTTTTCAATAAATGACAGCGATTTTCTTTTTAAATCTTTAAAAAACTGTACATTTATGTAAATGTAAATGGCAAAGGTCAAACAATCCTCTTGACAAACATGATTATCTCTATAAACTACACAAAAACAGCAACAGACAAAGAGACAGGTGAATACCTAGCATTGCAGTGCCTAAAGCTAACAGTATTACATCGAAAGAGAAATAGACTCTGTATGTATAAAATTTGGCATGGCTGTACAAATAACACAACTATTCGTAGAAATGTTTACGGTGATCAAATACTTTGGGTGGTAGAGGGTAGAATTTCTGTTGGTCTCAATGTCCCCGTATACTGCTTGTGAAGTAAGAACCATTTAAGTAATTGCTTTGAAATATCGGGCTTAATGCGGTTTAATGTACCTCAGTACATATAAGATTAGATATAAAACTAATCAGTTCAGTACAAATAATTCTTCCTGTAGATCTAAATAGCGCTTGATGCGGTTTAATGAACCTCAGTACATATAAGATTAGATATAAAACTAACCAGTTCAGTACAAATAATTCTTCCTGTAGATCTAAATAGCGCTTGATGCGGTTTAATGAACCTCAGTACATATAAGATTAGATATAAAACTAATCAGTTCAGTACAAATAATTCTTCCTGTAGATCTAAATAGCGCTTGAACTAAAAATATTATTAAGATCTGCTAAAAACTAGTAGGACTAGTGCGTAGGCCCAGCCTGGTAGCTTAGTCGGTAAAGTAAAGAGCTTGAAACCAGGAGGCCAAAGGTTTGGATACCAAATTCGGTCAATTTAATTTCGAGGATTGATGTTAGGTATTGCGAAAGGATGCATTGCTCTTACCGGTGATAATTGTGTTGGAAAAGGTTATGTCGGAAAGCAGCCAGTGGTCATTGGAAAGAATAATGTGTGAAGTACTGGTAATAGGAACATTAAAGCGCATGGAAAGTTGCATTTTGCGCTGTAATATAACCGAAATATATAATGTTGAACACGGCCTTAAGCATCGTACATACAAACGGACGAAGTCAAAAGGAGCCAAGAGAGACACTGTTCTAGAATCGCATGCATACCACTGCGGTGGGGAGCAATTTTTAGCTTTTGCTTATTTCATTTTTCGGAATGTTTTCAAATCTCGTACGCTACAGTTGTACAGCATTGGTATTTTAGCGTGGAAATCCTTTACAACTCTTTCCGCGCAATCCCGAGTTTCAACGAACGTGAGTAAAAGAGCCTTTGAAAATCAGCATTTTTCTCCTTTCTCCACAATATCTAGCTTCCTTTAAAAGACAGATTACATCGACTGAGTTATATTCAATTTGTCCACTGCAAAGGCTTTCAACCTGGATAAGTTTAAAATTTTGCTACTAGTTAAGGATTGACGGTTGTAGGGAGCTCACCATTTTTGCTTTTACCATGGTCCTGTAGGTATTTAGCTGGGGTAAACAGTTGTGCATACATAACACCAGACACAATTGACAGACCAACACCACTGAAAAATACCGAAAAGTGTCTATGTGCTGCAGATACCGGTAACCTTTATCTGTATTTGAAAGATTTTGGAAAAAAGTGGCAAATTGTGCTATTTCGCCACGTGTCCCATGTTTTAATGTCTGCCACTTCGCCATTATGCATTTCCTTTGTATAAGTCTTATATTCTTGCCGTCAGGAACCCTTAGATTAACCATTAGGCTGCTAAGCGCGACTCATTGGCCTTTTGCGGACAGTGTAGATCAAGATCAGACGGCACAGCACATTGTGCGGTCTGATCTTCGATGTATACTGTCCAATAAGGAAATATTTTCATGTCAAAATTACCTTTGAACTAGTAAAATTTGGATTTCTACTATAAGCTTAAACGTTTCATTTCACTTATTTAGTAGGCAAAGGGTTAAATAAGTATCCAAATTGAAGATGTAGTAACACCTAACTAAGAGAGTTTCTTACAATGTTCCTGTCAATTTTAGTCACATATTGTTATATTTATAGTCATGGGATTAAAAATTGGTGCCTATAATTTCATGAGTCCCGGTAACCTTTGACCACAACATAATAAAAGATATTTCGTCAGCAACTCCTACAGTAAGTGACCAAGTTTTCCCCTCTAATTGCTGCATATTGCATTAAGTGTGCTTATTTGGGAAATAAACTAAAACCATGTAAAAAGAGTTTTGTTGCACTGGAAATATTTTAGAAAAAAAGTTAAATTACCAAATAATCAAATACAAAATCATATACCGCTGCAAATATATGTCTTTCCTTTGAATTTATCTGTTTATTATACCCCCCACAACGAAGTGGAGGGGGGTATACTGGAATCGCCATGGCTGTCCGTCCGTCTGTCCGTCCGTCCGTCCGTCTGTCTGTAGACACAATTTTGTCCGGAGCTGTTTTCCTACAGTTTTTCAAGTACTGCACTGAAATTTACACATAATGTTTGGGTACATATGAAATTGTGCATGTGCAATTTTCATGACCTTGCTGCCATTGGTTGCCGAATTATCTCCCCTTAAGCTTGTTGCCCTTTGTAAATTTTTACTTTGGATTTTTGTCCGGGGCATAACTTCCAAAGTATAGAAGCTAGCAGCTTCAAACTTCACACACAGATAGATGACATTGAGGAGAAGTGCATTGTACAAGAACCATAACTCTATTCCATTCTTTTTTGGAGTTATTGCCCTTTGTAAATTTTTACTATGGATTTTTTTCCGGGGCATAACTTCAAAAGTATAAAAGCTAGTAACTTCAAACTTCACAGGCAGATAGATCACATTGAGGAGAAGTGCAGTGTACAAGAACTATAACTCTATACCGTCTATTTTTCGAGTTATTGCCCTTTGTAGATTTTAAATTTGAATTTTTGTCCGGGGCATAACTTCCAAAGTATAGAAGCTAGTTATACCCCCCACAACGAAGTGGAGGGGGGTATACTGGAATCGCCATGGCTGTCCGTCCGTCTGTCCGTCTGTCCGTCCGTCTGTCTGTAGACACAATTTTGTCCGGAGCTTTTTTCCTACAGTTTTTCAAGTACTGCACTGAAATTTACACATAATGTTTGGGTAAATATGAAATTGTGCATGTGCAATTTTCATGACCTTGCTGTCAATGGTTGCCGAATTATCTCCCCTTAAGCTTGTCGCCCTTTGTAAATTTTAACTATGGATTTTTGTCCAGGGCATAACTTCCAAAGTATAGAAGCTAGGAACTTCAAACTTCACACAAAGTTAGATCACATTAAGGAGAAGTGCAGTGTACAAGAACAGTATCTCTATTTTATTTATTTTTCGAGTTATCGCCCTTTGTAAATTTTAACTTTGGATTTTTGTCCAGGGCATAACTTCCAATGTATAGAAGCTTATGACTTCAAACTTCACACACAGATAGATCACTATAAGGCAAAGTGCAGTGTACAAGAACCATAACTCTATTCCATTTATTTTTCGAGTTATTGCCCTTTGTAAGTTTTAACTTTGGATATTTGTCCGGGGCATAACTTCTGGATCATTTCAGCTAGCGACATCAAACTTCATATACAAATAGACCACATTAATGAGAAGCGCAGTTTACAAGTACCATAACTCTTTTCCCACTTTTTTTTTTCAACTCTTATTTTTTTACGAAACCATTCTGCATTCTGTGACAAAGAGCTGTTTTGTGACAAGGAGCTGGTGGGAGGTATGATCACTTTTAGTGATAGCTCTAGTTTTATTTTGCTAAAATGAGCAATGACTTAAAAGAGGAATAGACATCCCTCAATATTTGCTTCGAAAAATTAAAGAACGCTGATTATTGACCTTATTTTCCCTCCTTTACTGCACTTGTGCAAGTTTGTGATTATACCGAAATCGGCCTTAATTTGAATATTCTGTGTAACTGCAATAACTGTCTTTTTGAGGTATGTTTTTCCAGTTTACTTTTTTTAAGAAGTGTTTTCTGAAAGGTGCACTTGCTTGCAAGAAGCAACTGCCCCTTTTCTATCAATGAATCGATACAAGTACATGTATTGGGGGTACTTTAAGTCTTTCAAAGGTATCTCCTGTGTGTCACATGTCTTAGAACTTGGCTGTTGTATAACAGCCTTTATTTTACGTTAATGTTGAAAAGAATTAAGAAAAAATAAGAATTGAAAAGAATTAAATTTTCATTGCCTTACACAAGTCTCTTTGAGGTTGGGCTAAGTTTGTCAACAAAAGAATGACCATCCTCTACTGCTCCTGGTTTGATATCGTCATTCTCCTGTTTAATATTTGGTATTGCCTGTAATAAATAGATGATTACGCGATATTTTACTTGAACAATTACAAAGCGTAACAAACGTAACAAGGAACTCATTATGAAAAAGAGGGGCTAAAACATCTGGGTCCGTATTCATCAACCATTCTTAAGAACGTTCTTAGACTTATTCTTCAATATTTTCCAATTTTGAAAGTAACACACCTTCTGATTGGCTAAACCATATGGTTTAGCCAATCAGAAGTTTTGTTACTTTCAAATATGGAAAATTTTGAAGAACAAGACCAAGAATGTTCTTAAGAATGCTTGGTGAATACAGACCCTGATTTGATTAATTTAAGAAGTTCGAAAGTATATCCGGCACCGTTAAGTGTTTGTTCTTACATTGTGCGTGAGCTTTTTAGGTTTGGATTTTATCTTTAAGTGATACTATGTGGATTTCTTTTTCGTAAATTCAAGGATTGTTCATTTTCCTCTCTAAACAGAGTATTGACAATGTATGTTCTAAAAGTGCAAGGTGCTGAACACAAACCTTGCCTATGAAAAGAATCAAGTCTACTGAGGTACGATTTCCGTGCCGATCCGTATGCAACACAGCCATAAGCTAACTTTGAGCGGACAAGATCTGTATAGTCTCAACAACACTTTTTTGTCGGCTCCCTAGTCCATGCTGGAGATAATACGTAGAGAAAAAAGAGTTTTTTGGCATTTATCGCTGGATAAATGAGGTATGAAATACAGCTTAGTTTCAAATAAGAGACCTAAAAATTTGAATTCAGGGACAACTTCAATGTACAGGGTCGATTCTCATGTCTTCGTGAATTCTCATAATCTCGTGAATCTTCATTGGCTAGATACATTTTGTTGCACCCGCTGTTTGTGCCACATATCAAACTCCTACGGACGTAAACATTCTGGTGAAGCTCTCTACGCCGAAAACATGCGTTACAAACAGGTAATTACAATGGAAAGGTCTCATTTTATCTAAAGTATGCTAAAATTAACATTTTTCTTCTTTCATTAGTCTCTTGCCTGCCTAATACAACCACTACTTACTATAAAACACCTGCAAGTTCGAAATAAGGTCTCCTTCGCGCAAGGTCTCGTGGCGTCCACGTCAACAAAGTCACATGAAAAAATTTGATTATGTATGTACAGGGTATTAAAACAGTTGCTGTTTAAAGCAAGTTTTCCGTCCTGTTTTTCTCAGTTCACTTTTTATCTTTTTTTTTTTTCATTTGTTTTTGAAGTGAAGCTGATAGAAATCATAACAATTTCTCAAATGATTAATGAATATTATTTTTTTTTTATCTTTTATCAAAATATAAGAACACAAAAATAAGCACCTTTTGAATTGCACAAACTGGTTAATCTACTGTATTTTATCATATAGCCATGACAGTATTTTTTGTGTTTTCACTTTTTGTTTTTATTTATTTTTTTTTTTCCATGCAAAACCACATAAGTTCAGTTTAGGCCATAAAGGTCATCTTTCTCCAAGGATGATATGATTTATGCACACAATGCTGTCAAAGAGAAGGGCCTTTTTATCTCTGCAGCCTCAGTCATGTTTTGTGTTCCACCACAAGCACTTCGTGACAGGCTACCTTGAGGTATCAACCATGTCATTGATGATGCTGGTGCTAACCAACTGCTGTATACTGAGGAGAAGCAGACTGTTGTAGACTATGATACACTTAGGATAAGGATACACCCACATACTGCTTTAACATGGGGGGGGGGGGACTGGCACACGACTTCGGTAGACGGGAAACATGTAAGCCACTCAGTAATAACTGGTTGTATGGTTTTCTCAAAAGAAGAAATTATCACCTTACTTCGTTGTGCCCAAGAAGTCTTGTAGCGCCAAAGGAAGGGAGTCTTCTCCTGAGGTGATAGACAAATACTATACAAAGCTTGAGTCAATTATAAAGAAATATGATAAACCTCAGTTTGCCTATAATGTAAACGAGAGTGGACTTCAGCCAGATCATGCCCTTCCAACTTTATTGCTCCTCCTAAAAGCAAGCCTCAAACCATCAATTCGCCAAGGTCAGCCACAGTTACAATGTAGAGTTGATCCAGTACGATTGGAAATACGAGTAGTGTTACACGCTACATTATCTTTAAAGGGATACGCTTATCACGAATTACTGACAAGGGCATCGGTGGGGACTAAGGCAACAATGACAGATTCAGGTCGGTCAAATGCCAAAGTCTTGAAACAATACCTCCAAGAATACTTTCTGGCATTTGTTCGTCAAAGTGTAGCCAATTCACAAGGTAAAGAGTACTCCCATCCAATATTGCTATTATGTTATGACCATGCATCACATGCCACGCATGCTGTGATAGAAAAAAACAAACAAAAAAAAAAAAAAAAAACAATGTTATACTTTTTGTCCTGTCCCACACACCAGCCACCTTCAACAACCTTTGGATGTTGGTGTCTTCACCCCTTTAAAAGTTATTACCACTCATAGTGCAGCTTGTTAGTGAAGAAGGAACATGAAACAGAAAATCACAAGATATGATACGTGTGAAGTAGCGTGTAAGACATATATGAAAGTCTCTACCTCTAATAATAGACAAGTGTTAACCCTGTGTGCAGGATGGTAATTTGTTGACAAGCGGTATCCATCCAAATTTTACAATGAAAAAAAGGCTGTGAAGAAAATGATGACGATGAAAGCAGGAAAGGAAGAGGTAGAAAAGTTCATTCAAGCAAAGTTGGAGAAAATGGTAGTGAAATTTGCTAAGGATGTAGCAATAAGGATGGTAGTGAAGAGAAAGCAAGGAAAGTGAAGAGACGCAGCCAAGGTGGACTTGCCTGAGGATGATTTAGAAGAAAAACTAAAAGGCTTTGAGGTAAAAAGAGTAGTTCCAGCCAAAAAATGTAAGACAACACCTAAAACATCAAAACCGCAGAATCCAAAATACAAAAGGAAATCACTGGGAAAAACTGTAGATGAAATAATAACTGCAAGAACGTCTAAGAACGTCTAAGGCTGATCATAATAACAAACAAGGAAAAATGATTATCTACAACCGTCAACAACTGAACTGAACCAGGCACGGAATCAGAACTCGAATACGACAGAAGACAAAATGCTCTATTCGCAAATGCCTCTTTCCTCCTGCAGCAAGGGATCTTCCATACCTGGTGATAACAAAATGGGTACAACGCGACAAATATGATCATCTGAGTTTTACACAGACGGTGAAATCTGTGAGGAGGTATGGGCTGTTTTTGTGCTCCCGTTGTATGGCTTAAATTTTTATCAATCAAACCAATGACAGTAAAATTGCACAGTAAAATTGCACATATTCGATTTTTCATTTGGTTTAAGCCAATTTCCAGTCACTCGCTTAATGTTTACTTGCTACTGAGCAATTTATGGAAAAGAATCACGGAAAAGAATGGTTTAACATTCTCTAAAACCAGGACCAGAGGTATGCACATCTACCAGTCAAGAAATTTTTTCGTATGCACTCAAAATTTAAATTGATGGAGTATGCCTTTTTCTGTTAA
Source organism: Tridacna gigas (assembly GCA_945859785.2). NCBI lineage: Eukaryota > Metazoa > Mollusca > Bivalvia > Cardiida > Cardiidae > Tridacna > Tridacna gigas. The sequence continues at coordinate 70,582,390 of OX244033.2, read as the reverse complement.
CTTCGTAGCTCTGTGGTTAGCATATCTGACTCGTGCCTGCAGGTTGCGGGTTCAATATTCAGTAAAAGCAAACTTTATTTTCGATGTTTTTCGTCTCTCATCTTTGATGCATGTGAGAAAAGTGGTCAGTGGCTTGGAAAGAGACTCCTGTCAGTACTAGTGTGAATGAGGGGACCTATTTGGAAAATTTTCGGCCAAACATTAGCAGGACCGGCTTTAGGATAACACCATTATCAGTATCCGAGTACTCCACTTTTGATAAGTTTTTTTTCCATAAACTGTACGGACCATATCCTATGTCTTCCTGACAGACGGTCTAGAATTAAATCTAGATAACTGCCAGGACGCTCGTTTACTTTGCGTGATAATTCGTAGTGCTTTTGCACTTTCAGTTTTGACCTTTGAAATATTTGCCCGAGTCGGTTTCAAATTAAGACTTCGGAAAACAGACTTTGGATCAGCTAGGTGTAGCATCGTCAGATCATGGCTTTCTTGGATGCTTTGGATTTGTCGTTGTTGGAGGAAATGATTTCTCGCAATAGGTAACGAAGGGAAAAGTTCTGCAGAATTTTTACTATCAATAAACCATTCCGATCAATTGGTTCTTGGCACTGGACTTAGATCTTTACCAGTTTGCTTTACGGATCTTCAGTCTTTCTGGACGTTATTGGATTGAAGATCCTGCTTCTGATACTTTCACCGGGAAATGATCGCTTCCACGAAAGTCATCATCAGCCTTCCAATTTAAATCTGGAAAAAATCTAGGTCTGTATATAGTGAGGTCTATAGATGAGTAGAAACCAGTAGCAGGACGAATATAGGTTAAAGACTAGTCATTTATCTGTACAAGATCGTGCATCCTGATGAATTCTTTATGGTTCGACCTTGTCAGATGTATCTGTACACCCTATGATAAGTGGGAATTAAAATCTCCCATCAAAATGAAAGGCTTTCGCAATTGATCTACAAGGTAATCAAGTTTCTTCAAATTAATCGGCGAGCAAGGTGGAAGATGAATAGAACATAAAGTCTTCGTCTTATTGAGAGAAACGATTACTGCGATAGCTTGTAGGGTAGTTTTAAGCTCGGAAAAAAAAAGTGGAACACTCTCGTTCACAATCACAGCAACACCTCCTACACCTTTATCGTAACCACCCACAAAACATTGAAAGTATAAACTTCTTCATCTATTGTTTAGTTTGATCAAATGATGATCTCGCTTATTCTACTTGCTTTTGCAAATGTATCTTCAGCCTCCATGTCTTCATCTAGATACTCAGAGCGATCTGCTCTTTTAATTGTGTCTCCCGACCCCTTCGGAGGGCTATCAGATTATACATTTGAAATTGGTTTATGTCTTTTTGGCTTTGTACTTTTCGGACTGGAAACTTTTAGGGTTTACAAGCTGATTTCTCATTAACTTTAACCGGCTCTGTTAATTTCTTTTGGAAATTGTTTGTTTGATTGTCTGTTTGGTAACTTTGCTTTTGAACATTTTTTATTTTTTGACTGTATTTCCTTTTTCTGCTTTGGCATAGGAATTCGCAAGATTGACTCGACCTTCAACAATTATTAGTGCCTCGAGAAAAGACAGACCTTCCACACGTACCTATTTCCCCTTCCTTTTTTCAGACTTTACAGGAACGGGAGGTTGTGTGGTACTCTCCCTTACAGTTATGGTTTACCTAACAGACATCGGAGTCATGTGAATCAGCGAATACGTTACATGGACGGCAAGACCCGTTTTTCTTGCACCTTTTCCCATGATGTCCATATTGGTAGCAGCGCTAACACTGCAAGGGATCAGGAGTATACATGTAGCTATCGACGTGAACTTTCAAATTAACGCCTTAAATTGATTTGGGAAGCAATGCAGTGTCGAAGGTCAAAACTATAGTGTTTGTTGGTTTCTTTTTGCTCTCTCTGAAAATTGTTATTTTTCGGGCAGCCACGAAATGTTGAGAATTGAATTCTGATATAATTTTATGGTCAGATGCGCATTGAAGATCTGGAAAGCGAATTAGGCCGTTAGCACTGTCCAAGTTTTCATAGGCATAGCATTCTGAAGGAATACCGTTTTTTTCTTATTTTTCTATAGATTTTCTACATGATCAGATTTCTCACTTTCTATAAGAAGAGCTCCAGAATTTAACTTTTTTAAAACATCACGCATTCCTAGCATGAAAAAGTACTTATTGAATGACTAATCGCGTCAGTTAAGACCAGGGCCCTTTGATATCAGTTGATCCAGTAAGCAAAACCTAGGGAAAGATGTGTTGCTGGGTATGTTTTCAGAGTCTGAGCCCATACCAGTACATTTTGTTTTGAGAATCAATTTTAATTATATTAACTTCGTTATTCATGGCCCTCAACAAAAACGGTAAATGATTGAACGGTAAATTGGACGTCATGTAGACACCGAATCATATGCAAATGGAAGACGGTATGCACAGAGAACTTTCAATGATTTGTTGACAATTACATATAACAAATGAGAATGCAAAATCAGCCGTTAAATATTTTATAGCAAATTAAGATATCATAATCAAATTTTCCCGAACTAAAATTGATCGGCCGATTGCACTAGCCCGGGCCCATCAGGGCTTTCGTTTACCCGAGGCAGTGTGTTGCAGAGGTCGAGATTCCTGGGCTCCCTTAAACTGCGAGGATCCTCTCTGCTGGTTTACGAGTCTCAACACATGGCAAACAGGCGGGTCAATCGGTGGGATTTTACCACTCTGCAGGACTGGCAGCGGGCGAATTCTACCCCAGTCCGGCTTTTGGATCTTATTGACTCGAAAAGCAAAAGCCTCCTTACATTTTTGATGAGAGGTGATTCTTCAGTAAATACTATTTCAATCTCTCCATCCTGCGATCCATCAACGTTGTTTTTAACCAGGGAAAATATCACAGCACTGAAAAAGATGTAATTTTAGATTAACTTTTTTTTTTCAATTTTCCGATTGAAGAAACACGTGGTTTTTGTTCTGATACACTGCATGGAAAAAAATATGGATCTTTGACAAAATGCAATGGTAAATGGTTGTGATTTTATCAAAAGATCTATGTTTCATAACCGGTCGATCTAATCTCCGGATTTAACGATAGATTAATGGTGGTGTCATAAAAATTCTGAAGACACCTTGTTATGATTTTTTAGTTGCAATACCCATTCTTTAAAATTTCGTGGCACAGTATTTGCAAAGACTGAGAACTTTCATGAAACCATCGTAGTAACATTAAAACCGGACATAAGTTTGCTGGAATATGATGTACATATCGTCCTATAAAATTAAGTTAAAAAAGAAGAGGGCCAATAAAGCGCTCACCTGAGTAAAGTTATCTACAGTTGATAAAGCTGAAGAAATCCTAGTTTTAATGATGTAAAACATATGAGTGTAAGTGACCTACTTTTTGAACCAATGTGACTAAATTCCAAACTTGTCCAAGATATCATTAATACAAACATTCTGAACAAGTTTCATGAGTATCAGACTGAAAATGTGGCCTCTACAGTGCACACATGGTTTTTCTAAGATATGGTCCAGTGACCTACTTTTTGACCAGATATGACCCACTTTGAAACTCATCCAAAATATCATCGAGGCAAACTTTCTGACCAAGTTTCATGTGAATCAGGCTGAAAATGTGGCCTCTAGAGTGCACACAAGTTTTATCAAAGATTTTATCATGTGACCTACTTTTTGCCCTGACATGACCCACTTTCAAACTTGTCCAAGATATCAACAAGATAAACATTCAGACCAATCTTTATCAGTATAAAGCTGAAAATGTGGCCTCTAGAGTGCACACAAGGTTTTTCTAAGATTTGGCCCTGTGACCTATTTTTTGAAACCATCATGACCCAATTTTGAACTTGTCCTAGATATCATCAAGGCAAACATTCTGACCAGCTTTCTGGCTGAAAATGTTGCCTCTAGAGTGCACACAAGTTTTTGCTAAGATTTGGCCCAATGACCTCTTTTTTGACCCAACATGACCCAATTTCAAACTTGTCCGAGATATTACCACGACAAACATCCTGACAAAGTTTCATAAGTTTCAGGCTGAAAATGTGGCCTCTAGAGAGGACACAAGGTTTTTCTGAGATTTGGCCAAGTGACCTACTTTTTGACCCGACATGACCCAATTTCAAATTGTCCAAGATATTATCAAGACAAACATTCTGAGTAAGATTCAAGAGTATCAGGCTGAAAATATGGCCTCTAGAGTGCACATAAGGTGTTTCTTAGATTTTGCCCCGTGACCTACTTCTTGACCCAACACGACCCAATTTCGAATTTTTTCCGAGATATTATCAAGACAAATATCCTGACCAAGTTTCATGAGTATATGACTGAAAATGTAGCCTCTAGGGTGCACACAAAGTAATTGTTGACGCCTTGACGACGGACGACGCACGACGGACGCTAGACACAGCACGATCACAATAGCTAACCTTGAGCACTTCGTGCTCAGGTGAGCTAAAAAAAGCCATTTATCTGTGCATTACATTTAAAAAAAATTTTTTTTCGTGCAGTGTATCAAAACAAAACCACGTATTCCTGTAACACTTTATATATATATATATATATATATATATATATTCTTATAAGGAACAGCAATGCATTTACCAACATTGTGAAAAAATCGTATTTACGAAGGACTTTGTTATTTCCTTTCATTCTTTTCCCTTGATTTCCTTTGCCTTTCCTTTGCCTTCTTTTGATTTTGCTTTCACGAATTAGACGGAATAGCAATTGGAGTCAAACACCCATGCACGTTTTAATTACAGCACACTAGTAATGCAGCGCAGTGTGATCTTGCTTGTGATCTTGGGATGTATAGGGGGATGAAAATTCCGAACATGCTTTTACGAAGTATTTTCTTACCTAGAAACAGCTAAAACAACTCCAGCATCATTCATGGCAGGATTAGACAATATTTCTTTGTCGACACCAAACAGCCCAAATCTAAAGAAACGTGCAAAAGAAATGCATCATTTCGAAGTATTTCTTTACAAGAAAAGTAATCGTGATAGGCTTCACTTTAATTATGTAGACAATTCTGGAGACTTATATCCAATGAATGTTACCAAAACTGTTGATAATGGCGGATCCTGAACACTTCTAAAGCTAATAAGATCAAATTCGCACAAAAGAAGTAGGACAATCCAGATAAGTGTAACAGATAACGAAAATCTTCATTTTTTAAATATATTTCTTTACTGTTATTGTATAGATTTCTTTCTTTATTTCGATTGTTTTTCTATCTTTCCTCCTGCAAATGAATGGATGAATATATAAATGAATAAATGAAGTTTTCCGAATCATCGAAATCAAAAGTCATAATAATTATTTGCTGCGTTAAAAACGAATAAAAACTAAGGTTAATAGAACAAACAATTTTCTGAAATACCCTTGTTCGATTAAACTATATATTTGTTCGATTAAAGTCTATATTGTTTTATTTGTATTGGATTTTAACGCTGTTTCAACAGCTTAGGTAATGTCATGGGGCTCAGTGCACCTAGGCATGTGTTTCCTGGCTCTCTCACACAAGTACTGACTCAACTTTCTTTCCAAGTCACTGACTTCTTTTCTCACATACATAAGAAGTGAGAGGCGAAAAATCGGCGTAAAGACAGTTTACCTAAAACGGGCATCGTAACCACAACCACCAGGTCACGAGCCAGGTACGCTAACCACTGAGCTAGCCGGCCAGGCTTTATCTTTTTAAAGATATTTAACATTTTCAAAATGTCAATAATACATTTCAGCTGTAAAGTATCAAATAGAAAGCTACACTGACAAAACAAAAAAAAACAAATAAAACAAAAAAAAAACAAAAAAACAAAAAACAACAACAAAAAAAAAAAAAAAAAACTGTCTCTTATGGACAAAGTTTTAAAGGCGTTTTTAATTATAACTAATCCAGACTAGAGGCCCTTGAGAACCTGAATCGCTCGACTAGCAAGTACTACCTATTAAACCTAAATGCGACAGAAATAATCAAAATAACAGCCAGCACAAAGGTGATGCTCCCAGAAAGTATTTTCGTAATAAAAAAGCCTGTTGGAGTGTGATGTACTCTCTCTTCACGGGTCACCATTCAACCGTTCATACATGGAAATCCTTTTAAAGGACCTCAACCTTTAGAAATATCAAACCATGTCCTCCTTACAAAGGCTGGGGGGGGGGGGGGGGGGGGGGGCTTACCATGAATTTCACTTGATTCCCTCCAGTTCCCTCCAGTGGTTGCCGAGAAATAGTATGTGCATAAAAATAGGGACTAATAAATTCTAGGAACAATAACTTTTACAAAGCCGATCATTGCATTTTATTCATTTTCAAGAGGCTCAACTCCTCGATGACTCAAATTTGTCTGAGCAGGTTTCAAAAGAATCGCATCAAAGCGGCTGTATCGCGTAAGTATGAAATGTAAATGTTCAATTTTAAATGGCTTCTTCTCCCTAACCAATTGTTGGACTTTCTTTAACATCATCACGGTTCAAGTTTCAAATTATATTAAAAAAAAAAAAAAAAAAAAAAAAAAACGGTTTAAGTTTCATGAAAATCAGGCCCCAACTGCAGACTTTATCACTGAAACAAGAAAAAGACTAACCGACGGATTGGCAGCTTGACAGACTGACGGACAGGCAACAGAAGCAATACCAAGACAAACGCTGTTCTGGCATGCGGCCAATAGAGCTTACCAATCATAAATGTTCCTTTTACCCATCAGCTCTGGGCCATGAATGATCAAGACGTGTCACTGAGAAGTAACTGATACCCCTCAAAATAGTCATTTTTTCTTTTTGAGCTTTGAACATTGACTATGGACACAACATTTACAAATAGTTCTGACCTTTCGTTTACCTTGCCTTTTGACTCACGGAAAAGGTTCCTGCAGTTCACGTGATACATCGTTGATATGTGATTGATAATTTAACAAAGTTACACTGAAATTCATGCATAATTAAAAAAGTAACAGACCAGACACAAACAGTACCACTAACATACCCATTTGACCTTGCTGTGAAACTGACCTTTAACCAATGGTCATGACTTGCTCATGACACATCGTCTTGATGTGGTTAACATTTGTGCAAAGTTATTTTCATATTACGTAATGCGGAATTAAGTTATGGCCCGCACACAAAAACAGACATTTGACCTTTCGATCACCTTGACCTGCGGACATGGTTCTTGCGCGCAACACATCGTTTTTAGATTGTTGACTATTCTGCACAGCAGTATTGAAATTCATCATGTCCAACTGTTGACCATTATGCACAGCTGTATTGAAATTCATCATGACCATTGGACATGAGTTTTGCACGCGAAATGCCCCCTTTTTGTAATTTGAATGAAAACTGTGCAGTTCTTACAAGGTTCCAGCTACCTGAGGGCTTGAGTCTTTACTCCACTATAATTCAAATATCCTAATATACCGCTAGATCTATAATAACCCACTCAAATAATTTCTTCATTGCAGTTTTTGTTGCTGTTGTAAAAGGTGTAATGATCCGTAGTTGTGAATCGCGAGTGTTTAGTTTATACCAGAGCAATACATAGATCTACAGCTTTCAACTGGTGTAAACGCAGTTTAAAAACGTTACGAATTACAAAAATGTGACCACAAAAGCAGACTGTCGCAGTAACAAGGAAAATACTAACGGACAGATGGAAACCAAACCCTGACATAAGCTCTGCTGGCCTTCGGCCGGTAGCTTAAAAATGCATGTTTAAAGGAAACAGATTCAACTTCATGTACAGGATGCTTCATAATATGTGTTTCCATGACAAGCAAATATAAAACTTACACACAACACATACAGTCACGTTACATGTCATTGTGAAGAAGACATCAAGAAGTTTTAGGCACTGTAAACAATATTGTAAACAGTGCGATGAAATGTTGAAAGTATGACATCATCAAAACAAGACATATTTTCAAGATGTCCGGACATAAATGCACCGAGGTATTTGAGCTTCATTAGGAGACTTATTTGTTTTGAAACTTGCAGCGATTATTTGTATCATCAAAGGAGTGAACCCTATCGGAAATAAAGAAAACCAGTTCATAAATCAGTTTTGGAAAAGCAGACCTTTGATGACTTAGTCTTGTTAAAGCAATAAAATCCACATAATTGTTCTCTATTATCAGAAACTTGCCGGGATTGTTTAATACAGTGAGTACAAAACACCTATCAAACTTAGCTATTTTCCTAACAATTGCTTTTGAGAAACCTTCTTTCCGAGGATTGATAATAGTCAATGCGACAGGATTCATTCCTCTTTCACCGCTGATCATTATTTTGACGATTTTTTTGTGGAAAAGCAGCCAGTGAATTGGACAGAATATTATGCGGAGTACTGGTAAAAGAAACGCCAGGACATAATGGATAGTTGCACTGGCCGCCGCGATACAACTGAAACAATTTTGAAAACGGCGTTAACCATCACACAATTAATATCAATCAATCAATCAATCAACCAATTTGTTCAATTCACCATCCCTACATACTCGTTTTATGCTGTCTTAGTGGGTTCAAGCCCAGTTGGAACACCCTTTTCTGTGCGAGAAGATGCAATGTTACTCTATCTATTGTTTACTTTTTGTCCCATTTTAAAACTCGTCTTTCTGCCAGCTGCTAACACTTGGACCGACCATACAATAATAGACTGTCATCCTCACAATATTTTTCATACTTTTAAATGGTATGGTTTAAATTTAAATGCATTTTAACAACTGTTTCTTTTTAACTTGTTATTTCTCAAACACATTCTGAAGAGGTTGGTGATGGGGGGTCGATAAAAACTACGCCAAACCTTTTCATTTCGATAGGGTTAATTTATCGCTGAGATAATCGACCTGTAAGCTGTTTTTGAGAAAATGTGTTAAATGTTTAATTCAGAATCCAAGTTGTAGTTTTGTTGGGAAACCAACATCAGCTACTTTTTGGTGGAATCTTTTAGAAGCAACTGTTGTTTATATTGTACCCATGCCGTCAAAGAATTTGGAACATATGGCATTGGTCAGAGTTAGTAACGATACAGTATAAAAAAACGTTAACCAACCTGCCTGTTGCCCATCCTGACAATAAATTCGTCATACCCCATATGCATAAGCCAAGACCTAGTCCTATAGTCTTCACGATGGGAACTACACATATATTTCCTGTTGAAGTGATAGACAAAAATAGAAGTATTATGCAATAAAGATTTTGTGTACTGTTTTGTTCTTTAAATGAAGGACATTCAGACGCATACATGTACCATATACCTGAATTACTGTGAAAAATAGTGTTTACGAATATCAAATTATTTGATTCCTCAGTAGAATCGTTACCGATTGGAGATGTCATGATAACTGAAAGGGGATTTGGGGCTTAGAAACATGATTTGGCGAACTGTTTTATCGCTTTAACCTTAAAATTGTGGCTTACAAGAAGCCATGGGCAGATCCACGGCCACTAAACCTGCAGGAAAGGATACCTCGGATGAAACAGGATTACAACAATCTTGAACAAGGTTAGACATCTTTAGACATCTATATTATATTGAGGTAAAGATCATGTCAAAACCCTCAAACAATTATAGAAAGCCCGTGTGGCTGTTGACAAGATGAGAACTGAATTGTATTCTATCAGCAAGAGGGCAATTATGACCCTGATCGCTCACCGTAGCCAATGCACCTTTGAGAGAATCATACATAGCACAAACATTCTAACCAACTTTTCATGCATTTGGTCTGACCTTGTGACATTTAGAGTGTACACAATGGATTGTAAAGATGTGTACGAGTGACCTACTTTTGGACACGAAGTCACCTACTTTCAGTCTCCGAGGCATTATTAATAAATTGATTGAACGGTGTTTTACGCCGCTTTCAACCTTATTTCAGTCAAACAACGGCGACCGCTCAAATAGAAATATAATAACTGGATATCCACAGTATAAAATAAAAGACTCAGGTTGTCTACTTTGTAAAATCTATCTCGTACTTGAGCTAAATGTACGATTCTTATTACAATATGCTTGAGAATGCATGAGAGAAGCTGAGCATGGAATGCAATGTGCTGCCTCCTCTACTTTGTAGGAGATACGCGTTTGTAAGATGCGTATGGCAAATACGCAGACGGGCAAACATAATTTCTTCTTGGCGACATTGTCCAGCGGGCGGAACCGTTTGAGTAGTTTTGGTTTAAAGTCATCCAGGGAACAGTCCGGTGAAAATATTAGTCACTTAAAAAAATAATTTAAGACGGACGTACGGACAGAGAAATATCACCATAGCCCACCTTTATGAGCACTTCGTGCTCAGGTGATCCTCAAATACTAATTATATCCTTTCTTATATCTGATTATCCATCCAAAAACAACAACAACAAAAAAAAAAAGAGTTTCTTATAATTCTGATTTAAGATTTTTTTGTATGAATTCATAATAAAATTTGAATTGCTTGCAGAAAAAATGAAACCAATACAGAATTGAAATAATGACCTGTTTCCCAGAGGAATCCACCAAGCATACAAATTGAGTAAAACTCGGGAGACTTTCTGATTAATTGAACCACAAGTCCTGTCATCCATATAGCAATGCAGAGAATCCACTGGAAAAACATACCTGCAAATGTACAGGGAGGAGAAAAAAGTGGAGGCTATCATGGTCCTATTTTGCTCACCTGATCGCAACCGTACAAATAAAATGTTAAACACCGTAAGATGCGTTCTCTTGTTCTGTTAGCTGAGCAAAATAGTTTGAGTAATTTGGTACAGAACCACCTGCAGCGGAGAAGCTGTTTGAAGGTGCTACCGTATTTAACTCTGAAGATAATCTTGTGCAGATAACTAGACCATTTTCGGTTGGATCACCCGATGAACGTTGTTATTATTTCAAGACCCTTTACTAATTAGAAAGATGTGTGTTCTAATTTCATTTCTGATGACAATCATGTTTAATGGATTAAGATGTTTGAGCGATTTTGATTCGATGTAACTTTTCTGCGCAGTTGTATCAAAATCCTCACATTGGTTTAGGAAGGAAATTCGTAGGATTTTCTAATTCTAGCTCTAAAGGTCATACTGTTTAGGTTAGTAAAACAGTTGATCAATTTAAGTGCAAAGACATGTACATTTATGAATGAATGAACGAATGAAAGAATGAATGAAGTTTTACGGCTCGTCGACACCAAGGTCATATTGGGCGCACTAACACCTAATGCAACGCACTTAAATGATCATACTAGGTCACTATACTATAAAAGGACAATGGCGCCCCATATTTGTTTCTAGAAGTCTCTTACCCTTTCATTCACAATAACTACTCTTGACACCTGTGCAGTCGATACCGGTAGTTTTTGAAAATATCATGTGAAAAGAAAATTGTTTGTAGTGACTAATCTCTACTTTAAACCACAATGCTCCTCTAATCCATTTGCAAGCAAATCTTATTCACGAAATCTCTTGGTGTTAATGCCTTTTTTCAAGACATTACCAATTTGATCAAGGACAAAATTTCAATACAGGAACAGGATTTTGCTTCGACACCAAATTAAATTTAATATCCGGATTAAGTAACGGTCAAACAAATATACCTGTTCCGTCTCCGATGTTTCGGAATGGTTTACACCTTCATAAATGAGTCTTTCAAAAAACTTGTATCTACCACTACTTAGTCCTCGACTTGCAGTTATGAATGACCCATTTATCTTTATAACTTGCCCTGACATTTTGAGCTAATACTAATAATGTTGTATGGATCGCTGAAACAAGGAAGCAAAGAGACATGCGCACCGACAATCCGACGAAACACCAAATAACCTAGCGATGCTAAGACTAAGGCGAATATTTTCACATGCAATAATCAGATCTTTCTTGAATTAAGTGGTAACAGCGTGGGGGGAAAAGAAACTGCTTTCTCCTTTGTCTGTGGCTTAAAACATGTCAAGTATATGAGCGTAAAGAGTCGTATTTGTATAGCTATGAATCCTGATGATAATAGCTCACCATCGCCGGTTTCAAATTTCTTCACAGGAGCGAACAGGGTGCCATACAGAAGTATAGCAAGTCCCGCGGTCAGAAATCCCACATACCCTGGAAGGTCACTTGGGGTCTCACTTGTTATTCCATTCATATACTGAGTTGAAGTTAAAAGTGTTGTAATTACTGAGTCACTGGTGTTTAGTCTACTTGTTGACGGTACAGTAGATGAATATAATGCTGCAGTTTTGTCGGTAAAATTCACTGTGGCTGAATTGAGTCTGGAATCTGTGGTACTTAAAGCAGACACTGTATTATTAAGTAAGATATTCATCGTCTGTCTATTCACAGCCAGTACAGAACTAATACCCTCATGAAATAAATATTAACCTGTCCGACTCTCTTCATCTGTATCAAACCTCCATAGAACTATAATGAAAATAAGATACCACAAAAATCCGTAGCAAATGCGAATTTTACCGGTCCGTGTAGATGTCAAACAAGGAGACAAGTGAAAATACATTGATATATGCAGGCTGAAATCATTTTTCATATCGCTTCAAGTATGGACGTTGTACCTGTCATAGTTTAACCAGTGTTTGCCAAGGTCACCTGAAAAGGACTGGGTCAAAATCCGTCATTCGCAACACTTAAGATAATAAATCATTCGAATGTACATTTAAAATTGGCAAAAAGGACCTACATCATGGAATTCTAAGGCTGCCTTGGGTGTAAAATCCATACAAAAACCCGACAGTGTAAATCCACGTTCAGACTGCAAATTGATCTTGATCTAAAATGTACGCGAAAGCATATAGAAATGTGTTTGACACTGTAATGGTCAACAAATGAGTTCAGATAACGTTGTTTGAAGCATGTACGTATGTGTATGTTATCTACCCACAATTTAAACGAAAGATAAAGAGTGAACTAACCTAAAAAAGGTCATTTAAGGTGCGTTTAACTTTTACGATGCTTTCAACAATATTTTATTTATATCTTGGCAAAAGCTAACTGGTAAGTTTCATATAAAGCAGGGTGACTCTGATAGTGTCGGTACAGGATAAGTCTCGCGTGTGTATCTAAATAATTGACTTCGCAGAAGACACTGTTGTTATATACTACGACTACGGCTGGAGTGGCTTTCCGTAATGTACTGCCGGTGACTGTATTTGTATAGTATGACAGGCAGTATCGCCCTTCTTTCGCTGAAGGATACCAAAATCTGGCTTGGAACGGTAATGCTTTTTCTGAATCTTCCTAATTATATTTTGAGGCATATTTCAAGGTGGCACTGGAATAATTGTGCATCATTGTCGAAATTAACAAGCCTGCAGCGAAGATCAATTGGTATAAAATTCACCCAAGACAGTGGCAAGACAAGGCAAACCTAGAATCAGCTAGGAAATGTGTTGATACTACTGCCATAAATTTGTGAGCCAAATTTTGACTATTCTGTTGAACACGGATATTAATTTCAGTTCTTCTTATTTAATCAGGTACTGTTCAGTAATATTTTGGAGAGACATTGGAAAGAAAAAATATCAGTGGTATTTCCTTAATGGGCTACTTAGCCTCTTACATTGTTATATTTCGCGCCAGCTTTTACAAAAACTTCAGAAAATTTCACATGATAAAAAGTTCGTGTGAATTACGAGGATTCGTATTTAGACGAGTACGATTACGTCATATCTAATGTTAATAAAAGAAAAAGACGGAGTTACCTATTCCTGTTATTGCCCCTCAACTCATTACAGCACAGCGAAATATTACACTTGTCTAAATTGAAAGCACTTGAAGATGGCAAATATTTTAGCCTAAAATGGGGAATTTGTTTTTGAAAGAGAGGAAAACATTGTTGGAAATTGGTAATAACCAGTATTTTGCTATTCCCCATGTTCACTCTTTAGGGTCTTTATGCGTTGCTCTTGTTTGGAAAAATGTTAACCCTTGTCCTGCTGAATAATAGGACTGAGATTTTCAAGCCGATAGTATAAGCCCAAACTTTCCTGTTTCAAAGATATTTATGGAGGAAAGATATCTCTTTATCGGACAGTGTAGATCAAAGATCAGACTGCACGTTCTGTGCAGTCTGATCTTGATCTACGCTGTCCGCAAAAGGTCTGTGAGTCGCGATAAGCAGCCTAAGGGTTAAATGCTAGACGTTTTGTACAAACATACTCTATATGCGTATTATTTTGAAATGGGCCGGATGAGCAGTGTATTACTTTATAGCTGGGATAAAACGCCAACTAATTCGTCCATGAACTTCGGAATTTACCCTGTTTGAATTCAGCACGAGAAATTGAAAGCATGCAACGTCACAAACTTGTCAACAAAATTAAGATAAAACAAGATTATTTCTGTTTATAACAAAATGAAACACTAAGGCATATGGCCCTTTTTATCATAGCACGAGTTTCAGGTCCTTGTACTAGCGAATCGGTTTGGGCTATTACTAAGATGTATAAACAAGAGGTGCTTGTGTTTTGTGATGATGAAGACTATTGCAAGTCAAACAGACATGCTGCCTATAGACAGTGCATGCTGTGGCAGCATCGACAACCCGGAGCTGGACAACGGCGTGTATTTCCATTCCTGTTGTAAATGGAATATATGGGACAAATACTCTGACCCATTTTCCCAGTCCACTGACTCAAATCCAACACAACTTGGGATAAGTGAATTCATTTCAATGTCACTTACGTACGAATAAAATACAGATAAAAGTGAATTAAATCAGTGAATGATGTTTTATGGCCCGGTGAAACCAAAGGTCACATTTGGCGTACTCACGTCTTATGCAGTTGATTTAATTGAATACACTGTAATATTCCGAAAAATTAAAATCAAACCTTGTAAAAAGTAACAGAACAAACAATGCTAGTAGCATATGGTTTAAACACATGGATGGTCAAAAGAACTCAAAATTATATCTTTTGTAGAGGTGTGCCTCTTTCAAAAACTCAGATTTTGATTTAAAAACATAAGACTTAACACTATTCATACTCTTTTGTTTCCAAGCAAAATAACTATCCGTTCTCTTATTTTCCAGTGCTTGCATAGCTGAAAGTGAATCAGTGAAACAATATAGTGCCAGTAGGCATGCTGTTGTATATGCTTTGAGAGCAAATTCTAGAGCCTTTCGGTCTACAGAAAAAAAAAAAAAAAAATAAATAAATAAATAAAAAATAATTCTTTGGTAGACGAAACGAGAACAGTTTGTCATCTAGACTTTTTTCCTTAAAGTAAGGGATCTATTGTAGCTTTTTTTGCTTGCAGCATGATTATGTTAGTAGATTGGATGAGTTAAAGTCCACAGAGGAACTTCAAAGAAATCATGGTTTGCTGCTCCTGTAGATCGAAATCGAGACAATCTACATCGGCTTCGCAGCGTGTACTCAACAGAGGTATCACTTTCCCCTCCTTCGAATACTTTTTCTTTTCATAGCGGTTCAAAAACAACCTTAAGCGCGGGATTTTGGGGATGTGATTTTCAGCTATTTTGAAAAGTTTCTGTGTAAAAAATCAAAGATAGTTCATTTGTCTCTGGGTAAAAACTATAAGGAGAAGGTGTTTAAAAAACCTCAAGTACTAAACTTGACTTTGATTATGGATAGAATCAAGTTTACCAATGCACGATTGCCCTGCTGATCCTGACACAACACAAGGTTAATCTAACTTTGAACGGACACGGTACTGTAGGCTCTAGGCAAGATTTTTTTTCTGTCTGCCACCCCGCCCCCAAGTACATACTCGAGACAACATGCACAAGATTAAGAACTTTTTGGCATGTATTGCGAAGGTAATTGATGTGAGGTATGAACGATTACTTATATTGAAATAAAAGACCTATGAATTTAAATTTAGGGACGATTTCAATTATCTTGACTTGCAGAAATGCATACATTTGGTTTTGGTTTTAGAAAACGTAGAACCGTTTTCCCGTGACACTTGCCTAGATTATGCAGAACTTGTAGTAATTTCCGTTCAATGGTATGCATATGCTTTACACCTATAGCAAGTGCAAAGGTCGTTAACATACAAACATATTCCACTCAAGGACAAACATAATTCACAGTTCGCGCTCACGGCGGAGGGGATAGGAAAAGTATTTTCAGCGCTCCGACTCTTAACTGGCATTCAGTCAGAAAAGCCGAAATTAAATGCGCAAGGCGACCTCTAATACCCAAATGGCATACTCGGGCGTAGAAAGCGAAGCAATAGCTACAAGGATAGATGGTCAGAACCCATTTATAAGTAGGGGCTATGCACATCAAAGCGCCAGCCGCAGCACAATCACCACCCAGTTGACCCACATACCAACTTATAATCAGATAGGTTCCAAGGTATGCCAAATATCATATTCAAATAGAACAGAGACATACAAGAATCTTGTAAGGAAAGGGTCAACTGATCCAGTCGAAACGCATACATAGTAAATACTAGCTTTATGTATAAGCCTGTTACGGACCACTGTCCGTCAATATGTGCCCAAATCAAGAACAATGACATGACGGTTGCACTAGACCCAGCCCATCCAGGCTCTTATGTACACCTAAGGAGAAGTCGAAGCAGTGTGTTTGACAGCTGGAGATCCCTGAGCTCCCCTCAACTGTCAGGGCCCTGTATCACGGCTTAAGATTCGTCACCCACGGAAAAAAGGCGGGTCTATTGGTGTGGTCTTGCCGGCGAATTCTCCTTACCCCGTTACCCCGCCCCCTCCCCCTCCCTCCCCGTCCGGCTGGGGGATCTATTTATACGGAAAATTGCCATTGTGTTAGGAGGTCACGCGTTGAGACCAACTTTTCAGAGAGCTTTGAAAAAATCATGATAGTTCTGTGCGTTTCTGGATTTTCTTACTTTCCTCCGAATATAAATTTCTTCTCTTCTGAGCGGGGTAAGTTGATAACAGTTCTTTCGTTATCTTGGAGAAAACACACCAAGATTGTTGGACAATAATGCCAACTATTGCATCGCTGGACTCTGATTAGATCATGTACCTCCAGTAAAGTACTACAGTCCAAAAATTGGAACAATGGAATCCGGCTTGCATCCACCATTGTTGTCTCTGGTGAAGTTTCTGAATCCGTAGTCACCAACCATTCTTAACTCTTAAGCTGCTGAATAAATGAAACGCAAATTTCTACTCAATACTAAAAGCCCAAATATTGCGGTTTCAAAGTTGGTTTCACCGGAAAGAAAATACCGCATCGGACAGTGTAGATCAAAGATCAGACTGCACGTTCTGTGCAGTCTGATCTTGATCTACACTGTCCGCAAAAAGTCAGTGAGTTGCGATTAGCAGTTTAAGGGTTAAGATCATTCTTAGTCTTATTCTCCAAGATTTTCTAAATTTAAAAGTTACACATCTTCTAATTGGATAAGCATTTTCTTCATAGACTAACCAATCGAAACTCGTGTGACTTTCAAATTTGTAAAATTCTGGATAAAAAGACTAAGAATGTTCTTGGTGAATACGGACCCAGGCTGACCTCAAGGTTCTCTGTGATTCACACTGAATTATCAGACGACGGAATATTAGGCTTTTTCTAAACCCAACGGCTTTTGCAGACGACATATTCAGTGTGGCTGAAATGATTAATTTTTTCGCTGAAAAGGTTTAAAGGAAACAAAATGGTGGTTATCAGCAATTTCTCTTTTTCCTACATTGTTTTGAAAAGCATTTCACCTTGCGGTCGTTAGAATACGGGATTTTCTGGAAAGAGGGTAACTCTGGTCTGTTAATATGCAATGCATTTGTTGCAAACAAATGATATAGCTTTGTTAGAACCACTTTGTAATAAAACGTTTTTTTTTTTTGTAATAAAATGTCAGTATCACCGTATTCCTTCATTATTAACCCGAACGGTTTGAAATGGATACATTTCTGTAATAAAAACCGTTTTATTACAAAAGTGGTTCTGACATAGCTCAACCGATGGAAGTCACTGAAGACGTTAAAAAGATTGGGGGCAGAGGGGAATATTTCTGGCATAGTTAAACCTTTTATTTCAATGTTTTAAAATACTTTTGTCCACAGGGAGATTAATTCTTAAAAATAAGGATAAGCAGCTGGTGAATAAAAAGACCTACCAGTAAAACTGTTTGAACCGTTTACCAAGAAAATGTCGTGTTCAACAACACTGAGAGAGAA
The DNA here is from genome assembly GCA_945859785.2 of Tridacna gigas. Classification (NCBI taxonomy): domain Eukaryota; kingdom Metazoa; phylum Mollusca; class Bivalvia; order Cardiida; family Cardiidae; genus Tridacna; species Tridacna gigas. Next base: position 70,564,247 of record OX244033.2, on the reverse strand, counting down.
GACCCGATAACCAGCATTTTATCCTTTTACCAGAGTGTTTTCTTCTCTGTCAAAGACAAATCCCATTATTTAAGCCACATTTCACATGCCACCTTCAACTGCTTTCCATAACTGTCCATAAACATATGCACTATTACTAGATAAGGATTGAGGTACCATCATTTGTTCGTTGATTATAGAACGGGTCTGAAAACAAATCAGCACAAACATATAAGAGTTAAAATAAGAAGGATTTTAAAGTTTTATGTGTGTGTACATGACCCTTTGAGTGCCAAATCACTGATATGCAAAATTTTATGCAGTACAAAAGCCGAGAATTTCCAATGTCTGGGCCTTTTTCCCAATTCAGAATAGATCAACCTATCAAAATATCAGGCGGTGCTGTTTTAGGATGAGACTGCACGCTCGATATTTTCTGATCTTCATTTTACACTATTCCACGAATATAATTAAAGCATATAAAACAACTTTTCGGGCCTGAAAGGGAAGCAGGAAGTAAATTGAAAATCAGACGACGTTCCGTTAAGTTCACAAATTTGCGGTGTGGTATGTCAATATTCATTGAATTTATATTCTACACAATTGTGCCACGCTTACTAAATTTTGTTGTCTCACGTAACTCATGTATTTTTATGTAACTCCTCGCCGTATGGAAGCCACGTAGTCTTCTATTCAGGTATGATACCTTAATCTTATTTTGTTCGTATCCTCAAGTAAATGTTAACTTTCGGTTTGTTTAACCCTTTTCCTGCTAAATCAGTTAAATAAAACTTTCAAGCCCATAGTAAAATATCGAATAATGTTATTTCAAACTTCTTTTTCAGAGAAAATATCTCCATAGAGGGCAGTGTAGATCCAATATCAGACTGCACGTTCTGTGCAGTCTGAATTTGATTTACACTGTCCGAAAAAGGTCAGTGAGTCGCGCTTAGCAGCTTAAGGGTACATACATACAAACGATTTAGATCAGTCCAAACCAGTCCCATAAATGCAATATCGAGGTAGTTTAGATAGGAAACAATGATCGGCGGTGAGTGAGGAATTCTGTCGTAATGACCACCATCAGTCCTCGGAAAGAAATTGGCCAAGCCGGGGATATAACCAGCGACCGCCTGTTCTTAAGTCATGAACGCTACCGACTAAGCTACCGGGCTCGGCTTCAAATTCGAACAAGATGTAGGATGGTTGGCGAACACGGCCTCTGAACGTTCTGCGCATTCTAATCTTGACATACTTTGTCCATAAAGGGCAACGTAAGTTTTCCTAAGTATGATAAGTGTTAAACTTCCCTCAATGTGAGATCATACAGTATTGATTTATGTTGGAATAACTATTTACTTGTGTGTATATTTATAACAGCTGAAATTCTTCTTTAATCCTTTAACCAAATATCCAAAAACAAAAAAGAGACTGTTGCGGCCTGTATAGATCAAGATTAAACTGCATGTTCTGTGTAGTCTGATCTTGGATTGGCCCTTTAGCTGCTAAGCACGACTCACTGACCTTTCTGCAGACAGTGCAGATGAAGATCAGACTGCACAGAACGTGCCATCTTATCTTGGATCTACCTTGACTGATTAGTCGATATTTTCTCCCCCAAAAAAGTTTGGAATAATACAATTCGGCTTTTTACTATCGGTTCCATATTTCTATTTAACTTATCTAGCAAGAGTAAAGGTGAATGCCTTCCGCTTCTTTAGTCAAACCTACAAGATAAAACTCTGAGGTCAGATACACTGGTTTTCAGCTAAAGAAAAGGCGGGTTAACCCTTAAAGCGGTGGAACCAACTTAACTTGTTTTTGCTGACAGTGTAAATCAAGATCAAACTGCACAGAACGTGCAGTCTGATCTTTGATCTACACTGTCAGCTACTCCATTACACCTTCTGGCTAAAACAACCTTGAAATGACAATATTTCGGATGATTTTATTCACTGAAATGGTTTATTTGATAAATTCAGCGCTCTAAGGGTTAATACATTGGAACGCCGAAAGTTTTAACCGTTAAGCTGCTAATCGCGACCCACTGACCTTTTGCGGACAGCGTAGATCAAGATCAGACTGCACAGAACGTGCAGTCTGATCTTGGATCTACACTGTCCGATAAGGAGATGTTTCCCCAATGTCCATAACTTTGAGATACCGACATTTTGGTGTTTACCATCGGCTTGACTGTTTCATATAAGTTATATAGATCTAGCAGGATTAGAGTTAATAGACCTATCAGAGCTGAACACGGTGCGACTTTTTCGATAAAGAGTATTGTTGTCTGATCAGTTCCGTTTTATTGTATTTTAATGACTTTACACCCGTTTTAACAGTAATTTCAGTAATTGCACAGCAACAGCTCTTTCAAGGACACTTTTACCCGCCTAAAACTTTTATTTTACATGTTTATTCCCCTGAAATGAACGGATCGACACTTTTTATTTTTTTGTACAAATGATTGTATTTATTATAAGGTATAATGAGGTCAGGTTGTAGAGAGGTGCAGGCTTATCTTGTCCCAAATTTTAAGCAAAAGATATGCATGTAATAGCGTGGAATCGAAAGAGATCTCCCTATAGTCATTGCCTCATATCAGTTCCGAACTGTACATGTTTATGAGCACACATCAATAGCTGTTAATGTTTATAGTGGATTAAATTACAGCTTAAATGCGTTTGTCTGAATGAATAAATTTTATGAAGCATTCAGCAGTTGGTCAGGTTTATGTCGGCGACAGCTCAACTGTTTATATTTTGCTTTGGTTTCATTTGCAGATCCACGAAGGAACGCCAGTTTGTTTAGTTATACGATAGTTATGTAAGCCCTAGCCCGCCTACCTCTTACTAAGTTACTTTTGCTGACATAGTAGATTAAGATCAGACTGCATGTATCATGCAGTCTGATCTTGGTCTACACTGTTCTATATTGTATAAGATTTTCTGACCCAAAGCAGCTTTGAATTTATTCATGTCCTGTAGTTGGTATCCTAAGGGTGAAATACAGTTTGCCAAGTCAATAAAGTTATGACCACCTTAGAAAAGGCTCGTGTTTCAGTCTGAGGTAGCTGCATACTTATTTTAACAAGAGGGCCATGATGGTCCTGGACGCTCACCTGAGTCAATAGGCGAAATTCACTCAACGTGCACAATTCAATATCTGACCAATTGTCAGGTCAATTGAGCTTAAAATGTGGCTTCTAGAGCGTCCACAAGGAATTTCCGTAAGTTGACTTGGTGACCTAATTTATCACCCCACGTGACCCAATTTAGAACTCATCAAAAAATTTATCAAGACAAACATTCTGAATAGTTTTCAAGTTAATTGAGCAATAAATGTGGCCTCTAGAGTGCCCACAAAGTGTTTCTTAAATTTGACCCAGTAACCTAGTTTATGACCCCAGCTGACCCAATTTCAAACTCACCCAATATTTCATCAAGACAAACATTCTGACCAACTTTCAAGTCAATTGAGCAAGAAATGTGACCTCTAGAGTGCCCTAAAGGTATTTCTTTAATTAAACCTAGTGACATAGATTATGAGCCCAGGTGACCCAATTTTAAAGTCATCCTAGATTTTATCAAGACAAACATTTTGACCAATTTTCAAATCAATTGAACAATAAATGTGGCCTCTAGAGTGCACACAAGGTATTTCTTTAATTTGACCTAGTGACCTAATTTAAGACCCCACATGACCCAAATTCGGACTCATGTGATATTTTATAAAGGCAAATATTCTGACCAATTTTCAAGTCAATTGAGCCAAAAATGTGGCCTCTAGAGTGCCCACAAGGTATTACTTTAATTTGAACTAGTGACCTAGTTATGATCCCAGGTGACCCAAATCCAAACTCAAGATTTTATCAAGACAAACATTCTGACCAAATTTCAGGTCATTTGAGCGATGAATGTGGCCTCTAGAGTGCCCACAAGGTATTTCTTTAATTTGAGCTAGTGACCTAGTTTATGACCCCAGGTGACCCAATTTCGAACTGACTGAACATGTTGTGCTCAGGTGGGCTAACAAACTTAGAACAGGTTCACTACATACCAAATAACAAAGCTCTATGCCTTCAAGGTTTAGAAAAGAAGGATTTTAAAGTTTTCCTTCTTTGTTTCTATGTTCGAACTTGTGACCCCCGGGGCATGGCCAGTTTTGACCCCAGGGGCATCGTATGAACAAACTTGGTAGAGGTCCGCTAGGAGATGCTACATACCAAATATCAAAGCTCTACGCCTTCCAGTTTCAGAGAAGAAGACTTTTAAAGTTTTCCTTCTTTGTTCCTATGTTAGAACTTGTGACCCCCGGGGCAGGGCCAGTTTTGACCCGAGAGGGATCATATGAACAAACTTGGTAGAGGTCTACTAGGAGATGCTAGACGCTAAATATCAAAGCTCCACGCCTTCCAGTTTCAGAGAAGAAGAATTTTAAAGTTTTCCTTTTTTGTTCCTATGTTCGAAACTTGTGATCCCTCGGGCGAAGCCAGTTTTGACCCAAGGGGCATCGTATAAACAAAGTTAGTAGAGGTCCGCTAGGACATGCTACATACCAAATATCAAAGTTCTACGCCTTCCAGTTTCAGAGAAGAAGAATTTTAAAGTTTTCCTTCTTTGTTCCTATGTTCGACACTTGTGACCCCCGGGGCAGGGCCAGTTTTGACCCCAAGGGCATCATATGTACCAGCTTGGTAGAGGTCTACTAGGAGATACCACATGCCAAATATCAAAGCTCCAAGCCTTCCAGTTTCAGAGAAGAAGAATTTTAAAGTTTTCCTTCTTTGTTCCTATGTTCGAACTCGTGACCCCGGGGCGGTGCCAGTTTTGACCCTAGGGACATCATATGAACAAACTTGGTAGAGGTCCACTAAGAAATGCTACATACCAAATATCAAAGCTCTACGCCTTCTAGAATCAGAGAAGAAGATTTTTAAAGTTTTCCTTCTTTGTTCTTATGTTCAAAACTTGTGACCGCCGGGGCGGGGCCAGTTTTGACCACAAGGGCATCATATGAACAAACTTGGTAGAGGTCCACTAGGAGATGCTACATACCAAATATCAAAGCTCTACGCATTCTAGAATCAGAATAGAAGATTTTCAAAGATTTTCCAATTTTTTTCCTTTCTGTTGCCATGGCAACCAGAGTTTTGGGTGGAATTCAATCTCTTGAATAACTTTAGTAGAGCTTCACCCAAGGAACATCCCTGCCAAGTTTCATCAAGATTGGCCCAGCGGTTTAGGAGGAGAAGATGTTTAAAGGAATTGTGGACAGACGAACAGACGGACGGACGGACAGACGGACGCCGGACAATGACCCATCACAATACCTCACCTTAGCACTTCGTGCTCAGGTGAGCTAATAAAGCAGCAAAGTGGTATCAAAAGTACAGCCAAATTATCCGCGTTTTCGAAATATCGAAAAGTAAATCAAACTTTCCGTATGTTTCTACACGAATCTGAATAATCAAATAGCTACTCGTAGTGCATTTGTTTTTCATGTTAACAGTTAGGAAACAGATAAATTTGTTGTATCTTCATAAAGTGATCTGGTAGAAAAAGATAAGTTGATTTCTATATAAATGAGCCATGCTCTGGCAAAAGGGGGCTTAATGCATCTCCGTGATGCATAATATCAATCAAGCCATCACATAATTTTGGATCCATAATAGCCACTTTTTTTTAGCTCACCTTAGCACTTCGTGCTCAGGTGAGGTATTGTGATCGGTCGTTGTCCGGCGTTCATCTGTCCGTCTGTCCACAATTCCTTTAAACATCTTCTCCTCCTAAACCGCTGGGCTAATCTTGATGAAACTTGGCAGGGATGTTCCTTGGGTGAAGCTCTACCAAAGTTGTTCAAGAGATTGAATTCCACCCATAACTCTGGTTGCCATGGGAACAGAAAGGAAAAAAAAAAGCAGAATCTTTGAACATCTTCTTCTCTGATTCTAGAAGGCGTAGAGCTTTGATATTTGGTATGTAGCATCTCCTAGTGGACTTCTACCAAGTTTGTTGGTATGATGCCCCTGGGGTCAAAACTGGCCCCGCCCCGGGGGTCACAAGTTCGAACATAGGAACAAATACGGAAAACTTTAAAAGTCTTCTTCTCTGAAACTGGAAGGCGTGGAGCTTTGATATTTGGCATCTAGCATCTCCTAGTAGACCTCTACCAAATTTGTTCATATGATGCCTCTGGGGTTAAAACTGGCCCCGCCCTGGGGGTCACAAGTTTGAACATAGGAACAAAGAAGGAAAATTTAAAATTCTTCTTCTCTGAAACTGGAAGGCGTAGAGCTTTGGTATTTGGCATCTAGCATCTCCTAGTGGACCTCTACCAAATTTGTTCATATGATCCCCTTGGGATCAAAACTGGCCCTGCTGGGGTGGGGGGGGGGGGGGCACAAGTTCGTACATAGGAACAAAGAAGGAAAACTTTAAAATTCTTCTTCTCTGAAACTGAAAGGCGTGGAGCTTTGATATTTAGTATGTGGCATCTCCTAGCGGACCCAAGTTTGTTCATACGATGCCCTTTAGGTCAAAACTGGCCCTGCTCCAGGGGTCACAAGTTCTAACATAGGAACAAAGAAGGAAAACTTTAAAATTCTTCTTCTCTAAAACTGGAAGGTGTAGAGTTTTGATATTTGGTATGTAGCATCTCCTTGTAGACTTCTACCAAATTTGTTCAAATGATGCTGCTGGAGTCAAAACTGGCCCTGCCTCGGGGATCACAAGTTCGGACAAAGGAACAAAGAAGGAAAATTTGAAAATTCTTCTTTTCTAAACCTTGAAGGCATAGAGCTTTGTTATTTGGTATGTAGTGAACCTGTTCTAAGTTTGTTAGCCCACCTGAGCACAACGTGTTCAGTCAGTTCGAAATTGGGTCACCTGGGGTCATAAACTAGGTCGCTAGGTCAAATTAAAATATTACCTTGTGGGCACTCTAGAGGCCACATTTATCGCTCAAATGACCTGAAATTTGGTCAGAATGTTTGTCTTGATAAAATCTCACATGAGTTTGAATTTGGATTATTTGGGGTCTTAAATTAGGTCACTAGGTCAAATTAAAGAAATACCTTGTGTGCACTCTAGAGGCCACATTTTTTGTTCAATTGATTTGAAAATTGGTTAAAATGTTTGACTTGATGAAATCTAGGATGAGTTCAAAATTGAGTCACCTGGGGTCATAATCTAGGTCACTAGGTCAAATTAAAGAAATACTTTGAGGTCACTCTAGAGGCTACATTTCTTGCTTAATTGACTTGAAAATTGGTCAAAATGTTTGTCTTGATAACAGAGGTATCCGAATTTGGGTCAACTGGGATCATAAACTAGGTCACCAGGTCAAATTAAAGAAATACCTTGTGGGCACTCTAGAGGCCATTTTGTTTTGCTCAGTTGACTTGAAGATTGTTCAGAATGCTTGTCTTCATAAAATCTCTTGAAAAAATCTAGGATGAGTTTCAAATTGGGTCACCTGGGTCATAATCGAGGTCACTAGGTCAAATTAAAGAAATACCTTGTGGTCACTCTTGTGGCCACATGTCTTGCTCAATTGACTTGAAAATTGGTCAGAATATTTGTCTTGATAAAATATTGGATGAGTTTGAAATTGGGCCTAACACCATATTTACTTGGCATGTAGCACTTTCAATTATGACCCTGGAGTGAAATTTCGCCTATTTACTCAGGTGAGCGATCCAGGACCATCATGGCCCCTCTTGTTTTAACAACCGACTCAATCATTGGGTAGAATGGTCCTTGTACATACAGAAAATTGACTTATGGCAAAAAGTTTCGGCCCAGGTCAGCCTGCGCAGACTGCGCAGGCTGACCTGGGTCGATACTTTTCGCAGATGCATTAAGCCACCTCTTCACAGAGCATGGCTCAAATGTAAGGTTTCATGAATGCTGACTTTTAGGCGTTGCTGACTACGAAGCTTTTGACCACCTTCTTCGTGTTGATATACCCGAAAAAGTACATAGTAATTTGCGATTGGTAAAATACGCGGACTTGTTTATTCTGCGGATCCCTGTGGGCTTATTTACGGGCACATTTATGACACCAGCCATAAAAGCGTTCCTGCCACTAGTCGATGGCAAGAAGCGCTTATTCACACGATGGCAAATGAATATGACAAGGTTAATCCTTTGCTTCTATTAATTGGTAATTTGGATACTTTATACATGGCACTATTTCTTCTCTACATTGAACTACGAAAGAGTTTCAATATGAATAGTCATAATTATTTCTTACGCCGGCCATCTTTTTTTCAAGATGCTTCTTGTTGCTTATGCATCTATACGAAATGTCATGATTGTTTATGCTGTTAGATTTTTAAACATAAAGAAAGAATCAGAGCGTTTTTTATTCTGATTTACTGTTTGGCAGATACAAGTATAAGGAATGGGAGGCTGTATATCGACATGCTGGAAGAAAAGCATTCCCAACGATGATGAAGAATTGGGGTAATACATTATTTTTATCTGTCCGTCAGTGTCTTCTGCCATCTGGATCTTTTCGTCTCACATTACATCCACGATTCTGCCTGACTGTTGACAAATCTGTCCTTTCCTTCTTTAACCTTATAAAGAAGATAGTAGGGCTAAAATAACTATAAATAAAATAATATAAATAAAAAAATAGCTCTGTCAAGAGGGGATTTAATGCATCTCCGTGGTGCATTATGCCAAGCAAGTCATCACTTATTTATGGATTCATAAAATCCAGTTTGCGATTGAATTATGAGGTAGATTGGTCCTTTGACATGCAGAAATTTTACAACTTGTAATACGTTTCGACCCGTGTCAGCTTGGTGCAACTATAAAGGTACAAAGGTACAACTGTCATTACAAAAATGATTAGAATCAAAGTTCTAATACATTTAATAGTTTACAAGGCAAAAAAAATCTTAGACTTGCCCGTATTGAAAAAATCTGAAGACAACAAATAAAACAAGAGCACCGCATAATCCAGCATGCGGGTGCCAAACTCGGCTGCAGTTGCAATTCAAAGTCGATTAGGGGCATAACTGTGTCAGCATACTTTGACGGTTACCTTCCCTTGTAGTATGGGTTCCTCTTTTGATAGTAAACAACTTGTCCAATTTTTAAATAAATCTTTTCAGTAAAGACAGAAATATTATAAAATGTCCAAGTTTTAGAAAATGTCCAAGTTTTTGCACGACGATGACGCAGACGACAACGCCGATGCTACGACAATAAATCGACGTGTGCTTGGAAAACAGCCGAACTCAAAATTTGACTCAAGTGACTGTTTAATTTTACCACCATTTTCCCCTTTTCTTCAATGTTTCTAAAGCTTATACTCAAGGCCGTAAAACACAGGTTTGTTTGGTAAGGGGTAAATACGTACAATTTTATTCTATCTAGGAAATGGTTGCCAATTTATTCGATTCACAAATTCAGACTTCTCTGAATGGTCCTATCCTCTGATACTACGGATATAAAGTGCCTCTTTTGGCGGTGTGTATTGTAGAAAAAATCGTAATGCGAAAGTAGGTATCAGAGTTGTAACAGGAGTACTATGGTAGAAAATGATTGTTACAGAATTCCGTACTATAGTGAAGATGACTTCTGTTGTAACTTTTAGTTCATTCAAGGCTATATTGCGTTCTACTATAAACGACACGTGTTTATTTCAGGGTTCCACGTACCAGTTCAAAGGAGATCGAACAGGATGCAGAAGTGAACGTGTATGTATTTGAAGTAGCTGGTGTAATGAGCATGGGATACGATTCAACTCTTTACAAGACGATAAAATTTTAAGCTCGTCCATTTTGAGGACATTTGCAGACGATAAACTAAATGTGGTTCTGTTGATGAGATATGTCTTTGAAAGTATAGAAAACATTGTTGGAACAGGAGAAAATGCTGGTTGCCAGCATTTTCTCCTTTTCCAATAATGTTTTCAGAAGCCCCCTGCCTCTTGAAAAGTCTTTCAGCGCGTGATTGTTGGATAAATGGCTAATCAGCAAAATTCAACATGCCTCGTGCACCACTCTTGACCTATTCCGTTCATTATCTTATGCATATCTGCGATAATTTACGCAATGAGCTGAGAGACGTTGATGTCTAGCGTGATATACTCGGACACTGCTCACATGGAGCAAGTTCAGTTTCATGATTCCCAAATGACACCGAAATAGCCTACAATATGATTGCCATCTAGTCATCTTAGTTGGACACGTGAATCGTAAACATATGGCCCATGCTCTGTTAAAAGGGGGCTAAATGTATCTGCAAAAAGTATCGACCATGTCAGCCTACGCAGTCCGCGCAGGCTCACAAGGGCAGAAGCTTTTCGCTATCAGTCGATATTCTGCATGTCAAAGGACCATTCTACCTCATGTTTCAAACGGTTGTTAGATAAAATTAATTTTTTGGATCCATGGCTATGTGATAATTTGCCTGGTACAATGCACTATGGATATGCATTAAGCCTCCTTTTGCCAGATCATGACTCATATCTGTGGCAAGCTGGGATTTTTTATGAAAACCACGTCAAAAATATTTTGTTGTCTAGCACAATTTAGACGCGGGTAATAGTTCTAGAGTCTCTGGCAGTTCGTTTAATTGAAAACAGCATGGAAATAAAATTGCTTGGGCACCATGGTAAGGCCGAAAAATAGCCGGGCAGACGAAAGACAGCAGAAGCGTTTTTCTGATTTACCTCTATCTTGAAAAGGAAAATACTGGGTCGGTATGAAACTTCGGGTGGGCAAAGTATGTGCATGGGCTAGCTCTTTAACTGATTATTTTGTAAGAAAAAACTTGATCAGCCGAAGGTCAGAGATAGGATCGGTCGGATAAACGTATCTCTTACTCTTCCCATTAACTACCAAATTCCTATTTAAACGGAATAGACCTCCCTAATCAAGAAGTAAAACGAAACATTGAATATTCACGTCTGTTCTGGCCAAACTATCTAAAATTATGAGAATGTAGACCAAAGATCAGACTTTACAGAATGATTTGTGATTTGTAATTTGAATTCAAAAAACAGCTCCGCGCCAATAGTGAAGTAATTACAGGCTCATATTAAAATGGTATCTATATGAAGTCTTTGAATTTGAATTAGGCAGACCATAAATATCCTAATATGGCAAAGAAAATTTGTTTTCGAGTGGATGAAGGTTCATTGTGCAATGGAATTATACATTAACAAAAGCTTGCGGCGAACAATGTGAATAACAAAAGGCTACAATTGTCATATTACATTTATTACCAGAGAACCCAGTGTTCAACGACTAGATAGCGCATTAACTCGAGACGATATCAGTCTTCACGAAGGAACTAGACCGAACGAGAAAAAGTAATATGCCACTATTTTTATTCTCTATAAGCATTTATATATTGACTTGTTTATGCCTTTCAATATATTAATACACCTTTAGCTCGAAATGCTAAAATACTCCATACACCGCCGGCTGATGCTTTGATTGATTGTATGGTGTTTAACGCCGTTTTCAACATTATTTCAGTTATATCGCGGCGGCCAGTGCACCCATCCATGCTTTCCTGGAGTTTCTTTTACCAGTACTCCGCACAATATTCTTTAAAAGCCACTGGCTGCTTTCCCACATAACCATCGTCGAAACAATGGTCTTCGGTGAGAGAGGAATGAATCCTGTCGCAATGACTATCATCAATCCCCGATATGAAATTGGCCAAGCCCAGGGATCGAACCAGCGACCTCCTGTTCTCAAGTCCTGTACGCTACCGACTGAGCTACGGGGCTTGGCCCGGTTGATGCAGTTGATACTGTTTATCGTAAGTTAATGGTAATAAAACTATACAACTATAGACCATCATTGATTAATTGTGTGGTATTTAACACCATTTTCAACATTATTGCAGTTATATCGCGGCGGCCAGTGCACCTATCCATGCTTTCCTTGGGTTTCTTTTACCAATACTTAGCACAATAATTTTCCCAAGCCACTGGCTGTCTTTTCACCGTCGCTGTAATACAGACCATCGAGGATTTGGATGTAACGAGAAATCCAACAGGGAAATATAAAGAAAAGTATATTTATTATCAAAACAATGAGATTTTATTTGATATGAGGTTGCACAGTGTTAACAGCTGATAACTTCCGTCTCATTCATCACTCAGCAAAGTCCTGAAACTTTTGAAATCAGCGCTGTGTCTAGTACGTATATATCAACGTAATATCAAGCAATCTTTATTAGAAGAAACTTATGTTTTCTTGTTTCGCAGTTGGAGAACGCAAAATAAGCGGAATTTAAAAATGACTTGCAAGTAGTCATAGCTACAGAGATGAAGTATACTGTTATAAAATGTTAGCCATTACTTTCCCTTATAGTGAAAATGAAATGAATATGTATCAGTCACAATCTCAAATGAATTATAAATGCGATTATTAAAGCCAGTGCTAACTAGTATAATTCTGCTGATTTTGGCAAAAATCTATTACATCCTAAAGATGCCCTAATGAGACTTGTTCCTTCTTTCATGACAAATGTGTACACGATTTATTAGGAAGTGTTTGTGACAGAAACATTTGCATCTTATTTCCTTATGATCCTTTTGTCGACAGTGAAAGGAATAATTTGGAGCTGTCACCTATAGAAGAAAGCGAGAAAGAGCAGTAAGTATAACTATTGTTTGCGGATTGGGGTTCTGGTTATTATTCTTTATGTAAACACAAACGTGATTGAATCAATTAATAAATCAGTACATGCATACTGACAAAATAATGATAGGAAAACAATCCAATATAATCCTATTTTACATACAGCTTGCTAAGACCATATAAGATGGAAAAGGTAGATCCTGTTTAAAAAAAACGTAGTATAGTTTTGAATGCACATGGAATTGAATTGTCCATATACTTTGTTAATAGTTGGTTGTTACTAAACATTCTTTTCACTGATAACTTTAAGTAAATATTCTTGATAAAGACGCATGCTATTTAAGACCTTTCATCGCCATCTTCCACACAAAATACCTGTACATTGCTCATCCCAGCACCTAGCACGTGTGAACAGTCCGATCATTGTTTACCTTTGATATAATTCAACGTAACTTTCTCCAAAAAGTCATAACTACGGATAGACTAACAGTGTATTGCTTCAGAACTTTTCAGACCGTGACAAGGAGACCGCGATAAGGAGTGGAAAAAGAAATCATTAGCGGTTAGACCTAGGTTACCCACCACTGTATGAGAGTATAAATATACTTATCTACATTATCTTCCGCTAGGTGCATTTTTCAAATACATTACCTATCTATTATGGGCATTCTGGATACAGAAAAGGATTATTTTACAAGACGGCAGCCAAAGTAACGAATTTCAAAATAAAATATTCGTTTACTCCCTTAAACCTACCTTGTACGATTCATCCAGCCATGGTTAGCTAACATATAACCTATGCACCAGCCATTTATAAACATAGCCTATAAGCTTGGGAAAATGCCCCGCTATAAGCCCAGTAAGCTGGGTGACGTTATTTTTGCCGTCAGTCTGAAGCACCCTGGATTTTCCAATGTCTCTATTTAGATACTGTCTACAGAGATTTGCAGTATAGTTGGTATTATAAGAAAATATTTTCCGCTTTTAAAATTATTTTGTTTTCTGAAATAATTGTAGCGAAAAACTGGCTTGATTTTTCCACAGTCGTATTATTTATTGCAATTTTCTGCCTGTACTTTTTTAAGCGGCAATTTACTATTTTACAATCTGATATGTACAAAATTTCTCGATGGGCACAAAAGTGGTTGGTCAAGTTTAATCCATCCGAGTCTGAATCCTTAGTAGTATCTCGTAAACGTTTTAAACCCAACCATCCCAGCCTTTAAGTTAAATACCGAGATTCTGTCTGTAAAAAAACATAAACACTTACCTATGCATCTCACTAACGATGGATCTTGGGACTTACACATTAGCAAGTCTATTGAAAAAGCATGAAAGAGAATAGGAGTCATGCGATTTTTGAAAACACGTCTTGATCGCCTTTCTCTTCGAACAATTTACTTCTCATTTATCAGACCCATTCTTGGATATGGCTATGTGATATGGGACAATCTTTCGCGAGGGTTAAAAGATCAACTGGATAAATGCAAAACGGAGCTGCTCGGATAGTTACCAGTTGTACTAAACTTGTTGCCATCACTGATCTTTATTGGGAGGCTGTTTGGGAATCTCTAAGTGAAGGAAGGCGCAAACACAAGCTCATTCTGCTCCGAATTATCTCAATAGTCTTGTTCTGCCAACGGTCGGCGATTCTCCAACTTATAATCTTCGAAGACCAAATGAACCGAGAGACACTGCATGTAGAACCATTCTGTATAGCAATTCATTTTTGCCAACTGTAATCAATGATTAAAACAACCTACTAAATGAAATCAAGAATGCGGAATCTCTGTCATCTTTTAAATACCGTTTAAATGTAGATAAACCTATTCCACAAAAGCTTTACTTTTTTCGGAGACAGGAAAATGCAAGTAATTCATGCTAGGTTACGTAACAGATGTAGCAGTCTTAATGAGCATCTGTACTTATAAAAATTAAAGTACAATCACCTCTCTGTAGATGCAGTGCTGTCGAATCGACGCAACACTACTTTTTAGCCTGTTTATTTTATCGTGGCTTAAGATTTAGTCTAAGTCACAGCCTATATGGCATTACAACACTTAATCTTCATACTATTCTTTTCGGGGATGAAAATCTTAGCCTTCTTGATAATCAAAGAATATTTAGTGCGGTGCATAATTATATCCGTAGCAGTAGAAGATTTACTACCATTACATAAGTTTTATGTTTTCGCATTAAACTTGAATGTCCACCATTTACTATCTCTCTTTGTATTTATTGCGAAACCCAGTTTGTGCATTTTTTTTCCCATTTTACTTCATCTTCTACTAAACTCATTAATTGGATTTATGTCACCATTTCCTCCTTTTAAAAAAGAGATGCTGGTCAAGCTTGAAGTTACTACAGCCCTTAGCCTGTATATATCGGCAGTGAAAATCTTTACCATTAACGCTCCACGCCATTCTGCTTGTGATTTTTTTTTTTTTTTTGTTGTTGTTGTTGTTGTTGTTGTCTTTCTACTTTATTTATTTTGAAATTATTCTAATCGAAATGATTATGAAATATAACCGTTGATCGGAATTTGGACAATAACTTTATAAGCTTCAGCTTCCGTTCTGATCCATTTCTTCCGTATATGTGTAATATGATTATACTGCTTGCTGTAGATTGTTATATACTGATGAATAAATATGTTTATTGATCAATAAGGAAAATAAGTATGAATAAGGAAAATAAGTTAACAAGTCGAAAAGTTGATACATTTCTGGATGATCAGCCAAAGATAATCAACCAGCTGTTGGCAGCCCTGGAGAACATTGTCGGAGAAAGGAAGTTCGTCAGATACCTCCAATACATCAATTACGGAAAGGGTAGCGCCAAATAACAGAAACAGTTAAAAAATAATGTAGATATTTGTTATAAGAAATTAAAATGTCTCACATAACATCAAAAGTAGTTCTTTGAAATACGATTTAAACGCGTCGGCCGTAAACAATAAGATGTCCTGGTCTTTTAAATTTAATAATTCATAAGCACACCTAGAGGAATTGTCGTCGGATACCTGCAATACACGGCACGGGTAAAATTATTCCTGTCAGGAACAACCGATGTTCTTGCTGGAGGGTTGACCATTGAAAGTTCCAATTCTTTCGCAGCAAAATATATGAGCCATGCTCTGTGGAAAGGGCAAGAAATGCATCTGCGAAAAGTATCGACCCGAGTCAGCCTGAGTAGTCTGCGTAGTGAAGGCATAAGTAAAAGATGATGTAGATCCTGTTTGATCTGTGGACCGTTTCGCCCGCAAACGCTTTTCATACCACCAATTATAGCTGTGAAGGATTTTGAACGATTTTTTACATAAATACCTTTGTACAACCTATAGCAGTTAATGATGTTTGAACGAATTTTTACGCGAGTACTTTTATAGCACCAATAGCTGTTAATGATGTTTGAACGAATTTTTACAGGAATGTTTTTTATAGCATCAATAGCAGTTAATGCTGTATAAACGAATTCTTACAGGAATGGAAATCGGAGGAAAAAAGCTAAACTTTCGTTCAATCGGAAGGTCATGACTGTTAAACCTCGGAAAAATATTGATAGCCAGTTAGGCGGCGGTGTTACAACAGACGAAAGAGAAAGGTATGCCAATTTTTGTGGATTCGTCTTGGGATTTTATTCGAAGCTGCAATTTGTTAGTTATTTAGCCCTATAAAGCCACTAGAATAGCTAGGATTAAAAAGAAAAGATAGCAGCCAATACACGCGATTTCCATTCGTTAAAGTGTTCAGATTGAACACGAATTTAGGTTCTCCATCGTTAATTCCTGTCCCCGTTTATTGGGGACCAGGTTCCAGTGTACAATGAGCAGTCTGAAAAATAAAGAGGGCTTTTTATCTACATTTAGTTACAGAAGAGAAGGTGCCGCATTCACAAAAATCTTTTACTCAAGTTTGTCATAGTTTCAATTTCCAAGACAAGTCACTTGAATGCTAACATCTAACGTTTCTACCTGTCAAACCTTAGTGTCGCAAATCGGTATTAAAACTATATTTAGCCATTTAACAAAAGGAAATGAATATGGCCCCAGATGTGAGAACTTTCAGGCAAATCATATATAACTGAAGGATGGACGAAACGGATTTGCGTTTAAACTTCACGTTCTATGAAGTCTGAACTCGATCATCACTGTTGATGGGAACAGATTCTTTCATCTTCAGTATTTTGTACCGCTATCAAACAGGACTAGTTTAATCAGCTGTACATAGGATTATGCAGATGAATGTAAATGCGTTTGTATTTTTGTATGTGTCGCTCACTAACAACTGAAATAAATACTAACACTTTTCGTTTGTCTTTTAAATGACAGATATAAAAATGGTAACACTGTCATATTCCTGTCTGTTATTTGTAACTTTTGGCATACTAAATTACAAGATCGAAGCCTACACGTGTTTTTAGTTTTAGTCATTTCATCTTCTAGTAAGCTTGAGGTGTAACTAAATTGCAGATTGGGCTCTGTAGGCCTCGTTTGTTTGATTTGATAATTGCTCACAGTTACCAATACATTCAAAGTAAAAAATGACTGACCGCCCGATTTATTCACTCAAAAATTTAATAATGAGCATTGTGTTTAAATTCAATTCATCGGTAAAATATTTAGGGCCTTATGAAAGGACCTGTTCGTCTTATTGTCCTCATTGTTTCATAGACGGATCGAAGATTACCAAGCACAACTAAACAAAAAGAATGATGAAATAAAAAACCTATTGGAAACCGTACAAACATTGACAAACGAGCAGGACAGCTATCAGTTGGCGTAAGTATGGTCTTTCCGAGCAAGCAGCGCTATACCTTTGCCTTAAGCATAACGTATTCTGAATTAGGTATATATTTTTATATATTTTATTCTGAATATCTCACAAAATAGAAACAAACAAGCCTTCTTTTGCATGACATGCAAAACACATTGTGATTATTATCAGGCTGACATCGTGTTTCAGAAGCGTATTCGAATGTGATGTATTTTAGATTGTTCTCAATAGAACTATAGTATGCATTGACCAATAAGAGTGCAGATGCAAATAAAGGGAGCATTTAACTGCCTGGTGTTCAAAATTGAGGTCGTCGTCTTCTTAAAGAGAAACACGGCATTTTGAGAAATAGATTTTAAACTTGGGCACCTTAGGAAAAGAGCACAATCGTAGGACCCTTATCCTTCCTTCCCTAAAGCCGTCTAGAATATATGAAGAATTCAATGTTCGGATCCTGTATTTTTTAGCAAAGCATTTGACAACGTATGGGTTTTGTCAGCAGTTAACATTGCTGATGAAATCTTATTGCAGAGGAGTCAGTAAAACGTGATAGTATCTAAACTTGATGCTTTTTAAAATTTATTGATGTTAGGTCGTTGTGAAATGTTCAGATACATAGTCTCGTAGGTGAGAAAAAAGATATTGTTAATATTTAACGCAAAGATAGGAAGCCATTGATTTACAGGCGCTGAGGTTCATGACACTGTGACTGGTGCAGTATTTGCTTTTATTGGAATAGTCAAGGAAAAACTTAATATGAAAGTAAACGTCATAACATAAGGGAGGAAAAACTGTTAATGAAGAAAATATGGCACCAATTAGCAAAAAATGGGTAGACAAAAATGCAAATTGAAGCTTCAGTCTAAGGAAGCTTAATATTACTTTGTCAAGTAATTTGAATAATATGTTCAGTACTTGTAATTTCTCAGTCACCCCGGCCTTTTATTTATTTCTGTTTGTTTTGTAAAATCCATGTAAGTTTTAATGAACGGAACGATATATTTTCTTCTTTATCATAGTCAGACCGCTGGATGGCGACAAAATGATACAGAGATACGTGAACTTAGGGCTAGATTGCGGGAAAAAGAGGAAGAAAACGAAATCCTATTGATAAGGTGAGAAACACGCTGTCACCCGAGAGACCTTTCTCTAATGTTTCCTCGTCGTTTGCTATATTCGTTAAATCAGTGCTTAACGCTAACAAGTCTCGAAAGTTTATTAGTTGAATTCAATCTTAGTGTCCATTGCACTAAACACGTGAGATTTGACTACAAGCCACGTAAGCTTACTCAAGTCACATGATTGGTAATGTACAGGATTATATGATTGGTAAAGTACAGGATTATACATGTATTTTATAAATATATCTGGAATGGACAATCAAAACCGAAAACAGGTAACATATGTATGCGTAGCATTTCTTTATCAACAATATGCACAACTCGTTAAGCAATCAAGGACCTCGTCCAACATTAAATTCAGTTATGCTCTGTGAAAAGGGGATTTAATGCATCTGCAAAAAGTAATCGATTCAGGTTAGCCTGCGCAATCCGGGCAGGCTGACCTGAGTCGAAACGTTTTGCTATTTCTAAATTTTCTGCATGTCAAAAGATCATTCAACCTCATGACTCAGTCGGGTCAAAATAGATTATATGGTTCCATAATTAATAATATATGATGACTCGCTTGGTATGATGCATTACAAAAATGTATTAAATCTCCTTTTGCAAGAGAACATTTGATTGATTGGTTGATTGACTAATTAATTGGTTGTATGGTGTTTAACG
The DNA here is from genome assembly GCA_945859785.2 of Tridacna gigas. NCBI lineage: Eukaryota > Metazoa > Mollusca > Bivalvia > Cardiida > Cardiidae > Tridacna > Tridacna gigas. Next base: position 70,545,087 of record OX244033.2, on the reverse strand, counting down.
TCGTTTTCAACATTATTTCAGTTATAATACGGCGGCCAGTGCACCTATCCATGCTTTCCTGGAGTTTCTTTTACCAGTACTCCGCACAATATCCTTTCCAAGCCATTGGCTGCTTTCCCACATAACCATCGTCGAAACAGTAGTCAGCGGTGAGAGAGGAATGAATCCTGTCGCGATGACTATCATCAATCCTCGAAGAGAACATTTGATTTATGAATGCAAAATGCTCGGTTAGAACTGTTCTTGTCGGTTATAATGCACGTCGGTTCTTGTCGGTTATAATACCGTTTGAATAAATACTGAAAGACTTTTATCGGTCTTTATCTACCAGGGTTCTAAAGAACAATACATTATCAAGTAGTTATAAAAAATAAGGGAACCATTAACGAGGTGAATTATCTCCGTGAGATATATTACTAACTTTTCAAACTATACTCTAGTGACGCGTTTTTTTAATGTCCCTTTCTAGAAATTGAAAAAAAGTAACAGCCAAAATTAGCTTGCACATGCGAAATCCTACTACCGCCGTCAAGTTTTCGACAAAAAACACATTGCTAATACTTGTAATTAGGTTCCTGTTATCATGTAATTTGTGCTGCAATTTCAAACATTCGTGCCATTGGTGTGTCTACATAGATATAAATGTGAAAAAATAAATAGTGCTGAATCAGTAAAGCGCAGTCATCATGATATTTTACAGTAACGGTATATCAAATATTAAAAGTTATATAAGTACCTAGTTATTGATTTTCGATGGCATTTACTGATGAGTACAGCAGGTCTTACTAGAAATTAGTCTCCATCGAAAGAAATACATGAAAATTTTATTTATCGATAGAAATTCATGTTTTTCGTATTTCTATTCTACAAGGATATCTTAGCTATATTTATTAGTAACTTCATATCTGTAAGTGTTATTGAAATACCAGGTGATCGGTGTCTATAGTTTCAGGATGTTAACATTAAAATAAGGAGCCTAATTTCTAGTTTCAACCAAGAGTTTATGTCAAAAACTACATGACGGCAACAGAACTGCATATGGACCGTGAGATTTGCTCCCCTTTTCTTCGATACGCAAAGTACCGTTTAAATGCCCAATAGCGGTCAAAATATCAATGCAGGTGTTAAAATGCATTTGAATTTAAATAACACCATTTAAAAGTATGGAACATATTGTGTAGATGACAATCTGTTATTATGTAGTCTGTCCAAATGGTAGTCGCTGACAGATATATGGATTTTAAAATCAGGCAAAAAGTATACAAAATATAGAGTGAGCTGGCAACTTTTAACCTACTTTGGAAATTAATTTCTCTGCCAACGACTTACACTTGGGCTGACTGTACAATAACCGGTTGTCATCTTTAAAATCATTTCCTTACTTTAACATAGTATGATTTAAATTTAGATGATTTTAACAACCGCTTTGTTTACTTGTGGCAGCTATTGTTACTTTAAGCCTGAACACCCAACATTTGAAAAAGGAATCTGAAAAAAAAAAAAAAAAAGAAAATATTTTCTTGATGATAACATACACATGTGCATGTTCATTTATATATTCTTTTTCCGATGTTCGGACATTCATAAAATTTCCCCATGTTTATTTTCGATTTTACCCTATCTTTCTTCCAGATTAAGCTCAGTAGTAGGTGCGAAACTGACCAATAATAACCCAAACATAGCTGACCTAAGTGACGTTCACAGACCAACAAAACTTTCAGAGAAATTCTCAGAGCTTTATGACAATGAATGGACTGACGCCTTTCTTGCCCTCGAAACAAAAGTGAAAGAACTAAATTTGGAAGGCATCAATAACATCGAGAAAGAAATAATTCACGGACTCCTCAAAATGGTAACTGTAAGTGGTGGTTTGTTCTATATTCTTGGACTGTATTAAACATTTAGAATACTATGGATATGTTTAGGTACTTTTGTCGACAGTCTACAGTAAGATCAGTTTGCATAGAAAAATCAGTCGGACGTTAGATCTTAGCAGTAAATCTGGGTATTTCTATCAACTGTTCATTTATATAACAGTCTAAAAGCTCTGTGACACGACCGCGAGACGCAAAGAGTATCCTACATACCTGTTGAGTTAGAATCTGATCTATAATTGTGAGTGTGATTTGGTCGATCGATTTATTACCTGCGTGCCAGTTTGTAACCATCTACCCTCCACTGAACTTAGTACATTAAGGTTGATTTTATGACTGGCCTGGTAGAGTGATAAATGCTGTCAATTGATAAAATTTGAGGATAAAGAGGCAGGAGAGGAGTTTAAAAAGATGTGTCAAAGCAAGTCGGAAACAGATATCCAGTAGTTGAAGACTTATGGGTGCTTAGGTCTGCACGACTTTCCGCCTAATTAAGAAAAAAAAAAAAAAAAAAACGCTTACCACGAAAACATATCTGGACGAGAACGCTTTCGGAAACATTGAGAAAAATCAGCTTTTACTGCACTATTTTGAATAGCGCAAATAAGTGCTCATTCCTTTTCTTCTCTTTGTTCCACTTGTACCAGCCTATGGATACTCTCTATACGGTGACAGATCAACCTGCTTCTGATTTTTTAGATAACCTATGAGACATGCCTGGCACAAGCTGAAACTGACATAGAACGTCTTAAAGCGGCACACTTTGATATGATAGGCGTAAGTAAGTCAAGTTAACTCTGATTAAGTTTGTGCCGATCGTTGGTCAGTCATCATTTATGCCAGTTATGTAATCCCTACGGAAAGAAGCCATTAACGCTCTCCTTTAACTCTTTACAAAAGGACAAAATTCTAGAATAGTCCAATTTGAAAGCATTTGCAGACGATAAACTGAATATTGCTAAAATAATGACTACTGGAGTAGAACACATTGTGGGAAAAGCAGAAAATCTGGTTACCTGCTTCATCAGGGTTGTTAAAAATCGGCATTGTGGTACAGGGTTAAGAATTGTTTCTATCCGGTCAGAGAACTGAAAATTACTCGACTGAGAGTGATAAGAAGGGATGAGAATAGTTCGTCACTTTGTTGTCTTTTGCATGAAGTTGCCGGATCTTGAAAGTATGACTCCAATTCCTTAGAGGTTCGTTGTCTCTCCTCGCATCTGAAGTGGTTTTATTAATTTGTAAATTTGGGTCTGCAGTATTTGGCTATACCCGTTCGGCACCAGACAAAGATCATAGCGTTTTCACAAGAACTTAAAGCGTGATGCAGTTTACTGTTTTTATTGTCATTTGTCAGACAGCACATTAACAGTAAAATCTCGTTTAAACTAACATGGATACACCTTATAGAAATCAGTTAAGGAAGATGTCTTCAGGGGGAAAAGTATTTAAACAGGCCGGATTTCTTATGTGAGCGATCGGATTTCTGGTGGCATTTCTTTCTCAAGAAAAACAAATCATAACCTAATCAATATTTGCATTTACTTCTTTAACACGTTTTTTACCATTTAATAAATCGTAATCACTGTAAATTCTACTTCGTATGTGTATGTTTCTCTGATTCTCGAGATTTAGATATTTTCTCCTCTCACAACAGGGGCAGCTATCTGCTGAAACAGAGAAACAGCTGCATACTGAGAGAAGAAAGAATCATCAAGCTGGTATTACAAAAATGCAACCGGTAAATTGATATTTTCCCATTATTTGTCTTTACGGCGAAATTATATCCTACAGAAAAGAAAAATCTTTGAATGAATATGCTAACATAAAACTATTGTGCATAGAGTTTTACATGGGTACAAGTTGAGTGTTTTTGGGTATAACGTATTTCTTAATTACGAACTTGTCGCTGGGAATTCAGAAAACAGCTATCCCTAACACTCTGACAAAGGACAGAGTAAACGAGGCTTAAATTATGGAATTAGTCTTTGAAGCCAGATAACATTTTGAGAAAATTGGTAGCCAAATCATTTTTTTCCCTTTACTTTTCATGAATAACTTTAGAACCTTTTTGTATGATGGTAAAAAATGGGCTTGTTTTTTAAAGGGTTGAGGAAGACTGAAGATAATCATTTAAAGTGTCGGATATCACTTGTAATAAGCACGCATGAAATGAAGCAATTCAGGGCCCTTGTTCACGAATTATTCTTTAAAAACATTCTAAGTCTTATTCTCCAGGATTTTATCAATTTTAATGAAACACAACTTCTGAAGCCAATTTAGAAAATTCTTAGAGATAAGTTTTACAATGGTCGATGAGTACGGACCCAGTTCACACAGGATCCCAAATTTTATAAGGATTTCTGAATACAATGTCCTGGTATTCTGTGAAAAAGTGGATTTCATACGAGGAAACCCGAAGGAAAATAGTCAAATACTCATTTAGTAGGCATAATGCACCCTATATCAAGTGGAGGAAGATTGTAGCAGATCTTAACGTTACTCTTGTGCTGGTGCATATTAAAAAAATAATCGTGCATCTGTAACCGATTACACATTCTTTTATTATATACCTGTATTTTTTTCCGACCAAAAATACATGCGTCGCACGCACACAGATAAAATAACATATACGACAGAAAGAAAAGTTTGTATTTACACCATGTCAAATACGGTTCCAGATATGGTTTGGTGACGTATCTCGTGCACGGAATACGCACGCATTTATTTGCGGTTGAATTTGTCAAAATGTTAGGCTTTAATATTCATCGGCCATTCATAAAAAACAAAGTTACTACCCACTAAGCCATTATTCGTTTTATTTTGTTTACCATTTTCGAATAAAATGTCGGTGATAAACAGCATTTTGCCTTTGAAAGTTGTAGGTATATATAATGAAAGAAATATTATGCTGTAGTAACTTTCCTGACCTAGTATTTACTTCTCTAAAAAAAAAAAGACATCTCGCTCAACGTTCGGTCTCGCGCGATATCAAATTTTCTCATGCTGCTCAAATTTAAATACAACGAAGTGGGAGGAACGGTAACACTTATTTGTGTCAAATAATAAAGTGTCTTTTATGTCAGTCTTTCATGGTAACATACATTGAATTATGCCTCTACTTACTAAATCTCCCATGTAAAAATCCGGGGAAATCTACTTAGCTTTTTTTTTTTTTCAGGTAACACACAAAAACACACATATCCGATATGAAATATGGAATATTTACCTTGCTTTCGTAACTAAACTATATAGAGGTTATTACACGGCTGATGAGGTCCGGAGAGTTATATCGGCCCGTCACCCTGATATCTGTCCTGACGGCTTTAGCCCGAGGGCAGATTTCGAGGTGGCAGGCCGATATTAGTCTCAGGCCCTAATCAGCCGTGTAATAACCTGTTTATCCATGGACCATTCGCTCGATCTGATATTTTTAAACACTAAAAACGGAAATTCTTGCCTTCATTCGACTCCACTATTTCCCGCGGGTTAACGTTGCGTTCATGACGTAAATCATGTACATCATTCATGACGTCATTATAGCAGCTGTTTAAACAGTACGAAGAAGCTTTAAATAACCCACAACAACAACAAAATGTTTTACTATTCTTATTTCCTACCATTCAAACAACAAAGAATAATGAATGTATCGTCAAGAATTAGAGTCGCAGTCGCTTCAAATGCTCTGAATATTGCCCAACCCTCTCCCGATCTCATTTCCATCGCCACACTGGCCAATTTTGATGTTAATCTTCAACATAAAAAGACTCGTGAGGTATCCTTTGTGAAAAGGGGCTTAATGCATCTGCGAAAAGTATCGTCTCAGTCTGCGCAGGCTGACCTGGGCCGAAACTTTTCGCAATTGATCAATTTTCTGTATGTCAAAGGACCAGTCTACCTTATGATACAGTCGGTTTTTAGACATAATGAATTTTATGGATTCATAATAATGTAATGTATTGCTTGGCATGATGCGTCACGGAGATGCAATAAGCCCCCTTTTGCCAGAGCATGGCTTACTTCATTTATACGTGTTTACTGGTAACATTTCAAATAATTCCATCATTGAAATTTTTTATCTAAAACATTAAATATCGTTAAATCCTTGAGCTTTTCCTTACTCCTTGGTCGAGTAACGGAAAATGAGGATTTATTTACGTTAAAAGACCTTCATTGATAAAATATCCGAGGGCGGAGACATGGAACAGCCACAGACGACTTACTTTTACATAGACTGACGTCACTTTATACAGAATGACGTCGATTTTAGCACGCTTCCGTTGCACTGTGTTTATAGAGCCGAATCCATGTGTCATTATAGGATTATTCATATTTCAAAAGATGTCGATATGTGTGTGTATGTGTTTTTTTAGAGCTTAATATTCAAATGGGTAGTAAGACATGGATTGTAAATGAGAAACAGGTTAAAAAGAATTGATGGTTAGGAAAGTTTATCGGGCCCGGTTCCCTCGGCTCACCGGATAAAACTCGCACGCCTTGCTCGATATTTTTTTCAAATCCATGACAACCACTGTCTATTTCCTTTTTATCATGCCTTCGCTGGTTTTGCGGTTCAATCGTTGTCACTAGTCCTAACGATCTGTCCGCCAGCGATTGACGGACTGATTTAGTCATTAACTTTCTAACGGGATGTTTTGAGAACGTCAGTTACCGAGCGAGGGTTCTGACGCTATAGATTTAGGACAAATATCTTGTCAACAGGCAGGATATCCGACATCAACCCTTTATCCCGCCGTATCTGCCCTCGCTTGACATATGGATCCACAAATCACTCCGATATTACACCATTTCACCGGAAACTGTTACTATTAATAGTACTATGATGTAATAAAAGAGATTATGATTGTCAGCTAGTTGCCTTATGCCTGTTTTCACCAATGTTAAAATATCTAACATCGGCAGTAGGCATCGCTAAGTTATTATGAAGTCATTACTACTCAGGAGCCAGAGGTAGGCCTATCCATAGTCACTGGAGAAGAATATGACGAAAATATGCAAACCTATAGGGCACGGAGTATATGATTTGCGGGCTGACAGCTGCTGTTTACAAAATAACATTTCTGTCTGTAACAGAGACCCAAATATTGCAAGTTTGATTTGCGTTAAACCGAACAGTGGAGATCCAAGATCAGACTGCATATTTTTATCATTTTTTAAAACTCTTAGCACATGTTTATTTTCATTGTAGGTTGTAACGGAGAAAATCCGGAATTTTGTGACAAATTCTTGGAAACTGAAAGAGATACCTGATCTCTATGACATTGTTCAAATTTATTTGGACAAATGTCTTGAGCTCTGTTGGTTGATGGCAATACAGGACCCACCTGTGTACATGGACTGTGATATAAAGGTATCAAAAAAGAACATAAAACGCTTTGACAAAAACCTTTACAAACCCTACACAAAGCAAGGCAAGAAGATTGCTTACGTTGTATGGCCCGTTCTTTTCCTATACAAAGGCGGTGGTCCAGTTTTAAATAAAGGTGTGGCACAAGGTAAAGGCAATCAAACAATTAAAGAAGATAGAAGTATATATAAGAAAGGAGCACTTACAAGTTCTCAAAATTCAGAGAGTATTCAGAAGATAACTACTAACGTTTTCAGTGGAACACTAGTAAAACAACAAAGTGCAGAGAATAATGTTAATACCATAGAAAACTCAGTTGATACCCAGAGCAATATAAGCGCAAAAACAAGAAACTTCATGTCCAGGCGCGAAGCTTTTGTTGACAGAGATACTGAAGAAACTACAGTTTTTTCCGATACCTGCACACCTAATACAGGAACAAATGAGCAAAGAACCCGCAAGAGAAAAAAGATGTCAAGCAACAAAGGTAGCAAAGACAATCAAGTTAAAGCAGAAGGACATGGTAATAAAGTAGAAAATGTGAGTATACAGCCTGATATAGAAGGAAGAGGGAGTCATTCAACGCCAAGCGAAAATAATAATGTCGGTATCGGATACGACAATAATGCAAGGGTGCACGAGGAGCAGATGCTTTCAGAAAACAGATCGATGAGTTCTCTAGAACTGCCTGAAGTGCCAAATTCCGAAGAGGACTCTTACCATAGACTTTGATGAGAGAGAGAGAGAGAGAGAGAGAGAGCTTTACTGCTTTGCTTTTCAAGCTGATCTTAATGTACTCTCAACGGGAAATATGTTTGAAAGAATGGTACAGCATATTCATACGCAACATGCAGGTATTTATTCTACAAGCCTTCAACCTCTAGGATGCTATGCGCCACTCACTTGCGGGCTGTAAAGATCTAGACCAGACTGCATAGAACGTAGCCTTGGTTCCAGTCCGATCAATTTTTCCTTCTCTCTCTCTCTCTCTCTCTCTCTCTCTCTCTATATATATATATATATATGGACGTTACTTTTTCAAAAATTACGGTAAACATTACAGAACCGATTATCAGTTCATTGCTATAGATATAGATCGTGGAAGGAGACGCCATAAGGAGTGATCAACCAAGTATTATCTCCTGGTCCCAGGCTACATAGAATGTGCATTCTGCTCTTAGATCTAAACTGTCAGATGATTGGTGAGACACTTTAGTCGAAAAAAGAAGTTTGCAGGCGCATTTCATGATTTTCCCTTTTTTGTCACCAATTGAATGTTCATATTGATTTCAATTATATAGTCTAGCAGTTTAACCCTTTACCGCACAATCCCGAGAATCCCGACCTGTTGCCGATTCGGTCTCGGGATCGCTGTATTAGTGAGTGGTCGTCTCAGTCATTCGACCATGTTGAAAGTATATTCCTTTAAATAGTTTCATCTCTAACCCATGCATGTTACGGCTATATACTGATATACACGAATATATAGGCAAAGTTTACTTTGTCTCAGGTCAATCCGAAAGTTAAAAGAAAACAGGTACATGTACTTTATTTATAAAACTATAATGAATGATTGATTGAATGGTGTATTACGCCGCTTTCAACAATAGTTCAGTCATATCACAGCGACAGCTCACATATTCATGTAGTTCCTGGGTTTCACCAGTACTAGGCTAGGGCTCTGGATACAAAACCATAAACCAATACCATGTTGATTCCAGTACTGATAATATAAAGAGCTAGTTGCCGTGTAACAATGGTTATCAAGGACAATTTTTCAGATATTCATGATAAAAATTGGGGTCCCTTTTTTTGCACAATGTTTGCATTCTTACAAGGATTGATTTATTTCTTGAAATTAATTTTTGTATTGTTTGTGACACATTTATATATACGAGTATACTGTTTATTGTAAGTTACTCTATTAATCTCTCTTAGGAGGAATGAAAGTGAATGAATGAATGAATAGCATTACTATCATTATTGTAATGATTATAATAATTATTATAGGAACAACAAAATGACTGAAGCGAACGCTTGTCTCAGAGAAACACATCAATTTGATTGGCAAAATACGAATCACTATCAATGTGTATTCATTTAAAAAAAAAAAATTCTGTTAAAAGTGGGATAAGACAGTATTACAGATTCATCATTACTATGCAAATAAAATATACAGGTTACCTCAGTAATATGAAGTTGTACGACATAATTCATACTAATTAAAGCATTTATGATTAAAGTAAAAAAAAAAATCAGTCCTACTTCCCCCTCCTCTCTACCCTCTCTCTCTCTCTCTTATTTCTATCGATAAAGGTAATGTCACGCTCCCCAATAACGATTCGCACCACGATTGAGGTCGTGGTTGTACTTGTAGACTTATTGTAGTATTCTATCAGATCTTATCATATCTTTAGGTTAACTGTGACCATCTTGTTAATCGTAAAACATTTTAACGTGGTGAGGGGGAGGGGGAGGGCAATTAAGGACACGAGCCTCAAATTCAGATGGCGGATACCAGTATGTTGGCCTGTTCTGGTGCATTAAGTGGTTGCGAAACTAAACACGCGTCATTCTCCAATGAAAATACAGAAGCAGTATCTAATTTCAGAATTTTCCAACTGTACTCCGAGCTACTAGACCTCGAGTTACCCATCAGGAGATTTGAACAAACTGGTGTCTTCTTTCCTGTGGGGGCGATGGTCATACCTGTATTGTAATTGTCAAATAGATTTTTATCTATTTCCTTTCTTATATCAAAACTGCCACCATCACAAACTATGTAAAATTTTAAGACAGAACGCAAATACACAATTACACGAAGGATGTAACTGTTGCACAAACCGCGAAAGCCACTGTAAGTATCCTATTGCAGCATGGTAAATCGAATCACAAGAAGTGTATAGGCGCGTATCCAAGCGCACCTGCACAGAACAGATTTGACGAAGTCATGTCTTAAATGTCTTTTCATATCGTAAACTATGATTCAATCCGGACAATTCTAGTGGAACGTTAGTTAGCATGTCTAAACTTGAGACCAAGATCTGTCTTCACAAACAACTCCGAATAACATTCGTAGTCTAATTCCTAAGATTTTTTTTAAAAATTTGAAAGTAAGGATATTTCTGATTGGCAAAACCATCTGATTTAGGTTGTTAGAAGTTCTGTTACTTTCTTAATCTAGAATTAGCATAAGAATGAAATTTAAAATGTTTGGTCTAGACGGACCCAGATTCTAACAGAAAATGTTAACTTTGATTGATGGGCCATAATTTGTCGCAACCAAGCTAATCTAATCGAACCATAAAGTATCAACTCGGCTGGATCATCTCGTATCCAAACCTGGGGATGTATTCACCAGCTATTCTTGAGAACATTCTTGGTCTTTTTCTCAAAAATTTTCAAAATTTCAAAGTAGAACTACTTTTCATTGGCTTAACCAAATGGTTTAGCCAATCTAAAGTTGTATTACTTTCTTAAACCTAGAATTAGACCGAAGATGTTCTTAAGAGTCGTTGGTGAATGCAAACCCTGGAAATTCAGATTAGTTCCACGTTCTGGTGAAAATGACAAATTTGACATTCATATCGGATAGATCTCACAACAGTCTGTTGGAAGTTGACCGCTGTAAGATAACAAAAAGAAAAGAAAAACAAAGTGACGAAGAAATTTCGTTGTCTGTCCATGGCTTTGATATTAGTTTGTCGACGATATTTATTGGTTTCGAAAATACTATATAAGAATTTATGTCTAAATTTCTTGTTCTCTCTGTCAAGATCCACTTGGTTGATCTGTCCTTCCTGAGACCATGATTTAACAACAACAACAAATCGATTGTATAACTCTCACTCGATAAACCTTTCATTATCAGTTTATATTATTGTTTATGTCTGGGGGTAGCTTGGTTAAAATCACGTACCGTGACGAGATAATTTATGTACCAAACTCGATCATGTTTATATTATCTCATCACGGGTCGTGGTTTTAAACATGTATTCCCAAAAAACAAACAATAATATAAAATGTGATGAAAGGTTTATTGAGTCACAGTTATTCGTACCTACCTACCTACCTACCTAACTACCTATATCTGTCTATCTATCTATCCTTATTTTGGCGATGGTTGTGTGGGAAAGCAGCCAGTTGCTCCGAAAACATGTAATGTGAAGAAACCAGTAAAAGAAAAGAATGGATACTGGTAGATGTAATTTTGGTCGCGAAATAATGCTAAAAATGTTGTAAACACCGTCCCCCATATTGCAGAGCTTTCTACACTTACGCCTTTTATACTCGACACTTCATCTGCTCATCCTGTCACGGATTATTTTCACTCACCGATTGTTTCAAAGTTTCATTTCATGTACAGTGAACTACATACTACTGCATTCGGCATACCTCGGGTGATCCGGTGATCAAATCCCATGGCTGTATCACGTAGCTTGATATGCACCTACACGGTACATTTCGCACGTTTCCGGAAGCACACCGTTTTACCGTTATTGAAATTGTAAGGCTCCTCTTAAAAAGAAAAAAATTAGTCAATTTTCATATCGTTATCTTTCTAACAATATTTCAGTCGGCAAACAGTTTGTACATTCAATTCTTAGCTTGGTTTATTAATTTCCGTCGACAGATCGATAGATGTGAATAACTCCATCGTGGTTGTTCATATCGTTGCTAAGCGATTTACAGGGGCACCGCCATGTTTAAGATCATGTGATGGGTAGTTCAAAATGGAAGCCGCCTTAATACGGACGAGGTTAGATGTAGGTACGGAATCGGCCGAGTTGTGACGAGTGCATACTACTGTTTAGTTTTCCAATCAATAGTTTATAGGGCAGTGCTTTTCTCCATGGGAAACTTCATGTGTTGGTATTTTCCGTATGAAACAAAAAACGCTATTTCGGATAGGAAAGCAACAAACGACGCCCTTCACGGGTGACGCAAGGTAGAAATTTAACCTTTGATTCTTCCGAAACTATATGAGCCATGCTCTGTGAAAAGGGTGCATAATGCATCTCGTGTTGTGTGATATCAAGCAAGTCATCACATAATTGTGGGTCCATAAAATCCGTTTTGTCCAACAACTGACTCAATCTTGAGGTAGACTGGCCCTTGGACATGCAGAAAATTGACCAATAGCGAAAAGTTTCGGCCCAGGTCAGCCTGCGCAGTCCGCGCAGGCTGACCTGGGCCGAAACTTTTCGCAGATGCATTAAGCCCCCTTTTCACAGAGCAATGCTCATATCTATCGTAATAAATGAGCCACGCTCTGGTGAAAGGAGGTTTAATGCATTTTAGCAAGCAAATCATCACATAATTATGAATCCGTAAAATTCATTTAGTCGAACGACTGACTGAATCTGGAGGAAGAGAGGTTCTTGGACATGCAGAAACTTGACCAATAGCAAAACGTTTCGACCCATATCGGCTGCGCGGACTGCGCAGGCTGACATGGATCGATACTTTTTCCTAAATGCATTAAACCCCCTTTTCGCAGAGCACGGTTCAAATGTATTGCCGAGAATGTGCCCTGACTATAACTCTAATGCTTTCGACACTGCAAGCGAAAAGAAGGGGTTTTGCGGATGCTATAGATCCGAAATCAGACCGCACAGAACGTGTAGTCGGGGTCCGTATTCACCAACCATTCTTAAGAATATTCTTAGTCGTATCCTCCAAGATTTTCTACATTTGAAAGTAACACAACTCCTGATTGGCTAAACCAAATGGTTTAGCCAATCAGGAGTTGAGTTACTTTCAGATGTAGAAAATTCTGGAGAACAAGAGAAAGAACGTTCTTCAGAATGGTTGGTGAATACGCACACTGATCTTGGATCTATACTGTTCGTTTGATTTATCCAGCCTATAAGATGAAGCCTTTTTTTAAGATTCAGTAAAATGAATCTTCAGCTGTTAATCGAGATAATTTATCTGACGATGAAAGATTTAGATTTAATTTTACAGTCTGTGTTTGTATTAATGGATTTCAAGAAAAGAGTCCTTAATTTCCACGATCATTGTGCACAGCCTGGGTGCGTATTCACCAACCTTTCTTAAGAACGTTCTTTGTCTTGTCCTCCAGAATTTTCTACATCTGAAAGTAACGCAACTCCTGATTGGCTAAACCATATGGTTTAGCCAATCAGGATTTGTGTTACTTTCAAATGTAGAAAATCTTGGAGAATAAGACTAAGAATATTCTGAAGAATGGTTGGTGAATACGGGCCCTGATGTTCAATATCCACTGCTATCTCACGCTCTTTCTGATGTGGAAAAAAGTGAGCTGTGCCCTAGCAAAAGGGCGTTTAATGTATTTCCCTGATGCAGTATACCAAGCCAGTCGTCACATAACTATGGATCCTTAACCCTTTCCCAAACGACAAATTTTAGACTGGTCCAATTTGAAAGAGTTTGCAGACGACAATTTTAAATTTGATGAAAATGACAGAAAGTTCTCCAAAAGGGTAGAAAACACTGTGGGAAAAGGAGAAATTTCTCGTTACGAGCAATTTCTCCTTTTCCCACAGTGTTTTCAAAAGACTTGTACTACAGACACCTGAAAACCAGGGCTTGTTTGGGAAAGGGATAAGAACCATTTCGTGAAACAACTGACAGGATAGTGAGGTAGAATGGTCTTGTTTGAATGGACATGCAGAAAATCAACCTATAGCAAAAAGCTTCGACCCATGACAGCCTGCGCGGACAGCGCAGGCTGACATGGGTCGATACATTTTGCAGATGCAAGGCTCACATGTATTGTCAACATTCACTTTCTCAGTGCCGAATATGCACACTTGACCTGTTTAGACGGCAAAAATTACCGTCCACTGAAACTCAACTCTTTGGCTCAACTAAACAGGAAGACGGTACAGATTCAAAATCAGACTGCACGCCCTGCACAATCTAGTCTTGGTCTATTCCATTCGAAAAATCCCTTGTTTTCGCTTATCGCGCTGCGAGGGTTAAACAGCGCATGTATCTGTATTCTCCGAATAAGCAGCTGGGCCAAGTCCTTATATACACTGTGTTTTATAGGGTATGTTTTTTTTGACGTGAATAATATGAAATGGGTTAGAAATTAGAGACCAGCTGCCGCAAACACCAACAAACCAGCATTTTTGCCTCTGAATTGAACTGAACTGAGGTTTCCCTTGACCTCATGGCAACGGCTACTTATCGGACTGTTTCAGCTTCTGGTGAGAAGTATGGGACGAATACTGCAAGCCCTGGGCAGAACTATGCAATATTGACTGATTGTGCATGTGTGCCATTCTCTGCATGTCACTTTCAGCCTGTCTTAATTTCTATTTCGACATTAAATTCCCAGTTTTTATCAAACTTAAAACCTTTTCGTTTTTCTTAAATTCGCATGTAATATCTAAGCAAATAATTGTTACTTACCATGAGATCAAGGGATACCTCAGTTCAGTTCATTTTATAGGCAAAGGACTGGTTTGTTGGTGTATGCAGCAGCCGGATTCTAATTTGTACCCCATTTCATATTATCCACGTCTGAAAATCAAACCCAGTAAAAAAGACAGGGGGTGCAACACTTTTTTATTGTGTGTGTGTGTGTGTGTGTGTGTGTGCTTTTTTTTTTTTTTTTTAGTCTAACTCTTTAACAAACGACAAAATTTGGAGTTATCCAAATCGAAAGCAATTTAACCGTGGCTGGAATTATGCGACTTTGCTGTAAAAAGAAGAAATGCTGGTTACCAGCATTTTCTCCCTTTTCCTCCCACAATGTTTTCATAAACTTTCCTTCTCAGGGTCGTCAAAAAAACTCGGGATTTTGAGGTAAGGGGTTAACTCTTTCACTGCCAGTAGTGGTTCAAAATGTTGTAGCGGACGGCTTAGATCATGATCAGACTGCACGTTTAGTGCAGTGATTTTATAATACTATCCACACCATCCGCTGCCTGATGCTAAACTGTGACCATAAACGTGTTCATATATCGTTAGTCTGTCGCCAGACCTCGAGAAAATTGCGAGAATTAAAGGTCGATAGTGAAATAAAAAAAAAACAATGCAGGTGTCAAAATGCATTTGAGCCATGCTCTGGCAAAAGGGGGCTTAATGCGTTTCCGTTTTGCACGATACCAAGCAAGCCATCACATAGTTATGGATTCATAATACCAACTTCTTTTCAACAACCAACTTAATCATGAGGTAGAATGGTCCTTTGACACATAGAAAATTGACCAATAGCGAAAAGTTTCGGTCCAGGTCAGCCTGCGCAGTCCGCGCAGGCTGACCTAGACCGATACTTTTCGCAGATGCTTTCAGTTCCTTTTTCACAGAGCATGGATCATTTAAATTTAAATCATACTAATTATAGATATGGAACATATTGTGAAGACGACAGTCTGTTATTGTAAGGTGGGTCTAAGTTTTAGTCGCTCGTAGGAAAATGATTTTTTAAAAATAAAGCAAAGAGTAGACAAAAAAAAATTAATGTGGTTGGAGAGCTAGGCGTTGTCTTCGACAGCTGGTAGAAAACGTTGTGGAAAAAGAAGAAAATGCTGCTTACTAATATTCCCCCCTCCCACAATGTTTTACGCACCCTTTTTCTTTGGGGTAGTTAAAGCAGAGAGTTGTTTTGTAAACGGTTAAAGAGACCACAGCTCGGTTTCACACACACAAAAAAAGTCTCAAACAAATTACTAACGGTCCCAGGTTCTGACTTAAGTTGAGTCTGTTATTTGAGACACATTTCAGCAACATTAACAGACTGTAGTAAGATACTCATATCCCGAGCTGATACTAAGTTTCAGTCTCAACGAAGCAAAATAATGGACTTAAGTCAATTAGCATACATAAGTCCAAAGTTTTGCCGAGTTGAGTCCAAAACGTTGTGTCAACACAGGACTTGAGAATGTTACATAATCTGTCAGTTTTAGTGAAATGCGTCTGGATTAACAAACTCAACTTATGTCGAAAAATGACAGATTTGTTGATATGAGTAAAATAAGAGGCTTAAGTTTGTTTGTGAAACGGGTCCCTGACTCTAACTTAAAACAACGGCAAATATAGATTGGTTACCTCCCCTGATATAGCAAGTGTATAGGGATCGGTACAGGCTACGAAAAACGGGCAGTACGTCTATTTTTAGAACGATATCGCGAGATTTAAGAGATTCAGGGGAGACCACTCTCGCTTCCTGTACATTAGATTTTTCGCATTTTTGGCCGCTGAAATAAGTGAATTATGTTCATGGCATCACATTTTAATATTAATTTTTGCGAAAATCTTTTTAGTTTCGATTACTAATTTCAAATTGTGCAAAAAATTCGCTCTGTTAGATATATACTGCCAAACTCGAGATGTGTAAGATGCTCTGATTGGCTATCCAATGATGTTCACGTAACCCAGTGAAAACTAATATCACAATAGCCTGTACCAGTTGTTGGAAGCCGGCTCTTGAAGCCGGCTTCCAGTAGGAATGCTTTTTTTTTATGCACATGGGGAATTTTGGGATACACCATTGCACAACTTTTCCGACATATTCACTCAAATACTTTTAATACTATGTTGCTATTAAGCTCAAAATTATGCACTTTTTTTGTATGTACTGTTGAGATGAATTTTGAGCATGAAAAGTAAAGATTTCGTATTTATAGATATTTATTTAATAACTGATTAATGATTGACCCCACAGGAAGCGTAACTCTTCTTAAACTAGTATAGACTGGTTACCTCCCCTGATACTACTGTACATGTCAGTAGATTAGCGCAATATTACGCATTTTTTTTTTCCTTGTGCTGTTCACATAAATTGCGAGCATGTAAAGTACAGATTTTGTATTTGAACTCTTATTTCTAAAAACGCTCAATAAGATTTTAATCGGGATATCTCGCGCAACACTGAAAAATTTCTACTAAATTGCTCGAGATATCCCGATTAAAATCTTATTGAGCGGCCTAAAAATCTCGCTCTAAAGAACGCACCTCAGTTTTTCTTTTTATCATGTGACAATAACAAAGCTGTACGCTTGCATTTAAAGCTGCTCTTCCACATATTTTGGTAAAAAAATCAAAATTTTGAAAAACACATTTCTTATACATACTTTTTTGTAAGAATGTACCTTTGTTGTGACAAGCCTTGCATACTCAGAACACAACTGAGACACACTAAATCCTTGGGCATTTATTTATGAGCCATGCTCTGTGAAAAGGGGGCTTGATACATTTGCAGAAAGTATTGTCCCAGGTTAGCCTGCGCAGTCCGCGCAGGCTAACTTGGATCGACACTTTTTGCTTTGGTAATTTTTCTGCATGTCAAAAACCAGTGTACCTCACGTTTCAACTGGTTGCCAGACAAAATGGATTTTATGGATCCATAAATATGTGATGACTCGCTTGAATTATGGATGACAGAGATACATTAAGTCCCCTTTTGCCAGAGCATGTCTCATATGTTTTAATAACCCTGAGGAAGAAGACTATTGAAACGTAGTTGCAGGAGGACAAAATGCTGGTTACCATCATTTTCTCCTTTTCATACAATGTTTTCTACCCTTTCAAAGGTCTAAAGTAAGGTTGGAAAGGAAATGTAATGGAACTTTTGGTGTAGCGTTTAAGGGTATTGCACTTATTTTTGTGGCTTTAGGGCTCCAGCCAAACTTGGGTTTTGCACCTAGTTATAAATGACCCTCGACAGCTTTTGACTGATGTTGTACATCATTGCACTTGAGCCATGCTCTGTGAAAAAGGGTCTTAATGAATCTGGGAAAAGTATCAACCCAAGTCAGCCCGCTTGGACTGTGCAGGCTGACCTGGGCTGAAACTTTTCGCTATTGGTAAATTTTCTGTATATTTAAGGACCAGTCTACCTGATGATTAAGTTGATTGTATTAAAAAAGAGGCTACATGTATTGTTGAACCTTAATTATGTGATGGCTTGCTTGATATCATGGATCACGGAGATGCATTAAACCCCCTTTTGCAAGAGCATGGCTCATTTACATGTTCAACTATTACATTGTAAAGGGGCTATTCAGATTTTCATAGTCAAACCAAACTTGAAAATATTTTATTGCTCAATTTAGTAAGGCAATAGCTGACTAAGAATCAAGAAATAAAGCAAAAAGCAAAGGAAAAACAAATCGATGGTACTTCTTCAATGGACTAGTTAGCCTCTTAACTCTGTACCCTACAACAGAATTTAGAACTTGTCCAAATTCAAAGCAGTTGTAGACGACAAATCCAATTTGGTTATAATGATGAAATTTGTCTCTAAAATGGTAGAAAGCCATATGATTGTAGGGAAAGGAAGAAATGTTTGTGATAAGCATTTTATACTTTTATTGCAATGGTTGCAGAACCTTTTTTCTTCAGGTCACTAGAACATACAATTGTTTAGTGAAGGATTAAATCTTTACCACATAATCCCGACTTTTAACGACCCTGAGAAAGAAGCCTGTTGAAAACATTGTTGGAAAAGGAGAAAATGCTAGTAACCAGCATTTTCTCCTTTTCCCACAATGTTTTCTAACCTTTCAGAACAATTGCAATCATTTTAGCCACATTGGAATTGTCGTCTGCAAATGCTTTCAACTTGGACAGGGCTAAAATTTTGGACAGTATTGTCCAAATTCAAAGCAGTTGCAGACGACAAATTAGATTTGGTTATAATGATGAGATTTGGCTCTGAAATGATAGAAAGCATTGTGGAAAAGGAGAAAATGCTTGTGACAAGCATTTTATACTTTTCTCGCAATGGTTTCAGAAGCCTTTTTCGTCAGGGTCGTTAATTAGAACATGTAATTGTTTGGTAAAGGTTTTTTAGCTTTTGGCTAAAATTTTGTGAAGGCTTGTTGGAATGTCAAGTGATCATGCAATTATATGCATCAGCTACGGCAGAGCTCCAGATAGAGGGAGTGATTTTAATTTCAAAATTGACAATATTAATCAGTCTCCACTAAACCCCATGTTATGGTTACTCATTAGAATCGTCTCATCGAAACGATTCTAATGAGTACCCACAACATAGGGTTTGGAAGGGAAATAATGGATGTAAAATACTATCACTCCCTCTTACCTGGAGGTCTGACTACGGTATGTAGGATCATATTCATGTAAGAATGGTAACAGTATTTTGATCAAAATAGAGAATGATAACAGTATTCTTGTCAAAATAAAGAAAATACCTAATCCAAAATGACCATGCTTTTATCTGAAGAGCAAAATTGCACCTTTCCTGTTTACTGAATGTAACTGTCCTCTTTCTGAATGCATGCAGGAAAAAAAGGGAAGTTTATATTAGTGTTTAACTCTTTACCACACAATCCCGTGTTTGAACGACCCTGAGAAAGAGGCATTATGAAAACATTGTGGGAAAAGGAGAAAATGCTGGTAACCAGCATTTTCTCCTTTTCCCACAATGTTTTCTATCCTTTCCAAAACAAATTTCAATTTTTGAGTCACATCTATTTTGTCTCTGCAAAAGTTTTTAATTTGGACTAGTCTAAAAATTTGTCGTTTGATAGAGAGTTAAACAAAAAACAGGATTCACAGCAAACAAAAAAAATCTTAATTAGCCCCCGAATTGTTGCAATCGGTAAAATTTTCTACTGGGTCTGTATTCACCAACCATTCTTTTCTTAAGAACATTCTTAGTCTTATTCTCTAGAATTTTTAATTTAAAAGTAACACAACTTCTGATAAGCGAGTTATTCCTAAAGCACCTTCCTTATTGATGGTACAAAAAAAAATTACCGGCTTCTTTGATGCTATGCATCAAAAATTTGTCTTGTAGTATTTTATATCTACAACGGGGACCAGTTCACGGCAAATAAGAAACTGATAATGTTAACCGCTACATCTGGTTATCTTCTCTGAATCTATTCAAAGCCATAGACAAAAACAGGAGCTTTCGCAGAGGGCATAGATCAAAATCAGACTGCACAGAACGTGCAGACTGATAACGAATCTATACCGTCCGCTCATTTACTCAAGACTACAAGATGAAAAAAAGCCTGAGTATCCGTTAATTGTACTTGCAGCCGTTGCAAATATCGAAAATAAGCGATGCTTTAGCAAAAGGGGGCTTAATGCATCTCCTTGCTGCATGATACCAAGCAAGTCATCATGTTATAATGGATTCATAAAATCACATTTCGTCGAACAAATGTCTAAATCATAGGGTAGACTCGTCCTTCAACATACAGAAAGTTGACCAATAGCGAAAAGTTTCGGCCCGGGTCAGCCTGCGCAGACTGCGCAGGCTGACCTGGGTCGATACTTTTCGCAGATGCATTAAGCTCCCTTTTCATAGAGCACGGAATCATACACATATTTACGCTGAAATAACGGTTAAACTACTGTAAAAGGATAAAAGAAAAAGCAACAGGCTGTCACCAAGCCAGCCCTGACATTACATTGTGAGCCATGCTCTGACAAAAAGGGGGCTAATGCATCTCCGTGATCCATGATAGCAAGCAGGTCATCATATAATCATTCATTCATGATATCCATTTGTCTAACAACCGTCTAAATCACGCGGGGTAAACCGCAGAAAATTAATCAATCGCAAAATGTTTCAGTCTGCGCAGGGTTGACCTGGGTCGATATTTTTCTTTGTGTGTGTGTGCGTGCGCGCGCGCGCGTGCGCGCTGATGCATTAAGCCCCCTTTTCACAGAGCATGGCTCCTATCTATATAAATTTTTCAGTTGTTGAAAAAAAGGACCCGGTGTTGGCAACGTCATGAGTGTTTTTATAAGAGCTTCCCACTAAAATACTGGACATCGTAGATTAAGATCAGATTGCACGTTCCGCACAGTCTGATAATAATCTTTTTTTTCCGCAAACGTTTACTTATATTTGTTCAGTTTTCCTAGTGTTAACGATTGTAATTTTCAGAAGATAACAGCTGTCGTTACAAAACTTCATTAATCCTTAACCTGTTAAATAAGTTAAATAAAACTTTCAAGTCTACGGTGAAACCCCACATGTTGCTAGTTCAAAGTTATTTTTCGGGGAAAAGAAAAACATCTTAACGGACGGTGTAGATCCAAGGTCAGACTGCACTGTTTTTTTTGCAGTCTGATCTTGATCTACAATGTCCGTGAAAAGTGATTGATTCGCGCTCAGCAGCCGCATGGTTAAAAGGTCGATAAACATACATGTACTATGTACATACGGAATACCGTTAGGGCCATCGCCTTTGAATATGTTACGTTATCGTCATCGTACTATCGCGTTTTCATCATCGTAGTTTCGTGATTTCGCATTATCATCATCGTACTATCGAGTATCGCGTTTTAGATTAACACATTTAAAGGCGATGACCATAACAATATTCCGTATGTACATGTACATAGTTTACATCTTTATGCATTATGTCGGGTTGACCTCCGATAGTCATTGAGCTAGGAGGGTGCAAAACAACCCCCCCCCCCCGACCAACACCCCCTTGGGAATTTTCGGAATTTAATCAGCGCCAAATATTTAAATTCGACCCTCTTTCTGTAGCTGAAAATCAAATCCACTGAAATGCAGAAAGACTTTTGTCGACTGAGCTTGACGAAAGAAAGGGACGGTATAAAACCCAGGTTAGGCTGCACATTCTGTGCAGTTTGATCTTGATCTATACCATCTGATGAAAGGGTTAATGTTTAGAGCCTTCGAGACACTAAAATATTTGAGTCATACTCTGGCAAAAGGGGACTTAGACATATAGAAAATTTACAAATAGCAAAGAGTATCGACTCATGTCAGCCTGCGCGGAATACGCAGGCTGACATGGGTCGATACTTTTTCGCATATGCATTAAGCCCCTTTTTCATAGAGCATACCTCATTTCCATTTCAAGTTTGTTTATGAACAGAAAAAAAAAAATCTTCATAACAGACATTTTAGAGTTAAGATCAATTAACATGAGGTTAGCACTCTGATCTCAATCTACACTTTCTTGATAGGCAACTTTGCAATCTTTAGCACTCTAAGATTTTTTTTCAAACTCTTTAACAGACGGAAAAAAAATCTATACTTGTCCAAATAGAAAGCAGTTGCAGACGGTGTGCCCCGAGTAATGGTTCTTGTTTTTGAACAGCTTGAAAATATTTTCTCCTTTTTTAACATTGTTTTTTTTTTTCTCAGGCTCGTTAAAACACGCGATTGTTTGGTTTACACTTGGAAAAAGGTGTGACAGTAACAGTCCATTGCATTCCTTAAAATCTTTTATCACCAAATATAGAAAATGTCAACCTCTTTCATTGGATGAAAATACAATTCACTGACAATCCAATACAGAATATTATCTCCTACGCTTTACCTAAACAAGCAGACGATATAGATTAAGATCAGACTGCACGTTCTGTGCAATCTGATCTTGGTCTATGTTGTCTGTCAAAGCTCTTATTTTTGGATTTGGCGCGTGAAAGAGTAAATCAGTAGGGCGTTTATCTCTGGTCAACCATATCTGTGTTTAAGTAGGAACACACCTCATTTAAAACATCTACATGTAATAATAATGTGTCTTTGTTTAGGGAGGTTAAAAATACAAACTTGGATGAAAAACTGATTTGCTTTCTCTAAGTAAGGCTTTTTTTTTTTTTAAAATCTTCTCTTTCTTTGTTTTCCTCCCATTTATATCTCTTTCTTTCTTTCTTTTTTCTTTCTCTCTCTGTCTCTTTTCTTTCTTTCTTTCTTTCTTTCTTTCTTCCGTCCTTCCTTCCTTCCTTCCTTTCTTCATTGGTTGCTTGCTTGTGGTTATAAGGGTTTGATAGTGGAATCACCCTGTTTAAGCAAATTTTGCACAATGTTTAGAAACCAACAGTGGTTTACTTGTCCTAAGTTTCAAATAAAATCAAACACCTTCTTACTCCACGTTCTGTCCAGTCCAATCTTGATCTATAACAGCTGCAAAGGCAACTGAAGGTTTGAAAGACGCTTTATGGTTAAAATTATTTAGGAAAAGGTATCACAGTCTTTCATATTGTGTAAATGATGTTACTCACGATTTCCTTTGGCATGACAACACGGGTATAATCTTTAATCTGGATTACATATCGAAGTGCGAATTGTACTATTTTTACATACACACGTGTGCATATCTGTATACGTAGCATACCGAAGTGTAATAATATATATGAGCCTTGCTCTGGCAAAAGGGGGGCTTAATGCATCTCCTTAATCCATATTAGCAGTCAAGCCATCAAATAAGTATGGATCCATAATAACCACTTTTTAACAACAGACTTAATCATGAGGTAGACTGTTCCATGGACATACAGAAAATTGGCCAATAGCGAAAAGTTTCGGCCCAGGTCAGCCTGCGCGGACTGAGCAGGCTGACCTGGGTCGATACCTTTCGCAGATGCATTAAGCCCCCTTTTCACAGAGCACGGCTCATATACATTGCCAATTGCTATCAGTATGATCTGAATGTATAACAGACAAAAATAACTATACAGGATAAAAATCAATGATAGTGTGAAATATATGAACCATGCTCTGGGAAAAGGGGGCTCAATGCATCTGCGAAAAGTATCGACCCAGGTAAGTCTGCGTGGACTGCTACCTGTATCGAAACGTTCTGCTCTTGGTAAATTTGCAGCATGTACAAGAATAATTCTCCCTCCGGGTTCATCTTTATTAGGCCTGAAAAATAGTCTCTTCTATAATCTCAGCATCATAAGAAGCTCAAAAAATTATGAAAATGAACGAAGGCTTACGGCAATTGTAGAATACATCAGTCAAAACCTCCCATAAATCAAAAGCATTTTTTTTCTATACACACGAACAATGCTGCAGTGCTGCAGTGCTAAAGCCTCAAAAGAGAACCTACCTTATGTTACGTTTGCTGTTTGCTTTTGACGTTTCACTACTGTACTTTGAACCAAGATCAAAGTAACACTTTATCTACACAATCACTTTCACACTCACGCAACTCTCACAATTCGGTTTTTTTTTTTACACATTTATATATAAAAATAAGCTTTTTCGTCCACATAAAAAAAAAAGCTGTAACAAATAAGAAAAGTAAACCTGTTATTAGTCATTATTGTTAAAATCTTCATATTTTAGTAGCCATATCAATATTGTAGTACAATAGTAGCTGTAAAAAATCTGGAATCTGTAATTACGACTTTTGTTTGTATTTTAAAGTTCAATTACTAACACAGAATACTAACAACGATCTGTAAGGTGCATTGAGGGATGGCCACGACCCTCAAGTACCATAAAGACGTGGACAATAAAGTTTAAAAAAAAAAAGATTCAGCCGGTTGTTAGACAAAATAGATTTTATGGATTCATAAATATGTGATGACTTGGTTGTTATGATGCATTTCGGTGATGCATTAAATCCCCTTTTCCCGGAGCATGTTTCATATGAATTATAACGTAATACGGTATAAGCTTTGTTTTTTTTCCATGAAAACACCTGGTATTGTCATAGCACTTTTATTGTATGCATCATCGTTCTTGCGCGAAAACTTTGTCATTTCTTTTAATAGCTTCGTAAGTACTGAAAATATTCATTTCAGACTTGGGCTTCCTAGTTGTTAACTTTCTACAGGGGAACCCATAAGAAGGGCAGATAATCCTAGGCTATTTTTGACACAGTTATTTCCCTTTTTTCGCCATAGAATTTTCACGAAATAAGGAACTGCAGTCGAACATTAGCGCTGCTCTTGTTACACCGTAAATCATAATGATTACTTTTCTTTCATGCTTTTTAGTAGTGTATAGAAATCTAACACTGAATTATATGCTTATAATTCACGGGTGAATGGTATAACTTTTTTTTTTTTGACATGCCACCGATATTTATTACACATGAATGAATTTTTATGGTCGAAATTTCTTTCATCTCGTGAAAAGCAAGGGCCACTCTTGAAAATGTAGCATTCGCTTTTCAATCGTTGAAAGAAACTTAAAAACGGTCATACACCGAAACAGACAATTATCCTCTATTTAACGTCCCTGAAACAGACAGCTTTTGTGATGATAGAGGGAAAAAAAGACATTGCTTGAAACAAACAATGAGCGCCATTCTTCAGTTACTTACCTTGATTCCTCTCCAGTACTGCATTGGTCCCTGATTAACTCTTTACCAAACGACAAAATTTTAGACTTGCCCAAATTGAAAGCATTTGCAGACGACAAAATAAATCTTGCTAAAAAATTAAAACTTGTTTTGGGTAGGGTAGAAAGCATTGTGGAAAAAGGAGAAAATGCTGGTTACCAGCATTTTCTCCTTTTCCCACAATGTTTTCAAAAGATTCCTTTTTCAGGGTCGTTAAAAGTCGGGACTGTGTGGTAAAGGGTTAAGAGGTTACTTGAGTTTTATTATTGATTTTCTTGCAGTACACAGATATGTTTTTGAGATAATATCTTAACTAAATCTGGTTAGATTGTTTTACAAATCAATTATATGCTTTTCGCTGATGATTGGAAATAAAATTTGCTTTTAAAATTACACATCCTTACATATATATCATAAATCAAATTATATCTATCGCAACATCCTGAAGGGAATCAAGGATAAAAACAAAGGAATACAGGTAAAAGGACCAATTTGTTATTTGGTTACCATTAGTCTTTATCTGACAACGGAGATAATTTGACTTACAGAAATGCCCCCCCCCCCCACAATTGCTTGTAAAAAGAAAATGCTCAATATCCTTCATTGTTTTCCACTTAATTGAAGAAAATTGTATTTTCCCTTTCCATTATTTCCCTATTACCTTACTACGCAACTACCATTATGCCACTTTTTTTCGTGGGATGGGGGAAGGGGTTCGGGGCCCTCGTGATGAAAGTATACTATTCGCAACCTTTAAGCCCCGGGTTCGATCCTTACTCGAAGAAATGTGCTTTATTGTCAGAGTGTCTTTGACCAAGATACTTCACAACGGAAGGGCATTACTGGAATAATATTGAAAGCGCCAAATAGAGCAATCGATCGATCGATCGATCCATCCATCCATCCATCAGTCAGTCAGTCATCTAGCTAGCCCAAAGACACATGGCATAGGGAAGCCGCGAAACGATATACACCTTATATATCGACGTAGGAAGGCAGGACACGGTCAAGAACTCAATCCTAAGACGTCGGTACACGGTAAAAAACGTCTATCTATGCGATCCTTGCATGAACTCCATAAGACCAGTTATTCGCGTTCCCTTGCATCCCTATCGGATAAGAGATCGATTACAATCGACACAAGACTGCATATCTAGATAGGACTTGATTCATTTACTGAATGGTGCTTTTAGTTCGTTTTCAACACCATTTCAGTCACATCACAGCAACAGCTCACAAATATACCGCGCTCTGGCAAAGGGGGGCTTGACCCTTTACCACACAATCCCGACTTTTAACGACCCTGAAAAAGAAAGCTATTGAAAACATTGTGGGAAAAGGAGAAAATGCTGGTAACCAGCATTTTCTCCTTTTCCCACAATGTTTTCTACCCTTCCCAAATCAAATTTTAACTTATGAGTCAACTTTATTTTGTCGTCTGCAAATGCTTTCAATTTGAACCAGTCTAAAATTTTGTCGTTTGGTAAAGAGTTAATGCATCTCTGTGATGCATGATACCAAGTAAGCCAACACATAATTATGGGTCCATGATGTCCATTTTTTTTTTTTTAACAACCGACTTAATCATGAGTTAGACTGGTCCTTCGACATACAGAAAATTGACCAATAGCGAAAAGTTTCGGCCCAGGTCAGCCTGCGCGGACTGCGCAGGCTGACCTGCGTCGATACTTTTCGCAGATGCAATAAGCCGCCTTTTCACAGAGCACGGCTCAAATTCATGTATGTCCTGGGTTTCACCAGTATTAGACTAGGTCTCTGAGGTGCCTTGATCAAGGATACTCCCTTGAAAAGCACAGTGCTTCCAGTTAGACTCGAAACCGCCAGTGACGCTCGAATCCTGGGCCTCCAGGTCACGATCCCTACACTTTACCACTGAGCCACGTAGGACCACCGCCTAACGAATGAAGCAATCGTACATTATGTACTGGCCAGATCGTGCCCGAGATTGAAATCTGAATATGGTAGGGAAAAGCTTCAGGTGGTGGTATCTGCCTTTCCTTAGCACCTTACCCCCAAGTGGCCGTGACCGAAGGATGGTACCCCATTCCGTGGAATATATTTGAGCCATGCTCTGTGAAAAGGAGGCTTGGTGTATATGCAAAAAGTATTGACCCAGGTCAGCCTTCGCAGTCCGTGCAGGCTGACCTGAGCTAAATTTTTTTTCTTATCGATCAATTTTCTGCATGTCAAAGGACCAGCCTAACTCATGATTGAGTCGGTTGTTCGACAAAGCGGATTTTATGGATCCCTTATCATTTTATTTCTTGCTTGGTACAATGCTTCACGGAGATGCATTAAGCCCCCTTTTTGCCAGATTATGGTTCATTTTAAGGCCTATTACGTAGCAAGCGAAGATAGTCTCAAACTTGCAGATAATATCATTTACATTACGATAACTGATACTCAAGGTAATTCAATCTCTAGAATGCGTTCGTGTTACATTTTGTTATCTAAATGAGCTGCAGATAGAGGGAGTGATTTTGGTTTCAAACTTGAAAATATTAATCACTCTTCACTATACCCTGTGTTATGGGTACTCATTGAAATAGTCTCATCGAGACAATTCTAATGAGTACCCACAACATAGGGTTTTGCAGATAAATAATGGATTTAGAATATTATCACTCCCTCTTATCTGGAGGTCTGCAGGGTGAATTCTCTTTTCTCTGCAGAGACTTCGTGCATGCCTTATTTGGACCCATAGCTTATTCCCCACCCACTACTCTTGATTTTAGTGGCTGTTTTATACCTTTGACATATAAGTGTGAGCAGTGTGAATAAAGAAATGAATCATGCTGTCAGAAACAGTGGCTTAAGGAATGCATCTGCCAAAAGTAACAACCCATGTCCGCGCAGGTTTACCTGGGTCAAAAACCTTTCGATATTAGTAAATTTTCTGTATGTTAAAGGACCTTTCGACTTTATGATGCAGTCTGTTTACAAACAAGGTGCCAATCCCCCGTAGCTCAGTCGGTAGCGTACGGGACTTGAGAACAGGAGGTTGCTGGTTCGATCCCCGGCTTGGCCGATTTCTTTCCGAGGATTTGATGATAGTCATTGCGACAGGATTCATTTCTCTCCACCACTGACCATAGTTTCGACGATGGTTATGTGGGAAAGCAGCCAGTGGCCTGGAAAGAATATTGTGCTGACTACTGGTAAAAGAAACTCTAGGAAAGCATGGATAGGTGCACTAGCCGCAATTAAACACCATACAATCAATCATACAATCAATTTCAAACAAGGAGGATTAATATTTGGCAACAGCTTGTTTGGTTAAATACATTACGGGGATGCATTAACCCTTTACCTGCAAAATAAGTGAAATAAAACTTTCAAGTCAATAGTTAAAAACCCTAAATATTATTATTTCAAAGTTATTTTAGGGAGAAAATATCTCTTTATTGTACAATTTAGATCAAAGCTCAGACTGCAGTCTGAACTTAATCTACACTGTCCGCAAAAGGTCCTTGAGTCGCACTTAGCAACCTAAGGGTTAAACTGCCTTTTACCACAGCGCAGCACAAATCTAAGTTGTAATAAAACCAAATCCAAATCAATCGAAATGAGATACGCCCGAAGAAAGTATCATTCACGTGAAAAATGAATACTGTACGCTTACAGGTAATTTCATGACAAAACATAGATGTTTAACCCTTAGAGTGTCAACAGCAATTTTTAAATCTGTTGCAGACAGTGTAGATTGATATCAAAATATGTGGTCCAATTATATCTCCTTATCGGACAGTGTGAATCCAAGATCAGACTGCACAGAACGTGCAGTCTGATCTTGATCTACACTGTCTGCAAAAGGGCCTTTAGTAGCGCTTAGCAGTCCAAGGGGTTGGAATTTCGCTCATCATACAAACATGCAACCAATGAGTCGAAAAATAATGTTGCTATTTCAATTTCTTGTTTTTATTTTAGAAAATTATATCCTTATCGGACAGTGTAGATCCAAGATCAGACTTCACATTCTGTGCAGTCTGATCTTGATCTACATTGTCCGCAAAAGGTCCTTGAGTCGCGCTTAGCCGTCTAAGGGTTGAAATTTCGCTCATCACACAAACATGCAACCAATGAGTCGAAAAATAATGTTACATTTTTTGACATTGGTTAGGCAGGTTCTCGGACGAAATTTTCGTGACCACTCTGTTTCATTTTCTAGTATTAATGTGATAGATTTTGACATCGGTACGACACGCTCTCGTTAGGAGTTTTCGAGACCATTTAGCTTTTTTATTTCGGAATCAGTTGATGTTTTTTTTTGCAAGGATATTGTGACCAGTTGGAAGGATTGAAAGTTGGACTTTCTTGTAATTTTGTGTATGAGGTTGGTAGAAGAGGTGAATAATTTCAATATGCACGTTGCGTAATCAGTACGTTTCGCATGTCTCTCGTGTTCATTCAAGTATGTAAATTTGTGGATGTGTTAGTATGTACTGTTTGAGGTATGTTCATGCAACATTTGAGCCATGCTCTGGCAAAAGGGGGTTTAATGCATCTCCGTGATGCTTGAAACAAAACAAGACATCACATAATTGTGGATTCACGACACCATTTTTGTCTAATAACCGACTAAATCCTGAGATTGACTGGCCCTTTGATGTGCAGAAAACTGACCAATTGCAAACAGTTTCGACTCGGGTCAACCTGCGCGGACTGCGCAGGCTGACCTGGATCGATACTTTTAGCAGATACATTAAACCCCCTTTTCGAAGAGCATGACTCATTTATTTGTTCCAGATGCAGAGAATCTTTCTCCGTTTTTGTGCAGTTTAGGATCTTTCCGGAGAATCTGGGCAAAAATTAGCCCCAAGTCACGTCACTGTGCTCTGATCATCTTTTTCTACACATACCTTGATAACTTATGAAAACATTGTGCGAAAAGGGTAAAATGCTAATAATTAACAGCTGCCGTGCTAAATACGTAAATTGACTATTTTTTTATGAAAATATCTGGCAAAGGACCTGACAATATACCTTCAAGCTCACATCGCACAGATCATGCAGTCTGATCTTGGTCTTCCTGGTCCGCTTAAGGAAAATATATCCTGCAACTGACAGAGCTTATCTTCATCCATTTAGGATCAATAAGAAAATCCTCCACGGTTATTAGTTTTTGTGTCCATTACTTTTGATTTAACGGAAGACCAACTTAAATTTGCTAAACCGATATGGTTTCAAAACAATGATCCGACATTTTAACGACTCTGGCAGATATGGCTGATGAAAACATTATGGTAAAAAGAGAAAATGCTGGAAACCAGCATTTTCTCTTTTCCCCACAATGATTTCTGCCATTTCAAAGACAAATTTCACTATTTTTGCTATTTATTGTCTGCAAATGCTCTGAAATAGGCTAAGTCTAAAATTTTGTCATTTGGTAAAGAGTGAAGCGTTCTCTAAACGACACCGTTTTTATCGATCCCAACAAAGAAGGCTTTTGATAACGATGTAAAGGTGGGGAGTTGCCGGTATTTTGCCACTCAAATCATGGGATTTGTTTCTGAAATAGTAAAAAACATTGTGGGAAAAGGAGAAAATGATGGTTACCACCATTTTCTTCTTTTCCCTCAATATTTTCAAAAGTCTTCTCTGTCAGGACCATTAGAACTCGGGACGGTGTGACAAAGGTTAATTGAGCATGTGTATTTGCACCATTCTCATAATTTTTAGCCCGGAGAATAAAAAGGCTTATTTACAGTCGAAAGAGTATGGATTTTAATTATACCTCCACCTACGAAGGAGTGGAAAGGTATACTGATTTCGCTCTGTCTGGCTGTCTATCTGTCTGTCTGTCTCTGTCTCTGTCTGTCTGTCTGTCCGTAGACTCTTTCGTTTCCGTGCTCTAACTCAAAAGCCGTTTGACCTAGGACCCTGAAACATTATACAAGTGTTGCTCATGACCTAAGGAGGTGCCCTATTGTTTTGGGGTTGCATGGATCAAAGGTTAAGGTCACAGGTGAACTGTTTTTGAAAACCGTTTCCGTGCTCTAACTCAATAGTTGTTTGATCTAGGATCATGTTACTTTATAGAAGTGTTACCCATGATCCAAGGAAGCGTCCTATTGTTTTTATATCATATGGGTCAAAGGTCAAGGTCATAGATGATCTTTGTTTTGAAAATTATTTCCATATTCTGATCGTGCTGCTTCAGTGACAAGCTGGTCGTGGTGGTGGTGGTGGGGGTATTTGTCTGCTTTGCTACAGTTCTAGTTTTCTAGTTACATTGTATTCCATAGACTGTCATTTCACCAGAGGATGGTAGGATCATGGAGAAAGCGCATGGTGACCCTATGTTTGTGTGGATGTTTTGTGACGGTTGTAATATTCCAAGTGTTACCACGTGACCAACCGATAAAGGTAGCGCTGAAAGACGAGTTCCGGTTGGCGTCTGAAATTTCCAGCGAGAATAAAATCGGTACCCTGAACTTTCCACCAAAGAAACCGATCAAGCCATATCATGGACACGACTTCTTCAAAGATGTGAGTTGATTTATTGTATATTCTTAGTTTGTATGGTATTGTTTGACAAAGTCTTACGTTGAATAAATATGAGCTGTGCTCTGTGAAAACGGGCTTAATGCATCTGCAAAAAGTTTCCACTCAGGTCAGCCTGCGCGGTTCGCGCAGGCTGATCTGAGTGGAAATTTTTGCCTTTGTTAACATTTTCTGCACGCCATATTACTGGTATACCTCAGGAGTCAGCCGCTTGTAAGACATGCGAAGGCTGATCCGGGTCAAAAGCTTTTGCCTCTGGTTAATTTTCTGCATGCCAAAGGACCAGTGTACCTCATGCTTCAGTATGTGTTAAGACAAATGGATGTTTTGGATCTGTAATCATAGTATCGTGCATCACGGAGATACATTGTATATCAAAACCTCTTTTGCCAGAGCAGGGCTCATATATTATGTGGAATTTTTTGAAGGTGTACATATCAAAGTCATCTATCAGAAAAATAGTATAAACATTTCTTAGGGAAGAATTATTCTTCATCCGCCCCATAACCTGACACAAAACGTGCAGTCTGATCTTTGATCTACACTGTCACATACGGTATATAAATTTTGTCGGGTCGAAATAGAAATATTTCTGTTTTTGCTATTGAGACGAAATTTTCGTTTCAGTTATGTAGCAGCCCAGGGGTTTACCCTGTTCCAAACATGTTTTAAAGAACCTTAAATAGAAAGCATTTGGGGGGAAAAAGTGGAAAAAAGGAGAATATGCTGGTAACCAGCATTTCTCATTCTCCCATGTGCAATGTGTTCCACGCTATAAGGGACATAAACCATCATTTGAACTACATTTATTCTGTTCTCTGCAAATGCTTTCAAGTTGGACGGGTCCAAAATTGTGTCGTTTTGTAATGAGTTAAGACAAAATAAGGAGTCAATGACCCTGCTGATAGTCTGGAAATATATGTGGTTGTATATGTGCATGCCCCTTCCTTTAAAGAAAAAGTAATTGGGAGAAAAATCGGGGGTGAAAATAAAACATTATCACTCAATGTAAATCTGCACAAGGCGCACAATTGCCATACTCCCTTGCGGCGAAATGTCGTCAATTAGAGCCGTATTCATGGCAACGGAAACAGCCATATCGTTTTATTTTGATCTTTCAGAACGTTTGTTGTATTTACCCTACATTTCAATATAAATCAGACTGCAGAGAAAAGAAAGTCTGATCTTTTATTTACAGAGTATGCTGTTGGGAGAGATTGACAAGGGAGCTAGACTTAAAATTATAGTATTCAGATCCTTTTCTTCTGAACTTCGGGGGACTGCCCTTAGGCAAGGCAGTTTGGAACCCACTATAAATGACACTGGTGAATAATATGAATTACATACTGTGTGAGCTGTCGCGATGGTGTGACTGAAATAGATTTAAAGTGGCGTGAAACACTATTCAGTCATTCTGCTAAAAATGTCCATACGCCAATTTCGCGCTTAGAGCTGCCTTTCAGTTAACTGTGAACACGCGAACTTTGCGTCCGCAGCTCAGGTAAGCAAATATCGAGTCTGAAAAAAAAGTTACACTAAACTGGATTACTCTAGGATATGAGTAAATATTTACATAACTTTACGCCAGCTCATAACTTTGGATAAAGGATGGATCGTGTATGAGTGTATATACAATCCTAAGTAAGTTGCGTAAATCTAGATAGTAAATAAATAGGAGCTATGCTCTGTAAAAAGGGGGGCTTAATGCATCTGCGAAAAGCATCGACCCAGGTCAGCCTGCGCAGTCCGCGCAGGCTGACCTGGGTCGATGCTTTTCGCTATTAGTCAATTTCTATATGTTCAAGGACCGGCTTCCATCATAATAAAGTCAATTATCAAAAAAGTGCTATTTTATCGATCCATAATTATGTGATGATTAGCTTGGTATAATGTATTACGGAGATGCATTAAGGTCCCTTTTGCTAGAGCATGGTTTATATTTTATTATTGAAACACAGATTTGGATATTAACTTGTATTTCCAGCCTTTTATTCTTTTTTAGAAACCGTTCAAATTTGATAAGCGTTTCAAGAATCCGTGTTGGTACAGCGGAGAGCAGTTGAAATGTCTTCCTTATTTCTTTGTGCTGGGTGTACGGAAGTGTGCAACCACGTCGTTGTTTTCGAATATTATGCGACATCCAGACGCTCTCAGTTGGGTCGGCAAAGAGTCACAGTTCTTCGGGTACGGACAGATGTACAACCGTAAGTGGGAATTTCATTCTGATGTTGCAATGATGTGTACGTGTATTTCCAAACATCATTCATTCGTTCGTTCATTCGTTCGTTTGCGCGTTCTTTCGTTTTTATTCCTCGTTCCTTCACTCCTTTGTTCGTTTAATCAATCAATCAATCAATCAATCAATCAATCGACCGACCGACCGACCGACCGACCGACCGACCGACCGACCGACCGATCGATCGATCGATCGATCGATCAGTCAATCAATCAATCAATCAATCAATCAATCAATCAATAAATCAATCAATCCAACTTTATATCTTTGTATCTAAATCTGTGTCTGTCGGTCGGTCGGTCTGTCTGTCTGTCTGGCTGGCTGGCTGGCTGGCTGGCTGTCCGTCCGTCCGTCCGTCCGTCCGTCCGTCCGTCCATCCATCCACCCATCCATCCATCCATCCATCCACCCATCCATCCATCCACCCACCCACCCATTTATCCATCCATCCATCCATCCATCCATCAGACAATTTATCAGTCATTCAATCAATTACTTTTGTTATATTTTCTGACCAGATTGCGTAATCTTGATCTACACGTGCCTAACAGACGCTTTAACCAAGTTTCACAAAGGCTATCTTGACCCTTTCAGTGCCAAATAATTGAACACGACCTCGTTCGACGACCGAAATACAATGAACTGGCACGAAACAAGATCTTTTACTCAAAAAAACTTTGGACAAAAAAGCGGACAGTATAGAAGTGGATCCAAAATCAGGCAGCACGTTCTGTGAGATTGATATACTCTTTACCATAAAGAGTGAATGTTTACATCCCAATAGAAAATGTAGAAAATGCGAGCCCGGTAGCTCAGACGGTAGCGTACAGGACTTGAATAAAGGGGTCGCTGGTTTGAATCTCCAGCTCGACCAATTTCTTTCCGAGAATTGCTGATAGTCATTGCGATAGAATTCACTCCTCTCTAACTGCTGATCACTGTTTCGACGATAGTTATGTGGGAGAGCAGCCAATGGCTTCGTAAACATGTTGTGCGAAGAACTGCGAAAATCTAAAAAACATGGATAGGTGCACTGAAACCAGTCAATCTATCTATCAATCAAAAATAAGTTTTATCGCCTTCAGCTATTCATTTTTTTTTTCTTTGCACTAATAGTGTCGAGCCCCCGTAGCTCAGTCGGTAGCACACACGACTTAAGAACAGGAGGTCGCTGGTTCGATCCCCGGCTCGGCCAATCTCTTTCCTAGAACTGAGGATAGTTATTGCGATAGGATTCATTCCTCTCTCACCGCTGACCATTGCTTCGACGATGGTTATGTGGGAAAGCAGCCGGTGGCTTGGAAAGAATATTGTGCGTAGTACTGGTAAAAGAAACTCCAAGAAATCATGGATAGGTGCACTGGTCGCCGCGATCTAACTGAAATAATGTTGAAAACGGCGTTAAACACAATACAATCAATCAGTCATTGCACCAACAGAGCTAGTTTTTTGTTTAGTCCAAAATTAAGCACAAGCCATATAAATGACCCAAGACAACAGCGAACACGTTCAAACATTTTATGGTTCGTAATTTGGTAGTGAGCAAGATGCAATAAATTATCTCGGTAAAAATAACTATTATATATCGCAGCGCCACCTATAGACGATTTCTTTGGTCTTTCAGACCGTTTGTGAAAACATGTGGTAAAAAGAGAAATATGTATGTTCTCAAGTTATCGATTACAAGTTGGCTTCTTTAAAAAAGAAGCCAGGAGAGGTCAGCATCATTGTTTTCAAATGGTTTATTGGCTTTTAATTTTAATATATTTGGGTACATGTTAACAAACAAGTAAGGCATAAACCAAATGACTACCACGGCAGAGAAACCTCTACTGCATTACATGCCAGTCACATTACCTTCTCGCGTTTTCAAGTCACGTGATCTTTTTCCCCGGTGTTCTTTCTCTTTTTTGAACGAAGTTCTTTTTCCTCCTTCTTTTTGCTTGGATTTATTTGTTTAATGAAAATTTACAATTATTGTGGGAGTAATTCGCGATCAAATCAGCATAACAATTTTCTTTGAAAGCCGTCATATATAAAACAAACCACGTCTATAGATTTCCTATTTTAGTTTTTTGATTTCAGTTTATTCATAAAACCATGACGAGACAGGCTGTGTATCAGAACAATTTCGCAAAAAGACTGGATTTAGACCGCAATTTATGACGTAGTCTGCCTTTTTAACTCACCACTGTTGGAGAGGTCTGATGACCTCTCCAATAAAAATAAATAGCCCGCCCCCCCCCCCCCCCCCCATCGTGATTGCTTACATAACGTTATCCTAGGCATACTATAGCTTACAGTTAGCTAACAGTAATCGGTAAGAATGAATTAAACACAAACATATTCAAAAGAGATGATCTAACAATGCTTTTCAGAGAAATGGGAAGCTTTTTCACCTCTTCGGTAAAATTTCACATAACGCAGATTGAAAAGTTTCGCATTCACCCCTAGATATGTGCTCAAAAGCTATCGATGGAAAATAAACCCCCCCCCCCCCCCCGCCAACCAGTGTTAACATTATCCTAGGGATACTATAGCTTACAGATATTTGTAAGAATTTATTTATTTTTCAGAGACAGAACACGCAGATAGAATATCCGAGTACGTAGATACATTTGACCATGGTTCAAATATGATTGACGGGTTTTCTAAGAAAGAGAAAGACAAAACAGCCGTTATTAAGAAAATTATAGGTGAGTCTGGCTAGTTTGTAACTCTTAGGCTGCATAGTCCATTGCCTTTCCATTTATATTTCATAAAAATAGAGGACAAGTATAGGGCTTGCGAAGTTCCTGCATATTTGAATGAGTTGTTTTCAAAATATGAACTGATACTTTTGGTTCAATTTTGCGGTATTAACAATTTCTTTCTCTCTGTCTCTCTCCCTCGTACTCGCCAACACCAAATACAGCTAAAAGTTTATCCCTTAACGTATGTTGTCAATAAAGCAGGAGTTTGACAAACGTAGATCCGTTACACATAGATCTACTAGACCAAGATTTGAAGCCACACAAGCGAATACGGATTTGGCTCCACCCTATCTGCCAACGAATTGAGATAATTGGCAGCATAGATATACTTAATTCTGTAATTAATCTCCTTTCAATTATTGTAGATGTGTGAAGCAGTTAATATTGATGCACTGAAACACTCTGTCATTTGAAATTTACAGGCGACGGCAGTACAGATTACATATACGTCAATTATGACTGGACCCAGTTTCCAGGCAACGAGAATCTACGAGAACCAAAGTACTTGGCCATAGACTATATTCATCATTTTCTGCCAGACGCTAAGATTATCCTTGTTTTTCGTGATCCAATAGAAAGGTGAGAGATAGAGGATATTTGTTTTTTGGTGAAAGATCGAAATTTATTTCATCGAGTGAACATCATCGGTAGTTTTTCACGAGTTCCGCAGCCACAAGTGAAAATATTACCGGTGATGTTCACGAGATGAAATAAATTTAGATCTTTCACCAAAAGAAACCCTCCCTTTTTTTGTTGTTGTTGTGACTTTCATTAAAATCCAGTACAGATGTTTTCGGTAATTCCCCATGGCGTACCCCCTCACATAGCAACGCATTACAATATTACGTACATTGCGAGAAATATAGCGTAAATTACGTCATATTTCCCTCTTGTTGAATGACACGCGCCGTCTGCCTTAGCAACTAATACGCAGAAACTACTGTATTCGCCTTCAATTTAAGAGTTCGAAAGTATGCAGTCAGTATTTTCACTGGTCGTAACCATGAAATATCAAACCATAATCCACCATTATTTCTCGATAAACCTCCGAAAAGCATGAAATAATATTCTATTACTTTCTGTGATGGAAACTTCCGTGTTCGCAATATCATTTTTCAAATAAAATTAATGTAATTCAAGGTTATTAAAGGTCCACTGATAGAGTATGAGTCAGTACATACTATGTACGCTTATTGGTGTATTTATTTTTTGCTTTTTTAAAGTGTGAAGGAGAAACAGCGATTCTTAACTCTTAACCGAACGAAAAACTTTAGACTTGTCCTATTTGAGAGTATTTGCAGACGACTAATTAATGTAACTTAATTATTAGAATGTGTCATTGAAAGGGTAAAGAACAAAATGTTCTCTTTTTTCCCACAATGTTTTCGAAAGCCTTGACTCCAGGGTCGTTAAAAAACGAAACTGTATGCCTTAGGGTTAATAAAATGCAAACATGTTCACCATCTTTTTAAAGATAGTTATGTTAAGAACCTCAGGGGCCGTATTCACCAACCATCCTCAAGGACGTTCTTAGTCTTATTATCAAATATTTTCTAGATTTGAAAGTAAAACAACTTCTGATTGGCTAAACCTTTTGGTTTAGCCAATCAGAAGTTGTGTTACTTTCAAATCTAGAAAATTCTTGAGAATTAAACAAAGGAAATTCTTAAGAACGGTTGTTGATTACGGACCGAGGTCGCGTTGAGAGCCGCAAATTGGCTGTTTGCATTATATAGACATATTCTTGTAAATTAGCCTTGCACTTGCAAAAGGGGGCCTATTGCATCTCCGTGATGCATGATACCAAGCAAGTCATCACATGATCATGGATCCATAATAGCCACTTTTTTTAACAACCGACTTAAGTATGAGGTAGACTGGTCCTTTGACATACAGAAATTTGACCAATAGCGGAAAGTTTCGGCCCAGGTCAGCCTACGCGGACTGCGCAGACTGACCTCGGTCGATACGAGGAGTGTTCAAATATGAATGCATTTAAGCACCTAAAATTTGATTCTTCATACGTTTTACTGAAATTTTGATTTTGTTCCCTCAAAGTATTCACCTCCAACATATTTACAAAGTTTCAGTCTCCGGATCCAATCTTTAAAGACATTTTCATAGTCCATTTTAGGTATACTATGAAGACACTGGAATTCATTTTCTGTCAACTCTATTTCAACGTGTGTAAACCATCAGTTTCAGTCATTGTCTTTCGTACGGAGTGCAAGACTTTCTGAAGCAGGAAAAAGTCGTTGTGCTCCCCTAGCCTCCGTATTTACCTGACCTTGCCAATTGTGACTTCGTATTGTTTCCAAAGCTAAAATCAAAGTACTGAAAGTACTAATCGAAGTTGATGGTGGAAATTTGCCATGAAAAAGGTTTTTATCAGTGGACCACTTCATTCAAAATTCATCCATCTGACGACTGACAACATTTGTTCTTTCTAGGATTGATAGCATTATTCCACGGCTTTTCCCATAAAATTGTGTACCTTAGAGTTTTGCATGCGTTTTTTTGGTGTAATGACAGTGGTTTGGGGTGGTTTTCGAATGGTTTTGGGTATTTTATAGTGGTTTGGGGTGCAGTGGGGTGTTTCTCCTACTTTTCATCCGCGATGTAGATTATAAATTAGGTCATGTCAAAGCTTTGAAACGAGATAAGTTTCAAATCTAGAGCTAATTCTATCACATTTAACTCTGAAGTTCATTGTTGGTGCAATTAGCTTGCACAGTTTTTCAATCCGCATGTTTTTTTTACATATCAAATGACAAAGAAAGGTATCTTCATTGATCTGTTGGGACCTATTTTTCTTGAAACAGAGGAGTGATTCGTCCTCGTGGGGTTTCAGTCTGGCGGTTGACGTAAGAAGGTGAGACCTGAGAGGTCATCGCCTCTAAAAATACCTTTCAGGTCGAAAATTTGTCCAGCACAAACACCTCGGTTCTGCAATATTCTAGTGTCTTTTAATTTGAACATGTCTCAGACTTTGTTTCCTGGTAAAGGGTTATCTCTCTACCACACAATCCCGTGTTTTAAGGACCCTGGGGAAGAAGCATTTTGAAAACATTGTAGGAAGAGGAGAAAATGCTGGTAACCAGCATTTTCTCCTCTTCCTACAATGTTTTCTATCCTACCAGTGATCTTAAGCTCATTTGTATCAATTTTGAATTTGTCGTCTGCAGATAATTTGAATCCGGGAGAGTCTAAGATTTTGTCGCTGGTAGAGAGTAACACTTCCTTCAATTTCAGATTGTATTCGGAATACTTTTTCGTTCACGGATCTCTGTTTAAACAAAATAACACAAATCGACACTCTTTCCATCTCTGTGTGAAGTATTTGGTGGGACTTTACAAAGATTGTTTCAAGTACAATTCAATACGAGGCTGTGTCTACAATACGTCTATACAACACATGGTGGAGCCTTCGGTAAGTGTGTGTGCGTGTGTGTGTGTGTGTGTGTGTGTGTGTGTGTGTGTTGAGCCATGCTCTGTGAAAAGGGGGCTTAATGCATTTGCGAAAAGTATCGACCCATGTCAGCCTGCGCAGTCCGCGCAGGCTGACATGGGCCGAAACTTTTCGCTATCTTTAAATTTCTCTGCATGTCAGGGGATAATTCCACCTCATAATTCAGTCTGTTGTATGACAAAATGGATTTCATGGGTCCATAATTAGGTGATGTCTTGCTTGGTACAACGGATTACGGAGATGCATTAAGGCCCCTATTGCCAGAGCACGGCTAATTTATTTTTACTCCTGTTTTTTTTTTTCCTATATCGAACACTTTGTAACGATGACAAAGACATGAATCATGTCTTTGTAACGATGACAAAGACATGAATCATGTCTAGACTTTTTGGTTGTACTTCATAATGGTTATTTCAAAATACAAATCCGTGCTAGGATGTGTTTATATTAACAATGCTCTGATAAAAGGGGGCTTAATGCATGTCCGTGATGAATAGTGCCAAGCAAGTCATCACAGAAGTATTGATTCATAACATCTCTTTTGTCTCACAACCGACTGAATCATAAGGTAAACTGGTCCTTTTGCCATGTTGGTAATTTACTAATAGCGAACAGCAAGGACGCGCAGTTTCACTATAACGTTACTTGATATTAGACCAAGCCCGGGAACGTAAACTGACGTTGCGCAACAAAGTTGACGTCACTTCCGTCTTGTAAAACTTTAGGGTTGGAGTAATACATGCTTAAAAAATGTTCTAGGGGGAAAAAAAATGTTTCGAAACTCTGGAAAGCGGCAAAAGCCGAAATATCGAAAATAGAAGTAGAGTTTTTCGCTTGCAAAAAAGTTTCGACAAAGGTCTGCCTGTGCAGATTGCGCATGCTGACCTTGTCGATACAATTTGCAGGTGCATAAATCCCCTTTTCACAGAGCATGTCTCAATTTATGTAGCTCAATAGTATACAGTAGAGCCATCAATATTTTCGAAAAAGCTTTTTTCTGAGTTTCATGGAAGTAAGGGATTGTGAAGTTAAAGTGCTTAGTTTATTTTTTTTTTTTATATTTTCACAGATTATACTTAACTTAGGGATATATTATATTTATATGGAAGACATTTTCCGTGTTTACGGTCGAAACAACGTCCTAGTATTACATCTTGAAGACGTTCAGGATTTCTTTGGGATGCAAAGAGTTTTTGATTTCCTGGAGATGGGTAAGTCCTTATTCTTTTGGGGGGCGTGTTACTTTATATTCCTGAACAGATTTGTCGAGCCTGGTAGTTCAGTCGGTAACGTCCGGGGTCCATATTCACCAACCATTCTTAAGAACGTTCTTAGACTTATTCTTCAAGATTTTCCAAGTTTGAAAGTAACACAACTTCTGATTGGCTAAACCAAATGGTTTAGCCAATCAGAAGGTGTGTTACTTTCAAATTTGGAAAATTTTGAAGAACGAGACCAAGAATATTCTTAAGAATGGTTGGTGAATACGGACCCAGGGCTTGAAACCTGGAGGTCACGGCATTGATTCCCCAGCCCGGCGGAATATTTTCGACAGGATTCATTTCTCTCAGATGGCTGAACATTTTTTTGGCGGGTAGGGAAGAACTCTGTGCGAAGAACTGGCATAAGAAACTCCAGAAAAACATGGATATGTGCCCATGCCATCGCGATTTAACCTTTTACCGCACAATCCCTAGTTTTTACGACCCTGAGAAAGAAGCCTTTTGAAAACATAGTGGGAAAAGGAGAAAATGCTGGAAACCAGCATTTTCTCCTTTTCCCACAATGTTTTCTACTCAATCAAAGACAGAAATAATTATTTAAGCCACTTTTAAATTATCGTCTGCAACTGCTTTCAATTTGGACAAGTCTTAGATTTTGTCGTCTGGTAAAGAGTTATGGAATGATGTTGAAAACAACGCAAAAAAATATACAAACAAATCTAAACCGGTTTTGTCATTGCGACAGGGCACGTAGGTCTCTCAGCACTTTACCTCAATGCTACCATGTTCATGCAGGAAACGGTCAGTGGCTTGGAAAAAGCCATGGGTGAGGATCGAAGAGATATAGTTAGATAAACAAGGGGAGTTACAAATATGATGTATATCTTATATGGAAATAATAATCTCCCTTCGTCTTTAACGTGGGGAGGGATGGGGTGGAGGGGGGGGGAATGAACCATTCTTGGAAGACAGAAAATGCAGCCTACCAGCATTTTCTCCTTTTCCTATAATGACTTCAAGAGCCTTCTTTCTCAGGTTATGCAAAACACAATTTTGTTTCGTAAAACATTAATGATCAGAACAATACAATTTCCCCCAAAGTGGCAAAAGCATCCACTGTTCATATTATGACGTTATGCTCATGTGTGAATGTTAGGTATTACATACAGCATCATACCAAATAACCAATACAATCAATAATATCAATCAATATCATACGAGACATGCTCTGTGAAAAGGGGGCTTAATGCATCTGCGAAAAGTATCGACCCATGTCAGCCTGCGCAGTCCGCGCAGGCTGACATGGGCCGATACTTTTCGCTATTGGTCTGGGAGAATTCTCTGTAGCTCAGTGGTCAATGTATTGGTCTTTCAAACCTTGATAAACAAGGATATTTGTCGCACGGGTTCGAATCCCTGCCGGGGCGGTTTATATTTGAGCCATGCATTTGTTGCGAACTTTCATATTCGTAAGATGGGGCTCGTCCGGGATTGGCCTTTAAGCCATTAAATTTTGTTGTCTATAAAATTGCCCGTTATTGGCCATTGAGCCATTTGTTGTTTAAATAATAGACTTCCTGCTTTATGAGGCTTTCCGTCATCAAACGATGACTTCTCTTAAGATGGGGTGTGTTACGGGAGATCACTCCTTCCTTACAGCATATCTTCTTCCCGTATAAAATCAACTGCGTTAGGGAGAATTCTCCTTGGCTCAGTGGTTAGTGTACTGGTCTTTTAAATCTCAATAAAGGAGGATATTTGCCGCACGGGTTCGAATCCCTGCCGGGGCGGTTTGTATTTGAGCTATGCATTTGTTGCGAACTTTCATGTTCGTAAGAAAACCAAACCAGGTAAAAAGTTTCGACGCCGGTCAGCCTGCGCATAATGTTTTGTAGATGCGTTAAGCCACCTTTTCACAGAGCATGACTGGATTATGTTCTTTCGTACAGATAAGCTGCCGACCCCGGTCATGGAGAAGATTGTAAGTCGGGGAAGAAGAAATACGCGGAAGACGGAGTTTAAAGATTCTGGGGCGATGCTTGAGGCCACACGTTGGCTTCTCGCCGACTTTTACAGACCTTTCAATGAGCGAATGGCAGAACTGATGAACGACCGATATTTTCTGTTTGAGCCAGTGTAAAACTTGATTTCTTTAACTGCCTGCAGATGGTATTTTCTGTTTGAATGTTTGCCTTGCAGCAAAATACTTTTAAAATCTATGTGGCAAAAGGAGTGTTTTGTCATGACTTTTCCTCTGGCATTTAAGCTTGAAGTCACGTTTGTATGAACTATGCTCTGGCAAAAGGGGGCTTAATGCATCTCCGTGGTGCATCATACCAAGCAAGTCATCACATAATTAGGGACCCATAAAATCTATTATGTCCTAACCACCGACTGCATCCTAAGGTAGACTGGTCCTTTGACATACAGAAAATTGACCAATAGCGAAAAGTGTCGGTCCAGGTTAGTCTGCGCGGACTGCGCAGACTGACCTGGATCGATACCTTTCGCAGCTGCATAAAGCTTCCTTTTCACAGAGCATGACCCTTATTATATTTTTCGCAATTAACAAGGATCCATTGAAGCTGCAAATTTAGAGTTAAGGAGTGAATGCAGCTCTTCCTATGGATGGCCTTTCGTTATTGCAGCAGACTTTTTTATCCTTCACCACACAAACCCGACTTTTAACGACCCTGATTGAAAAAGGCTTTTGAAAACATTTAGGGAAAAGGAGAAAATGCTGGCTACCAGCATTTTCTCCTTTTCCCACAATGCTTTCTACCCTATCACTGACAAATTTAATAGTTTGAACCACATTTGATTTGCAGTCTGCAAGGCAAGTGTTTTCAAACCAAGACAATTCTAGAATTTCTTTATGTGGTAATGACTTAAACTATTGTTCCTTTTGGCACAATGTTTTTCACATGTTTTCATGTACAAAAGCTTAAATCTTGTCGACTAGACGTTGTTTACACAAAGTGTTCAAAGATTCTGC
Source organism: Tridacna gigas (assembly GCA_945859785.2). Lineage (NCBI taxonomy): Eukaryota > Metazoa > Mollusca > Bivalvia > Cardiida > Cardiidae > Tridacna > Tridacna gigas. The sequence goes on along the minus strand of OX244033.2, from coordinate 70,500,609 downwards.
TGGAATTTTGTTTCAGGCGGTAATGGTTCAAGTTTGAAGAGATTATCATTGCGTTCTTTTTTTGTTGTTACTGGCGTCATCTAGGCGGCAATTGCATTATATCCTTAGGCTGCTAAGCGCACTCATTGTGCCTTTGCGGACAGTGTAGATAAGATCAGACTGCACAGAACGTGCAGTCTGATCTTTGATCTACACTGTCCAATGGGGTGATATTCTTTCGGCAAAAAGAACCTTTGGACTGGCAATATCTGGATATTTATAAAGTTTCGACCAAAGTCAGGCCTCGTCGATACGTTTTGCAGATGCATTAAACCCCCTTTTTACAGAGCATGGCGTATTTATTTTAACTCGTTCCGTGCCAAATAGCGGGGTTTACCACTTTCTGCGGGGGTCCTGCGTGGCTCGGTGATAAGGTGTGTGACTCGTGACTTTGAGAACCCGGGCTCGAGCCGCATCTGATCTTCTGGGTTTTTCTTGGTTGTGTCTTTGGGCAAGACAGTTCAGAGCCCTAGCCTAGTACTGGTTAAACCCAGGAAATACATGAATATGTGAGCTGTCGCCGTGATATGACTGAAATAATGTTGAAAGCGGCGTAAAACACCATTCATTTAATCAATTTGCTTGAATAAACAATCTGACGATATAGAACCAAGATCAAACTGCATCATCTGTACAGTCCAATCTTTATCTATGCCGCCTGCCCAAGTCCCTATTTCTTGATTGTGGTTCTGAACGGCTGAAGAAAACAGCGGAGGAGTTTTCTTTTTATTATTTCATTCATTAGCCACGCTCTGGAAAAGGGGGACTAAATGCATCTGTGTGTTCCATGATACCATGCAAGTCATCACGTGATCATGGATCCATAAAGTCCATTTTGTCAAAAAAAAAAAAAAAAACAGCTGAGATGTAGAATGGTCCTTTGACATGCGGCACATTTACCAAAAGCAAAACGTTTTGGCCCTGGTCAGCCTGCGCGGACTGCGGAAGCTGACCTGGGTCGATTTTTTTTTTTTTTGGCTGATGTATTAAGCCCCCTTTTCACAGAGCATGGCTAATATTTATTAGTTTATATTTTTACAATTACAACCAAATATGGACGATATACGTGCCATTAGGAGGTTTGTGGTTGACAAAGTCAGCCTGCATCGAAAGTTTGAGATTTGTCATACAATTTTGTTAGAGTTATTTAATCTTTTCAGCTGAGGGAAATAAAGTGACGTTATGGAGGGTTTTTTTTTTTTTTCGTATTTATATTTCCGTAGTATTTAATTCGTACAATATGACCCATTATAGCGCTGGATTTATAGTCGGGAGAAATTTCCGACTCGAATACATGCATCGCACGCGGATAAAATATCACACACGAAAAAAGAAATCCGCATCTACACAGTGTCAAATACGGTTCCAAATATGGTCTGATGACGTTACTCACGTGCGGAAAACTCGGGTATTGATTTGCGATTGGTCAAAATTTACGCTATGATATTTATCCGCTATTCATAAAAACAAAGTTACCCGCTACTGCACCATTCTCTTATTTTTTTGTTTTAATTTGTTTACCAATTTACGAATAAATGTCTTTAAAAAAATAACTACAAAATGTTGTCGTTGAAAATTGTAGGAATATAATCAAAGGCATATTATGTTGTAGTAGCTTTCCTGATTTTTATATTAATTTCTCGCCGCGTAAGAAAATTTTGACATCTGGCTCGACCTTCGGTCTTGCGCCATAGCAAATGTTCTCTAGTCTGGTACTCCGCCGTACTTCAAAAGTACGTCAGGCAAAGCGCAATAATGGCGGCCCCCGTTTGTAATATGCAGAAGTAAAATATTATTGTTATTTCGATTGATCAAATCCTACTAGAGACTGAATTGAAAACAGACCAGTTGCAAAAAAGTAATGACAGTTAGTTTTTTTAATTGTCGTTCTTATTTAGAGAGAAACACTACGAATCAGAAATGCTTTAAGTATCCGAAATTTCAATGGACCGATATAACGTCCGAAAACAGGGCTACTTTTAAAATGATTCATAGTCAAATATGTATTTAAACCATATCCCAAAAGCTCGTTTTAGATTCGGTAATGTGTATTTTGTACAAAATCGATCTCATTTTATTCACTGATCAAACTGGATCACATGAAATTGAGAAAAACAGGAAAGCATTTAATGCTAAGCTTGAGGTCGCCATGGAGGCCGCCATTATTGCGCTTTGCCTGACCCTATAACGTAGTGGTAGGGGCAGGTAATCCAGACTAATTTTCTCACGCTGCTCGAATCAAATACATGCACCATGAAAGTTAGTCTGGATTACCTGCATCTAAAACTACGTTATCGGGTCAGGCAAAGTGCAACAATGGCGGCCTCTATGGCGGCCTCAAGCGTAGCCCTCTTTCGTGTTTTTTTTTCCCCAATTTCATGTGATCCAGTTTGATTAGTAAATGAAAAGATCAGTTTTGTACAAAATATACATTACCGAATCTAAAATGTGTTGTTGGGTATGGCTTAATTATAAATTAGACTACGAATCATTTTTAAAAGTAGCCCTATTTTCGGATATTATATATGTCCATTGACATTTCGGATGGTTAAAGTATTTCTAAAATGTAGTTTTTCTCGCTAAATAAGAACGACTAATATATATAAAACCACCTCACTGCCATTACTTTGTTGCAGCCAATCTGTTTTTAATTTAGACTATGGTCCGATTTGATCAAGTGAAATAACATCCCTTACCTCTCCATATTACCAACGAATGCTGCCATTATTGCGCTTTGCCTGACGTGCTCTTGAAGAACGGCGAGGCACCAAACTACAGGAAAGTTACTACAACATAATATTCCGTATATCTTTTATAGTTGTATCGAGCTTATGTCTCTTTGCCGATAAAAGTTAAAACTTGTCCAAATTGGAAACATTTGCAGATGACCAATCAAGTCCGTCTCAAAACATAAATTCTGTCTTTTCAAAGGTAGCTAGCATTTCCTCTTTCCAGATTGCCTGTGCTTAAATGATGAAGAGACCCATTTCGTGGCCCATCATCCTCTTAACCGTGGACCATTTTTCTCTTTTTTTTTTTTTTTTTTTCTTTTTTGCGGGGGGGGGGGGGGGGCTACCTTTTTCTTTCTACTGATATACTGGAATGAATAAATGGTAATTTTTGATTGATAGAAAAGGTGGACATGTTTATTCTGCAGGGCCCAGTAGGCCTATTTGCGAGCAAGTTTATTACAACAGCATAAAAGCGTTGGCACAGCTGATATTTTTGAAGCGTCACCCTTGAACACATTACTCTATGTTAACATTTACTTTCCAGCACATAAATTTTAGCAGCAACTACTCCTTTTCCAATAATGGTTTGGAGTATAGCTAGTTGAAAATTTCACTTATGAACAATACGCAAAACAATGAGGAAAAAAAGGAAATTGCTGGTTGGGTTAACAGTGAGTATTCATTATTTCTCAGATCTCTCTGAGCCACACATGAGTTTCAATATTCATTTACTTCAGTCGTCTAACGTTTTTCTTTTATAAGAATCCTTTAAACGATACTTCTTGTTTTAGGAGCATTCAAGTCTCAATGCTTATGGCGGATCTACATAAAAAAAGGGTCCGTATTCACCAACCATTCTTAAGAATGTTCTTTGTCTTGTTCTCCAGAATTTTCAACATTTGAAAGTAACACAACTGCTGATTGGCTAAACCAAATGGTTTAGCCAATCAGGAGTTGTGTTACTTTCAAATGTTAAAAATCTTGGAGAATAAGACTAAGAATACACTAAAGAATAGTTGGTGAATACGGACCCAGGGCCAGGTTTCATGAAAAAAAAAAAGTCTTTTATTATACTCAAATCTACTAACGGTCCTCGGTTCTGACTTAAGTTGAGTTTGTTATTTGAGACACAGTTCAGCAACATGAACAGACTGTAGTAACGTTCTCTAATCCTGAGTTGACATTACGTTTCAAACACAACTAAACAAAATAAATGGACTTAATGAATATTTATAGAAAAACAGTTCAATTTTGAACATTTTGATGCAAATTTTGTTGAAAACTAGCCAGTAATGGTGAAATATTGGTATTTTAAGATCAGTAGTGATACTTGTATGTTGCGCATGAAGTCCGAAAGGGGGTTAGGTCACTAAAATTCATATAACATCATTTTTATTATTTAAGACACTCAAATGATGTGATATCATATAGTATGGGTTTTACACCAATTTGCAGTAGTGCCCATTAGGGGTCTACTACCTTAAGTCAATTGACAGACTTAAGTCCATTATTTCGCTGAGATGAGTTTGAACGTTGTGTCAACACAGGACTTGAGAACGTTACCACAGCCTGTTAATGTCAGCGAAATGCGTCTAGAATAACAAACTCGGCTTAAGTCGGAAAATGAGTCTGTTAGCAGATTTGAGTGCAATAACAGACTTAATAAGTGGTTTCGTAAAACCGGGCCCAGATCTTCAATCTGAGAACCAGTCAAGATTTAACAGGTGTGCATTGTGGTGTAAAGACCAGGAAACAGACAAATTAAACTCTTTACCTATTTATAAGGACTATGAAATGCTGGCAACCAGCGTTTTCTCCTTCCCCCACAATGTTTTCTACTCGCTGAAAAAAATGCACTATTTAAAGCACGCTTAATTTGTCGTCTGCACCTGCTTTGAATTTGGACAAATCTACATTTCGGTCATCTGACAGGTATAGAGTTAACTCTCTACTAGACAACGTTATGTTTGAAAAAAAAAAATGTTTTCAAAAGTTTTCAAAGGTCTTCTTCGGGCTCTTTCGGTATACTTAAACTTCGATATTGTGCCACTTGTATATACACAAAAGTGCAACACAACAACACAGAACAGGTAATTATTAGTAAACAACATTCAACTTGCTCTCCATTTATTTCGTGACGGTTATGGGCTAAAATAATAATAGCGTACGAAGGACCAATCTACCTCATGATTAACTCTTTCGGCGCCAAATAAATACACTCGACTTCTTTGGGCGGCTGTAAATGCAATCCACAGAGACCCAGGAAGATTTTTATCGTAGGGCCTTGACTAATTAAGCGGACGGTACAGATCAAAGATCAGACTGCACGTTCTGTGCAGTCTGATCTTGATCTGTGCCGTCCGCAAAGGTCCCTGTTTTCGCCTATGGCGCTGAAAGGATTAAGTTGGTTGTTAAAACAAAATTCATTTGGTGGATCCATAATTAAGCGATGACTTGCTTCAGTGTATCATACAGAACGGAGATGCTTTAAGCCTCCAGTTTGAGTGCATGGTCCATATTTCTACCGAAACACTATTTGGTTTAACTATGACTAAGTGACACAATATCGCTTTTGTACTGTAACGTGGTGGTTGACCCATTTTAGAAAATGTGTATGTAAATAAAGACCCCTCGACAAGTGTGAACAATTTGAACACCGAGAAGGATTTGCTCGTTTGTTTATTTGTATGGCATTTAACGACGTTTTGTTATTAATATTTCGGGTATATCGCGGTATATCGCGGCGGCTAGTGCACCTGTCCATGCTTTCTTGGAGGTTCTTTTTTTTCGCTCAATATTCGTTCCACCCTACTGGCAGATTCTCCACATAACCATCGTCGAATTAATCCTGTCGCAATAGTTATCATCAAAACAGGGAAAGAATTCGGCCGAACTGGGTATTCGAATGAATGATACCCTGGTATCAAGTCCTGTACGCTATCGATCGTGTCACTTGGCTTGGTGTGGGAAAAAAAAACAACAAAAAACAAAAACGGGTAAATCAAAATAATCCATGGAAGATTAAGATCTTCAAATATGCAGAAGTAGTCATGAAAAACGTTGTCGAAAAATCACACATTTTTTTTAAAACTTCTGCATGGAATAAGGGCAAAATAGCTTAGTCATGCTCTGTGCATGTGGTTTAGTGCATGTGCAAATGTACCGACCCATGTCAGTCTGGACGGAGTTGGTCAAGACCAGACTTCAAACCAGGTGTAGTCTGAGTTCTGATATAAATAGTTCTGTACTTGATCCTGACTATAATGCAAATAATCTTTGTTGTAAAAAAATACCTCTCGACACTGCAAAAGTCTATTATCGTATACAGTGTATGTTTACAGTGAAATAGATAACATACAATATAGTATAGCGGCGATAGTCTACCACAAGCTTAGAGAGGCTAACCCATGCGGTCTCTCGGTAAAAATGAGCCATGCTCTGTAAAAAGGGGGCTTAATGCATCTGCGAAAAGTTTCAACCCAGGTGACAAAACGTGCAGTCTGATCTGTGATCTACACTGTCCGATAGGGAATTTTCTTTCCGGTGAAATCAACTTTGAAACCGCAATATTTAGATTTTAACTATTGAATGGAAATTTTCGTTACATTTATTCAGCAGCATCAGGGTTAAACAAGTAGTTAGTCTACTACGCCCGGCTTGGCCAATTTCTTTCCGAGGATTGATGATAGTCATTGCGACAGGATTCATTCCTCTCTCACCGCTGACCATTGTTTCGACAATGGTTATGTGGGAAAGCAGCCAGTGACTTGGAAAGAATATTGTGCGGAGTACTGGTAAAAGAAGCTGCAGGAAAGCATGGATAGGTGCACTGGCCGCCGCGATATAACTGAAATAATGTTGAAAACGGCGTTAAACACCATACAGCCAGTCAGTCAGTAGTCCACAACGTGAAGGTGTGTAAAGCATTATGATGGGCCACAAAATGCGTCTTTTTTTCAGCGTAGTTAAATGTGCTGGCTTTTGACCTACATTTTGGTACTGATAAAAAATGAATAAATAGAAATTTGTGATTGGTCAAATATGTAGACATGTTTATTCTAAGGGCCCCTGTGGTCAAAAAAATGTAGACATGTTTATTCGAAGAGTCCCTGTCTATTTGATGGCATATTTGCACCTTCTATATTTTTTTTGAAGACATTTCTTGTTAAATCTAAAGCACAAGTATATTGTGCAGTCTCATATACATGTACTCAGTTGGCCAGAATGGCTTACTGACACATTTGAATTCATAGAATGTAGTTCTAATCACGCTTAGGTAATTGAACAAGTACCTGTCCTGCCTATTACTCGGACATGTCCGTCAAGACTTTGTGGTACTGTGTGACAAGATTGTTTTTAGAGACAATTAGTTTCCGTATATCATCTACGTAAGTACTCGTGCAGTGTTTGGAGTTGTGAGCAAAAATATGAGTAGTTTAATTTTGTTAAAGAAACATATATGAGCAATGCTCTGGTAAAAAGGAGATGAATGTATCTCCGTGGTGCATGATACCGAACAAGTCATCACATTTTTACACATCCTAAAATCCGTGTTGTATAACAACAACCTAATGAATCATGAGGTAGACTGGTCCTTTGACTTGCAGAAAACTGACCGATAGCGAAAAGTATCGTCCAGGTCAGCCTGCGCGGACTACGCAGGCTGACCTGGGACGATACTTTTCGCAGATGCATTAAGTCCCCTTTTCACAGAACACGACCCATATCTATACTTTCCTAAATACGTATAGTTTACACATGCAATAACATCGAATTTCATGATACCTGTACCGTGTTGTTTTGTACCGTTTGTGTATATATTTAACTGACACAATATCGACGTTCACGTGTAAACCGGTTGTAAATTACTCGGAAGGAGACGCTCGATTGATTTACCTTCCTTGATGGCAAACCAGCAGGGCTAGACATAACGAGCCCTTGATAGACAGAGCTGTAGGAGCGAACATGAGGGATTATTCAGCGTAAGTCTTGAATATCTATGTACATGTTTTTGTTACATTTTGAAATAATAGTGTACAATTAAAATATTATGACGATCGTGGATTAGGGTCAAAGTTCTTTCAATCAGGTGGTGGTATTGTCACGGAGAAAGGTTAGATATATAAGCACTTCAAACTTGCCTCGCTGTTGAGCTAGCTTTTACAGCAATGCGGTTTGGTGCATTTCTCTCCGTGATAGTTAAACAGCGTGCATTACGTTAGTGCCTGGATGGGTTGTCGTTGCACGTTACAGTATAAAGTACTCCTACTTTCTGTTTACATGCGGAACAACAGAAAAGAAGAGAAAGCTAGGAATTTATACCTGAGCTATGCTCTGGCGAAGGGGTGCTTAATGCACCTCCTTGATGCATTGTACCAAGCCAGTCATCACATAATTATGAATCCATAAAATCCACTTCCTATAACAGCAGATTGAATCATGATGTAGAATGTTCCTTGGACATGTAGAATATTGATCAAAGGCAGCAATTTTCGGTCCAGGTCAGGCTGCGTGAACTGCTGACCAGAGCCGATACTTTTTACGGATGCAATTGAGCCATGCCCTGGCAAAAGGGGGCTTAATGCATCTCCGTGATGCACCATACCAAGCAAAGTATTACATAGCTATAGTTCTGTAATAACCTCTGTTTCTAACAACTGACTTAATCATTGGGTAGACTGGTCCTTGGATATACAGAAAACTGACGAACAGCGAAAAGTTTCGGCCCAGGTCAGCCTGCGCGAACTGCGCAGACTGACCTGGGTCGATACTTTTCGTAGATGCATTAAGCCCCCTTTTCACAGAGCATAGCTCAAATATTTAAGCCCTCTTCAGAGCATGGCTCACCTATTTTATGACATAAGAAAAAACTCGGATCACAAGATCTTCAAAAAATGCTATTGTTAAAAAAAAAACTCGTATGCTCGTACAGCAGAAATATGACATGTCCACAGAAATTTTGATAAATGGGGATGCCGGTCTTTAAGAGTGAGGAAAATTCTCAAAATATCGCAATATTTTCATGAGATATGACAGTCTCCATCACAGAAACCTACATGCTACGTTTTTTTTTTGTTTTTCAATAATGCAGAGTTTTACTTTATATGGTCTCAAGAGAATAAATTGTACTGCAAAAACTGCACACATGCTCAGGTCCTGGTTTTCGACGGACCAACTTATTGGTCCGGGGTAAGTAATATCGCGGTTGGATTTATAATCCGGATAACCTGGTTCGATCCCCGCTTGTGACTTGGGAGTGGCTTTGAGCAAGGCGATGTATGTTCAACAAAGGTAAGACATTAATCGATGAGATGTTGTGATAATCTGAAGATGTTTGGAAAGCGACGTTAACTCTTTACCAAACGACAAAATTTTAGACTGGTCCAAATTGAAAACATTTGCAGACGACAAAATAAATGTGATCCCCAAAAAATCGAAATTTGTTTTGGGAAGGGTAGAAAACATTGTGGGAAAAGGAGAAAATGCTGGTTACCAGCATTTTCTCCCTTTCCAATAATGTTTTCAAAAGACTTCTTTCACAGGGTCGTTAAAAGTCGGGATTGTGTGGAAAAGGGTTAAGCCCAAAGGCAAGTGAAAAAGGAAAAAAAAATCTTCTTTTGCTCGGTAAATAAATGCTTAGCTCTTTCACCGCCAAATAAATAAGCAAGATCTCTGTCGACGACTGCGGACATAATCCACTTGAACTCGGAAAAAATATTTATCCTGTAGGCTTGACTTAACAAGCTGTCTATATAGATTTAAGATCAGACTGCCCGTTCAGTGCATTTTGACCTTGATCTATGGGTAAAAGTTAAACGTCCACCGAATAAGTCTGTACGCCGTTTAAGTCTGATGTCTATTTTTATCCGATACCGCCTATGGGCGGAGTTTATAGTTACACAAATCTAGTCAGGAACTGTGCATTAAGCAGGCGCCCAATTTGACATTTTTGACTGACATCAGACTTATTCGGTGTACAGACTTATTCGGTGTACATTTAACCTCTAACTTGATCTATGCCGTCTGCAAAAGCACCTGTTTTCTCTAACGGCGCCGAAAGTAAAGCAAGTTCGTAAGTAAAACATTTAACAAGGCACTACCTACAAGATAAGCGTTGCCGACCCCGGTAGCATAGTCGATTTCGTACAGGACTTGCTGGTTCGAAACCAAGCTTGGCCAATTTCTTCCCGAGGAATGATGATAGTCATTGCTACTGGATTCTTTCCTCTCTTACCGCTGATCTTGTTTCGAAGATGGTTATGTTGGAAAGCAGCAAGTGACTTGGGAAGAATACTTTGCAAAGTAATGTTTAAAAAAATCCTCCAGGGAAGCATGGATAGTTAAACTGGCCAACGTGATATAACTGAAATGATTTTGAAAGCGGCGTTAAAAACATACATACAAACAAACATGGTAAATGTTATCGTATATGATATACAAGCCTACCAGCGTGTCATAGGTACATTTAGATCAAGTTGGACTGGGCAACTTCGAAGAACATAGCTTCAAAAGCACAAGTTATTACCTTACTTTGCTGCGATTTCAAAATCATTTTCATTTCTCGTCCTATCATACTTGAATACCTGAAAATTCACGCGCGAAATGATTTTTTGACATCTGACCCGATACAATTTTTGGAAAATGACGCATTTTTCCCCGAAACTGACAAAAGCCTGTATTTTTTTAGTTCACCTGAGCACGAAGTGCTAAGGTGAGGTTTTGTGATCGGTCGTTGTCCGGCGTCCGTCTCTCCGTCTGTCCACAATTCCTTTAAACATCCACTCCTCCTACATCGCTGGGCCAATCTTGATGAAACTTGGCAGGGATGTTTCTTGGGTGAAGGTATACCAAAGTTGTTCAAGAGATTGAATTCCACCCATAACTCTGGTTGCCATGGCAACAGAAAGGAAAAAAATAGCAGAATCTTTGAAAATCTTCTCTGATTCTAGAAGGCATAGAGCTTTGATATTTGGTATGTAGCATCTCCTAGAGGACCTCTACCAAGTTTGTTCATATGATGCCCCTGGTATCAAAACTGGCCCCGCCCCGGGGGTCACAAGTTCGAACATAGGAACAAAGAAGGAAAACTTTAAAATTCTTCTTCTCTGAAACTGTAAGGCGTAGAGCTTTGATATTTGGCATGTAGCATCTCCTAGTGGACCTCTACCAAATTTGTTCATATGATCCCCCCCTGGGGTCAAAACTGGCCCTGGCGGGGGGGGGGGGGTCACAAGTTCGAACATAGGAACAAAGAAGGAAAACTTTAAAATTCTTCTTCTCTGAAACTGGAAGGCGTAGAGCTTTGATATTTGGTATGTAGCATCTCCTAGCGGACCTCTACCAAGTTTGTTTATACGATCCCTGAGGTCAAAACTGGCCCTGCTCAGGGGGTCACAAGTTCTAACATAGGAACAAAGAAGGAAAACTTTAAAATTCTTCTTCTCTAAAATTGGAAAGTGTAGAGCTTTGATATTTGGTATGTAGCATCTCCTAGTAGACCTCTACCAAATTTGTTCAAATGATGCCGCTGGGGTCAAAACTGGCCCTGCCCCGGGGGTCACAAGTTCGAACAAAGGAACAAAGAAGGACAATTTTAAAATTCTTCTTTTGTAAACCTGGAAGGCATAGAGCTTTGTTATTTGGTATGTAGTGAACCTGTTCTAAGTTTGTTAGCCCACCTGAGCACAACGTGTTCAGTCAGTTCAAAATTGGGTCACCTGGGGTCATAAACTAGGTCACTAGGTCAAATTAAAGAAATACCTTGTGAGCACTCTAGAGGCCACATTTACAGCTCCAATGACCTTAAATTTGGTCAGAATGTTTGTCTTGATAAAATTTCACATGAGTTCAAATTTTGGTCATTTAGGGTCTTAAATTAGGTCACTAGGTCAAATTAAAGAAATACCTTGTGTGCACTCTAGAGGCCACATTTATTGTTCAATTGATTTGAAAATTGGTAAAAATGTTTGTCTTGATGAAGTCTAGGATGAGTTCAAAATTGGGTCATTTGGGGGTCATAATCTAGGTCACTAGGCCAAATTAAAGAAATACTTTGAGGGCACTCTAGAGGCTACATTTCTTGCTTAATTGACTTGAAAATTGGTCAGAATGTTTGTCCTGATAACACCTCAGATGAGTCCGAATTTCGGTCAACTGGGATCATAAACTAGGTCACTAGGTCAAATTAAAGAAATACCTTGTGGGCACTCTAGAGGCCATATTTTTTGCTCAGTTGACTTGAAGATTGTTCAGAATCCTTGTCTTTATAAAATCTCTTGAAAAAATCTAGGATGAGTTTAAAATTGGGTCATCTGGGTCATAATCGAGGTCACTAGGTCAAATTAAAGAAATACCTTGTGATCACTATTGGGGCCACATGTCTTGCTCAATTGACGTGAAAATTGGTCAGAATGTTTGTCTTGATAAAATATTAGATGAGTTTGAAATTGGGCCTAACATCATATTTATTTGGCATGTAGTACTTTCAATTATGACCCTGGAGTGAAATTTCGCCTATTGACTCAGGTGAGCGATCCAGGGCCATCATGGCCCTCTTGTTTTAACATACGCTTGATACATGGTTTTGTAACATCATTTTCCCTGTTCGTCATATCCTCCTCCACTATTTCTCCAAGCTAAAACTTCAGCTGAAACTTTCAGTAAATGATGGCTTACTATAAGCAAAAACAATGTCGAATACTTTTTCTCCCGTTCTACTTGCCTTAGCTTACTTCATCTGTACTAACACCATAATTACATAAACATGTTTGTGAGAATTTGATGATGAAGATCTGTCAAGATCAAGTCTTGAATAAAGGATTTATCTGTCTAACATTCAAACGTTTATGCCGCTTTTAACATCATGTCAGTCATATCACGACGACAGCTCACTTATATAATTGAGCCATGCTCGAAGAAAAGGGGACTTGGTGTATCTCTGTGATGCATGATACAAAGTAAGTCATCACCTGATCATGGATAAATAAAGTCTGTTTGTCTAACAACCGACTTAATCACGAGGTAGACTGGTCCTTTGACATGCAGAATATTAACCAGCAACAAAACGTCTCGGCCTTGGTCAGCCTGCACGGACTGCGCAGGCTGACCTGAATCGATACTTTTCGTGGATGCATTAAGCACCTTCTCACAGAGTATGGCTCTTGTATATGTCCTAGGTTTCATCAGTTCAACACTATGGCTATGTCTGTCTTAGGGCACGCCTACGAAACACCCAGCGTCTCGAGTGAGGACTGAACCCGGGACCTCATGGCAGCAAACCCTACACCTTCACCACTGGGCCATGCAGAACCAATAGTTGATTGTGACATATCTTATGAGAATTTTCTCTTTTTGTTACAATGTTTTCACAAGGCGCCTTAACAGTTATCAAAAATTAAGGAAAAGAAAAAAACCTGCATAAACATCGTTAGGGAAGGCTGAATTTGTTGTTCGTTGGAGCGTTTAATTTTGGAATAACGTGTAATACTTAACATAATGAGACTCTCTCAAAATGAATAAAACATCCTTGTAAAGTCATGACGAGGGTCGGTAAAAATAATCTATAGAAACTACAGCAAGATGAGGTTATCACGCTAGGAAAAAAATGCATGCATGATATTCAGTTTCTCCATGCGTAGCAATACTTTAACTGTATTGTATTGTATTGGAGTTTAACGCTATTTTAACAGCTCAGGTTAACATATCATGGCGGTCAGTGACGCACCCGTGTATTTTCTGGCTTTCTCACACAGTACTGACACAAATTTCTTTCCAAAGCCACTGACTACTTTTCTCACATGCATCAGAGGAGAGAGGCGAAAAATCACCGGAAAGAAAGTTTGGTATCGAACCACCAGGTCACGAGTCAGATACGCTAACCACTGAGCTACCCGGGCGGGCTAACAATACTTTCAAAAGACACATTCCGCATTTGTGTAAAAATCGTTTATGAGGTCTGACGGTTTCGATGTCCCGTGAAGCAATTGGATTTAGAACTTTAATGCGTCGATTAATGTATAATTATTTTTGGTTAACACCACTTTTTAGTGAAGGAACACTATAAGTGTAATCTATAAATAGTCGTAGAAAAAAAATGTAGAAACTAATCTAGTTACAATGCGAATGCAATAATTGTGGTATTTGTTCACCGATACTGGCTCATTTCAAGAAAGCATAAAACACAGGCCATAAGTTATGAATATAGTTGAGTCATGCTCTTTGAAAAGGGGGCTTAATGCATCTCCATGAAGTATCGACCCATGTCAGCCTGCGCAGTCCGCGCAGGCTGACATGGGTCGAAACTTTTTGCTTTTTGTAAATTTTCCGCATGTGCAAGGACTATACTACCACATGATCCAGTCGTTTGTATGACAAAATGGATTTCATTGATCCATGATAATGAGATGTCTTGCCTGGGATAATGCTCTCCGGCGATGCATGAAGTTCCCCTTTGTCAGAGCGTGGCTAAGTTGTAATTTTACACTGCCAGCAGTGTATCTGCTACCGTGGTGCAGTGGTCAGGTCGTAGGCCGGTCAATGAAGCGTTTCAAATTTGATTGATTGATCCATGTGAATGGAAAATTTACAAAGTTCAGTTTACACATAACAGTTGTATTTACCTTTCGATCGATCGATCGATCTGCTCGGTTTGTTTGTTTTCTTTCCTACAAGTTATCAAATGCATTATATAGATAGCTCTCACCTGGTAAACCTTTCGTTATCAGTTTATATTACTGTTTATGCTTTGGATAACAGGTTTAAAATCACTTACCGTGACGAGATGATTTATAAACCTAACTCGATAACGTTCATATTACCTCATCACTGTTCGTGGTTTTAAACATGTATTCTCAAACAAAAACAATAATGTAAACTGTTAATGAAAGATTTATCGAGTTAGAGTTATACGACAGATATTGAGGCATTAATGTACTATAAACAACTGACTCTTAAATACCGTAGTAAATGGATATAGAGCATATGATGGGCCGCAAAATTCTAGGTTTTTCAAATCTAAAGCACAAGCGTAATGTGTGGTCTCATACAATCAATTACACCCATCATGCTGGTAAAGGTACTTTTTTTCTTGGGATCTTTAAAACTCGGAATTGTATGGTAAAGAATTAATACAATGATAAATATTTTCGAAATTTGGTATGATTGTACCTGCTAGATACCTGTAACTCTTTATCAATTAATACCGAGTTTTAACGACCCTGCGAAAGGAAGAATTTGAAAATGTAAACCGTAAATCTTGAAGATAAGATATAAACTGAACGCGATAAATATGCCGTCCACTTGGATCAATCAATCAAATTTGAATCTCTATTAACCCCTAGGCTGCTGAGCGCGACTCGGGGCGCTTTTGCGGACAATGCAGATCAAGATCAGACAACACAAAACGTGCCGTCTGATATCTAATCTACACTGTCCAATACGGTATTTGCTTTTCGGTGGAATCAAGTTTGAATCTGCAATAGTTGGGTTTTTACTATTCGATTCATTTATTTAGTATTTTAATGGAGTCACAAGCGCCATTCTCCCGTAACACACCTCCTCTTAAGAGAAGTCATCATTTTGATGACGGAAAGCCTTATTAGGCAGTAAGTCTGTTATTTAGACAACAAATGGCTCAATGGCCAACAATGGGCAGACAACAAATGACTCAAAGGAGAATCCCGGACGAGCCCCCATCTTTACGAACATGAAAGTTTGCAACAAATGCATAGCTCAAATACAAACCGCAGCGGCTGGGGTTCGAATTCTCTTTAGCTCAGGGGTTAGTGTATTGGTATTTTAAACCTCGGTAAACGATGATAATTGCCGTACGGGTTCGAATCCCAGCCGTTGCGGTTTGTATTTGAGCTATGCATTTGTTGCGAACTTTCATGTTCGTAAGAATGGTTGTCAGTCCTAAGACCTGTACAAAAGTAGCAGATACATTGCTGACAATGTAAAATAACTATAGTGAAAACTCTACAACTTATCATTTAATGAATATTCCGTCTATTTACGTTAACTATTTATAGACCCTCGATAAATTTACGATTTATAGGAATGTTACTTCGGGCTAATGTGTCTATGTATTTTGCCTCTACACCAAGGACACGACAACAAAGTAGGTTTATTATACAAACATATTAACTCTTATCCTGGTGAATAAGTTAAATGAAACTTTCAAGTCGATAGTAAAAAACAGAATAATGCTATTTCTAACTTTTTTGGGAGAAAATGTATCTTCTCATCGGACAGTGTAGATCCAACATCAGACTGCACGTTCTGTGCAGTCTGATCTTGATCTACACTGTCCGCAAAACGTCAGTGGGTCGCCATTAGCAGCCTAGGGGTTTAACATTTGAACTCCGTTTAGAAAGAGCCCCTGCAAATATTGGAAAAACCCGAACACGGTCACGGAAACAAAGTAGTGACAAGTCGATGCGGTTTCACAGTATATTCACAACTTTTGGCCTGTGTTTATCTTTTCGATCAACCAGTATTGATAAACAAATAGCACACTTATCGCGTTCACATTATACTTTTACCTTATATTGAATGTTTATGTATTTACAGATAAAATGGGTTGCCTAACTTCACGAAATCAGGGTGTAGAAAAACTGGAAGAAGATAAACTAGAGAATTTTACTCAAGTAAACGCCGTGAAAAAGCGAAACATGTCGAATGCGAAACACAAGAGGAGACGCGAGGATAGGAATAATTCGAATCGCCCTACAAAGTCGAGGTATTCAAAATCCATCTAAATGACTTTTAACCTTTTTAGGGGCGTAACGCACTGGGTGACATATATTGCTGCATTTTGTAAAATATTGCTAGATAACCGCCCTTTACCACCCAATCCCGAGTTTTAACGACCACGAGAAAGAAGCCCTTTGAAAACATCGCGGGAAAAGGAGAAAATGCTGCTAGCCAGCGATTTCTCCCTTTCATACAACGTTTTCTATCCAGTCAAAACAAAGGACATCATTTGAGCTACATTTAAATTTTTGTGCGCAAATGCTCTAAACTTCGACTGGTCAAAATTTTTGTCATTTAGTAAAGGGTAAAATCACGTAATTCAGTTTTTTTCATTTTCCTGAGTTACAGGTAGAGGTCTACGGTATGAGCCAGAGGCTACAGGTCAAGGGCTAGTACCGCAAACCTCCGAACTGTGCCTCGGCCGATATGAAATAACTTGATTACTAACTATTTTCTGATTAAACGACCGGGATTTGTCGCCCATTTCTTTATTTTTTTTTTTCATTTTATATTGTCCGAGTCATATTGGCCTTGTTTTCTTTGATATTGGCCGAGTTTGTTTCGTATTGGTCGAGGTTGCTGATATTGGCCGATTTTTTAATTTGGTATTGAACGGACCGTTTTCCTTATATTAATGAAATAACAGAGTTTGTTAACTGATATTACAGTAAAGCATCTTATAAAAGTTTGGTTTTGCGATAAGATTTTATTGCGGGTGTTTAGGAATACGTATTAAGGCCCTTGTTACACGGAATTTTCTGCGTAATTTGACTTTCAAGTTTTGGCTAGACCCAACGTTGACACGTTCTATTAGGAAAATTTGTTTTGCACAGTAAATACTAACTCTGTTAAATTAGAACGTATAACATTATAAAGTCTATTGTTACGTTTAAGCACGGGTCCACTATAAATGTATCGATAAAACAAACAATAGTCAGACATATTGTTCATTAAATATTTTTTTGTCACCATCTACCTATAACGATCTGACTAAAATACGGCGTTATCTGAAGCACGTTCACAACAGACCAGAATATGTTCTCCGTAGCATGCATGTACTCTGTGTAGAGTATCATCGTGTTCACGGACTACTTTCATATATTTACGTTCGGCTCTTTCCGTCAAATCCCGACAATGTGCGGGTCTCATTGTCAGGGTCTTATTGCCTGTGCAAAGAGGTTCGCAATGGATCCTAACTTCGATCTCATCCCATACACACCACTTTAGACACACTTTTCGACTTCCTCTGACCACATAAAATGCAGACAGTTATTATATTCCATTTTCATCGTTAAGGCAACATGATGACAATAACCGATGTTTCACACACAAAAGTTCGATACAATAGTCGTCGAGAAGACTTTCAAAAGACGGACAATGTCCATACCAGGTTTTGAGTTTAGTAAGTAAGTAGTTTATCATGACTTCTGTATTGTTGTCTAGGATATCGTGACATGTGGACAGAGTATACATATTAACATACAAAACTACACAATATATTAACTAACAACTTACTGTTTCTGTATTTACAGACACAAGCTTCTCAGACTAGCTGTTTTTGATCTGCACCTTCAAACTGAATATTCTCGCTCAATAAAGTTGTGTGAGTCATACTCTGTGAAAAGGGGGCTTAAAGCAACTGCAAAAAGCATCAACCCAGGTCAGCCTGCGCAGTCCGCGCAGGCTGACCTGGGTTGAAACTTTTTGCTTTGGGTAAAATTTCTGCGTGTCAAAGGACCAGTGTACCTTATGATTCAGTCGTTTGTAAGACAAAATGGTCAGGAATCATATGATGACTTACTTGATATAATGCATCACGGAGATGCAGTAACCCGTCTTTTGCCAGAGCATGACTTATATGTAGAGTTAGCCAACCAGTCAGACAAAATATGCAAACGAATTAACCAGTAAAGTAAAATATAATTCTGTTACAATAGACGCAGTGCACAGATGTATAGTGTGCCCTTCGACGACTGGAATAGAATGCTTGACGACATAGAGGATTACAAACACAAGATAAATCAACTTGAAAACAGGCAATACGCAACTTCCGGATATCGCGTAGAACGACGGGAATTTCATGTCATTACAGTTTTGTCACGCTTACGTCTAAGCGCTTGCCTACATTGGCATACATTATGAATCTCATACGTCCAAATTAAACATGTAGAAATATCAATTTTTCATTTGAAGTCTCCTAAACCGAGATCAATATTTATCCTTACTCGATGTAAATCCAACTGCAAAGCCTATTTATGAAGTATGATGTTTTTTATGAAGTCTGGATTATGACGAGCTGTAGTTCCCTCATCTTGCGGCGGAACTGTTTTTGTGAGCGGTGCTCTGTGGAAAGGGGTATTAATTAACGAATCGTTGTAATTGGTCGTAAAGGGGTTGGGAAAAAAAAAAAAAAAAAAACCTTGCATGAAATAAATAGACAGCGGAGGAATATTTTTAATGTCTAAAAACTGCTGTGCATTTTATGCAGCTCAGCATTTTGTATTGTAAATTTCAAGCATCTTAAGGCCCGGTCACACCGCCCGAACTTTGCTGGAGCGTTCCTGGAGCGGTGAAAAAAATTCATCACCGCTCGTAACCGTTCACCACCGTTTAACAAAAGTTGGCCCCCGTTAAAGCAACGCCGTATACGCTCGGCCACCGCTGATGTTTCTCGAGGGGCCCTCCTACCGCTCCGAAAGTTTTGAGCTGCACAAAATATTGCGAGCGGTGAGGAGGGGGCAATTTTCCGCCCCGGCAACGTTCACCCCCGCTCCACCAACGCCCATTCAAAGTTTGGCACCGCTAGACGCAAGTTCGTGGACGCTTGGGTCCGCTAGGCCAACGCAGAAATCTTGAACGCTGGACCACCGCTGCTTCGCCAGCGTTGCCCGGGCGGCGATTAAACGTTGCACAAACTTCGGTGGAGCGGTTGTAAGCGTTTTACGAGCGGACACGGGGTTGTTGGAACGGTGTCGGGCGTTGAAGCAGCGAGCCATGGCGGCGATGAACTTTGGTTTGGCGTTGGTATAGAGGTGTCGGAGCGGGACCAGAATTTGGCTATAAATACGAGAAGAAATGGACCAGGAGCTCATTTGGAATCGAGCTGCCGTTGAGTTCAGACCTCATCTATATCGAAATTGCTCAAAGTTAGAGTAAAACTGTATCACCATGGATGCTGAGAGACTTGCTATGATTGGTGCACTTGTCCAGCAGCAGAATCAGAACCTCCTCAGATTGCAACAAGCTGTTGACAGAAGGAGAAGAGAGAGAAGGAGAGACAGAGTTGTGTGGGTCAGACAGTGGATACTGAGAAGGCCTGAACATGGACTGTATGAGAAGCTGATGGTGGAGCTGAGGAATGAGGATCCACGAGCCTTCCAGCACTTCATGAGGATGCCACCAGCCATGTTTGATGAACTTGTACAGAGGCTGACCCCCAGATTGACCAAGCAAGACACCAACTACCGTGCAAGCCTGGAACCTGGTCTCAAAGTGGCAATCACCCTACGGCACCTGGCCTCTGGTAACACCTACAGAAACATGCAGTATGCCTGGAGGGTGCTGCTGCCTTTCCTTCTCCAGCCTTACTCCTCTTTTGTCCACGTGGCATGATGAACTTCAACTATCGACTTCTATCAAAAATCTATCAGAACTTGTATCAAAACGATCCGTTCAGCTCCGTAGTCACAAGCGGTATGCCGCTAAACCAACTTTATACCCCCGCCGAGCCAAAGCCCGCATGCGCAGAACGCCGCTATACCAACGCTCGCGTCACCGCTAAACCAACGCTCGCTACCGCTAAACCAACGCTAAAGCAACGCCGGCTTCAGCGGTGCACCGCTAAGCCAACGCCCGTGTTTTCGATTTTTTTCCCATTTTGTGCGCGGTGACGAGCGTTGTCGAAATTCGGTCCCCCCTCCCTACCGTTCAAGGAACGCTCCAGCAAAGTTCGGGCGGTGTGACCGGGCCTTTACATATTTTGAATTCAACAGCCGAACTGAAAACGAGAAGGCAATAGCAGAATACAAGGGAGAACTGCAGAGTGCTGAAAAAGATAACACGAAATTACAAGAAAAATTGGCAGAGTAAGTTGTTTTGATGTAAAATGCAAATATTTTGGTTTGCGCATGTGCTTGTATAGAAATGGTAACCTAAGCTCGTTGCATCCTTATAGCTGGAATTTCTAACTTGCACTTGGATAGCGATGTTAAAGTTTTTTCTTGTTTAAGTTTCTTCTATTTGCTCGACATCCCCTTTTCAGAATATAGCTGTATCGAATTCAATTTCTCCGCTCAAGTACAGAAGATGGCATGAGTTACCTACACTGGTCGTAAATCCATTCCTCAATATATAGCACAATGAACTCAGATGGTTAGTTGTTTTAGAGGAAATACTTCTGGTTTTTCTAAAACACCAGGCCTTGTGTCTGTGAGCCACGCTGTGTGTAAAGGGGCTTAATGATCTGTAAAAATATCGAACATGAGTCGAAACGTTTTGCTATCGGTCAATTTTTGCACGTCAAAGGACCATTCTACCTCGATCCATGCGATTCTTAGACAAAAATGATTTCATCCAGAGTTACGTGGTGATTTGCTTGGTATAATGTATGACAGAGATGCGTGAAACCCCCTTTTACCAGAGCGTGGCACATATGTAAATTTCATTTAAATGTGAGACGGGGGCATTGTTTACAATTCATGAGCCTTGTCCTTTCAAGCACCAGATTCTGTCCTTATGTGGCCACATTTTTACTTTTTTGACATAACATATGAAAGGTAAGAAGATTAAGGAAAGAGCTCAGTTGAAAAATGGAGGTAGGAAGGTTCCTCTGTATGCAGCAATTTAGTACTTATTATTAAGGTCATCTACCTACTCCTTTGCCCCATGCAAATCGTCGCTTATATGGATCTATTTTGTATAAAACCCGACTAAATCAAAAGGTAGAAGAAAGTTTGAATGAAGTGAAATATACTACGTCTTTGCAGGCGTCTGAACAAAAGTTTCGCACGCTTGAATTAAGTATACGTATTGTGCAACTCATCTTATTGTAATGTAACCTTTCAAGCATCTTATATATTTTAAATAGTCAAAGTGAAAACAGGAAGGGAGTGGCAGATTACAAGGCAAAACTGCAAAGTGCTATAAAGGAAAACACTACATTACAGGAAAAACTGACAGAGTAAGTAGTTTTAACTTAAAAGGAAAACAAATATTCGCTCGTTGCATTCACATGGTTGGAAATGTAAACGTGTTTTCAGCAGTATACAAGTTCTGTGTTGTTGTCCAGGATATCGTTTTGTATATATACAAGCGACACAATATCGACGTTTAAGTATCATGGCCTGAGGTACCATTTGTTTAGTCCTATATAAGACCAAAACTGGTACCATTGATTTCCTTTCTTATATAAATCGAACTGGTATACTGGGTCTCAAATACAGGCGATGGGTTTTTGACAACGTTCACTCTCTATAACCTAATACATCAGACACGGTGTCTAATGGTTTTTACACCAAAAAGCGTCAACTGTAAGTATTTTTCTCATATTTCTAAACAAGAATGGAAAGAATCGTTTCTTTCATCGTCTTTTGCGATAATTTTCTTCAATCTGGCATATAGAACGGAAGAAATTGGTGAATATCAGGGAGTAATAAAGATGGAAACTTTCGAACTTTACAATGTTTTCTTCTCTCAGCATGTGGCGAAAAAAAAAAAAAACAAGAGGGCCAAAATGGCCCTGAAGCGCTCACCTGAATAAGTTTTACTTTTTCCTTCTGATCACCAGAGCCATGTTTCTTGACGGATCAAAATTTCGCGAACAATTTTTGAAAAGGGTCAACCAAAGAACATCCCTGTGAAATTATTTCAAAATCTGACCAGCGGTTTCAGAGAAGAAGAATTTTTAAGAATTTCTTCATTTCTGTATAGTGCAAGTAGCCCCCATTCACCAGAGCCATGTTTCTTGACGGATCAAAATTTCGCGAACAATTTTTGAAAAGGGTCACCCAAGGAACATCTCTGTGAAATTATTCTAAAATCTGGCCAGCGGTTTCAGAGAAGAAGAATTTTTAAGAATTTCTTCATTTCTGTATAGTGCAAGAAGCCCCCATTCACCAGAGCCATGTTTCTTGACGGATCAAAATTTCGCGAACAATTTTTGAAAAGGGTCACCCAAGGAACATCTTTGTGAAATTATTTTAAAATCTGACCAGCGGTTTCAGAGAAGAAGAATTTTTAAGAATTCCTTCATTTCTGTATAGTGCAAGAAGCCCCCATTCACCAGAGCCATGTTTCTTGACGGATCAAAATTTCGCGAACAATTTTTGAAAAGGGTCACCCAAGGAACATCTCTGTGAAATTATTTTAAAATCTGGCCAGCGGTTTCAGAGAAGAAGATTTTTAAAGAATTTCCTAAAAAATTCCATTTTGTTGCCATGGCAACCAGAGTTTTTGACGGAATCAAATTCTGCGAACAATTTTTAAAGAGGATTTCCCAAGGAACATTCCAGCCAAGTTTGGTCCAAATTGGCCCAGCGGTTTAGGAGGAGTTGATTTTTAAAGAATTGTTGACGACGCACGACGCACGACGACCGACGGACGACGGACACTGGGTGACCCTAAAAGCTCCCCTTGAGCACGTTGTGCTCAGGTGAGCTAAAAAGGTTTTACCAATCGAATTTCGTCCAGGATGGAATCTTTGACAAACTGGATTGGTCAAAATTATTAATAGCATCCTGTTGTTATTACAAAGCTGATATTTTATTGACCAATCAGATTCGTTCAATATATTCGCGGCGATGTTAAAATTTCCATCTCACGGTGGGAAGAGAAAAAATATGCCCACCTCTAAAGTTTCGACTTTGATTACTCGCTTAATATTTACCTGTTTTTCCCATTCCATCTAATGGATCGAAAATAGATCACCATGGAACACGATAAAATTAATGACTTTTTTCCATCCACAAATACTAAAAAATGAAATGGGGTAATATACAGCAGATAAAAGAGTTGGGAACTCTTTCTCATATACATGTATTAGGCTATGGAAAGAGAAATTTGTCAAAGTCTAAGTGCCTTTGGTCTGAAACGACAAGTTGGACATCGCGGTTTACTCGCTACTGAAGTTTCGAGCACCAGTTGCTTTCTTAACACTTAAGCTGCTGAATAAATGAAACGCAAATTTCTACTCAATACTAAAAGGCCAAACATTGCGGTTTCAAAGTTGATTTCACCGGAAATAAAATACCGTATCGGACAGTGTAGATCAAAGATCAGACTGCACATTCTGTGCAGTCTGATCTTGATCTACACTGTCCGCAAAAGGTCAGTGGGTCGCGAGATAAGGAGCTTAAGGGTTACAGCCACACTTGTTCTAGAAAGCCAGAACGGCCATCAAAAGTATAAAGATTTATGTAAAAGTTCACTTGGGAAAATAGAGATAGCAGTTTTGCTCGACAAGCCCCAACTCTGTATTTAGTATCAATGCATCTTTGTAATTCATTACACATAGCAAGTCCTCGCATGATATGGATCCATAATGTGTAAAAACTGGCTGAATGATGAGGTAGTATGGTCCTTTGAAATGCAGCAAAGTCATCAATAGCAAAAGTGTTCGATCCAGGTCAGCCTGCGCGGACTGCGCATGCTGACATGGGTCGATATTTTTTTTTTTAGATACATCGGTTATTTACACTACCCTTTTCACAGATAATGGCTTTTTTTCAAAAATCACTGCGGGTTCGTTAGAAGCTTCGAGTCAGAGCAAACTACTCTGTTCCTACACTGTATAATTTCAAAAATATTTCTATGACCAATTAATTAAGTGTATTTAAGGAGATTGTGACCTCCCAAAAAAATGGGAAAAAAGTGAATTTTGTTAGGAAAAATCGTAAGGATCTGACTTCTCACTCTTAGTTATGAAAAGAAAAAATAAAACTTCAAAAATAATTTGTCTCAGCTGTAAATCGAACCCATGACTTACAAAATCATTATTCACATCGACTCTACTACCATCTGAGCTATTTGGGCATCTTTAATTCTCCTGTGTTAAAAACGTGCTTATTTTCTCTTGCAACGTTATAACAACAATCCCGTTACTAACGGAATAGGAAATTTTACAGAAAAATATTTATATAAAAACATGATAATTCCGCTAGGTTTCTACGTGTGTTTTCATCTGTATTTTAGTCCTTGCACGCAAATAACAAAACCAGTCTTTGTTAAGATTTTCCAACTAAAAAAAAAAAAACTTTGCGAATCGAAATTTGGTGGAATGCTCCTTTAATAGAAACTGACATCATTTTATGTATAAATTTCAGAGCAAACGAAAATCTCACCAGAAAAGACAATCGTATCCATACACTGGAAAACAAGGTAGAGACGTTAACGACGGAAAAAGACTCTTTGCTTACAAGGTATGCTTGTTCGAGTCTAGTTCCTAGTCCATTATATTTGAGAGAGGCTCTCGGAAAAGGGGGTCTCAAGTAACTATATTTTGTGTTATACTAAGAATGTTGTAGCAAAGTATGAATCATTTTTTCCCTTAACTCTTTACCAAACGACAAAAATGTAGACTTGTCCAAATTGAAAGCATTTGCAGACGACAATTTAAATGTTACTCAAATGAAGGAAACTGTCTTTGATAGGGTAGAAAACATTGTGGGAAAAGGAGAAAATGCTGGTTACCAGCATTTTCTCCTTTTCCCACAATGTTTTCCAAAGGCCTCTTTCTCAGGGTCGTTAAAAGTCGGGATTGTGTGTTAAAACGGGCTGGTCCTCTTCATGATTCACATGAAGAGGACCACTCCTTTTACATGCAGAAAATTTACCGATAACAAAAAGTTTCGACCCATGTCAGCCTGCGCTGACTGCGCAGGCTGACATAGGTCGATACTTTTTGCAGATGTATTTAACGACATTCTCTCAAATCATTACACAGTGATTTAACTAAAGACTGCTAAGTACAACTTAAGCTGTTGTTGTAGATAATGTAGACCAAGATCAGACTGCCTAATGTGGAATTTTTAGATCAATATCGGACTTCGCAGAACAGTCAGTGTCATCTCGGATCTACAGTGTTCCTTATTTTGTAAGAACACCCTTCAAATTGCAGTTCTTCTCATCTAATTAAGAAAGACCACGTTATCTATTTATCTCTGCACCACACAGTCTTGTGTTTTAACAATCCTGGAGAAGAAGAAAACTTTGTGGAAAGAAGAGAGAAAGCTGGATGCCAGCATTTTCTTTTTTTTTCCACAATGTTTTCTGCCATTTCAGAGACATGTCCAAATTTGATCAACAAGTTTCGTTTGCAAATGCTTTTAAATTGGACAAGTCTAAAACATTTTCGTCCAAAAGAGAGTTAGCTTTTCGGGTCAATCAAGTGTCAGCCATTCTGCAGTCAGCGCAACGCTCTGGTGCTAGATTTAATGACTGCGACTGCGACTGACACTAAAACAACCAATCTCATGACCGTGTGTTGTTAAATTTGGAATAACACTTTTGATTTATAATGGATTGTAAATGTTCGACTGATTAAGCTTAAGAAAGTCTGGATAAAGTTGTCGTAGTTCTGTCTGTTTGTTTGTATGGTGTGTAATGCCGTTTTCAACATATTTAGTCATAGTGGGGAGGTCAGTGTACCTATCCTTGCTTCCCTGAAGTTTCTTTTACCAGTATTTCATACAGTATTCTTCCCTGGAATCGTAGGGACATATTTTGCAGAGCTGGGAATTCGAACCAGCGACCCCCTGGTTTCAAGCCATGTACATTACCGACTTGTTTATTGGGCTAGGCGACGTGTTGACAGTGTAGATCAAGACCGGAATCTAAATAAAATTCCTTCTTTTGTGACATTTTTCATTTACCATGTGATGACTTACAAACTTCAGGTAATGACCTAAAGCAATGAGGCGATGTCTTACAAGAAAGAAAAGAGCATTGTTGCATGCTTTTTTTTGTTTCAGATTTCGAATTTTACGTGCAACATACATTTACCAGCTCGTATCTTTACTTTAAAGTTATCACTGTAGTTAACAATAACCACTTGTGTTATGCATGCGATGGGTATAGGAATCATTTAACCCTTATCTTACTGAATAAGTTAAATGATACTTTCAAACCGATAGTACAAACCCAAATGATGCTTTTTCAGAGTTATTCCGTGGAGAGAAGTATCCCCATATCGCACAGTATAGAGTCAAGATCAGACTGCACGCTCTTTGCAGTCGGACCTTGATCTACACTATCCGCAAAAGGCCCTTAAGTCACGCGTAGCAGCCCATGGGTTAAAAGATGATTTTAAGTAAACTAAAGCACTCGTTGGTCATCTCGAAAACATTTTCTTTCTTCTCACTCCTCATTTTTTTCGACAGACTGAGTACTATTGCTGGAGCAAATTTGACCAATAATAATCCAAACATAGCAGACCTCAGTGATAGTAACAGACCAACAAAGTTAGCAGAACGATACACTGAACTCTATGATAACGAGTGGACCGACACTCTTACTGCGATAGAGAACACAGGAATTCATGAGAGGGAAGGTCTGGACATACTTCGTGATATCTTAATGGTATGTTTGTTTTCTCGTTTGATGTTATAAATCGGTATTATAGAGTTGAAGCCGTTACAATTGTTTACCAGAGTAACGATAAGTTATGGTATTCAGTAACATTGACGGGGGAAAATACTCAAGGCATCTTCAGACTGACTATCTAAAAAAAAAAAAAGAAAAAGTTTACATCCAGGAGCAGACTTCACATTCTGTGAAATAGGGGGCAAAAGAGAATTAGCAATTCATTGGGTTGAATGAGAAAAACGAAAGAAGAAAGCTTATTTCGGTATATTTTGTTATACCTTTTAATTTCTGTAATTAGAATACATGTTAGAAAATAACAAGATCGTTTTAAATAATGGAGCGTTCGGATTACAGATATTTAAATTTTTAAACTTAATTTACGCTTTAAACAAAATTTTAGACTTTTCCAAATTAAAAAAAGAACGAAGACAGCAACTAAGATACAGGTCTTTACCAGTTTTCTAACTATTGTCTCAAGTTTTGTTCATATCTTTCTCTATTAATGCTCTTATTTCTTTTTCTTGATGGTGTGGAGATTGTGGTGATTTTGATCGATTTGATTTACTGTAAAACTTTAAGGTATCACAAATCATATAGATCTGGACACGCGTTGAGCTGCTACATATTGTTCCTGTACTTTGTATGTGCTGTTACTTGATGAGTTATAGATTTTTTCAGGTATTTATGTAGCCAGCCGACTTACTGTCCTCATCTTCACTTCCACTTGACCGTAACACTTTTTTTTTATTCTACCAATTCTATGTATTGCCACCCTTCATATTCAGCTCTAATGGATATAAAACAATCTGCATGTCTGACTAGACGTATAAAAAGGCACAATAAAAGAAGGCTATTGGTGGGCAACCGTTGGGAAAAGAACATTAAATCTTGTAGAAATATGTTCTATTCAACTGTTTACAGCTCGTTACTTTTGTCAGTAGTCATCCTCTTTATGATATTGCTAGCAGGTGATATATCATCCGAATCCTGGGCCGCAGTCTAGCGATTCCTCAAGCAGTTTGTATAGTACAGATTTGTATAACTTTCTAAATCTTCCAAATCACCTCTCAACTGTCCATAATGTTCAAAGTATCGCGAATAAGCTAGACACCTTGATCGCTGAATTTTCATTCTTTGACATTGTTTCATTCTCCGAGACTTGGTTGCACGATGATTATTCATCAAACGAACTAGTCTTCCCTTCTTTCTATCCACCTGAGCGAATAGACAGAGCTGGTGACAGATATGGAGGTGTTATTTTGTATTTCAAAAATACCGTGTCTTGTATTCGAAGACATGATCTCGAACCTAACGGACTTGTGTGTATTTGGATTCAAATCAAGTCTAGCAACAATAGGAATATTTTGTACGGTGTATTCTATAGACCACCGAACTCTGACTCTGCTTATTATTCACTTTTCGAAGATTCCATTGGTCTTGCGATGGAGTCGAATATTTCTGATGTAATTATTACAGGAGATTTCAATCTGAATGTAATGAAACATCACGAGTTCCGTAAAATTGAATCCCTTTGCAATGAATACATGATTCAATGTATATAGACGAACCCAACTCATTTCACAGAAAATTCTATATCAACTATTGACCTTCTTTTCGTTACCAATGAAGAATCGGTCCTTACAACTGGCGTAGGAGAACCATGTCTCGGTCTTACAATGCGTTATCACCGCCCTGCTTTTGGCGTTTTTAATTTCCTTAAACCCATATCTAAAAGTATTCATCGAACAATTTGGAAATATGAGCTTGGAAATTACAACGAGCTAAGAAATAGTTTTGCTAATTTTAATTGGGATTCTTTATATGATAGTAACATTAACATTTATGCTGAAAACTTAGCAAATACCATTTACCAAAACGCGCTTAGGTTTATTCCCAACAAAAAAATTGTTGTCAATCCGCAAGAAGCACCCTGAATGAATTGTACTATTAAAAATAAAATCCATCGTCGTGAAAGGTTATATAGTAAAGCTAAACTGTCAAACAGTGCCAGTCACTGGACAAAATTTAAGTCTGTCAGGAAACGAGAAATTTCATTGATTCGACAGACTGAAGAAAGTTATTACGAACGGTTGTCTGGTAACCTGTCTTCGCGTGATAGGTTGAAAACTCTCAAGTCCGTGATATCTTCTCATACCGCAACATCTATTCCTCCCCTTTTTGATATTCCACTGATTCATTGACTGTTGATGATCATGAGAAAGCAAATATATTGAATGTTTATTTTGCAAATCAATCATGTATAGACGATTCTTTCAGAAACATACCTGATGAACGTTATCATTTCATACAAGATACTTTAGATACTGTCAATGTCATGCCGTCTGAGGTATTGGATGTCCTTAAAAGTCTTCAAACGGGTAAAGCCTCCGGCCTGGATGGCATAAATAATATAATTCTTATCAAAGTAGCTTATCAAATAGCACCACATTTGTCCAAACTGTTTAATTACTCATTAAATGCCAGTTCTGTTTCAAATTCCTGGAAAATATCCAATGTATGCCCGATATATAAGTCCGGTGACTCTCCTCTTCCTTCTAATTACAGACCCGTTTCATTATTAAATAACACTGAAAAAGTTTTAGAACGTATTGTATTCAAGCATGTTTATAATCATCTAAAGGATAACAATTTCTTTACATCTTATCAGTCAGGTTTTATGCCTGGTGACTCTACTGTTAATCAAGTAACTTGTCTGTATAACAATATATGTAAGGCTTTGGATGATGGTTTAGATTTTAGAGTTGTATTTTTCGATACCAGCAAAGCATTTTACAAAGTCTGGCATAAAGGATTATTGTTTAAGTTGAGAAGAGCAGGGATCAGTGAAAAACTATTAAATTGATTTTCTGATTATCTATCCGATCGTTTTCAAAGAGTTGTTCTGCCAGGTGATGTTTCAAATTTATGCCATGTACAAGCCGGTGTGCCTCAAGGATCCATTTTAGGACCTCTGTTATTTTTTGTTTATATTAACGATATTGTTGATGACATTCAGGCAAACATTAATCTTTTCGCAGATGACACTAGTTTATCTATGGTTGTAGGTGATCCGGCTGGTGCTGGAACTATTTTACAATCTGATATTGACAAAATTTTCTCGATGGGTACAAAAGTGGTTGGTCAAGTTTAATCCATCCAAGTCTGAATCTTAGTAAACGCTTTAAACCCAACCACCCCAGTCTTTTTATGTTAAATAACAAGATTCCGTCTGTAAAAAACCATAAACACTTAGGTATGTATCTCACTAACGATGGATCTTGGGACTTACACATTAACAAGTCAATTGAAAAAGCACGGAAGAGAATAGGAGTCATGCGACTTCTGAAAACACGTCTTGATCGCCTTTCATTTCAAATAATTTACTTCTCATAATCAGACCCATTCCAGAATATGGAGATGTGGTATGGGACAATCTTTCCCAAGGGTTAAAAGATCAACTGGATAAAGTGCAAAACGAAGCTGCTCGGATAGTTACCGGTTGTACTAAACTTGTTGCCATCGCTGATCTTTATCGGGAGGCTGGTTGGGAATCTCTAAGTCAAAGAAGGCGCAAACACAAGCTCATTCTCTTCTATAAAATGCTAAATGGACTTGCTCCAAATTATCTCAATAATCTTGTTCCGCCAACGGTCGGCGATTCTTCAACTTATAATCTTCGAAGACCAAATAATCTGAGAAACATTGCATGTAAAAGCAGCTGGTATAGCAATTCATTTTTGCCAACTGTAATCAATGATTGGAACAACCTACCAAATGAAATCAAGAACGCGGAATTTTTGTCATCTTTTAAATACCGTTTGAATGTAGATAAACAATATTCCACGAAAGCTTTACTTTTTTGGAGACAGAGACAGGAAAATGCAAGTCATTCATGCTAGGTTTACGTAATAGATTAAGATGTAGCAGTCTTAATGAGCATCTGTACTTAAAAAGAAAATGGTGCAATCACCTCTCTGTAGATGCAGTGCTGTCGAATTAACGCAACACTACTTTTTAGACTGTTTATTTTATCATGACTTAAGATTTAGTCTAACTCATAGCCTATATGGCATTATAACACTTATTCTTCACACTGTTCTTTTCGGGGATGAAAATCTCTGCCTTCATGATAATCAAAGAATATTTAGTGCGGTGCATACTTATATCCGTAACATTAGAAGATTTAGTAGAAATGCTTAAGTTTTATGTTTTTGCATTAAAGTTGAACGTCTACCATTTACTTTCCCTCTCTGTATTTATTGTGAAACCATGTTTGCGCATTATCTTTTATTCATTTTATTTCATCTTCTTCTATTCTCATTAATTATGATTTATGTCACCATTTACTCCTTTTAAAAAAGAGATGCTGGTCAAGCTGGAAGTTACTACAGTCCTTAGCCTGTATATATTGGCAGTGAAAATCTTTACCAGTAACACTCCGTACGATTCTGCTTTGATGTTTTTGCCTTTTATTTTTGTTGTCTTTCTACTTTATTTACTCGAATTTTTTCTCATCGAAATCATCATAAAATATAACCGTTGACCGGAATTTCGAGAAGAACTTTATAAGCTTCAGGTTCCGTTCTGATCCATTTCTTCAGTATATGTGTAATATGATTATATTGTTTGCTGTAGATTGTTATATACTGATGAATGAAATATGTTTAAACTAAACTAAGATATAGCTCATGATTTATGTCTTTGAAATGGTAGAAAAGGTGGGTAAAGGATAAAATGCTTGTAATCAGCGTATACTCCTTATTCTACAAAGGTTTCAAAAGCTTTTTTTTATAAGTTCATTAAAACAGAATTGTTTGCTTAAGGGTGTGTACACTTGCGTATACTATGTCTGTGCTCATTATGAAAATGTGATTGAATCTTGAAAACAGAGCAACTTCACCTCTCATTGCTGGAAAGTGGAAAAAAGATTTGCTAATACGCCTTTCTTGTAAGTCCTCCATTTGTATATAGCCTACCCGAATCACAGACTGTACAAAATTTGTGTGATTTTCGTTTATGAGTAAATTTCATATAGAGAGGGGCCAAAACGTAATTTTAATACTTTATTTGCCGAGTGAGTGGCGACACATTTCTAATACCGTAAATTTTTGTTGCGCACAGTGCTCTTTTCAAGGTAACCAGAGTTATGGATTTATGCATTTAACGGTGGACAGGTATGGCCCATGTCTATAAAATTTAAAGAAGATTACTGGTATCGTAGTTTTTTCTTCCAGGATATTTACAAACTGTGTGAAACTTCAGCTGAAAGTCATCTGAAGTCGTTGTCCAAAGCGATAGAACAGCTGACAAAGGTACTGTATGTGTTGCATATTAACTCTTTGTGCCCTCACTAACCAGCTAGGTTATGAAACTACGCAAAAACATCCTCACCGGCAAAGAACCAACGGACGTTGGGTTTTCTGCTTTTGTTTCCGCGAGTATGTCTATTTCAAGACCCATTCTTCCCAGCGAATGATCAGGGTCAACATTCACCAACCGCTATTAATAACATTCTTAATCTGATTAGCCAAATGGTTTAGCTAATCAGAAGTTGCGTTGCTTTCTAAATAAGCCATACTGTGTGAAAAGGGGGCTTAACCCTTTCCCGTACAATGGCGCCTTTTAACGCC
Source organism: Tridacna gigas (assembly GCA_945859785.2). Classification (NCBI taxonomy): domain Eukaryota; kingdom Metazoa; phylum Mollusca; class Bivalvia; order Cardiida; family Cardiidae; genus Tridacna; species Tridacna gigas. The sequence goes on along the minus strand of OX244033.2, from coordinate 70,467,878 downwards.
CCCGGGAAAGAGGCCTTTTGAAAACGTTGTGGGAAAAGGAGAAAATGCTGGTAACCAGCATTTTCTCCTTTTCCCACAATGTTTTCTACCCTATCAAAGAAAACTTGCACCATTTTAGTCGCATTGAAATTGTCGTCTGCAAATGCTTTCAGTTTGGACAAGGCTAAAATTTTGTCGTCTGGTAAAGGGTTAATAATACCAAGCAAGTCACCACTTCATTGTACATCCTTAAAAAATGTTTTGTATAGCAACTGACTCAATCATAAGGTAGACCGGTTCTTTGACATGCTGAAAATTGACTAAAAGCAAAACGTTTCGGCCTGGGCCAGCCTGTGCGGACTGCCCAGGCTAACCCGGATCGATACCTTTTGCAAATGCATTAAGCCTCCTTTTCACGGAGCATGGTTCAAATCTAGGATAAACCTGAAAATGAAATTAAATATGGTTTGTGAAAACGGGCCCAGTTCAACACTTGCCCAAAAAGTGTTGCTGGAAATCGCTTTTAAGTATATTTGAACAGGCGTGTCTTTAGAAATGGTGCTTATTTATTTGAGTGTCATTCTGACAATAGGGGGTTTAAAGCATATCCGTGACACATTATACCAAGTAAGTCAGCACATAATTATGGGTCCGTAAAATACATTTTGCCTAATAACCGACTGAATCATGAGGTAGGCTGGTCGTATGTCATACAGAAAATTTACCAATAGTCAAAGTTTTCGACCCATGCCAGTGATCGCAGGCTGACATGTGTTGATACTATTTGCAGATGCATTAAAGCCTCTTTTCACAGAGCATGGCTCATTTAATGATTTATTTTTAGGCACTTAATTATTAAGCCATGTGTATATATTTTTGTTTATTCGTGAATTCAAGTTATCCTATTTCAACAGGTTTTGATCGAAATAAGATATGTTGTGATACGATAGAGAGTAAGAATGAATGTTTTTACGGCGGATCGACAGCTCAGGTCGTTTAGCGCAAATAAAAAGCAATTCAGCTTGATCCTTTGACATGCACAAAATTGCAACAAGCAAAACGGTTTGACCTAGGTCAGCATGCGCGAACTGTGCAGGCTGACATGAGTCGATCCTTTTTACAGATGTATTAGATAACCTTTTCACAAAGTAAGACTCATTTAAAATTTCAGAGTTAAAGAGTTCAGTGCTACTCCGTTCATTTGCAGGTGGACAAGATCCTACCCGTAGAAGTAATCAAAGAATTGAAAGAAACTCGCAAGAAAAACTACAAAAGCTTTCTACCTGAACTGAGTAAGGTAATATTACTTTTAGTGTTTACCTATTTTAGATGTGCCATAAGTGAACAAAATGACAATGTGCATTTTTTTTTTTAAAATATTAATTAACACAGTATCTACAACTTTTAGAGGTCGATAAAACTATCTAGGTCTTTTCACATAATAATTTCGTCAGTAAAATTAAGAATGAGGAAAATGCGCGCTACTGCCGCTGAACACGAACGCTAATGTCTCTTTCCTTTGACCTTTCACATTGTTCGGTCAGAGTGTATTCTATAATATCGGATAGTGTATCAACAGAATCCTGCCACACGTTTTGTGCTCTCTTGTCTTGATATACACAATTAGCAATCAACAGGACATCTTGTCTTTCCCAGGAAATGGACTTGCGTTTGAAAAACAGAGGAGCGGACGAGGAAACAAGATTGTACAAAAGCCAATGTTTAGAGTTATGCTGGTTGATGTGCATCCAAGATCCGCCTGTGCATATGGACTGTGATGACGCTGTTCATGGTAAACCCTTCAGGAGGGAGGTTTATAAAACGTACACACAGAGCGGAAAAATGGTGGATTACATTGTCTGGCCAGCCCTTTTTATCCACAAAAGGGGCCCAGTTCTGTGTAAAGGAACTGCACAGGGGATGTCGCCACGCCTCCTCCCGACACCAACTTCTGGTGCACGTGCTGGCACTTCCAAAACAAGAATAAGTGTAAAGCTGTGAACAGTTATACGTTAGACAAAATTTAGCGCAAATTATTGAAAGTTGACCAATAGGTACTTCTTGTTTATACATGCATATTGTCAATTCCAAAACTGTAACACTGAGAGCCTCTTAAACTTACTTGTATGATAGAAAGCTATACTTACACTATTTCAGAATACCAGACAAAACACTGAAAACTCCAAGTTTTACAATTTCAAAGAAAAAAAAAAAAAAAAACTCTCTTTTCTGGAACCTATGTTTTGTGTACTATATGTGTCTCATTTAGACGAATCAAATAACGTAAAAGAGTAGCAATGTCAAAGATTTTAGTGAAAAAACAAAATATTTTTTTAACCTTTGAACTTCCCACCTCTTCACATGCAACGGTGATACTTTTATTGGTAAGGGCATCCTGTAGTACCCATGTGAACACATGACAATGTGGAAAATGTAAAATTTACAGTGGGTAAAGCAAACGCTAGTCTATTGCCATCATTTTGACATGAACTAAAAAAAAGTTCTGCCATTCCAATTTTGAACGATGTCTACTGACAAAGTCATAGACTGAACTAGATGTCATCGATAAGATCCAAGATGTTTGCTAACATGTAAATTAAGTTACTGACCCATGCAAATCAGGCTAATCTTTACTTATCCCTACGCAAACTTTCTTATTCTCGTGCTTTTCGCGTTGTAGGTCTCGTCTAGCTACGAGTTTGTCCAACCGATACGAAAGTGAAATAGCATAGAGTGTTCATAGAAAAGTGACCTTTAGGCAATATTCAAATGCCAAATCATCAAATTGATATGCTCTTCCGTTGCTTTTCTTCAGTGAAACATCATCAAACCAATTTTTATGGCATTTCATATTGTGACAAGTAAGTGGCTATGAGCGGTAAGTCATCGGGGCGGACCGGATAGAACTTGATAACCAGCTTTGACAGGATCTGACATAATAATCGGATTGTACCATTTTTCGTTGGCAAACCAAGTGTTTTCTTTACCACGGCCGTTTATTCCACATACTGTAGTCTGTCAGTACTTTCAGTACTTTGATTGCATTTTGGCATGGATTTTTGGATTTATCAAATTCTCGTTAAGATTTTTCATTATGATTGGGCTTGTTGAGGATTTTCACACTACTTGCCACAATACTGTTTAGTCATACTCTGGCAAAAGGGTTTAGTGCATGTACTATTTTTTTTTTTCTTCTTTTTATTTTCTGCATGTCAAAGAATCATTCTGCTCGTTAGATAAAATGGAGTTTATTGATCCATAATTATGATTTACTTGGTATGATGCATTATGGAGATGCATTTAACCCCCTTTGCCAGAGCGCCTGGCCATTATTTGCACACTTTCGAAATATTGAAACGGACCCTAACATGTGGTACAATCATATGAGCCGTCATCTGGCGAAAGGGGGCTTAATGCATCTGCCTGATGCATGATACCAGGCAAGTCATCGCATGATTATGGATCCATAGAACCAATTTTGTCTAACAACCGACTGAATCATGAGGCAGAGTGGTCCTTTGAAATACAGAAAACTGACCAATAGCGAACAGTGTCGGCCCAGGTTAGCCTGCGCGGACTGCGCAGGCTGACCTGGGTCGACACTTTTCGCAGATTCATTAAGCCTCTTTTTCACAGAGCATGGCTCATATGCATGTTAAAGCACCTTGGTATATACCTTAACCTTTACATAACAATGGATTTTTTTAAACTAACCTAGGGATGAGAACATTGTCGGGAAAGAAGAAAATGGAGAAAATGGTGGTTATTAGCATTTTCTCCTTTTCCCACAACGTTTTCTACCCTTTCAAAGTAAAATTCCATTATGAAAACCATATTCATTTTACCGTCTGCAAATGCTTTGAATTTAGACAAGCCTTAAATTTTGTCGAGCGGTTAAGAATTAACGGGAGGAACTGTCAATCCTTAGTGTTTCTTGAAACTGTTTCTGAATGCATACAAACATTTTTGCAGCGCTCTATTTTTTCAGAACTGTCTATAAATTTTCCGCCATCTTTATACTCCATATTTCATGTATTCTGCAGTTCTCCCTCCTATATAGAATGTCATAACTTTTGTTTTAGATGTATTCGCCGACAATTTGTACTTGTTACTGTAATGAAGCATGATTTAAAGTCAATTTCTTAGACCTGTTTTGCATTCCGTAAAAGGGACAATGTCATCCGTGTATAACGATACAAATTAAATTTTAAATATAAATTAATACTTTACATAATTGTGTTCTTCTATATAAGCCATGCTCTGGCAAAGGGGGGCTTAATGCATCTGCTAAAATTATCGACCCAGGTCAGCCTGCGGAGTCCGTGCAAGTTGACCAGGCCGAAACCTTTTGCTATTGGTCAATTTTCTGTATGTCCAAGGACCAGATTACCTTATAATTAAGTCGATTATTAAAAGAATAAAAAAGCTTTTATGTGATGACTTGCTTGGTATATGCGCTACGAAGATACATGAAACACCCTTTTGCCGGAGCATGGCTCACATTTAAGTACACAGTAAAAAAAGGTGACAGAAAGTCTCCCTGTGACCTCCCCCAAAAGGGGCCAGCCCGCATAGCTCAGTGGCAGAGCGAAGGACTCGTAAACATGATGTTTCGTGGTCACTGGAGGGTGTGAGTTCGAGCCTCTGGGCTGGCCATCTAAAAATACTAAAATAGTCTTTCGGATGAGACGTCAAACCGAGGTCTCGGGTGACGGTGCTATACACCGAGCCTACTAAAGAACCGGACGTAACTTTGGACGGGTTTCGTCCTGTGTTTTGCACTATCCCCGTGACAAAAACTAACAGTCTTCAGGGGGCGTCGCCCATATAGTCAACCGGTGGCGACGATGAATAAAAGCAAATTCAGCCAATCAATCAATCAATCAATCAATTAATCAATCAATCAATCCCCAAACTGGTTGAAACAGGGTGTTTTTGTTTCCAGAGTATGTGAATCGGCCAAACATTTTTTCAGAAAACTGTTGAAGGACAGAGCCACAGGAATCATTCTCCTCCCACCGCAATCTAACATTGTTTTTACCTTGTTTATGTGGATATCCTGCCCGTTGACAAGGTATTTGCTCTAAATCTATGGCAGCAGAACCCTCGCTCGTTAACTTTTTTAAAACATCCTATTTAACAAAAAAGGCTGAACCAGTCCGTCAACCGATAGCGGACAGATCTTCAGACCTAGGGGCAATGATTGAATCGCAAAAACAGCAAAGACATGATAAAGAGCGACTATATTGCTGGTAAATATAGAAAATATATTGCTGGTGTTGTAAGGCTAGTTTATATATACATAGTAAAATTAGTGTTGCACCCCCTGTGTTTTTTACCGGGTTTGATTTTCTGACGTGAATGAGATAAAATTGGGTCGAAATTAGAATTCGGCTGCTGCGTACACCAACAGACTCGTCTTTTGCCCATAAAATGAACTGAACTGAGGTATCCCTTGACCTCATGGTAAGTGGGAATCTTTTGCCTAGATGTTGCTTTCAAATTTAAGAAAAACAAGAAGCGTTTAAGTTTGGTTAAAGCAGGGAATTTAATGTCGAAACAAAACTTACGACAAGTTGAGAGTGACCTGCAGAGAATGGACACACAAAATCAGGCAATATTGCGTACTTCCGCCCGGGGCATGCAAAACAGCTTGCAGTCTTTGTCTCACACCTCTCACGAGAGGTTGAAACAGCTCGATCAGTAGCTGCTGCCATGAGGTTAAAGGATACCTCAGTTCATTCCATTTCAGAGACAACAGACTTGTTTGTTCTTGTATACAGCAGCCAGATTATAATTTCAAACCCATTTCATATCATTCACGCCAGAAAATTAAACACGTTAAAAACACAGGGGGTGCAACATTAATTTTACTATGTATAGTATGTTTTAACAGAATGATAATGAAGGTTAATTTCAAGCATACCTGTGTTTTACGTTTACACGGTTTGTTCAGAAGATCTGCCTCCTATTACTAGTATCTATTTTACCCCTTCAGTGGGAATAAATCACTACATGTCAATTGTGTAATTGAGCCATGCTCTGGCAAAAGAGGGCTTAATGCATCTCCGTGATGCATGATACCAAGCAAGCAATCACATAATTATGGATCTAAAATAGCAGCCACTTTTTTGAACAACCAGCTGAATTATGAGGTAGAATAGTCCTTTGACACGTAGAAAACTGACCAGTAGCGAAAAGTTTCGGCCCAGGTCAGCCTGCGCTGACTGCGCAGGCTGACCTGGGTCGATACTTTTCGCAGATGCATTAAGCCCCTTTTTCACAAACCACGGCTCAATTGTATGTGACTTTCAACGAAATAGGGGTCTGTTTAGGGTATAGAAAACAAAAGTAAACATTTGGATAGTACTACAGGCAAAACTAATATCAAGATAAACGGCTGGAATGTACCATACTTAGCACTGATTGGTCCGTTCTTTCTGGAAAAACAGGGAAAACAGAACAGGTCCTTTTTGCTCTGCTTTACAAGTTTGCTAGCAATTCACCCATTCAAAGAGGGTTTACATTAAATATTTAAAAGAATGTATAGAAGTACGCCCGTAATGTAGGCCAAAGGTAATGAAATAAAGTGTATATTCTTATGATGTGAAAAATAGAGACTCAGTTTTGTGTCTGTGTGTTTTTTATCATTTTTTGACTCATTCACTCAAATACGAATGGTACTCTGGGAAAAGGGTATTTAATGCATCTGCTTGATTCACATGACAAGAAAATCATCCCATAATTATGTATACATACAATCTATTTCGTATAACAACAGGCTCAGTCATGAGGTAGAATGTTCCTTTACATGCAGAAAATTTCCAAATAGCGAACAGGTTCGAGAAATGGGGACTCGGACGCAAGCTGGCCAGTCTAAGTGACGTGCCCTTAACTGTGCCCCTTCTACGACTGTCGGAGAGAGGAGAAAATTTAATCTTACCGGGACCTCTGAATAAATAACTTATTGTTTTCCATTGGTGAAAAAAAATGATAACAAATCTTTTATTATTTTTTCCCCAAATCTGGTAATTGTGGGAGGAGCGTAGTAAGAGTTTTTTTCACATAGCATGCAATATAGATTGTGAATTATCCTTCACATGACAAGTCGGTTCATATAATTCCGTTCCATGCCATGTACGAGAATCATGTTAGTATCATACCGTATTAGTATCATACCGTATCTACCTTATGATTAACCTTTATGACATTACTGAAGGCACATTTAGTGTAATATTGCTCACTACATGTGGTTATAGATATTTTTTGTCTGTATAAGTTGCCCAAATGACTATATTGATAGGTGACAGACCTTGTTAAACAGCAGCCGCGGGCAAAAATGTCCAACGCAGTAATATTTTAATTCCGCAAATGCATGAAATTACCTTGCTTAATAAGACTCCATTTTTTTTCTACTGCTTTTGACCTTAAATTGCATGAGAGAGCAGCCGGTAGTTTTGGAAAGGGCCAATTTCTTTCGGAGGACTGATGATAGTCATCGCGACAGGATTCATTCCTCTCTCACCGCTGATCATTGTTTACACGATGTTTATGTGGGAAAGCAGCCAGTGGCTTGGAATGAATATAGTGCGGAGTACTGATAAAAGAAACTCCAGGAAAGCATGGATAGGTGCACTGGCCGCCGCGATATGACTGAAATAATGTTGAAAACGGCGTTAAACATCATACAATCAATCAGTCAATCTAAATAGCTTTCTTTCTGCTTCGTTTTCCATTTTCTTTTCTGAACAGACCATAGAACACGAGTTACTGAAAAAGGATAAGATCACAGACCAAATCCTGCAAGGCATAGCCCCGTATCACGAGGAATGTTTGAAAATATGTTGGTTAAAGTGTATACAGGACTCTCCAGTATATGTAGACTGTAACACTAATCTTCATGGACAAAAGTTTTCCGTTTTCAGACCAACAAAAAGCGGCACAATACATTGACTTCCTTGTGTGGCCAAGTGTATATCTTCCGACAGTTGGAGACACGTTGTTCAAAGGAGTGGTAGAGTGTATGCAAGCTAAGGATGATTCATTTCAATCCAAAATATCACAGTGATATCGCTAGGAGCAAAACCAGTCCCGGTCGCATCTGCCCTTCAAAGAACTCAAAATACACTGTACTGACGTTGTTTATATTTCCTATCTACCACAATATGTCTGAATAACAAAACTATTGTGTTATTATTCTAGTACTAGAAATATCTCAGTCGCTTCTTGGAGACACTGGTAACGGGCGTGTCAATTTTTTTTTTCTGTCAAGCGCTTTTTTCGTTTAAGTTAGAAACGAACTAAAATCTGATTTTTGGATAAACGCAGACACTGTAATTGCTTACTGTCAGTAAAATTATGTAGTTGTGTATCAAGTTTGCTAGCCTATGCTTTCCTATGATGTCAAGTGTCTGTACTTGAATTATATGTGCATATACATATACGTAATTGCTTATATATACGTGTTTTCCGGTAGATATCTTTATGTATTTATAACTTACATAGTCCGCGTAGTCATAAACAGGGTCCAAACTTTGTTTTCACACACACGCACGCACGCACGCATACTTACCCTTATGCATTTTCAAGCATGAGACCGGCAAACCAAATGCGCATCCCCACAAAACTTGCAATGTCAAAGCTTTTTTTTTTTTTTTTTTCAGAATATCACACAAAATGTGTGACAGCATAGAACCATGATGAGATATGTATCTCTGCATAGTTTACTCTTAATCAACATTATTCGCAAGGACAGCTTGCCTTTTTTTGATGATTAATCAAAAATAGCACACGTTGCTATAATTATATCCTTAATCCTTGTCCAGACGACGACATTTTAGACTTGTCTTTTTTAACACATTTGCCGACGCCAAATGGTATGTTCTCAAATGATGTGCATTGTCTTCGAAATGGTGAACATATAATAATGATTTCAACAGCTGTCTTCTTCCGGATCGTTAACAAAAACACCTGATTGGAAGGTAAAGAGTTAATCCCCACCCTATAACTTTATCAATGTTCTGTAATAAGTTTCTATGTTACCACAGGTTTACATCAGTAAAATACTTAATACTTATTTTCTATTTGTTACCATTCTATGATAATTTTGCATTTTACTGAAGGACTTTACCATAAAATACTTATCTTCTGTCTAAGGTTAGATTAGATTAGATTTTATTAATTACTTATGCATACACATGCATTTCGTAACATACTCATATATAATACAAATTAAAGGTCACTACAAGTGTTGAAATGACGTAACAAAAAAAAAGGTAACACACAAAAAAAAAAAAGAAAGAGAGAGAAAAACAGAAAAAAAGAAAGGAATCAGGAAATAGAAGGTGGAGAATGAGCACTAACAGTTTCAGGTTCCAATCACAGTACAAGTATGATTATACATGTTTCTTGCAGGTGGCAATCTAAGAATTGTAGTAGAATATAAATCGTAAAAGTTGTTGTATATCTAAACTTGTTAAACCTTATTTTGGTGGTTTCAATTTATTTTACTGCTAAAACGTATGACCAATATGCCTGTCAGAGCCAAGGTGAAAAAGTTAAAAAGTCGAAAACAGCAACAGTAGACAACAGACAACAGGCAAGATTGAGTTCACAGAGTCAGAGTGATTTCATGGCGTTATCGCAACCACCATTGCAATTGATCAACTACTATTGTATTGATATATCTTTTATATAACATGGAAAGAAATATTCCCATATTTACATTAGATACAGTATGCTTTTTTGACTCTGATCTCAGTGATTCGGAATATTGACACGACACAATAACAATAGCCTACCTTGAGCTCTTTATGCTCAGGTAAACTGAAAACCATAATGAATTAACGTATTATCTCTTTTCTATCTATCTATCTATCTATCTATCTATCTATTCAAAGTAAGCCTGTCTCTCCCTCTCCCTATCTCTCTCCATCCCACTTTCCTTCCGACACTCAATCCATTAAACATTTTATTTGTTTTGTTTGTTTGTATTGGAGTTTAACGCCGTTTTAACAGCTTAGGCCATATCACGGCGGTCAGTGCACCTACGCATGTGTTCCCTGGCTTTCTCACACCAGCACTGACACGACTTTCTTTCCAAGGCACTGACTACTTTTCCCACAGGAATCAGAGGTGAGAGGCTAAAGATCGCCGGAAAGAAAGTTTGCCTCAAGCGGGTATCGAACTCACAGCCACCAGGTCATGAGTCAGACACGCTAACTACTGAGCTACCACTCGATAGAATAATAAAGCTTACAATGCTAGTTAAGCAATAAAACAATGGGGGTATGAAGATAATCAAAGTACAGAAAGTACTGACACACATATTTAAATATCCATCAATAGTCCCTTGTCACCATTGCAAAAAATCCATTAATAAATCACTATTTTGCGTGTAGTCTAAACAAAATATCAGAGCGCAAAAATCATGACCGACGCTCCTGATATCATGTGATCTTAGACATTCTTAGACATTCTTACACGTTGCTTATTCACAGCTTTTAATTCTAGACTTCAAATACTCTGCGCACCCATATTTTAGGTGCACGATGCACCAGAGATCGTACATAGCGTATGTAAATTGTACGGTTCTTGGCTGTACCAAGTTATCGCTTAACAGGTGCTTTCTGGAATGTAGCTGTGCGACAAATATAGATCTTGTAATCACGTGACGTATAACGTCGTTTGTATCTCGAAATATTCTATGTAAATTTAGATATTTAGGAATCAGTCGCTGAACCGACCTTTATTTTCAGCGTACACCGACCAAACGCTTCACCGATCAATGTAGAGTGAATGTTATAAAGTGTGTTTTACTAATTCTTAAAAAAGTGAATTTGTCAAAATCTGCTGTGATTCTTTTTCAACGTGCAATTAATCTAGGAGAAGGTAGGAAGAGGATATATAGTTTTCATGTTGTCTGCCCGTCCGTCCATTTGTTCGTCCTCTGGACAGATATCTTCTAAAATTGTTGACGAAAGTTGATGAAACTTCAGACATGTGTTCCTTATGATAGTCCGCCGATATACTTTTCTTTTTATTTGATGGGGGCTTGATGCGTTTCCATTATGGACCAATATCTCTTTAACTACTGGACAAAATATTATGACCGTCATATTTATATTGTTTATCATAAGTCACAGACAATCAGTATTTGTTTTTATTTAACCCTTTACCAGACGACAAAATTTTAGCCTTGTCCAAATTGAAAGCATTTGCAGATGACAATTTCAATGTGGCTCAAATGGTGCAATTTTTCTTTGATAGAGTAGAAAACATTGTGGGAAAAGGAGAAAATGCTGGTTACCAGCATTTTCTGCTTTTCCCACAATGTTTTCAAAAGCCTTCTTTCCTAGGGTCTTCAAAAGCGGCATTATGCGGTAAAGGGTTAATGAAATGTCATGTCATGGAAAAATGAGGGCTTAATGTATAATTTCAACATGGACCTACATGTATAACAAAAAGGCCACGTTTACATGAAAAACACAATACCTCTTATATGCTTCTATAAACAAAAAAAAAAACAAAAAAGAAAAAAAAAAAAATGTCTTTTGGGCGAGGGCTATCATTTTGACGAAATATAACTTGTTTTATATTGACAGAACCTTTTGATAACCATCTTTTAAATGAAGTCATCCGGTGTAAGAGACTTTAAACTTTTTAAAGCTGTTCCTGGTGCATACATTTTCATTCTCATCACATAATTTATTTCATGCGAATTTTGATATTTATGGTTGTAATTTCAGGATGACAACTCAGAACTCATACTTGCATATAATATTACCTTATAGTTAGGTTATTTTGTATCTTGAACGCTTTCAATAGATTTGAAATTTAAAAAAGGTGAAAACTTCTAATCCATTACCCACCAGGCGACTCGCAGGACTATCAGTCCTTTTATTAACAATTAAGGGCCATATGATGCAGGGAGATTCAACATGGCGGACACTTTTTCAGCAAGAAAAAAAAAAAAAACGATTTGTGCGAGATCAAAATTTAAGCTGTACATTTGTAACTATGTTACACTCCGTCCAAAAACATTATCTCTATGAGTTTTACACAGCCCAGAGAGTAGCTTCATGTGCAGTTTAAATGCATTTTCCACTCTGGATTTAACTAACAATGTACTTGGTTTGAGGCGAGTGTTATTTCCATGTTTCACGTCATTTTTAAACATCATCTTCGCAAAGCCAGACCGGCCAATGCACCTAACCACGTTTTCCTTCAGTTTCCTTTACTTGTATTTCAAAAGTGAGAAACGAAAGTATACTGCCGCAGTAACTATCGTTAATCTGCAAAAAAGGCTTGGGCGACCAAATTCAAACGCACGGCTCATGAATCATAGGCTTTATGCCTCATCGACTGAAGCTTTAAGTTGAATGAAGTAGCGATAAACTCTCACTAGATATTACTTTTTCAATTAATAGAGATTTTAGTTTGAATGATACCATAACAACGTAACTCAAAGGTATTTCTTTGCAGGAGTGTTAATCAGACCGTGCAGACTTCAGATTAAACCACACTTTCTGTGCAATCCTTTCTTAACCTACACCCGTTGGACAAAAGTTTAAAGTTACGATCTACATGTTACAGTTCGATTAAAGTCAAATGTACGGTGTTATATATGACTTAAAACTATTGCGTGATAACAGTAAAGATATAGATTAAACTAATTTACATCCTGGTTGTGCTTTAATCTGAGAGAGAACACGAACATAATATTGAAGGTGAGTATACCTCAAATTAAATCGCACTATCTGTACATTTTTTTCTTACCCTACACCCGTTGGACAAACGTTTAAAGTTACCATCTACATGCTACAGTTTCATCAACGTCAAACATGCGGTGTTATATTTGACTCCTAACTATTGAGTGATAAGGCAAAGAGGTAAGGAATAGATAAAGGTAAGTTACATCCTAGATGGAAATGTGGCTGTAATCTGAGAGAGAACACAGACATATATTGAATGCGAGTAGGGATTTTATTTTCATCATAGTTCCATTTCGCTTACTTTTTCACTCTAATGGAAGGTGAAACACCTGGCTTATGAAGACAATACGTTTCAACTCTTCACCGACACACGCAGCGTATGTCTACAGTTAATACTTCATAAATTGTTATCAGGCACGTTCTCAAGATGAAATGAATACGGATGTAAGTTTCAACTTTCGATTTTGAATCTAACATGAGAAAGGCATTATCTCCGACCAACAAAAACGTTAAATGTAAGTTAACTTATTATTTTTGCTATTCTTAAACGAATGAAAACGAAACTGGAAGTAGGGTTATGAACGAATTTCGACAAATTATCCGTTTAGATACTACAACAGTACTTTTGATAGACCTTGAACAACAAAAAGGCCCCCTCCCCGGGGGTAATTTTCGGCACTATTATTTTCCGAAGCTCGAATGTCTCCTGAGTACTTTTTCAAAGTCTTTCGCCTTGCGAGCGGGGCGTTTGTGAGTTGTAGAGGTCAAAGGTCCTCACGCGCACTTTTGCATAGAGATGTATTAATGAAACACAATTAAGGTTTAATTTTCGTTTCATTTTCTACAATAAATTTGTCAGAAACATCTTCAGATGGGTTAATAAACTCATATCTATTATCACAACCAATATTGTACTGAACAGACACGATTTTGTTGGAATCAAAGTACTGAAAGAACTGTACTTGGTCATGTTGATGAGCCCATTGGCTGGTACTGAAAAAGGCATCCGTAGTATATAACATAATCTTTTATAATCTTAGTCATACAGAATATATGTAATGACAAACATTGCGCCTTTCCATTATAAAATCAGTGTTATCTATACGCTGCTTTAGCCATACTTATTAGAGTATTAACCGTACCAAAGGTTGATTTTTTTTTTAAAATCTAGCCTTAACGGAAATCAAAGATATTGTTTTGCTGTTAACCCTTAAGTATTCACTGTATTCAGGATTGCATTAATCACTTCTATGGTCGACGGTGAGTAAATTACTGCATAAGCTTGTAAGGTAATAACCCAGTGAATAAAGTTGTTTAGCTAGTTCTCTTTATTGTGGCCCTTCATAGAGTCCGAGACTAAAGCTGTCTTTTAAAAACATTTAATTATAACAATTATAAAAATGATTCTTACAGTAGATCATTTCACACTATATGAAGTCTGTTCAATTCATTATCACTTTCATCCCCATAAACTACAAACTTTCATCCCCACAAACTACAAAGTTCTATTCTTTTTTGATATATCACATACATGTATTGCAAGTCTATCCCATGAGAAATTACACCGTAGATATCTAAAGGAGTCTATGAAGTTTCTGTTCTGTTCATAATGTCATTATTTTACTACAATTGAAAGATATCAAGGTGTTCACAAAGAGGGTTAACATTTAACCATTTATGAATCACTTTGGGTTTGTTATTCTCAGAATAGTATTTTGCAAAGAAGGATTTACCTTAGTCGAACTACAGAGACTTCCCTTCACAGCACAGATTTTGCGAATAAGACAGTATGTTTGAATTGAAGGAACTATACTCCATGCGATCACTGATAATTTCTTCCTACAGATAGGTAAGTATTGGTGCATCACTCATCTGTAATAGAACAATAAAATGTAACCTATTATCTTTAATATAAGAAACAATGTCCTGGAAATAATAATAAGCCCATGATCTTGATACCAAACGCAAAAAAGTTCATCTGTTCACGCTTGGTAATACGAGTATGCTAATATCAAATGAAGAGGAGCTTCACACAGTCAAAGTATATTGCAGTAGGCATTTCCATTTTGAAGTATGACGGGTATCTCAATATGCATGTGTGATAGAGAGAGAGAGGGAAAAACATCATGCGCAGGCCTTTGCCCATAGTAGATGTAAGAAGTCATAGCATATATATCACATATAGTAATAACAAATGGCCGGCTGAAATATCAATAAAGATTTTGTCTCTGGTGAATGTGTACAACTTCAAACAAAAAACTGGGTAAAGGAAGTTTGGTATTTATACTGATGATAAATCACTAAAATACAATTTAAGTAACTAAGGCATTTGCTTGTTTGTATTAGAGTTTAGCGCCATTTTACCAGCTTTGGTCATATCACGGCGGCTAGTGCACCTACGCACGTGTTTCCTGGCTTTTCACATCAGTAATGACACACCTTTCTTGCCAAGTTACTATTTTTTTTTTCTCATTTGCACCAGATATGAGAGGAAAAATGGCCAGAAAGAAAGTTTGCCTCAACCTGGTATCGAACCCGCAACCACCAGGTCTCAAGTCAGATATTGCTTTGAAACTATCAAAAAATAAAACAAGGTGTTATACATATGTTGTTAGAACAAGATAACCTAAACAACAAAAGAGTTGCAATTTGAAAGATTATAATTTGCATAAACTTTACAACAAAAATCATAATAATGACCACAAAATGAACAGTACATTATAACACACAAAATGGCTTTCATTTCAAAATTAACATAAAGGGGAAAATATGATAAAAATTGGTAAAAGGATGAAAAAATGACCAGAGCTCTTCATTTGATATTTTTAGACTTAAGCAGTTTATGTATCACACCAAGAGCATCTCACACCCAACATTTACACTTGTTTCATGACGCCAAACAGTTTTCCTGGCATACTTCTAAATAGGTAACAATGGAAAAAACAATAACCTTTGATTTGATAACAAAACCAAGCAGTCACAAATATTGCTGTCATGCATGAGAATGATGATAATGATGAATTTACTAAGTAAATATGACCTCTTATTCCCTATGTCACTGAATACTGACCAACAAATGTGCTATAGCAGGTACACATGCCTTTCTAAATATCAAATCCAAAGGGGGAATTCAACTCATCTTGGTAACATACATAGCAAGTAAATCAGTGGATGACTAAACTGATGCGTCTAAAACGTGGAGCTGAGTACAAAATTTACTATGAATAATAAAATATATGCCTGACTTAAGGCAGTCATAGTCATACATATGTATCGCGCATTTCGTTAAAAAGATAAATCTGGATGTAGGTCAAACCTTTAGTACTTTGTTATGGCAAGGTGAATATTTAGTACTTTGATTTCATTGACTGATAGAACTAAAATGGTAAATAATCCAGAGCAGACACTGTAGAAGCAGAACGTAAGAGTTAAGACTCGTTGGAAACTTGAAGAGACAAAAGGACGGAGTCGAGATATATGAATCCGAAGCGAAATAAGACGTCAGAGAAACAGCTGAATGAACAAGTCGACGAAACACTGTAAAATATTTGGTTTCATTTTTCTTAATTGAAAAGATGAAAAAAAAAAAATAAATAAATAAAAAAAATAAATAAATGAAAGAAAAAAAAAAAAAAAATAAATAAATAAATAAATAAATAAATAAATAAATAAATAAAAGAAAAAAAAAATAAAATAAAAAATAAATAAATAAATAAATAAATAAAAAATAAATAAATAAATAAATAAATAAATAAAAGAAAAAAAAAAAAAAAAAAAAAAAAAAAAAAAAAATAAATAAATAAATAAATAAAACAAAACAAAACAAAACAAACAAACAAACAAACAAATATATATATATATATATATATATATATATATATATAAGAGTCCCTGTTCTATTGTTACGTGCAGTTTGTGAGGCTATTGGAAACGGGTGGGATATGTGCTTCTACGACTTTTAGTACGTTTGGTATGCCTGGCTATTTAAGTAAGTCGTAATTGATGTATGGAAATGACCGCAAGACCAATGATATTGAACTTTTGTCTTGACTTCAGTAGGATGGATGTTAACTGGAAAACTCATCCCCTGATCTTTGAGCAATGGTGTATTAGTTTATAGATAATGAGGCCCTCTGTATGAGATCCTAAGTTTGCAAGTGCTGAGCACAACGCGTTTACTCTATATGTAGATAGTGGTGTTACATGCCATGAGGTTGGAAAATTTCTGCTGCGTTATAAAATTTGGGAAATTGAAAAGGTTTCAGCTCTGTTCTAAGATCGCTGATAAGTTCTTAAGTATACATATTTGTAGAATTATATTTGAAGCAAATGTACATAAGCGTTCAACTCGTAAACCTATGTCACATTACATTCTCAATAACTTTGTTTGTCTATATCTTGATGATTGTCTTTGTCACGTTTGAAAAATAATACCATTGTTTACTTCTCAATTTCGAATTTCGATCTAGATTAGCAAGCGAAGAATTAGAACAAAACAACAAGAGCAGAATGTCAGAGCTAAGTCCAAGCAGAAACTTGAAGCGACAAAAGAACGGTTAAACTTATTACATATATCTATGTAAATATGAAGTAGCATATTTAAACCTTGTAACATCAAGCATTTTTAAAAGCTATTTAGAACATTTTTTTATTGTCTTCAAATGGTATATCTTTCAATGAAATATCATTAGGACGTGCCCACTCAATGTCCGTTTTGGAAAATCCAAAAAGATACCCACTTTAATATCTGCAAAGTTTTGCGGTAGGTTTTGGATACGAATCGTAACGAGGAGAAATGGCATAAAACAAATTTAACATGTTTAATCCTTTTTAAAGGACAACAAGAATTTCTGAAAATATTGGTACTATACACTATCGAAACAATCTGTGTGAAATGATATTTATCTTTGTCTCACAATGTAATCATCACCCCAAAATATTTCGGAAAAAACTTTAATTCAAACTTAATTTCAACGCCTATGATAACACGATTTAGATTTTGTTCAATTTATCCGAATTTTCAATTGTTCCTTTCAGCCTATTCCAAGTCTACATTTTTTTCTTGTTTTCGTCCACTTGCCCCAAAACTACTAAACCTTCCTTTATTTCTACGAAAAAACAAAACAAAATAAATGAATAAATAAATAAATAAATAAACACACACAGAAGATTCAAATGTTCTACAATACTTATTGAACAAGATTTGGTTTTAAGGCACGATTTTTCAGGAATCAACATATTTTTTCCGTGTTTTATTTTATATACCAAAAGGTAGAATAAAGACAATAAATCACACGACTACTCAAGAATATCAAAATCATTATAAACGTACAAATAGCCATCGTTGGGATTAAAATCACCTTCAAAACCATTATCCCTTAATTGTTTGTTTCTTTGTTTCCTCATCAAAAGAATCATAGTTATAAAAACCGTTATTGATCACATGAATTTTAATTCGACGGCCCTGCTAGATGTTTTCATGGCCTCAAGGTAATGACTTAAAAAAAGCCTGAGGCAAGGGGCCCGTTTTTTTTTGTTTTTTTTTTCCAGACTTGCAAATGAGGACCCTAATCTAAAGATAGATGAAATAGATGAAGAGGTAAAAATGGAACAGAGATGGACACAGCACAAGCAGCAACGACAGAATGGTAAGGAAACGAACGCACCGTGCACATACTGTCAATTTGCATGAAGTCTAGCCTTCACTATGTAATATCATGTACTTTAAGACCAAGACATTTGTTTTGGTCGGCAGGATCGAACAATGTACACCTAAGATATAATGCATGTGCTATCTTTTTTACACGAAATATTTTCTCATTTCACTGATCTAACAGTTCTTTTTTCCGCAATAAACTTACCTAGGATGTCTTCAAAAGTATCCTTAGCAATTCATTCACTACGTTAGCGATTTCTTCCCTGTTTCGTTACTTAAGTAAATATAGTAGTTAACATGATATCCATTTATTTAGGTTGTGTAAAATTTTTTTTGTTATAATTTCAAAGTTCATAATAATGGCCTATCTATGGATTTGTTACTTGTATTTTGTATTACGCAACATAGTGTCAAACAAATATTGAAGAAAACTGTGAAATACTTAGGAAGAAAGATCAAAAGTTTATACTGTTTTGGTCAAATAAAAACAATGTGGTAATTATAGAAAGAGCAAATGTTCAGTTTACTATTTTCTATATTTACTCTGTTTAAATTACATTCATGATACAGTTACTAAATTTCGCTAACTACTTATTTTTTTCCAAATATAGAATTGTATTTAAAGCAATAAATTAGCAATATTTATGGCCCCAGAAAATGAAAAGAAGTTTCAGATTTGTTATTTGAAATGAATCTAGGTCGGGAGAAAATTAAGTGAATTCAAAATGGCCATTTGCAAACCGCAATCTAAAATGAGAAAGTTTCTTGTTGTTTCAACACGGGAAATTGCGATTTGTCTATTTGTATGTTCCCTTTCTTTCAGAAGTACAAATTCTGACATCCTCGAGCAATTGATGTTGGGTTCTTGTGACATAGATTGTTGCAACAGTATACCTGTGTAGTGTATCTCGACTCACCTTTCTTGCTAGATTGGTTACCTTCTTTTATACAGCAAATGTCTGGGGATGGTTATCAGCATTTCTCCTTTTCCCACAATGTTTTTTCAAAAGCCTTTCAAAAGTCAGGGTCGTTAAAACTCGAGATCGTTTGGCAAAGGGTCAATTTGCACGGAGGTAAAATACACCAAAACGCATCGCTGTCAAAGCTAGCCCCAACAGCAAGCCAGGTTCTTTCAGTGCTTGTATATCTAAACGAGTCTTGAGTCCCCGTTTAATACACATACATGTAACAATAGCATACCCACATCAGTAGTGTAACTAATCTATCATTTCTTCTTTTCCCACAATGCTTTCAAAAATCTTCACACACACACACACACACACACACACACACACACACACTAATCGAGTACTTAAACATCAATAGCGGTAACCAATCTATCACGACAAGATGTAAAGAATATATTTCGACTGGCTATTACAGCTAATCTAGCTTCTGCAATAAGAAAATCGTCACAATAGCCTGTACCAATTATATAAATCTGTATATGTACAACAGGTACCAATTTAGCTAGCCGCGTGAATTTGCAAGGAGAAGGTTTATAGACAGTCACGTGACAAGCAGCATGCAGTATTATCGATCGAGCGAGCAGATAGCCCCTCCCCCCAAACTTGCATTTTCTATCCGTCGTTATCTATGCAATCTCGCAACTGCCAGGTAAAATATTTGTCATGAAGCCACAAGAATGACTATAGTTTAATAAAATATCGATGAAATGGGTTATATTTGGCTTTAAATGAGTAGTTAGGGAACTTTAAACGTTTCAATGTATATATTGTTTTAGTAATATGTTGGCAGGAACGAGCAAGGATAGACCTTTACATTCTGAATATGAAGATGGAGAAGAGCAAAGAACAGAAAAGTATGATGTTTGTACTCTTGAAGTATTTGTTTTCACAAATAAATTATAACTATTTTGTCTCATTTTAAGATTTTCCGCATTACATTTGGCCGTTATAATTGATTGTCACAAGTTTGTAACTTTCTGGTTTGACTTCCTTACATAACGTTTAAGGCAAGTTTACACGACTTGCTTTTTCAAATCTGTTGCAACACATGTGCTAGAACACATCGTGTAAACCCTCTTTTAATGGGAGAATTACTAGCAAAATTAGAAAGCAGAGCAAATACGACATGTTCTATTTTCCCAATCAGTGCTCAGTATGGTAAATTCCAGCCGTTCCATCCAAATGATTACTTTTTTTTTCTATACGCTAAAAAGACCCCCTATCTTGTGGAAACTCACATACAAATACACACCTGACAGGCGCTGATTTAGATAATAGAAAGCAGATCTTCTGAACATACCGTGTAAACGTAAAATACAGATATGCTTGAAATTAGACCTATTATCATTCTGTTAAAACATACCGTGTAAACTAGCCTTTAAGAACAGAAAATCTTCCTAACCACTTCGTTCCGCGTTTGATGACTTATGCAGTTCTTCTCTGATATACGCTATTGCTAAACAAGGCAAAAACAAGGCTTACAATTTACAATACTTAAGGTCCGACGTAAGGGCATTCCTTCATTTTACCTGTCAACCTATTAATAGATGCTTACTTTCTAACCATTTTCCCTTAATTACTTGTTTGTTTCTTTCTTCATCGAAAGAGGCATAGTTATTAAAAAAGTTATTGATCACATAAATTTCAGTGGTATTGTCTGATGTTTTTGGTAGTCTCAATGTGATGCCTTTACAAAGCCTGAACTAAGGGGCCCATGATTTTTTTTTTTTTTTTTTTTTTTTTTTTTTTTATCAGATTTGCAACTGAGGACCCTAATTCAAGAATAGATCAAGAAGTAAAAGATGGAACAGAGATCGACACAGCACAAGCAGAAACGACAAAATGGTAAGGAATCGAATGCACTGTGCAAATACTGTCAAATTGCATTAAGTGTAGCCTTCACTATACAACATCCTATACAATGTACCCTAAGACCTAGACATTTGTTTTCGTCGGCAGGATCTTACAATGTACACGTAAGATATAATGTATGTCCTATCCTTTTTAAACGATATATTTTCTCATTTCACTAATCTAACAAATCGTTTTTTTTTTTGGTTTTTTTTTTTTTCTTTCCCTTTATAAACTTACCTGATATATCCTCGAAAGCAAGTCCTTAGTAATTCATTTACTACTTTAGAGATTTCTTCTGTTTCGTTACTTAATTAAATAGAGTAGTTAACATGATATCCATTTCTTAAGATTCAAGCGATTTCTTTGGTTATTTACAGTGCATAATAAAGGTCTATCTACGGATTTGTTACTTGTATTTCATTAAAATATGTATTTCTTTCAATATTACACAAATTTATTAATTAAAAAAAAATGCAACATAGTGTGAAACAAATATTGAAGAAAACTTTGAAATACTTAGGAATAAAGATCAAAAGTCTTTACTATTTTGGTCTTTTGAAAACATTGAGTTAATTCAAGAAAGAGCAAATGTCCCGTATACCTTGTTTATATTTAATCTGCTTGAAGTATATTTATGATACACTTATGAAAGTTCCCTAACTACTCATTTTAAGCCAAAAATAGATATGTGTTTAAAGCAATAAATCAGCAAAATCTATGGCACCAGAAAATGAAAAGAAGTTTCAGATTTGTAATTGGAAATGAATCTTGGTCGGGAGAAAATTACGTCAGGTCAACATTGTAAACAGTGGGGATTTTATCGCTAGGGTCATTTCATTTGTATACCCGCATCTAACAACAGAAAGCAACTTCTTGTTTCAGCAGGGGAATGGCGACTCGTCTGTTTGTAGGTTGATGTCTTTCCCCTTCTTTCAGCAATCCAAATATGCTAAATGTTGATTTACACATACGAAATTTACATTCCTACTGTCTTTGAAATCATTCCACTGCACGATGTAAGATTCCGAAATCCTCGAGAGCAACTGATGTTGAGTTCTTGTGACAGATTGTTGCCGCAGTATACCTGTGAGTCAACTTTCTTGCAAGCCGTTAGACTGCTTACCTTCCTTGATACACCAAGTGTATTGGGTTGGTTACCAGCATTTTTCCTTTTCCCAAAATGTTTTAAAAAAGCCTTCTCTGTCAGGTTCGTTATAACTCGGAATTGTTTGGAAAAGGGTTAATTTGCACAGAGAGAAATACACCAAACCGCATCGCTGTAAAAGCTAGCACCTAACAGCAAGCCAGGATTTTTCAGTGTTTGTATATCTTGAGTTCCCGTTGTATACACATAATAATTGAGTACCCACATCAATAGCGGTAACAAATCTATCACGACATGATGTGATGTATATATAAGATATTTCGATTGGCCATTACAGCTAATCCCGCTTATGCTTAAGCTAAAGTCGTCACAATAGACTGTACCAGTTACATACATCTGTATATGCACAACGGAGACCTATTTAGCTAGCCGCTTGAACATGCAAGGTAAAGTTTTATACACAGTCACGTGACAAGTATCGTGCGATATCCTCGATTGAAGGAGTGAATACCCGCCCGAATCCAAAATTGTATTTTCTGTCCTTCGTAATCTATGCAACCTCGCAACTGAAAGGTGTAATATTTACCATGAAGCCACAACAATGACTGTGGTTTGATAAAATGGGTTTCGGAAAATGAGTAGTTCGGGAGCTTTAACTATTTTAATGTATAAATTGTGCTAGTAATATGCTGGCAGAAACAAGCAAAGATATACCTTTGAATTCTGAACGAAAAGATGGAGAAGAGAAAAGAACAGGAAAGTATGACGTTTGTACTCTACAGCCATTTGTTTTCAGAAATTCTTAAAATTATAGTTATTTTGTCTCATTTTAAGATTTTCTGGATTACAATTGGACGTTATAGTTGATTTTGTTTCACAAGTTTGGGCCTTACTGCTTTGACTTTCTTACTAAACGTTTAAGAACAGAAAATGTTCCTAACCACTTTGTTCCGCGTTTGATGACTCATGCATTCTTTCTGATAAATAAGTAATTGCTTAAACAGGGCTTATAATTTACAATAAGGTCTGGTGTAAGCGCATTTTTCATTTTTACCTGACTACCTCTCTATCAAATACCAGGCTAATCAATAGATGTGGGCGTTTAAAAAAAAAGACAAAAGAAATTAACTAATAAATACAACACCCGCTCACGTTGAAAGTACTCTTGATTTCACAGCGAAGGTAGATGCAAATCAACTACTACGTTTAAAAGTCGTTGCAAAGTTTCACCGTTCATTCAAAATGTGGTATACATCCCAAAATAAGATAAAATTATAAAGCATATTTATATTGGCTTGGTGGCACTATTTGAACATATTTCCACACTTTTTTTTTTCTTTTTTTTTTTAATTATCCTCTATTATCTGCTAATTCTTTTAAAATGGACCTCGCACTCTCCAACAAATGGCAGATAAGGTTGTTAAATTGCATGAAATGATGTTTCTATTCTTTCCATTTACTTTCCTAGGCAAATAACGAATCAAACTGGGTTGACAAAAGTTGATTTTGAGGCCAAGAAAAAGCAGAAACAGGGATTGTAAGATAAATATTTTTCTTTGACTATCTTTGACTATTTATATCGTGTTTTAGAAAAATAATTACTGGATTGTATTTGTCTCCTGCAGCAATTGATGTAACAAGATTTGGAAATACATAATTAATATCTAAATGAATTTATTAGGCTTTGCGATATTAACTCCGTGAAATTGTGTATGATAGGGTTTAAACAGTAATTTATGCATAAGTTTCTCTCGTAAGTTAGGATTATGCTGTGAGGTAGATATATCTGGCTAAAAGGAAGTCTTTGTTGTAACATTAGGTTTTCTTTTAAGCGACCCGGTTTCGTGCTTGGAACACGCTACTCCTACGATAGTCGTGGTTACACGTAAATAGGCCAGCCATTGCGCCTTCTTCTGCTGTCAAACAGATCAAGTGCCTCACCTATATTTAGGCTGTTTTGTTGTATAGTTTCTTATGAATGTTATTGTCATAATTATACATTTGTACATGTACCCCACTACATTCCTGCTACATTTTCTAAGATACGCCCAAGTCTATGTACCTAAACAAGTACATTCCAAAGCTTTCACAACATGACTGTTGCATAGACCTTTTCACTTGTGCTGTCTTTCTATTTACATTTGACTGTATATGTTCTACTCTCTCTCTCTCTTTCCGTCTGTCTTGTGTGTTGATTGTTTTCCTTTTATTCTTTAACCCGAGAGCAGTCATTTTTTTACAGATTAGCAAGGATTAAAGGAATAGGAAAAAAGTCCGGCTCAAAGGCAAAAGATCCAAGCACAAACACAGTACAGGAAATGGAATCTAAAGATATGAAGACGAAGCAAAATAAGACGTCAGAGAAACAGCTGAATGAACAAGTCGACGAAACACTGTAAAATATTTGGTTTTATTTTTCTTAATTGAAAAGATGAAGTGCGATATTCAATTAAAAAATATCTATATAGGAATATAAAAGCGTCCCCGTTTTATTGTTACGTGCATTTGTGAGGCAATTGGAAACGGGTGGGATATGTGCATCTACAGCTTCTGGTACTTTCGGTATGCCTGGCTATTGAAGTAAGTCGTCATTGATGTATGGGTAATATCGCAAAACAAATGATTTTGAACTTTTGTCTTGCCTTCAGTAGGATAAATGGAAATTAGGATACTTATCCTCTGATCTTTGAGCCATGGTGTATTCGTTTATAAATAACGAGGCCCTCTGTATGAAATCCTAGGTTTGTAAGTGCTGAGCACAGCGCGTTTACTCTATAGTTAGATAGTGGTGTAACATGTCATGAGGTTGGATAAGTTTCGCTGCGTCTTAAACTTTGGGATTTTGAAAAGGTCTCAGCTCTGATCTAAGATCGCTGATAAGTTCTTAAGTATACAGATTTGTAGAATTATATTTACACTAAATACACATAAGCGTTCGACTCGTAAATCCCTGTCACATTACATTCTCAATAACTTGGTTTGTTTATAGCTTGATGATTGTCTTTGTCACGTTTGAAAATAAATACCATTGCTTACTTCTCAATTTCGAAGTTCAATCTAGAGTAGCAAGCCAAGATTTAGAACAAAACAACAAGAGCAGAACGTCAGAGCTAAGACTCAGCAGAAACTTGAAAAGACAAGAGAACGGTTTAACTTGTTACATATATCTATGCAAATATGAAGTAGAATATTTAAACATTAAAACATCAAGAATATTTTAAAGATATTAAAACTATATTTTATTCATTCTCTTCAAATAACATGTGGATATCTTGTAATGGAATCTCATTAGGACGTGAACATTCAATCTCCGTTTTGGAAAATCCATAAAGATACCCAGTTTAACATCTGCAAAGTTTATGTTAGGTTTTGGGTACGAATCGTAATAGCGAGGAGAAATGGCATAAAACAACTTGAAACAAGTTTAATCTACTTTATAGGACAGTAAGAATTTCTGAAAGTGTTCGTACTATACACCATCGAAACAATCAGTGGGAAATGATATTTATCTTTGTCTCACAATGTAATCATCTCTCCCAAATATTTCGGAAAAAAAGCTTCAATTCAAACTTAATTTCAACACCTATGAAAACACAATTTAGTTTTTGTTCAATTTATCCGAATTTTCAATTGTTCCTTTTGGCCTATTCCAAGTCTACATTTTTTCTTGTTTTCGTCCAAGTGCCCCAAAACTACTGAACCTCCCTTTATTTCTGAAAAAAAAAAAAAAAAATGTTCTACAATACTTACTGAACAAGATTTGGTTTTTAAGGCATGATTTTTCAAGAATCAACGGATTGTTCCGTGTTTGAGGGTTTTTTGTTTTTGGTTTTTTTGTATATGAAAAGTTAGAATAAAGACAATAAATCACACGACTACTCAAGCATGTCAAAATCATTATAAACGTACAAAAAAGCCGTCGTTGGGATTAAAACCACCCTTAAAACATTATCCCTTAACTGTTTGTTTGTTTCTTTCTTCATCAAAACAATCAGAGTTATCAAAACCGTTATTGATCACATGAATTCTAATTTGACGGCACTTTCCATAACCTGAATGTGATGACATTTCACTGCTCTAACATATCATTTTTGTTTCTTCAATAAATCACATGACTAGTCAAGTATGTCACAATCATTATAAACGTACAAAACAGCCATCGTTGGGATGAAAAATAACCCTAAAATCGTTAACCCTTAATTTTTCGTTTCTTTCTTTCTTCATCAAAACAATCATAGTTATTAAAACCGTTATTGATCACATGAATTTTAATCCGACGTCTTTGCCTGATGTTTCCATAACCTGAATGTGATGACTTAAAAAAGCATGAGACAAGGGGCCCATTTCTTTTTCAGACTTGCAAATGAGGACCCTGATTCAAAGATAGATCAAGAGGTAGAAAATGGAACGGAGATGAGAGAAGCAGAAAGGTCAGAACGGTAAGGAAACGAACACATGATGCAAATACTGTCAATTTGCATGAAGTCTAGCCTTCACTTTGTAATATCATGTACTTTAAGGCCAAGACATTTGTTTTGGTCGACAGGATCGAACAATGTGCAACTAAGATATAATGCATGTGCTATCCTTTTTACACGAAATATTTTCTCATGTCACTGATCTAATAGTTATTTTTTGCTCCTTCAATAAACTTCCCTAGGATGTCTTCAAAAGTATGTTCTTAGCAATTCATTCTCTACTTTGTAGGTTTCTTCCATTTTGTTACTTAATTAAATAGAGTAGTTAACATGATATCCATTTCTTTGGGTTGGGCCAAATTTTTTGGTTATAATTTCAAAGTTCATAATAATGGCCTATCTATGGATTTGTTACTTGTATTTTGTATTACGCAACATAGTGTCAAACAAATACTGAAGAAAACTGTGAAATATTAAGACAGAAAGATCAAAAGTTTTAAAGTTTTCTGGATTATAATTGGCTGTTCCAGTTGATTTCGTGTCACAAGTTTGGACCTTACTGGTTTGACTTTCTTACTAAACGTTTACGAACAGAAAATGTTCCTAACCACTTTGTTTCGCATTTGATGACTAATGCAATCTTTCTGATAAATAGGTAATTGCTTAAACAAGGCTTATAATTTACAATAAGGTCTGGTGTAAGCGCATTTTTCATTTTTACCTGACTACCTGTCTATCGAATACCAGGCTAATCAATAGATGTGGGCGTTTGAAAAAAAAAGACAAAAGAAATTAACTAATAAATACAACACCCGCTCACGTTGAAAGTACTCTTGATTTCACAGCGAAGGTAGATGCAAATCAACTACTACGTTTAAAAGTCGTTGCAAAGTTTCACCGTTCATTCAAAATGTGGTATACATCCCAAAATAAGATAAAATTATAAAGCATATTTATATTGGCTTGGTGGCACTATTTGAACATATTTCCACACTTTTTTTTTTCTTTTTTTTTTAATTATCCTCTTTTATCTGCTAATTCTTTTAGAATGGACCTCGCACCCTCCAACAAATGGCAGATAACGTTGTTAAATTGCATGAAATGATGTTTCTATTCTATCCATTTACTTTCCTAGGCAAATAACGAATCAAACTGGGTTGACAAAAGTTGATTTTGAGGCCAAGAAAAAGCAGAAACAGGGATTGTAAGATAAATATTTTTCTTTGACTATCTTTGACTATTTATATCGTGTTTTAGAAAAATAATTACTGGATTGTATTTGTCTCTTGTAGCAATTGATGTAACAAGATTTGGAAATACATAATTAATATCTAAATGAATTTATTAGGCTTTGCGATATTAACTCCGTGAAATTGTGTATGATAGGGTTAAAACAGTAATTTATGCATAAGTTTCTCTCGTAAGTTAGGATCATGCTGTGAGGTAGATATATCTGGCTAAAAATAAGTCTTTGTTGTAACATTAGGTTTTCTTTTAAGCGACCCGGTTTCATGCTTACAACACACTACTCCCACGATAGTCGTGGTTACACGTAAATAGGCCAGCCATTGCGCCTTCTTCTGCTGTCAAACAGATCAAGTGCCTCACCTATATTTAGGCTGTTTTGTTGTATAGTTTCTTATGAATGTTATTGTCATAATTATACATTTGTACATGTACCCCACTACATTCCTGCTACATTTTCTAAGATACGCCCAAGTCTATGTACCTAAACAAGTACATTCCAAAGCTTTCACAACATGACTGTTGCATAGACCTTTTCACTTGTGCTGTCTTTCTATTTACATTTGACTGTATATGTTCTACTCTCTCTCTCTCTTTCCGTCTGTCTTGTGTGTTGATTGTTTTCCTTTTATTCTTTAACCCGAGAGCAGTCATTTTTTTTACAGATTAGCAAGGATTAAAGGAATAGGAAAAAAGTCCGGCTCAAAGGCAAAAGATCCAAGCACAAACACAGTACAGGAAATGGAATCTAAAGATATGAAGACGAAGCAAAATAAGACGTCAGAGAAACAGCTGAATGAACAAGTCGACGAAACACTGTAAAATATTTGGTTTTATTTTTCTTAATTGAAAAGATGAAGTGCGATATTCAATTAAAAAATATCTATATAGGAATATAAAAGAGTCCACGTTCTATTGTTACGTGAATTTGTGAGGCAATTGGAAACGGGTGGGATATGTGCTTCTACGGCTTCTGGTACTTTCGGTATGCCTAGCTATTCAAGTAAGTCGCCATTGATGTATGGTAATATCGCAAAACAAATGATTTTGAACTTTTGTCTTGACTTCAGTAGGATGAATGGAAATTAGGAAAGTTATCCTCTGATCTTTGAGCCATGGTGTATTCGTTTATAGATAATGAGGCCCTCTGTATGAAATCCTAGGTTTGTAAGTGCTGAGCACAGCGCGTTTACTCTATAGTTAGATAGTGGTGTAACATGTCATGAGGTTGGATAAGTTTCGCTGCGTCTTAAAACTTGGGATCTTGAAAAGGTCTCAGCCCTGATCTAAGATCGCTGATAAGTTCTTAAGTATACAGATTTGTAGAATTATATTTACACTAAATACACATAAGCGTTCGACTCGTAAATCCCTGTCACATTACATTCTCAATAACTTGGTTTGTTTATAGCTTGAGGATTGTCTTTGTTACGTTTGAAAATAAATACCATTGCTTACTTCTCAATTTCGAATTTCGATCTAGAGTAGCAAGCCAAGATTTAGAACAAAACAACAAGAGCAGAACGTCAGAGCTAAGACTCAGCAGAAACTTGAAGAGACAAGAGAACGGTTTAACTTGTTACATATATCTATGCAAATATGAAGTAGAATATTTAAACATTAAAACATCAAGAATATTTTAAAGCTATTAAAACTATACTTAATTCATTCTCTTCAAATAACATGTGGATATCTTGTAATGGAATCTCATTAGGACGTGACCATTCAATCTCCGTTTTGGAAAATCCACAAAGATACCTAGTTTAACATCTGCAAAGCTTATGTTAGGTTTTGGGTACGAATCGTAATAGCGAGGAGAAATGGCATAAAACAAATTGAAACAAGTTTAATCTACTTTATAGGACAGTAAAAATTTCTGAAAGTGTTCGTACTATACACCATCGAAACAATCAGTGGGAAATGATATTTATCTTTGTCTCACAATGTAATCATCACTCCCAAATATTTCGGAAAAAAAGCTTCGATTCAAACTTAATTTCAACACCTATGAAAACACAATTTAGATTTTGTTCCATTTATCCGAATTTTCAATTGTTCCTTTTGGCCTATTCCAAGTCTACATTTTTTCTTGTTTTCGTCCAAGTGCCCCAAAACTACTGAACCTCCCTTTATTTCTGAAAAAAAAAAAAAAAAAAAAAAAAAAAATGTTCTACAATACTTACTGAACAAGATTTGGTTTTTAAGGCATGATTTTTCAAGAATCAACGGATTGTTCCGTGTTTGAGGGTTTTTTTTTTTTTTTTGTATATGAAAAGTTAGAATAAAGACAATAAATCACACGACTACTCAAGCATGTCAAAATCATTATAAACGTACAAAAAAGCCGTCGTTGGGATTAAAACCACCCTTAAAACATTATCCCTTAATTGTTTGTTTGTTTCTTTCTTCATCAAAACAATCAGAGTTATCAAAACCGTTATTGATCATATGAATTCTAATTTGACGGCACTTTCCATAACCTGAATGTGATGACATTTCACTGCTCTAACATATCATTTTTGTTTCTTCAATAAATCACATGACTAGTCAAGTATGTCACAATCATTATAAACGTACAAAACAGCCATCGTAGGGATTAAAATAACCCTAAAATCCTTAACTCTTAATTTTTTGTTTCTTTCTTTCTTCATCAAAACAATCATAGTTATTAAAACCGTTGAGGCAAGGGGCCCATTTCTTTTTCAGACTTGCAAATGAGGACCCTGATTCAAAGATAGATCAAGAGGTAGAAAATGGAACAGAAATGGACACAGCACAAGCAGAAAGGTCAGAACGGTAAGGAAACGAACGCACCGTGCAAATACTGTCAATTTGCATGAAGTCTAGCCTTCACTTTGTAATATCATGTACTTTAAGACCAAGACATTTGTTTTGGTCGACAGGATCGAACAATGTGCAACTAAGATATAATGCATGTGCTATCCTTTTTACACGAAATATTTTCTCATGTCACTGATCTAATAGTTATTTTTTGCTCCTTCAATAAACTTCCCTAGGATGTCTTCAAAAGTATGTTCTTAGCAATTCATTCTCTACTTTGTAGGTTTCTTCCATTTTGTTACTTAATTAAATAGAGTAGTTAACATGATATCCATTTCTTTGGGTTGGGCCAAATTTTTTGGTTATAATTTCAAAGTTCATAATAATGGCCTATCTATGGATTTGTTACTTGTATTTTGTATTACGCAACATAGTGTCAAACAAATACTGAAGAAAACTGTGAAATATTTAGACATAAAGATCAAAAGTTTTAAAGTTTTCTGGATTATAATTGGCCGTTTCAGTTGATTTCGTGTCACAAGTTTGGACCTTACTGGTTTGACTTTCTTACTAAACGTTTACGAACAGAAAATGTTCCTAACCACTTTGTTCAGCATTTGATGACTAATGCAATCTTTCTGATAAATAAGTAATTGCTTAAACAAGGCTTATAATTTACAATAAGGTCTGGTGTAAGCGCATTTTTCATTTTTACCTGACTACCTGTCTATCGAATACCAGGCTAATCAATAGATGTAGGCGTTTAAAAAAAAAAGACAAAAGAAATTAACTAATAAATACAACACCCGCTCACGTTGAAAGTACTCTTGATTTCACAGCAGTAGATATGTTAACGCTCGATCTAAGCCAAATCCCGTTATGTGGTGCAATCGCTTAACAAAATAATCCATGGTTAAATGGACCAGCCTATTTAAGATGTACATGTCATTATCCAATCCAACCACATTTAACCAATCAACTCACCCTTATGCAAACCAACCACACTTAACCAATCAACTCACCCTTATCCAATCCAACCACACTTAACCAATCAACTCACCCTTATCCAATCCAACCACACTTAACCAATCAACTCACCCTTATGCACACCAACCACACTTAACCAATCAACTCACCCTTATCCAATCCAACCACACTTAACCAATCAACTCACCCTTATGCAAACCAACCACACTTAACCAATCAACTCACCCTTATCCAATCCAACCACAAGTAACCAATCAACTCACCCTTATGCAAACCAACCACACTTAACCAATCAACTCACCCTTATCCAATCCAACCACCCTTAACCATAAAGCTAACCCTTATGCAATACAACCATGCTTAACCTATCAACCCACCCTTATCCAATCCAACCATCCTTAACCATAAAGCTAACCCTTATCCAATCCAACCACGCTTATCTAATCAACCCACCCTTAAGTTTATGACTAGCTCTTATATGATAAAACAGTATAACAATTTCATGTAACATTAACATGCTCATAAAATTAAAACAAAAATGGGATATCAAGTCAATCTGATTAAGGTCAGCAAACAAAATAGCATAACCTTTTTTATAAACATTTTTTACTTAAATCAAATTTTTTTAAAAAAAATTTTTCTTAATCAAAAACCAACACATCGGCAAACCCTTACATCAAACAATCACTTAATCTTTTTTCCTACCCATCAACCAACGCATGACGCACCGACTAACCAACGCATGACACAATGGTTAACCAGCTTATGAGTTAGTGGGTGGGTTAAGATATTGGTAAATTTAAAATAAAAAAAAAAAAAAAATGAATTAAGTAAAAAATTTTATTAATAAAATAATAAAAATGGAAACAGGTGAAAACTATCCTAATTTTAGTAGGTTTCATGATTTACCACCATTATCTAGAGATGAAGATGAAGATGAAGATGAACAAGATGAAGAAGATGAAGAAGATAGAAACTTTTCAAGTGTAATCAATTATCGTTTTGCTGACCAAAATGTATATGATTTTACTAGTGATATTTTTGAAAGGTTTTGGAAAGAAAACAACATTTTTTTTGAAACGGGAAGATATCAAACAACATATTCTATTTACGGTATTGAAAGAATTGAAAGGATAGGGGAGGTAAATGAAGAACAAGATGCAACATATTTAAGACAAAAGACTAGTAAAAAAATTTTTTATGAAGAAAAATGTGTTATTTGTCTTGAAGAAAAACCAGTTATACTTTTTTGCAATTGTGGTCATATACCTATATGTGCAAATTGTGATGAATTAAACAAAACTTCAAACAAATGTCCAGTTTGCAAAACTACCAATGATATCAAACGTGAAATTTAACAGGAATATCAGGGACGTATTTATCCAAGGATAAATTCTGTGAACCACAATGTAAACCTTTTTTTAAATATTTAACCCTTTTACCAGGTTAAATATTTTTTGGGTAAGATTTTGATGAAAGATTTAAGTAAAAAATTTTTATTTAATAAAAATAAAATAATGGAAGAAAAAATTAATAAACTTTCACCTGAAGAATTAGAGGATGAATTTGAATTCTTTCCTTTTAGGAATGAAGCAGAAATGATAGAGTTTGATGAAAGATGGCAAATAAAATATGAGAAGGTTGTTGATAAAATATTTGATAAGTTTGATGATGTTGCAAGAGAAAGTGAAAATTTATTAAGTTACCGATTTGATAAAGCAAAAATTAAGCTTGATAAAAGTATTAAGAAACTTGAAAAGGAAGAAGGTTTAATTAACTCGCTTTATGATATAAAAGATTTTATAAAACCAACATTAAATGATTTTTATAAAAAATTTATTATAGAAACAGTAAAAGAAATTTGTGAAGAACTAATTTATGAAGTTGAAAATGATAATTCTTAAATAAAAAAAATAAAAAAAAAATTAAATTTTTTAAATATTTTAACCCTTTACCAAATTATTTTTTATTTGGTTATGCAACAAATAAAAATTGAATTTTTCTTAGTTAAGTAATTTTATAATATTATAAAAATGCATGTGTTGAATAAAATTTCATATAAAAAAATAATAAAGTTAAAACAGGTTTTATTAAATAAAAAATCTATGACTTATCATATGTATGATTTAAATAAAGAACTTTTTAAATTTTATTTTTGTTTTACAGAAAAGGAAAAGGATTTTTTCTATATGTTTTTAAAATTAATGCCTTTTGTTTATTATGAACATAGTAAGCATAGGTTAGAAAAATCTGATTTTGAAACAATACTTTTTACTGCATTTCCTGATACACGCGTGAATTCAGGTGATTATCTTCGTCATTTTGGTGCTCCTATTTATACTGGTATTAGAGTTCTATTTAAACAAAGTGATAATTTTTTAAGTGTTTATAAAAATGCTATAATTGATTTACTTAAAGATACTGATAGAGAAAAACAACCTGAGCGTTATTATTTATTTCCGATGTTAACATTTAAAAATATTCATAAAGCTGTACCTCTTGAAGTTTTTAATGATTTAACATCTTTTGTTGAATATGCTGGTGAATGGTGGGGTGATTTATATTATTATCTCTATGATCAAAATCAATATTATACAATTAATTACGGTGAAGGTTATCAAAGATTTAATGATGAAGAAGAACGAGAAGAAATAGGAAACAGGCTACAAACAAATACATTAATTTTACAAAATAGACTTTTTAACTTTTCATCTAATGATTATAACATATTTTGGGGAAATTATAAAAGATTTTTTAAAAGTGGAAAATATAGTACATCATTTAGTCGTTTTGGTATTGAAAGAATTGTAAGGATAGGAGATGCAGATGAGGAAGATGAGGAACAACTCCAACATATTATCATAAGTGAAACCTATAAATCAGATACATGTGTTTTATGCTTAGATGAAAACACAAAACCTAACATTTTATTTTGTAGTTGTAAACATCTTTGTGCTTGTAATACATGTTTTGCAAGATACGATAAAAAGTATTGTCCAGTTTGTAGAGTAAAAAGTGATATCATAATAAAAATTCAAAATTTTTAAATATTTAACCTTTTTACCAGGTTAAATATTTTTACAAGTCCAACTCTACAAGTATTGACAAATACGCATTTCTTGCGTTATCGTTGTCTGAGCGAGTTATAAAGTTTATAACGTCACACTGATTTACTTCTAAAGGTTGAGGAAAAACAACGCAACTGCAACCTTCATTTAGTTTTTTAACTATGGTGTAGTTAACCTGTTCAACTCCATTTACAACTATGTTGACTTTTGCCACTGCTGGTAAAAAATTATTACCTTTAGAAACCATTAAAGACCCTCTTATAATTCTACCTGAGGCTGCCATGCAATAACCTCCTATCCCATGATCCTTTCCAGTGCTTCCATTACCAAAAGACAACTCATAATTACCATTTACTAATGGTCCTTGTTCCTCTGCATGAATGCTTATAATGGGTTTCAAACCTATTTTATCAACGTAGGATTTTGTTGCTAAATCTCTTTCTTCCACAGGTGTTGCAGCATTTTTCATAGAAAAACCTTGAAGGTCTATATTAGATATTGCTGTAAAGCTTCCATCAGGATTTTTTACAATAGCACCACCATTATCAACGTAAATTTTATTAGCTGCAGCATCACGATCTGAGGGATTTGGTAAACCAGTAATTGAGTTACCATTCATAACTATTTTACCAGCTGCTGAAAAGGAACCATCTTGGTTTTTTGTTAAAGCCCTTTCACCTGCTGTAGCCACCTCAACAATACTATCTACGTAAAACTTATTTGCAACTTGCCGATTTTCTATAGGTATTCCAACATTGTTAATTCTCCTTCCACCCAAAGAAATGTCATCACTTGCTAAATAACCACCAGGTCCATAAACAAAGGCTCGATTAGCAACATCTACATATCTTTTAGTTGCAACATCTTGTGGTTCTGCAGGATCTATAACATTTGTTAAACTATACCCCCTCATATTTATATCTGCAACAGCAGAAAAAGTTCCATCTTGTTGTTGAACTATTGCTCTACCACTATCATCCACATATTTTTTAGTAGCAGCTTCACTTGGCTCCTCAGGGTCAGCTATATTTTTTATTTTATTAAAACCCATGTTTAAATATCCTGTCATAGCGTATCCACCGTTTTCATCTAACAACCCTCCAGCTCCATCAACGTAACTCTTAGTTGCAACATCTTGAGGATTTACTGGATTACTAACCCGTGTTAATGTGTTACCATTCATATTTATAGAACCGGTAACAGTGGTTGTTCCATCTTTACGTAAAAAATTATTACTTATGTAAGCAAGTGATACACCATCACCGCTTGTTTTAACCTCATCCATTCTTCCAAATTTATCAACAGGCATTTTTTAATATTGCTAAAAAAGTTTATTTAAAATATCTTGAAATTTATTACCTAAACCCAACTCTTTAAGAAAGTAAAGCATAAATGACCACAAAATACTTCCCCTGCTTGTTGTAATTGGTCAGTATTATAATATAATGGGCTTTTTAAATAATCTCTAACTTCAAGAGGTGGCTGTATACCATAACTATCAAAATAAATTTTTTTTTTACCATCCTTAAACCAAGCAACCCAATGAGTGCCAGGCCCACCAGCGTCATCAAGATTTAATATACCACATTCTTTATTTTTTACTTTTTTAGGTAGGGTATCTCTTAAAAATATTCCTCTAAAATTTTTTATTTTTAATTTTTTTGCAGCATCCTCAAGTTCAAAATTACTTAAAGGTTTATTTGGTAAAGTTATGTTATCAATTAAAATATTTTGCATTTTTATATATTTAAATATTTACAATAGCACTATTATCAACCCATGAGTAACTAAGTTCATCAGGGTAACCTTTCCACTTTACAAGAGATTTATTTTTTCCTTTTTTAATAATCTTTTCTATCCTGAACAACTTTTGACTAGTTTTTTGTAGTTCAGGTTCATAAAAACTACCTTGTATTTCTTCTCCAACAAAATCTACAATTTTATATGTTACAGGTGATGTATGTTTTACTTCTGAAACTGTAAAAACCTCTTCAGTCCATCTTGTAGTGTAACCTTTTTCAAAAGTCATTTTCTTTTTACTTATCCTTACTTTATCTCCAACAGAAAACTTTGGTTTGATATCCTCCCTTACTTGATTATAATCAGGATACAATGTTTTCCAAACTTTATTTTCATTTTCCTTCTTACTTGCATTAACTGGTGTCATCTTAATAGAAAAATGCCTTGTGTTGTTATATTCTTTAACAAGGTCTTGTAATACATCAATGTAAACGTTTGTTGAGTTGGCAGTAAAATACTTAAACATTTTTTCTTTCATTGTTCTAATTCATCTCTCAACAACACTGGATTTTTCCTCATTTTCAGTGGAATATATTTCAACTAAGTTTTTTACTTCTTTGTTATAAAACTCTTTACCCTTATCAACCCACATTTTTTCAGGTTTTCTTTCCTTGAAAACATTCTTTAATGCTTTAGCAACAGTTTCACCTGTTTTGTCTTTTAATGGTATCAGCCACCCATATTTAGAAAAGATGTCAATAACAGCAAGAAGATATTTTACACCACGATTAAGTTTAGAAAATGACCTCATATCTGCTAAATCTGCTGCCCATATTCTATCAATACCATTTACTCTAACTCTCCTTTTCTTAAATTTTCTTTTTACAGGTTTATGTAGTTCTTCAGCTAATATTATATTTTCTGAATTTTTTTTTTAATTCCCATACCAAATTTTTTCTTGGTTCCTATCAATGAGGAAACCAATCCTCTTTCCATTTTTTCCTTAATAGTAGGATTATAAATACCTTTTAACTCTTTAAGCATATTAGCATCACAAACAGAATTTCTTGTTGCTGTATCATCATGTTTAAGATAACATATATCATGATGATATGCTGCTTTATCAACACGATTTACAGGTTTCGACCATTCTTTAGGTGTTAAATCAGGATTTAATCTTTTCTTTAATTTTGTACCAGGACCAGTAAAATTATGACCAGGTAAGTGCATTTCAACAGGTAAGTTATTGATAACCTTGTTTAACAACGAACCACCCTCTATTTTTTTAATAAACTGAGTTTTAGTTGTTCCACATTCAACACACTTTCCCCGTTTCATATTTCTACCATTTTTACTTACTGCATATTCAATATTAGTTGTTTCAGTTTGTTTTTTACACTTAACACAATACATTTTTTATATTAAATAAATTTTTTTAATATAAAATATGGATATTGTTAATTTATCATGGAATGAAGCGTTAGCAAAAAGATTTAACCATTCCCTTTTACCAAGAAGTATTAGAGGTTTAATAGTAGGTAAATCAGGATGTGGTAAAACTACACTTTTACTTAACCTTTTGTTAAGACCTGATTGGTTAGATTATAACAACTTATATGTTTTTGGTAAAAGTTTGTTTCAACCAGAATATCGCATACTTAAAAAAGCTTTTGAAGAAAAAATACCAAAAGAATACATATTAAGATTGTTTTCAATTAAGGATGATGTTCAAAAAAATGATGTTTCACCCTTAGCATTAGTAGAAGAATGGGCAAAAACAATTAAAGAAAAATCTGATATCAATTGTGAATTTTTTGAAAATGCTTGTGATGTACATGACCCAAGAAATTTAAATGGACAAAACAAAAACTTAATGATTTTTGATGACTTACTTTTAGAAAGACAAAACAAATGTGAAAACTACTATGTTCGTGGTAGACATAGTAATGCTGATTGTTTTTATCTATCACAAAATTATTTCAGACTACCACGTCAAACTATAAGAGAGAATGCAAATTTTATTTGTTTGTTTAGACAAGACTTAAAAAATCTTAATCATATTTATAGTGATCATGTGGGGGATGATATGACTAAAAATGAGTTTGTTAATTTTTGTAAAAAATGTTGGGAAAGACCTCACGGTTTTGTTATCATATATTTAACCAGCAACAAAAACAAGGGTAAATATAGAAATGGATTTGACAACTTTTACATACCAAAAGATTATAGAGATTACTATTAAAAAATATATTTTTTGTTTTAAAATATATTTTTAGTAAATATAAAATATGGAAGAATTACTTAAAAAAATCGTAAAAAACACTGACCACAAAACATCATTTCAAATTATAGTAAGTGACAACAAAACAAGTTTTAGAACAAGGTTTAATCCCCCACTTCAATTAGAAAAGGATAAAGAATATGAAATAGCATTGGTTAATCTTGAAACTTATTATTCATTTCCAAATATTGATGCAAGCAATAACATTTTAGTTTATTCACCAGACAATGGTGCTTCATGGGAAAAAATAAAAATACCTGAAGGAAGTTATGATTTAATTGATATTAATGATTTTATTCAACAAGAAATGAGAAAAAAAGGTCATTATGATGCAGTTAATGAAGAGTATTTTGTTAATATTTCTGCAAACACTAATACTTTAAAGTCTGTTCTTAATCTTGTAAATGGTTATCAAGTAGATTTTAATCAACCAAATTCTATTGCTAAAGTTTTAGGATTTACTCGTGCTAAATATGTACAAGGATTTCATGAATCGGAAAATGTAGTAAATATTCTTAGTATTAATAGTTTGCTAGTTAATATTGATTTAATTTCAGGAAGTTATGGTAACGGTTCCCAAAGAAACACAATTTACAGTTTTTTTCCAAATGTGTCACCGGGATATAAAATAATAGAAAATCCAGTAAATTTAGTTTATCTTCCACTAACATTAAATGAAATACATAACCTTAATGTATCAATTACTGACCAAAATGGAACTTTACTAAATCTTAGAGGTGAGAATTTAACAATTAGATTTCATATAAGAGAAGCAAGATAATAAAAAAATAGATTATATATAAAATGTCAGACTATACTACTGTAAAAGTAAATATTTCAGAAGGGCAAAAGCAAAAACTTCAATATGCAGTTAAAGCTGGTTGCCCTGTAAGTATTCGTTTAGGTTATGAAGATTTAAAAGGTAATGATGCTTTAGCAATTAATAATTCACAAGCAAAGAAAATGGCTAAAGCTTATGAGAATGGAAAAGGCATAACAATTAGAATGAGTAAAAAACAACTTAAGGATAATATGAAAATAGAAGGTGGTTTTCTTGGAATGTTAGCAGGATTAGCATCAGCAGCATTACCTGCATTAGCAAGAACCGTTTTACCAGCTTTAGGAGTTGGTGCTTTATCTGGGTTAGCGTCTTCAGGTGTTCAAAAGGCAATGGGTAGTGGTCTTTTCCTTAAAAAGGGTGGTTGTATATGTAGAGTAGAAACTGATGGTGAAGGTTTATATCTTGGTCCAGCTAAAGGTAAAGGATTAGGTTCTGTTGGTGATGGATTGTATTTAAAACAGGGTTCCCGAATTTATGATGGAAACGGTCTTCTTTTAGGACCTAATAGCCCATTTGCTAATATTCCTATATTAGGGGCAATATTATAGAATTAAAAAGAATGAATGTGCATAAATTTGGAAATAATAAACATAAAATGGTTCAACCAAAAACTATTTTTTGGAGACCAGTTGATGCTAAATATCCAGCTAAAAAAGTTAATCCTGTTACTTGGGAAATTTATACTCAAAAACCACTAACATTAAAAGCTGGTGAAACTAAAACCATTGTTTTAGGTTTTGGTTTTATGATGAGTAGAGGGGTTGTTTTAATATCTCTTTCTCACAACTTAAAACTTAAACGCTTAAGTTTATCAGATGAAGTTATACTTGAGGATATCAATGATGCAATTATTACAATTACAAACAACTCTGGTAACTCAGTAAAAATTAATGAAGGTGAATTTTTGTGTCAACTTTACTATTCTATTTAAAAAAATAGTTGTAATTAATAAAATGGAACTAAATGAAAAGATATATCCAGTGTTATCAGAAGCACGAAATATACCAAATGCACCAACATTAGAACCAATAATATCAGCAGAAGATAATGGTCAATCCTTTAGACTACAGAAGATATCAGAAATTCAAACATTTCTTGAAAATGAAGTTAAGGCTAGGGAACAACTTGCAAAAAAATATTTAAAGATTAGCAAGACAGTAGATAACGTTGAAACTGTATTAACCACAGCAGCACTAGGAGCCGGTGCAGGTGGTATTGCTTTACTATCAACTGTTGTAGCAATTCCAGCAACAATAGCTTTAGAAGGTTGTGCCTTAGTTGTTGGTCTTTCAGCATTAGTAGGTAAGTTTGTAGTTAGAAGAACCAGAACAAAATCGGAAAAACATCTTCAAATTAAAATGTTAGCTGATGCAAAACTTGATACACTTAATACACATATATCAAAAGCAATATCAGACAATAAAATAGACCATTCAGAATTTACTTTAATTATGGATGAACTTAAAAAATACAAGGTGATGAAGGAAGAGATACGGGCTAAGACAAAGAAAAAAAGCAAGCTAGAGGAACAGGAGAGCTTAATCGAGAAGGGGAAACAGGAAGCACGGGAGGAATTCAGGAGATTAGTAGAAAGAAACAATGGAACCCATTAAGACTAAAACTGCCTAAGTTTAAATGTTCTTGTGCATTTGAGATAGGTAATGCTGATTAAAAAAAAATAAGATAAAAAAATTTTTTACTTAAAAAAATATGTCGTTTTTAAAGATAAAAGACCCTGTGAAAAGAGACATTGTAAAAGATTGTAAAAGAATATCTTTCAACAAGGAAAAGAATTCGTGATAGCCAACTTGCAGAGAAAACAGGTGAAATTGAATTACAAACAGACCTTTCAAAGTTTTTTAAACCTATTACAGAAACACAAAAAGCTGCAACAAAGGAGATTACAGAAGGACTTAAACCTATTAAAGAGGGGATTGAACAATTACCACAGGCTATTAATTTACCAAATTATCCAACAATAGAAGCTTATCCATCTGAAGAAAAAAAATTTATGGAGGAATATGAAGAAAAGAAATTTATAGGACCAATTGCACAAAAATATTTAAGAAAATTTGTTAGTAAAAGTGATGTTGATAGAACATATGGGTTATATGATATAAATGGTGAATTTTATATTGGTAACAAATTAACAATAATTGATAATGATGATATTATAATTGGTGATAAGGAATATGAAGGAACACCTGGTCTATGGGAGTTAATTGTTTCTAAAGATCCAGATCCAAACATTTATAAAGATGAGGATCTTGATAATTACCAAAGATTATTAATGAAATCCAATGCTCTTTATAGAGGTAACGACCCTGCTAGCCTGTATGCCAAGGGTGGTTACCAAGGAGAAAAATGGAAAAATATACTCAGTGATATTTGGGGAAAAAGAAAAAGATTAGAAAAAGAATATGAAGGACAAGGAATTACCATTATCCCATCTAACCCTAACGCACTATTAGAAAGATTAGACCTCTTAATGGCAAGTAAAGAAGCTGGTAATACAGGTGTATGAAATGAGCTTGTAAGTATTTGTGATGAATTAAAAAGACAAGGTGTATTAAATTCAAAGCATTATAAAAAATTAATGTCTATACTATAAAAATGATTACATCACAAAAGAGAGGATTTAAAAGAAATTATGCTTATGGAGGAGCAGGGATATTTGATAGCTTTGTTAATTTTCTTACAAAACTCTTTACAAGTAGTGCAGCTAAAGAAATTGCGTCTTCAGCAGTTGATGTTGGTAAGAGTGTAGCTAAGAAAGGAGCAAAGAAAGCGTTAGAGGTTGGAAAGAGTGCTGCGGTTGATGCAGGTAAAAAGTTAGTTCAAAAGGCTTTAACACCAAAATCTAAAAAGATTTTAGAAAAATATACTCAAAAGCCTACTACAACTGCACAACCTACAACGCAAAATATTAATACCTTAATAGATGGTAGTGCCATTGCTATACAAGATTTAGTTAAGAAATTAAATAGTCGGGGTTCCGGAGTTAAAGTATTATGAAAAAAAAAAATAAATAAAAAAATAAAAAAATAAATTTAAGTTAAGAAAATTATTACATTAAATAAAAAAGATTGTCAAATCTTAAATTTAATAGAGAATATTACAATAAATACCGAACATCAAAAATTAACATATCTAATGCATATTTTAAAATGCATGAAGATTGTGAAATTCTTGAAGTTACCGATACAAATTATAATTATAAAAAGGTTGTTGTAAAATTGTCTCCTGAAAAAGTTGATATCATGAAAAGTTATGAAAAAGAGGTAAATGATTATTTAGAAGAACATGATATACCAATGGTAACAATTGTTTATGGAAATAGAATTTATCCAAAAGTAAAATGCTATTCTTCATTAGATCAAATAAAAACTATTAAACTTAAAGGTGTGTTTGTTAATAATCAGAAAAAATCTTTCCCCCAACTATGGCTAGAATATTAAAAACACAACACAATTATAATTTTGACTTAAAAATTATAATTGCATATAATAAAAATGGATATTTTAAACATTAAAGCATCAATTTTAAGAGATGATAGTATTGATGAATATGAATATCATGAATACCTACCTATTACAGGAACTAATCTAAACAACTCTGGAGGTGATATTAGGATTAATATTGAAACTCAAGATATTTTTTATCACCCTTCTGAGGCATATCTTCAAATTATAGGTGAATTAGTAAAAAATGACGTTTATACACCAGCTGGAGCAAATGCTGATAATGTTACCTTAACAAATAATGGGTTGATGTATTTGTTTAAAAATATTAGATATCAGCTTAGTGGTCAAGAGATAGAAAGCGTTAATTATCCTGGACAAACTACTACAATACTAGGACTGTTAAAATACCCTGATGACTTTTCTAAATCACAAGGTCTAAACCAACTATGGTATAAGGATACCAATGACGAAGCAAACAATAATAATGTTGGTTTTTCAGTAAGAAGAAGTTATATTTTATGTTCAAATCCTGTTGGAACATTTAGTTTTAGGATACCATTAAAACATATATTTGGTTTTTGTGAAGATTACAACAAAGTTTTATATGGTATGAAACAAAACACTAACCCTAACAAGAAATGATAATAATGATGCAATTTTTAGAGCACAAACTGAACCAGCTGCAGGTGGTAATCCTGCTAGACATGAACCTGGTAGAGTTAATTTACTGAAGGTATCTTTGTTTATGCCTCATGTGGAGCCGGAAGATGGTAATAGGATGGAACTTTATAAATTTATTGAGAAAAAAGAAAAATTTCCAGTTGGATATAGAATGATACAAAGCGACAGTATTGCAGTTCCACAGGCAGCAACAGGTTTTACTTGGAGACTATCAGCTAAATCATCTCCTGAGGTCCCACGTTTTTTAATTGTTGGTTTTCAAACTGATAAAAATGGTAACCAAGAACATAACCCGGCTATATTTGACAACTTAAATGTTAAAAATATTTATGTAATGTTAGGTTCAAAAAAATATCCAGCATATGATTATGATATAAATTTTGAACAAAATCAAATCAGTAGAATATATAGTGAAGCTGCTTTGTTTAGAAAAAAGTTTTTTAACATGGATGAATTGGTATCAAACCCTAATATTACACCATCAGATTTTAAAAATCTTTTTCCTTTGTTTGTGTTTGATGTATCAAAGCAAAGTGAAAGGTTAAAGTATTCTGTAACTGATATTCATATTAAGATAACATTTACTGCAAATTCTCCTGCAAATACTGAAGCATATGCGGTTTTGCTTAGTGATAGGTTAATTAACTTTCAGAGTGATGGGAATAAGATGAGCGTAGTGTATTAAGTAATTTTTTATGTTATATAAAAAATGAAAAAGATTGCTGATTTTAAAAAAATATTAGAAGATAATAACATTAAGTGGTATTCATATTGGGACAAGAAAAAATATATTAATGTTTTAAAGGAGCATGGATTGTATCCAGAAGA
Organism: Tridacna gigas; assembly: GCA_945859785.2. NCBI lineage: Eukaryota > Metazoa > Mollusca > Bivalvia > Cardiida > Cardiidae > Tridacna > Tridacna gigas. Next base: position 70,423,269 of record OX244033.2, on the reverse strand, counting down.
AGCTATACCACTTAAAAAGTACCTAATTATGATAGACTAAAGGATATTAGTAAAAATCCTAAAACAGTAATATTAAAGGATGTTGAAACTGAAGAAGAAACAACATTTCCATCAATTTATAAGGCTAGTAAGTTTATTGATAGATGCCCACAAACAATTGAAAATTGGAATGGTAGGGTGTGGAATGGTAAATATAAGATTGACATTCAATAATTTTATTATTTTTTAAGAAATAATAAAATTTTGACTTAAGGATTATATTTTTTATATAAAAAAAGGGAATTATGGATATCAAATATGATAATTATACTGTAAATGGATTAAAGGCTTTAGCAAGAAATAGAGGATTAAGGGGTTATTCACGTTTAAGACGACAAGAATTAATTCAATTTTTAAATTTGGGAGGTAGCCCTATATTAGATACAAGAGTTAAAAATATAAACGTGCCAATATTACAACCAACGGTTGCTCAACCTTTACCAACAGTTGCTCAACCTTTACCAACAACAAGACAAAGACCAACTACTTCAGTTAATGATTTGTTAAAAAGTTTAGAAAATGTTAGAGTGGAACAACCTAGTATATCACCTGAACTTAATGCTTTAAAAAAGAAGATAAAAAAGATATATAGTAAAATAGAGAAAATTAATATAAAATTAAGTAAATCTGCTTTAAGAAATTATGCAGAAGAATATAAAATAGAAGAAATAGAAGGGATACCAGTTGCTACACCACAAGAGTTTTTAGCGTTGACACAACCATCAATCATAAAAATTTTAACAAGTGAAAATGGAGTTAAAGTAAAATTAAATCTACAATGTTTAATGGCAAGAGGAGAGAGTGAAGATATAGAAAATTTAGAATAGTAAAAGCTAATTTTTCCTCTGGTGTATATGAGATTAAATTAGAAGGAACCAATGTAACAAAATTATACAATGAAATGGTAGAAAGAATTTTTGAAAATTTTGATAAATTTATACAAAAGGGTAGTGAATGGTATTTTTATAGTGTGGTTCATTTAAAATTGCATTCTGTTATTTATGAACCAATAAATGGTGGTGAATTTATACCTTTACCTGATTGGATTAAAAACATAAAGGCATGTATTAATATGTTAAGTAATAATAATGAATGTTTTACAGATTGTATTTTAAGACATTTAAATCCAACAACTAATCATCCTGAAAGAGCTGATAGCAATTTAAAATCTAAAAAAAATAGCTAAAATATGAAAGGAATTAAATATCCTGTTTCTTTACTTGATATAGAGTTTGAAAGACAAAATCCAAAATTCAGCGTTAATGTTTATGAATATACAGATAAGAAAAAAATCAGACGAATTAGAGCTATAAAAAAAATAAAAGAAAATCATGTAAATTTACTTTATATTAAAGATGGTGAAAAATCACATTATGTTTTAATAAAAAATTTTAAAGCTTTAATGAGAACCCAAGCAGCCTCTAATCATAGTGTTGAGTATTGTATGCTTTGTAATTGTCATTTTGGAAGTAAAAAACTTTTAGAAAAACATATGAAACGTTGTGTAGATTATGATGGAGTTGATTTAATAATGCCTAACCCTAAAGACCCTAAAGATAAGATCATAAAAGAATTCGAAAATTATTGTAGAAAAATAATGGTACCTTTTATTATAGTTGCTGATTTTGAATGCATATTAGAACCTATAAAAAATATAAGTCAAGAAGAAAGTAATACAATTAAAACACAAAAGCATATACCAGTTAGTTATAATTATTTAATTTGTAGTTTTGATAGAAATGTTTTAAAACCAATATTAAGAGGAGATGTTGGTAAAGATGCAGAAAAAAAAAAAAATTATAAATAAATTAACTAAGGATGTTAAACAACTTTATGATGAATATTATAAAAACCCTAAAAAAATGATAATATCAAAAGATGAAGAAGAAAAATATAAAGAAGAAACATGTTGTTGGATATGTAATGGTGAATTTACTGATGCAAATCCTAAAGTAAGAGATCACTGTCATTTTACAGGAAAATATCGTGGTGCTGCACATAATGAATGTAATCTTAAAGCAAAAACTCCAAATTTTATCCCTGTTTTTTTTCATAATTTAAGTGGTTATGATGCTCATATTTTTATTAACTATCTTGGTCAAACTAATGGTCGTATCGATTGTTTACCAAACAGTGAAGAAAAATACATTAGTTTTATTAAGTATTTTATGGTGGAGGGAAAAAAATACCTTAAAATAAGGTTTCTTGATAGTTTTAAATTTTTACCACAGAGTTTAGATAAACTTTCAAAACATTTAAAAGATGAAGATTTTAAAAATTTATTAGAATGCAACTATACAAAAGACCAGGTACAATTACTAAGAAGAAAGGGGGTTTTCCTATATGAATGGTTAGATAGTTTTGATGAATTAGAAGAAACACAACTACCACCTAAAGAAGCATTTTATTCAAGTTTAAACAAAGAGCATATTAGTGATAAAGATTATAATCATGCTTTAAAAGTTTGGAAAGAATTTAAGATGGAAACATTTGAGGATTATTTAAAGCTATACAATAAAGTAGATGTTTTACTTTTAGCTGATATTATTGAAAACTTTAGATTTTCTAGTCTTGAAAATTTTGGTTTAGACCCTGCTTGGTATTATACTTTGCCAGGATATGCATATGACGCAATGCTTAAAGAAAGTGAGATAAAATTAGAACTACTAACAGACCAAGATCAACTTTACTTTATTGAAAAAATAAAAAGGGGTGGTGTATGCATGTGTAGTAAAAGATATGCAAAGGCTAACAATAAATATATGGGTGATAAGTATGACCCATCAAAACCTTCTAAATATTTGATCTATATTGATAAAAACAGTCTTTATCCATGGGCTATGACTAAACCCTTACCTGTAGGTGGTTTTGAATGAATGACTAGAGAAGAATTAGATAATTGGGAAAATTATAATTGCTTTTTAGTGGTTGATTTAGAGTATCGAGAAGAATTACATGATAAACATAATGATATGCCTCTAGCAGCAGAAAAAATAAAAATAGAAAAAGTAGAAAAATTAATTCCAAACTTAAATGATAAAGAAAAATATGCACTTCATTATGAAGCTTTAAAAACTTACTTACGCTTAGGATTAAAAATTAAAAAAATACATGAAGGAATTAAATTTAAAGAAAGTAGTGATATTAAAAAATATATTGATAAGTGTGTAAATTTAAGAACGAAAGCAAAAAAAGAAAAAAATAATTTTTTAGAACAATTATTTAAGTTAATGATGAATGCAGTTTTTGGTAAAACTATGGAAAACATAAGAAACAGAGTAAATATAGAATTAGTTAATGGTGAAATTGTAAACGTTTTAAAAAGCTAACCGCAAAACATAACTATCATGATCATACTATATTTTCTCCAGATTTAGTTGCTGTTCATATGAAAAAATTAGTGTTAAAATATGATAAGCCTATTTTTTTAGGTGTAAGCATACTTGATATTAGTAAAACAACAAGGTTATTAGACCTTTATTTATATTTTAAGAAAAGGTATGGTGTTAAGGTTAAAATGTGCTATACTGATACAGATAGTTTTATACTTGAAATAGAAACTGAAGATCTATATGAGGATTTAAAAGAAGTAGCTGATACCATGTTTGATTTTAGTGAATACCCACCTAATCACCCATTATTCAGTGAAAAAAATAGAAATGCACTAGGTTTGTTTAAGGATGAATTAAAAGGGGATATCATGACTGAATTTGTAAGTTTAGGTGCAAAAACATATTGTTGTAAAAAACTAACATTAAAAAGAGAAAAGGAAACAAAAGAAAATCCTAATCCAAAAGCAATTTTAGATGAAAATGGTAAATTTATATATGAAGATCATAGTGAAGTTAAAGATAAAGAAAATGATGCAGAAATCAAAAGATGTAAGGGGATACAAAAGTCTGTTATAAAAAATGAAATGAGATTTAAAACTTATAAGGATTGTTTAGATACAGGAAAAGATTATTATACAAATATGGGTGGAATAAGAAGTTATCTTCATCAATTAAACACTGTGGAAATAAACAAAAGAGCATTAAGTTTTAAAGATGATAAAAGGTATATACTTTTGGATGGAAGTTATAATACTTTAGCTATTGGACATTATAAGATTAAATTAACTGAAGAAGAAAAAATAAAATATGAGCAACAGGGGGCAAGACCAAAAAACACATATTAAAATATTTAATCTAGTAAAAAGATTAAATATTTACCAATATCTTAACCCACCTACTAACTCATCAGCTGGTTAACCATTGTGTCATGATTTGGTTAGTCGGTGCGTCATGCGTTGGTTGATGGGTAGGAAAAAAGATTAAGTGAGTGTTTGATGTAAGGGTTTGCCGATGTGTTGGTTTTTGATTAAGAAAAAATTTTTAAAAAAAATTTTCATTTAAGTAAAAAATGTTTATAAAAAAGGTTATGCTATTTTGTTTGCTGACCTTAATCAGATTGACTTGATATCCCATTTTTGTTTTAATTTTATGAGCATGTTAATGTTACATGAAATTGTTATATTGTTTTATCATATAAGAGCTAGTCATAAACTTAAGGGTGGGTTGATTAGATAAGCGTGGTTGGATTGGATAAGGGTTAGCTTTATGGTTAAGGATGGTTGGATTGGATAAGGGTGGGTTGATTGGTTAAGCATGGTTGTATTGCATAAGGGTTAGCTTTATGGTTAAGGGTGGTTGGATTGGATAAGGGTGAGTTGATTGGTTAAGTGTGGTTGGTTTGCATAAGGGTGATTTCATTGGTTAAGTGTGGTTGGATTGGATAAGGGTGAGTTGATTGGTTAAGTGTGGTTGGTTTGCATGAGGGTGAGTTGATTGGTTAAGTGTGGTTGGTTTGCATAAGGGTGAGTTGATTGGTAAAGTGTGGTTGGATTGGATAAGGGTGAGTTGATTGGTTAAGTGTGGTTGGATTGGATAAGGGTGAGTTGATTGGTTAAGTGTGTTTGGTTTGCATAAGGGTGAGTTGATTGGTTAAGTGTGGTTGGATTGGATAAGGGTGAGTTGATTGGTTAAGTGTGGTTGGATTGGATAATGACAGGTACATCTTAAATAGGCTGGTCCATTTAACCATGGATTATTTCGTTAAGCGATTGCACCACATAACGGGATTTGGCTTAGATCGAGCATTAACATATCTACTCACAGCGAAGGTAGATGCAAATCAACTACTACGTTTAAAAGTCGTTGCAAAGTTTCACCGTTCATTCAAAATGTGGTATACATCCCAAAATAAGATAAATTATAAAGCATATTTATATTGGCTTGGTGGCACTATTTGAACATATTTCCACACTTTTTTTTTCTTAATTATCCTCTTTTATCTGCTAATTCTTTTAAAATGGACCTCGCACCCTCCAACAAATGGCAGATAACGTTGTTAAATTGCATGAAATGATGTTTCTATTCTATCCATTTACTTTCCTAGGCAAATAACGAATCAAATTGGGTTGACAAAAGTTGATGTTGAGGCCAAGAAAAAGCAGAAACAGGGACCATTTTTATCGTGTTTTAGAGAAATAATTACTGGATTGTATTTGTCTCTTGCAGCAATTGATGTAACAAGATTTGGAAATACATAATTAATATCTAAATGAATTTATTAGGCTTTGCGATATTAACTCCGTGAAATTGTGTATGATAGGGATTAAACAGTAATTTATGCATAAGTTTCTCTCGTAAGTTAGGATCATGCTTTGAGGTAGATATATTTGGCTAACAATAAGTCTTTGTTGTAACATTAGGTTTTCTTTAAAGCGACCCGGTTTCGTGTTTGCAACACACTACTCCCACGATAGTCGTGGTTACACGTAAATAGGCCAGCCATTGTGCCTTCTTCTGCTGTCAAACAGATCAAGTGCCTCACCTATATTTAGGCTGTTTGTTGTATAGTTTCTTATGAATGTTACTGTCATAATTATACATATTGTACATGTACCCTACTACATTCCTGCTACATTTTCTAAGATACGCCCAAGTCTATGGACCTAAACAAGTACATTCCAAAGCTTTCACAACATGACTGTTGCATAGACCTTTCCACTTGTGCTGTCTTTCTATTTACATTTGACTGTATATGTTCTACTCTCTCTCTCTCTCTTTCCGTCTGTCTTGTGTGTTGATTGTTTTCCATTTATTCTTTAACCCGAAAGAAGTCATTTTTTTTTTACAGATTAGCAAGGATTAAAGGAATAGGAAAAAAGTCCGGCTCAAAGGCAAAAGATCCAAGCACAAACACAGTACAGGAAATGGAATCTAAAGATATGAAGACGAAGCAAAATAAGACGTCAGAGAAACCGCTGAATGAACAAGTCGACGAAACACTGTAAAATATTTGGTTTTATTTTTCTTAATTGAAAAGATGAAGTGCGATATTCAATTAAAAAATATCTATATAGGAATATAAAAGAGTCCCCGTTTTATTGTTACGTGCATTTGTGAGGCAATTGGAAACGGGTGGGATATGTGCTTCTACGGCTTCTGGTACTTTCGGTATGCCTGGCTATTCAAGTAAGTCGTCATTGATGTATGGTAATATCGCAAAACAAATGTCTTGACTTCAGTAGGATGAATGGAAATTAGGAAACGTATCCTCTGATCTTTGAGCCATGGTGTATTCGTTTATAGATAATGAGGCCTTCTGTATGAAATCCTAGGTTTGTAAGTGCTGAGCACAGCGCGCTTACTCTATAGTTAGATAGTAGTGTAACATGTCATGAGGTTGGATAAGTTTCGCTGCGTCTTAAACTTTGGGATTTTGAAAAGGTCTCAGCTCTGATCTAAGATCGCTGATAAGTTCTTAAGTATACAGATTTGTAGAATTATATTTACACTAAATACACATAAGCGTTCGACTCGTAAATCCCTGTCACATTACATTCTCCAATAAGTTGGTTTGTTTATAGCTTGATGATTGTCTTTATTACGTTTGAAAATAAATACCATTGCTTACTTCTCAATTTCGAATTTCGATCTAGAGTAGCAAGCCAAGATTTAGAACAAAACAACAAGAGCAGAACGTCAGAGCTAAGACTCAGCAGAAACTTGAAGAGACAAGAGAACGGTTTAACTTGTTACATATATCGATGCAAATATGAAGTAGTATATTTAAACATTAAAACATCAAGAATATTTTAAAGCTATTAAAACTATATTTTATACATTCTCTTCAAATAACATGTGGATATCTTGCAACAGAATCTCATTAGGACGTGACCATTCAATCTCCGTTTTGGAAAATCCACAAAGATACCCAGTTTAACATCTGCAAAGTTTATGTTAGGTTTTGGGTACGAATCGTAATAGCGAGGAGAAATGGCATAAAACAACTTGAAACAAGTTTAATCTGCTTTATAGGACAGTAAGAATTTCTGAAAGTGTTCGTACTATACACCATCGAAACAATCAGTGTGAAATGATATTTATCTTTGTCTCACAATGTAATCATCACTCCCAAATATTTCGGAAAAAAAGCTTCAATTCAAACTTAATTTCAACACCTATGAAAACACAATTTAGATTTTGTTCAATTTATCCGAATTTTCAATTGTTCCTTTTGGCCTGTTCCAAGTCTACATTTTTCCTTGTTTTCGTCCAAGTGCCCCAAAACTACTGAACCTCCCTTTATTTCTGAAAAAAAAAAATGTTCTACAATACTTACTGAACAAGATTTGGTTTTTAAGGCATAATTTTTCAAGAATCAACAGATTGTTCCGTGTTTGAGGGTTTTTTCTTTTTTGTATATCAAAAGTTAGAATAAAGACAATAAATCACACGACTACTCAAGCATGTCAAAATCATTATAAACGTACAAAAAAGCCATCGTTGGGATTAAAACCACCCTTAAAACATTATCCCTTAATTGTTTGTTTGTTTCTTTCTTCATCAACACAATCAGAGTTATCAAAACCGTTATTGATCACATGAATTCTAATTTGACGGCACTGCCAGATGTTTTAATAGCCTCAGTGTGATGACTTAAAAAAGCCTGAGGCAAGGGGCCTATTTTTTTCAGACTTGCAAATGAGGACCCTAATTCAAAGATAGATCAAGAGGTAGAAAATGGAACAGAGATGGACACAGCACAAGCACAAGAAAAGACAGAACAGTAAGGAAACGAGCGCATGATGCAAATACTGTCAATTTGCATCAAGTATATTCTTCACTATGCAATATCATGTACTTTAAGATCAAGACATTTGTTTTGGTCGTCAGGATCGAACAATGTGCACTTAAGAAATAATGCATGCGCTATCCTTTTTACACGAAATATTTTCTGATTTCACTAATCTAACATGTCATTTTTGTTTCTTCAATAAATCACACGACTAGTCAAGCATGTCACAATCATTATAAACGTGCAAAACAGCCATCGTTGGGATTAAAATAACCCTAAAATCGTTAACACTTAATTTTTGGTTTCTTTCTTTCTTCATCAAAACAATCATAGTTATTAAAACCGTTATTGATCACATCAATTTTAATCCGACGGCTTTGCCTGATGTTTCCATAACCTGAATGTGATGACCTAAAAATGCCTGAATCAAGGGGCCCATTTTTTTTCAGACTTGCAAATGAGGACCCTAATTCAAAGATAGATCAAGAGGTAGAAAATGGAACAGAGATGGACACAGCACAAGCAGAAAGGTCAGAACGGTAAGGAAACGAGCGCATGATGCAAATACTGTCAATTTGCATGAAGTCTAGCTGCATGAAGTCTGTAATATCATGTACTTTAAGACCAAGACATTTGTTTTGGTCGACAGGATCGAACAATGTGCAACTAAGACATAATGCATGTGCTATCCTTTTTACACGAAATATTTTCTCATGTCACTGATCCTTCAACAAACTTACCTAGCATGTCTTCAAAAGTATGTCCTTAGCAATTCATTCACTACTTTATAGATTTCTTCCCTGTTTTGTTACTTAATTAAATAGAGCAGTTAACATGATATCCATTTCTTTGGGTTGGGCTAATTTTTTGGTTATAATTTTAAAGTTCATAATAATGGCCTATTTGAATTACGCAACATAGTGTCAAACAAATATTGAAGAAAACTGTAAAATATTTAGACATAAAGATCAAAAGTTTTAAAATTTTCTGTATTATAATTGGCCGTTTCAGTTGATGTCGTGTCACAAGTTTGGATCTTACTAGTTTGACTTTCTTACTAAATGTTTACGAACAGAAAATGTTTCTAACCACTTTGTTCCGCATTTGATGACTCATGCATTCTTTATGATCAATAAGTAATTGCTTCAACAAGGCTTATAATTTACAGTAAGGTCAGGCGTAAGCGCATTCCTTCATTTTTACCTGACTACCTTTCTATCCAATTCCTAGGTTTGTAAGTGCTGAGCAAAGTGCATTTATTCTATAGTTAGATAGTGGTGTAACATGTCATGAGGTTGGATAAGTTTCGCTGCGTCATAAAATTTGGGATTTTGAAAAGGTCTCAGCTCTGATCTAAGATCGCTGATAAGTTCTTAAGTATACAGATTTGTAGAATTATATTTACACTAAATACACATAAGCGTTCGACTCGTAAATCCCTGTCACATTACATTCTCCAATAAGTTGGTTTGTTTATAGCTTGATGATTGTCTTTGTAACGTTTGAAAATAAATACCATTGCTTACTTCTCAATTTCGAATTTCGATCTAGAGTAGCAAGCCAAGATTTAGAACCAAACAACAAGAGCTGAACGTCAGAGCTAAGACTCAGCAGAAACTTGAAGAGACAAAAGAACGGTTTAACTTGTTACATATATCTATGCAAATATGAAGTAGAATATTTAAACATTAAAACATCAAGAATATTTTTAAAGCTATTAAAACTATATTTTATTTATTCTCTTCAAATAACATGTGGATATCTTGCAACAGAATCTCATTAGGACGTGACCATTCAATCTCCGTTTTGGAAAATCCACAAAGATACCCAGTTTAACATCTGCAAAGTTTATGTTAGGTTTTGGGTACGAATCGTAATAGCGAGGAGAAATGGCATAAAACAACTTGAAACAAGTTTAATCTACTTTATAGGACAGTAAGAATTTCTGAAAGTGTTCGTACTATACACCATCAAAACAATCAGTGTGAAATGATATTTATCTTTGTCTCACAATGTAATCATCACTCCAAAATATTTCGGGAAAAAGCTTCAATTCAAACTTAATTTTAACACCTATGAAAACACAATTTAGATTTTGTTCAATTTATCCGAATTTTCATTTATTCCTTTTGGCCTATTCCAAAAGTGTACCTTTTTCTCTTGTTTTCGTCCAAGTGCCCCAAAACCACTGAACCTCCCTTTATTTCTACAAAAAAAAAAAAAAAAAAAAAAAAAAAAGAAATTCAAATGTTCTACAATACTTACAATACTTACTGAACAAGATTTGGTTTTTAAGGCATAATTTTTCAAGAATCAACAGATTGTTCCGTGTTTGAGGGTTTTTTTTTTTTTTTTTTTTGTATACCAAAAATTAGAATAAAGACAATAAATGACACGACTACTCAAGCATGTCACAATCATTATAAACGTTGTGATTAAAACCACCCTTAAAACATTATCCCTTAATTGTTTGTTTGTTTCTTTCTTCATCAAAACAGTCAGAGTTATCAAAACCGTTATTGATCACATGAATTCTAATTTGACGGCACTTTCCATAACCTGAATGTGATGACATTTTACTGCTCTAATAAATCACTTGACTAGTCAAGTATGTCACAATCATTATAAACGTACAAAACAGCCATCGTTGGGATAAAAATAATCCTAAAATCGTTAACCCTTAATTTTTTGTTTCTTCCTTCCTTCATCAAAACAATCATGGTTATTACAACCGTTATTGATCACATCAATTTTAATCCGACGTCTTTGCCTGATGTTTCCATGACCTGAATGTGATGACTTAAAAAAGCCTGAGGCAAGGGGCCCATTTTTTTTTCAGACTTGCAAATGAGGACCCTAATTCAAAGATAGATCAAGAGGTAGAAAATGGAACAGAGATGGACACAGCACAAGCAGAAACGTCAGAACGGTAAGGAAACGAGCTCATGATGCAAATACTGTCAATTTGCATGTAGTCTAGCCTTCACTTTGTAATATCATGTACTTTAAGACCAAGACATTTGTTTTGGTCGTCAGATCGAACAATGTGCACTTAAGATATAATGCATGTGCTATCCTTTTTACACGAAATATTTTCTCATGTCACTGATCCTTCAATAAACTTACCTAGGATGTCTTCAAAAGTATGTCCTTAGCAATTCATTCACTACTTTATAGATTTCTTCCCTGTTTTGTTACTTAAATAGAGTAGTTAACATGATATCCATTTCTTTGGGTTGGGCCAATGTTTAGGTTATAATTTTAAAGTTCATAATAATGGCCTATCTATGGATTTGTTACTTGTATTTTGAATTACGCAACATAGTGTCAAACAAATATTGAAGAAAACTGTAAAATATTTAGACATAAAGATCAAAAGTTTTAAAATTTTCTGGATTATAAAATTGGCCGTTTCAGTTGATTTCGTGTCACAAGTTTGACTTTCTTACTAAACGTTAACGAACAGAAAATGTTCCTAACCACTTTATTTTGCATTTGATGACTCATGCATTCTTTATGATAAATAAGTAATTGCTAAAACAACTAATTTACAATAAGGTCTGGCGTAAGCGCATTCCTTGATTTTAACCTGACTACCTTTCTATCGAATACCAGGCCTATCAATAGATGCGGGCGTTTAAAAAAAAGACAAAAAGAAAACAACTAATAAGTACAACACCCGCTCATGTTGAAAGTACTGTGGATTTCATAGCGAAGGTAGATGCAAATCAACTAATAGCTACATCTATATACTTTTATCTGCTAATTCTTTAAAAATGGACCTCGCACGCTCCAACAAATGGCAGATAACGTTGTTAAATTACATGAAATGATGTTTCTATTCTATCCGTATACTTTCCTAGGCAAACGACTAATCAAACTGGATTGACAACAGTTGATGTTGAGGCCAAGAAAAAGCAGAAACAGGGCTTGTAAGATAAATAGTTTTCTTTGACTATCTTTGACTATTTATATCGTGTTTTAGAGAAATCATTACTGCATTGTACTTGTCTTTTGCAGCAATTGATGTAACAAGATTTGGAAATACACAATTAATATCTAATTAAATTTCTTAGGCTTTGCGGTATTAACCCCGTAATTTAAACAGGAACCCATGCATAAGTTTCTCTCGTATGTTAGCATTACTCTGTGAGGTAGATAAGTTTGGCTAAAAAATAGGCCTTTGTTGTAGCATTAGGTTTTCTTTTAGCGACCCGGTTTCGTGCTTGCAGCCCATTACTCCCACGTTAGTCGTGGTTACACCGTAAATAGGCCAGCCATTGCTCCTAGTTCTTCTGTCAAACACGAGCTTGGCTTTGAAGCAGATCAAGTGCCTCGCCCATATTTTAGTCTATTTGTTGTTTAGATTCTTATGAATATTATTTTATAATTATACATATTGTACATTTACCCCACCACATTCCTGCAACATTGTCTAAGATACGCCCAAGTCCATGTACCTAAACAAGTACATTCCAAACCTTTCAAAACACGACTGTTGCATAGACCTTTCCACTTGTGCTGCCTTTCTATTTACATTTGACTGTATATGTCCTACTCTCTCTCTAGCTTTCTCTTTCCGTCTGTCTTGTGTGTTGATTATTTTCCTTTTATTCTTTAGCCCGAGAGCATAATTTTTTCCAGATTAGTAAGGAGTAAAAAAATAGGAAAAAAGTTTATGGTCTATTCTCTTTCTCTCTCCCTCTCTCTGTCTCTCTCTCTATCTCTCTGTCTGTCTCTGTCTCTTTCTGTCTGTCTTGTGTGTTCATTGTTTTCCTTTTATTCTTTAACCTGAGAGCAGTCATGTTTTTACAGATTAGCAAGGATTAAAGGAATAGGAAAAAAGTCCGGCTCAAAGGCAAAAGATCCAAGCACAAACACGGTACAGGAAATGGAATCTAAAGATATGAAGACGAAGCAAAATAAGACGTCAGAGAAACCGCTGAATGAACAAGTCGACGAAACACTGTAAAATATTTGGTTTCATTTTTCTTAATTGAAAAGATGAAGTGCGATATTCAATTAAAAATGTCTATATAGGAATATAAAAGAGTTCCCGTTCTATTGTTACGTGCAGTTTGTGAGGCAATTGGAAACGGGTGGGATGTGTGCTTCTAGGACTCCTGGTACTTTCGGTATGCCTGGCTATTCAAGTAAGTCGTCATTGATGTATGGTAATATCGCAAAACAAATTATTTTGAACTTTTGTCTTGACTTCAGTGGGATGAATGTTAGTTAGGAAACGTATCCTCTGATCTTTGAGCCATGGTGTATTCGTTTATAGATAATGAGGCCTTCTGTATGAAATCCTAGGTTTGTAAGTGCTGAGCACAGCGCGTTTATTCTATAGTTAGATAGTGGTGTAACATGTCATGAGGTTGGGTAAGTTTTGCTGCGTCATAAAATTTGGGATTTTGAAAAGGTCTCAGCTCTGATCTAAGATCGCTGATAAGTTCTTAAGTATACAGATTTGTAGAATCATATTTACACTAAATACACATAAGCGTTCGACTCGTAAATCCCTGTCACATTACATTCTCAATAATTTGGTTGGTCTATAGCCTGACGATTGTCTTTGTCACGTTTGAAAATAAATACCATTGCTTACTTCTCAATTTCGAATTTCGATCTAGAGTAGCAAGCCAAGATTTAGAACAAAACAACAAGAGCAGAACGTCAGAGCTAAGACTCAGCAGAAACTTGAAGAGACAAGAGAACGGTTTAACTTGTTACATATATCTATGCAAATATAAAGTAGAATATTTAAACATTAAAACATCAAGAATATTTTAAAGCTATTAAAACTATATTTTATTTATTCTCTTCAAATAACATGTGGATATCTTGCAATGGAATCTCATTAGGAGGTGACCATTCAATCTCCCTTTTGGAAAATCCACAAAGATTCCCAGTTTAACATCTGCAAAGTTTATGTTAGGTTTTGGGTACGAATTGTAATAGCGAGGAGAAATGGCATAAAACAACTTAAAACAAGTTTAATCTACTTTATAGGACAGTAAGAATTTCTGAAAGTGTTCGTACTATACACCATCGAAACAATCAGTGTGAAATGGTATTTATCTTTGTCTCACAATGTAATCATCACTCCCAAATATTTCGGAAAAAAGCTTCAATTCAAACTTAATTTCAACACCTATGAAAACACAATTTAGATTTTATTCAATTTATCCGAATTTTCAATTGTTCCTTTTGGCCTATTCCAAAAGTGTACCTTTTTCTCTTGTTTTCGTCCAAGTGCCCCAAAACTACTGGACCTCCCTTTATTTCTACAAAGAAAGGAAAAAAAAAAAAAAAAAAAAAGATTTCAAATGTTCTACAATACTTACTGAACAAGATTTGGTTTTTAAGGCATAATTTTTCAAGAATCAACAGATTGTTTCGTGTTTGATGGGGGGGGGGTTTATACCAAAAGTTGGAATAAAGACAATAAATCACACAATTACTCAAGCATGTCACAATCATTATAAACGTACAAAAAAGACATCGTTGGGATTAAAACCACCCTTAAAACATTATCCCCTAATTGTTTGTTGGTTTCTTTCTTCACCAAAACAGTCAGAGTTATCAAAACCGTTATTGATCACATGAATTCTAATTTGACGGCACTGCCAGATGTTTTCATAGCCTCAGTGTGATGACTTAAAAAAGCCTGAGGCAAGGGGCCCATTTTTTTCAGACTTGCAAATGAGGACCCTAATTCAAAGATAGATCAAGAGGTAGAAAATGGAACAGAGATGGACACAGCACAAGCACAAGAAACGACAGAACGGTAAGGAAACGAGTGCACGATGCAAATACTGTCAATTTGCATCAAGTATATTCTTCACTATGCAATATCATGTACTTTAAGACCAAGACATTTGTTTTGGTCGTCAGGATCGAACAATGTGCACTTAAGATATAATGCATGTGCTATCCTTTTTACACGAAATATTTTCTCATTTCACTTATCTAACAATTCCTAACAACCACTTTGTTTCGCGTTTGATTTACTCATGTAGTTCTTTCTGATAAATAAGTAATTGCTAAAAAAGGCTTATAATTCACAGTAAGGTCCGGCGTAAGCGCATTCCCTCATTTTTACCTGACTGCCCGACTATCGAATACCAGGCCTATCAGTACATGCGTACTTTCTAAAAAAAGACAAAAGCTAACAACTAATAAATACAAGACCCGCCCAAGTTGAAAGACTGTGGATTTCACGGCGAAGATAGATGCAAATTAACTAAAACGTTTAACAGTCATTGCAAAGTTTCACCGTTCATTCAAAATGTGGTTTACCACCCTAAAGAAGACAAAATGATAAAGCATCATGGGGTAAGCTGGTTGGCAGTATTTGACCCTATCTCCACAATGTTTTTTTTTTTTTGTCCTTTTGGGGGCAAATTGGATCAGGTGAGCCATATCTATATCTAATCTGCTAATTTTTTAAAAATTGACTTCGCACGCTCCAACAAATGGCAGATAACGTTATTAAATTGCATGAAATGATGTTTCTATTCTATCCGTATACTTTCCTAGGCAAACGACTAATCAAACTGGATTGACAACAGTTGATGTTGAGGCCAAGAAAAAGCAGAAACAGGGCTTGTAAGATAAATAGTTTTCTTTGACTATCTTTGACCATTTATATCGTGTTTTAGAGAAATCATTACTGCATTGTACTTGTCTCTTGCAGCAATTGATGTAACAGGATTTGGAAATACATAATTAATATCTAAATGAATTTCTTAGGCTTTGCGGTATTAACCCCGTGATTTAAACAGTAACTTATGCATAAGTTTCTCTCGTTTGTTAGGAATATTCTGTGAGGTAGAAAAGTTTGGCTAAAAAATAGGCTTTTGTTGTAGCATTAGGTTTTCTTTCAGCGACCCGGTTTCGTGCTTGCAGCCCATTACTCCCACGTTAGTCGTGGTTACACCGTAAATAGGCCAGCCATTGCTCCTAGTTCTTCTGTCAAACACGAGCTTGGCTTTGAAGCAGATCAAGTGCCTCGCCCATATTTTAGTCTATTTGTTGTTTAGATTCTTATGAATGTTATTTTATAATTATACATATTGTACATTTACCCCACCACATTCCTGCAACATTGTCTAAGATACGCCCAAGTCCATGTACCTAAACAAGTACATTCCAAACCTTTCAAAACACGACTGTTGCATAGACCTTTCCACTTGTGCTGCCTTTCTATTTACATTTGACTGTATATGTCCTACTCTCTCTCTAGCTTTCTCTTTCCGTCTGTCTTGTGTGTTGATTATTTTCCTTTTATTCTTTAACCCGAGAGCAGTCAGTTTTTCCAGATTAGCAAGGAGTAAAAAAATAGGAAAAAAGTTTATGGTCTATTCTCTCTCTCTCTCCCTCTCTCTCTCTCGCTGTCTGTCTCTTTCTCTCTCTGTCTGTCTCTGCATCTGTCTCTTTCTGGCTGTCTTGTGTGTCCATTGTTTTCCTTTTATTCTTTAACTCGAGAGCAGTCACTTTTTTACAGATTAGCAAGGATTAAAGGAATAGGAAAAAAGTCCGGCTCAAAGGCAAAAGATCCAAGCACAAACACGGTACAGGAAATGGAATCTAAAGATATGACGACGAAGCAAAATAAGACGTCAGAGAAACCGCTGAATGAACAAGTCGACGAAACACTGTAAAATATTTGGTTTCGTTTTTCTTAATTGAAAAGATGAAGTGCGATATTCAATTAAAAATATCTATATAGGAATATAAAAGAGTCCCCGTTCTATTGTTACGTGCAGTTTGTGAGGCAATTGGAAACGGGTGGGATATGTGCTTCTACGGCTTCTGGTACTTTCGGTATGCCTGGCTATTCAAGTAAGTCGTCATTGATGTATGGTAATATCGCAAAACAAATGATTTTGAACTTTTGTCTTGACTTCAGTAGGATGAATGTTAATTAGGAAACTTATCCTCTGATCTTTGAGCTATGGTGTATTCGTTTATAGATAATGAGGCCTTCTGTATGAAATCCTAGGTTTGTAAGTGCTGAGCACAGCGCGTTTATTCTATAGTTAGATAGTGGTGTAACATGTCATGAGGTTGGATAAGTTTCGCTGCGTCTTAAAATTTGGGATTTTGAAAAGGTCTCAGCTCTGATCTAAGATCGCTGATAAGTTCTTAAGTATACAGATTTGTAGAATTATATTCACACTAAATACACATAAGCGTTCGACTCGTAAATCCCTGTCACATTACATTCTCAATAATTTGGTTTGTTTATAGCTTGATGATTGTCTTTGTCACGTTTGAAAATAAATACCATTGCTTACTTCTCAATTTCGAATTTCAATCTAGAGTAGCAAGCCAAGATTTAGAACAAAACAACAAGAGCAGAACGTCAGAGCTAAGACTCAGCAGAAACTTGAAGAGACAAGAGAACGGTTTAACTTGTTGCATATATCTATGCAAATATGAAGTAGAATATTTAAACATTAAAACATCAAGAATATTTTAAAGCTATTAAAACTGTATTTTATTTATTCTCTTCAAATAACATGTGGAGATTTTGCAATGGAATCTCATTAGGACGTGACCATTCAATCTCCGTTTTGGAAAATCCACAAAGATACCCAGTTTAACATCTGCGAAGTTTATGTTAGGTTTTGGGTACGAATCGTAATATCGGGGAGAAATAGCATAAAACAACTTAAAACTGAAAACAAGTTTAATCTACTTTATAGGACAGTAAGAATTTCTGAAAGTGTTCGTACTATACACCATCGATACAATCAGTGGGAAATGATATTTATCTTTGTCTCACAATGTAATCATCACTCCCAAATATTTCGTAAAAAAAGCTTCAATTCAAACTTAATTTCAACACCTATGAAAACACAATTTAGATTTTGTTCAATTTATCCGAATTTTCAATTGTTCCTTTTGGCCTGTTCCAAGTCTACATTTTTCCTTGTTTTCGTCCAAGTGCCCCAAAACTCCTGAACCTCCTGTTATTTAAAAAAAAAAAAAAAAAGATTTCAAATGTTCTACAATACTTACTGAACAAGATTTGGTTTTTATGGCATGATTTTTCAAGAATCAACGGATTGTTCCGTGTTTGAGGTTGTTTTCTTTTTTTTTTTTTGTATATCAAAAGTTAGAATAAAGACAATAAATCTCACGACTATTCAAGCATGTCAAAATCATTATAAACGTACAAAAAAGCCATCTTTGGGATTAAAACCACCCTTAAAACATTATCCCTTACTTGTTTGTTTGTTTCTTTCTTCATCAAAACAATCAGAGTTATCAAAACCGTTATTGATCACATGAATTCTAATTTGACGGCACTACCAGATGTTTTCATAGCCTCAGTGTGATGACTTAAAAAAGGCAATAGATCCATATACAGATAAGTTCTTAAGTGTACAGATTTGTAGAATTATATTTACACTAAATACACATAAGCGTTCGACTCGTAAATCCCTGTCACATTACATTCTCAATAATTTGGTTCGTCTATAGCTTGATGATTGTCTTTGTCACGTTTGAAAATAAATACCATTGCTTACTTCTCAATTTCGAATTTCGATCTAGAGTAGCAAATCAAGATTTAGAACAAAACAACAAGAGCAGAACGTCAGAGCTAAGACTCAGCAGAAACTTGAAGAGAAAAGAGAACGGTTTAACTTGTTACATATATCGATGCAAATATGAAGTAGAATATTTAAACCTTAAAACATCAAGAATATTTTAAAGCTATTAAAACTATATTTTATTTATTCTCTTCAAATAACATGTGGATAGCTTGCAATGGAATCTCATTAGGACGTGACCATTCAATCTCCGTTTTGGAAAATCCACAAAGATACCCAGTTTAACATCTGCAAAGTTTATGTTAGGTTTTGGGTACGAATCGTAATAGCGAGGAGAAATGGCATAAAACAACTTAAAACTGAAAACAAGTTTAATCTACTTTATAGGACAGTAAGAATTTCTGAAAGTGTTCGTACTATACACCATCGAAACAATCATTTTATCTTTGTCTCACAATGTAATCATCACTCCCAAATATTTCGGAAAAAAGCTTCAATTCAAACTTAATTTCAACACCTATGGAAATACAATTTAGATTTTGTTCAATTTATCCGAATTTTCAATTGTTTCTTTTGGCCTATTCCAAAAGTCTACCTTTTTCTCTTGTTTTCGTCCAAGTGCCCCAAAACTACTGGACCTCCCTACAAAAAAAAAAAAAAAAAAAAAAAAAAAAAGATTTCAAACGTTCTACAATACTTACTGAACAAGATTTAGTTTTTAAGGCATGATTTTTCAAGAATCAACAGATTGTTCCGTGTTTGAGGGGGGTTTTTTATACCAAAAGTTGGAATAAAGACAATAAATCACACAATTACTCAAGCATGTCACAATCATTATAAACGTACAAAAAAGCCATCGTTGGGATTAAAACCACCCTTAAAACATTATCCCTTAATTATTTGTTTGTTTCTTTCTTCATCAAAACAGTCAGAGTTATCAAAACCGTTATTGATCACATGAATTCTAATTTGACGGCACTGCCAGATGTTTTCATAGCCTCAGTGTGATGACTTAAAAAAGCCTGAGGCAAGGGGCCCATTTTTTTCAGACTTGCAAATGAGGACCCTAATTCAAAGATAGATCAAGAGGTAGAAAATGGAACAGAGATGGACACAGCACAAGCACAAGAAACGACAGAACGGTAAGGAAACGAGTGCACGATGCAAATACTGTCAATTTGCATCAAGTATATTCTTCACTATGCAATATCGTGTACTTTAAGACCAAGACATTTGTTTTGGTCGTCAGGATCGAACAATGTGCACTTAAGATATAATGCATGTGCTATCCTTTTTACACGAAATACTTTCTCATTTCACTTATCTAACAATTCCTAACAACCACTTTGTTTCGCGTTTGATTTACTCATGTAGTTCTTTCTGATAAATAAGTAATTGCTAAAAAAGGCTTATAATTCACAGTAAGGTCCGGCGTAAGCGCATCCCCTCATTTTTACCTGACTGCCTGACTATCGAATACCAGGCCTATCAATACATGCGTACTTTCTAAAAAAAGACAAAAGCTAACAACTAATAAATACAAGACCCGCCCAAGTTGAAAGACTGTGGATTTCACGGCGAAGATAGATGCAAATTAACTAAAACGTTTAACAGTCATTGCAAAGTTTCACCGTTCATTCAAAATGTGGTTTACTACCCTTAAGAAGACAAAATGATAAAGCATCATGAGGTAAGCTTGTTGGCAGTATTTGACCCTATCTCCACAATGTTTTTTTTTTTTTTTTTTTTTTTCCTTGTCCTTTTGGGGGCAAATTGGATCAGGTGAGCCATATCTATATCTAATCTGCTAATTTTTTAAAAATTGACTTCGCACGCTCCAACAAATGGCAGATAACATTGTTAAATTGCATGATGTGATGTTTCTATTCTATCCGTTTACTTTCCTAGGCAAACGACAAATAAAACTAGATTTACAACTGTTGATGTTGAGGACAAGAAAGAGCGGAAACTGGGATTGTAAGATAAATATTTTTCTTTGACTATCACTTTTTGCATCTTTTTTTTAATTAATTACTGCATTGTATTTGTCTCTTGCAGCTACTGATGTCACGCGACTTGGAAATATATAATTGATATCTAAATGAATTTGTTAGTTTTTGCGGTATTAACCCTGTGAAAATGTGTTTGGTAGGGTTTAAAGTGTAATATGTGCATACGTTTCTCTCGTAAGTTAGGATTGTGCTGTGAGTTAGAGGTATTTGGCTAAAAAATAGCCCTTTTTCTGTAGCATTAGGTTAGCGACCCGATTTCGTGCTTGCAGCCCCTGATTCTTACGCTAGTCGTGATTGTCGGGCAATTAGGCCGAAATCTTCTGTCAAACACGGGGAGGACTGAAGCAGAGTCTCAAGTGCGTCACCTGTATTTAGACTGTTTCGTTGTATAGTTTCTTATGAATATTATTGTCATATACATACTGTACATATACCATTCTGTTCCCTTACACATTATTTAAGATAGGTCCACGTCTAAATACCTAAATGGGTATATTTCAAACCTTTAACAACACGACTGTTTCTATTAGTAAACAGACCTTTCTCTCTCCCTCTCTCTTTCTTCCTTTTTTCGCGTTTTTTTCTCAACCTGGGAGCATTTTTTTCTTTTTAACAGGTTTTCATGTTTTAAAGGAATAGGGAAACAGTCAGCCTCGAAGGCAATAGATCCATATACAGACAAGCTTCAAGAAATGGAATCTAAAGATATTAAGGCGAAGGAAAATAAGACTTCAGAGGAACAGCACGATGAACAAATCGACGAAACATTGTAAAATACTTTGGTGTCTTTTATCTTCAGTGAGAAGATGAAGTGCAATATTCAGTTTAAAAATGTAGTATAAAAGAGTCCTTGTTCTATTGTTACGCGCAGCTTTTGAGGCTTTGGGAAGTAGGTGGGATATGTACTTCTACGATTTTTGGTACTTTGCGTATGGTTGAGTATCGAGTTAGTCGTCTCTTAAACATGGTAATATAGCAAGACCTTTTTTTTTGCTTCAGTAGATTGGATGCTAATTGAAAAACTTATCCTCTGATTGTTTGAGCGATGGTTTGTCCTTAATCGATAAATAGGCCCAACGTATGACGTCTTAGGTGCTGAGCACAGTGCCTTTACTCTGTAATTACATAGTGGTGCTACATGCTATGAGGTAAGGTAGCTCTGCTGTCTCGTATAATGGTCAAGCTTTGGGAATTTGGAAAGATCTCAACTCTGTTGTAAGATCGCTGATAAATTCTGTATAGATTGGTAGGATCATATTTACAGTCAATGTTCTTAAGCGTTCAACTCCTAAATCTCTGTCACATTACATTCTGAATAACTTGGGTTTTCTATATCTTGATTGTTGTCTTTGGCATGTTTAAAAACTATTACCATTGATAAAATCTCAATTTCAGATTTCGATCTAGAATAGCAAGCGAAGATTTTAAACACAACGTACAACAAGAGCAGAACGTGAGACCTAAGACTCAACAGAAACTTGAAAGGACGAAAGAACGGTAAAACTGATTACACATATGTATGTAGATATTGAATAAGCATGTTTAAATATTGAAATATTGAATACCTGAATTTTATACGATAAGTCTTAAGTACGAATCGCAACATCGAGGATTAAATAGCATAAAACAACTTTAGGAAATTTAAACCACTTTAAAGGGCAAATCAACAGGTTTCAGAAAAAAAAAAAAAAAAAAAAAAAAAAAAAAAAAATCGGAAAAAGTACTTTATTCCAATTTGTATTTCTGCTTATTAGTTTTTACGACATCGCTTATCTCCCTTACTTATTGTTGCGTCCCTTGATTTGTGACGTCTTAGGGGTACTTGTTTCAAAATGGACGTTGTGTTTGATAGCGATTTTAGCAGTATTGAAGAAGAAGAAATAGACGATTCTGGTCCCGTAAGGCCGTACATGTACGAACCAATTCGTATAGAAAATAATGTAGTTTCAGAGGATGAGGTTGAGAGTAATATTTTTCGTTTGGTGAAGACTATGAAATTGATGATTTTGTGGCGGACGTTTCAACATGGTGAGTATCGCGCATCAGTAAATTTGGATACGATGAGGCGGATATTGCTTATTGAAAAAAAAAATGATTTATACGTGATAGAATTAAATATATTGCATAAAATTTGTTTCATTAGGAGAAATTTCAGTCAGTCGACGGGCGGAATTAGTAGAAAAAATTTGTGAAACAGTTTTAACGTACTTTCATAATTTCTGGATTGTTAATTTCTGTTTCGATATTTGGAACAATTGTTTCATGTAATTATGCGTCTACGTAGATATAAATACGTGACAAATTCATTTTCTCCTCTTTCCACAATGGTTTTCAAGGCTTTCTTTCTTAAGGTCGTTAAAACCCAGGATTGTGTGATGAAGTGTAAATTCAGTAAAATGCAGATCTGTAACTTTTTTCCCATATGCACACTTCTTTCTGATTAACAGAGGGCATGCCTTGTATCTAAAGTTCAAATTTCAAATTTTTATACTGACACATGAATTTAAGAAATTGGTCTAAATAGTTTGGAAGATATATGGATGCGAATAAGGGATTGCTTTGCAAAAACCAGAATCACATACAGAGGTTGTTCAAAAAAAAGTTACAAATCAATTTCCAACCAAAGTGAAGAGAGTGACACTGTCACAAACAAACATAACCGTGTAAAGTGGTGAGATATGCAAATGTTAAGTAATCATTTCCTGTATTGTTTTAACTGGTTGGTGATAATAGGGATCGTGTAATATACGATCGTGTAACATACGAATCCTGGAGATAATTAATTAACATTTATGAACATGACCATGGGAAGCAAGGGCCTGAGTTCACCCTTTATCAAACAAACTTAGTTTTGACTACACGTGCCCTTAAAAAGTATTTGAAAATCATTGTGGGGAAAAAAAGATACTTAATGTGCAGGGTTTTACCTTCATTTTCTAATATGGGGTTATTGGTCTCCTTTCCAATGAATAAAAGAAGGCAAACATTTGAAAATTTTGGGAGGTCATTAAGAAAATTTGGACGTCCAAAGTCAAGGAATGGGGAGGGGAGGGGGGGGGGGGGCGAGGCAAACGCCCATCGAAAAGGTAACCAGCATTTTTTGTTTTTTCCAACAATGATTGTTATCTTCTGAAAGACAGTTTATCCCTTACCACACAACCCTGTCAATCGCGGCCCTGAGGAATATTGCCTTTGAAAACATTGTGGGAAATCGAGAAAATGTTGGTAACCAGCACTTTCTCTTTTTTTTTCGCAATGTTTTCTATACATCCAAAGACAAAAACCGTCATTTTAATCACTTTCAACTTGTCGTCTGCAAATGCTTTCAATTTAGGCAAGTCTAATATTTTTTCATTTGGTAAAGAGCTACCATAAATCATATGATCAAAATTGAATTTGTTTTCTGCAAAATTTTGAACTCACATAAGTCTAAAATTTTGTTTTGTGGTAAAGAGTTACGCTTTACCGCATAACCCAACTCCCGAGATTAAACCTTGAGGAATGATGCTTTTGAATACAGGTCACACTAGAATACGCCACAACATGAATTTGAAAACATTTCGGAAAAGAAAGCCGCTAGTTAGGAGCATTTTCTCCTTTTCCCACAATGAAGAGATGATTCGGAAAATGGTAAAAGAGTACAAATAACAATTCAAAATATCTTCATTTCAAGAAAAAAGATTTTTACCTCATGCTGAAGTTTCTATATAGAAATGGCTCTCGCGGAATGTCTAGGTTTTTCTTCTCTCCGATTTGGATTTTTGAATAATGTTGGCACAGCGTCAGGTTTCAATCGTTGCCTAAAATTGCTATAACCAAATGTCTTTGCTAGATTTGGAATTATTAAATACTGACTGTCCTCAAAGTGTTTCAGACCAGGGATCGTATATAGCTGTAATTTACGATCCCTGTTCAAACACAGTTGAGTTTATTCGTTGGCACAAAATTCCGTCGTTACTGTCAGACCCCCATTTAAACGTTGAATCCACAGCTTTCTCCTTTTTAATTCTCTTGGAAATTTGAACATTCTAATTCCATGAATTCCCGAATCGACGTTGCAGCCATAGGCTGCGGAGATTGTCATTTTTTCGGCTTAAATTTCCATTTCACACTTGGATAACTGCGCCCGAATATCAGAATCCCCATGTAGAGGAAGAAGACTAAGTGCCGCTCTGACGTCACACACGGACGGGAGATAAGCAAATCAGGGGAAGTAAGCGATGCATCATTTTGGGGCCGTAAATCATCGTGATAATTGAACCGTGGTGTATGGTTTGATACCGGGTAGTAATTGCGAAAAATTACGCACAGATGTTTTACTGACATCATTTAAAGATGATTGAAGGGTCAAAAAAATTTTGGATTTGCCCTTTAAAGGACAGTTAGAATTTCTCAAGAATACCCTATCGAAACTAAGTCTGAAATGATTTTAATCTTGATCTTATAATATAATCATCACTCCGAAATACAAGTTCAAATTTAAACTTCATTTCACCGGCAATAAAAAAAAATATTTATTTATTTATTTATTTATTTCTATTTTATTTATTTGTTTATGTTTATTTTCCAAATTTTCAATTTTTCCACCTGGTGTATTCCAAGCCCTGTTTTTCTCTTGTTTTTGTTTCAAGTCACCAAACCAACTGAACCTTCCTTAATTCCTACCAGAAAAAAAAAAAAAAAAAAAAGATAATAAGTTAGAAATTTCAAAATATTCTCGAATACTAAATAAAGAAAATATTTGATTTTGCAATTATCAACAGAATTTTCCCTGTTTTACATTTTTTGCAAAAAAATGGAAGAAAGACAATTAGTTACATTTTGTTCATAATTACCCGAGCATGTCACAGTCGTTATAAATGTACAAAACAGCAATCGTTTGGATTCAAACCACCTTCAAAACCATGATCCGTTAATTGATTGTTTTGTTCTTTCTTCATCAAACAAGGCATAGTTAGTCATTGTTCATATGGATTTTAATTCAACGGCATTGTCTGATGATTTCGTAGCCTCATGGTTATGACAATTTAAAAACGCATGAGGCATGTGGCCCATGAATTTCTTTCAGATTTGCAAATGAGGACCCTAATTCAAAGATAGATCAAGAGCTAAAAGATGGAACAGAGATGGACAAAGCACAGGGAGAAACAGCAGAACGGTAAAAAACGGACTCAAATACTGTAAAACTGCATTTAGTCCAACCTTCACTGCACATTAACTTGTGCTTTAAGGATATATGTCTCAGTGTTTTTCCAACGGACATAGTTTTTTCACATTTGCTATGATAAAAATGCAATGTATGCAGAAAAAAATGAAAATAAAATCATGTGTTGACAGTAAAATGCAAAGATACAACTCTTTAAAGCAGATAACGCCTGTCAAAATTACAGAAAATAGGTTTTAATAGTAAACCGCAAAAAAAAAGTTTCATAGAGTAACACATACTGCTTAAATAAATATCTTAGAAATGTGATGTTTGCCAGTAGTAAAAAGGATTAATCGAAAGATTCAAGACATTAGACAAGTAACATTAGCAAATAGGAATGGTGTAATGTGTCAACAAAGACTTTCTGATATTTTTTGTTTTTGCCTTACAAAATTTCCAGCGGATAGATTTTTTAGATGGTTATACTGGTTTAACCTTGTCTGTCTGTCTCTCCGTCCCTCCGTCACTCCGTCTGTCAGTAGACTTTTTCGTTTCCGTGCTCTAATTCAAAAGCAATTTGACCTAGGACCCTGAAACTTTATACAAGTGTTGCCCATAACCCAAGGAAGTGCCTCCCTTTTTTTTTATCCATGTGTGTGTGTGTTTTTTTTTTTTTTTTTTTATTATTTATTATTGGGGGTCACATGCATCAAAGATCAATGCCACAGGTGAACTTCGTTTGAAAATCGTTTCCCTGCTCTAACTCAATAGCTGTTGACCTAGGATAATGAAACTCTATAAAAGTGTTGCCCATGATTCAAGGAGGTGTTCAATTGTTTTTATGTCATATGAGCCAAAGGTCAAAGTCAGATGTGATCTTTGTTTTGAAAATCATTTTCGTTCTCTGATTGTGCTACTTTAGTGACAATGTGCTGGTGGGGGATACTTGTCCGCTTCGCGACCTTTTTTTTTTTTTTTTTTTACCGGAAATAATAATATCTAGAGTATTGTAAAAAAAAGTATTCAAAACAGGACATTTGAAAAAAATATGGTACATGTTTAAGAATAATTGACAAAATTAATTACCTCCCCTTATAATAAACGTCTATTTTTGAGTGATTTGACATCCCGATCATTCATTTATCTCCCAGTTTTCTTCTGCGTCAATGATATTCACATTTTAAAAGGTAACGACATATTGCAGAAAAAAAAAAAAAAAAAAAAAAAAAAAATCACTGTCATAGTTAACGGAGTATAATAGAGTTACAAATCGGAAACATGCGCAAAGCATAGAAAATGTGGCATTCAGACCAAGACGTCCGATTTGGTCGGCAGGATTGAACAATATACATGTAAGAGAAAATGCATGCCCTGTCCTTCTTACACGATTTAGTTTTCCATTTTATTAATTCAACTATTTGTTTGCCGAGTTGAAATTGAAAGCGTCACGGTTCGTTTCGTAATCCATGTTTGCTTTGATAGCATACTATAAGGACTACATTTAAATATTTATTTTTTTAAACAAATACATTTTGAATCTTATGTACATATAGAAATGGCTATGACATTCAAATTATGTACATATAGAAATGGCTATGACATTCAAATTATTTCCTTAAGATAGATAGTCTTTGGCTATTCTGATCAAAGAACAGCAATGAGAACGAGGTCAACAATATGATTAATTGAAGTTCCTATCTTAATGTACTCTTTTATTGATTTTTGGCCATGTCTTCGTTTCAGTCACAGGTAAGGAAAAGGGAAATTTCAAGCTTACCAATTTAAGGATACAAAATAATATAATACATTATTTTCCCACAATAAATTAAGATATCTTCAAAAGCAAGTCCTTAACGAGTTCATACACTACTATAGGGATTTTTTCGTTGTTTATTTACTTAAGCAAATAGAGTATTTAACACGATATCCATTCCTTACAGTAAGGCCGATTTCCTTGGTTATTATATCAACGTGTATGGCAAAGGCCTATCAATGGGTTTGGTTGAAGAATTTCTTTAAAATGTGTATTTCTTTCAATATAACGGACTTATGTAAATTCAAACATTTGCAACATAGTTTGTAACGGACGTGAAAGGAAACTCTGTAAAACTAATAATAATAACATTCCTCACAGTAGGGCCGATTTCCTTGGTTACTATATCAACGTGTATGGCAAAGGCCTATCAATGGGTTTGGTAGAAGAATTTCTTTAAAATGTGTATTTCTTTCACACTTATGTAGATTCAAACATTTGCAACATAGTTTGTTACAGACGTGGAAGGAAACTCTGTAAAACTTAGAAATGAGATCAAAAACCTTTACTAATTCGGTCGAATGAAAGCATTGAAGCCATGCAAGACAGAGCAAATATCCTGTTTACCTATTTATATTCAAATTGTCTAACTCACATTTATAATACGGTTATCAAATGTTTCAATGTATATATTGTTTTAGTAATATGCTGGCAGACACAAGCAAAGTTATACCTTTAAATTCTCAATTCAAAGATGGAGAAGAGAGAAAGAGAGAGAACGAAAACAGAAATGTATGATGTTTGTATTCTACAAACATTTGTTTTCACAAATTCTTGAAATATTAACTATTTGTCTCACTTAAAGATTTCCTAGATCCCAGGTGACCGTTGTAGTTTATGTCATGTCACAAGTTCTGACCTTACTGGTATGACTTTCTTACGAAACGTTTTAAAACAGAAAAATGTTCCTTGATTCTCTTCATTTCGCATTTGATGCATATGCAGTTCTTTTCTGATAAATAAGTAATTGCTACAACAAGGCACACAATTCACACAATAAGTTACGCCGTAAGCTCATTCCCTTATGTTTACTGTGTGCATGCTGACAGACTGTACAGTTTACATTGAAAGTTGGTGAAAATCAGTTAATACATGTAACAGTCATTGCAAAGTTTTACCTTTTATCATAAAATGTGGTTTACCACCCTAAGCAAGACACAATTTGAAAGCATCAGGGTGTTAGCTGGTTTGCAGTATTTGGCCATATCCCCAGAATGTTAAATCGGATCACTTGAAAAACATCTTTATTTTGAGTTTTAATACTTAGAAAAATGGACGAGCCCTATCCAACAGACTTTATTGAATTCCAAGAATTGAAAGAAGTGATGTTTCTTTTCTATCTGTGTACTTTCCTAGGCAAACGACAAAGCAAACAGGACTTACAATTGTTGATGTTGAAGACAAGAAAAAGCAGAAACAGAAATTGTAAGATGAATATTTTTCTTTGACTACCTCTGACTATTTGTATCGTGTTTTAGAGAAATCATTACAGCATTGTATTTGTCTCTTGCAGCGATTGCTGTCATACGACTTGGCAATGCATGATGAATATCTATATGATTGTGTTAGGCTTTGCAGTATTAACCCCGTGAAATTATGTATGGTAGAGTTTAAAGAGTAATTTACGCATTAGTTTCTTTCATAAGTTATGATTATGCTGTGAGGTAGATATGTTTGGCTCTACAATGGTAGTGCTGCAACCTCTTATTCCCACCCTAGTCTTGTTTACACCGTGAATGGGATGACCATTCCACCGAGGAAGCCGAAGGTGGGTGAACAGTATCTGTTTTGTAAAAGAGGGAGGTAGTGGGTATGTTCTCTGTTCTTTTAACGATAATGAAGCCTTAGGTATGGGATCTTTGGCATGCAAAGAATAAGCACAGCGCCTTTACACTGTAATTAGATAATGGTGCTACATGCTATGAAGTTAGACAGTTCTGCTGTCTTATGAAATGTTAACGCTTGGGGAAATCGGAAAAGGTTTTGACTCCGTTCTAAAATCGCTGTTAAGTTCTTTTTAAATTGGTAGGGTCATATTTACGGTACATTCCATGTTCATAAGCGTTCAAAATTGTAAATATCTGTCCATTTTGAATACACTGATTTCCCTACATATTGGTGATTGTCCTTGTCATGTTTAAAGTTATCACCTTGTGTAATGCGCCACTTGTGAAAATATTACCGATAATGTTCACTCCATGAAATAAATTTCGATTTTTCACCGAGAAAAAAATACTTTGTTTCATATTTCTAACTCTTCAATGGAAATACAATTAAGTTATTTTCGGTTGTTCCCGATGGTGTACCCCTCACATAAGATCGCATTACGATGAGAATGTATTTACCAGTTCACAAAGAAAACAGTTCGTTGGTATAGACTAGAATTCTGACGGTATTGTGTTCTAATCAATTTGAGAGAACACACACACACACACACACACACACACACAGTGAATAGTTTAAAAAAAAAAAAAGACAAAAATCCATTTCCAAATTAACATTTTGAATCTTTATTCCACACATCGTCCGATTGCCAAATATATCTCCCGCGTTAGTGTCATTTAGCTTTCGCCATTCTTTTACATTTGAAGTGACACTACACATCAGTGATTTGATCACTGTCTGAAATAGATCTGTGGCGTCTGAAAGGATGAAGTACAGGGGCTAGCACATTGACCTGGACTGATCGTGACATAGTTATTGACATTTACAGCTGGGATTTGTGACAGGGTTTGGGTTTCAGATACAGTACTGTACTGTTAGACATTTTTTAAAAAAATAAAATTTAGTCCTTTTTCGGGAGAATATGCAGTTTTACTCGTCCGCGTCAGTTGAATAATTACAAATATTGGCAAAATTGGATATAGAGGAAAATAGTCCCTTATCAGCAGGATTATCGAATCGGTAATTCACTGGTCGAAACGGTGAAAGTGTCAACTATAATCCACCATTATTTCCTGATAGACTAACGAAAAACATGAAATAAATGACAATAATATTCATAAGGAACTATTCAAAGACAACGTCTAAACACAGGTGAGGCACATAATTATTTTCTTCAAATTCGACCCCCTGTATTACAGAAGAACAGGGCGCGATGGCCAGTTCATTCACGGTGCAACCACGGCTAGCGTAGCAATAGGGGTTGCAAGCACGAAACCAAGTCGCTTAAAAGAAAACCTATTATTTAACCAAATAAAAAAAATACTCTTTAAACCCTATCATACACAATTTCACGGGGTCATTTTAAATTTCGATCCAAAGGAGCATTTTTTTTTTTTTATTTTTAGAACAAAATGTACAATAGGCGCAAAAAGTAACAGCCAATACTCAACAGAAAACTGAACGGAGGAAAGAAAGGTTAATAATAATGCACATATGTATGGAGATATTGAACAAGCATATTTAAAACTGTCACGTTTATCAGCAATCGAAGGCCAACCTAAGGTGTCAGATCTGACTTCGTATAATTTTGTTCTTTTTTCTGTACTCAGTGATATTTAGTGCCCTACATGATTAAATGTTCTGAAAAAGTCCTGCATATTTTTACTACTTAAGGTTATTTTTAACCATTTTCTGCAAAAAGAATGTTGATACTTTACAAAAAAATCTCATAAGGACATGACTGTTCAATCTCAGTTGTGGAAATAACACACAAAAATACTCAATAAATCTGGAATTAATACCATTGGTTTTAATTATAAATTGCAGGGTCGTGAAGAACATTGGCACGCTCGCAATTTTGAATATGTTTAAGATTGCTAATCAATGGGAGGGATCTGGACAGACGTGATTTTATAGGTGATCAACTCAACGATTGTTTAATACGGTTTTAAAGGGAAGATTAGAGAATCTATCCATTTCTATTAAAACATGGCTAACAAGGTGTACTTTCATATGCTTCTATTCACAGAAAGTCACCTTTAAGTTCTTTTATTACAACAATTCATCCCAACCTAAAACTATCTCATGTTTAATAATGTTCTAGTTTTCATCCGTGTGAAAAAGCGAAAGTTAGAAAAGGTTTATCACCGATACATGTACTAAAACATGTCTGCAACATTGTTTTATTTTACTTCTATGCACCCTTTTTCTAATATGAGGAACTGTTCGCTTGTCTTGTTAGCAACGTTAAGCCATTGTCGAAGCGTTAAAGCCATCTTCTGTTAGTGTGGGAAAGTCAGGAAAACATAGTTGGGAGCAATCTCCTTCTTGGGCTGATCCAAGCCATTCAACCTCAACAAATCAAACGAAATGAAAATTATATGGCCCTATCACTCCCATAGTCGAATGATAAGAATTTATTTTGAGATTTTAGTTTTCCTGGGCTCGATTCCAAGTCAGGTCGACCACAGTGGTGTGCTCTTTTAAACGGCACTTTTTCCTAGACTTAATCTATGTTGTAAAATATGTTTTGTAGTACAACCCTGATAACAGTAGCTGTTGTGATATTACATGCGTACCATTCATCACTGACCTACGGCCCTTTATGACTAGGTCAATTAGTGCAAATGGCCCTTCCACAGATGATTGAATCAGAAAAAGAACGAGACCGTTGTAGAATATTTAGTAAACATGATCTGGTTTCAAGACATACTTGAAGCAATCCTAAGAATTTTCAATGTTTTATAACTTTGTAGTCGTTGTCTGTTTACTTAACAGTGAATATCAAGACAAGATCTTTTAAGCATATCACAATCATAATCAACGTACAAAATAGCCACCGTTGGGATTCAAACTACATTTAAGCCCATTATCCCTCAATTTTCTGTTTCGTGCTGTCTTCATTAAAAGAGCATGGGTATTGAAACATTTATTGTGGATTTCAGTTCCCCCGTATTGTCCTTGATGTTTTTGTAGCCTCAGGTGGTGGCGAAGTTTAAAAGACTTTAAGCATGCAACCAACGATTTTGTTTCAGATTCGTGAATGATGACCTTAAACCGAGGTTAGAACAACAGCTGAAAGATGAAACTGAGGCAGACAAATGTCATGGAGAAACAGTAGAACGGTAAGAAAACAAACACACCGTGCGCTGTTAGAAAACTGTCTAACTGCGCATGTCCCACTCTCACTGAGCGACATTCTGTCCCCTAAGACCAATGCAATTGTTTTAGTCGGCTGGATCGAACAATATTCGCCTACAATGACCTGCCTGTACTGCCCTTCTGACACGTTACATTTTCGCGTTTTACTGCATGAACGCTTTTTATTACACGTTATTTTTTGCATTTTCCTAATTCATAATTTATCAGCTCACGGTACGTTTTGTGGTATGCATATGCTTTGGTCGAACAGTGAAAGGTTTACATGTTTGTATTTTTTACACATATACATTTTGAATATTTTGTACACACATTTAGATAGTTAAGACAGTAAAATGCTTTCCAACAGATATGATATGTCAACAACAAAAATTGAATCGTTGAAATCCAGACCACAAAATAAGTGTTATTAAATTTTGGCAGTGTCGTCGTGTAAAACTACCTGTAAGGAAAAGGGATAAATACTTCTTTATAACTATGCCACACAATGGGTTACTGTGGTAGTTAATATGCCACAAGATGGCTCAAATGTTGTGGTAGTTAGACGGGTTTAGATACTGTGGTAAGATAAATGTAAAAACCTTAAAAAAAATGGGTAAGATCTGAACACTACGCCATGAAGAAATTGCATTCTTTGGTACACTACCAAGGTATCTGGTAAGGACTGTAATGATGTGCAAGACCCTTAGCTCCAGGTACTGCCGAAGTGTATTGACTTACAGGATAGATAAGGCCCGTTTTCTTGAGGAGCAGTTACCGTTTACGGGATAGTTTTGCTTGACTATGGAGGCAAGTTGTCTCTGACATTTAGTACGATAGGAATATTCGGGTAAATATTATGTCTTTTTTTACATTAGATGGTGGGATGACAATTGGGGAAATCATTCTTCTAAACATCTTTGAGCCATAATATGGTCTTGAATGCTTTGACAAGGTCGTTGTAACTCTGAATGTGGATTAGTGCTTCTATCTATTTGTTTCCTGGTAGCACGACGAGCGGTAATGAAATAAAAGGTTAAACGTAAACTAACAATATATCTTGTCGTCTGCTAAATTACATGTGGTCCAAGTAAAACAAATCAAGCGTAACAGTGCATAAACTATAGATAAAACAGTTGCGATATTCTCACTTTATCCAGTATTCCTACTTTGTGCGGGATTAATTCTAGAATAGCATAGTGAAAATTCCCACTTAGAGCAACAAAGTGAGAATTCCACCTTTGCGCAGGACTATTCTAGAATTGTCTAGATTCCAACTTTGCGTAGAACATATATGCATGTAACCAATACAAAAGTATGTATGCAATGAATCGTGACTGTACTTCTGTCCCTTCAGATTATTTTAGGAGAGAGAGGCAGAGAGAGGGCAATGAATATATTACACAATGCTTTGGCATATCCGTTAGTAATATTGTGGTGCAAGAAAATGTTCATACGTTGTTTTTCTTGTTTGTAGAACAGTGTTATCTATGGCAAAATTTATACGCTGTACATACGTCAGCTAATAAATAATTGGCCGAGGGGTTCAGCAAACACAGGAAAGTCACACTTTTTTGCGATTTTATGATGTGATAAAAAAAATCTGGCAACTGATGGCTTTTTGGATAAAATTTTATCGAACTTGTCTCAAGAAAGGTTGTTATGCTCGCCATAGGCTCGCTTGGTAATTTGTTTTAGACTCGTTTGATGAAATTTTATCTGAACTTCCAAATCATGTCACTCGTTGTCTGTGTTATGTCAAAAAGTAACTGTAAATTGGCCGTAAGCCTAAATAATTGAATAAACGTTTGCATTATTGTACGTATTGGTTTTAATTGAAGGAGACATGTAATACGAGGAGTGTTCAACTATGAATGCATCTAAGCACCTAAAATTTTTATTCTTTATGGGTTTCACTGAATTTTTTATTTTGTTCCCTCAAAGTATTCATCTCCAACATATATACAAAGTTTCAGTCTCCGGATCCAATCTTTGAAGGCATTTTCATAGTCTTTTTTATGTATACTATGGAGACACTGGAATTCATTTTCTGTCAGCTCTATTTCCACATGTGTAAAACATCATTTTCAGTCTTTGTCTTTTGTACGAGGTGCAAGACTTTCTAAAGCAGGAACCCCCACCCTGCGTATTCACCTGACCTTGCCCCTTGTGACTTCTTTTTGTTTCAAGAGCTAAAAGTACCTTTCAGGTCGATAATTTGTTCAACGCAAACACCTCGGTTCTGCAATATTCTAGTGTCTTCATAGTATAAATGAAAAAGACTATGAAAATTAAAATTTCAGTGAAACCCATGAAGAATCAAATTTTAGGTGCTTAGATGCATTCATGTTTGAACACTCATCGTACAGAAAATAAATCAATGATTGGATGAATAGTGACAAGTAATTGTCTAAGTGTTGAACAATGGACTGTATGTCACCTTTGCTTATTGTAGCAATCAGGAACTACTGTCAAGGGCAACTACCAGGATTTCCGAACTGGAAGCAGAGCTGGCTAGGGCAAATACAGAAATAGAAAAGCTGGTAACAAGGTAAGACACTGTAAATGAGTTTAAGCCCCTTGCTGGCTTGAAACAATTGTTTGAATTTCATATACACAGTTCTAGATAACGACGATTTATTATATTCATATTTGTTTTTCCCTACACATGCTCATATAAAGGCATGCAGAAGAAGATTATCCGTTGTTAATTGTTTACTGTAAGCAATATGCTGTAATGATGTAATATCATTCTAATAAATAAGACAATATAATTATTCTACAATCGACGCTAAATTATTGAAGAGAAACAAATAAAACTCGCCTTTTAGCACATAGACTGAATGTATGTAGCCCTGTTTCCATTATCATTACTGTTATCACAATCATCATCATAGTAGTTATTATCAGCATAATTATCTCAATTGATATAGCAGTGTTGCTTATAATGACAGTTAGACCGTAACAGCTATCACTATCGTCAAAGAAAAGAGGAAATATATAATTGTATTGCCATTATAATCAAACTCACCTCTGCGAATATACGTTTCAAAAGGTAAAGTGCATAAACCTTATAGTATTTTCCCGAATCTGCATTCACCAGTATTTTGACAGCCTTCCCGAAACACCTGAAATGACGAAAAAAAGTATTTTCCTGCGGCCTCATAGATGTATTAAGGTTACCCTTCTAAATATCTCTCAATCCATTAGGGCAATAAAAAGTACGGCAAATTATAATGATACAGGTAAATCTAAGAACTCTTCATCATGACATATATAAGAAACCGCAGAAACAATGCATGTTAAGGGTAGTGGAATTCTTATCATACAAAACATACTATGTAACTGTAACCACTTAACACCTTTAGTAAACTTTCTGAAACGTTTATTCTCGATCGTCTTATTTTAAAAAACATTTAAATAATCGTTTGTATAATCCAAGTAGTTTTATATTATGTTCAAGAACAATTTGTTCTACCTTGCTATATTGCATGGTAAGTAAAGCTTCTTCAAAAAGGGCATTTGGAATTTTAATATATATTTTAATCACAAAATAAAGAATAATGAAAAAAAAATGTATTTATTTTAATAATTTCGATTGTATTTATCTGCATTTAGAACTGCTACAACATTGTTTTTATATGTTTACTATTATTGTTATTTTTGAAGTGTCTGTAGTCTAAATATTCAAAATTTCGTGAATTATCGTGATACAACGAATGTAAAGAACAATTGCAAGTGATAAGCATTGGTGGGTGATTTATCTTCCATTCCTCCATGTTATTGGTTTGTCTAGAATAGCAATTATTTGCCTTCTTCTGTGGTAAGGCTTTACTTTTGCGATACTGGAAACAAATAGTTTTGCTTTACGGGCAGTGAGAATAAGGTCAGACTGTATATAAATGCACAAAAATCCATTTTCAAATTAACATTTTGAATCTTTATTCCACACATCGTCTGATTGCCAAATATATCACCCGCGTCAGTGTCATTTAGCTTTCGCCATTCTTTTACATTTGAAGTGACACTACACATCAGCGATTTAATCACTGTCTGAGATAGATCTGGTGCGTTTGAAAGGAAGAAGTACAGGGGCTAGCATATTGACCTGGACTGATCGTGACGTACATGTAGCTATTGACATTTACAGCTGGGATTTGTGACAGGGTTGGGGTTTCAGATACAGTACTGTACTGTTAGGCATTTAAAAAAAAATAATAAAATTTAGTCCTTTTTCGGGAAAATATGCAGTTTTACTCGTCCGCGTCAGTTGAATAATTACAAATATTGGCACAATTGGATATAGAGGAAAGTAGTCCCTTATCAGCAGGATTATCGAATCGGTAATTCACTGGTCGAAACGGTGAAAGTGTCAACTATAATCCACCATTATTTCCTGATAGACTAACGAAAAACATGAAATAAATGACAATAATATTCATAAGGAACTACTCAAAGACAACGTCTAAACACAGGTGAGGCACATAATTATTTTCTTCAAATTCGACCCCCTGTATTACAGAAGAACAGGGCGCGATGGCCAGTTCATTCACGGTGCAACCACGGCTAGCGTAGCAATAGGGGTTGCAAGCACGAAACCAAGTCGCTTAAAAGAAAACCTATTATTTAACCAAATAAAAAAAATACTCTTTAAACCCTATCATACACAATTTCACGGGGTCATTTTAAATTTCGATCCAAAGGAGCATTTTTTTTTTTTTTTTTTTAATTTTTAGAACAAAATGTACAATAGGCGCAAAAAGTAACAGCCAATACTCAACAGAAAACTGAACGGAGGAAAGAAAGGTTAATAATAATGCACATATGTATGGAGATATTGAACAAGCATATTTAAAACTGTCACGTTTATCAGCAATCGAAGGCCAACCTAAGGTGTCAGATCTGACTTCGTATAATTTTGTTCTTTTTTCTGTACTCAGTGATATTTAGTGCCCTACATGATTAAATGTTCTGAAAAAGTCCTGCATATTTTTACTACTTAAGGTTATTTTTAACCATTTTCTGCAAAAAGAATGTTGATACTTTACAAAAAAATCTCATAAGGACATGACTGTTCAATCTCAGTTGTGGAAATAACACACAAAAATACTCAATAAATCTGGAATTAATACCATTGGTTTTAATTATAAATTGCAGGGTCGTGAAGAACATTGGCACGCTCGCAATTTTGAATATGTTTAAGATTGCTAATCAATGGGAGGGATCTTGACAACACGTTTCTGGACAGACGTGATTTTATAGGTGATCAACTCAACGATTGTTTAATACGGTTTTAAAGGGAAGATTAGAGAATCTATCCATTTCTATTAAAACATGGCTAACAAGGTGTACTTTCATATGCTTCTATTCACAGAAAGTCACCTTTAAGTTCTTTTATTACAACAATTCATCCCAACCTAAAACTATCTCATATTTAATAATGTTCTAGTTTTCATCCGTGTGAAAAAGCGAAAGTTAGAAAAGGTTTATCACCGATACATGTACTAAAACATGTCTGCAACATTGTTTTATTTTACTTCTATGCACCCTTTTTCTAATATGAGGAACTGTTCGCTTGTCTTGTTAGCAACGTTAAGCCATCTTCTGTTAGTGTGGAAAAGTCAGGAAAACATAGTTGGGAGCAATCTCCTTCTTGGGCTGACCCAAGCCATTCAACCTCAACAAATCAAATGAAATGAAAATTATATGGCCCTATCACTCCCATAGTCGAATGATTAGAATTTATTTTGAGATTTTAGTTTTCCTGGGCTCGATTCCAAGTCAGGTCGACCACAGTGGTGTGCTCTTTTAAACGGCACTTTTTCCTAGACTTAATCTATGTTGTAAAACATGTTTTGTAGTACAACCCTGATAACAGTAGCTGTTGTGATATTACATGCGTACCATTCATCACTGACCTACGACCCTTTATGACTAGGTCAATTAGTGCAAATGGCCCTTCCATAGATGATTGAATCAGAAAAAAAAAAAACGGGATCGTTTTAGAATACTTAGTAAACATGATCTGGTTTCAAGACATACTTGAAGCAATCCTAAGAATTTTCAATGTTTTATAACTTTGTAGTCGTTGTCTGTTTACTTAACAGTGAATATCAAGACAAGATCTTTTAAGCATATCACAATCATAATCAACGTACAAAACAGCCATCGTTGGGATTCAAACTACATTTAAGCCCATTATCCCTCAATTTTCTGTTTCGTGCTGTCTTCATTAAAAGAGCATGGGTATTGAAACATTTATTGTGGATTTCAATTCCCCCGTATTGTCCTTGATGTTTTTGTAGCCTCAGGTGGTGGCGAAGTTTAAAAGACTTTAAGCATGCAACCAACGATTTTGTTTCAGATTCGTGAATGATGACCTTAAACCGAGGTTAGAACAACAGCTGAAAGATGAAACTGAGGCGGACAAATGTCATGGAGAAACAGTAGAACGGTAAGAAAACAAACACACCGTGCGCTGTTAGAAAACTGTCTAACTGCGCATGTCCCACTCTCACTGAGCGACATTCTGTCCCCTAAGACCGATGCAATTGTTTTAGTCGGCTGGATCGAACAATATTCGCCTACAATGACCTGCCTGTACTGCCATTCTGACACGTTACATTTTCGCGTTTTACTGCATGAACGCTTTTTATTACACGTTATTTTTTGCATTTTCCTAATTCATAGTTTATCAGCTCACGGTACGTTTTGTGGTATGCATATGCTTTGGTCGAACAGTAAAAGGTTTACATGTTTGTATTTTTTACACATATACATTTTGAATATTTTGTACACACATTTAGATAGGTAAGACAGTAAAATGCTTTCCAACAGATATGATATGTCAACAAAAAAAAATTGAATCGTTGAAATCCCGACCACAAAATAAGTGTTATTAAATTTTGGCAGTGTCGTTGTGTAAAACTACCAGTAAGGAAAAGGGATAAATACTTCTTTATAACTATGCCACACAATGGGTTACTGTGGTAGTTACTGTGCCACAAGATGGCTCAAATGTTGTGGTAGTTAGACGGGTTTAGATACTGTGGTAAGATAAATGTAAAACCTTAAAAAAATGGGTAAGATCTGAACACTACGCCAGGAAGAAATTGCATTCTTTGGTACTCTACCAAGGTATCTGGTAAGGATTGTAATGATGTGCAAGACCCTTAGCTCCAGGTAGTGCCGAAGTGTATTGACTTACAGGAAAGATAAGGCCCGTTTTCTTGAGGAGCAGTTACCGTTTACGGTTTTACGTGTGATAGTTTTGCTTGACTATGGAGGGAAGTTGTCTCTGACATTTAGCACGATAGGAATATTCGGGTAAATACTATGTTTTTTTTTTTTTGACATTAGATGGTTGGATGACAATTGGGAAAACCATTCTTGTAAACGTCTTTAAGCGATAGTATGGCCTTGAATACTTTGACAAGGTCGTTGTAACTCTGAATGTGGATTAGTGCTTCTATCTATTTGTTTCCTGGTAGCACGACGAGCGGTAATGAAATAAAAGGTTAAACTTAAACTAACAACGTTTCTTGTCGTCTGCCAAATTACATGTGGTCCTAGTAAAACAAACCAAGCGTAACAGTGCATAAGCTATAGATAAAACAGTTTTGATCTCACTTTATCCAGTATTCCTAATTTGAGCGGGATTAATTCTAGAATAGCAAAGTGAAAATTCCCACTTAGAGAAAAAAAGTGAGAATTTCACCTTTGCGCAGGACCATTCTAGAATTGTCTAGATTCCAACTTTGCACAGAACATATATGCATGTAACCAATACAAAAGTATGTAGGCAATGAATTGTGACTGTTCTCCTGTCCCTTCAGATTATTTTACGAGAGAGAGAGGAAGAGAGAGAGAGAGCAATGAATATATTACATAATGGTTTGGAATATCCGTTAGTAGAAAAAATATTGTGGTAAAAACAAATGTTCATACGTTGTTTTTCTTGTTTGTAGAACAGCGTTATCTATGGCAAAATTTATACGCTGTACATACGTAAGCTAAAAATGATTTGGCCTAGGGGTTCAGCAAACTCAGGAAAGTCACACTTTTTGTTATTTTGTAATGTGATAAAAGAATTCTGGCATCTGATGCCTGTTTGGATAAAATTTTATCGAACTCGTCTCAAGAAGTGCAGTTAAGCTCGCTATAGGCTCGCTTGGTAATTTGTTTTAGACTCGTTTGATGAAATTTTATCTGAAATTCCAAATCATGTCACTCGTTTTCTGTGTTATGTCAAAAAGTAACGGTAAATTGGCCGTTAGGTTAAATAATTGAATAAACGTTTGCATTATTGTACATATTGGTTTTAATTGAAGGAGGCATGTAATACGAGGAGTGTTCAAATATGAATGCATCTAAGCACCTAAAATTTTATTCTTTATAGGTTTCACTTAATTTTTTATTTTGTTCCCCCAAAACATTCACCTCCAACATATATACAAAGTTTCAGTCACCGGATCCAATCTTTGAAGGCATTTTCATAGTCTTTTTATGTATACTATGAAGACCCTGGAATTCATTTTCTGTCAGCTCTATTTCAACGTGTGTAAAACATTAGTTTCAGTCTTTGTCTTTTGTACTAGGTGCAAGACTTTCTGACGCAGGAAAAATTCGTTGTGCTCCCCCACCCTGCGTATTCTCCTGGCCTTGTCCCTTGTGACTACTTTTTGATTCAAGAGCTAAAACTACCTTTCAGGTCGATAATTTGTTCAGCGCAAACACCTCGGTTCTGCAATATTTTAGTGTTTTCATAGTATAAATGAAAAAGACTATGAAAATTAAAATTTCAGTGAAACCCATGAAGAATCAAATTTTAGGTGCTTAGATGCATTCATATTTGAACACTCCTCGTATAGAAAATAAATCAATGACTGGATGAATAGTGACAAGTAATTGTCTAAGTGTTGAACAATGAACTGTATGTCACCTTTGCTTATTGTAGCAATCAGGAACTACTGTCAAGGGCCACTGCCAAGATTTCCGAACTGGAAGCAGAGCTGGCTAGTGCAAATACAGAAAAAGGAAAGCTGCTAACAAGGTGAGACACTGTAAATGAGTTTAAGCCCCTTGCTGGCTTGAAACAATTGTTTGAATTTCATATACACAGTTCTAGATAACGACGATTTATTATATTTATATTTGTTTTTCCCTACACATGCTCATATGAAGGCATGCAGAAGAAGATTATCCGTTGTTAATTGTTTACAGTAAGCAATATGCTGTAATGATGTAATATCATTCTAATGAATAAGGTAGACAATATAATTATTCTACAATCGACGCTACATAATTGTAGAGAAACAAATAAAACTCGCCTTTTAGCACATAGACTGAATGTATGTAGCCCTGTTTCCATTATCATTACTGTTATCACAATCATCATCATAGTAGTTATTATCAGCATAATTATCTCAATTGATATAGCAGTGTTGCTTATAATGACAGACCGTCACAGCTATCACTATCGTCAAAGAAAATAAGAAAAATATAATTGTATTGCCATTATAATCAAACTCACCTCTGCGAATATACGTTTCAAAAGGTAAAGTGCATAAACCTTATAGTATTTTCCTGCATCTGCCTTCACCAGTATTTTGACAGCCTTCCCGAAACACCAGAAATGACGAAAAAAAGTATTTTCCTGTAGCCTCATAGATGTATTAAGGTTACCCTTCTAAATATCTCTCAATTCATTAGGGCAATAAAAAGTAGGGCAAATTATAGTGATACAGGTAAATCTAAGAACTCTTCATTATGACATATATAAGAAACCGCAGAACAATGCATGTTAAGGGTAGTGGAATTCTTATCATACAAAACATACTATGTAACTGTAACCACTTAACACCTTTAGTAAACTTTCTGAAACGTTTATTCTCGATCGTCTTAATTTAAAAAAAAACATTTAAATAATCGTTTGTATAATCCAAGTAGTTTTATATTATGTTCAAGAACAATTTGTTCTACCTTGCTATATTGCATGGTAAGTAAAGCTTCTTCAAAAAGGACATTTGGAATTTTAATATATATTTTAATCACAAAATAAAGAATGAAGGAAAAAAATAGTTTTATTTTAATAATTTCGATTGTATTTATCTGCATTTAGAACTGCTACAACATTGTTTTTATATGATCTTCTGTGGTAAGGCTTTCCTTTTGCGACACTGGAAACAAATAATTTTGCTTTACGGGAAGTGAGAATAATGTCAGACTGTATATAAATGCACAAATGTGCTACCTTATCTATAACCTAAACTACTGAGTACGGCTTGAGATACGCTGCCCCCCAAAATGATTTTCAGATACATGTACATCTATACTCGTTTACATCCAGTTTGTAACCAATCTCATCTTTATTTTATGAAACTATTATTCTTTTCTTGTATCTCCGTGCCAAATGCTGCCCCTGAAAGTTGAAAGGTTGCACAGATTGCGACGAAAAATGCATTTCATTTTTGGCTGTCCTCAAAGAAACCACTGTTGTTGTTTCTTTTTTTAAATGATGACAAATCCGTTGGGTTTCTATATCCCTTACACCATATATAAATTGGTGATTCGTCTATGTTTACACAGCTGACCGAAGTTTGAACCATTTAACACGCTTCTAAGTGTTAACAGCGTTTTTTTCTCTCTGGCTGTAAGAATGTATCTTTAAGACTTTAGTATATTTTGTTGACTTGAAGCAGTCATAATTATTCCCTAGCAGTTTACAGGTTGAGTGTCGATGCATTCATAGTTTAAAACGCCTTTGTTTTAAATTTTATTGATAAACAGAATTCGAAGAGATTTATCACATGAAAAGGTTGCTTTTTTTTCCTTTCCTTTTTAGGCTAAGTGAACTAGCAGGTGCAAGACTTCTTGATGAAAACCCAAACATAGCAGATTTAAGTGATACAAACAGACCTACAAAACTAGCAGAACAGTACTCGGAACTTTATGACAACGAATGGACTGATGCATTCTTCCATCTTACCGAACGGGAGAGTCAAAATGAAAATCAGACCGTCAAAGTTCTTCTAAACATTCTACAGGTAAACACGTTTTAGCTTCCCAGTGTATTTACAAAAGGAGTATGTGCGAACATATGCAAGTATCTTCAAACAACCGTGACATGTGTTCTTCCTCACAATTTCAAATAATACCATTCTCAATATTTTTTTTCTTTAAGATTTTCAAAAAGCAAAACATATCCACTAATCATTTGATTAACACGTTTTTTTTCCACGATATGGTATGGTAGCAGATAAGTGTTCATATGTACGTATATTCTTTGTCTAAATGTGTGAGAAATATATTTCTGTTTGCTTAACAATACTACGGGTACGTTTTTCAGACCATTCACAGAATTTGTCAAGAAAAAGCTAATGAACAGATAAAAACACTGCATGAGACTGTTTCTGAATTTTTGAAGGTATCGTAGCATTGATTTACATTAGTGAATTATATCTATTTCTAGTTGTTGAGTCCTGACCTTATTGCATTCTGTCAGAGATAGACTTTTGTGTTTTTTTTTAAAACTCACTTGTTGATTTTTGTTAATTCTTAAGTGACTGCTAGAAACAGATAACCGTAAAACTTTCCCACAAAGTATCATTTACAGTCGCATTTTGTTTACTAAGGAAAGTGCATGTACATGTATGTACATGTGGAAGAACTCGTAATTACCGTTTGCAAGAGTTCGAATTTTCAGTAGGATTTACAACAACCAATTTGTTAGTCCACTCTCCTTATTACCAATGAACATTTTCATGATTTTCCAAATACACATATCTTCTAAATGGCAGGGGAAAGCTAAACGCAAGATAAGCGTTTTCA
Organism: Tridacna gigas; assembly: GCA_945859785.2. Lineage (NCBI taxonomy): Eukaryota > Metazoa > Mollusca > Bivalvia > Cardiida > Cardiidae > Tridacna > Tridacna gigas. Next base: position 70,378,719 of record OX244033.2, on the reverse strand, counting down.
TGTTAATAGAAATGTTCTGACAAAGAGAAAATCGGTAAATCTAGCGATGTCTGTATTTATCGCAGTATTCATTCAAAATATGTCCGTTTCACAGCAGTGAAAATCAAAGCGGTGAAAGCGCTGCTGAGGTGGGGTGCGTTAAATCCTGATCAAATTGAAATCTAACTGTAAAAGCAAGCAGATATTGAAAGAGCTGAGAGATATCTCTCCTATAAATCTCAGAGCAAACTAACAAATTTGCCTTTTTGGTGTGTGTGAAGGGGGGGTCAATAGAATGTAAAAATGAAACGACGTGAGAAGTATTATTAGGCAATATCTAGACAAATAAAGCAATCCTATTCAATGAAATTACCACTAGAGTTCTGTTGGTAGTAAACACTCCTTTTTTTTTAAAATTGTGTTATGATAATGGTGTAATTGTTTACATATTTATCGTTGAAGTCGTGTAAGTTTCCCTATTGTGAACGTTTTCGTCATGCCTTGATGCCAAAGTGAATAAAATGCTTTAGTACTATTTTTCCAGGTAATGATTTTGCGATGTTAGGTACCCCAGAATCAGATTTTTTAGGTTTAGTTTCCCACATGGTAAATCAGAGCTAGGATGCTTTGCACCCCACCTCAAAAAAACGACTACTGTATTTTTCTACTTGCAGTGTTCATGGTAAATGCGTCTATTTGTATTCTAGTTTTTTTGGTAATAAAGGGGGAAAATAAAGAAACAAATGAATTACAACATTCAATGAAATAGTGTGACACAAAAACAATCTAATACCGGACTGCATCATTCTATGTATCTGCAGGGCTCGGAACTTCCAACCGAGATGAAGAAACATTTGAAAGAAAGCCGTAAGAAAAACTATGAAAAATATCTACCAGATTTGAAAAAGGTATGTTTTTCTCCCTCAATGACTTCTCCATTAGAAGCATCTTTGAATTCGTTTACTTCACTTTATCTCGCATCTTTAACATCTCTTTTTTATTTGGCACTTTAGGATAACGTCGTGGAAAAAAATATACTTGATCTGTCATTATATCATGCCATATCGACTTATATATGTATGCTGCGTCATACCATATTTATCATATAAACCCCCATTCAGCTTCAAATTTCAACTTGAAATCATTTATCTTTGAGTTACATATTTGTTTTACTGTTTTATGGGTATCGGACTAGTTATAATTATAAAGACAAGGATACGAGGTATCATATGTTGACTTTTTTACAAGTCGGCCATATAAATGACTCAAGCCTCAGTCATTTCGCGGATATAGGGCAATCAGTTTAAACCTTAACCTTTTGCGGACAGCGTAGATCAAAATCAGATTGCACAGAACGCGCAGTTTAATCTTGAATCGACACTGTCCGATAACTAGATAATTTTCTCCAAAAGATATGTTTGAAATAACATTATTCGGGTTTATACTGTCGGCTTGAAAGTTTTTATTCAAGTTATTTAGCAGGATAAGGTATTAAAATAGCATTATTACAGTTACGTGTATGTCTTTGTATAAAGCTTATGAACGACAGTTAGAAAGTATTCGACTGAAGCATGTATAGACCAACAGTACTGCTTCACCTTTTTCAACAAAATATCTATGGATAGAATTTACTCTCTTTAAATCACGCTTTCAAGAAACATTTGATTTTTTTCCCCGTGGCAATGTCATTGGTCTATTAACTTTTGCATGTACCCATTTCAAAGTTAAGTACGTTCGTAAACATTATATAGGCCAAAGCTAAATAGGTAGGGTGCCTGTTTATTTCTAAATATGATGAATAGAACCTCGGGGTCGTTTAGCATCTTTATTTACCCCATTTACTAAACTATGGGCGATTCTCTGGGAAAAGAGGGTTGAATGCATCTCCGTGATGAATGGTAACTAGCAAATTCTCACACAATCATGGATCCATGAAATCAATTTAATGTACAACCGGCTGAATCATGAGGAAGAATGGTTGGTTGGTTGGTTGGTTGGTTGGTTGATTTGTGTTTGACGCCGTTTTCAACATAATGAACGACAGTTAGAAGAATGGTTGGTTGGTTGGTTGATTTGTGTTTAACGCCGTTTTCAACATTATTTCAGCTATATCACGGCGGCCAGTTCACCTATCCATGCTTTCCTGGAGTTCCTTTTACTGGTACTACGCACAATATTCTTCCCAAGCCACTGGGTGCTTTCCCACATAACCACCATCGAAACAACGGTCAGCTGTGAGAGGAATGAATCCTGTCGTAATGACTATCATCAATCTCCGAAGAGAAATAGGCCAATCCGGGGATCGAACCAGCGACCCCCTGTTCTCAATTCCTCTACTCTACCGACTGAGCTAAGGGACTCGGGCATGAGGTAGAATGATCCGTGGACATGCAGAAAATGTCCATATAGTTTCAACCTAGGTCAGCCTGCACGAGTTGCGCGGGCTGAAGTGTATCGATAATTTTTGCAGATGCATAAACCCCCCTTTTCGCAGAGCATGACTAATGCATAATGCTCTTCAAAAATTGTGTCGTATAGTTCTAATTCTAAACAACTTGTTGATGAAAATGCATTACCTACTTAAATAAAGATCCTTTTTATCTCATATGGCATACCATTTAGATCTTGTTGTTGTATCCATTCATATAAAATCAACTCATATAATCCCGTTTCATATCACATATTGATATAACACAGTGTCTACCTTATGATTAACCTATATCATATCATTGAATGCTCACATAGTTTAATAGTGCTCACTTCTTGATATTACAGGCATTTCCATCTGTATGCCTTGCCCAAATGGCTATGTTGATAGGACAAAGGACTTGTTATACAACAGCTACGAGCGCAAATGTCCATCAAAGCAAATGTTTATTTGCCAGAATTCATGAAAATAAATTGCTTGCTCATTTTTCTCTACCGCTTTGACTGGTTGTGTCGGAGAACAGCTAGTAGTTTGGAAAGGGGCTATTTAACACCGATTTCAGTTCGATAGAAGCTTTATCTGACAGATTTTGCGCAAAAAACTTTCAAAACAACAAAATTAGAATCCGTTTCCACTTTTTCTTTTAAGTACTACTTTTTGATTGCTTATCTATACAATTCACGTACTAAATTGGATCAATTCAATCAAAGCTAGTGAACATTTAAGAACATCCGTCTTGCAAATTCGATCCAAGGAAAAATGATTGTAGATCTAGATACACCATAATGATACACGAATATGATACTAAATTCCATAATATGGCATGTTGACAAGAACGCATTTCATTAAGAGATTTTCATAATAGGTCCTATCTGTTCTGTATTTCATTTTCTTCTCTAAACAGAAAGTGGAACCTGAGTTACTGGAAATATGCACTACAAACCAGACCTTGCAAGCGATAGCCCCGTATCATGAGGAATGTTTGAGAATATGTTGGTTAATGTGCATACAGGATCCTCCAGTATATATTGACTGTAACACTGATCTTCATGGACAAAAATTTTCCAAGGATCGTTTTAGGACCTACACAAAGGCAGGAAAATACATCGACTTCCTCGTGTGGCCATGTGTATATCTTCACAAGGATGGGGTCTCGCTGTTCAAAGGAGTAGTAGAGTGTATGCAAGCGAATGATGACTCATTCCAACCTAAAAATATGGCAGAGATACCAGTTGATTCAAAATCGGTTACGATTGGAATTAGCCAAGAAAGTTGTCTGAAACCGGGTGTTAGAAATGAAACAGGTAACCTCTAGAATAGCTTCACAACTGAATCGACTACTGACGGAGTGGCGATCAAGAAAAACGACAATAAATTCAAAACTGTGCATTAACATGTGATAATGGAAAAAAAAAAAAAAAACAGAGATAATTCAGGGAACAACGGAAGAGCCTAAAACAGCTTCTGGGGATAGAACAACCCCAGAGGAAAATTCAAAGCCAGAAGATAGAAGAGCTCTAGACAAACAAACGATTCAAGAAGAGAAATCGACTTCAGATGATATGATCAGGCAAAAGCAGAAAAGTTTCTCGGGAGATGAAACACTCCGTGGAGAAAATAGAAGATAAAGATATTGGATACAGGATAAAATAACGAGACTGTAACAAGACTGGGACTCTGTTTAATTCAAGGTATCATTTAAGGCAGAGGCTACTTATAGTTTACTGTAAATAGCCAAAAACCGTTAAAATGGCTATTTGCAGTTAACTGTAAATAGCCAAATTTACGTCTGTTGGCTATTTACAGAAAAATGGGTTTTAATGTTGTAATATGCAATATAAGTTACAATTTCAACTGTGTTTTAGAGAATTGGATCTACAAAGCGACAATAATTTTTTCCCGGCTTAACTCTTTAGCAAATGACAAAATTTCAGACTTTTCCAAGTTGAGAGCGTTTGCAGACGACAAATTCAGTGTTATTTAAATGATTGACTTTGTCTCTGAAAGAGTAGAAAACATTGTGGAAAAAGGAGAAAATGCTGGTTACTACCTTTTTCTCCTTTTTCCACAATGTTTGAAATGTTTTCTCTGCCAGGGTCGTTAAAATTCGGGATTATGTGGCAAAGAATTAAAATGACCATACAGGTCTGATCCTCTGTATTGTTTTACTTTCAACACACTTAGTCATGTTTTTAAAAAAAATCGAGCAAATATATTTCAAAACTAAGCTGAAAATGTTTTAAAAAGCTCACTGTGAATGTTCATATTATGCAGCAAATTTTGCCTTGGCTTTGGTGATGCAAATTGTTGGTTTTGTCTGCCTTTACATGTTTAAAAAAATCACAACGATGATGATTATTCTTATGGCAGATTCTTTCTCCTTTTTCAAATTAGTGTTCTGGATTTTTTTTTTTTTTTTTTTTTTTTCAAATGAAGTAATCATTTAAGACTATTACAACTGTTGTTGATAGCACACAGTTAAAGTTTTGGCTCTTAAATCCATATGTATGTTACTTTGTAACGAAGAATTGTCATGTAGTTCAAATTTGTTTTATAAAGGTTCTGTTCTGTTCTGCCCTGTCCAATAACTGATGCATCATTTCAGCAAACGTTTAAGTATGAACAAAACATAAATTGGCTAAAAGTTTCGTGGTCAACTGTTGATGTAAAATAGGACTAGTCAATTGCCATAGAAACAGACAATACTAGTGAGCTGCTGAAAATCAAGATTTCTTTAAGAGAGAGACTGAGTGATTCAATAGTTTTTTTTCCTACTGTAACTGATGAAGCAACAAAACAGATTACGCCATACAAATTTAGATGAATACTGTTATCTAGTGAAGTTCTTAGCTGAAAAATAAGCTATAAATGAAAACACAACCGAAACTTTGCATAACCTGCCTTTTAGTAACTAACAGACAGGTTCTATTAAATCTTAGAAATTACAGAATAGAGATATGTGCACACGCTGATCCAAACAGTGCCGAGTACAAAAATAGGGAGCCAGACCGAAAATTTCCATTGAAAGGCTATTTTTGAAATAAAGAGGTCATTTAACATGCTTAGGTACAATACTGACTTCAACTGGATTCGTACACTACTGAACCAGCCTATATTTGGACTCGGCTGTCGCTTTGTCCAAAATGTAGACTGGTTCTGCAGTGCACTCATCCAATAGCATTCAGTATTGTACCCAAGCATGTTTAATAACTTCATATTATTCTATGGCTCTTTGAACCAGGTAAACTCATTCTTATATTACAAAGATGAGAATCGAGCTCCACACCTAACGTAAGTGATTAGTATAACAGTTTGCAAACTGATATCCTTACGCTAATGACAGACATGTTCCAAACTGCCGGAGATATTGCGATTGAATCTCAATTGAATCCGATTGATTTCTCTATTTGATACTAGGGGCTGTGTAAATATTGGATTATTGAAGTATCCACTTTGTAGCTTCGCATATTTCACAAAGCTTGTAGGAAAATCCATTTATCCAATAAATAATGTGAACCTTTTGTTTAACTCCTTGAATACTTTTGACGACATAAGTCGCCTACTTTGCGGACGGCGTAGACGACGATCAGACCACACAAAGCTTGCAGTCTATTCTTGACCTACGCTGTCCGCTACTAGATTTAAATTTCGACCAGATAGAGTTTCCATTTCCATTGGAATAGTACATTTTGTCCCCGAAACAGTTGGATGACGAAAGCCGGTAGAAAACCCACTATACAAATGCTTGAATTTCCCAACTGAATGTATGTTCGTAGGTACACAGCAAACATGCACGTATAGTTATAAAGTAAAGATGCATATAATTCGATGAAAGATAGGAATAAGGAAAAATATTGAAACAAATGCAGGTATTTTATATCTAGATTTGTCATGACAGGTTGTAAAATCGTCTATGGAATTTGTGATTTTACGGCGATTGATTTATAGAATTACGAGCTTGAATGAGAAGTGGAGAACGGTTAGCTACATAATGCACACTTTCCAATAAATTAGCTGCTGGACCGAACATTAAAGGGTTCTGTTCGCTCGTCCGGCAACAATAACTCTGCTTTTATAATTATGGTATTCATTTTCCGAGTCTGAACCCTTTTAAACCAAAGCACCAGGTATGACTTCGCGTGGTGACCGTTCTTTAAACAGCCAGCAACTCAACAACTGGCCATATCTGAACGATTCCACTTCTCGAACGTTCAGCATTTCGCTCCTCGGCGGATATCTTTACCACTTGAGAATGGGACGGCGTACTGCAAAGTCAAAAGTCATTTGAGAACAGAGGGAGGAAGACCAAGATTAGTCAGAACCTCTTTACAGTGTGATCGTGATCTGCACATCTATATGTCCAAATCTTATGCCATCTGTACTCATTAAAATTAATATGCATATCACTTGATACGAATTAGTACGAATACAACTGCCTTAGAAACCTACTGTGAATTCTTCGAACAAAATTTCCGCTCGGTTTGTTAGAAAATGCCTCCTTACAGTAATGGCAAGAACATCGTGGGTAATGAAATAATGGCCTGCAAAGTACATTTATTTGATTTATCTGGGCGAATTATGCTCATTTGTAGTTTGTTTCTACGACTTTCAGTCAGAACTTTCCTCTTTTTGGTCCATGTTTCAGTGTTAGATTTTCAAAAAAAAAAAAAATGTTTTCAAATATTATTTATTAATCTCCGAATAAATATATAAGATGTTGTTGTTGTTGCTATTGGGAAAAAAGTAAACAAGTAGTTTTTATTCAGTCGGTTGTTAGACAAAATAGAGTTTACAGATCCATAATTATGTAATAACTTGCTTGGTATAATGCACCATGGAAAAGCACTAAACCCTCATTTGCTACAGTATGGCTGGTATGGCTGATTGTACTTTACTGCGAACCGCATATCACTGTCTAAACATTCGAAAACTTTGAAGTGATCGATCTTCCCTGAATACAAACAGTCGTCTGCAATACAGAGAATGTTGAGAATAAGACAAAGAACGGTATAGGGAATGGTGAACATACACCATGCTTTCCATAACCTTTTACTACTCCTTTCCGAAGTAAGAGGCAAGGAAACTCACTAATGGCAAACTGTTTGGGGCCGAAAGGGATTCGGCCCCAAACAGTTTGCTATAAGTGAGTTTCCTTGCCTCTTACTTCAGAAAGGAGTATGATTGATTGATTGATTGTATGGTGTTTAACGCCGTTTTCAACATTATTTCAGTTATATCGCGGCGGCCAGCGCACCTATCCATGTTTTTTTCTGGAGTTTCTTTTACCAGTACCCCGCACAATATTCTTTCCAAGCCACTGGCTGCTTTCCCACATAACCATCGTCGAAACAATTATCAGCGGTGAGAAAGGAATGAATCCTGTCGCGATGACTATCATCAATCCTCGGAAAGAAATTGGCCAAGCTGGGGTTCGAACCAGCGACCTCCTGTTCTCCAGTCCTGTACACTACCGACTAAGCTACGGGGGCTTGGCTTGGATAGGAGTAAAATAAAAGGGTTATGGAAAGCACGGTGCATGTTCGCCATTCCCTATGACGTTCTTTGTCTTATTCTCAACAAGACAGTTAGTTCTTAACAGCATAGTGACATTTCTTTTTGGTTTAGCGAACCAGAAGAACAAAACACTTTATTGAAACTATCAGTAGTTAGCAGTCGTATATATATTTTAAGAATTACACAATATGGTAACACCATGCTCTTGCAGAAAGAAGGAAATACTGAAATAAGTTAACAAGTTGCTAGAAAACAAGTTTATATTTGAGAGAGTTGATTAGTTGCTGTAAGACTAAAAGTGCAATTAAGACTTGTTGGTGGATAAGGGTCAAAGAATGGGGACGTCGTCTCCCCCTTTTTGTTAGTTTCCCTATTTACAATCCATTCTGGACGTGGCCCAAAGAAAAGAAAAAGGCTTTTGAAGACATTGTGGGAAACAAGAAAAAATACTGGTTACCAGCATTTTCTCTCGTTTCTCACAATCTTTTCAACCAGTTAAAACAAATTCCCTCAATTTAGCCACACTTCATTTTTCGTCTGTAAATGCTTTCCATTTGGACAAGTCTATAATATTGTCGTGTGGCCAAAAGTATGTGTGTGAGCAAAGATTTATCAATCGTCCCGTAGCTGCTCGCTCAAAACAAAAGGGCTGATTAGAATAAAGCTTTTGTCTAACACTTATATTAAGGACTTTGGAGAAGAAAACATTGCGGAAAAAAAATAGGGAAGAAAGGTTGAAAATACTGGTGATCAGCATTTTTATCTTTTTTCTTTACTTTCCACAGATTTCTTTATCTAAGCCACGTGTTATTTGTCGTGTGCAAAACCTTTAAATATAGACGATCCTAGACCTTTGCCGTCTGGCTAAAGAGTTACTGCGTAATTGTACTCGGGAAAAATGGTAATCATCGATGATTATCGAGTTTTACCTTGACGATGACGCGTTTCGATTTTTGAAAGAAAGGGAGTGATTCTCCCGGGAGCGTTTTAACCCTTATAGATTTATTCATAACCAAAGTTGCCTTTGTAGCCGGCTTAGATCAAAATCATACTGCACAAAACATGCAGTTCCATCTTCAATCTACACCTTTTGTGAAACATCCCAGATAAAAGCAACCTTAACATTGAAATCATCTGGGCCCGGTTTGACGAGAAAACTTAAGTATCTTATTCTGCTTAAATCCATGGACGGACTTGGTTTCTGACTTGAGTTGAGGTTCTTATTTAAGATCCATTTCGCTAAATATTAACAGACCTAGGTAACGTTCTCGAATCCCGAGGTTAGGCAATGTTTCAGACGCAACTCAGCAAAACAAAAAGACTAAACTATTTTAACCCTTAAAGCGCCTTTCAGGACTATAGTTGCCATTGCGGTCAGTGTAGATCAAGATCAGGCTGCGCAAAACGTGCAGCCTGATCTTTGATCTACACTGTCCGCTTTTGCTAAAAACAATGTAGACATAACCAACCACGAAATTGCAATTATTTGGGTCGTATCTCTAGGTTGAAACTGTCTGAAAGCTTATTCGGCACTCTAAAGGATAACAGACTAAAGTCCATTATTTTGCAGAGTTGAGTCTGGAACGTTGGGTCAACTCAGGATTTGAGAACGTTACTAAAATTGGTTAATACTCGTATTACTGAAATGCGTCCCAAATAATGATCTCAACTTGAGTCAGAACATGAGTCCGTCAGCGGATTCGAGCACAATAAAAGACTTAGGTTTTTGTGGCATTTGTCGAAGACACTGCCACTATGAGTTCAATACGGCATTTTGAAAATCATGCATCGTAGGCCTACTTTGTGCAAAACCGAAGGAAGTAAACCCATCGATCGTAGAAATACTACCTTTTTATCGAAAATAACTTGATCCGCTATGGCATTCTATAACTGCCAGTTTAATTCTATAGCGGAGTCATAATACACATACACCGTGCTTGTTCGTCCCAAAACTAGTTCGTTCCTGGACTTATTCGTCCCAGGGCTTGCACCCTTCTCTATCGGATTTGGCATGACAATATAGTAGGTTGACTTTCAAGCAAATATTTTGAAACTATTTCTGTTGTTTATTTTTCAAATTATTAATTCCACACAATGGTTCCCTTGATAAATGCCACACCAGTGTTTTCAACGCTTTCATTTTTTCCCTGAAACCGGGCCCTGGTTCTTATTTCGAGACTCAAATTGTTTGTTCGGCTCATTCGGCGCTCAGTATCAATTCTTAGCATCGTAAAGTAAAATGGAATGCTTTTGTGGGCAGTGTAAATAAAGATCAGGCTGTACAGACCTCGCCGTCTGATTATTGATCTACATTAGTGAGGTCTATCTTGAAATTGAATCAGCGGTGAAACATCGACTGACTGTAAACTGGTTCTTTACCTAACATTGGTATAATAAAACGTTTGATTCGCATTTTTAAACAATATGGTTGTATTTTTTTTAATGAAAAAAGAATTACCAAACTTTTGCGGTTGAAGACCTTTGTATTTTTGCAGAATATATCAAGATAGCGGACAGTGTAGATCAAGATCAGACTGCACGTTCAGTGCAGTCTGATCTCTATCTACACGGTCCGCAAAAGCAATTGAAAGTTATGGTAAAGGCCTAAAGGGTGAATATTGAGCTTTCTGACAAACGTCGCCGAGCGCGACGAAATAATGAATAATAAATTCCATGGAACGGCATTAATCGTGCTTAAAACGCTTTCACCTCCGAACTTATAAACTCGACATCTTTAGATCGCTAAAAAATACAAACCATTGAAATTCAGAAAGTTTTTTTCATTATTTTTTAATATCGTGACTAAACACGCGGGCGGTATAGATCCAAGATCAGACTGCACAGATCTTAATCTATGCCGCCCGCAAAAGTCCCTGTTTTCAGCTATATACTGCTGAAAGGGTTTAAAACTGTAGAGTTGTTATATGGTGGTAGTTTGACGAGCGGATTTTGAAATGAACAACATGCTTTCAGTAGCGGACTATGTGCTATAGCGGACACTTATTGCAAGGAATTATTTCGTGATAACAAGGTAATAACTTCGTTGTGTTGGTGGTGGGGGGTTTTTTTTCGTTAATTTTTCCTGGTGTTTTGAAATATGCTGCAACTTAACTCCTTGGAATGATCGACTTAGAATTATCGATTATCGATTAGCTCTCTGGAATAGATTTCAATCTGATTTTTAAAATGATTTGTTGTATTTGTTACATTTTGCTGTACAAGTGAATATTCTTATTTGCTGTTTTCTGTTTAAAGGGACGTCAAACCACATTTCATTTTGCAAATTCTTGTGATTTATTGGTTGATTTTATGGTATTTCACGCCGTTTTCAACATTATTTCAGTTATATCACGGCAGCCAGTGCACCTATCCATGCTTTCCTGGAGTTTCTTTTACCACACAGTGTTCTTTCCAAGCCACCAGCTGCGTTCACACATAACCATAGTCGAAACAATGGTCAACTGTGAAAGAGGAATGAATTCTGTCGCAAAGACTATCATTAGTAGAAAATCTGAACAAAGACGGTCATTTTCATTTGCATGCAAACTTGGCTTTAAAATTACAAACCAGGGAGAAAGAATATGTAGAAAACAAAAGGAATTGCCAAAAGTTTCGTAATACTACTGTTACATTTCCTACACCGTTAGTAACGGTATAGCTGGTATTGCCAAACACTAACCTAAGCTATTAATATCTTACCCATCCTCTACATCTGTTTACTGTATTTGTTTTTCATGCAATATCTAACTCTTATCCTGCTAAATAAGTTAAATAAAACTTTCAAGTCGATAGTAAAAAAAAAAACGAATAATGTTATTTGAAGCTTATGTTTTGGAGAAAAAAAATCTCCTTTTCGGACAGTGTTGATCCGAGATCAGACTACATGTTCTCTGCAGTCTGATCTTGATCTACATCTATCCACAAAAGGTCAGAGGGTCGCGCTTAGCAGCTGAAGGGTTAACATCAAATAATTCTTCCCAACTGCATACGTTACTTTTATTTTTGATGCGATTGATTAAAATATACATTTTTTTTATCGACTTCTCGATATGCAGAATGATAAAAGGACCATTTTTTTTTTTTCATATATCAATAGTTATAGACAGTTATACAGGATATTTGTTTTTTTCGGTGAGAGATCGGAATTTATTTCATCGAGTGAACATCATCGGTAATATTTTCACGAGTGGCGCAGCCACTCGTGAAAATATTAACGATGATGTTCACGAGACGAAACAAATTTCGATCTTACACCGAAAAAAAACAACAACAAATATTCTATTTAGTTCATGTTTCTAACCCCTATTTTGTTGGGACTCATGAAAATCTAGTACAGTTGTTTTCGGTAATTCCCCGTGGCACATAATGTTCCCCATCAGATAATGTACGCATTACGATATAACGTACGAGTAAAGTACGAGAAATATAGCGTAGATTACATCATATTTCCCTCCATTTGAATGGCACGCGCTGATTACCTAGGTAACTAATGCGCGGGAACTACTGTTTCCGCCTTCAATTGAAGAGTTAGAAACTATGAAATCGGTATTTTCACTGATCGTAACCATGAAATAACAAACCATAATCCACCATTATTTCTCGATAAACTATCGCAACGCATGAAATAAATGTAATTATTTTTTTTTGTAAGATGTATGTGAGCTAATGTGAGTGTCACGTGTCGTTTTCATTATAAGGATTTATAAGGATATCATATTGTGTAATGAAAAAAATATGTAGTGTCATTCATTGATTCGTTCGTTCGTTCTTTCGTTCGTTCGTTCGTTCGCTCTCTCGCTCGCTCGCTCCTCATTCATTAATTAATTCATTCATTCATTGTCCGATACGGCGATACTTTTTCTCCAAAACATAAGTTAAGGAGGTTAAGGAGAAAATGCTCAACCACTTAAGCTGATCTAGCTGAGTTTAGGGTTCCAGTCTGGTATTTACTTCCTTTTGTTACATAATATTCTAACGTAACTTTGTCAAAATATGTAATGACGAAACAGTCTAACAATTTATGTTGCTAAAGATTGATACAGACTGTGATAAGGAGACCGAAATAAGGAATGGTTAAGAAATTATTAGCGCCTGGAACTAGACTACATGATGCAAAGTAGGACTAATATTTGAGCCATGTTCTGGCAAAAGGGGGCTTAATGCATCACCGTGATACACTATAATCGGGCAAGTCATCACATAATTATGGATCCATAAAATCCGTTTAGTCTAACGATCGGCTGATTTTGAGGGAGAGTGGTCCTTGGACATGGAGTAAATTGACAAATAACAAGAAGTATCAACCCATGTCAGCGTGCGCGGGCTGCCCAGGTTGACATGGGTCGAGCCCGCGCAGGCTGACATGGGTCGATACTTTTTGCTGATGCATTAAGCCCCATTTTCACAAAGCATGTCTTATTTAATGATCATGATTGCCACTTTCTCACCGCGTGTTTTAACATTAGTTTCCGAAGTTGATCTGATACGCTATGACTCGAGTATAGTTTGTTCTATTCAGTTCTGCTCAACAAAACCGGTTAACCCTTTACCACACAGTTCCGACTTTTAACGACCCGGAGGAAGCAGTCTTTTGAAAACATTGTGGGAAAAACATTTCCCACAATGTTTTCTACCCATCCCAAAACAAATTTCAATTTTTGAGTCATGTTTATTTTGTCGTCTGCAAATGCTTTCAGTTTGGAGAGTATAAAATTTTGTCGTGTGGTAAAGAGTTAAAGAAATATTCTAAGGCTGATTTACAGTCTTTCAGTGTTCAGTGCAGCTGTATAAGCTACATGGGTGGCGTGGTGTCCGTGGTCGTAATGGAGGGGGTCGGCCTCGCAACCATAAGGTCCCAAGTTCGATTCCCGTGAGTAGCTGTCAACTTTGGGTCTGTTCATTGGCCCAAACGTTCGGCGGAAGTACTGGTGTGGTTTTCAGGAAGCAGAGTTGAGAGACATTACTACAAATTGCGAGGACTTGTTTCTCAATTGATATAAAATGACAATGTATAAACTAAGCTTCATCTTGACGTGCCGAATTATATTTTGGAAAAAAAAAAATGTCTCGTCGAAAATTTCACTTTCAAACATTTTCCATAACAATTAGGAAAAAGAGGAATTGCTTACATAGGTACTATGCGCTATTTCCTTTCATATTAAATCACAAAAGATTCCCAAATATTCACGTTGGAGTACTTCTAATGCTTTTTTTTTTAATAACTTTATTAACCACGTATATTGGATAGAGGAGGTCGTGGCCATCCTCCTCTATCCTTACAACAATCAATTATTATTCATCTCTCATAGTATTCTTATCCTGCTAGCTAAGAGTATAAAACAGTCTATTTTCCCAATTTGAAGTTTTTTTTTTTTCCCCAACATGTATAAAAGACTAATTTATCAAATTTATCAAAATTAGTGCCTTTGCGAACAATGCAGATCGAGATTCGAGTGTACTGCTGTATAGAGTGATTTTGGATTTCTCTGTTCGCTATGATGAAATGCTTTTTTTTTTTTGTCAATAAAACGTTTTTCAAATATATAGGTTACCGTTTCTATTAAATGTAATAAAAGCAAATATTGTCCTAAGCATAAATTTCATGAACTCCCCTCTTCCCCCCCCCCCCTCCTTTTTTTTTTGTGTGGAAAAGTCCCTTTCAAATGTACTTGAAGGAATGTTGTATGGTTACCTCTATTTATGAGTGCGCCGTTTGATGTTCATTCAATTAGGTATTTGTCCCAGAATACAGTCCTAACCATAGTTTCAAAAGAATCAATACCGGAATGAATGGAAGAGATCACCGATAGAATAACTGCATTGTCATTTAGACCTTTCCCAAACCGTGAATTTTAGACTGGTCCAATTTGAAAGAGTTTGCAGACGACAATTTTAAATTTGATGAAAATGACAGAAAGTTCTCCAAAAGGGTAGAAAACACTGTGGGAAAAAGGAGAAATTGCTCGTTATGAGCAATTTCTCCTTTTCCCACAGTGTTTTCAAAAGACTTGTACTGCAGACACGTGAAAACCAGGGCTTGTTTGGGAAAGGGTTAAACCTGTTAGAAAAAATCCTGCTGTTTGAACGATCCGGAACAAACCTTTTGAAAACATTGTGGGAAAAGGAGAAAATGCTGGTAACCAGCATTTTCTCCTATTCCCTTAATCTTTTCTACACTTACAGAAAAAAAAAATCAACCGCTTGAGTCATATTTTTAATGTCGTCTGCCAATGCTTTGAATCTGGACTCGTCTAAATTCTTTTCGTTTGGTAAATAGTTAACTCGTAACGCAGCAGACGACATTTATGCATTAACCCTTTACCACACAATTCCGAATTTTGACCACCCTAAAAGTATAGACTTTTGAAAACATTATGGGAAAAGGAGAAAATGCTGGTTACCAGCATTTTCTCCTTTTCCCACAATGTTTTCTACCCTTCCCAAAACAATTTTCAATTTTTCAGTCACATTTATTTACTCGTCTGCAAATGCTCTCAATTTGGTCCTGTCTAAAATTTTGTCTTCTGGTTAAGGGTTAACCTTCTACCAAACTATCCCAAGCTTACATGACTCTGAGGAAGATAGCTTTTGAAAACATTGTAGGAAAAGGATAAAACAGTGGTGACTGGCATTTTTTGCTTTTTCCCACAATGCTTTCTTCCCTTTGAAAGTCGAACATTATATTTACAGTAGCATTTACTTTGTCGTCTGCTTTCAATTAGGACAGGTCTAATATTTTGTCATCTGATAAAGATTTGGAAGTAGAATTTCATCTTGATTGAATGATTGTATGGTGTTTAACTCAACATTATTTCAGTTATATTGCAGCGGTCAGTGCACCTTTCCATGCTTACCCAGAGGCCTTTTTTTTTGGCCAGTATTCCAGGCAATATTCTTTCCAAGCCACTGGCTGCTTTCCCACATAACCATCGTTGGAACAATGGTCAGCGATGAGAGAGGAATGAATCCTGTCACAATGACTCTTCAATCCCCGGAAAGAAATTGGCCGAGCCGGCGATCGAACCAGCGACCTCCAGTTCTCAAGTCCTCTACGCTACCGACTGAGCTACCTGCGCTCGGCAGAATTTCAATTTGAACATAAACTAGTCAGGTTTAATTTATGAATAGTGTGAAATCGCGGCAAGAGGAGAAATCGCTTATTACGAAAAAATTTTCCTATTGCTTTGTGTTATACAATGTTTTTAGAGTGTTTGGCTGCAAGATAAACTAAATCTTGTGCAGGATTAATGAGTTAATTGTTTTTACCAAACAACAAAACCTTACGCTCGGCAAAATTGAAAGCTTTTTCAAACGACAAATTCTGTGTGTCTTAAAAGGTGATTGCTATCTTTTAAATGGTTGGAAACTTTATGGGCAGAGGAGGAAATGTTGTTTACCAGCATTTTCTGAATTTTCCACTAAGTTTTTTCATAAAAAGCCCTCTCTCTTGAGATGGTTAAAACAAGGGATTGTTTGAAAAAGGTTTAACGCGTTGAATATTGATGATAAATGCATGTGTTACTGTCTAAATCTAGAAAAAGACTAACGCTTTGATTTAAGGTTGGTAAAAACAGGTCCTGATCTCGATCGACCGGCTCTGATATTAAAGGAGCCTTAATACATTTTCGTATTGCATTGTACCTAGCAAGAAATCACATAATTATGGATTCATGGAATCCTTTCTTGTCTATCAACCGAGTGAATATAAGATGCGCTTGACCAATAGCAAAAAGTTTCGGCTCAGGTCAGCCTGCGCGGACTGCGCAGGCTGACCTGGGTCGATACTTTTTGCAGACGCATCAAGGCCCTTTTTCCACGGATCACAGCTCAAATGTATCACTCCAGCGCTACTTTGCTCTATAAAGATTAAGTCAACTTTCAAACTCAAAATGAAGGAAACTGATATCTCCAGACATTTGAATAGACTCAACTTTCCAAATTTGAAGGCCTGTTCGTCGAGAATATCTTGCGAAAAATCAGAGAGTGAGCTTCTTTGATGAGACAGTGCAATCTGTGTAGACTGATCCTGGTCTATGTTATCAGCAAAGGAAATCTCTTAAACCACTCTCGGCGCTAAAACGGATATATAGGATCTGACATGAGTTGGTGTTTGAGATAAAATTTTATAAAACGAGTCTACGAAAAATGTTACCATGCGAGCTTATGGCGAGCTTAATAACACTTTTGTGGACGAGTTTAATAAACTTCTACCTCAAAAACCAACGAATCTCAGATTCTGTTTATCACATTACTGTATAACAAGAATTATATTCCAATGATGTGATAAAACATGGGCACACATGTTCAATGTGTAATGAAATTTACATGAAACCTATTCGATTCTGTGACAAGTTCATTGCAAACGAAAACTAGTTCCAAAACGAAAACTAGTTCCAAAGAAACTTTGATATATTGATTTTGTTTTGTATCTAAAATTGATTAAATTCGCAGTTTTATCATGATTACAAATTTTGACCGTTTATTTCACGCAGGAATCTAGATCAGCAATGTTTTAGAAATGAGGTGTATAATTACAGAGTGCAGACCAAATACAGCACTATTTTCTTATCTCAAAGGAGTGTAAGACAAGAAAATTCGTAATGGCTGTATAACATTGAAAACGATTGGAGTTATGTAATTAAAGTTTACCCTAAACTTGGTTCGGCCGCTTGTTATTCAAATTAACTCTTGCAGCGCCAAAGGTATAAAATTTTATCTCCTCTGAGGGCTAAAAACACCACTTTACTCTTTTCCACACGATGAAATTTTGGATTGCTCCAAATTGGAAGCATTTGCAGACGATTAACGCTCGGAAGATGGTATTTGTTTCTAATAGGATAGAAAACATTGCGGAAAAAGGAGAAAATTCTGGTTACCGGCGCTTTCTCCTTTTCCAACGATGTTTTTAAACACTTCCATTCTCAGGGTCTTAAAACTCGGAACAATGAAATTTTATCTTATAAACAGTCGGTATCTGTACTCTTTGCAAATACATGTACCCCTGCTTTTAGCTATGGCGATAAAAGATATTTGACTGGGTTTTGATTGAATTTTATAAAAAACTGAATTTAAAAATTTAGACTTTGATAGAACAAACACATGAGCTATGCTCTGTAAAAAGGGAGTTTATTGCATCTGCAAAAATTATCGACCCTGGTCAGCCTGTGCAGTCCGCGCAGGCTTACCCAGGTCGAAAACTTTGCTTTTGGTCAATTTTCCGCATGTCCAAGGAATATTTTACCTCGGGATTTAGCCGGTTGTTAGACAAAAGGATTGCATGGATCTATATTCTTCTTTTTAGCAGTTTAGGAGATGATAATAATATTCATATTCACTCTTTACAGTTGGTTCAAAATTATACAAAAAAGACAAAGGAAAACATATCTATAAAAGGTGATTTGAAAACATTGAGACGGAAATATCACATTAAAAAAAAAAAAAGATTTTACGAACACGAAATTGACCGCTTCACATACAGAGTAGTTTCTTCATATTTATAATATAAACATGTAGCAGTTATTGCCCTTGGTTTATTATCGGTTGTTCATGTTTATCATTGCTATTATATATGACGAGATACACATGACATGACATGACATGACATAACATGACATGACATGACATGACATAACATAACATAACATAACATATAACATAACATAACATAACATAACATAACATAACATAAGCTTTATTTGGCATTAAACTGTGACAATTTATAGCCAGTACATAAACAAATATTGTATATGACGAGATACATGTACTTGTATAAGTCAATAAAATCTATCTATCTATATTTATGTGATGACTTGCTTGGTTGGATGCATCACGGAGATGCATTAACCCTTTACCACACGACAAAAATTTATACCAGTCTAAATTGAAAGCATTTGCAGACGACAATTTCAATGTGGTTCAAATGATATGATTTTTGTTTGATAGGGTACAAAACATTGTGGGAAAAGGAGAAAATGCTGGTTACCAGCATTTTCTCCTTTTCCCACAATGTTTTCAAAAGGCTTCTTTCTCAAGGGTGTTAAAAGTCGGGATTGTGTGGTAAAGAGTTAATTAAACCCTGTTTTGCTTAAGTATGGCTCTCTTTTCTGGTTGTTGTTGATTCTCGAAATATGATACCTTAAAACAATTTTAGTTTTGAGTTTTTAACTTAATCCTCGTACAATATTTACGGAATATCGATTAACGTTCATGGACTTCTATAGCAGAACCCTGCAGAGAACAGAACGTTTTAAACAGCAGACTAATTATGATTATTTAATGTGGATTATCGTATGACATGGAAAAACAAGAACTATTAATATTATTTTATTGTTTTTCCGCCAAATTGGCGAGCATTATACAATAATGATAAAATGAACATATAAGAAAAGAATGAAAAAAAAAAAAGGGAGAATAATAATAAAAAGTATATGGCCAGAGAGCCAGTGTACTGCCAAACCCCAGCCAGAAAAAGACCCTTACAGTAAAAAGACGAAAATGCAAAGCCCCTTTCCCTGATCAGAATGCGGGAGCACATTGTATAAATCCAAATGTTCAAAACAAAGGAGTGAAACTATACAAAAATAAAGAGAAAATGTGAATCAAGTTTGGAAGCCTTGCCATTTTTCGGGCCTCTGCGAATGTTAACGACCTCAAAAATGTGAATTAACCCTACATTATACCTAAATTGCAAATGGAAATAATTTGAGTTTTGAGTTTTTAACTTTCATAAGCCTCATACAATATTTACGGAATACTGAATAACGTTTATGGGTTTTTATTGCAGAACCCTGCAGAGAATAGAATGTTTTAAACTGCAGACTAATTATGATCATTTAATGTGGATTATCGTATGACATGTGAAAACAAGAACGGTCACCAATCAACACAGCACAGCACGTCTGGACAAGTTAGCTCTTTGGCAAACGACAAAATTTTGGACTTGTCCAAATTCAAAGCAGTAGCAGGTGACAATTCAAAGGTAGATCAAGTAGAGGAAATTGTCGTCGAAAGGGTATAAAACATTGTAGGAATAGGAGAAAATGTTTTACCAGAAAATGTTTTCAGTGGGCATTCCCCCCAGGGTCGTTAAAAATGGGATTGTTTGTCAAAGGGTTAACTGTTGGATTTAGCAGTGCCTTGAAACAGTAACGGGTACGAGCCCAGGACGGAAGACCCAACACTAACTCCCAAGCCAGAGTTAGTGCAGTAGCTCTCTCCTGGCTGTTGTGGCCAAATTATGTTAACCCTTTACCACACAACACAATTTCAAATTTTCCAAATTCTAAACACTTGCAGACGAAAAATTGATATGACTCACAAATTGAAATGTATTTTGGGAAGGGTAGAAAACATTGTTGGAAAAAGAAGAAAATGCTGGTTACCAGCATTTTCTCCTTTTCCCACAGTGTTTTCAAAAGACCTCTTTCTCAGGGCTGTTAAATCTCGGGATTGTGTGGTAAAGGGTTAAGGATACACTGAGTAGTTTTTACCTATGCTATAACCGTGTTGTTTTCACAAGACATATACATGCGGGTTTAAAGAAACCTGTTTCAGTTCATCCCTGGGCGTTGTAAGAGAAATATTTATTTATTAACATGTAAGAGAAACTTGCTGAAAGCTAGAAGAGAAACTGTCTACATTGTTGGTATGTTTATTTTTGTGAATTATTACCATTGCATTGTTAATGTATTTTTATTACAGGCAATGATAAGAAGTTTTTCCCTTTTCTCACAATGTTTCAAGAAAGTTGTATTGCAATACTTAGGTATTCTATGAATTTGATATACCAGAGTCTAATTACTAAACTGCAGCTTTCAACTGTCTGCTTATTCATGGGTGTAAATTGTATAGTCCTATTTATAAGCCCCTACGTACGTTATTTTTCATTCTGACATTCATCGTGTACGTAGGGTCTTATCGGCTCCTTCATAGTTTCCTTTAGCAAACTCCGACATCGAATTTTGTCGCTGTTTGAACAGCAAATTTGGATACTTTCAAGTGAACTTGTTCAATAAAATATACATCAGAAGTAAGACAAATGAATAATTTCTCGATTGAAAAAGGATATTTGTCCAAAACTTGCCTATTTATGAGCTAAATCCATTTCGATTCAACACCACTCTGTTTTGTTATGAATTTCCGTGGAAGAGATACGATTGTTCCGAATGAACCGTCATGTGCGGGTCAATGCAACTTACAGAATGGTATTATGTCTTTTTTTAAAACGAAATTTTGTTCGCTTCGGTCTTGTTTGATTATTGTAACAGATTTCGTTCATAAACTTAGTCAATTCTTATTTGTTATGCAACCGTCTGCATGACTGAAAAACATGGCGGCGACTCAGTCGGCAATCCAACTTGCGAGTGATTTTATTGAATTCTGAATGAATCTGCCCATTATTTATCTAGACAGCGGCTGAATATTTTCAAAAAAAGTTCTACCTACAGGTAAATGAAGTTCTCTTTTGTTATAATACTGGTTTTAGACAGATCAGATTTGCTACATAGAACTGAATGGGATCCGTTTAGACGTTACATGCAATAAGAAAAATAAAATGTGAAATGTCCGATGATAAATGTTGAAAGGTAAATAAGCATGTATACGTCTAGATATTTGGACTACAAATTGTAATGATATAAGATATATGAAGGATTTTAACTCTTTACCAAACGACAAAATGTTGGACGTTCCACATTGAAAGCATTTGCAGACGATAAAATAATTGTGACTCAAAAACTGAAATTTGTTTTGGGCAAGGTAGAAAACATTGTGGGAAAAGGAGAAAATGCTGGTTACCAGCATTTTCTCCTTTTCCCACAATGTTTTCAAAAGGCCTCTTTCCCAAGGGTCGTTAAACGTCGGGATTTTGTGATAAAGGGTTAACTGAAGTAGGTAAAAAGCTTTTAAGCCGGTTTCCAACATTGTAAACTTTGTTGTAAACATCATATTAATTATGCTTTATTTGAATATTTTAAATCCTCATTGCCTAACGACAAAGTATTGCGTCTGTGGAGCTGACGAATTTGAAAGCTTTGCAGTCGAATGAGATATTGCTCTAAACGAGCAGAAAGACAAATGCAGAAGTAACTCTTACGATTGCCACCTGCGAGGAACATGTATAATCATACGTGTACTGTGATTGGAACCTGAAACCGTTAGTGCTCATTCTCCACCTTCTATTTCCTGATTCCTTTCTCTTTTCTGTTTTTCTCTCTCTCTCTTTTTTTTTTTGTTACGTCATTTCATTATCTATTTCAACACTTGTAGTGACCTTTAATTTGTATTATATATGAGTATGTTACGAAATGCATGTGTATGCATAAGTAATTAATAAAATTTAATCTAATCTAATATCTTCATGTGCTACAATTATTTCAGTTTTATTTCATGGGATACAATTTTGCGGAGAATTATTGATCTTTCTACGGTATGTTTGCAGAGTAGTCTCTTGGATATATGTTGTAGACAATGAAGAGTTATTTATTGTGCTGTTATATTTGTGTATTTTGTGTGAAATACTGTAGAATGGCATTTATTCTTTTGCACAGTAAATCGTGCCAAAACCGGGATGCAAGTCTTCGGTCATTCTTCAAGAGGCATGCATTATCTAATGGCATCTATCATTGGTACACTGGTCAGCATTCGGGCATTCTTCAAGGACATCTGTCTATGACCTTTACCTTTGAGATTGAGTACTAAAATATTCATTTGCGGTAATGATATAGCCTACTACGGCACAGACAAATTCCACACCAAATTCGATTTAAAGGTTTAAAAACAATGCGAAAAAAGGAGTAAATGCTAGTAACCAGCATTTTTTGCCTTTGCCCAGTTTTCAACCAACTTCAAAGGCGAATCGCACTATCCTGGCAACATTGAAACATCTCGTCTGCGAATGCTTTCGAAATGGACAAGTCTGAAATTTTTGTCGTCTGGTACAGAGTTAACCCTTTACCAAACCGTCCCGAATTTTAACGGCCCTGATGGTGTAGGCTTTTGAAAGCAATATGGAAAAAGGAGAAAAATGCTTGTGATCAGCATTTTTTCTCCTTTTCCCACAATGTTATTGTACTTTTCAGACATGGTTCCAATAACTGAAGCCAAATTTAATTCATTTTCAGGAAACGCTTTCATTACGGATGATTTGTCGTCGAGTAAAAAGTTATGTTGTTTTTAATATATTTTTTAAATCTATTATTAACAGGAGCCATTTCGTTTTATGTTGTTATCGGCGAAATCGTTCGTTGCCACACGTATGTACCATGCTCTGTGAAAATGGGGCTTAATGCATGTGCAAAAAGAATTGGCCCATGTCAGACTGCGCAGTCCGAGCAGGCTGGCATGCACCAATACTTTTTGCTATTGGTCAATTTTAGTCATGCCTCAGGCCCACTCTCTTCCATGGTTTGCCAAGCCCCCGTAGCTCAGTCGGTAGCGTACAGGACTTGAGAACAGGAGGTCGCTGGTTCTATCCCCGGCTTGGCCAATTTCTTTCCGAGGATTGATGATAGTCATTGCGACAGGATTCATTCCTCTCTCATCGCTGACCATTGTTTCGACGATGGTTATGTGGGAAAGCAGCCCGTGGCTTGGAAAGAATATTGTGCGGAGTACTGGTAAAAGGAACTCCAGGAAAGCATGGATAGGTGCACTGGCCGCAGTGATAGAACTGAAATAATGTTGAAAATGGCGTTAAATACCATACAATCAATCAATCAATCCATGGTTTAGTTGGTTGTTAGACAAAATAAATTTTCTGGCTCCGTAATTATATGATGACTCGTTCGATATAAGTTTTTATCCCTTTACCACACAATCCCGACTTTTAACGACCCTGAGAAAGAAGCCTTTTGAAAACATTGTAGGAAAAGGAGAACATGCTGGTAACCAGCATTTTCTCCTTTTCCCACAATGTTTCCTACCCTACACATTCACTGAAACTCGGAAAAGACTTTCGTCTTATATAGGCTGGGTTGTATAGATCCAAGATCAGATTACACTGTTAGTACAGTCTTATCTTGATCTAAAGCTTCTGTTCTAGCTTATTGCTGTGAAAGATTTAAATGAATGGATTTGTATTCAGATTCGAAAAGTAACTTAGGTTGATGAAATATTCATGGAAATCATAAGTTTTCAATCAATAAACTATTACGGAGCAACTCTAGTTACTGTGCTAAATATAGGTGTTTCATGACTTTATAATTGGGGTGCTTTTTTGTGTGGTGTTAAACGACGTATGCAATATCATTTCAGTTATGTCGCCGCGGCGAGTACACATATCCATGTTCCTCTGGAGTTATATTTCTGCTACTTAGCATAACATTCCGTCCAAGATACTGGCTGCCTCCCCACTATGGCGAAATCGAAACAATGTTGGGTGGAGAGAGATTTTTTTCGTATTCCAATCACCGATTCTCTGAAAGAATTCGGCCCAGCTTGGAATGAAGCCAGAGACTCTTGGGTTTCGAGTCATGTATGTTACCGACTCCCAGTTACTAAGGATCACGTAAGAGTGATCCTTACTACTCTAAGGATCGGCTCCTTAGAGTGGTTACTTCAGTTTAATCCGTTACCACACAATCCCGACTTTTAGAGACCCTAAGAATTGATTGATTGTTTGAATGGTGTTTGACGCCCTATCAAAATTATTTCAGTCATATCACGACGACAGCTATCTGTTCATGTAATTCCCGGATCCCACCAGTACTAGGCTAGGGCTCTGAAGTGTCTTGCCCAAGAACACTCCCACGAAAATCCCAATGGATCCAGTTAAGCTCGAACCCGGGGCCTCCAAATTTCTACTTTGCCACAAGGATTTAAAAAAAAGAAAAAAAAAAACTGTATGTCTTCATAACTTTTCTTCGGGTATATATATTTTGAATTCTACAATGTAATTTCGTCGTATATGGGTTCTTTCAATATCGAAAACATTACATTTTAAAACATAATGGAATTCATCACTCAATTAATTTTGAAAAAGCACGGTTGTGTTTTCTTTTATTTCTGTCTATGCCTTGTTAGAACTAACAATGCCTTACCACTGATCTCGAATCTTAAAGACCCTGAAGAAAAGGCTTTTGATAAAATTTTTGGAAAAGGATAAAATGCTGGTTATGAAAGAGAGAATATGAGAGAGAGAGAGAGAGAGAGAGAGTGGGGGGTAGAACGGAAGAAAGGGAAAAATAGAGAAAGAGAAAGATAGAGAGAAAAGTGGATGGAGAGAGAGAGAGAGTAGTACAGACAGGCAGACATACAATATGATAGGTGATTCTTCTTCTCATATAGAGGGGAAAAACCGCTACCATAGTAGACTAAAGAAAGAAATGCTTTGTATAATAACGGACTGGATAATTGGTATTGATGCAATTTACTTGACAATTTTCTGTGATATAATTGCACCAACAGTACACAGTAACAGTGAAAATACCTGTACACCGTCACCCAGTTCCTTTACCCTTTACCCTTTGCCACACAATGCCGACTTTTAATGTCTCTGAGAAAAAAACCCTTTGAAACATTTTGGGAAAAGGAGAAAATGCTGATAACCAGCATTTTCTCCTTTTCCCACAGTGTTTCTCCCCCTATCAAAATCTCTCGTCTTAGCTACATTTAAATTGTCGTCTGCAAATGCTTTCAATTTAAACTAGTCTAAAACTTTGTCGTGTGGTAAAGAGTTATGCGCTGTTTTAACCCTTTAACAAACAGTCCTGTAGTTAACGACCCTGAGAAAAGAGTCTTGTGAAAAAAGTTTGTGGGGGAAAAAAAGAAAAATGCTGGAAACCAGATTTCCTCCTCTTTTTCTGTAATGTTTTCTACTATTTCAAAGACAAATCACAAAATTTGAGCGGCTTTTAACCTTTAGTCCACATAGTAAATTATGGTTTCAATTCTGACAGTGGAAAATTTGGCTAGATCAAATGAGCCATGCTCTGAGAAAAGGGGGCTTGATGCATTTGCAAAAAGTATCGATCAAGGTCAGTCTGGGCAGTCGGACTTTGGGCTAAATCAAATGGTTTTGTCGATCAGAAGTTGCCTTATTGTGGAATTTGTCGAAGGCAATGCCATTATGAGTTCAATACGGTATTTTGATAATCATGTATCATAGTTTGTGCAAAACCGAAGGAAGTAAACCCAATTATACTCATTTTTTTCAGAGACAAACAAGTCTTTCGGTTGCACTAAAGATATAAAATTGAAAATAGCGTATTAGAATGAATTGGATTAGGCCACTGATTGTAGAAAAAACTTCTTTTTTTTTTTAATTGAAAATAGCTTTGCCCAGCATGGCCTTTTGTTGGCGCAATGATACACACAATCTTTTTCTCCGTTCTTATTCATCCCAAAACCAGTTCGTCACTGGGCTTGTTCGCCCGGACTTGTTTGTCCCACATGATTGCACGCTACCCTATAGGATTCTGCATGAGTATAAAGTAGGTTATCTGGTACTCGGTATTCTCTCCATTTTTCCCTATTATTTTATACCCTATCAAAGACAGATCCCATCATTTTAGCTATATCTAATTTTTCGTCGGCAAATGCTTACAACTTGAAAAAAGTCCAAAAGTTTATAGTCTAGGAAAGGGTTAACTCTTTTTTCCCGGATCATGTCACTTTAGGGACAAAGGTTTCAATTTACGGCAAAAACGCTTATAAACTCGTATTAAAAAGTCTTCTATATCTTGTATATTCGATGGAATGGTAGGGGTCCTGAGTGGCTCAGGAGTGAAGTGTTTGACTCGTAATCCAGGGGTCCTGGATTCGAGCCGCACTGGATCCTCTGGGTTTTTCGTGGGAGTATCCTCGGGCAAGACACTTCAGAGCCCCAGCCTAGTACTGGTGAAACCCAGGAAAGACAGGAATAATGTGAGCTGTCGCCGTGATATGACTGAAATAATGTTGAAAGCGGCGTAAAACACCATTCAGTCAAATCAAATCAATCAAACGAAGGTTTCAATTTACGGCAAAAACATTTATAAACCCGTGTTAAAAAGTCTTGTATATCTTGTATATTCGATGGAATTGTGATTATTTTTTGCATTAAAAAAAAAAATCTGAATTGAGTGCTTTGTGCATTTTGATTTGTTTTTTCTTTCAGATGGATAAACTGGTCATACTCGGTCTGGTTATAAACTTATTTGTGCGTAAGTATATGTTTACTATAGTCATTGAATTAACCCTTATCCCGCTAGATAACTTAAATGAAACTTTCATGGCTGTTGTAAAAACCAAATTGTTGGTATTTCAAAGTTATGGGGATTGCCGAAACATCTACTTAACGGACAGTGTAGATCAAGATCAGACTGCACGTTCTGTGCAGTCTGATCTTGATTTACACTGTCCGCAAAAGGTTTGTGAGTCGCGATCACCAGCCTAAGGGTTAAAACATGTACAATTCATACTCTGTGAAAAGGTGGTTTAATACATCGGGGGGGGGGGAAGTGTCAACTCAGGTCAGCCTGCACAATCCGCGCAGGCTGACCCGGGTCGAAACTTTTTGGTTTGGGTAAATTTTCTGCACGTACTACCCCATGATTCCACCAGTTTAAGAAAAAGAATAGATGCAAGTAATGACGCAACTTTTTAGGTACATTGCATTACGAAGATACATGATACCCCCTTTTCTCAGAGCGCTGCTTATATTACAGAATTTTCCTTTTGTAAATAATATTGACAGTAAGTTGAAAACCGTAGAGCCAGATAAATCAAAAACACTTTTCTAGTCAAGAAAACATGCATTGTGCGATTTCGAGTGAATTTTCCCCCTTTTTTTTTCAACGAGACTAGAGGAAAACGTAACTCTAAGACCAGAATGCACGCCCTCCGTAGTCTGCTCTGAACTTATTTTTTCGCAACAGACAATCTGGTCATAAACCTAATTCCCTGCAAAAATACTGTAACTTCTACTTACTTCTTGTCCGTAAAAGACAGTCTGACCACAAATCTAAGTCCATGCAAAAAAAGAAGACTTCTATTTACCTAATGAATATTTGCTTAATCTTCTGCTTCCAGATAAATACATTTAACATTTTTGGAAGTCTAAAAACACCAGTCAATAGAAAATAAGCGGGTTTATTTTGTAACAGGATAATATCTGTAACCAAGCAGCAAGAGTTGATGTTTGGTCTGTGCAAGCTGACCGTAACCGATTAAACCAAGAAAAGTTCGTAACATGCAAGTTTTAATTTGTCACAATATGTTCCCGTATATTTTTGAAAAAACAAAGTTTATATTTTGTCATAGCCATTGAAGGGCCACACTCATTTTTTTTTTTTTATTTTTTTGTTACCCATTTTTGCCATTTTTGTCAAACACTGACAAATACATCAAAATATGATTTTCTTTGCAAGCTTACACGTGCTGATGCAAGCTAAAAGAAACCATGCTATTAAATAACGGGAAAAAGGTGATTTTTCGCGATAAAATAACGGTACTGTTTTCTTTTTTTCAATCGGAAACTCCATATATTTTCATGTGATCAGATGTGACGTCATCGAGCTATTCTCGATGACAAAATCGCCCCGTGTTATTTTAACTGGTCCCCGTTGTAGATATACGCTTGCTGTATCAGGGGAGGTAACCAATCTACGTGTTATTCATCCTGTTACACGCCCACATGTCTTTGCGATTACTCTGAAGTAAAGTCTAAAGATACAAGAGGTTAGGTCGAGCCTGGAGGAGATACCAGTGACCTACCGCTTTTCTTAACCCTTATCCTGCCTAATAAGTTAGATATAACTTTCAAGCCGCCAGTGAAAAGTCGAATAATGTTATTTCAAACTAATTTTTTTGAAAAAAAATATCTCCTTATCGGATAATGTAGATCAAAGATCAGACTGCACGTTCTGTGATCTTGATCTACACTGTCCGCAAAAGGTCAGTGAGTTGCGATTAGCAGCTTAGGAGTTTTTTTTTTTTTTTCTAATTCATTATCTGTTATTTATTATTTATACACTGTCCGCAAAAGAATGTTATTTCAACTAATTTTTTGGAGAAAAAATATATCCTTATCGGATAGCGTAGATCAAAGATCAGACTGCACGTTCTTTGCACTCTGATCTTGATCTACACTGTCCGCAAAAGGATGTTATTTCAAACTAATTTTTTGGAGAAAAAATATATCCTTATCGGATAGCGTAGATCAAAGATCAGACTGCACGTTCTGTGCACTCTGATCTTGATCTACACTGTCCGCAAAAGGATGTTTATTTCAAACTAATTTTTTGGAGAAAAAATATATCCTTATCGGATAGTGAAGATCAAAGATCAGACTGCACGTTCTGTGCAGTCTGATCTTGATCTACACTGTCCGCAAAAGGATGTTATTTCAAACTAATTTTTTGGAGAAAAAATATCTCCTTATCGGATAGTGTAGATCAAAGATCAGACTGCGCGTTCTGTGTAGTCTGATCTTGATCTACACTGTCTGCAAAAGGACAGTATTAATTCAGTGATAATCCGTTTTTGTGGCATTTGTCGAAGACAATGCCACTATGAGTTCAATACGGCATTTTGAAAATCATGTATCGTATTTTGTGCAAAATCGAAGGAAGTAAACCCAATTAGAATCAATTTTTCTGAGAAAAATAAGTATTTCGATTGCACTCAGATATGAAAATGAAAATGGCGTATTACAATAAATTGGATCAGGCCGACGATCGTGGAAATACTTCCTTTTTATCGAAAATAGCTTGATCCGCTATGGCCTTCTATAGTGGCGTAATGACACACACATACCGTGCTTGTTCGTCCCAAAACCAGTTCGTTCCTGGGCTTATTCGGCTAAGGATTGTTCGTCCTGACTTGTTCGTCCCACAAGACTGCACCCTTCTCTATCGGGTTTTGCATGACTATATAGTAGATTGACTTTAAAGCGAATATTTTGAAACTGTGTCTGTTGTTTATTTTTCAAATTATTAATTCCACACAATGGCTCCCTTGACAAATGCCACACCCAGCGTTTTCAACTCTTTGATTAAAGTATTGTGAGGTATATACAAACAGGAATATCCTCCATTGACAAACATAATCGTCTGCTATAACCATGTTTAAGGTGGCAATGGATTAACTCATTACCAGACGACAAAACTCTAGCCTGGTCAAAATTCAAAGAATTTGCAGACGACAGATACAATGATTGATTGATTGATTGTATGGTGTTTAACGCCGTTTTCAACATTATTTCAGTTATATCACGGCGGCCAGTGCACCTATCCATGCTTTCCTGGAGTTTCTTTTACCAGTACTCCGCACAATATTCTTTCCAAGCCACTGGCTGCTTTCCCACATAACCATCGTCGAAACAATGGTCAGCGATGAGAGAGGAATGAATCCTGTCGCGATGAATATCATCAATCCTCGGAAAGAAATTGGCCAAGCCGGGGATCGAACCAGCGACCTCCTGTTCTCAAGTCCTGTACGTTACCGACTGAGCTACGGGGGCTTGGCGACAGATACAATAAAGTTACAGAAATGAAATTTGTCTTTGAAAGAACAGAAAACGTTGTGGGAAACGGAGAAAATGCTGGTTACCAGCAATGTTTTATCCTTTGATTAAATGTGAAATCATATCTTTTAAGCCACAGGTAATTTGTCATGTGAAAATCCTTTTTAGCACGGGCTGGTACAAAATTTTGCCATCTGGTAATGACTTGAAAACATTTGCGTGTAAACCGAAATAATAAAACTCGAAAACATATGGTTCTATTAACCCTTTCAGCGCCATAGGCGAAAACAGGGACTTTTGCGGACGGCATAGATCTTTGATCTATACCTTCCGCTTGTTTGGTCAAGCCTATGTGATAAAAATCTTCCGGAGACTCAGTGGATTCCATTTACAGCCTTCAAAAGAAGCCGAGTTTGTTTATTTGGCGCAAAACAGTTAACATCATGTCCACCAAGGTCATCATCATCATCCTTATCATTATTATTATCATTATTCTTATTATTATCATCATTATTGCTGATGCTGTTGTAATTATCAGAGCTCCAGATAAGAGGGAGTGATAGTATTCTAAATCCATTATTTCTCTTCCAAGCCCTATGCTGTGGGTACTTATTAGAATCGTCTCCATGAGACGATTCTAATGAGTACCCATAACATAGGGTTTAGTTGAAAGCGATTAATATTTTCAATTTTGAAATCAAAATCACTCCCCCTATCTGGAGCTCTGAATCATTATCATTATTAATATAGATCATGTAAGAGGAAGCACATACGCTGTGGCAATGTTGGGACTCGAAATTCAGACGGACGGAACGTCGTCATCCAATACTTACGAGGCCGTTATGATAAACACAGGAACAGAACCAGTGACAGTCAACATAGAAAGTAACTATAATTACTTTTTGTTCTAAACGATCCTATTTCATTTGCCCTGCTGAAGATAAATTTTGATAATTCCACGAAAAAGGGAAAAAATCACCTTAAGATAGAGAATAGATGGCTAGTATCCTGGATTCGGAAAATTTATCTTGCAAGGCGTAGTTATTTTATCCAGTGGGCCGAAGGCGAATTTCCGTGGTATTGCATTGCTCTCTCAGGGTCCTGTGCCTTACCGACTGACCTTTTAACCCTTCACGGTCCTGCTAAATAAGTGAAATGACATTTTCAAACCGATAGTAATCAAAGCGCTGAAGGCCTGGACATCGGAACAGGGTGAAGAGGTAGGAAGATGAGGTCCAGAAGCTCAAGGTTGCTATCACATTTGTACAGGCTTAAAAACTGCTATCACATTTGTACAGCCGGATAAAAAATATCTACATGTCTCACACTGACAGTCTGTGGAGTTGACAACAGAATGGAAAAAAAAAACAACATAAATTTGTAAAGGCCAATGAGGTTTTTTTTTTTGTATAGCCTTGGCATCACGGTCTTCATGGATTGAAAGGAGATAATTTTCAAAGGATTTTCTGTCTCCTGTTTTCTTCCTTTATGTTGCTTTGGCCACAAATCAAAATGATAACAAACCAAAATGAGTAGCGTGCAAAACATTGCTGATAGAGGACAGGTCCAGGGAACATTTCTAGAAAGTGCAAAAAATCCACAATGGCCAAGCAATGAATCATATTTTTCTTTCTTTTTACCATACTTATTCCATAAGTTGAAATAGTAACCATGTCCTTTGAGCTATGACAAGGAAAAACACAAAGTCTCTGAAGGCTAATATCACAGAGCATGATTTGGTGTCTGAAAAGACAATTTTTTAGGTATTTCTTTTTATTTTTGTATTTTGGTTTCTGTGGCAACAAATAAAAAGACGTCCGCATTCGGGCGCCGATGCTCGACAACAGTTGTGTTTGGTAACAAGAGCACCATATGCGGGTGCGAACACTCGGCTGCAGTTGCTGGATTTTCAGTGAAAACACCAAGTTGAAAAAGGGGCATAACTTGATAGTTATTTACCCTTATTGTTTACGTTTCCCTTTTGATAGTGAACAACTTGTCCAAGTTTGAAGTAAATATCTTCAGTTATAACAAAGATATTGTAAAATGTCAAAGATTTTGCATGACGAGGACATAAACGGCGAAGATGATGACACTAGGGCTATGAAAATACCATGCATCTAAAAACAGCTGAGCTAAAAGTTATAAGTCGAAAAAGGGGCATTACTAATTACTTTGTCGAAAATATTTTGGTGGTTACCTGCCTCTGTTTTACTGATGTAGATTCCCCTTTTAATAGTTAACAAAAAGTCCTTGTTTGAGGTAAGTATCTTAATTAATGACAGATATGATAAAATGTCAAAGGTTTTGAAAATTCAAAGTAATAAAAAGGGGCGTAACTGTGTTCAAAATATTTTGATGGTAACTTGCCCCTGTTATATGGGTACCCCTTTTGACAGTAAATACTTTGTCCAAGTTTGAAGTAAATATCTTCAGGAATAAGAGAGATAATATAAAATGTCAAAGTTTTTGCACGACGACAATGACGCATAGGCATTGACAATAGCATGACGCTTTCTTCGTAAACAGCTGAGCTAAAGACTGCCAGTTGAATAAAATCAGGATGATAACATGACTGCTCAAGGAACATTTCTATGAAACA
The DNA here is from genome assembly GCA_945859785.2 of Tridacna gigas. Classification (NCBI taxonomy): domain Eukaryota; kingdom Metazoa; phylum Mollusca; class Bivalvia; order Cardiida; family Cardiidae; genus Tridacna; species Tridacna gigas. The sequence goes on along the minus strand of OX244033.2, from coordinate 70,345,755 downwards.
TTTGTCAAAATGTCTGCTGTAAATGCCACTTTTTAATTTTCCCCCATTGAAAGTCTATGGAATCTCTAGGTTGCCAGGATCAACCAAGCTGGAAAGCCGATTTTCACGAACAAGAGGGCCGTTGGACCTAAAGCCCTCATCTGAGTAAAGTCATCTAGGATTGACAAATATGAAGAGCTCCTTGTTGTAATTATGGAAAACACAAACGAGCCGTGCTCTGGCAAAAGGGGGTTTAATGCACCTCCGTGATCCATCAATCCAAACGAGCCGTCATATATTTATGGACCCATAAAATCCATTTTGTTGAACAACCGACTGAATCATGAGGTAAACTGGTCCCCTGACAAAAAAATTGTCAAAAGCAAAAGGTATAGACCCAGGTCAGCCTAAATACCAATGGAGGTCAAGATCAGATTGCACTGAATGTCAAGTCTGATCTTCGATATAAAACGCCCACCAGTTAACACTTTACCACACAATCCCGAGTTTTAAGAACTCCAAGGATATAGCCTCATGAAAACCTTTTGGAAAAAGAAAAAAATGCCCTCTTTTTTTCCTACAAGGTTTTCTGCACTTTCACAGCCAATAACCAACATTTCGACAAAATCTAAAGTTGCCGTACGCAAATGTTTTCAATTTAGACAAGTCTAAAGTGTCATCGTATTATGGTTTTCAATGCTCATGTTACAAACTTTAATACATATTTGATATTGTATGCGCCGAGTTTACTATGGGTCGAAATGGTTAAGGGCCCAGAAGTCATATCAGGACAACTCTGACAGGAAGAAACAAGGCATATATACCAATCAAATACATAGTTATAACTTCAGACACGAGGTGCACAGTAATTTTACGAAAATGAAAATCTTACCGAGGTAAGAGAAAGAGCACACCGTCTGCGTAAAGTATGCTATCATTATTTGTCATTCACATGGTGTCTAGAAAAAGGACGAACGAACGATCCCTATTAGTGCTAGTCAACAGCACTCGTCAAAACTCGGTTGATGTTCAAATCGAAATATTTTTATTATTTTAAGGAGCAGTTTCTTTCAGCGAAGTGAGATGGATTGCAGGCGGTACTTTTCACTTTTACTCGGGTTTTTCCCTAAATGCTTAGTTGGGGTTGAAATTTTGGTATACGATTCCTATGGCCTTGGGCTTGGCAAGCCAAGCCTAGGCCAAAAATCCGAATAATGCTATTTCAAGCTTATTTTGGGGAAAAAATATATCTCCTTATCGGACAGTGTAGATCCACGTTCTGTGCAGTCTGATCTTGATCTACATTGTCCGCAAAAGGTCCGTGAGTCGCGATTAGCAGCTTAAGAGTTAATTTCTTTTCTCATTTATTATCTATATCGGACTAAATTGAATGTTTTGGTCGAAAAATTGATCGTATCGACATCTTTTTCACTATGAGAAGAATGAAGAACAATGTTGATTAAAGAGTTCTTAAACTAGATATGCAGCTGCAATAATGACGTCACTAATGATACTGCATACGGACTACTTTTATGTATTCACGTTCGGCACTTTCCGTCATATCCAGAAAATGTGTTTCTGTGTGTGTTTGTGTTTTTTTTTTTTTTTTTTTCAGTTATTCAATGTTTATTTTGTGATATTTCTTGCTGTTCTAAAGGCAAGATATACAGCGAAAGGAACATCACAATACTCTATATTTCAGTGTGGTCGAAATAGGTCTCGTTGCTCGTACCTCGGTCTCATCCGATACGCCCCTCTTTTCACACACATCTTGACATGACCCGACCACACAGATATGCAGATAATTGTAATATTCCATTTGTATTTTTGTCGTCATGTGTTTTTGGAAAGTCTTGTTTTCATCGTACACCTTAGCTGTTGGTTTTATTTTTGTAGCTATTGAAGGCATGCTTATCCAGGAAACAGTTGATCCCAGCAGTACCAAACCGTTTGTGATCCCAATCTCAAAAGTGATGAACGGATCCGAAATAGCTAATAAGACACTCATTTTTTCATCCAGCGATGATTTCAAGCTTCAGGTATTCTCAACCTCATCGGGAGCGCATAGCGAGGGTTTACTTGGCATCCCCATTGAAGACCTTTCTGGTCCCCATCAGATTGACAATGTATACGAATATGTCGTCACGACTTTCTGCGCAACTTCCGGTTTTTGTCAATTTGCAGTGACGTCACATCAGATGGTGGATCTAAAGATCACTTTTCCAGGTCATGTGAATGACATCGTGTTTTGTATTGGCATGAGGTATTTCAGAAGCTGGCGTGACACGGTGATTTCTCTCGACAAATTCGACGCAGTTCAGATTGAAAGCACACGGGATTTGACTGGGACGCACATATACAGTACCGGCGGTCCGATAGTAGTTTATGTTGGGTCGAGGAACATTACTGCGGGTTCTGTTTTGACCCACATGTTGGAGCAGTTGACACCGTCGTCCCATTGGGGCACTAAATTTGGCGCCACAACTCTGGGGCAAAATGGCTTCGGGGACATCTTAAAGATAGCGGCCACATGGTCCAACACCCTGGTAAAGATGCAAGGTTTTCCGAATTTCGTCATTTCTAATAGGAGTCACGTGGTATCTCGGAGACTTGATAGAAATATGATGACGTATATTGAAGCTTCCAATCCAATACAGGTAACAACTAAGCACAAAGTTAATTTTATTAGGAGTGAAATATTTACCCTCTTTCAGCGCTTTAGGCTTAAACAGACTTTTTCCGACGGCATAGATCTAGATCAGACGACACAGAAGGTGCAGTTCGATCTTTAATCTGTACCATCCGCTTGTTTAGTCAAGCCTGTAAGATAAGAATCTGGTCCCGTATTCACCAACCATTCTTAAGAATGTTCCTTGTCTTGTTCTTCAGAATTTTCTACATTTGAAAGTAACACAGCTTCTGACTGGCAAAACCATTTAGTTTAGCCAATCAGGAGTTGTGTTACTTTCAAATGTAGAATATCTTGGAGAATAAGACTAAGAATATTCTTAAGAATGGTTGGTGAATACGGGCTCTGTTTGAGTTTCGGTGGATTGTATTTTCGGCCATGTTGATTTTTCAAAAACGTAAATTCCGTCATAATGTTTGCGATACTATCCGCTTTTTATCATCTAGTATGTGTGACGGTAGTTCTGTGCCACCATAAATATCAAATTTGAGTCCGGCAGAAATGATATAATACATCCCTTATCTAGTTACAAGTTATGAATTCGATGACTCTCTTACATACTAGTACGCCGTAAAACATCAATTAAACAAACAAACAAAATACATACTAGTATAAAAACATGCCATGCTCTGAAAAAAAGGTGATTTCATGCATCTGGAAAAAATTCGAGTCCGTTCAACCTGCACAGTCCACTCAGGCTGACCGCGAAACTTATTGATATTTTTTTCTGCGTATGAAAGTACTGTTCTACTTCATAATTCAGTCGGTCTCTAGAGAAAATGGATCCAAACTATGTGACAACTTGCCTAGTATAATGCACTATGAAGATAACCCACCCACTCCCCTTCAACCCCCTACCCCCAACAAGAGCACCGCTCGATTACAATATATTTAAATAAAACCCTTATGTTTGTTACCCGTGAGATCACGTATCATCTAGAACATGTTTCAGTTTTATCTGACATTATATTTTTAGGTTATTCAAATAACTGGACTGACATACGCCACCGCGAATGCAACCGGAAGTGCAGCTATGACAACACTTCCTGCTGTTGAGCATGCGTCAAATTCAACAACTGTCACATGTGGTTCGTCTGCCACTGCTGCTGACTTCCTTCTACTTACCCGTAAGTAAAACTGAATGAATTTACTTCTTTACAATATTTTTTTACCAAAAGACAAATTTCTTAGACTCCATCATACTGCAAGTACTTATAGACAACGTACAGAAATTCGATGGACTTTGCCTCCGAACCGGTTGTAAACGTGTAAAAGAGAAATTTATGATAACCAGGATTTCTTCATTTTCCCACGATGTTTTCTTGGTCTCTTTTGCCAGGGCAATATGAAAAAGATTGTATGCAAAGGAGTAGTTATTTAGTACAGGTAAATGCTCCTTTTCTCCCAAGAAAAGTTTTTCAATGCTGTCCATAAATAGTTGCCAAGATAAAGTCCGGTATTTGTACAGTAATGGTTCTTCCAACGTTCATCTTCAAACAGACAGACCCTTTACTAAAGAATCCCGTGTTTTAACGACCCTGAAACAAATGGCGTTTGAAAACGTTGTTGGAGGAGAAAATGCTGGTAACCATCATTTTCTCCTTTTCCCAGAACGTTTTCTACCCGTTCTGAGAAAAATCGCATAGTTTGAGCCGCATTTATTAAGTCGTCTGGAAATGCTTTCAATTTGGACATATGTAAAATTTTGTCGTCTGGTAAAGGACTAACGCCGTTCCTTCTGTTGCAGGTAAAGGTGCAGCGCAACCAACCGTTGAAGGGGTGCCGGTTACTGAGAAAGGTTCGATCATGTATTGGGACCACACAATTTATAACCATTCTTCCTCCGCACAATCTACGTTTACAGTCGATGGGCAGAAAGTTTTCGGTGTTGTAAAGTGTGACGGCAATTCTGTCTTTCCTTTGACGACTCAGTCAACCAATAATATCACGGTACGTTTGGTTTGACCCCTTCTTCTACAAGCTATCCCATAAACAGGGAATAGATGGTTGGTGTCTTGGATGGGTTAAGTTTATCGGGCAAGGCGGAGGAATTTATCTGGTGAGCCGAAAGCGAACCGGATAAATTCCGCAGCCGAGCCCGATAAACTTAAACCATCCAAGACACCAACCATCTATTCTATTTATCCTGTCACGCACTGTAAATGAACAAAACAAAACAAAAAACAGACATGATAGAAAGACTGTACCTTTTATTCAATATCTTATGGTATTGATACCATAAAATTCCCGAGCCGAGCCTGACAAAATTTCCTGGAATCAAAGACACTACTGTCTATTCTTCAAATTTTCCAATCCACGACACTGTTCTGTTTATCCTGTTTCACATTTACAAACATAAATCCGACTAGATAGAATATTTCGCTCGAAATTAAAGCACGTATCGACATCGTTCGCACTATGAAAAAAAAAAAAAAAAAAACCACACACACACTTGTATGGCGAACTGTGCAAAGCGCTTTTGGTATGTAGCTGTAATAATGACGTCATGAATAATATTGAATACGTCATAAACGTGACGTAAACCCTCGGAAGAATGTTGTGGCGAAGAATTCTAATTTATTTCAAATAATAAGAAAAATCAACATGTGCATCGAATTTTAAGCGATAATTTCACTTTGAAATATTGATTTCGTGTACCGGCACCTAAAAAAGGAGTTCCGGCTAGTCACATGACCAACTAGCCTAATAAACCTTGATCACGTGACCAACTGACATAATAAACCTAGTCACGTGGTCAAGTGACCGTATATCACCCAAGTTTATATGACCCCCTGTTATACGACGGAATTTATAGGAGGTGACAGGATAAATAGAGAATAGATGGTTGGTGTCTTGGATGGGTTAAGTTTATCGGGCAAGGCGGAGGAATTTATCTGGTGAGCCGAAGGCGAACCGGATAAATTCCGGAGCCGAGCCCGATAAACTTAAACCATCCAAGACACCAACCATCTGTTCTATTTATCCTGTCACGCACTGTAAATGAACAAAACAAAACAAAAAACAAACATGATACAAAGACCGTACCTTTTATTCAATATCTTATGGTACTGATACCATAAAATTCCCGAGCCGAGCCTAACAAACTTTCCTTGAATCAAAGACACTACTGTCTATTCTTCAAATTTTCCAATCCACGACACTATTCTGTTTATCCCGTTTCACATTTACAAACATAAATCCGACTAGATAGAATATTTCGCTCGAAATTAAGGCACCTTTCGCACTATGAAAAAAACACACTTGTATGGCGAACTGTGCAAATCGCTTTTGGTATGCAGCTGTAATAATGACGTCATGAATAATATGGACTACGTCATAAACATGACGTAAACCCTCGGAAGAATGTTGTGGCGAAGAATTCTGTTTTATTTTAAATAATAAGAAAAATCAACACGTGTATCGAATTCTAAGCGATAATTTTACTTTGAAATATTGATTTCGTGTACCGGCTTCTAAAAAAGGAGTTCCGGCTGGTCACATGACCAACTAGCCTAATAAACCTTGATCACGTGACCAACTGACATAATAAATCTAGTCACGTGGTCAAGTGACCGTATATCACCAAGTTTATATGACCCCCTGTTATACGGTGGAATTTATAGGAGGTGACAGGATAATGTCTGTTACGACTAGCCAGAATAGCTCGGGTTGTAGAGTGTTAAACTAGACTTGTATGTGATAATTTCTGACTAGCTGATGGTATGGGTTCGATTCCCATGGTTGGCCTACTGAAATTACTAAAAGTATTTAGGATGCGACGTTAAACCTAGATCTCTTGTGACCGTGCTAAACACCGAGCACAATAACCCTTTACCACACAGTCCTGAGGTTTAAATATCCAGTAAAATAAGGTTTTTGCAAACATAGTGGAAAAAGAAGAAAATGTTGGTATGCAGTCTCCTTTTCGTACGATACAAATGTAGCAGTTTATTTTATATTTAATTTATTGCTTGCGAAGTCTTTCAATTTGGACCAGTCTTAACCCTTAAGCTGCGACTTACTGACCTTTTGCGGACAGTGTAGGTCAAGATCAGACTGCACAGAATGTGCAGTCTGATGTTGGATCTATAAGCTTCAAATATACAATTTTCGGGTTTTAACCCTTTCCCAAACGACAGATTTTGGACTGGTCCAAATCGAAAGAGTTTGCAGACGACAATTTTAAGTTTGATGAAAATGGCAGAAAGTTCTCAAGAAGGGTAGAAAACACTGTGGGAAAAGGAGAAATTGCTCGTTACGAGCAATTTCTCCTTTTCCCACAGTGTTTTCAAAAGACTTGTACTGCAGACACGTGAAAACCAGGGCTTGTTTGGGAAAGGATTAACCATCGGCTAGAAAATTCAACTTATTTAGCAGGATAAGGGTTAAAATCGTGCTGTGTGGTGAAGGGTTTAAGAACACGCCGTAACTCGGGATGTTTTTTTTTTTCCCTGTATCTTGCACTATTCCGCCATAACATGACTTACAACCTTATGGGCAAACAATGGCGACGATAGGATAAACGAAAGTCAATCAGTCTATTTTAACCCTTTCCCAAACAAGCCCTGGTTTTCACGTGTCTGCAGTACAAGTCTTTTGAAAATACTGTGGGAAAAGGAGAAATTGCTCGTAATGAGCAATTTCTCCTTTTCCCACAGTGTTTTCTACCCTTTTTGAGACCTTTCTGCCATTTTCATCAAACTTAAAATTGTCGTCTGCAAACTCATTCAATTTGGACCAGTCCAAAATTTGTCGTTTGGGAAAGGGTTATATGTGATAAAAATAAACTAGATGCCTATATCACCTTAAACTGTTTTACAGGTCTTGGAAAAAACAAAAATGTCGATGAATTATGCACAGACAGTGTATTCAACATGACGTCATTTTTGTTTGATAAATTTATACGTCGTAACCTCCGTCTGTATTCATCAACCATTCCTAAGAACAGTTTGTGTCTTATTCTCAAGAATTTTCCAAGTTTGAAGGTAACACAAATTCAGATGTGTTAAACCATTAGTGAAGCAGAAGTTGTGGTAATCTCTTGATATAGAGATAGACTAAGAATGAAACAACGAATGGTTGGTGGATGCGGGTCCTGGGTCCGTATTCACCAACCATTCTTAAGAACGTTCTTAGACTTATTCTTCAAGATTTTCCAAGTTTGAAGGAAACACAACTTCTGATTGGCTAAACCATATGGTTCAGCCAATCAGAAGGTGTCTTACTTTCAAATTTGGAAAATTTTTAAGAACAGGACCAAGAATGTTATTAAGAATGGTTGGTGAATACGGACCCTGGTCTGAATTGTTGATAACACAGGTTTCGCTATTCATACACCCGATTTCCATTCTTTTGTTAAATCGATTGTTTGATATGCTTCTTAGATATGAGCCGTGCTCTGGCAAAAGGGGACCGAATGCATCTCCGTAATGCATTATACCAAGCAGGACATCACCTAATTACGGATCCATAAAATCCATTTATATAAAATCTATTTTGTCAAACAACTGACTGTATCATAAAGTAGACTGGTCCTTTGACATACAGAAAATTGACCAGTAGCGAAAAGTTTCGTGCATTCTGATCTTTGATCTACATTGTCCGATACCAGAGCTACAGAAAACGGAGTGATTTTGATTTCAAAGTTGGAAATAGTAATAACTCCCATCTAAACCCTATGTTGTTGGTACTCATTAGAATCGTCTCATCGAGACGATTCTAATGAATACCCACAACATAGGGTTTGGAAGAGAAATAATGGATTTAGAATGCCATCACTCCCTCTTATCTGGAGCTCAGCGATACGGTATTTTTCTTTCCGGTGAAATCAACTTTGAAACGGCAATGTTTGGGCTTTTGTTATAGAGTAGATATTTGCGTTTCATTTATTCAGCAGCTTAACCCTTTACCAAACGACAAAATTTTAGACTGTTCCAAATTGAAAGCATTTGCAGACTGCAAAATAAATGTTACTGAAAAATGAAAGTTTGTTTTGAGTAGGGCAGAAAACATTGTGGGAAAAGGAGAAAATGCTGGTTACCAGCATTTTCTCCTTTTCCCACAATGTTTTCAAAAGGCTTCTTTCTCAGAGTCGTTAAAAGTCGGGATTGTGTGGTAAAGGGTTAAGTGTTAAGATTGTCCTTGCATCTATTTTTTTTTTCTATTTAACTAGGTCACAGAGGAACAAGTCAATACAGCGGAAACATGCATAGGTAATTTATCATTATCTTTCTGTTTAAAACCTGCTAATCTTTTACCTTACCCGAACAACCATCTTAGAGTCATAGATCAATAAAATCTATTTTATCTAACAACCGACTAAATGATGAGGCAGACTGGTCTTATGTCATGCAGGAAATTGACCAGTAACAAAAGGTTTCGACCAGGCCAGCCGGCGAAGGCTGCCTAGAAATGGTAATGAATGGACAGGAAAACAGATAAATAAATGAATAAATAAATAATTGAATAAATAATCGAATCAGTCGGTCAGTCTGTCGGTCGGTCGGTCGGTCAAAAAAAAAAAAATGCTGATTGTCAACACAATAATTTATAAATGATATAAGTCACTATTTTTATCTTTTTTTTTTTATATATATTTTCCCTTACAAAGAGGGACAGACGGCTTCTACAACATACGAATACGATCAGCCCCCAGTTCCGGTGGTTCGAAGTTTAAACGGCATGGAGGTGATCAAACTGCGGGTTCAGGTGTGTGGCGAGGCCCTTATACAATTCGACCAGGGTTCGAACAGCGTAGTTGTCCGGCTATCCGAGCAGAATATCTACTTCGACTTGTGCCATGCCGATACATGTGAACGCAGACTGATGGGGCCTGACAGGTAATTCATTTACCTATGAGCCACGTTCTGTGAAAAGGGGGCTTGATGCATCTGCGAAAAGTATCGACCCAGGTCAGCCTGCGCAATCTGCGCAGGCTGACCTGGGCCGAAACTTTTCGCTTTTGGTCAATTTCCCTTGTGTCCAAGGACCAGTCTACCTTATAATTCAGTCGGGTTTTAGAAACAAAGTGGATCTTACGGACCCCTTACCATGTGATGTCTTGCTTGGTACAGTATATCATGAAGATGCATTAAGCCCCCTTTCCTCAGAGCATGGCTACTACACCTTGATATTACGTTCTCTCAGTATCATCTAGCAGCCACTATTTGCAGGTCAAAGTTGTTTGTTCCCGAGCATGGTAGCTTTGTCGATAACGAAATGGCAGTAGATTATAAAACGGGGTTTCATTTGCCACCCCCTATTTTGTCCGATAACCCCCATCATAAAATTACATGTCCCAAAAATATTTTAACCATAACAAACCAGCAAACCAATCAACCCATGCAAAAATCAACCCACTTATACAATTCCCCCACCCTTAACCAACAAACCCACGCTTAAGCATATGGCTAGCCCTTATATGATAAAACAATATAACAATAAACAACAATATAACAATTTTATGTAACATTAAGCATGCTCATAAAATTAACATAAAATGGGTTTAACATAACAATCTGATGAAGGTTAGCAAACAAATGGCGTAACCTTTTTTATAAACATTTTTTACTTAAATCAAATTTTTTTTAAAATTGAAATAAAAAATTTAAAATTAAAAAAAAAAATTTAAAAATTTAAAAAAATTTTAAAATAAATTTTTTTTTTCTTAATCAAAAAAAATAATATAATAGATGAAATATAAATATTTAATATTTTCAATATATTAAATATTTAATATGTTTTTGGTCTTGCACCTTGTTGCTTATATTTTATTTTTTCTTCAGTTAATTTTTTTTTTCTTCTATAATTTTAATTCTATAATGTCCCCAAGCTAATGTATCATTACTACCATCCTCTAATATATATCTTTTATCATCAGCATAACTTAATGCTTTTTTGTTTATTACTTCAGTGTGTATTTCATGTTCCCTACTTCTTAACACTGGCATAGTTCTATAACAATCTTTTTTTGTATCCAAACAATTTTTATAATTTTCTAATTTTATTTTGTTTTCAACAACAGACTTTTTAACCCCCTTACATCTTTTACCTTCATCAAAACCTTCCCATATCAATTTTCCATTTTTATCTAAAATTGGTTTTGGATTTGGATTTTTTTCAGTTTTTTCTTCTCTTTTTGTAGGTAATGTTTCATAAGCATATGTTTTTGCACCCAAACCAGCCATCTCAATCATAATATCTCCATTTAATTCATCTTTAAACATACCTAATACCTTTTTATTTTTTCCACTGTGTAAATCATGCTCTTTAGGGTAACCACTCATATCATACATTGTATCAGCATCATTTGCCATATCCTTATAAAAATCTTCAGTTTTTATTTCAAGAATAAAACTATCAGTATCAGTGTAGCACATCCTTACTTTTTTACCATACTTTGCTTTAAAGTAATTATAATAAGTTTCATACATATGTATTTTACTAATATCTAATATACTCATACCTAAATAAACGGGTTTGTTATATTTTATATTTGTTTTCTTCATATGAACAGCAACTAAATTTTCATCAAATATTGTTGTATGATGATAGTTTGGTTTAGCAACAAGCTTTTTATAACGATAGCTAACCGTATCATTAACTAATTGAATATCAACCCTATTTCTTAAGTTTTCCATGGTCTTACCAAAAAGACTATTCATCATTAATTTAAAAAAATCTTTTTCAAAATCATTTTTTGCATTTTTTCTTAAATCAATATTTTTATCAATATATTCTTTAATACAATATGTTTCTTCAAACATTATGCCACGATGTATCTTTTTAATTTCTAATCCTAATTCTAAATATTTTTTTAATGTTTCATGATGTATAACATAATTTTCTTTATCGTTTAAGTTAGGAATTAATTTTTCCACTTTTTCTATTTTTAGTTGCTCAGGAGCAAGAGGAAAATCACTATGCTTATCATGTAACTTTTCAGGATATTCCAAATCAACCTCTAAAAAGCATGGTATTTTTCTCCATTCTTTTAAATTATCTTCATCCATCCATCTAAAACAACTAGTGGGCAGCAGTTTGCTCATAGCCCAAGGATAAAGACTGTTTGCATCTATATATATTAAGTATTTTGTTGGTTTATTTGGATTATAATCTTTCATATGCTTGTTATTAGCTTTTGCATATCTTTTACTACACATTGATATCCCACCACGTATTCCTTTTTCAATCATCAAAAGCATATCAGGGTCTGTTAAATACTCAAATTTTGATTTTGTTGTTTTAAGCATAGCATCTAATGCTAATCCTGGAATGGTATAATACCAACAAGGGTCTAATTCATAATGCTTAAGACAAAGTTCTCTAAAGTTTTCAATTATATCAGCTAAAAGTAAAACATCTATTTCATTGTAAAGCTCTAAATATTCTTTAAACGTTTTCATATTAAAAGTTTTCCAAACATTTTGTGCATGCTCATAATCTTTATCTTCAATATGTTTATCATTTAAGTTTGAATAAAATTTTTCTTTAGGCGGTAGTTGAGTTTCTTCTAATTTTTCAAAAGTATCTAACCATTCATATGGAAAAAATCCTTTTTTTCTTAATAGTGATAAATGTTCTTTAGGATGAAATTTTAATAAAATTTTTAACTGTTCATCACTTAAATTTTTTGAAAGCACATCTAAACTACTATTCATAAACTTAAGACTATCTAAAAACCTTAACTTATGTGTTTTATTATTTCCAATCTTAATAAATTTACTAAAACTAATATATTTTTCTTCATTGTTTGGTATGCAATCAATTTGCCCATCAGTTTTACCAAGATTTTTTATAAAAAGATGACTATCATAACCACTTAAATTATGAAAGAAAACAGGTGTAAAATCGGGAATTTTTGCTTTAAGATTACACTCAGTATGTGCTGCACCACGATACTTACCTGTAAAATGACAATGGTCTTTTACTTTATAATTTTTTTTTGTAAATTTACCATTACATATCCAACATTTTTTTTCATCCTCATATTTTTTTTCTTCATCTTTAGTTATCTTAATTGGTAGCGGGTTTTTATAATATTTTTCATATATTTTTTTAATATCCTCAGTTACCATATTTACAAAAACCTCTTCAGCATTTTTACCAGCATATTCTCCTTTTATAGGTTTACAAACTTTATCATCAAAACATATAATAACATATTTAAAGCTACAAGGAATATGCTTTTGTGTTTTTATAGTATAGCTTTTTTCTTTACTTGGATGGCATGTATCTATAGGAGCTAATACACATTCAAAATCAACATATGCAACAAAAGGGACCTTAATTTTTCTTTGATGATTTATAAATTCTAATACCTCTCCAGGTTTAGGCATATCTAAGGTAACCGGAGCATGCTTATCACAATATTTTTTATGCTTTATTAAAAGGTCTTCCTTTCCAAATGCATTTAAACATCTTTTACAAAAATACTTTTTACCATGATGTTTTGATATTTGACTTGACATTAAGCGGCTAAAAGTTTTTATTAACACATAATGACAATTTTCTTCATTTGTTAAGTAAAGTAAATCAACATGATTACTTTTTTCTTCATCAGTAATTCTTAATGGATAAAATTTATTTTTAAATTTTTCTTCTTCAAAAATTTGACAATAACTATAAACATTAACGCTAATTTCTGGATTTTGTTTTTCAAATTTACTAATATCATGCAATGAAACAGGATATTCAATACCATCCATATTTATGCTATTTTCTTTTGATTTTAAACTACTATCTCTCTCCAGATGATTATCTGTTGGATTAAATGCTCTTAAGATAGACCACTTAAAACATTGATTATCTTTATTTTTTATATTAACACATGCTTTTTTATCAGCAATCCACTTTGGAAGAGGAATAAATGATGAAGCTCTTAAAGGGTCATAAATTGCTGTATGTAATTTTAAATGTACCACACTATGAAAAATCCACCCGCTACCACTTCTTAAAAAGGTACGATAATTTTCTAAAATTTTTTCAGCCATTGTATCATATAATTCATTTACATCGGTTCCTCTTAAATTAATTAAATTTTCATCAGAAGAAAACTGAGCTGGAACTGGGTTTTCCACATCATCAAATCTATACATTAAACACTTAAGAACCATTTTTACTTTAACTTTACGTTTATTTCTTAAAATATTTGTTATAGATTGCATTGCTAACTCTAAAAACTGCTCAGGAGAATCAACGGGAAACCCCTCTATTTTGTATTGATTTGTCCAACCCCTTAATGAAGAATTGCTTTGTATTACATTAATATCTTCTGGTCTTATCCTTGGTAATGCTTCCTCCATATTTCTTTCAACTTCATCTATTACCTGTGGAATTTGTTCTGGTTCAACATTACCAGTTACCCAATTAGTAAAATTTCTTACTCTTCTTCTAACACTCTCAGGAATTACCGCTGAGGCAACCCTTTGAGCACCACTATATAAATTAGATGCTAGCCATTGACTACCATCTGTTAATCTGTTGATAAATCTTCGTGAAAAAGAATTCATCGCCATAATTTTTTTAAAACAAATAATTTTTGTTTAACTCAATTTTTTTTAATTTATTATTTTTTAAAAAATAATAAATTATTGAATATCAATTTTATATTTACCATTCCAAACCCTACCATTCCAGTTTTCAATCGTTTGAGGACATCTATCAATAAACTTACTAGCCTTGTAAATTGATGGAAATGTTGTTTCTTCTTCAGTTTCAACATCCTTTAGTATTACTGTTTTAGTATTTTTACCAATATCCTTTAATCTATCATAATTAGGTACTTTTTTAAGTGGTATTGCTTCTTCAGGATACAATCCATGCTCTTTTAAAACATCAATATACTTTTTCTTGTTCCAATATGAATACCACTTAATGTTATTATCTGTTAATATCTTTTTAGAATCAGCAATCTTTAGCATATTTTTTATTTAAAATAAAAATTTACTTAATACACTACACTCATCTTATTCCCATCACTCTGAAAGTTAATCATACTGTCACTAAGTAAAACCGCAAATGCTTCAGTATTTGCAGGGGGATTTCTAGTAAATGTTACCTTAATATGAATATCAGTTACAGAATACTTTAACCTTTCTCTTTGCTTTGATACATCAAACACAAACAAAGGAAAAAGATTTTTAAAATCTGGAGGAGTAATATTAGGGTTTGATACCAATTCATCCATGTTAAAAAACTTTTTTCTAAACAAAGCAGCTTCACTATATATTCCACTAATTTGATTAGCAGTAAAATTTATATCATAATCATATAGCGGATATTTTTTTGAACCTAACATTACATAAATATTTTTAATATTTAAGTTGTCAAATATGGCCGGGTTTTGTTCTTGGTCACCACTTTTACCAGTTTGAAAACCATCAATTAAAAAACGTGGCACCTCAGGAGATGATTTAGCTGATAACCTGCAAGTAAAACCTGTTGCTGCCTGTGGAACCGCAATATTATCGCTTTGTATCATTCTATATCCAACTGGAAATTTTTCTTTTTTCTCGATAAATTTATAAAGTTCCATCCTATTACCATCTTCCGGCTCTACATGTGGCATAAACCAAGATACCTTCAGTAAATTAACTCTACCAGCATCGGTACCACCAGCTCTAAAAATTGCGTCATTGTCATCATTTCTTGTTAAGGTTAAAGTTTGTTTCATACCATATAAAACTTTGTTGTAATCTTCACAAAAACCAAATATATGTTTTAGGGGTATCCTAAAACTAAAGGTTCCAACAGGAACTGAACTAAAAATATACTGTCTTCTTACTGAAAACCCAGCATTAGTAGCACTAGCTGCATTTTCTCCGGTATCCTTATACCACAGTTGGTTTAACCCTTGTGATTTAGCAAAGTCATCTGGGTATTTTAAAAGTCCAAGCATTGTTGTAGCCTGACCAGGATAATTAATGCTTTCTATCTCTTGTCCACTAAGTTGATATCTGATATTTTTAAACAGATACATCAGTCCATTATTTGTTAAGGTTGCCTCATTAGCTGCACCATAAACGGTACCATCATTTTTTACTAATTCACCTATAATTTGTAAATATGACTCTGAAGGATGATAAAAAATATCTTGAGTTTCGATATTAATCCTAATATCCCCACCAGAGTTGTTAAGATTGGTTCCTGTAATAGGGTCATACTCATGATATTCATATTCATCAATGTTATCATATTTTGAAATCGGTGCTTTAATGTTTAAAATATCCATTTTATTATATGCAATTATAATTTTTAAGTCAAAATTATAATTGAGTTGTGTTTTTAATATTCTAACCATAGTTGAGGAAATGATTTGTTTTCATCATTTACAAAAACACCCTTAAGTTTAATATTTTTAAGTTTTTCTGCAGAAAAGCTTTTTCTCATTTTAGGATAAATTCTATTTCCGTAAAGAATGGTTACCTTAGGTATATCATTTTCTTCTAAATATTGATTTACATTTTCTTCAAATTCCTTAATGATATCAGCTTTTTCAGGTGACAATTTTAAAAGAACCTTTTTATAATCATAGCTTGTATTGGTAACTTCAAGAATTTCACAGTCTTCATTTATCTTAAAGTTAGCAAAAAGGATACCAACCCTTTTAGTATTGTATTTTTCATATTTTGTTATTTTAAATTTAAGATTTGACATTCTTTTTTTATTTAATGTAATAATTTGCTTAACTTAAATTTATTTTTTCATAACACTTTAACTCCGGAACCCCTACTATTTAATTTCTTAACTAAATCTTGTATAGCAATGGCACTACCATCTATTAAGGTATTAATATTTTGCGTTGCAGGTTGAGTTGTTGTAGTAGGCTTTTGAGTATATTTTTCTAAAATCTTTTTAGATTTTGGTGTTAAAGCCTTTTGAACTAACTTTTTACCTGCATCAACTGCGGCACTCTTTCCAACCTCTAACGCTTTCTTTGCTCCTTCCTTAGCTACACTCTTACCAACATCAACTGCTGAAGATGCAATTTGTTTAGCTGCGCTGCTTGTAAAAAACCTTGTAAGAAAATTAGCTAAGGTATCAAATATCCCTGCACCACCATAAGCATAATTTCTTTTAAATCCTCTCTTTTGTGATATAATCATTTTATAGTATAGACATTAATTTTTTATAACTCTTTGTATTTAATACACGTTGTCTTTTTAATTCATCACAAATACTTACAAGCTCATTTCTTACACCTGTATTACCAGCTTCTTTACTTGCCATTAAGAGGTCTAATCTTTCTAATAGTGAGTTAGGGTCAGATGGGATAATGGTAATTCCTTCTCCACTAATGGCTCTATCAAGCCAAAAATTTTTTAGAAATTTTTTCCATTTGAATGCTTTACTGCTTTTTGGTAAATGACTTTTTTTGTCATGATTTCGATGAAGGGTGCCAGAATTTAACATTATCTCCTTATAATTTTCAAAATCACTATCAGTATATTTATCTTTGTCCGGTTTTTTAGCTACAATTAACTCCCACAGACCAGGTGTGCCTTCATAGGTTTTATTTGCAATTAAAATATCATCTCCTAAAATTTCAACTTCCTCATTGCCGATATAAAATTTACCTTCTTTATCATATATCCCATACGTTGTATCAGCATCATCCTTATTGGTAAATCTTCTTAGTTGTGTTGCTGCAAGTGGACCAATAAGTAATAATGATTCTTTAGCTTTTTCCTCTTCTTCAAGAAGTTTTATCCATTCTTCTAATTCCTCAAGTTCAGCATCATCCATTTGTGATTTCTCGTAAGCTTTGATAGAAGGAAAGGTTGGAAACGTAATAGCTTTAGGTAAGTCTTTGATACCCTCTTTAATAGGTTTAAGCCCTTCTGTAATCTCCTTTGTTGCAGCTTTTTGTGTTTCTGTAATAGGTTTAAAAAACTTTGAAAGGTCTGTTTGTAATTCAATTTCACCTGTTTTCTCTGCAAGCTGACTATCACGAATTCTTTTCTTTGTTGCAAGATAATCTTTTACAATTTGGTCTCTTTTCACAGGGTCTTTTATCTTTAAAAACGACATATTTTTTTAAGTGAAAAATTTTTTTATCTTATTTTTTTATTCAGTATTACCTATCTCACAAGCACAAGAACATTTAAACTTAGGTGGTTTTAGTTTTAGTCTTAAGGGGTTCCATTGTTTCTTTCTACTAGTCTGCGAAATTCCTCCCCGTGCTTCCTGTTTCCCCTTCTCTATTAAACTCTCCTGTTCCTCTAACTTGCTTTTTTTCCTTGACTTAACTCGTATCTCTTCCTTCATCACCTTATATTTTTCCAATTCATCCATAATTAAAGTAAATTCTGAATGTTCTACTTTGTTGTCACTGATAGCTTTAGATATATGTGTAAATAGTGTATTTAACTTTGCATCAGCTAACATTTTAATTTGAAGGTGTTTTTCAGATTTTGTTCTGGTTTTTCTAACAACAAACTTTCCTATCAATGCTGAAAGTCCAACAGCTAAGGCACAACTCTCTAAAGCTATCGTTGCTGGAATTGCTACAACGGTACTCAATTAAGCTATTCCACCTGCTCCGGCACCTAGTGCTAAGGTGGTTAGTCCTGTTTCAACGTTATCCATACTCTTGCTAATCTTTAAATATTTTTTACTTAACTGTTCTCTAACCTTAACTTCATTTTCAAGAAATGTTTGAATTTCTGATATTTTTTGTAGCCTGAAGGATTGACCATTGTCTTCTGCTGATAGTATTGGTTGTAATGATGGTGCATTTGGTATATTTCGTGCTTCTGGTAATACTGGATAAATCTTTTCTTTTAGTTCCATTTTATTAATTACAACTATTTTTTTTAAATAGAATAGTAAAGACGGCATAAAAATTCACCTTCATTAATTTTTACTAGCTTACTTGAGTTGTTTGTAATTGTGGTAACCACATCTGGGGTTTCCTCCAACACTACCTCATTTGTAATACTTAATTGATTAGTTTTTAGAGCATAAGATAGAGAAATTAAAACGACACCATTACTCATCATAAAACCAAAACCTAAAGCAATAGTTTTAGTTTCACCACCTTTTAATATAATAGGTTGTTGTGTAAAAACATCCCAAGTAACAGGATTAACTTTTTTAGCTGGATATTTAAGTTCTACAGGGTTCCAAAAAATAGTTTTTGGTTGAACCATTTTAGGTTTATTTCCAAATTTATACACATTCATTCTTTTTTAATTTACAAAATTGCGCCTAATATAGGAATATTAGCAAATGGACTATTTGGACCTAAAAGAAGACCTTTACCATCATAAATTTTTCCACCTTGTTTTAAATACAATCCTTCACCTTTATTTTTTAACCCTTTACCTTTGTATGGTTTAAGATATAAACCTTCACCATCAGTTTCAACTTGACAGATACTACCACCTTTCTTAAGATATAATCCGTTACCCATTGCTTTTTGGACTCCTGTTGATGCTAAACCAGTTAGGGCACCCACACCTAAAGCAGGTAATACTGTTTTTGCTAATACAGGTAAAGCAGCTGATGCCAATCCAGCTATCAAAGGTAAAAATCCTCCTTCTACTTTAATGTTATGTTTAAGTTGTTTAGTTGACATTCTAAACGTGGTTCCCTTTCCAGCTTTATAAGCCTTAGTAAGTTTATTTACTTGAGACTTAGTTAATGCTATTACATCTTTACCATGTAAATCTTCATGTTTTAAACGAATACTTGCTGGGTTTTTGTTTTTAAAAGAATGTAAATTTTTTTCCTTTTGCCCTTCTGATATATTTATTTTAGCGTTAATGTAGGTTGTCATTTTTTTTATATTTAACGTGATTCTCTTATATGAAATCTAATCGTTAATGTTTCTCCTCTTAAATTTAATATGTTTCCATCTTGGTCAGCTATCGTAACGTTTAAATCATGTATTTCATTCAAAGTTAAAGGTAGGTATACCAGATTAACTGGATTTTCTATTATTTTATAACCCGGAGCAACATTTGGAAAAAAGCTGTAAATTGTGTTTCTTTGAGAACCATTAACATAACTACCTGAAATTAAATCAATATTAACAAGTATGCTATTAATACTTAAGATATTAACTAAATTTTCTGATTCATGAAACCCTCGAACATATTTTGCTCTGCTAAATCCTAATACCTTTCCAATACTGTTTTCATGATTAAAATCTACCTGATATCCATTTTCAAGATTTAAAACTGATTTTAATGTATTAGTGTTTGCTGATAAACAAATATAATATTCTTCATTAAATTGATCATAATGTCCTTTTTTCTTCATTTCTTGTTGTATATAATCATTGATATCAACTAAATCATAGCTACCTGTTGGTATCTTCATCTTTTCCCATGTTTTACCACTATCTTGTGAATAAATAAAAATGTTGTTGCTATCAGTAATATTAGGAAATGAATAATAAGTTTCAAGATTGACTAAAGCTACTTCATATTTTTTATCAGCTTCAAGTTGAAGTGGTGGAGTAAATCTTGTTTTAAAATTTGATTTGTTATCACTTACAATAATTTGAAATGATGTTTTATGGTCGGTGTTTTTTACTATTTGTTTTAGTAATTCTTCTTCCATTTTTTATATTTAGTAAAAATATATTTTAAAACAAAAATATATTTTTAATAGTAATCTCTGTAATCATGGGGTAAATAAAAGTTGTCAAAACCACATCTATATTTTCCATCGTTACGGTTCTTAGTTAAATCAATCACAACAAAACCATGCGGTTTTTCCCAACAGTTTTTACAAAAATTGATAAACTCTGTTTTAGTCATATCATCCCCTACATGGTCACTATAAATATGATTAAGATTTTTTAAGTCTTGTCTAAACAAGCATATTAAGTTAGCATTTTCTCTAATAGTTTGACGAGGTAATCTAAAATAATTTTGTGCTAGATAAAAACAATCAGCATTACTGTGTCTTCCTCTTACATAATAGTTTTCACACTTGTTTTGCCTTTCTAAAAGTAAGTCATCAAATATCATTAAGTTTTTATTTGATGCATTTAAATCTCTTGGGTCAGGAACATCACTAGCATATTCAAAAAATTCACAATTGATATCAGATTTTTCCTTAATTGTTTTTGCCCATTCTTCAACTAATGCTGTAGGTGAAATATCCCGGTTTTGAACTTCATTTTTAAGTGAAAACAACCTTAGTATGTATTCTTTTGGTATTTTTTCTTCAAAAGCTTTTTTAAGTATGCGATATTCTGGTTGAAACAAACTTTTACCAAAAACGCATAAGTTGTTATAATCTAACCAATCAGGTCTTAACAAAAGGTTAAGTAATAGTGTAGTTTTACCACATCCTGATTTACCTACTATTAAACCTCTGATACTTCTTGGTAAAAGGGGGTGGTTAAATCTTTTTGCTAACGCTTCATTCCATGATAAATTAACAATATCCATTTAATATTAAAAAATTTATTTTAATATAAAAAATGTATTGTGTTAAGTGTAAAAAACAAACTGAAACAACTGATTTTGAATGTACGGTAAGTAAAAATGGTAGAAATATGAAACGGGGTAAGTGTAAAGAATGTGGAATAACAAAAACACAATTTACTAAAAAAATAGAGGGTGGGTCGTTGTTAAACAAGGTTATCAATAACTTAACTGTTGAAATGCACTTACCAGGCCATAATTTTACTGGTCCTGGCACCAAGTTAAAGAAAAGATTAAATCCTGATTTAACACCTAAAAAATGGTCAAAACCTGTAAATCGTGTTGATAAAGCAGCATATCATCATGATATATGTTATCTTAAACATGATGACACAGCAACAAGAAATTCTGTTTGTGATGCTAATATGCTTAAAGAGTTAAAAGGTATTTATAATCCTACTATTAAGGAAAGAATGGAAAGAGGATTGGTTTCCTCATTGATAGGAACCAAGAAAAGATTTGGAATGGGAGTTAAAAAAAAAAATTAGAAAATATAACGCTAGCAGAAGAATTACATAAACCAATAAAAAGAAAATTTAAGAAAAGGAGAGTTAGAGTAAATGGTATCGATAGAATATGGGCTGCAGATTTAGTAGATATGCAAGCATTTTCTAAACTTAATCGTGGTGTAAAATATCTTCTTGCTGTCATTGATATCTTTTCAAAATATGGCTATCTTATCCCCTTAAAAGATAAAACAGGAAAATCTGTTTCTGTTGTACTGAAGAGTATTTTTAAGGAAAGAAAACCTGAGAAAATGTGGGTGGATAAAGGTAAAGAGTTTTATAACAAAGAAGTTAAAGATTTGATTGAATTATATTCCACTGAAAACGAGGAAAAATCAAGCGTTGTTGAGAGATGGATTAGAACAATGAAAGAAAAAATGTGGAAATATTTTTCTGCTCACTCAACAAATGTTTATATTAACGTGTTACCAAATCTTGTTAAAGAATATAACAACACGAGGCATTCTTCTATTAAGATGACACCAATTGAAGCAAGTAAAAAGAAAAATGAAAATAAAGTTTGGAGAACATTGTATCCTGATTATAATCAAGTAAGGGAGGATATCAAACCAAAGTTTTCTGTTGGAGACAAAGTAAGGGTAAGTAAAAAGAAAAAGACTTTTGAAAAAGGTTATACCACAAGATGGACTGAAGAGGTTTTTACAGTTTCAGAAGTAAAACATACATCACCTATAACATATAAAATTGAAGATTTAAATGGTGAAGAAATAAAAGGTTCCTTTTATGAACCTGAACTACAAAAAACGAGTCAAGAGTTGTATAGAATAGAAAAGGTTATTAAAAAGGGAAAAAAGAAATCTCTTGTAAAGTGGAAAGGTTATTCTGATGAGTTTAATTCATGGGTTGATAATAGTGCTATTGTAAATATTTAAATATATAAAAAATGAAAGATATTTTAATATTACCAAATAAACCTTTAAGCAATTTTGAACTTGAGGATGCCGCAAAAAAATTAAAAATAAAAAATTTTAGAGGAATATTTTTACGTAACACTCTACCTAAAAAAGTAAAAAATAAAGAATGTGGTATATTAAATCTTGATGATACCAGCGGTCCAGGAACTCATTGGGTTGCCTGGTATAAAGATGGTAAAACTAAAATTTATTTTGATAGTTATGGTATTCAACCACCTATTGAAATTATAGATTATTTAAAAAGGCCAATACACTACAATACCGATCAATTACAACATGCAGGGGAAGTATTTTGTGGTCATTTATGTTTGTTTATTCTTAAAGAGTTGGGTTTAGGTAATAAATTTCAAAATGTTTTAAATAAACTTTTTTAGTAATATTAAAAACTATGCCTGTCGATAAATTTGGAAGAATAGATGATGTTAAAACAAGTGGTGATGGTGATGGTGTGTCACTCGCTTACATAGGTAATAATTTTTTACGTAAAGATGGAACAACCCCCGTTACCGGTTCTATAAATATGGCTGGTAATACATTAATACGGGTTAGTAATCCAGTAAATCCACAGGATGTTGCCACTAAGAGTTATGTTGATGCAAACTCAGGGCTGTTAGATGAAAATGGAGGATACCATATTACAGGGTATTTAAACATGGGTTTTAATAAAATAAAAAATATAGCTGACCCTGAGGAACCGAGTGAAGCTGCTACAAAAAAATATGTAGATAACAGTGGTAGAGCAATAGTTCAACAACAAGATGGTACTTTTTCTGCTGTTGCAGATATAAATATGAAAGGATATACTATATCAAATCTTATAGAACCTGCAGAACCACAGGATGCAGCAACAAAAAATTACGTAGATGTTGCCAATCGAGCCTTTGTTTATGGTCCTGGAAGGCGGTATATAGCAAGTGGTGACGTTTCTATGGGTGGACGGAGAATTTACAACGTCGATGCACCTTTAGAAGAGTATGAAGCCGCTAATAAGTTTTACGTAGATAACGCTATTAAGGCTGCTACTGCGGGTGAAAAAGCTTTAACAAAAAACTAAGACGGTTCTTTTTCAATGGCTGGCGAAATAAACATGATGAACCACTCGATTATCGGATTACCAAATCCTATTGAACGTGGCGCTGCTGCCAACAAAAATTACGTCGATAATGGTGGAGCTATCATAAAAAATCCAGATGGGAGTTTCTCAGCAGTAGCTAACGTAAATCTTCAAGGTTTTTCCCTAAAAAATGCAGCAACTCCGGTAGAAGAGAGAGATTTAGTGACAAAATCCTACGTGGATGGAAAAATAGGCTTTAAACCCATTATAAGCGTTCATGCTGAGCAACAAGGAGGATTAAAAAATGGTAATTACGAGTTTTCTTTCGGCAATGGAAGCACGGGAATACATCATGAATTAGGAGGTTATTGCATGGCAGCCTCAGGCAGAATTATAAGGGGGTCTTTACAGGTTGTTACAGTTGGTGGTAACCTAAAAGAAGAGGCAAAAATTAACATAGCTTTAAACGGAGTTGAAAAGGCTGACTACTCCATAGTAAAAAAGAAGGGAAAAGGATGTTGTTGTGTAGTTTTTCCTCAGCCTTTAGAAGTAAAACAATGCGACACTATAAACTTTATATCAAGGTCCGACAACTCCAACGCAAAACACGCACATGTGTCGATACTGATAGAGCTGGACTTGTAAAAAAATATTTAACCCAGTAAAAGGTTAAATATTTAAAAAAGGGTTTTATCGATACACACTCCAATATCACGTGGTATAGTATTTCACAACTTTTTCCAATATTTTGAAATGTGTATTACGCATATAATATCACTTTAGACTGGACTTTTGAGGGAGATGGTAGTATGTTATGATATTAACTATTTTTTGCTTTGTTTTTTTCTAAAAATGAACTAAATATGGTAATTGTATAAAATATAATTTATTTATGATAATAAAGCAGTCTTACTTCTTTGTTGTATCTTTGATTTTGTAAGAATGTTATTACTAACAACATGGTAACCTCTGGCGTGGTCTAACAACCCGTACGTTAATACCAAAAAATGGTAACCTCTGGCACGGTCTAACAACCTGTAAGTTAATACCAAAAAATGCTGACCACTGGCGCGGTCTAACAACCCGTAAGTTAGCAAACACTAACAACATGTTAACCTCTGGCACGGTCTAACAACCTGTAAGTTAATATCATATCAATACATTTCTTACATGTTAAAAACACAATGTTGTAAGGCTGCTGTTTAAAAAACAATATTAAGTATTTTATACAATTATTGAACAAGTTAAACATTTTTAAAAAAAACAGGGTAAAAATGTTTGTTAATATTATAATGTTCTACCATTTTCAGTTTTGGTGTGTTAAGCAAAAGTTAAAGGGTTGTGCATTAAATAACTTCCTCTTTCGTTTTCGGTGAGGAGGTATGTAAAAATGGTTATATCATGGTAGTGACATGACTCGCCTTACTTTATCTATACCTTCTCTTATGCTAAGGTATAGAAAACAGAGTTAAAGGTGATTCTTAAGTTAGTTTAACGCTTTTCAACATTAACTAAGGCAGGAATATCAAAGTTTAAGTCTCTCTGTGTTTGGGGTTCACAGAATTTATCCTTAGATAAATACGTCCCCCGATATTTCCTGTTAAATTTGTAACTTTTTTAAAGTTATAAATTTAGTTTAAATTTTTTCTTTTAATCTCACTCTTTACCCTGCAAACTGGACATTCTTTCTTAGCATATACTTTATCACATTTTTCACATAAGCATAGATGACCGCAACTGCAAAACAAAATTGTAGGTGTCATGTTTTCATCTAAGCATAAAACACAACATTTAGACTTAAATATTTCATTTGTGTTAATGTGTTGGGGTTGTTCCTCATCTTCCTCATCTACATCTCCTATCCTTTCATTTCCTTCATAATCTTCATATTCTGGATAACCAGTTAAATCCTCATATCTTCCACTAAATTCTATGCAGGGGCAAAGACAATCATCAACGCTAGGCTCCTCAAGGGTAAACACATTTATTCCATATGCACCGGGTTGAAATGCTCCGTCATTTAAATATAAATATTCTATTTTTTGGTAATATGTAACTAAATATCTATCATTTTCTGGTCTAACATCAAGCCAATACATCCCTGTTCTATTTAAATTAATTTTACCAAGTCCAATCCACATAGTTAGATTATTTTCTTGTCCACATTCAAACATCTCTCTCATCTTTTTACTAAATTGGTAATAAATAGCAGACTTTGCTATATAAAATGTATCTATATAACGTCTTCTTGCAATTCCTGTAAAAAACACCATTCTACCATCATAATCAGGCTAGCATTCTATTTTTCTCCATAAGGTCTTTTTTAACTTTTTCTTAAACTCTTTAGTTATTTTGTCTAAAACACTCATACTTATATATAACTTAAATATGCTGTTAAGATAATTTCAATTTTTTATTTGCTATTAATTAGTAAAAAAAAAATTTATTTGCTGTATATTGCAAATAAAAATAAAATTTTTTTTATTTTTTTATTTTTTAAAATTTAAATTTTTTTATTTTTCATTAGCCTTTTGTAATGTGTAAAAAAATTCATCTAGCTTTGAAAATATATATTTTCCTACTTCTTTTTTACTATTAAAAGTTTTTGTTTTTACTTCTTCTTTTATTTTTTTTGTAAAATATTCAGCAATCTCATCAAATTTTTCAACATCACCCGGAACATTTATTTTTATTACTGTTATGTTGTTACCAAGGTCAATAACTTCATGGTATTTATGTTTCATGTAAAAAACCAAAGCTTTAAATACTTCAACAACATAGTTTTGAATTTGTTCTTTAAGTGTGTTTGCAAAAGGAATCTTTATTTCCTTCATCCCTGTAGGGGAAAATGCACATGATACTTTTTCTTTTCTAAAATCATTTATGTCCATTGTTATTTCATAAATGGATATATAACCAATGAAGGTTATATATCAAATTTTTTTAAATTTTTTTTATTTTTTTTTTATTTTTCAAACTTTTTTATTATTACATCATCAATAACGCTATCAGCAAAAGCAATATGATCATACTCTATCCTGTTAATATCAAACATTAAACGTTCCTTTGCCTTTTCTATATTTTCTTCTAATGTTTTTCTTACATCCTCAATCTTTTTGTTAAAATAAATGATAGCTTCATACCTTTTATGCATTAAAATCTGTTCTTTATTTGCTTCACATTCCATTTTTGTTTGCCTTAGTTTAATTAAATCAAACCTTTCCGACAATGTTAGATCACTAAATAAATGAGGTGGTGAAGACATAGGTTGAAGTATTTGGGGTTCATTTCTACCATCAAACCCATCCATGTTTATATTTTCCATAGTTTTATATTCACAAGCCATATTTTATCTTATTTATGCTTGTAATATTATTTTTAGGGTAAGTAAAAATAATATCAAATTTTTTAAAATTTTTAAATTTTTTAAATTTTTTTTTAAAAATAAAATTTTTTTATGAAAACACTAGGCTATCTGTTTCCATTACACAGTTAAAAATAGTTAAAATTAAAGATAAATTTTGTATTATTTTTCTTCTTTTTCTTAAATGATATTTGTTTGTTTTTTCTTCTTCAACTTCATAAAAAAATTTAGCTTCCTCTTTTATTAAATCATACTTTCCAGTAATATAATTTATAATAAATTCTTTTCTTTCTTCATTTTTATTTTCCCTAGTAAAAGTTTTTCTTTTACCATGAATGAAATTAGCAACATTTTCAAGAGCTCTATTACTGCATTCTTCATTAATCGTTTTTACTAAGGACGTTGTATTTTCTTCAAGATCATCCATTATCTCTAGTATTTTATAATCTTTTAAAAAACCATGAAAATCTAAGTTTGTAGTAATTTTTTTAGTTAATCTAACTTTTTTTGAGTATTTACGTGTACCTTCCATGTTTCCACTTATAATATAAAGTTAATTACAAAATTTTATAAAATTTTTCAAAAAATTTTTTTTTTTTTTTTTTTTTTTTTAAATCTTAACCCACCCACTAACTCATAAGCCGGTTAGCCATTGCGTCATGCGTTGGTTGATGGGGTGGGAAAAAGGTTAAGCAATTGTTTGATGTATGGGTTTGTTGGGGGTTAACGCATTGGTTGGTTGGTGCATTGGTTTTTCTTAATTGAATTTTTTTTTTTTTTTTTTTTTTTTTTTTTTTTTTTAAGAAAAATTTTTTTTTATTTTAAAATTTGTTTTAAATTTTTTTTAAATTCTTTTAAAATTTTTTTTAATTTTAAATTTTTTATTTTAATTTTAAAAAAAATTTGATTTAAGTAAAAAATGTTTATAAAAAAGGTTACGCCATTTGTTTGCTAACCTTCATCAGATTGTTATGTTAAACCCATTTTATGTTAATTTTATGAGCATGCTTAATATTACATAAAATTGTTACATTGTTGTTTATTGTTATATTGTTTTATCATATAAGGGTTAGCCATATGCTTAAGCGTGGGTTTGTTGGTTAAGGGTGGGGGAATTGTATAAGTGGGTTGATTTTTGCATGGGTTGATTGGTTTGCTGGTTTGTTATGGTTAAAATATTTTTGGGACATGTAATTTTATGATGGGGGTTATCGGACAAAATAGGGGGTGGCAAATGAAACCCCGTTTTATAATCTACTAATGGCCTTGAAGGCAAGATGTCGCAGATTAAAAGTTCGAAGTCCTTTACACGGACTGATGATAGTCCAATCGACAGCGATCATTGCTCTCTCACAGTTGGGCATTTTTTCAACGATGCTTTTGTGGGAGAGCAGCCATTTGCTTTGGGAAAAAAAAAGGGGGAAGAACAAAGTCCCAATTAAGAAATTTCAGAAAAAAAAGGGTAAATGCACTAGCCGCCGCGGTATGACTAAAAATACATGTATTTTCAACACCAAACAAAAACTAAACAAACAAGTAAAGTTGACAATTGTGAAAACGCTTTGACTTGTCACTACTTTGTTTCCGTGACCGTGTTCGGTTTTTTCCGATATTTGCCGAGGCTCCTTCTAAACGGAGTTCAAATGTTTAACCCCTAGGCTGCTAAGTGCGACTCACTGACCTTTCGCGGACATTGTAGATCAAGATCAGACTGCACAGAACGTGCAGTCTGATCTTGAATCTACACTGTCCGATAAGAATATATATTTCTCAAAAAAGAAAAAAAAAATGTTTGAAATAGCACTATTCTACTTTTTACCATCGACTTCAAAATTTCATTTAACTTATGTACCAAGATAAGAGTTAATATGTTTGTATCCCGAAGTAAACTTTCTATAAATCGTAAATTTGTAGGGGGTCTATAAATAGTTCACGTAAAAAAAAACCCGGAATGTTCATTAAATGACAAGTTAAAGCAGTTTCACTACACCTATAACTGTTAAAAATAACGTGAGCAGTTTGGGATACGCAAAGACGACCGGTTGCAGGCATGACACATAGCACACTGCTTTAGCTCTAGAGTCAAAAGTTGTACTTCTGAACAGTGTAGATCACTAGCCGTCAGCATAGAATCTGTAACCTTTTTTCAAACAGTGCCAAGCCCCGGTAGCTCAGTCCGTAGCGTGCAGGACTTGAGAACAGGAGGTCGCTGGTTCGATCCCCGGCTTGGCCAACTTCTTTCCGAGGATTGATGATAGCCATTGAGACAGGATTCCTTCCGCTCACCGCTGTCCATGGCGATGGTTATGTGGGAAAGCAGCCAGTGGCTTGGAAATAATATTGTGCGGAGTACTGGTAAAAGAAGCTCCAGGAAAGCATGTATAGGTGCACTGGCCGCCGCGATATAACTGAAATAATGTTGGAAACGGCGTTAAACACCATTCAATCAATCGATCATTTATCAAACGGTCCCGACTTTTAACAACCCTAGACAAGATGACTTTGGAAGCCCTTGTGAGACAAGGAGAAAATGCTGATAACCAGCATTTTATCCTTTTCCCTCTGTTTTCTACCATTCGAAAGACAAATTTCATGTTTTAAGTGACATCAGTTGAGGCCTCAGCAAATGAGTCATGCTCTGGGAAAAGGGTGCTTAATGCATCTCCGTGATTCACGATACCAAGCAAGTCATTACATAATCATGGATCAATAAAATCCAGTTTGTCTAGCAACCGACTGAATCATGAGGTACACTGGTTTTATGACACACAGGAAATTGACGGACGGTGAAAAGTTTTGGCCCGGGTCAGCCTGCGCGCACTGCGCAGGCTGACCAGGGTCGATACTTTTCGCAGTTGTATTAAGCCCCCTTTTCGCAGAGCATGAGTTAAATGATTTGATAAGGGGCAAGTTGAGAATTTTATTGTCTGGTAAAGCGATCTACGCTACTCGCTATCGTCTGAGACATACCAGAGGCTGATGAGGCCCTTACACTGCAAAATAAGTTAAATCAAATTTTCAAGCCGATAGCACTGTGGTGTCCCACTCGTCACAACTCGGCCGATTCCGTACCTACATCTAACCTCGTCTGTATAAAGGAGGCTTCCATTTTGAACTACAGTACCAATCACATGATCTTAAACATGGCGGCGCCCCTGTAGATCGCTTAGCAACGACATGAACAACCGCGGTGAAGTTATTCACTTCTATCGATCTGTCGATGAAAGCCCCCAATGGAATATATAAACCACGCTAAAAATTGAATGTACAAACTGTTTGCCGACTGAAATATTCTTAGAAAGATAACGACAGAAAATTTACTCATGTTTTCTTTTTTAAGAGGAGCCCTACAATTTCAATAACGGTAAAGGGGCGTGCTTCCAGGGATGTGCGAAATGTACCGTGTAGGTGCATATCAAGCTACGTGATACAGCCGAGGGATTTGATCACCAGATCACCCGAGGTATGCCGAATGTGTGGTGTCCGTGGTTGTGAGGTAGAGCGTCGGCCTCGTAATCAAAAGGTCCTGAGTTCGATACCCAGGAGCAGATGTCAACTTTGGGACCGTTCATTGGCCAACATATTCGGCGCGAGTACTGGTGTAGTTTCCAGCAAGCAGAATCGAGAGAGATTAGTATAAGTTGTACAAACTTGTTTCTCAATCGATGTAAAATAAATATGTTTAAACTAAGCCGATAGCAAAATTGTAAAAGCTGGAATAACGTTACTCCAAACTTATTTATTCATTTCACTTACCAGCTTGAGACTTATTTTCTAAAAGTCTTTTCATGCATAGAAATTGAAAGTCGAATTTTTCTAATGGTGTGGTAAACTATAAGCAATGTGATGCATTAGGAAATTTCTTTTCGTCATTTTCCTCTTCAGTTTTAACGTAGACATGGATTGTGAAAAAGATATGGCCGTGTATTGGTTTAAACAGAGACAACAGAACAGCACGTCTTTACTACTCTGTTTTGGCACAGGACCCATCCATGATCGAACCGACGACTGCACCAATAGCAATATATTTCAAACCCATTTCAACACTGACTCTGGGCAACTGTTTGAGACTTTTAGTGTTGTAGGCTTGCACAGCGATGCCTTCTTTTTAATTGGTAACTATTCACATACTTTTCTTAGCTCAAATGATTTCTCTTTTCTTACTGCCTTTGACCACAGTTTCGACTGATTTATTGCTGGCTGGCTGGCTGACTGACTGGCTGGCTGGCTGGCTGGACGGAGGGACGGACGGGCTGGCTGGCTGGCTGGCTGGATGGGTGGGTGGATCACCGACTGACTGTTGTTTGATTAAACCTTTATCAGACGACAAAGGTTTATCCTTGTCTAAATTGAAAGCATTTGCAGACGACAATTACAATGTGGCTCAAATGGTGCAACTTTTCTTTGATAGGATAGAAAACATTGTGGGAAAAAGAGAAAATGCTGGTTACCAGCATTTTCTCCTTTTCCCACAGTGTTTTCAAAAGGCTTCTTTACCAGGGTCGTTGAAGGGTGGCATTGTGCGGTAAAGAATTAAAAGACAGCAGGAGCGCGGACTGGCTGCCAGACTGACTGGCTGGTTGACCGACCACAGACCAACAGACAGACCGTGTTTGCCTGACTGGCTAGCTGGCTTGCCGGGCGACTGACCAATCGGCAGGTTTACTGACTGACTAACGGACCGACCGACTAACTATAACAACAGAAATAATATCCCTTACCATATTTGAGGGGTGAATGCGAAACTATTCCATCTGCATTTTGGAAAATATTACAGGAGAGGGGAAAAAACTCGATTCCGTGAAAAGCGTTGTTAGATCGTCTTGTGTAATTATGTTGTGCTGAATTTATACCCTCAGCTCAACACAACATATCTAAACAAGATGATCTAACTATTCTTTTCACAGAAATGAGAAGCGTTTTTCCCTCTCCTGTAAAATTGTAAGCTCAGACATAATGATTCTTTCCGGCGATTTTTCGCCTCTCACCTCTGATGCACGTGAGAAAAGTAGTCAGTGGCTTTGGAAAGAAAGTTGTGCCAGTACTGGTGCGAGAAAGCCAGGAAGCACATAGGTGAGTCGCTGACCGCCATGATATGAGCTAATCTGTTAAAATGGCGTTTAACTCCAATACAAACCAAATCAGACATAATGATGAAATTAGATCTTTGACACTATCTATACTAACTAACACTTTATATGGCTAACGCTGTGTTAGAAGCAACAAAGACAGTCACAAGGATTACAAACCCCTGTTTCGAACGTGAAGTGAGCGCTCACTCTTAGTTATTATTTCTTTTCTTTGTAACAGATTTAGAGCCAAGTGCCGGATGTTCCGTTCACGTGTCAGGTATTTATCA
Source organism: Tridacna gigas (assembly GCA_945859785.2). Lineage (NCBI taxonomy): Eukaryota > Metazoa > Mollusca > Bivalvia > Cardiida > Cardiidae > Tridacna > Tridacna gigas. The sequence continues at coordinate 70,313,426 of OX244033.2, read as the reverse complement.
TGCAGAGCTCTAGATAAGAGGGAGTGGTGGCATTCTAAATCCATTATTTCTCTTCCAAACCCTATATTGTGGGTACTCATTAGAATTGTCTCGATGAGACATGAGTACCCACTATATAGGGTTTAGTGGAGAGTTATCAATATTTTCAATTTTGAAATCAAAATCACTCCCTCTATCTGGAGCTCTCTTTATGGATAGAGGTTTTTTTTTTTCAATCTTATTTCTTTTATCATTTTTACCGGAATTTCAGCATACTGCAAACCCTGATATGGTCCACTTTCCGATTTAATTGGTCAGGATGTCTAAAGTGGAACATTCATTCGCTCCCCGTAAAAAAAGTTGATCACCCATCATGCCAATATATTTGATCCATTCTCTGGCAATGTGGGGCTTACTGCATCTCCGTGATGCATGATACCAAGCATGTCATCACATAATTATGGATCCATAAAAGCCACTTTTTTTTAACATTCGACTTCATCATGAGGTAGACTGGTCCTTGGACCTACAGAAAGTTGATCAATAGCGAAAAGCTTCGGCCCCGGTCAGCCAGCGCGGACTGCGCAGGCTGACCTTGTTCGATACTGTTCGCATATGCATTAAGCCCCCCTTTTCACAGAGCATGGCTTATCCACATCGCAACTTTCCTGGGATTGATTTTGCTTCTCTCTGAAGGGCCAGACGTTTACATCTTACGTGGCAGAAGGTTAAACAAGACATCAAATTTTTCCACGCAGCTCCAAGCGAATTCAAGCCCGGGGAAATTTACTACATAATCTGGCAAATACATGAGTCGTGCTCTGGCAAAAGGGGACTTAATGCATCTCCGTGACGCTTGATACCAAGCAAGTCATCAAGTGATCATTGGCCCATAAAATCAATCTTTTTGTCTAATAACCGACTGAATTTTGAGGTAAAGCGGTCCTTTGACATGCAGAAAATTGACCAATAGCAAAATATTTCGGCCCAGGTCAGCCTGCGCGGCCTGACCTGGGTCGATACATTTTGCAGATGTATTACGCCCTCATGTCACAAAGCACGGGTCACATCGATTCAAATTTGAAACTTATGTTCATCGGAGTTGAACACATAAAAAGTTTTACGAACACTGGTGCCAGGAGTTAACGCTTTACCAAGACGGCTCAGTGTTTGAGTGACCCTGGAGAGGAAGCAATTGAAAAAGGATGGAGTGAAAAAGAGAGAATGATTGAAACCAGCATTTTTCTCCTTTTATCCCAGCAAGTTTTTCCCCTTTCAAAGTCGAACACCTTCATTTGAATTCCATTCCATTCTGCAAGTGCTTTCGATAGGAATGAGTCTATTTTTTGTCGTTTGGTGAAGAGTTCACCTTTATAATATTAAATACAATTGAGCCATGTTCCTGTGATAAGGGGGTTTAATGCATCTCCCAACAGCATCGACCCAGGTTAGTCTTAGGCTATTGGACAAGTGTCTTCATGTCAAAGGACCCGTCTGCCTCATGATACAGTCGGTTGTCAAACAAAATTGATTGTATGATGACAACATAACGACTTGCTTGATAATTGGCCCGCAACATGCGAAATCAGACCTTCGGACGTTTGCGTAAAGTGTCGTCCCGGATTAGCCTGCGCTAATCCGAGACGGCACTTTACGATTACATAAGATTTTTCCATACAGTAGACTTTCCTGAAACAGAAAATCGCACAAAAACGGGAAGTGTCGTCTCGGATTAGTCACAGACTGCACAGGCTGATCTGGGACGACACACTTTTACGCATATGTCCGAAGGCCCCTTTTCGTGTGTTGCATGCTATATAACATAACACAAAAGATGCATTAGACCACCTTTTGCCAAAGCGAAGCTAAAATAAAAACAAAATTGATAAAGCCAGTCAAGGTATATGCGATTGCTATTGTGTATAAAATTGTATCATAATACTTGACACTTTCATTGCCTTTTCCCAGAACGCGAGCTTTTCTGGGTCCGTATTCACCAACCATTTTTGAGAACAGTCCTGGTCTTATTCTGCAGAATTTTCCAAATTTGAAAGTAACACACCTTCTGATTGGCTAAACCATTTGGTTTAGCCAATCAGAAGTTGTTTTACTTTCAAATTTGAAAAATCTTGGAGAATAAGGCTAAGAACGTTCTAAAGAATGGTTGGTGCATACGGACCCTGGCAGAATGCACAAACGTTCAGTCTGTTCTTGGTCTACACCGTCCGCTTGTTTTGTGAAGCTTACACGATTGCAATCTATCCAAGTTTCAGTGAATTGTATATTTTGCAGTCGACGAGGCCGAGTTTATACATTTGGCCTTGGAAAACATCAAAAGGAAACGTATTAAATGTATTATTATTATGTCACTATGAATGAAAACTTCTGGGGGGGGGGGGGAGCTGAGGCTGGCTTCTGAGCATACCTAGCTAAGTTACAGAAGGGGGGAGCTGAGGCTGGCTTCTGTGCATACCTAGCTGAGTTGCAGAAGGGGGGAGCTGAGGCTGGCTTCTGTGCATACTTAGCTGAGTTGCAGAAATTCTGTGCATACTTCGCTGAGTTGCAGAAGGGGGGGAAGCTGAGGCTGGCTTCTGTGCATACCTAGCTGAGTTGCAGAAGGGGGGGTGAAGGTGAGGCTGGCTTCTGTGCATACTTAGCTGAGTTGCAGAAGGGGGGGGGAAGCTGAGGCTGGCTTCTGTGCATACCTAGCTGAGTTGCAGAAGTGGGGGAGCTGAGGCTGGCTTCTGTGCATACTTAGCTGAGTTGCAGAAGGGGGGGGGGGAGCTGAGGCTGGCTTCTGTGCATACTTAGCTGAGTTGCAGAAGGGGGGGAGCTGAGGCTCGCCTCTGTGCATACTTAGCTGAGTTGCAGAAAAAAAATGCAAACAGTACCGGTATCTAAAGTCAGTTATTAGTTTCACACATTGGTTTCAACCCTTAAGCTGCTAAATAAATGAAACGAAAATTTCAACTCAATAGTTAACACCAAAATATTGCGATTTCAAAGTTTATGTCACCGGTGAGAAAATACTGTATCGGACAATTCTCTGCAGTCTGATCTTGATCTACACTTTCCGCATAGCCCCTCGAGTCGCGCTTAGCAGCCTAAGTGTTAAAGGTTAAAACTGAGAGGCTACGTGCCATTTTAAGTCGAACCTCTATCAAACAATCTCGTGTTTTAACGAAACATGAAAAAGGCTTTGTTTGCAGATTGGAGATGTGAGGACAAACTACGCAACTGTTCTTCCTACGGCACGAGTGCCTGCAACTCCACAAGTTCCACTTATACCCAGTTTGTGACAGACGCCTGCAGAAAACACTGTGGACAATGTAAGTAGTCTGTCTGTGTGTCTTTCTGTTTGTGTGTCGGTCTGCCTCTGTGTCTGTCTGTCTGTGTGAATGTGACTGTTTATCTGTCTGTGTGTCTGTCTCTGTGTGTGTATCGGTATGTTTGTGTGTTTTTCTGTGTCTGTCTGCCTGTCTGTCTTTCTTTCTATCTGTGTGTCTTTCTTTCTGTGTGTCTGTCTGCGTGTGTCTATCTGTATGTCTGTCGGTGTGTCTGTGTATCTTTCTGTGTGTCTGCGTGTCTATCAGTCGGATCGATTGTATCAGCCAAAGAGTAGGGCTATCACCGATGTCGCTTTGTTTATTTCACGAGGTGTGCCTTGGCTACCAATGGGTGTCCTTCTTTAGGATTTTTGCCTCGCCTAGAATGTGTGCCCAGGTTAAGATATATCTTTGTTGAGGAGGTGTACCGTAGTTAAATAGATGCACCTTGGTTGAGAAGGTTTTCCATGGTAACATCGCCGTACCATGGTTAAGGATGTGTGTTTTGGCTAGAGATGCGCAAATGGCTGTTACAGTATGGCTTGCTTTGAAAGGTGTGCCTTGGCTAGAGTTGGTGCCTTAGTGACGGCAAGGTAGGCTTTTCTTGGATAGGGAGATGCGCCTAAGTTAGGAAGATGTGCCTTGGTTAGGGATAATGTGCTTTGGCTAGGGAGGTGTTTCTTGGCTAGGATGGAGCCACTTTGTCTTGGGAGCTCTGCTTGGGGAGGATTGTATGCCTCTGTTAGGGAGGTGTACCTTGGATAGGCAGTTGTGGCTTGCTAAGAAAGGTGTACCTTGATTAAAGATAATTTGTCTTGGATAGACGGGCGTACCTTGGTCAGGATGGCGCAATTTGGTTAGTAGAGCTGTGCTTTTGCTAGGGTTGTTTGCCCTGATTAGGACATGTGCCCTAGTAAGGAAGGTGTGCGTTTGAAAGAGATGAGGTCCTTGGCTAGGATTTTTATGCGTTTGCCCAGCTTGAACTTTAACGCTTGTGTTCGATCTCATCTGTAGTCGATCTTTTCGGATGCGGTTTCGGACAACACAATGTTTCCCGCATGTTTCCCATATGATTGCAGAAAATAAAAAAATAGACTGTAGTTTTTGCTAAGCAAAAGTCATTTCGCTGCAAAGCAAACCCTAAAAGAACCCTAAACAACCCTTAAAGGGATAGCCTCAAAAAGACGGTTTTTTGCAAGGAGAAAATTCATTATTGTTTTGCTTTTCCTGCAAGGTTTTGTCCTTGATTGGCCAAGGAAGCATAGAAAGGTGTCAAGTCACCGCAAAATGCTTGCTGGTTTTACCGTGGTGTCTGTTTGTTGTTCAGCGCGGTTTTGAACATTATTTCAGTCGTATCAAGGCTGCAAATTAGACTCGTCCAATTTGAAAATAATTTACAGACGATGACTTAAGTGCGCTTCAAAAGATAGAATTTGTGTTTGAAAGGGTAAAGAACATTTTGGGAAAACCAACATTTTCTCCTTTCTTCCACAATGTTTTCCACAATGTTTTCCAAAGCCTTCTCCTTTGGAATCCTTGAACTACGGGAGTGCGTCGTAAAGGGTTGATCGTAATTTGACCTATGCTCTGACAAAAGGGGGCTTAATGCATCTCCGTGATGCATTATACCAGGCAAGTCAACATTTAAATATTGACCCATAAAATCCATTTTGTCGAACAACCAACTGAAATCAGGGATATAATGGTCCTTTGACAGGCAGAAAAAGGACCAATAGCGAAAAGTTTCGACCCAGGTCAGCCTCCGCGGACTGCGCAGGCTGACCTGGGTCGATACTTTCCGCAAATGCATTAAGCCCCCTTTTGCCAGAGCAGGGCTCGTTTGTAACAAAGTCAACCTTTACTTTCATAACTTCAGGTGGTGTAGACAGCTATGGGAAGAAGTTCCTCGTTCTCTTCCCGAAGGTAGGAAACATTCCCGACTATCCGTGTTACTTGTATGTCAGTGCGACGGCATCTCATGTTCCTACTTATGTGTCTGCTTCTACAACAACACATTTACTGACGGCTCGAAATCTCTCCGACAATCAAACCTGGGAATTCGACTGTTCCACTATTTCAGACGAATTGGTTTTTGTAAGATCGAACGAAAATGTAGCTGTCACTGTTTTCTACTGGATTAACGAAAAAGTTTTGACAAATATTGTGTATCCAGTTGATTCTTTTGGCATGGAATACATGACATTTTCCAACGAAGTGTCCCCCGTGAAGACTTTCTGTAAGTTGGTTTCAGAAGATCTCAATGTTAGAGTCGTGCCATACTTTGGTGACTTTAATTTAGAGGCTGATGATTCACCAATCACAGATGGAACGGAGTTCGTTCTTAGTTTTCTCTACACGGATGTGACGAATAACGGCCCTAAACTGAGCTCTGCTGTATTGTTCATAGCTGATAAGCCCATAGGAGTGTTTTGTGGCAACTGGATTTATTCTGGCAATCCAAAAACGGATAGTTTTAATCAAATGTTGCCTACTGAAGCATGGGGCACTTTGTACAGGATACCGGCCCTCGCTCAGTCGATGGTCGATCGTCCTTTTAACGGAGAGCTGAAAGTTCAAGCATACATGGCCAATACCTTTGTGCACATAGACGGTGATTTTACTTCAAACTATACTTTAACGTCGATTGGACAAATAGAAAACATTGCTGTCAATCTAGGACACTACTATGTGATACAAACAAACTATCCAGTCGCTGTCGCAATTTATCTGAATGATGCTACAGACAGTCACGGTGGATTATCGTCTTTTCACATCATTCCCCCGGTTCCAAGCTTCGACAGAGATCCACAAATATTTTCACCAGTAGGTGCGATAGGTGTTCGTTTCACCAACTTTGGAACTCTGTTGAATATGACGTCATACTTTGCGTCACATGGCGGATCATACACAAACGTGACCGCTGCTGACCTAAGTGGCAACTTTTACCGAAATACCCAAACTGGCAGTGTTTGGGGGCTAACCGTTGGTATTGGTACCGGTAACAAATGGTTTGTTATACCGACCGTTTCCAGTATTGTTTCCTCCACTATTACAGTAAGTGATGTGCCTATTGTGTGTTCGTGTTTATTTGTTTGTTTTGATACGTTCAGATATATCACGGCGGCGGATGCACCTATCCATGCATTCCTGAAGTTTCTTTTGCCATTTCAAATCTCTTTCTAAGCTACCTGATGCTTTCTCACATTAACATCGTTGAAACGCTATTAAGCACGGAGAGACAGATGAATCTTGTCGTACAGACAATCTTGAATCCCCGAAAAGAGCTTCTCACGAGTATGTAACTCTTTGACATACAACAAAAATTTAGACTTGTCCATATTGAAAGCATTTGGAGACCCTAAATCAGATGTAACTCATATGCAGTCTGTCTATCATAGGGTAGAAAACATAATGGGAAAAGGAGAAAATGCTGGTTACCAGCATTTTCTTCTTTTCCCTCAATGTTTTCAAAAGCCTTCTCCCTCAAGGTCGTTAAAAGTTGTGATTTTGTGGTGAGGGTTAATAAAGAAAAAAGACAATTTCAGGATAAAATATTTTTCAGTGGTATTTCCTTAACGGGTATGTATCCTGTTAAGGTATTTTTACATTTGGAGCCAGAATTTTGCAAAAGTAGTGGAAATGCAACGTGATCAACGGGTCGATCACGTGGGGTCGCATTCAAATAAGTACGATAATATTTGATTTCATAATCAAAGCGGTGAAAGCAGTGCTGAGGTGGGAAGCGTTTAATCCTGCTCAAATTGAAATCTAACTGTTGTATCTAATAATAAGCACGTAGTGCTACTAGAAAGAATTGAGTAAAAGCAAGCATACATTTAAAGAGGTCAGAGGTACCTATCCTATAAATCTCGGAGCAAACTATCAAATTTCTCTTTTTTGGGTGTGAGGGGAAGGGGGTTCAATAGAATGTTAAAGCTAAACGACGTGAGAAGTATTTTTAAGCAATATCTAGACAAATAAAGCAATCCTAGTCAAAGAAATTACTACAAGAATTCTCATGATGCTTCGAAGCTTTCCATGGCACTTGTTGACGCTTCTTGACGCTATTTGGTGGAACTGATACATAAATACGTATACCTATGCATGCCTCATGGTAGTCTGTTCTAACACTATTTCTTAAATTGTGTTATGATAATGGTGTAATTGTTTACATATTTGTCATCGACGTCGTGTAGGTTCCCCTATTGTTAACTTTTTAGTGATACCCTGATGCTGAGGTGAATAAAATGCTTTCTTAATAGTACTATTTTTCCAGGTAGGCCTAAAGATTTTGCAATGTTAGGTATCCCAGAATCAGATTTTTAGTCCCCTACCGGCGAAGCCGAAGGGGACTTTAGGTTTGCACTCCGTCTGTCCATCTGTCCGTCTATCCGTCAGTCCGGCAATTCAGTTTTCCGGACTTTTTTTCTAAACACTGGTACATATTGAGCTGAGTTTTGGTGTGTAAGTCACCCACCATCACTTACAGATCAAGTTCGACTTTCGTTCCGGTCCACTGGTTTTTCACGGATTTACGGGCCTTGGACTTACAAAATTTCACTGATAAATCAGTTTTCCAGACTTTTTTCCTAAACGCTGGTATGTATTGATCTCAGATTTGCTGTGTAACTCAACCACCATTACTTACAGATCAAGTTCGACTTTCGTTCCGGTCCACTGCTTTTTCACGGATTTACGGGCCTTGGACTTTGAAAATTTCACTGATAAATCAGTTTTCCGGACTTTTTTTCTAAATGCTGGTAGATATTCACCTGACTTTTGCTGTGTAAGTCAACCACCATCACTTACAGATCAAGTTCGACTTTCGTCCCGCTCCACTGCTTTTTCACGGAATTACGGGCCTTGGACTTACAAAATTTCACTGATAAATCAGTTTTCCGGACTTTTTTTTCTAAATGCTGGTAGATATTCACCTGACTTTTGCTGTGTAAGTCAACCACCATTACTTACAGATCAAGTTCGAGTTTCGTCCCGCTCCACTGCTTTTTCACACATTTACGGGCCTTGGACTTACAAAATTTCACTGATAAAACATTTTTCCGCACTTTTTTTCTAAACGCTGCTACATATAGAGCTGATTTTTGGTGTGTACATCAACCACCATGACTTACATATCAAGTTCGAGTTTCGTCCCGCTCCACTGCTTTTTCACACATTTACGGGCCTTGGACTTACAAAATTTCACTGATAAAACATTTTTCCGCACTTTTTTTCTAAACGCTGCTACATATAGAGCTGATTTTTGGTGTGTACATCAACCACCATGACTTACATATCAAGTTCGAGTTTCGTCCCGCTCCACTGCTTTTTGGCGCATTTACGGACCTTGGACTTAAAAAATTCCACTGACATGCCAGCGATACATTCGGCCGGTAGGGGACTGTGTATTGCTATGCAATACTATCAGAATGCTTGTTCAGGTTCAATTTCCCACATGGTAAATCTGAGCTGGGATGCTTCGCACACCACAAATAGACAGAGTTGCCGAATGTAAAGGGACCACGACTGTATGGTGTTTTACACCGTTTTCAACATTTCAGTTATATCGCGGCGGCCAGTGTACCTACCATGCTTTCCTAGGGTTTCTTTTACCAGTACTCTGCACAATATTCTTTCCAAGCCACTGGTTGCTTTCCCGCATAACCGCCGTCGAAACAATGGTCAGCGGTGAGAGAGGAATTGATCCTGTCGCAATAACTATCATCAGTCCTCGGAAAGAAATTGGCCGAGTCGCGGATCGAACGAGTGACCTCCAGTTCTCAAGTCCTGTACGCTACCGACTGAGCTACCAGGATCCCGCAGCAAAGGGACCAACCCGTTGTATTAACTCTTATACAGCTAGATAAATTAAATGAAACTTTCAAGCCGATAGTAAAAAAAACCAGAACAATGTTATTTCAAACTTAGTTTTGGGGAAAAATACCTCCTTATCGGACAGTGTAGATTCAAGATCAGACTGCACGTTCTGTGCAGTCTGATCTTGATCTACACTGTCCGCAAAAGGTCAGTAGGTCGCGCTTAGCAGCTTTAGGATTAAGGCCAAATTTGTACCTTTTTACTGCATGTAACCGTCCAATTTCTTTTTGATTGCAGAGAATGAAATATAGATTGTCGTCTTTGTCAGTGCTAAGCAAAAGTCTTTTCGCTGTAAAGCAACCCCTAAAAGAACCCTAAACAACCCTTAAAAGGATAGCCTCAGAAAAAAAATATTTGGAAGGAGAAAATTTTTTATTGTTTTGCTTTTCCTGCAAGGTTTTGTCCTCGATTCTAAGACAGATATTATCATTTCAATGGGTCGTTCGGTCGGTTGATCAATTCATTCGTTCATTCATTGGTTCGTTTGTTCATTCATTCGTTCATTCGTTCGTTCGTCCGTTTATTCATTCCCGGCTTGGCCAATTTCTTTCCGAGAATTGATGATAATCATTGCGACAGGATTCATTCCTCTTCAACCGCTGACCATTGTTTCGACGATGGTTATGTTGGAAAGCAGCCAGTGGCTTGGAAAGAATTTTGTGCGGAGTACTGGTGAAAGAAACTCCAGGAAAGCATTGACAGGTGCACTAGCCGCCGCGATATAACTGAAATGATGTTGAAAACGGCGTTAAACTCCATACAATCAATAAATCGTTCACTCATTCGTTCATTTCATTTTACAGAATTATGTTTTTCATTTTCAGGAGCCTACATGTATCATATCAAGCACTGTACCTAACGACAACATCGACAATGACTGTGATAATTTGATAGATGAGGACGTTTGTTACTCCGGCTACGGTGTCTATGGAAACGGTTCGTATATTTTACCCCTTTCTGGATAGACATCAAAATGTTTGACTTACCCAAATAGAAAGCATCTGCATACGACAAATTAAAATGTGGCTCAGAGGTTGTAATTTGTGAAAATGCTAATTACCAGCATTTTTCTTTTTCCCACAATGTTTTTCAAAGACTTCTTATTTGGGTTGGTTTAAGCACGCAACTGTGTGGTAAAGGATTAGCCCTTTCCCAAACAAGCCCTGCCTTTCACGTGTCTGCAGTACAAGTCTTTTGAAAACACTGTGGGAAAAGGAGAAATTGCTCGTAACGAGCAATTTCTCCTTTTCTCACAGTGTTTTCTACCCTTTTTGATAACTTTCTGCCATTTTCATCAAATTTAAAATTGTCGTCTGCAAACTCTTTCAGTTTGGATCAGTCCAAAATTTGTCGTTTGGGAAAGGGTTAACAGGTTAGAAATCACGTGATTTTCGTTCCGGAACACCGTGCATATTAACCCTTATCCTGCTAAAGAAGTGAAATGAAACTTTCAAACTGATAGTACAAACCCAAATTTGCCTATTTCAAAGGTATTTTTGGAAGAAAGATATCTTCTTATCGGACGGTGTAGATCCAAGATCAGACTGCACTTTCTTTGCAGTCTGATCTTGATCTACGCTGCCCGCAAAACGTCAGTGAGTCATGCTTAGCAGCCTAAGGGTTAATGGTTGACTTTTGAAGAAATGCTATGGTAGATGACTTTTTTTTCTGTTTTGTGTTTAATTTTCTCGATCGATCTGTGCATTAAATTTCAGCATTTCTGACTCATGTCGCCAAGCCCCCGTAGCTCAGTCGGTACCGAACAGGACTTGAGAACAGGAGGTCGCTGGTTCGATCCCCGGCTTGGCCAATTTCTTTCCGAGGATTGATGATAGTCACTGCGACAGGATTCATTCCTCTCTCACCTCTGACCATTGTTTCGACGATGGTTATGTGGGAAAGCAGCCCGTGGCTTGGAAAGAATATTGTGCGGAGTACTGGTAAAAGAAACTCCAGGAAAGCATGGATAGGTGCACTGGCCGCCGCGATATAACTGAAATAATGTTGAAAACGGCGTTAAACACCAATCAATCAATCAATCCAACTCACGTCCGTCTTTAATGATACCATGGTGGTGTCATGAAAAAAAAAGAATCTGAATCCTTGCAAAAGCTTGTCATGATTTGTTTAGTTTTCAATGTTCATCTCTTATAATTGAGCCATGCTCTGTGAGAAGGGGGCTTATAGCATCTGCGAAAAGTATCGACCCAGGTCAGCCTGCGCAGTCCGCGCAGGCTGACCTGGGCCGAAACTTTTCGTTATTAGTCATTTTTCTGTATGTCAGTGTACCTCATAGGTCGGTTGTTGCACAAAATGCATTTCTATGGATCTATCAGTATGTAATGACATACTTGGTATCATATGTGTCACGAAGATGCATTAAGCCCCCTTTTACTAGAGCATGGTTCATTTTCTCAACAAGGTGCTTGCAAAAGTACTGTTTAGCTTGATCTTGATCTACACTGTCTGCTAGGCGGCATTAAGCCGCGCTTTGCAGTCTATAAGTGTCAAACAACGGTTTGAGTCATGTTCTGTGAGAAAGGGGTGTAAATGCATCTCCGTGGTGTAATATACCCTGCAAGTCATCTCATTATTATGGGTCCATAAAATCCATTTTGTCTAACAACCGGCTTAACCCTATAGTAGAATGGTCCTTGGACATGCAAAAAATGAACAAAAAACAAAAAAAATAAGTTTTAGCCGAAATCAGCCTGTGTGGACTGCGCCGGCTGACCTGGGTCGATACCTTTTGCAGATGTATTTAACTCCATTTTTATAGCGCATGGCTTATTTTTTTCTATTATAACTTCAGATTATGATATAGACGGGGATTTTAACGACGACTGCGAGACAATGGTAACGGGTGAGTCACTCACTGATAGCCTGATTTGAATTTATAATAAACTGTTTCCCGCTCTCGATGCAATTCATGTTACTCTTTAGATTGGTTACCTCCCCTGATAAAGCAAGTGTAAAGGGACCGGTACAGGCTACTAAAAACGGAATTCTGCGCGTCTATTTTAAGAAAAGCCATGACGCGAGACTAACAGATTCAGGGGAGGTCACTCTCAATTCCAGAGCAGCAGATTTTCCAATATTTTCGACCTCACGAATAAGTGAATTTTATTTTTGGTATCACTTTTCATGTGTATGTCTACTAATATTCTGTTTAGTTTCGATTTGCAATCTCAAATTGTGCAAAAAATCGTAATGTTACTTCTACAGCCAAACCGGAAATGTGTATGCTGCTCTGATTGGCTATTTTGTGAAATACATGTAGCCCAATGAAAAGCAACGACACAATAGCCTGTGCCAGTGGCAATATGTATATTTACAACGGAGACCAGTTCAGTTACTCTTATACACGTTTGTTGAATCAAGGGAGGTAACCAATCTAAGTTCATATAGCAGGCACCAGAACACAGTTCTCGGCTAAACTCTTGTCGACAGTCAACACGCCAAACACAACTTCTTCAACAAAATGTCTATAGAATCAGCCTGAAATGATAAAGAGCACTTAAATGCAACAGCATAACGCGAATGCTTTAGATTTTATCAAGAAATCATGTTAAACTTGAGAAATAGTGAAATTACTGACCAATACTGGCAACTGGCGTGGTCGGAAAAAACTGACAAAGTAAGCCATTTTAGCCTTTATTCGAAAATTCACAAAATGCAAACCCATGAGACCAGCATGAAAATGCCAAGTTAAATTGAAACTCAAAAACAATACATAACTTGGGAATAAAATCAAAAATAACACGTTGCCATGTCACTTTTTCGCAATCTTTCATAGCATAAGCCCACCATTGTTTTTACGACTAAAGCTAGCTACTAAATCCATGGCCCCTCATTTTCGCATCTGGGGTCAAAACTAATGGAACAAAGAAGGAAAGGTCATGACCTCATGTTTCAAAGACAAACTGAATGCTTCTTTTCAATATTCTTACACAATTCATGGGTGTAAAAACTGCTCTTGTTATCAAAATTACATTGAAAGCCTACCTCTCTACATAATTTCTAATCAGACAGTGTAGATCCAAGATCAGACTGCACTTTCTGTGCAGTCTGATCTTGATCTACGCTGTCCGTAAAGTGTCCTTGAGTGCCGCTCAGCAGCCTGAGGGTTAAACAGAAATGTAAAATGATGAACCACATTTAATTTATCGTCTTTAAGAGCTTTCAATTTGGACAGAGCTAAAGTTTTGTCGTTTGGTAAAGAGTTAACTCTGATTCAAATGATCTAGAGCCAGTGGTCGTGGTCAAGGACGAGGATCCAGTGTGTTTGGTGATTGACAAGCCGGCTGATCAGTGCTGGACTGTTTGTGAATGTAAATGTTCCTGGGTGGCCAACTATCAACTCATGCAGAATATGACAACCGAGGAGTTCCAAGTTTTCCAACAGGAGAAATCTGCGATAGTGCAAGAGGTGTTGGCGGTGAGTTTTTCTTCTGTACAAAGAGCTTTCCATGACAATAACTCTTTACCACACAATCCCGAGTTTTAAAGACCATGAAGTTGAACGCAATTGAAAACATTGTGGAAAAAGGAGAAAATGCTTGCGATAGTGCAAGAGATGTTGGCGGTGAGGTTTTTTTTTTGCTTCTGTACATAGAGCTGTCAATGACAATAACTCTTTACCACACAACCCCGAGTTTTAAAGACCTTGAAGTTGAACGCAATTGAAAACATTGTAGAAAAAGGAGAAAATGCTTGCGATAGTGCAAGAGGTGTTGGCGGTGAGTTTTTTTGCTTCTGTACATAGGGCTGTCAATGACACTAACTCTTTACCATACAATCCCGAGTTTTAAAGACTCTGAAGTTGAACGCAATTGAAAAGAATGTGGGAAAAGGAGAAAATGCTGGTATCCAGTATTTTCCCCTTTTCCCACAATGTTTTCTACCCTAAAGACTGAAATCACCATTTGAGCTTTTTATTTTGTCGAGTCCAAAATTTACTCATTTGGTAGAGAGTTAAATAATGCCAGACATTTTCCTGTAAATCTAATGTAAATTTAACAACAAAGTCATCGTTAAATCATCATCATCATCATCATCATCATCATCGTCGTCGTTATTATCTTCATTTAAAGACCTTTTGACTATCAATTTAACATTTTTGTTTGGATCTTTTTATCACAATCTTAACTTCATCATTTAAAACTTTTTGAGTTGATAAGGATTGCCCTGTCACTCAATAATATCTTTTATACATATCAAGATCACCCATAATCCTTAACTCAAGCTTTTTATTGTCATCATTATGTTCAAATCTTTTGGCCTCAGAATTCCTGTTTTAACCATCTTTTAATACAGACATGCGCGCTAAATGACCAAAGCTGTCGATGCGCCATAAAACAACATTCATTCATTCGTTATTATCATCATCATTCAAATATACAATACATAGTAAAATTAGTGTTGCACCCCCTGTGTTTTTAACGTGTTTAATTTTCTGGCGTGAATGATATGAAATGGGTTGGAAATTAAAATCTGGCTGCTGTATACAAGAACAAACAAGTCTGTTGTCTCTAAAATGGAATGAACTGAGGTATCCCTTAACCTCATGGCAGCAGCTACTGATCGAGCTGTTTCAACCTCTCGTGAGAGGTGTGAGACAAAGACTGCAAGCTGTTTTGCATGCCCCGGGCGGAAGTACGCAATATTGCCTGATTTTGTGTGTCCATTCTCTGCAGGTCACTTTCAACCTGTCGTAAGTTTTGTTTCGACGTTAAATTCCCTGTTTTAACCAAACTTAAACGCTTCTCGTTTTTCTTAAATTTGAAAGCAACATCTAGGCAAAAGATTCCCACTTACCATGAGGTCAAGGGATACCTCAGTTCAGTTCATTTTATGGGCAAAAGACGAGTCTGTTGGTGTATGCAGCAGCCGAATTCTAATTTCGACCCAATTTTATCTCATTCACGTCAGAAAATCAAACCCGGTAAAAAACACAGGGGGTGCAACACTAATTTTACTATGTATATATCATTATGGTAAAAATTAACTTTTGTTCCGAATATTCAAAACTATTTGAGCATTGCTCTGGCAAAGGGGGTTTAATGCACTACTGTGATTTATAACTCCAAGCAAGTCATCAAATAATTATGGATCCACAAAATCCATTTTGTCCAACAACTGACTGAATCCTGACGTAGAATGGTCCATTGACGTGCAGAAAATTGACCACTGGCAAAAAGTTTCGACCCAGGTCAGCCTGCGCGGACTGCGCAGGCTGACCTGGGTCGAAACTTTTTGCAGATGCATTGCGCCCTCTTTTCACAAAGCATGGCTCAGTTAAATTAGTAAATGTCGATTATCACTTTGTTTCAATATATAGATAAATTCGGACGAACTTTCGTCATCCGAGGCCAAACTGGTGAGCGCGGAAGACGAGCGGCAGAGTGCGGCGAACATAGGCTACGTGGGGATCGCACTTTTCACTATTGTATTTGGGACAATCATTATTCTGGACGTGTCTGCCCTTCTGAGAGACATGAGGACATTTGGAAATAATTTTAGGGCTGGGATGAAACGCTGCTGGAATCATGTCCGCTGTAAAAAATAATAGAAACTGAGCGTGTTCTATTACTTATGCTTTATTTCAACCTTTTACCAAGCAGTCCTGACTTGAAACAACCCTGAAGAAGAAGACTTTTTGAAAGCAGTGTGGAAAGAATGGTAAAATGCTAGTAAAGAGCATTTTCTCTTTTTCCCAGAATTTTTTCAACATTTCCAAGAAAACTCCCATGAGTTAAGGCGAAATTAAGCCGAATTAAACCAGTCGCTTGTACAGTATATACTGTATGTACTTTTAATATGGATAAATCCAGCATTTTGTAGTTTGGTAAAGCCAGTATATTTGTTTGTTAGGTGTTTAACGTCGCTTTCAACATTATTTCAGTTATATCTTGGCTGGCAGTACACCTCTAAAAGCTTTCATGGAGTCTCTTTTACCAGTAGGCCTACTTTGCACAATATTCTTTCGCGACGACTGGCTGCTTTCCCTCATAAACATCGTAGAAACAATGGTCAGCGGTTAGAAAAGAATGAATCATGTCGCAAGGACATCAATCTTCCGAAAGAATTTAACCGAGCTGGGTATCCGAACCAATAAACCTTGGTCTCATATATCAAGATAATGTGTTATATAACCCCTTCAGTTCCAATAGCGATGCTCAGATGATGATGGATTAGATCTACTATTCCTATAAGTCTATTTTGTGTCACCTACAAGTACACCTGTATATGAGCCATGGTCTGTGAAAAGGGGGTTTAATGCATCTGCGAAAAGTATCGACCCAGGTCAGCCTGCGCAGTCCGCGCAGGCTGACCTGGGCCGATACTTTTCGTTATCGGTCAATTTTCTGTATGTCAAAGGACCATTCTACCTTATGATTCAGTCGGTTGTTTAAAAAAAAAAAGTGGCCATTATGGATCCATAATGACTGCCTTGGTATCATGCATCACGGAGCTGCATTAAGCCCTCTTTTTACAGAGCATGGCTCATATTATTGTTTATACCACAAGAAAAAAAAATCCTAAACAAAAACATATGGCAGTTTTCGTTTCAAAGTCGCTCTATCCTTTTTTTTTCTTACTTTTTACCTGGTTTCTGTAAGTGGATTTATAACACTTCGACCGACCGTAAAATAACAGATTGTCATCTTCAGATCTTCACAATAATACCCATACTTTCAGATGAAATTATTACATTAATGCATTATAACACCTGGCTTTTTAGTCCCCTACCGGCGAAGCCGAAGGGGACTTTAGGTTTGCACTCCGTCCGTCCGTCTGTCCGTCAGTCCGGCAATTCAGTTTTCCGGACTTTTTTTTTCTAAACGCTGGTACATATTGAGCTGAGTTTTGGTGTGTAAGTCACTCACCATCACTTACAGATCAAGTTCGAGTTTCGTTCCGGTCCACTCGTTTTTCACGGATTTACTGGCCTTCGAGTTACAAAATTTCACTGATAAATCAGTTTTCCGGACTTTTTTCCTAAACGCTGGTAGGTATTGATCTCAGATTTGCTGTGTAACTCAACCACCATGACTTACAGATCTATATCGACTTTCGTTCCGGTCCACTGGTTTTTCACGGATTTACGGGCCTTGGACTTACAAAATTTCACTGATAAATCAGTTTTCCGGACTTTTTTTTTCTAATTGCTGGTAGATATTCACCTGACTTCTGCTGTGTAAGTCAACCACCATTACTTACAGATCAAGTTCGAGTTTCGTCCCGCTCCACTGCTTTTTCACGCATTTACGCGCCTTGGACTTACAAAATTTCACTAATAAAACATTTTTCCGCACTTTTTTTCTAAACGCTGCTACATATAGAGCTGATTTTTGGTGTGTACATCAACCACCATGACTTACACATCAAGTTCGAGTTTCGTCCCTCTCCCCTGCTTTTTGACGCATTTACGGGCCTTGGACTTTAAAAATTTCACTGACATGCCAGCGATACATACGGACGGTAGGGGACTGTGTATTGCTATGCAATACTATCAGAATGCTTGTTTTTTATGTTTGGCCGCCACTGGACCTATAAGGTTTCAAGGAGTAAACATCAAGAGTAATCAGTACATGTTGCAAGAACTTGTTTCACAACCGGTGTAAAAATAAATGAGCCATGCTCTGTGAAAAGGGGGCTTAATGCATCTGTTAAATAGTATCCTAATAAGATCAACCTGCGCAGTCCGCGCACGCAGACCTGGGTCGAAACATTTTTTGCAATTGGCTGATTTTTTGCATATCAAAGCACCCGTGTACCTAATGATTCTGTCGGTTGTTGTACAAAATGAATTTTATCGATCCACAGCTGTGTCATGACTTGCTTTGCACCATGCATTACGGAGATACATTTAACCCCTTTTTGCCAAAGCATGGCTTAAATAGCCTCAGACCAGGGATACTGCTGAGGAAATCAATTCCACGAATAAAGATCAAACCCTGAATCCCTGAATTACAAACCAGCATCTCGCCCTTTTATATTAAATGAAACGGACTCAATAGCGATTGCTCAAAACAAAACATTGAACCCCTCTCGGCACCACAGGCGAAAAATTGGAGCTTTTGCAGACAGCACAGATCCAAGATCAGACTGCACAGAACGTGCAGTCTAATCTTGAATCTATACTGTCTACTTGTATGGTCAAGCCTATGAGATCAACATATCTCTGACTTTCAGCGGATCGTATTTTCAGCTCGTGCTGAAAAAGTTCGGCTTTTTAGCACTAAATAGTTTAAGCGAACATCATCAAACATTATAAAATAATTAGATAATCTCATTTCGAAGTTTTAGTTCTCAAATTATATCGTAAAACATCGGACAGTACAGACCCAAGATCAGACTGCACCTTTGATTACATGGTGCCTGAAGGGTTAACGTAAATCGATTTAAATCCGTCCATATCATGTTGTGATCATGTTATTTATTATTCATTCACTTGTTATGTTTAATATCTTCTACTTTGTTATTGTGAGCTGTAAAAACTGTCTTGCTATTCATACTTTGTTTGTTGTAAGTGTTGTAAATCAAAGTATAAAATAAGAACATAACTAAGTACTTTGTTTACTTGTCTATTTGTTTCTGTGTGTTTAACGTCGTTTTCAATAATACGAGCCATGCTCTGTGGAAAAGGGGGTTTATCACATCTGCAAAAAAGTATCAACTCAGGTCAGCCTGCGCAGTCCGCGCAGGCTGACCTGAGCCGACTTTTTTGTGCTATTGGTCATTTGCCTGCCAAAGGCCCATTCTACCCCATGACTCCATAGGTTGCTGTACAAAATGGATTTTATAGATCCAGAATCATATCATGACTTGCTTGGTTTAACTCTTTACCAAACGACGAAATTTTAGATTGGTCCAAATTGAAAGCATTAGCAGATGACAAAATGAATCGGACTGAAAATTTGAAATTTGCTTTGAAAAGGGTAGAAAACATTGTGGAAAAAGGAGAAAATGCTAGTTACCAGCATTTTCCCCTTTTCCCACAATGTTTTCAAAAGGCTTCTTCCCCAGGGTCGTTACAAGTCGGGATTGTGTGGTAAACCGTTAAAAATCGGGCAAGTTGTGACCAGATAAGAATAGCCAGCCCTTATGTACATGTATGTGATGATCGGTGGACAAAAGAAGAGTTTTTTTTAGCTCCACTGGCCGAAGGCCAGCGGGCTAATATCATGGCCCGGTGTCCGTCGTGCGTCCGTCCGTCCGTGCGTGCGTGCGTGCGTTAACTTTTATTTCAAACATCTTCTTTTCTGAAACTACCCATCCAATTTTCATGAAACTTCACAGAAATGATCCTGCCATGGTCCTCTTCAGAATTTCTTGAAAGAATTTGATTCCTTCAAAAACTCTGGTTGCCATGGCAACAAAACTGAAAAATATTGGAAATCTTTAAAAATCTTCTTGTCGGAAACCATAAGGCATAGGGCTACCAAATTTGGCATGTAGCTTTATGTAGTAGACCTCTATCAAGTTTCTTCAAATTATAGCCCTGGGGTCAAAATTGGCTCTGCCCCAGGGGTCACAAGTTTTACATAGGCTTATATAGAGAAAACTTTAAAAATCTTCCTGTACCTAGCCATAAGGCCTAGAGCTACCAAATTTTGCATGTAGCTATATCTAGTGGGCCTCTACCAAGCAGGCCAAAATTTTAGCCCTGGGGTCAAAATTGGCCCCGCCGCAGGGGTCACAAGTTTTACATGGGCTTACATAGTGACAACTTAAGAAATCTTCCTGTTTTGATTTTTTTTTTAAAATTAGCCTTGCATCAGGGGTCTTATGTTTTACAGAGGCTTCATATGGACAAAACTTGAAAATCACCTTATTTTTATGGCTTTATCTTGTGGACCTCTACCAGGGTTCTAGTAATTATAGCTCTGGGATCAAATATGGCTTTGCCCTGCGGGTCTCAACTTTCATATGGGCTTTTACAGAGAAAACTTTGTAAGTCTTCATTTTAAAACCATTTGGCTCAGCATTGAAATGTTTATTATTTATGGTTTATATTTATAAGCCAGTGGAGCGATACAGGGCCATCATGGCCCTCTTGTTTTTCTGTGTAGCTGTACATACTGGCGTTTGATGTACTCCTTTGTACTAGTGTCGAGGGAATTAATTGGCCTAAAACGTGGACATGTTTATCCTGCAGACCTATTTGTGGCCCTTTTATTACGACCCTGAGGTACCGTAGAAGTTTTTTAAAAATATTGTGGGGAAAAGATAAAATAACGGTAAGGCGCAACCGGATCCATTTCCCACAATGTTTTATATCCTTCCTAATACTTATTTCATATTATGAGCCTCATTTTATTTGTCGTCTGCAGAATGTTTTCAACTTGAACAAATTCAAATTTTCTCCTTTGGTAAAAGGTTAAATACCAAAAACAGCGGTCTGCCAGTGGGTTTCGAGCAGAGGGGAAGAAGCCGTGTACAAGTGCATCTGTAACCACTTCTTATCGAGGTGTCCTTTTCACGGTCAGTAGAGATCTGTGGAAATAAACTGTAATAAATCTCTTTCGAAATCATTGATGATTTTTGACAAAGTAAAGTCAGAATATATTGATCAGACTTTAACCTAGGCTAGAGTGCAGTCAGGATGAACTTTTATGTAGATCTAGGACCTCAGTCGACTCGTTGCCTTCCG
Organism: Tridacna gigas; assembly: GCA_945859785.2. Taxonomy (NCBI): domain Eukaryota; kingdom Metazoa; phylum Mollusca; class Bivalvia; order Cardiida; family Cardiidae; genus Tridacna; species Tridacna gigas. The sequence goes on along the minus strand of OX244033.2, from coordinate 70,292,585 downwards.
TCAACACTTTGTTGCAAAAGACTTTCAACACATTCCCGTAAGTATACTAAGAAAAATATTTTATCACATAACTCCCCTTGTTTTCAGTGTAATACAGCCATTACGAATGTTCTTGTCTCACACACGTTTTAGGTAAGAAAATAGTGCCGTATTTGGTCAACACTCTGTAATTATACACCTCATTTCTAAAACATTGCTGACCTAGATTCCTGTGTGAAATTAACGGTCAAAATTTGTAACCATGATAAAGTTGAGAATTTAATCACTTTTTAGATTCAAAACAAAATCAATATATGAAATTTTCCCTGGAACTAGTTTTTGTTCATAATGTACCTGTCAAAGAGGCGAATAGGCTTCATGTAAATTTCATTACACATTGTACATGTATGCCTATGTTTTGACAAATCATTGACTATAATTCTTGTTATACAGTTATGTGATAAAAAGAATCTGACATTCGTTGGCTTTTGAGATAAAAAAAATATTAAACTCGCCCATAAAAAAAATGTTATTAAGCTGACCAAAGGCTCGCTTAATAACATTTTTGTAGACCCGTTTAATAAAATTCTATCTCAAACATCAGCTCATGCCAGATCCTATATATCAGCAGCAGACCTAATTGCGGTTTAACCCTTTCCCAAACGACAAATTTTGGACTGGTCCAAATTGAAAGAGTTTGCAGATGACAATTTTAAATTTGATGACAATGGCAGAAAGGTCTCCAAAAGGGTAGAAAACACTGTGGGAAAAGGAGAAATTGCTTGTAACGAGCACGAGCAATTTCTCCTTTTCCCACAGTGTTTTCAAAAGACTTGTACTGCAGACACTGAAAACCAGGGCTTGCTTGGGAAAGGGTTAATACTTTAACAAACGACCAAATTTTGGACTGGGCCAAATTGGAAGCCTTTACAGACGACAATTAAAATGTAGATCAAATGATGATTTCTGTCTTTGACAAGGTTGAAAACATTTTGGGGGAAAAAAAACAAGGAGAAAATGCTGGTTACCAGCACTTTCTCCTTTTCCCACAATGTTTTTAAAAGCCTTGTCTTTCAAGGTCGTTAAAACTCCCGATTGTGTGGTAAAGAGTTATTTATTTACCAAAAGATATTTTAGACTTCCCCAAAATGAAAGCATTTGCAGTCGACACAGTAAATGCGGCTCAAACATTAAAATATGGACGAAAACCCTTTTAAGACAGAAAATACTATCAATAGTTGAAGATGAAAAACAGTCTGCACAAAAGATAACGAAATGATCTTTCCACTGAAGTAACTATACTCATTTAAAAGTGGTGAATGGGTGTTCAAGAGGTTAAGGGTAAATTGCAGAGTTGCCTCTTTCATACATATATTACAGATGGCGGGGTCCTGCGTGGCCCAGTGGTTAAGTGTAGGACTCATAACCTGGAGACCTGAGTTCGAGTCTCATTGGAAGCGCTGAGTTTTTCGTGGGGGTGTCCTTAGGCAAGATACCTCAGAGCCCTAGCCTCGTGAAACCCATTACGACCATGAATATGTAAACTGTCGCCGTAATATGACAGAACATATTTTGAAAGTGGCATTAAACACCATTCAATTAATAAATCAATCAATAACAAATGGCTCTTTGACATTGTGGCAAAACAGACCTAAAACTTGGATTTGGATAAAGATTTCATGGAGAAATAATGAAAAATATCAATTAAGGGACAAAGGCAACCAAGGTTGGTCGGAAGAAAGACTTTGATAACATTATAGGAAAAAGAGAAAATACTGGTTATCATCATTTTCTCCTTTTCCCATCGTGCTTTCTACCCTTTAAAATACAATCCCATCGTTCGATCCACATTGAGTTTGTCGTCTTCAAAACATACATATGTATTTATTCTAGATAAGTTTACAATTAATCGCCTTGTGAAGAATAAAGCCTTTTAGAACAACGTAGATGTAGAGAAGGCCGCACATAACATGCCATATGTTGCTAAACTGTGACCAATACCCTATTTAACTCAGATGAAAATAAGCCTTTCTATGAAAAAAAAAAAAAAAAAAAAAAAATCAAATGTATTAATTTAACAATCGGGAAAGAGTGGGCCTGAGGGAAAATACATATATAAATCAAACTGTGATATATGTTATCACGTGCAATGGGTGTAGAGAATACTACATTGGCCAAACAGGTGACAAACTAAGAACCCGTAGAACAATTCATGCACAAAAAATAAAAGATCCCTCAACCAGAAAAAATCCACTCAGCCATCATTTAGACTTCGGCAGTAAAGACGAATTAAAGTTTAATATATTCCCATTCTATAAAGTTAATTCCGAAAGCATTTCAGTCAGGTTAGCCAAAGAGAAATACTTCATAAATTGTTTTAAGCCCATATTAAACCGTCTTCGTCGAAACGATTAATTATCTCCCTTGAGTACTCTTCAATAACGTTGGCAACGTCATGTAATTACCTCCCTTCCGATTACATGACGTCACTCCATAGTTACATAACCACTGATGAGGCGTTAGCCGAAATATGTTTTTTTTTTTTATAAACAGTTTATTAAATTTAAATAGTGACTTGAAGGCGTGTGACGTTTTAATAACACAGTTCACCTACTGAACCTTGTGTCGTACCGGCATTTGCCGACTTTTCTGTTTCCGTCTCTCTCTCTCTCTATCTCTCTCTCTCTCTCTATATATATATATGTGTGTGTGTGTGTGTGTGTGTGTGTGTGTGTGTGTGTGTGTGTTGTAAAAGTCATATAATAATTTGCCATTTGCCCGAATCTTGCATAATTAGATTCTCTGACACCATTAGAACCTTGGCAGAAGCTATATTCTGTTGAGATTTAACCCTTCAACTAAGGTAAATTTTAGTTGTTACCTTGAAATTTTCAAAATCCAGACCAGTGCAGTGAGGTTGTATCGATTATTTTTGAAATAAAACTAATTCCAAAAAGGGGGGGAGGGGGCTGATTTCAATCCGATTTCCTATTTTCCGAAATTCCGAAAGTCGGGTTTTTACCCCAACCACTAATGTGTTTTTCGTACCACATTTATGAGCAAATACGTCAGCAATATATGTGTATTTACACGGATACCTTGGCGAGAAGACTAGAGCTGGACTCTAGTCAAAGTTTTGTTGAGAATTCACCTATCACTTTAAAACAAAATGGTTAATGTACATTTCTTTCTGTTCAGTAAAGCATCTGCATTCAAATTTGACTAAAATAAATGGTTACTCCAAATGACAGCGTTCGAATTATATACGACATTGTCAAGGGCTATGAGGAAGTTGTCGTTGCAAAGAAATACCGGCACGCGTCAAAACACCGGAACGCTTTGGGATTAGCAGAAATGCACTATTAAATACCCACAGTAAACCGAAATTTACTTCAAATTACCAAAGCAAACCATTACCGATGGCGGAACAAGTGTTAAAAAAGTAGAAGTGTTAAAAAAACATTGCGGGGCGGGAGCACTGAAAATCATTGTATGTGGAAGATTGTGGTAAAAAGAGAAAATGGTTACCTGAATTTTCTCTGCTTCTCACAATGTTTTCTTCTCACCAAAGATAAATCTCATTGTTTGAGCCTTATTCTGTTGTGTTCTGCAATCTCTACCATTTGGATGGGTCTGAAGTTTTGTCTTCTTGTATCCTCTTCACCTCGATTATTGTGCATGTAACGACACTGGATTTAGCAGACATTGATTTATATGATGTCATGATGTCAATGGACAGACCTTGATTTATATTTGAATGAAATATTGTCTGATTCCGTTGTTCATATCAACGGCATTTCTCCCGAAATGTTGACATGTTCGCCTTTGTAAAATTTATATTATCTTGCGTGCAATCAAAGATTACAGTTGTCAACAAAAAAGCTGCAATTATTTGTAATATAATATTTAATCCTTTACCACACAATCCTGACTTTCATCGACTCTGTAAAAGAAGCCTTTTGAAAATTGTTGGAAAAGGAAAAATGCTTGTAACCAGCATTTTCTCCTCTTCCCACAATGTTTACTACTCTAACCATAACAAATTTCAATTTTTCAGTCTCATTTATTTTGTCATCTGCAGATGCTTTCAATTTGGTGCCTTTCTGAACTTTTGTCATTTGGTGAAGAGTTAATGAGGTTCACCTATTTTAAATGTAAAAATAAGAATTCTTGATTTTGCAGAATACCCTTATTTATTCATTCATTACATTTTAGATAGAAAAAAAAAAGACAAAAGTTATTGCATTGTCATGTAAGTCATGTGACCTGTTCAGATGCTTGAACCAAAACATTCGCTTAAAAATCATCTGTTTTAATACCTGTTTCAGACCTCCAGATAAGAGGGAGTGAAAGTATTCTAAATCCATTATTTCTCTTCCAAACCCTATGTTGTGGGTACTCCTTAGAATCGTCTCAATGAGACGCTTCTAATGAGTACTCATAACATAGGGTTTAGTGGAGAGTCAGTAGTATTTTCAATTTTGAAATCAAAATCACCCTCTCTGTCCGCAGCTCTGTGTTTGAAAAGCATTTCATTGCACGACAATTGAGGTATGCACAATAATTGAGATTTGTCAATACCTTTTCAAAAGTGAACTTTATTATCCTACTTGTATGTAGTAACTCTTATCAATTGTCCTTTATTATTTTATGACAGCCTGAATCACTGAACATCAAAGTTATTGGTAGAGTGAGACCACTCACACCAGATGAGGGCAAGAAAGGGCTGAAGGTTGGCACGAAAGCTGTTGGTGACAAAATTATAGTGGAATCTGGCAAGGTAAAATTGGATTTCTTAAACTGTATATTTGAGGGTACACAGGAATCAGTCTGTTTGTCTGTCTGAGGCATTTAGGTGGACAGACTTGTGTATTCAATTCTCTCTTCAGTTTTGCCATATTGTTACAACTAGCAAATTGCAACAAAGAGCAACTCACACATGCAAGACAAACTAGGGAAGGCACCTATTTGGGGCACTCAGTACAGACACATGTTTATAATCTGATGCATCTAACCTGTATGCTCCAGTCATGGCTAATTAATGTACGCAAGCACCCCAACACTTTGTCTGGCTTACCTCATTTGTATTCAAGCCCTGCCGGGTAGCTTAGTGGTTAGCATATCTGACTTTTGACCTGGTAGTTGCGAGTTTGGTACCTGGTTTAGGCAAACTTTCTTGCCAGCATTTTTTCGTCTCTCACCTCTATTGCGTGTGAAAAAAGTAGTCAGTGGCTTGGAAAGAAATTTGTGTCGGCAGAATGCCAGGAAACACATGACCTAGGTCAGCCTGCGCAGTCTGCGCAGTCTAATCTGAGCCAAAACTTTTTGCTTTTGGTAAATTTTCTGCCGATCATAGGACCAGTCTACCCCATGACATAGTCGGTTGTTAGACACAATCAATTTCATGGATCTATGACAATGTGATGACTTGCTTGGTATAATGCATCACTGAGGCTCCTTTTTGCCAGAACATGGCTCAAATCATTTGCATTCATTGAAGGGAGGTAATTATGCTAGCCATAATAATGTGAGCTATGCTCTGACAAAAGGGGGCTTGATGCATCTCCATAATGCATTATACTATACAAGACATCACATAATTTTGGATCAATAAAATCCTTCTTGTCTGACAACCGGCTGAATCATGAGTTAGAATGGTCCTTTTATATACAGAAAATTGACCTTAAGCAAAAGTTTTCAGCCCAGGTCAGCTAGCGCGGACTGCGCAGGCTGACCTGGGTCAGTACTTTTTGCAGATGCATTAAGCCTCATTTTGACAGAGCATGGCTCATATATTTTGTATTAAAACTTTGTTCATATGCTACTATGTAAGGTCCAGTCACTGGAGGTCACTTTTTAAGAATTAAAGAATTACCAAACGACAGAATTTTATACCGGTCCAAATTGAAAGCATTTGCGGACGACAAAATGAATGTGGCTGAAAAATTGAAATTTGTGCTGGAAAGGGTAGGAAACACTGCGGGAAAAGGAGAAAATGCTGGTTACCAGCATTTTCTCCTTTCCCCACAATGTTTTCAAAAGGCTTCTTTCTCAGGGTCGTTAAAAGTCGGGATTGTGTGGTAAACAGTTAAAGAATTACCTACCCTTGAGCTTACACATAAATGTAGGTTTGACCTACTGTAGTTTCCATTAAGCAATCGGAACAGTGTATTTGGTGGCTTTTGTGACAGTCTCAGTGTGAGATAGACACTTTTTCCGTCTTTACTCCTTTACCAATCGATCTCATATTCTAAAAACTTAGAGGACAGACGCCTTTGAAAACATTGGGGAAAATGCTTCATACCTCACCAGCATTTTTTCTTTTTCCCACAATGTATTTTTTTAAAGCCATCATCCACAAGAATGCTAAACCAGTGGATGGCTTGGTAAAGATACCTTTCAAACATAAAAATTAATAATGAATGATTGATCTATAAGTCCATTTATATTTGTAGGAACAGAGTTTTGCTTTAGATGCCGCCTACCCACAAGAGAGTTCAAATGTAAGTTGTCTAGTCTTCTTAACCCTTTACCGCACAATGCCACCTTTTGACGCCCCTGGGAAAGAAACCTTTAGAAAACATTGTGGGAAAAGGAGAAAATGCTGGTACCCAGCATTTTCTCCTTTTTCCACAATGTTTTCAAGCCTATCAAAGAAAAATTTTTCTCTATTTGGGCAACATAGAAATTGTCGTCTACAAATGCTTTGAATTCGGACAAGGCTAAAATTTTGTCGTCTGGTAAAGGGTTAAATTACTTTCTGTACATTTTTAGCTCACCTTAGCACAACGTGCTAAAGGTGAGCTATTGTGATCGCCCTATGTCCGGCGTCCGGCGTCCGTCGTCCGTCGTCTGTCGTCCGTCGTCCGTCGTCCGTCGTCCGTCAACAATTTTTTTAAACATCTTCTTCTCCTAAACCACCAGGCCAATCTTGATGAAACTTGGCAGGGATGTTCCTTGGGTGAAGCTCTCCCAAAATTGTTCAAAGAATTAAATTCCACCCACAACTCTGGTTGCCATGGCAACAAAAAGGAAAAAAAAGTAAAATCTTTGAAAATCTTCTTCTCTGAAACTAGAAGGCGCAGAGCTTTGATATTTGGTATGTAGCATCTCCTAGTGGACCTCTACCAAGTTTGTTCATTTGATGCCCCTGGGGTCAAAACTGGCCCCGTCCCAGGAGTCACAAGTTTCAGCATAGTAACAAAGAAGGAAAACTTTAAAAATCTTCTTCTCTGAAACTTGAAGGCATAGAGCTTTGATATTTGTCATGTAGCATCTCCTAGTGGACCTCTACCAAGTTTGTTCATATGATGCTCCTGGGGTCAAAACTGGCCCCGCCCCGGGGGTCACAATTTCCAACATAGGAACAAAGAAGGAAAACTTTAAAAATCTTCTTCTGTAAAACTAGAAGGCATAGAGCTTTGATATTTGGCATGAAGCATCTCCTAGTGGACCTCTACCAAGTTTGTTCATATGATGCCCTTTGGGTCAAAACTGGCCCAGCCCCGGGGGTCACAAGTTTGAACATAGGAACAAAGAGGGGAAACTTTAAAAATTATCTTCTCTGAAACTGGAAGGCATAGAGATTTGATATTTGGTATGTAGCATTGCCTAGTGGACCTCTACCAAGTTTGTTCATATGATGCCCCTGGGGTCAAAACTGGCCCCACCCGGGGGATCACAAGTTTGAGCATAGTAACAAAGAAGGAAAACTTTAAAAATCTTCTTCTCTGAAATTTGAAGGCATAGAGCTTTGATATTTGGCATGTAGCATCTCCTAGTGGACCTCTACCAAGTTTCTTCATATGATGCCCCTGGGGTCAAAACTGGCCCCGCCCCGGGGGTCACAATTTCCAACATAGGAACAAAGAAGGAAAACTTTAAAAATCTTCTTCTGTAAAACTAGAAGGCATAGAGCTTTGATATTTGGCATGAAGCATCTCCTAGTGGACCTCTACCAAGTTTGTTCATATGATGCCCTTGGGGTCAAAACTGGCCCTGCACCGGGGGTCACAAGTTCGAACATAGGAACAAAGAGGGGAAACTTTAAAAATCGTCTTCTCTGAAACTGGAAGGCGTAGAGCTTTGATATTTGGTATGTAGCATTGCCTAGTGGACCTCTACCAAGTTTGTTCATATGATGCCCCTGGGGTCAAAACTGGCCCCACCCCGGGGGTCACAAGTTTGAGCATAGTAACAAAGAAGGAAAACTTTAAAAGTCTTCTTCTCTGAAACTTGAAGGCGTAGAGCTTTGATATTTGGCATCTCCTAGTGGACCTCTACCAAGTTTCTTCATATGATGCCCCTGAGGTCAAAACTGGCCCCACCCCAGGGGTCACAATTTCCAACATAGGAACAAAGAAGGAAAACTTTAAAAATCTTCTTCTGTAAAACTAGAAGGCATAGAGCTTTGATATTTGGTATGTAGCATCGCCTAGTAGACCTCTACTAAGTTTGTTCATATGATGCCCTTGGGGTCAAAACTGGCCCTGCCCCAGGGGTCATAAGTTCAAACATAGGAACAAAGAAGGAAAACTTTAATTTTTTTTTTCTCTTAAATGGGAAGGCGTAGAGCTTTGATATTTGGTATGTAGCATCTCCTAGTCGACTTGTACCAAGTTTGTTCCAAGGATGCTGCTTGGGTCAAAACTGGCCCAGCCCCGGGGGTCACAAGTTCGAACATAGGAACAAAGAAGGAAAACTTTAAAATTCTTCTTTAAAACTGGAAGGCGTAGAGCTTTGATATTTGGTATGTAGTGATTCTCTTCTAAGTTTGTTTGCCCATCTAAGCGCAACAAGTTCATTGAGTTCAAAATTGGGTCATCTTGGGTCATAAACTAGGTCACTAGGTCAAATTAAAGAAATACCTTGTTGGCACTCTCGAGGCCACATTATTTGCTCAATTGCCTTGAAAATTAGTTAGAAAGTTTGTCTTTATAAAGTCTCACATAATTAATTTGGGTCAACTTGGGTCATAACTAGTTCACTGGGTAAAATTAAAGAAATACCTTGTTTGCACTCTGGAGGCCACATTTATTGCTAAATGACCTGAAATTTGACCATAATGTTTGTCTTGATGAAATACCAGATGAGTTTGGATTTGGGTCACCTGGAACCATAAACTAGGTCACTAGGTCAAAATAAAGAAATACCTTGTGGGCACTCTAGAGGCCACATTCTTTGCTTACTTGCCTTGAAAATTGGTCAGAATGTTTGTCTTTGTAAAATCTCACATGAGTCTGAATTTGGGTCAACTGGGGTCATAAACTAGGTCACTTGGTCAAATTAAAGAAATAGCTAGTGGGCACTCTAGAGGCCACATTCGTTATTCATATGATTTGAAAATTGGTTAAAATGTTTCTTTTGATATAGTCAAAGACCAGTTCAAATTTGGGTCACCTGGGGTCATAATCTAGGTCACTAGGTCAAATTAAAGAAATATCTTTAGGGCACTCGAGGCCACATTTTTTGCTCAATTGACTTGAAAATTGGTCAGAATGTTTGTCTTCATGAAATATGAGTTTGAAATTGGGTCACCTGCGGTCAAACACTAGGTCACATGGTCAAATTAAAGAAATACCTTTAAGGCACTCTACTAAGGTGAGCGACCCAGGGCCATCATGGCACTCTTGTTTGGTGTTGAAATAGAGTTATATAGAAAACTTTTTTGGAAAAGCCTTGTAGGAGACATTTTCAACTTTGTCCAAATATGTTCACATGTATTCATGTATCTATGGTTACTATAATTTACATCAACTGAATTAGCTTAACTCTTTACCACAAATCTTTTAATGACCCTGAGAAAAAAAAAGCCTTTGAAAACATTGTGAGAAATTGTGGGCTAGCAGTGGTGATGAAAAACGAGTGAGCAAGACTCTAGTTAAAGGGGGCTTAATGCATCTTCATGATCCATGGTACCTAGAAAACCATCACATACTTATGGATCCATAAAAGCCACTTTTTTTAACAACCAACTGAACCATGAGGTAGGCTGGTCCTTGGACAAACTGAAAATTGACTAATCGCGAAAAGTTTCGGCCCAGGCCAGCCTGCACATATTGTGCAGGCTGACCTGGGTCAAAACTTTGTGCAGATGCATTAAGCCTCCTTTTCACAGAGCATGACTCAAATGCATAACCAACAAACCATAACTCATGTTGGTTGTCATAATTTCACAAGGATATTTTAGATATTTCTGAATTTTATTCAAATTCTGACTTCTAAGACTGACCATAATCATTGTCTTAGTATAAAGTTGCTGGTCTTGGAATTAAATCCTGGAGCTGAGAATGATTCGTAAATATTGGCCTTGATGTGTCTTTACTTTTGAGATCCAGGGTTGGTTTGCTACTTGTACAAATTATATGGGGAATATTAGGGATGTGTGTGAGGAACAGCAATATATGAGCCATGCTCTGGCAGAAGGGCGCTTAATGCATCTCCGTGATCCAAGATACCAAGCATGACACCACATGGTAAAGGATCCATAAAATTCATTGTCCAACAACTGGCTGTATCATAAAGTAGACTGGACCTTTGACATACAAATAACTGACCAATAGTGAAAAGTTTAGGCCCAGGTCAGGCTGCGCGGACTGCACAGGCTGACCTGGGCCAATACTTTTCGCATATGCATTAAGCCCCCATTTCACAGAGCTTGGCTCATGTAAGTGTTGCAAATGAAACATTTTGCCAAATATCCTATCAAAGACAAGACAGTCCAGATCCAAGATTAGATTGCACACAGAGTGTGCAGTGTGAAGTTGATTCTACATTGTTCACAAAAGCAAGTTTTGCATTGTGCTCTTTGGTTTAGAAAAACCCACAGTCACTGTTTGTGTGTTACAGGGACAGATCTATAAAGAGAAATGTGATCAACTCATCCAGCGGGCCATGGAAGGCTATAATGTTACTATTATGGCCATGGGAGGGGTGAGTAGATACCTTTGTAAAGCAAGATTTTCTAGGAATAGATTTATAGGTGCACTGGCTGCCATGATATTGCAGAAATGATGTTGCAGAAGGCATTAGGCTCCAAACTGTTGAATTTTCTGATATTTTTATATTAACCCAGGACCATAAAGGAATGTTTGAGATATATGGACTGCTAAAAAAAGCCCCTAAAAATCTTAAAACGAAATAAAAGTAACTTGAAAGATAGGATTGGGTTGTAACAAATGAACCATGCTCTGGCAAAATGGGGCTTAATGCATCTCCGTGATGCAGTATACAAAGCAAGTCATCACATAATTATGGATCCATAATAGCCACTTTTTTAAATCACCGACTTAATCATGAGGTAGACAGGTCCCTGGACATACAGAAAATTGACCAATAGCGAAAAGTTTCGGCCCAGGTCAGCCTGCGCAGTGTGCGCAGGCTGACCTAGGGCGATACTTTTCGCAGATGCATTAATCCCCCTTTTCTCAGAGCATGGTTCAAATGATTTTTCCAGCAGTGTCTTACATGTAACTATGCATTGAGTGTTGAATACTGCTAAGTACATGTATCTGCATTTTACAGAGTTTTTTTTTTCCCACACTTGTCAGTTGCATATTTAACTCTTTACTAAACAACAAAATTTTAGACTTGTCGAAATTGAAAGCATTTGCAGAAGAAAAATTTAAAGTGGCCAAGATGATGATTTTGTCTTGGGATGGAAAGGAAACAATGTGGGAAAAGGACAAAGTGCTGATTACCAGCATTTTCTAATTATACCCCCAACCTACAAAGTATAGGGGAGTATACTGATTTCACCGTGTCTGTCCGTCCATCTGTCTGTCTGTCCATCCATCCATCAGTCCATCTGTCTTGGTTTCTTTTACATGCTGTAACTCAAAAGCTGTTTGACCTAAGACCCTTAATCTTTATACAAGTGTTCCTCATGACCTAAGGAGGTGCCCTATTATTTTGGGGTCACATGGGTCAAAGGTCATGGTCACAGGTGAACTTTTTTTTCTCTGATTGTGTTGCTTCAGGGACAAGGTGCCATTGGGGGATATTTTTGTCTGCTTTGCAACACTTCTAGTTTTCCCACAATGTTTTCAAAAGCCCTATTTTTCAGGGTCATTAAAAGTCAGGATTGTGTGGTAGAGGATTAATCCAAGGATATATTCATTAGATCATAAATCCTTCACCAGATTACAAAAATTTGGGCTGGTCCTTTCTGAAGAAATTTGCTTGTAACAAATCTGGTGTGGCTGAAATAATAGGAAGTGTCCTTGAAAGGCTTGAAAACAGTATGGGTAAAAGGAAAGGTTTCACTATTCTTTTTATCTTTTGTGCACAGTGTTTTCAAAAGGCCTCTTTATTTAGGTACTGAGAACAACATTGTTGTTTTGTAAAGGATTAGGTTAATATGATATATTAGGGTTGAAAATATTGTATAAAAAGGACAAAATTCATAAAGCCATCTTCCTCTGGTTGGTAAAGAACAGAAGCCTTTTGTTGAAGTCTGTATCTCTTTACCAGACAACAAAATTTTAGACTTGTTCAAATTGAGAGCATTTTCAGACAACAAAGTAAGCTCAGAAATTGAAATTTGTTTTTGGAAGGGTAGAAAACATTGCATTGTTGCTGAAAACTTTGTGAGAAAAGGAGAAAATGCTGTTAACCAGCATTTTCTCCTTTTCTCACAATGTTTTCAAAAGCCTGAAGTTTTTTTCAGGGTTGTTAAAACTCAGGATTGTGTGGTAAAGTGTTAACAAGTCACTTTTTTTCTTCTGCAGTTTGGATCTGGTAAAACTTCACTTATGGTTGGCAATGAAACTTATCCTGGAATCATTCCTCTGGTGAGTACCATTATGCTGGCTTACTTAGTCTCTCACAGAGCCTGGTAGCTCAGTCGATAAGATACAGGGCTTGAATCTAGGGTGTAACAGGTTCCAGTTCCCAACTTGACCAGTTTCTTCCGTGGATTGATGATAGTCAATGTGACAGGTTCCATTTCTCTCTCACAGCTTATCATTGTTTCAACTATGGTTATGTGGGAAAGCAGCCAGTGGCTTGGGAAGAATATTGTGTGAGGTAGTGGTGAAAGGAACTCCAGAAAAGCATAGATAGGTGTATGATATAACTGACATAATGTTGAACATGGCTTTAAACACCATACAAATTAACTTACAAAATTTATTCTCTCTTACAAAATTTATTCTCTCCTAAGTGAATGGCAACTTTTTCAGATTTAAGAATTTGAAAGCACTTGCTTTCACAGATGGCTTCTGAAAAAGTTGTTGGAAAAGAAGAAAATGCTTGTATCATATCTCTATTTCCTTTATTTTTTTTTCTTTCCCTTCCATGAAAAATCATATCATTTGAGCCACATTCAATTTGTTGTCTGCAAAGGCAAGTATTTTTGATCTACAAACATGGCTCACATGATGGGGTTTGTCTCAGAGAAGGTAGAAAACCTTGTTGGAAAGGGAACCCAACAAAAATTTAGACTAGTCCATATTGAAGGCATTTGCAGTCGACATTTCAGTTGTAGCTCAAAACATAAAATTTGTCTCTTAAAGGGTAGAAAACCTTGTGGGAAAAGAAGAAAGGGCTGGTTACCAGCTTTTTCTTCTTTTCCCACAATGTCTTCAAAAGGCTTGTTTCTTGGGGTCTTTAAAAGTCGGGATTGTGTGGTAAAGGGTTGAACATTGCTGTTGCCATTTTTATGAGCATGCTAGAGACTAATAAGTTAATAAGCTACCAGACATGTTTACGTTGGGGATTATAGATCTATTTCTGAAATCCTAATGGACAAGCTTTACAGTGGCTATGATAACATTGTGATAAGGAGATGTATTCTAGTGTTTAAGAGTGAATACAGAATCTTTCAAGATTTATGTCACAGAGAGCGAGTAGATATGATTTGATCTGCAAATCTGCCTTGCTGTTGTGGTAGCTTTTACAGTGATGCGGTTCAATGTATTTATCTCTGTGCTAGTTAAGCGATGTGTGTTTTGGTTGGTGCTTGGATGGACGATTTGGCTGTCACATGATGCATTTTGTGTCAGAGGTGGGATTATGATAACTGCCAGACTAGAGTTGCCTTAACCTCTTATGTTCCCCCTCTTCATTTGTATATGAGACCTGGGGGTCAAAACTTTTTGAAGGGCAAAGTAATGTCACAGAGAGCAGTTACATTTAAAAGCACTTAAAACATACCTTGTTATTTAACTCTTTACCAAACGACAACATTTTAGACTGGTCGAAAAAGCATTTGCAGATGACAAAATAAATGTGGCTGAAAAATTGAAATTTGTTTTGGGAAGGGTAGAAAACATTGTGGGAAAAGGAGAAAATGCTGGTTACCAGCATTTTCTCCTTTTCCCACAAGGTTTTCAAAAGGCTTCTTTCACAGGGTCGGTAAAAGTCGGGATTGTGTGGTAAAGAGTTAACTAGCTGTTACAGCGACATGTTGTGGTGCATTTCTCTCCATGCTAGTTAATCAACGTTTGTTATGATGAGTGCTTGGAGGGGTGACCAAGCTGTTGCATGTTACAGTTAAGTTGAAAGTATTGCTGATTTTATTTTTACAGTCAATCAGAAGAATTTTTGAAATTGCAAGCAGTATGTCTGGCAAAGATTTCCAGATCAGTGCTTCCTTCTTGGAGGTAAGACATAGTCTGTGTTGTCATGTTAAGTCCACCAATTACTATGGTTGATGCCGAGCCTCTGTAGCACAGTCCATAACTTATAGAATTTGAGACCAGGGAGTTGCTGGTTCAAATCCTTTGCTCGCAAATTTCTTTCAATGGATTGAACATAGTCATTGCCACAGGATTTATTCCTTCCTTACTGCTGAGCACTGTTTTGATAAAGGTGTTGTAGGAAAGCAGCCAGTGGCTTGAGAAAAGTATTGTGCAAAGTACAAATAAAAGAACCAACTGACTATGGTAGTTTTTCCCATTTAAACCTCTTTGTTTTTGCTGTACATTTGTAATCTCTTGAATGTATCAATGCATTGGATTTATTGTTTATACAGGGGTACATATATTAAAGAAAAAAGAGGCCAAGATTAAGTCAGGGTAAAAATCCACTGAATGTTATGAGAGTTATGACTCTCTTTGGAATTACGACTTATGACCTTTAAGACTGAGAGCTGTACACATTTTTTGGCATTTTCTGCAGATTAGCTTCAATTTCGGGGTTTTCTTATTTTCTTTCTTCCAAAATGTCCTCCTTGCAAAGCTCAAAGCTTGGAGACATTGGTCTTTTCAAGGAGACTCTTTTTTTATTTCAATGGTTTTGGGGCAGGAGCATCTGTGGTGTATCGATACATGTCATTGTAATGCCCGTCTTTTTAATGTCTCTTGAATATGCAAAGGGAAGCTGACAAAGTTGGTCGACACAACCATGTATGAAATATGCAGAGACAAGTGATCACAAGTTGAATACTGAAACCTATTTTGATGTGTTATGTTTGTTTGTCATGTCATCAGGTAATGGATGAAAAGATGACAGATTTGTTGAATCCTCACAGTAACACAATGACAATAAGGGAACATCCAACAAAGGGAATGTAAGTACAAGTACATTTAAGTATAAGTACATTTGAGCCATTTTCTGTGAAAAGGGGGCTTAATGCATCTGCGAAAAGTATCGACCAAGGTCAGCCTGCGCACTCTGCGCAGGCTGACCTTGGCGGAAACTTTTCGCTATTGGTCAATTTTCTGTATGTCACAGGCCTATTCTAACTCATGATTCAGTCGGTTGTGAGATAAAATGAATTTTATGGATCAATGATCATGTGATGACTTGGTTGGTATCATTTGCCAGAGCATGGCTCATTTATTAAAGCTTTACCAGATTACAGAATTCTAGGCTTTTCCAATCTGAAGGTATCCACTGATGAGAAACTACATATGGGTCAAATAATGAGGTTTGATATTGTCTACTTACCAGCATAGTCTCCTTATCCCATAGTGTTTTCAGAGTTTCTTCTTCAGGGTTGTAAAAATATGGGTTTTTTAGTTATCCTGAAAATAATTGTTTTAGAGGAAGCTTTTTAAAGATGGAATTTCTTATGAACAGAAGTGGTGCGGGAAAGATATTTAGTGGAATGGCACAGTCTCATTATATAGACCTGGGTCCATATTCACCAATCATTCTTAAGGACGTTCTTTGTCTTATTCTCCAAGATTTTCCAAATATGAAAACAACACAACTTCTGATTGGCTAAACCAAATGGTTTAGCCAATCAGAGGGTGTGTAACTTTCAGATTTGGAAAAAATCTGTAGAATGAGAGTTACAATGTTCTTGAGAATCGTTGGGGAATACGGGCACAGATGAAAACTAGTTTGTATGCAATAAAGGAAAATCATTGAATGGAGTGGAAATTGCTTATTTGTAGCAAGAAATTGATCCATTTTTTTCTCCATGCTTTTTCAAAGCTGTATAATGTAAAAGCTGTATACTTTAAACATGATTGTATGTGACAATATATTTTTTGGATATAATGGGATATTTGGCTTATATTTAATGGGATTTATTCTTTACAATTGAAAATATTAGATTAGTCAAAATTGAGACAATTGAGATAACATATTAAATTGCAGCTCAGATGATAGTATTTATCATAGCATAGAAAACCTTGTGGGAAAAGTAGAAAATGCTGGTTACCAGCATTTTCTATTACTCCTGCAATGGTTTCAAACACTTTCTTCCTCCAATGTTCAATCAAGGAATCGTTTGGTTAAGAATTAACAGAAATGTAGAAGGATATTGTCTCTTTATGTAAATTTCACATGATCTGTTTTAGATTTGTGGATGGTTTATCAGAGATGATAGTGAAAACAGCTGACGATATTGCCCAGTATTTTGAACAAGGGACCAGGGCACGAAAGATGGGGGCCACAGATCTACGGGCACATAAACCAAGGTAAGGCTTCTTTCTTGTATTTTCTCTGTGTTTCATAGGTTCAATGTAGGGCCATTATATACTAAAAACTGTGCTGATCCTTAATTGGATATGAGCTATACTCTGTGAAAAGGGGGCTTAATGCATCTTTTGAAAAAGCATTGACCCAGGTAAACCTGCATTGACTGCTCAATCATAGATAGCCCTCGGGTAAAAATTGGCCCCACTCCGGGGGTCAAAAGGTTTCACATGGGCTTATAAAACTAAAAAAAATAGGTCTATATAGAATAGATCTGGGTTTTTCATCTAGCTTCATCTAGATGGCCTGTAGTAAGATTTTGGGTAAGCTCTTGGGGTAACACAGTTTACAAAGGCTTATATAGTGAGACTCAAAAAATCTTTCTGATGTACATTATTAACAGAACAGAAACTTTTTTCATAATTCAGACTTGAACACATAAGGTTTATAAAGTCACTATGACTAAAGCCTGTATATCAATTGATCACTGGAAAAAATTCCTGTTCACTCATAGGTTGTAGGTTGTATGGTGTTTAATGCCGTTTTCAACATTATTTCAGTTATATTGCTGCAGCCAGTGCACCTATCCATTCTTTCCTGGAGTTTCTTTTACCAGTACTCTGCACAGTATTCTTTACAAGCCACTGGCTGCTTTCCCACATAACCATCATGGAAACAATGGTCAGCAGTGAGAGAGGAATGAATCCTGTTGCAATGACTATCATTAATCCTCGGAAAGAAATTGGCCAAGCTGAGGATCAAACCAGCGACCTCCTGTTCTCAAGTCCTGTATGCTACCAACTGAGCTACCGGGCTTGGCTTTCAAGTTTTTTGGATTGAAACTGTTCAGTTTTCAGTGAGAGTAATTTATTTTGATGTTAACTATTATGCTTAGATGAGTTGAATATTTTTTGATGTGAGGTTTGTATCATTTCTCTATGAAAGCTTATTGCCATACAGACTTCTCACAATATTATGTCTTTGTCAATGCCGATTAAACTCATGATATATTTCTTTAACCTTTTCCCAAACAAGCCCTGGTTTTCATGTGTCTGCAGTACAAGTCTTTTGAAAATACTGTGGGAAAAGTAGAAATTGCTCGTAACGAGCAATTTCTCCTTTTCCGAAAGTGTTTTCTACCCTTTTTGAGAACTTTCTGCCATTTTCGTCAAATTTGAAATTGTTGTCTGCAAACTCGATCAATTTGGACCAGTCCAAAATTCGTCGTTTGGGAAAGGGTTAAAAGCCAGCTGAGCAATACAGCATCATCATGGCCCTCTTGTGTCAAAATCCTATATCCTCTGGTTGTTAAATGTTGGAACGGTATGGTAAAGGGATTAATATGGCCTTTGCTTCCAAAAGGAACAACAAAATATATAGTACATTGTCTTTGACATCCTCTGAATGATAATGTTTGTATTTCAGGGCCCATGCAGTGTTTACAGTGATTGTTGAATATAGAGAGAGACAATCCAGTAAAGTCGGGGTCAGATCTGTCATACATTTTGTTGATTGTGCAGGTAGGCTTGCTTTGTCATTAGCATTTTTTTTATCTATGTGTAATTCTTCCTATAGCAGAATGTCACACTTAGGTCCAGGGGCTGCTTTAATCCTGAACCTGCTTCAAGCTGATAGTATAAAAAAAAAAAATGGTTACTTCAAGGTTTTCTTTTTAGCTCATCTGAGCACAAAGTGCCCAATGTTGGCTTTGCTGTGCTGTATCCGGTATCTGTCGTGCGTCATGCAGTAGTTAACAGTTACCCTGTGTGCACTCCAGAGGCCACATTTTCAGCCTGATAGTCATGAAACATAGTCAGAATGCTTGTCTTAATAAAATCTTAAACAGGTTTCAAATCTCGGACAAGTTTAAAATCAGGTAACATTGGGTAAAAAAGTAGGTCACTGGGACAAATCTTTGAATAACCTTGTGTGCACTCTAGAGGCCACATTTTCAGTCCGATACTCATCAAATGTAGTCTGAATGTTTTTTTCTGGTAAAATCTTTAGTTTGAAATTAGGTCACATTAGGTAAAAAAGTAGGTCACTGGGCCAAATCTTGGAAAAAGCCTGTGTGCACTCTAGATGTCACAATTTCAGCCAGGTAGTCATAAAACTCTTTCAGGATGTTTGTCTTGATGATATGTCAGGCATATTTGTAATTAAAAAGTGAAAAAGTAGGTCAGTGGGACAAATCATGGAAAGAATTTTGTATGCAATCTAGAGCTCATCTATTTAGTCTGATACTGTTGAAACTCAGTCAAAATGTTTTCTTGATGATATCTCTCACATGTATGAAATCGGGTCACATTGTATCAAGACAAATAAAATAAAAACCTTCGGTGCACTCCAGAGGCCACATTTTCAGTCAGATACTCATGAAACTTCGTCAGAGAGGTTGTCTTGATGATTGAACCAGGGTCATGTCTTGTCACAAAGTAGGTCACTGGGACAAATCTTTGAAAACCATTGTGTGCACTGTAAAGGCAATATTTTCAGTCTGATACTCATGAAAATTGGTCAGAAAGGTTGATCTTGATGACATAAAGGACCAGTTGAAAATTGGGTCATGTAGGTGACTGGGACAAATCTTAGAAAAACCTTATCTGCACCCTAAAGGCCACATTTTCTGCCTGATACGCTTGAAACTTGGTCAGAATGTTTGTCTTGATCGAAATGGTATAAGTTTAAACTTGGGTCATGTCATGTCAAAAAGTAGGTAATTGGGACAAATCTTAGAGAAACCTTGTTTGCAGTCCTCAGGCCACATTTGAAGACTGATACGCATGAAACTTTGTCAGAAGTTGTGTTGATGATATCTCGACAAGTAAAAAACTAGATTAAGTCAATCAAAAAGTAGGTCACTTACACTCATGTGTTTTACATCATCAAAACCAGGATCTCTTCAGCTTTATCAGTCCTAGATGAATCTATTCAGGTGAGCACTTTAGAGCCTCATGTTTGGAAGAAATATCTCTTATCTGACCATGTAGATTCAAGATTAGACTGCAAATTCTGTGCAGTCTGATCTTGATCTACACAGTATGCTAAGGTCCTAGATTTACACTTAGCACTCTAAGGGTTAACCTTGTAACAAATTATAGACCTTTCCAATTTCAAACATCTACAGACATACTCAAAATTAAAACAAATGAGCTTTAAGTGCTCTATTAGAATAGAAAGCATTGTTGGAAAAGGAGAAAATGCTGGTTATCAGTTAAAAGGGTTAACCTTTTAGATTACAATCCTGCACTTTAACAACACTGAGGAATAAATCCTTTGAAAGCATTTAGGAAAAAGGAGAAAATGCTGGTACCCAGCAATTTTGCCCTTTCCCAAAATGTTGTTTCAAAGATAATTCCCATCCTTTGAGCCACATTGAGTTTGTCATATGCAAGCACTTTGTAATTTGAAAAGATTAACATTTTGTTGTCTGGAAGAGAACTCTTTACCAGGCGACAAAATAATGTACTGGTCCAAATTGAAAGTATTTACAGACGAAGAATTAAATATTGATCATATTGTGGGATTTGTCTTTGATAGGATAGAAAATATTGTTGGAAAAAGAGAAAATGCAGGTTACCAGAATTTCCTCCTTTTCCTCAATGTTTTCAAAGGCTTTCTTCCTCAGGGTCATTAAAAGTCGGGACTGTGTAGTAAAGGATCTTGCAGACAATGCTTTTGTGAACATTGCAGGAAGAGAGGAAAATGGTGGTAAACAGCTGCATTTTTCTCGTTTTAATTTCTACTTCCCAGCATTTTCCCTTTTTCTAACAGTGTTACCCATTTAGCTCCATTGACTTTGCTTTATGAAAATGCTTCCAATATTGGCAAGTTTGAAACTTTTTGGTGTTGTAAAGAGTTGGCCAAAGCACTGATGAAAGAAGTTCCAGGAACACATTTATAGGTGTACTAGCTACAGTTGAAAACTGATAACTATACTTCCAACTAAATATGTAAAATTAATGTTTTGTTACTTTCAGGTTTAGATGTTGATGGTATATCAGACAGAGATGCGCTGACAGGGTTAGTACTTAAGTCTCTGTTTCTTGTGCAGATGATGTTTTGCATCTCATGGTGTTCCATGTTGGAGAGAATTGTGGCAAAAGTAGAAATTCTTTATTGCTTGAAACATAAGCCTTGCTTTAGGAAGATAAAATGATAGCCAATACCAAGGAAATATGGATAAAATGGTGTTTTAGGGCACTAAGGAAAATGGCTCATGAATTTTTTTCTTTTTTTTGAAATTGAAAAAAATGCTGGATGCCTGTAAAAGCCTTTGAATTGAACAAGATTAAAATTTTGTTGTCTGGTAAAAGAATTAACTCCACAAGAGGACAAATTTGCATCCTCTGATATATAGAAAGAAAGGACTTGTCAATATATTATATTCAAAGGCTTAAAGGTTCTCCAAGTATTGCTAATTCAAGGCTGTTTCTACAACAATACATTACAATGTAGTGGACAGCATAGAGTTAAAATCAAGTTCCAAATTCACCAACCATTCATAAGAACATTTGTAGCTGTATTCTCAATTTTTGAAATTTGAAAGTAAAACAATGTCTGACTGGCTAAACCAAATGGTTTAACAAATCAGAAGTTTTGTTCCTTTCTAAATCTAGAATAAGACTTAAAATGAAAATAAGAATGGTTGGTGAAAACAAAATCAGACTGCAAATTCTTTGCGGTCTGACCTTGGTCTACACTGTTCACAAAAACAACTTCTTTAGTAATTTTCAGTGTTTCAAGGCTTATCAGGTTTTGTTTTATTTCAAAGGCTTCAAGGTGTGGCCAATGTGTTAATAGCCCTTGGTGGACCCAAGAGAGGTTCATCGGTGCCTTACAGAGAGTCAAAATTGACAAGATACTTACAGGTGAGATGAAATATTTGATTTTTTAAATCCTTACAAAATGACATATTAACTCTGTACCAGACGACAAAATTTTAGACTAGCCCAAATTGAAAGCATTTGCAGACGACAAAACAAATGTTACTCAAAAATTGAAATTTGTTTTGGGAAGGATAGAAAACATGGTGGGGAAAGGAGAAAATGCTGGTAACCAGCATTTTCTCCTTTCCCCACAACGTTTTGAAAAGGCTCCTTTCTTAGGGTCGTTAAAAGTTGGGATTGTGTGGTAAAGAGTTAATAGACTTATCCAGGTTGAAAACATTTGCAGACCTCAAATTTAATGTGATACAAAACATGCAGCCTGATCTTTAATCTGCACTGGCTGCTTTGTTGAAACACTAGAGACAAAAGGCAGCTATGAAATATTGCAGTTATTTGGGTCGTATTTGAAAGATTTAAAGGATTCAGATAGGTATATTCAGATCTCTGAGGATTATTCTGGTTTTTGAAGGATGACATAAGGTTAGTTATTCCATGATTTTAGAAAATGGCCCTTGTAACAGCTAATTTTTCTTTTCATTTTCAGGAGTCTTTAGGTGGCAATGCTATCGCATTGATCTTTGCTCTTGTGACTCCTGTAGAAACAGCTCATCAGAGCAACGTGAACACATTGCATCTTTCCCAGTATGCTAAAGCTGTCAAAAACAGGATTAAACTTAACCTGGTAAGACTTGAACTATCCCAATAATAGAGGATGAAATTTTAGACTTTTCTGAATTGAAAGTATCCGAAGATCACAAGTAAGAATTGTTCATGTGATGTAATCTGTCCTAGTAAGAGTAGAAAAAATTGTGGAAAAAGGAGAAAATGCTGGTTGCCAGCATTTTCTCCTTTTTCCATAATGTTTTCAAAAGTCTTTGTCTCTCTCTGGGATGTTAGAAATTAGGACTGTATGGTAAAGAGTTAACATTTTAGGATGTGCATTGAGTACTTAGGCTATGAACTTCAGTAAATGCCAAGACAAATGTAGAAATGTGTAATACAGATAAATTTTTCTCCTTACCACAATGTTTTCAAATGCTGTTTTACGTAAATGATGTTGAATTGTGAAGAATTAGACCAGAGTTCAACATTAATATCCCTTTTGAGAAAGTCCATACATACCTTATCAAGAAACATTATTTTCAAGACTGAATCTATTTTGTGTGGACTGACTGTTTCATGCGATGCTAAAGTCTTTGAACCCTAAAAGTGATGCTATCATAGAGCTATCTAACAATGAAATATCAAAGCTTATCCATTTAATCTTTGTCTAGTGACATTACTTAAAAATTGTCTAAATTGAAAGCATTTGCAGACAACAAAATATTTATTTGCTAAAATGATAGGAATTGTCTTTGAATGGGTGAAACATTACAGGCAAAAGAGAATAGGCTGGTTGCAAGCATTTTCTCCGTTTTCCAACAGTATTTTCTTAACCCCTTTTCATGGGGCCAAAACTTGGGATAATTTGGTAGTGAGTTAGACATGGACAGTTCAAAGGAAACATACCCATGTGCACATGTATTTGTGGATTTAACTCTTTGGTAGATGACAAAACTTAGGATTCTTCTACTTCCATGGACAAATCATTGTTGCTCCTAGTATAAAACTAGCCTTACAAGGGGAATATGGAAAACACTTTGGGTAAAGATGAAAATTGTGGATACCACCATTTTCTGCTTTTCCAACAATTTTTTTTTCAAAAGTCTTCTTCATCAAGGTACTGAAACACTGTACTATGTGGTAAACAGTGAAAATATAGTTATGTTCAACTATACTTTCATTCTTTTTCTTCAGGATGAATCAAATGATATCATAGCTGAGTTAAGAGATGAGATTCAGAAGTTAAGAAGTAAAATAACATCATCTACAGAGCCTAACAGTAATGATGTCCTTAAACTAGAGGTATGATTGACACAGCCTAGCATTTTGTCATGCTTTTAACTCTTTACCACACAGCAAAAACTTTTGGACTGGTCCAGAGTGAAAGGGTTTGCAGACAATAAATCAAGTAAATAAATATGCCTCATAAAGAGCAGAAAACTTGTGGGAAAAGGTGAAAATGCTGGTTACCGGCATTTTCTCTTTCTCCCTCATTTTTTTCAAAAGCATTTTTCTCAAGGGTCATTAAAAACTAGGAATTGTGTGGTAAACAGTTAGCTGGACAGTCAGAACAACTTCTTATCTGTGTCACTCATTGTGTTGTTTCTTTAACCTGTTAAATATTTGAAATGAAACTTTCGAGGTGATGATAAAACCCATAGTTTTGCTAGTTCACAAAAGAAAGGTACACTTTGTGATTGGAAAGTATATGCACTAAGAAAGAACTTCGTTGGTTTTATCTGAATATGTTATACTGTATATTGGGTTTTATTCGCGTCCCAAATTTTTTGCGAGTTTGGTCAGAATCAATTTTTTCATGTTTCTTATTTTCACGAATTGACTGGAATGTTTCTACTTTCTGCGAAATCATAATAGATATATGATAGTATCAAACCCACCAAAACTATTTATCGATGTATCTGGTATTACATACCAAATGCATTAGTGCATATGCAAAATGGGAAAGAAAAGCTAGAATCACAAGATTTACCTTGATAGTCAGGTATTTCAAAATCTCAAAATTACCCCTTTTCCCAGTGATTCCTATGGTATATATATATGTAAATACATAATAAGAAAAGTATTTATTCAAAAAAATTTAGACTACAGATATTTCCTAGTCGGTTTATTAGTTCACAATTCATAATATCGTTTGACTACAAAATTAATGGACACTGGGAAACTCAGGGAAACAACTTTGCTCAATCTAATGACAACTCACCCTATACATGTATAGATCATTGTATACAGTCTGTCTATTTTTTTATTTTTTTCAAGATACCAGGATTTTGAAAGCAATTTCTTACAATGTCAGGCTTTTCCTTTAATTGATTGTAAAGATCTGTTAGCCACTCAGCATCGAGAGGTTTAAATCTGGCAACAGTTAGATCCACTCTGATGGACTCCAGCAGTGTCCCTTTTTGCTGTTACCTGTTGACACTAGAACATTATTATTCGCCTATTCTGTTGAAAATAACCAAGTGTGTTTTGTATCTAAGGAAAGATTTTCAGATTGCATGGAATATTTAGCAAATATAATTTTTGCGAGAATGACCCACTCGCGAAAATAGCGAAAATTTCCTTCCCACGGAAAAAACCCGATATACAGTGTGTTTGTTCAATTTGCTTAATTGCAAATTTTGTGGAAAATGACATTTGCAGACAACAGTTTCAATGTGGCTCAGATGGTGCAACTTTTCTTTGATAGGGTAGAAAACATTGTGGGAAAAGGAGAAAATGCTGGTTACCAGCATTTTCTCCTATTCCCACAATGTTTTCAAAAGGCTTCTTTCCCAGGGGCGTCAAAAGGCGGCATTGTGTGGTAAAGGGTTAAGCTTTGAGGTTTAGACACAGTTTGTTCTAATGATATTTATCACCACTCTCAATAGTACTTGGCCCAAACAACAGCAGTAGAACTCATATCAATACTTCCACGATCATACAAGAAACACAAGCAACAGGGAAAAATGGACAAGGACATTTTCTAAATGGTCATTTCTAAAGATCCACACCTTGCCTATGGACCTTGGTATCCAGTGAAGTACTAGAACCTTCTTGTATGAACAAGAACAAGATCTAATTCTTAACCTGCTGTTAAACCTAGCGTTAAACCTGAGATCTCCCAATAAACCCCAACAGGTCTTTTCAGTCTAGAAATAAGACACAAATAGTTCCAATTTCAAGGTTGCTTTTGTTGATAGTATTCCAGCAAAGCAGATAGTGTATACCAAAGATCAGACTGCCCATGTTGTGCAGTCGTGATCGTGATCTATAGTGGTTGCAAAGGCAGCTATTGTTGAGAAAGATGTTTTAACCTTTTACCAAACAACAAATTGTGGACTAGACTAAATTGAAAGCATTCGCTGAGGACAGATTAAATGATGATTCCTATTTTTGATAGGTTAGGAAACATTACGGAAACAGGAGAAAATGCTGGTTACCAGCATTTTCTCCTTTTTCACATTGTTTTCGAAAGTCATTTCTATCAGAGTCGTTAAAACTCAGGATTGTGCGGTAAAGGAATAAGAGTCATTACACACTCTACAGCTGTTCTAATTTATACCTGAAAGTTTCAGGCAAAAAAGGCAGTGTAGATCCAAGATCAGATTGCACATTATTTGTAGTTTCAGTGGTTGTGAGTTAGAGTGTAGGCTGTGTAGCCGTAAGGTCTCTAGTTTGATACCAGGGAGCGGGTGTCGAAATTGAGATTGTTCATTGGCTCACACATTCAGTGCAAGTACTGGTGTAGTTCCCAGGAAGCAGAATCGAGAGAGATTAATATCAGTTTTAAGAACTTGTTTCTTAATCGATGTTAGATAAATATATTTAAATGTAAGTAATTGCAGATTCTCTGTAATGTGATCTGGATATACACTGTCGAATAAAGAACATTATGTACTGCAGGATTTAGTCCGAGATTTGCAGATTGCTAAACAACAGACTTGGGCGGAGAAGGAAAAAGCTTCATCCAGATATGAGGAGGAGAGGAAGATTAATCTGGCCAACAGGGTATAAGCTCCTTTTGCCATGGCATTTTGTTTAATCTTTACGGCAACAGACTTGGTTTTAGTTACTTTTGCAGACAGTGTAGATCAAGGTCAGACTGTGCAGAATGTGCAGTCTGATCTTTGGTTTACCATGTCTGCTGCTTTGTTACATTATTCTGGCCAAAACAACCTTAAATTACTGATTTTCATGCTGTTTTTCCAAACTCAGAAGGCCTATTTTATTCATTCAGAGGTGTAAAAGTTAAGTTTTGTGGCTTGTGACTCAGTTGAGAATGCTTAATAATATTCCTGGTTTAGAGTGTGAAAAACCCTTTTTTATAGAAGGCTGATGAATATTATAATGTAAAATTTTTACCTTTTTAGTCAGAGACCAAGCTGAAAACAGTCTGCACAAATGACTCTGTGTAGAGACATATTTTTTCCCAGTTTTTCTGATGTTAGCTGTGTGGAATGTACATAATTCATTTGAGCTGAAAAATTTATAGCTATGTAAGAAATACCTGTATTTGTCTTTTTTTAAGGGTATTTTAGAGTGGGTGATGGACAGCGTGAAGAAAGGCAACAAGGAGGTACAGGAGAAAATGGTTCTCCTACAGAAGGAAAAAGATAAGGTATTTTAAAGCCTTCCTTTTAATCCTTGAAGCACCTTTCTCATCTATAGTTGCCTTTGTGGCCAGTGTAGTTCAAGATCAGACTGCACAAAATGTGCAGTCTGATCTTTTATCTGCACCGTCCACTATGCTGAGACATTCTGGATAGGGCACCCTGACATTTATAACCCCTAGAATGGAGAAAAATAGAAACAAATATTCAGAATTTAGTTGACAAAAACAAAAAATAAATAAATTCATAGCAATTCCAGATAGTTTTACTGGTTACCTTTTTCCTAAATATTTTCACATGCCTTCTTTCTCAGGGTTGTTAAAACTGGGAATTGCATTGTAAAAAGGGTAAACAGATCAGATCTCATCTTTCCAAAATGTTCTTTACCTTTTGAAAGACAAATTTTATGTTTTAAGCTGAAGACAATTTGTCGTCTGCAAGTGCTTTCAATTTGGACCGGGCTAAAATTTTGTCATTTGGTATTTAAGGACAAATCCCATGATTTGAATCATCTTCTTTATCTTGTCTGAAAATGTTTTTATTTTGGGCATGTCTAAATTTTGGTCGAATGGTAAACAGTCAACCAATCCTACTGATCTTTCATGCTCTAATTTTGCAGGTGATGAGTGCATACAAAGAAAAAAGAATTACTGTTGATCAGCTGAAAATGGACCTTCAGGCTAAAATAACTGAATACTCCAAGTACACAGAAAAAGGTAGGTGGTAATTGTTTCCTTCTAGAAAAAGAACCGTTAGAGTGTTACCCTTAATCATAGAATCCCAAGATTTAACAAGCCCGAAAAATGAAGACTGTGGAAAAAATTGTTAGAATAGGAGAAAATGCTGGTAACTAGCATTTTCTCCTTTTCCATCAGTTTTTTCTATCCTTTCAAAGACGGAGATCGTCATTTGAGCTTTGGACATCTACACATGCTTTCGATTTGATCCAGTACAAAATTTTGTCGCTTTGGAAAGAGTTAAGGAAAGAAATTAAACCTTTTCAGTTCGGATCTAAGAACCTAATATTTCAATGTTATGCATATATTTGGCAGAGTATTTCACAAAATAGCTAATAGTGTCGTGCAAAGATCAGACTGCACATTCTGTCTGATCATGTTCTACACTGTTGACAATAGACAATCTGATCATAATCTACATTACCTGCAAAGCAGTTTTAGTTAAGTTTGGGTCTCCATGGCTTAATCAATATTCTGCCCATTAATCCTTTACCACACAGTCCCGAGTTTTAACGACCATGAAAGACAGATGCTTTTGAAAATGTTGTTGGAAAATAAAAAAGAAACTGGTTACCAGCATTTCTCCTTTTCCCACAGTATTTTTTACCCTAACAAAGGCAGAAGTCATGTTTTAAGCTACATTTAATTTTTGTGTGCAAATGTTCAATTTTGTTGAATCCAAAATTTTGTCATTTGATGAAGAGTTAAACCTTTTGAGTCGAGTATTTCTCCTTTCCAGGCATTGTTTCTACCCTTTAGGTGGCATGAATCCAAGATTATACTTCATAATATTTGCACTGTGATCTTGATCCTGAGTTTCCAAGAAAAACATTTTAAATTGTGATTAACACTGAGGTTACAGTTCTTTTTATTTTTTCTTTTCAATCATAGTGAAAAGTGGATGAGGTATTGAAATCTTGCATCAACTGAAATATTTTATGTGTTTGTGTTTCCAGGCAAATCGTCTGAATCAGACAACAAAGCTAGAGTTACAGCAATACATACCCTGAAAGAAAAATTGAAAGTTGAGACAGAAAAATTGAGAGTATTGAAACAACAGCTCACAGAAATACAGGAAAAGCAGCAACTTGAGAAAGATGTAAGAGAGGTTGACAGAGTCTATAACTGTTAGCGAAAACAATCCAAAGTTTTAAATAACCCTGATGGAGAGGGCTTTTGAAAACATTGTGGGAAAAGGAGAAAATGCTGGTAACCAGCATTTTCTCCTTTCCCTACTATGTTTTCTACCCTTTCAAAGACAAATCTCATCATTTGAGCATTGTTTAATTTGTCATCTGTGAATGCTTTAATTTGGGCAAATCTAAAACTTTGTTGTCAGGTAAAGAGTTAAACATGTGTCTGTTCTTTAAACAAAAGAGCACCACATGCAGGTGCCAAGTCTTTGCTGTAAGTGCTTTTTATTTGAAAATCTAAGTAAAAAATGGGGCATAACTACATTACCTGCCTTGGTTGAATTGGTTTCGCTTTCAATAGTCAATAACAGACTGTTGTTATCTGAAGGACATATCTTTGATAATGACATAGATAAGAGAATATCGAAGTTTTCACATAACAATGACAATCTAGAGGTAGACAGCAACATGGCTATGACAGTTCCTCAGGTTTTCTGAAATATATCAAAGCTAAAGAGAAAAAAATAAATAAATAACATGTACATGCAGATGTGTTTAGTTGTAGATTTCATCAAGGAACTCAGTTGTTTTACCATTTACAAAATCATCCATTATTTTAATGAGCCCAATGAAGGCAGCTTTTGAAATTCGTGTGAGCAAAGTAGATACATTTTATCCTTTTCTATCCTTCACTTTACCAAACAACAAAATTTTTGACTTGTACAAATTGAAGTTTGCAGACGACAAGGTAAACTGAGTTTTGTGCTTGAAAGGGTAGGAAACATTTTGGGCAAAATAGAAAATGCTGGTTACCAGCATTTCTTCTTTTTCCACAATGGTTTCTTAAGTTTTGTTATCCAGGGATATTAAAACATGGGATTGTGTGGTTAAAGGTTAAAAATCCCATCGTTTTAGTCAAATTCATGGTTTTGTCTGCTAAAATTCTAATGTTTTCTATTTGAATGAACCCAATTTTTTGCTAAATATTTATACATGTACTCACAGACTATATATGTATGCTAGATGATATTAGTTATGGATGTTCTGCAAGGATATTGCCAAGGTGTTTTGTCAGAAATTTGATGTCAGTAAGTAATTTTTTTCTATATAACAGGGAGCAAGAGCACAGTTGACAGCCTTGAAAGGAAATGCTGAACTGAGACAGAAAGTTGAGGTAAAAAGATTTTAGCCATGCTCTGTAAAAAGGGGTGTTTAATGCATCTCTGTGATGCGTCATACCTAGTAAGTCATCCCGTAATTATGGATCCCTAAAATCCATTTAGTCTCACAATTGACTGGATTATGAGATAGAATGGTCCTTGGATTTGGGGAAAATTTACAAATCGCAAAAAGTTTCGACCCATGTCAGCCTGCACTTATTGAGTAGGCTGACATGGTTTGAAACTTTTTGGAGATGCATTAACTGTTTACCACGCAATCCCGACTTTTAACACCCTTGAGAAAGAAGCCTTTTGAAAACATTGTGGGAAAAGGAGAAAATGCTGGTAACCAGCATTTTCTCCTTTTCCCACAATGTTTTGTACCCTATCAAACAAAAATCACA
Source organism: Tridacna gigas (assembly GCA_945859785.2). Classification (NCBI taxonomy): domain Eukaryota; kingdom Metazoa; phylum Mollusca; class Bivalvia; order Cardiida; family Cardiidae; genus Tridacna; species Tridacna gigas. The sequence goes on along the minus strand of OX244033.2, from coordinate 70,262,201 downwards.
TCATTTGAACCACATTGAAATTGTCGTCTGCAATTGCTTTCAATTTGGACTGGAATAAATTTTTGTCATGTGGTAAAGGGTTAACTCTCTTTTCACAGAGCGTGACTCATGTTTTAAATATTTTTTGGTGTGTGTAGTCTGTGGAAAAACACTAGAGTTATACACTTCAAATTAATGATGGTGTGTCACATGCATAATTGATAACATACTGTTTGTCTGACTGTCTGTTTGAAGACAACATGTTTGCTGCTGTATCACTGAGGAGTCTTGATGATGAAACATATTACATGTATTGTGTGTGATTTTTGGGAACTCCGCGGCTTAGTTATAACCTATAGAAGGCTGAATGACCAACATTTTCTTCTTTTCCCTCAATGTTTTCAAAAGCCTTATGATGATATGTCTAACTAGAGGGTATTTGATCATGATAACTGTCTATTTATATCCAGCTGTTTTTTAACCCTTCACCACACAATGCCGACTTTAATGACCCTTAGTAAGAAGCCTTTTGAAAACATTGTGGGAAAAGGAGAAAATACTGGTAACCAGCATTTTCTCCTTTTCCCGCCCTGTTTTCTACCCTATCAGAAAAAAGTCACATTTTTTGAGCCATATTGAAATTGTCGTTTGCAGATGCTTTCAATTCGGACTGTTCTAAAATTTCATTAAGTAGTAAAGGGTTAAGTCAAATCACATGTTTGATTCAGAAAATAATTATTTCAAGGAACTTTTTCAGTTTATCTATGGTTGTCTTCGGTCAGTATATGTATAGACTCTTACCTGTCTTATGCAAGCGGTCAAGGAAACTTCCAAAATCGCTTGCTTAAGACAGGTGCTTGCTTAAAAGATGTCTACGGGAATTTGATAGACAGAGTTATCTTTTCCTACTAGGCTCATATGAGCGTCCATATGTATTAAGATGTACATGCATGCACAGAAAATGTAGGTACATGTGAATGATAATGTAGGCTATATGTACATAGACCAAGAGTCTAATAACTTCCACTCTTTGTTCTAATGTTAACACTTTTCTCTTAGAAATAACCATGATATGTAATGTAATTCCAGTTCAGACTTTAACAATTGTGAGTCAATAATACAAATGACGGATCGGGGGGATGAAAAATAAGAAATGTTCATCTTTAGAATGATCGCCAATCAAAAAAGTTGAAGGGACAAAGGGTGATTGGACAAATCTGATGGTCGTGTATTTAAATGTCAATTATTTAAGTGTCAGTGAAAATTAAATCTAATAGAAAAAAAAACCCAAACCATCATAATACATGGTAACCAGCATTTTCTCCTTTTCCCACACTGTTTTCTACTCTATCAAAGAAAAATCACATTTTTTGAGCCATATTGAAATTGTTGTTTGCCAGTGCTTTCAGTTCAGACTGATCTAGAATTTCGTTGTGTGGTAAAGGGTAAAGTCATACCATATTTTTGATTCAGAAAATAATTATTTCAAGGGCCTCTTTCAGTTTATCTGTGATTGTTTTCAGCCAGTATATGTATATTGGGTTTTTTTGTTGTTGTTTTAATTCTCCACGAAGCATAAGAGAGACAAAATTTAAGCCAGAAAACCTTGTGAACCTGACATGATAATGTCAGAATGTTATTGTTTTGTCAAACTGGAATTGTATCTTTAAATGTATCTTGTTAACTATAGCTTGAAGAGAGAAAGAGACTGGAAGATTCAAACAAAGCCATGATAACAGAAGAACTGGATAAAGCTAAACTTGAGGTGGAAGCTGAGAAAGCAGAGGTTCAAATGAGAGTGGCGGGTGGAAAAACCTATTCTCCTCAGGAGGGGGCCCAGCTTGAAATAAAAGTCGCAGAGATGAAGGCTGAAAAGTCAGTTGTAACGATGCAGGTAATTTTCAGCTTAGCTTTTTTTTAAGGAAATCTGAGGCATTTTGATAGTCCTGTTTTTGTCTCCAATATTGTTATACTAAAACTTTGGCATTTTCTCATGTCTTTGTCATTACTGAAGATATTTACTCCAATCTAGAGTTTGTTGTTAATTATCAAAACAGAAATCCATATAATTGTTAAAGGCAACCCTCGGGATATTTTGACATAGTTATTGCATTTACTCACAGAAAAAGAAATCTTAGAAAGGCTACTATAACCCTTTTCCACACATTCCCAAGTTTTAATGACCCTGAGGGAAAAACCTTATGAAAACATTTGTGGGAAAAGTAGAAAATGCTGGTAAACAGCATTTTCTCCTTTTCCCACAATGTGTTCTACCATTTCAAAGACAAATGCAATTATTTGAGCCACATGTAATTTGTTGTCTGCATATACTTTCAAATCAGATAAGTCTAAAAAATTTTTCATGTGTAAAAGGCTTTAAAACTTCTAAGACAGACAGGAACAAATCTGTTTTCAGTTGCAATGTTTACAAGAGGAGAAACAGCGGGTGATAAAAGAATTAGAAGATGTCTATAAACTACACAAGGATGAGATGGAACTACAGCAATTACAACATTATCAGGTATTTTTGATGATTTGTTGGTTTTTATAGGAGTTTAACACCATTTTTAACAGCTAAGGTCATATCACTGCAGTCAGTGCACCTCTGCATGTGTTTCCTGGCTTTTCCTTACCAGTTTTGATCCAACTTTCTTTCAAAGCCACTTACTTTCTTCCTTACATGCATCAAGGGTGAGAGGCGAAAAATCCCCAGAAAGAAGGTTTGCCAGAACCGGGTATCAAACTGGCAACCACCAGGTAAAAAAACGGATACACTCATCACTGAGCTACCCAGCCAAGTATTTTGATGATTAGTTAAGAACAGAACATTATGTAATAACAGTTTAACCCTAAAGACTTGAGTTTTGACAACCCTGAGGAAAGAGGCTGTTGAAAACATTGTGGGAAAAGAAGAAAATGGTGGTAAACCAGCATTTTCTCCTTTTCCACAATGTTTTCTCTCCTTCCAAAAACATAATACATTTTTGTTAGTCACATTAATTTTGTCTTCTGCAATTGCTTTCAAATTTTGGACTCATTTATTTTGAGAGCTTACGTAGATGACAAATCAAACTTAGCATTTTGAGAGCTTACGTAGATGACAGATCAGAATTGGCTCAGATGATGAAATTTGTCCATGAAAGGGCAGGAAACAGGGAAAAGGAGAAACTGCTGGTTACTGGCATTTTCTCCTTTTCCAACAATCTTTTCAAAAGCCTTGATCCTCAGTCTGATTCTAATATACACTGGCAAGGCATTATAAGGATTTTTTTTTTTTTTTTTAATGCTTTTTTTTTGGGGGGGGAAAGCAAGAAAATTATTCAGCAAGAAAGTTACACCTCGTTGAGTGCTTTTAGATATAATATCAAGAAGTAAATACTTTGTGTTTAACATCATAAGAATCTTACTGCAGGTTGTACAAATCAAATTTGCAATTGTTATTTTTTCTGAACAAAACTCTTTACCAGAAAACAAATCTTTAGACTTGACTTAATTGATTGAATATGTAGACAACAAATTTAATGTGACTCAGTCATGCAGTAAACCTTTGAAAAAGAAGGAAACGCTGTTGGAAAAGGGGAAAATACTAGTTACCAGTATTTTCTCCTTTTCCTATAATGTTTTCAAAAGTATGCTTCCTTCAGGTTTGTTAAAACAGAGGATTGTGTATTAACTCTTTACCACACAATCACGACTTTTAACAACCCTGAGGAAGAAGCCTTTTGAAAACATTTTAGGAAAAGGAGAAAATGCTGGTAACAAGCGTTTTCTCCTTTTACCACATTGTTTTCTACTCTTCCCAAAACAAATTTAAATTTTTAAGTATCATTTATTTTGTCGTCAGCAAAAGCTTTCAATTTGGACTGGTCTAAAATTTTGTCATTTGGTAAAGAGTTAAAGAATAAAAGAATGACAAACTGAGGCAAACCACTTTTCACGTTTCTTTTAGACATTCAGAAATTACCGAGAAATGTTTGAAGAACAGAAAGTAGCAATTGAGCAGCGATATCGTCACCTGTTGGAAGACTCGGTACAGGATTCAGTTTTCCTCTCAGCGAGAAACAATGAACTGGCTGAGGAGAATGATGCATTGAGGAGGAGTGAGTGAAAAATTTTTGTATTGTTGTACAGTAAACAGGATCTCCTACTTTCCTATTTCTCTGCAGTCATTGCCTTGTACACAAGATATGAACCATGCTCTGGGAAAAGGGAGTTTAATGCATGATACCAAGCAAGTCATCCCATATTTATGGATCCATAGTGTCTATTTTGTCTCACAACCAGCTGAATAATGAGGTACATTGGTCCTTTTCACATTCATAAAATTGACCAATGGCAAAAAGTTTCGACCCAGGTCAGCTTGTGCAGACTGGGCAGGCTGACCGGGGTCAACACTTCTTGCAGATGTATTTAAGCCCCCTTTTTGCAGAGCATGGCTCATGTTTTTTGTTTCAGACCATTTTTGAAAACATTGTTGTAACAGGAGAAAAAGCATGTAAAAAGCAATTTCTTGGCAAAATACAATGGTTCCATGTCTAAAACCTTAATACATTTCAGGCCATAGACAAAAACAAGGCTCAAGTATCCCTATGCCCTAAAAATCTGAAATAATGTTTTTTTTTTTTTTCCCCAATTGATTGATTAATTGTATGATGCTTAAAGCCATTTTCAATATTATTTCAGTTATATGGCGGGGGCAAGTGCACCTGTCCATGCTTTCCTGGAGTTTCTTTTATCAGTACTCAGCACAATATTCTTTCCAAGCCACTGGCTACTTTTCCACATAACCATCATCGAAACAATGTTTAGTGGTGAAAGGGCAATCAGTCCTGTCGCAATGACTACTATCAATACTCAGAAAGAAATTGGCCAAGCCTGGGATTGAACCAGGGACCTCCTGTTTTCAAGTCCTTTACGGTACTGACTGGGCTACTGGGGCTCCATTTTCACTTTCCCAAACACACCCACAAAACTAAGTTGTGGTGGGAGTTTACTGAAGTCAGGTTGCCTGTATGCCCATTGTTAGATCCAGTTACATGTCTCCTTCTCCTCCTAGAGTTTTCACTAGATTTAAATGAAATTTTGATGGAAGCCTTGCTGAAATGGGAACTTTTGTACCTCCAGTTTTCATTGCGATTGTTTAACTATTGCACATTTATGCCCTTCAGTTTGTTTTTACCTGATCAAGTGACAAGTGCCTTGGTGTATTCATCATTCTCTTGTTGATGTTACAGAGATTTCACTGTAATTATCTGCAAAAAAATCAAATGGTTAGTCGTTATCATTTCCAGTTACTCTTTCCTTTATCTTTCTCCAGGAATAAATGAAATGAAAGATGTCATCACAAAATTGGGTGGCAGGCTTCCACAGTCAGAGGAAATGCCAATGTAACCGTGGTAACCCAGCAGAAAGTTGACCTTGTCTTTCTCCCAAAGCTATGCATAAAAGGACAATGTATTATTGAGTTTGTCGAATGGTTTGAGCTTTCATTGATGAACAATTAATGTAGGTCCTATCTGTCTTCAAGATGACAAAATGTTTAGACTTTTCCACTTTGAAAGCATCTGCAAACAACAGATTAGATGTATCAGGAAAAAATGGGATCTGCCCCTGAATAGGTAAAAAATAAATTTTAGAAAAAGAGAAAATGCTGGTTACCCTTTAACACTTTGCCACGCAATCCAGAGTTTTCACGACCCTGAAAAAGAGAGCTTTTGAAAATATTGTGGGAAAAGGAGAAAATGCTGGTAAACAGCATTTTCTCCATTTCACACAATATTTTCTACACAATTTAACCCTTTACCAGATGACAGCATTTTATCCCTGTCCAAATTGAAAGCATTTGCAGACGACAATTTTAATGTGGCTCAAATGGTGGAATTTTTCTTTCATAGGGCAGAAAACATTGTGGGAAAAGGAGAAAATGCTGGTTACCAGCATTTTCTCCTTTTCCCACAATGTTTTCAAGAGGCCTCTTTCCCAGGGTCGTTAAAAGGCGTCATTGTACAGCAAAGGGTTAAGGCAAGTTTCATCATTGTGGCCACTTGTGTCGTCTGCAAGTGCATTGAATTTGGACAAGTCTAAAATTTTGTCATTTGGTGAAGAGTTAAAGGGGCCTTTTTGAGGGGGGGGGGATTATAATTTTTCATTCAAATCTGAGAAATACCCGGTACTAAAAAATATACTCTTCTCTGCAATGCAAAGAACCTGAACAGTAGCATCAATGAGAGATGCAGATTTAGCATTCAGATTGGGGATATGTTGATTTGTGATAGCAAAGTGCATATATGTTATTAGATCAAATATGACATCATCATACTTAATTTTTATACAATCCCACATAATTGATGCATGGTATTGTTAACTTCTGAGAAATTTGGGCATGCAGTCTGAAAATACTTGTACCTAAGGGGCTACATAGTCTATTAACCCTTTCCCAAACAAGCCCTGGTTTTCATGTGTCTGCAGTACAAGTCATTTGAAAACACTGTGGGAAAAGGAGAAATTGCTCATAACGAGCAATTTCTCCATTTACCACAGTATTTTCCACCCTTTTTGAGACCTTTCTGCCATTTTCATCAAATTTAGAATTGTCGTCTGCACACTCTTTCAATTTGGACCAGTCCAAAATTTGTCGTTTGGGAAAGGGTTAAGGAAATTCCACCGAAACATATTTCTTTCTTCGTTAATGATGGATTGCCAGCTACAGTCTTATTTAATCCAGTGATGAATCAATTTTGAAGTTTGGTGAGATGATATAATCTTTTACAATAGTTTCACCCTATACCGCACAATGCCGCCTTTTGACGCCCCTGGAAAAGAAGTCTTCTGAAAACATTGTGGGAAAAGGAGAAAATGCTGGTAACCAGCATTTTCTCCTTTTCCCACAATGTTTTCTACCTGATCAAAGAAAAACTGCACTATTTGAGCCACATTGAAATTGTCGTCTGCAAATGCTTTCAATTTGGGCAAGGCTAAAATTTTGTCGTCTGGTGAAGGGTTAAACAAACACATTGTCCATCAAGTGTGTGAATGTTAATTATTTAAATCTTGTCTTTCGAAAAGTTGTTTGATTTTGAAAAGGATGCTATTAAAGCATTCGATTCTTTAAAATACTAAAATCTAGGTGATTATTAACCCTTAGGCTGCTAAGTGCAACTCACTGACCTTTTGCGGACAGTGTAGATCAAGATCAGACTTCACAGAACGTGAAGTCTGATCTTGGATCTACACTGTCCGATAAGGAGAATCTTTTTCCCAGAAATGCATTTGAAATAGCAAAATTTGGGTTTTTAGTACGGGCTTGAAAGTTTTATTTTATTTCTTTAGCAGGATAAGGCTTAAAAAGTGAGAAAGACAATGGTTTCATTTACTTCAAATAAACCTGATTGCCAGTGTTATATCATCAATGAAAACTGAGATTTGTGCATGTCTGTAGCAATATATGTATCTATTGGTGTTTTTTATTGGCTGTCAACTGGACATACTTTGAAAATTACTTTTTTATCTCGGCTGTTTTTGAAGAAAAATTCAAGTCCTAGCCCTGGTGTCATCTGTGTTGTTGTGGAAACACTTCCACATTTTATATCTCTCTTATTACTGAAGATATTTGCTTCAAACTTGGACAAATTCTTGATTATCAAAAGCTGAACCTTTACAACAAGGGCAGGTGCCCCTTTTTCAACCTAGAATTTTCACTGAAAATCAAGCATCCGCAGCCGAGAATTAGCACCCACATGTGGTGCTCTTGTTTAATTTGGTAACAACCATGTAAGACCAGGATTTAATTGATTTTATTGCCTTTAATTGCTTTCATTATGAGCGAGTCTTTGCTACAAAAAAATCTCTTTGACAAATAGAAATACAATCACTGAGCAAATGAAGAAACCCATGTTAGCAATTTTGTATCAAGTAAGAAACAGTGTGGAACAAAGATGAGATAGGTCTGATATTGATCTATGCTAGCTCTCATGTCCTCCATAGCTGTAAAAGGACCATACCAATGTTCTCTTAATTATTGCATGATTATTTGAGAAACTAAACTCTGTACCAGAGAGATTAGATTTGTCCAAATTGAAAGCATTCACAGACAACAAAGAAAGGGTCAAATGGTGAAATTTGTCTTTGAAAGGGTAGAAAACATAGTGAGAAAAGGAGAAAATGCTGGTTACCAGCATTTTCTTCTTTTCCCACAATGTTTTAAAAGGCATTATACCCCAGGGTTGTTAAAACATGAGATTGTTTGGTAAAGGGAAGGTCAGTGAATTTTCAGATCATGTATTCTTGTATTCTTATTGCCTAATTTTTGCCATGAACATGTATAATTTGAACCATGCTCTATGAAAAAGGGGGCTTAATGCATCTGCGAAAAGTATCGACCCAGGTCAGCCTGCGCAGTCCGCGCAGGCTGACCTGGGTCGAGACTTTTCGCTATTAATCAATTTTATGTATGTCCAAGGACCAGTCTACCTCATGATTAAGTCGGTTGTTAAAATAAATGGCTATTATGGATCCATAAGTATGTGATGATTTGTTTGCTATCATGCAACACAGAGATGCATTAAGCTCCCTTTTGCCAGAGCACGACTCATTTGTAGAATTATGATATCTGTCGTTGTTGTTCCAAATATGTATGAACCATGCTCTGGCAAAAGGGGGTTTAATACATCTCTGTGATACATGATATCAAGCAAGGTATCACAATTATGGGCCCATAAAATCCATTTTATCATTCAACGGATTGAATTATGAGGTAAACTGGTCCTTTACAAGCAGAAAATTGACCAGTAGCAAGGAGATTCGGCCCAGTTAAGCCTTGGAGGACTGTGTAGACTGACCTGGGTTGATACTGTTAGCAGATGCATTAAACCTCCTTTTCACAGAGCTTGGCCTTTATAAGTATGCATTCAAAGAGTTTAAAATGTGATATGCGTTTGCTTCAAAATATTCCATTTTATCACATAAAACTTCCTCCGGCACTTATTTTTGATAATACACTAGTGTATTATTGATGTTTGGGTCCAGGTCCTGATCAGTTTTTAGTCGTGAGTGCATGAAGGCGGAGAAACCAGCCTCAACACGTGCCGCAATTTGTGTGACTACGCCGTTTCGCGGTAAAATGACATCATTGTTGCTACGGCGTATACGCGCGGAAAGTTTTTGATTTTCATGTTTAATAAAAACAAAGAAATGCAGCGAAAGTCTTTTAAATCAACAAAATTGCAGAAATAGGTGGACTTATTCCCTCTAGAAACTGGTTCATTCTGCTTTCGGTGTAAATATCAAAGAACTATGTACTTGTGTATGTACACATTTGAAACCAAACTGCAACTGTAACTATTGACCCGTGAATGGTGTATAGGCTAAAGGGGATGATGCAGGATATATTTTGCCTGTCATTCATTTTATGTGATAATTAGAATCTCACATTTGTGTTTATGTATTATCATTTTTATCAAACTCATTGACGGAAATGTATGCTCGCGCCATACATTTTTAGTCAACTCGTTTGATAAAAATGATAATACATAAACACTCATGTAAGATCCTCTATTTAATTATGTTCTTTCTATTTTTTGCTAGTTTTAGTTGTTTCACAGTTTGGTTACATTTCAATTTGTCTGTATTTACATATTTTTTTTTATAGTTATATTTCGAAGTTGTTTCCTTATATTTCCTTGTAATTCTATAATTCTTTTACAAACTGGCTGTATATTCATAAACCAACATTGGTTATATCTTTTCCGTCCATACTTACAGGATCTCAGAACTTTTCTTTAACTCTTTACCAAGCAGCTTAGTGTTTTATCTACTGTGGGAAAGAAAGCTTTTGCTAAAAAAATTGTAGGGAATGGGGAAAAAGTAGGTAACCAGTATTTTCCCTTTTTCCTGTAATGTTTTCTACTCTTTCAGAAACAAATACAGTGGAATATTAGTTTTATTATCTGGAAATATTTTCAATTTTTGGACAAGAATTTTGCGTATACCAAACAACGAAATTTGGACTTCTTTAAATTCAAAGCATCTGCAGATGACAAGTTAACCCTTTACCACACGACAAAATTTTACACTTGTCCAAATTGAAAACACTTGCAGATGACATATTAGATATGGCTCATGTGGTGAGTTTAATCTGTAAAAGGACAGAAAATATTACCCGCATTTTCTCCTTTCCCCACAATGTTTTCAAAAGGCCTCTTTCTCAGGGTCGCCAAAACTCGGGATTGTGTGGTAAAGGGATAATCGTAGCTCATATAGTATATATTTTCTTTGAACAGATAGAAAACACTGTGGGAATAGGAGAAAATGCAGGTTACCAGTATTTTCTCCTTTTTCTCAATGTTATCAAATGCCTTTCTCTTCAAGGTCATTAAAACTTGGGGGACTGCGGTAAAGGTTAAAGAAAATATACATGTTTGTAAACTTGTACAAATTTATCTACATGTTCAGGTTAAGTGTTCTTTGTGATTTTTTGAATTTTGTGGATAAGAAATTAGCTGTTTTCCTTTTTGATTTTGCAGTTTATTTATTTGATCATTTACACTTTCCTGTCTGTATGAGTTTGTCCAAATAAATATATGTCTTGTGTTTGATTAACACTTTGGAACAACTTTGTAGCCTATACCCTGTACAAAACAAGCTGGAGTTTTAGCAGACCTGAGAAGGAAGGCTTAGAAACATTGAAAAAAAAAAAAACGATGCGGGTAAATGACATTTTCTCTTTTTCCTACAGTTTTTTCTGCTGTATTAGAGATCAGAATTATCTTTCGAATTTAAATTGTTGTCTGCAAATACTTTCAATTTGAGTCTTATCATTTTTTTATTTTGCTCTGTAAAAAGTTGACATTTAACCAAATGGCATATTTCAGACTTGACCAACCTGAGAGTGTTTGCAGATGACAATTTTAAGGGCTCAAAGAATGGGATTTTTCTTTGAGGGAAAACATTGTGAGAAAAGGATTTGTTTAAACTATTGGTCTATTTTGTAGTGCGAAAGACATCCCTTATTTTATACTAAAAAGGAAAACGCATCCTGACAAAAAGAAAATGACTCTACACCCACATGGACGGAAAGAGCATTTCGTACCAGTTTCTGGGTTTTCATTTTAGATATGTTTCGGTAAATTTCAAAAGTGATAAAGGGAAGGGAGTGAAGTGGCCTATATTTCTAGAAAGCCTAATCCTGGTTTTTAAGTAACACACTTGTTTGGTTATGGATGAAATTAGATAAAATTGGATAAACGTTTGCAATAAACTTTGTATAGTACTAAATATTTTTACTGCACATTTTTCGAAGGTGAATGGTGTACTTTAATACGATTTTCACTGTCTTAGAAATAGGGAGAAATTTATATTTGCATTTATTATCATTGGTGCTGGACACCTGTAAAGCATTTCTTGAAAATCTTTTGTTTTTGAAGTTAGGATGCTTTAACAGTTCTCAATAGTTAACTCTTTATCAAACAACAGTAACTACATACATGTATGTAAGTATGAAAGCTTTCACAGATGGCATCTAACATTTGGTTTAAGGATTTGTCTTTGAAAGATAAAACATTATGGGAAAAGGGAAAAATACTGGTTACCAGCATTTTCTCCTTTTCCCAAAATGTTTTCAATAGACCTATTCTTCAGGGTTGTGTAAACATGGGGTTGTCAGAGAAAGGGTCAGTTCTTTACCAGAAGACTAAATTGGCTTTTTCATGCTGAGAGCATTTTCAGACGTCAAACGAACGGTGTCTAGAGTGATTTGACTTTTCATTGAAAGCGTGGAAAACATTCGGGGAAAAGAGAAGGTCCCAGTTACAAGCATTTTCTCCTTCCGGTATGTTTTTTCATCCCCAGACTTGTAAAAAAGATAAAATTGTATGGTAAAGGGTTCAGTCTTTGAAGTGTGTTTTTCAAAGTCTCCTACTGCAAATTTATTTCAGGGGGTAGAAGAATGAGTTCAACCCTTTACTACACAATCCCACTTTTAGCAAAAAAGGGAAGCTTTAGAAAACATGATGGAAAAAGGAAAAAATGCTGGTAACCAGCATTTTATCCTTTTCCCACAGTGTTTTCTAAACTTTCAAAGACAAATACTGTCACATTTCATACATGTATGTCATCTGCAAATGCTGTCAATTTGAACAAGTCTAGAATTGTCTTGTGGTAGAAAATTAAGTAGATTCGATGATAATGCATACCATTTAAAACTTTACTGCACATTCCTCGTTGATGTTTGTCATTCTGTCGCTTTTTATTTCCAGAATTATTCTGCTAAAAAATGAAAGTTGTCTGTGAGTGATAACGACGAAATACAGTTCTCATGATGTCATGATATGAGGCAATAATCTATGAGCTGTGCTCTGTGAAAAGGGGGCTTAATGCATCAGCGTCATCCATGATGCCGATGAAGCCATCATATAATTATGGATCCATAACAGGCCACTTTTTTAATAACCGACTAAATCATGAGGTAGACTGGTCCTTGGATATACAGAAAATGGACCAATAGCGAAAAGTGTCGGCCCAGGTCAGCCTGCGCGGACTGCGCAGGCTGACCTGGGTCGATATTGTTCGTAGATACATTAAGCCCCCTTTTCACAGAGCTTGGCTCGTTTACATGTATCATACAATAGGTTAGTGGTCAGGGTCCGTATTCACCAACAATTCTTAGGAACATTCTTAGTGTTGTTCTCCAGGTTTTTTTTTTTTTTTTCTAAATTTGAAAGTACCACAACTTTTGATTGGTAGAATCAATTTCATTTAGCCAATCAGAATTTGTGGTACTTTCGAATTAAGAAATTTGTGGAGAATAAGACAAAAGACTTTCTTAAGAATGGTTTGTGAATACAGACCTAGATCTATTTTAACTCTTAATCAGACAACACAATTTAAGCCTTTCCCAAATGACAAATTTTAGACCCTTTCAAATTCAAAACATCTGCAGACCACAAATTCAAAATTGGTACTCATGAACTGAAGCTGTCTGACAGTGTAGAAAACATTGTGGGAAAAGGAGAAAATGCTGGTTACCCAGCATTTTCTCCTTTTCCCACAATGTTTTCTTTCCCAAGGCCGTGAAAACCAGGGATTGTTTGGCAAAGGGTTATGACTTCTTGAAATTGAAAGCTTTTTTAGATGACATATACATGATTTAGACGGCACAATAGATAAAAATTGTCTTTGACATGGTAGAAAACATTGTGGGAAAAGGAGGGAAGATGCTGGTTACAAGCATTTTCTCCTCTTCCCACAATGCCTTTTCAAAAACTGTTTACTTTGGGCCGTTAAAACATGGGATTGCCAGATAACTGGTTAGAAATTTTAATTGTCCTGGCAATTATTTACTAAGATTTTTTTTTTTTATGGTTGATTATCATATTAGTCTTGTTGCAACGTTGTCCTATTCCTGTAAGATATACGCATTCACTAACTGTATAGTTGGAATGAAATAAAATGACTAATTTTTTAAGCAATTGTCTTGTTTACTTTAATATTTTCATAGTGTGGAAATGACTAAAACTCTGCGTTTTATCAGTGATACATGAGCCGTGCTCTAGCCAAAGGGGGCTTAAGGCATTTCAAGATGCATCATACCAAGCAAGACATCACATAATTGTAGATTCATAAAGCACATTATGTCTGCCAACCGACTGAATGATGAGGAAAGATTGGTCCTTTGACACGCAGAAAATTTAAAGATAGAAAAAAAATGGCCCATGTCAGCCTGCGCAGGCTGACGTGGGTCGAGGCTTTTGCAGATGCATTAAGCCCCCTTTTCACAGAGCATGGCTCAAATATACTTTTCTTTGAAACCCACATTTAAGACTTGTCCAAATTGATAGCATTTGCAGAGGGTTGGCGTGCGAAACTCGCGTTTGCAGAAAGGTCAATTGTGATGTGGTTCAATGGATAGCATTTGTCTTCGACATGGTACAAAGCATATAGGAAAAAGGAGACAAATGCTAGTTACGGGCATTTTTTTCCTTTTCAACAATGTATCCAACAACCCTTTTTCGTAAATTCTTTAATACTCAAAATGCAAAATGTGCAGTCTGATCTTGGATCTATACTGTCGGATACGGTGAGATTTCTCCAACAAGCAAATTTTCAGTTTTACTGTTGGCTGGAAATCTATAGTTCATTTAGCAGCTTAAGGGTTAAAACACAGGATTGTTTGGTAAAGAGTTAAAGAAATAATTATATAACCTGGCGATCATTTATCAAGAAATGCTTTATATTTTGGTCGATCCTCATATTTGTCTTGTTTGAAACTTTTTTTTTTTTTCAAATTTGTACCCATTTACTTACCGTCTTGTTGCAAAGAAATAAAATGACACTTCTTAACCGCTGTTTTGTTTAGGTCAATATTTTCAAAGTTTCGAAATGCTTTGAGGATCAACTGCCCCTCTGGCATGGGTTTCTTTTTTTGATAGTCACCACCAAGCCCAAGTGTGAAGTAAATATCTAGAATAACGACAGAGATATGAGAAAATGTTAAAGATACATCTATACACGGTTTCAGCCATTTGTTAAAGATACATCTATACACGGTTTCAGCCATTTGTTAAAGATTCATCTATACACAGTGTCAGCCATTTTCTAACCCATTTCATGTTTTTCTTATGAAAATATAATCATTCTTGTATCTTCGTGCTAAATATTGCCCCTAACGGATACAAGATTATGATGGAAAGAAAAAATGCATTTCATTATTTGGTGACTTGCAAACAAATCGCTTTGTCGTCTTCGGTTTCAAATGAGGACAAATCCTTTGATTTTTTTACTATCCCTTACACCATATGTAATGGTAATTTATCTATGCATACACACTTGACCAGATTCTGGACCATTCTACACACTTTTAAATTCTAACAGCCTCGTATCTTTTAAGTGTTCACACGACGACGACAGGGCTATCAAGATACTTCGATGCTTTCTTCGACAGCAGCCGAGCTAAAATGGACAGCGAAAAAAAAAAAAGACCTGTAAAGAAATACTTTTTTTTTAAACTAATTTTTAATGAGAAGATAGTGTACAGTTCTAGAATGACGAAACAAAATGAAAACCAATCACAAATGTAATGGTTCCAATCAAAACTTGAAAGAAATAATAAGAAAGATCCTGGGCCCGGATTCTCGAAAAAAATTAAGTCTCGTATTTTACTCAAATTTGCAAACAGACTTATTTTTCCGACTTGAGTTGGGTTTGTTATTCCACTCATTTCACTAACATTGGCAGACTGTAGTAACGTTCAGAAGTCCTGTACTGACACAACGTCCCTGACTCAACTCAGCAAAATAAGGAACTTAAGTCTCTCAAATGACTTTAAGTCCATTTATTTTGCTTAGCTGAGTCTGAAATGTAGCGTGAACTCAGGATTTGAGAACGTTACTACGGTCTGTTAATGTTGCTGAAATGTGTCTTAACTCTTTCGGCGCCAAATAAATCAACTCGACCTCTTTGGACGGCTGTTAATACAACCCATTGAGACTCAGAAATGTTTTATCGTTTAGGCTTGACTAAACAAGCGGATGGTATAGATCAAAGATCAGACTGCACGTTCTGTGAAGTCTGATCTTGATCTATGCCATCCGCAAAAGCCCCTGTTTTCGCCTATGGCGCTGAAAGGGTTAAATAAGAAACCCAACTTAAGTCAGAACCTGTGACCATTAGTAGTTTTGAGTAAAATAAGAGACTTGGTTTTTCGTAAGACCGGGCTCTGATCCTTTGTGATGAATTTCCTTTTGCCAAACGTTTTTTGACCCAAAAGAAAAGGAAAACATGTTAGAAGCATTTTCTTTTTTCGGCGTAGATGAATGTGCTGGCTTTTGACCTACTTTTTGGTACTGATAAAAAATGAATAAATAAAATTTTGTTATTGGTCAAAAATGAAGACATGTTTATTTCAAGCTCCCCTGCCTATTAGCGGGAAAATTTACGCCGTCTATCTTTATCAAAGATATTTCTTGTTAACTCGTTAATGCAAAATCCCACTTTTTAGCTCCCTAAACTTATCGCCTGTTATTATTTACATTTGAATTTTGACGAGTCGAAAATTGCTTTCCTACAGTAAAGAGTTAACGTGTGCAAGACCAATAATATGGACGAGTCGTAAGCTTTTATCTTGATCTACACTGTCCTTAAATGCAGCGAAAGCTAGTAAATGATTCGCCTGGGACCAAGCGGTAATGATTCCCTTAT
The DNA here is from genome assembly GCA_945859785.2 of Tridacna gigas. NCBI lineage: Eukaryota > Metazoa > Mollusca > Bivalvia > Cardiida > Cardiidae > Tridacna > Tridacna gigas. The sequence continues at coordinate 70,246,031 of OX244033.2, read as the reverse complement.
CCTTTATCACACATACCCGAGTTTCAACGACCCAGACCTAGATGCCGTTTGAAAACATAGAGGGGAAGGAGAAAATGCTGGTCACCAGCATTTGCTCCTTTACCAACAGTGCGTTTTCTAGCCTTTCAAAGACAAATTCCAATGTTTGAGCCACATATAATTTGTCGTAATAACTATGCAGGTTATTTCAAACAATACTAGTCTGATTTTTCTTTTTCATCTGGCAAAGATTTAATCGCTCCTTATTGCTGTCTTCCTTCACGGTTTACACAGATTAGACCCCGGGCTAAAATAATTCAATACTTTTATTCTCCGACTTGAACAAGAAGACTCCTCATCAGTATCATGTACTGTAATCCATGCGGAACAGACAGAAAAATTATAAGAGCCATGTTCTGTGTAAAGGGCGCGTACTACATCTGCGAAAAGTATCGACCCAGGTCAGCCTGCGCGGACTGCGCAGGCTGACCTGGGCCGAAACTTTTCGCTATTGGTCAATTTTCTGCATGTCTAAGGACCAGTATACAGCATGTTTCAGTGTGTTGTTAATAAAAGAGGTTATTATCGATCCACAATTATGCGATGTTTTTTTTGGTATCGTGCATTAACCCTTTACCACACAATCCCGAGAAAAAGGGCTTTTGAAAACATTGGGAGGGGGGGGGAAGGGAAGGAGAAAATCCTTTTTCCACAATGTTTTCTACCATTCCTGAAACAAATTCCAGTTTTATTAGTCACGTTTAGTTTGTGTCGTCTGCTTTGAATTTGGACAGGTTTGAAATTTTGTCGTTTAGTAAAGAGTTAAGCCCCCATTTCACAGAGCATGGCACACACACACACACACACACACACACACACACACACATATATATATTCTCTTGTATATGCATGTATATATAAAGAGAATAACTTAAACAAATATAAAAAAAGAGACAAAAAAAAAAAACCAGCGTTAATAATGACAACATATAAGGCTATGTTCAGCAAGAATATTTACAAAACAGACAGTGTACATGTACATCCAAAATGACACTGCACGTGCTGTAATGTCTGATCTAGATCTACACTGTCCTTAAAAGCCACAAAACCAGTAAAGGATTAGCTTGGGTCCAGGCGGTAATTATTCTTTATCCCTTTCCCAAACAAGCCCTGGTTTTCACGTGTCTGTAGTACAAGTCTTTTGAAAACACTGTGGGAAAAGGAGAAATTGCTCGTAACGAGCAATTTCTTCTTTTCCCTCAGTGTTTTCTACCCTTTTTGAGACCTTCCTGCCATTTTCATCAAATTTAAAATTGTCGTCTGCAAACTCTTTCAATTTGGACCAGTCCAAAATTTGTCGTTTGGGAAAGGGTTAATCCTTTGTCACACAATACCGAGTTTCAACCCTTCGGCTGCTGAGCGTGACTCAAGGACCTTTTGAAGACAATGTAACTCAAGATCAGACTGCAGAGAATGTGCAGTCTGATCATGGAACTACACTCTCCGTTATGGAGATATTATTCTCCAAAATACCTTCGAAATAGCGAAATTTTGATTTCTACTATAGTTTCATTTCACTTATTCAGCACGATAAGGGTTAAGGAACCTGAACAAGAAGTCTTTGAAAACACAGAGAAGAAGGAGAAAATGCGGGTAACCAGCACCAGCATTTTCTACTTAATCCACGACGTTTTCCACTCTTTCAAAGACAAATTCCAATATTTGGGCTACCTTTAACCCTTTACCAAACGACAAAAATTTAGACTGGTCGAAATATAAAGCATTTGCAGACGACAAATGAAAAAGTGACCCATATGGCAAAATTTGTCCATGATAGGGTAGAAAACATTGTGGGAAAGGGAGAAAATGCTGGCTACCAGCATTTTCTCCTTTTCCCACAATGTTTTCAAAAGGCATTTTGTTCAGGGTCGTTAAAACCTGTGATTGTGTGGTAAAGAGTTAATTTGTGGCATCCTTTCAATGCGAATGGTCTAAAAAAAGAAAGTGGCATCTGATAAGGAATTAAATATCTATCGCTCTCTTCCTTCCTTTACAGATTAACGTTAGAATACATTAGGATAACAATTATGAAACTGGACCCAGGCTAGTAGAATTCAATTCAATAGTGTTATTCTCCGACTTCTACAACAAGCTTCCTGATCAATTCGATTTCCAACAATCTATGCGGAACAGACAGAAAATTAAAATGAAATTTAAAAGAATAAGAATCAATTAATAATGAAAAAAATAATAAATGAAAAAGAACAAAAACTTAAAAAAAGGACAAATAAAAGATTGAATAAGAATAGATAAATAGAAAAAAGACCGAGAAAAAATCAGCAACAATAATGATTATAAAAATCGTAATAATCGATAGACAAACAAATACATGATAATGTTTCTGTATAACAATTGTTAACTAACAGCAGAGTTTGTGAACGCACGCTGAAAAGCTAGAAAGTAAATCTAACAAACTCTAAGTGTTAACATTGTTCTAGGGATTCCAAAAACAAAACAAAACAATCTAGCAAGTTATTTACACTTTCCATGGCCAAAAATTCTAAGACTTTCTCAAGTCTAGAAGAGTTTGGATAGAGAAAATTAACCCTTTACCACACCATACTGAGTTTTGACGACCCTGAGGAAAAAAAAAAAAACTTTTGAAAACAAAAAGGAAAAAAAAAAAAAAAACGCTGGTAATGTTTGATTTTTGAATCATATTTATTTCGTCGTCTGCACGCTCTTTTAATTTGAACGAGTCTAAAATGTCGTGGTAAAAAGTTCAGTATGCCTCAAATTACGAGTCTTTGAATGGGTAGAAGGCGTTGTTGTCAAAAGTTTAAATGTTGTTTACAAGGATGTTCTTAAATTTCTACGATGTTTACACAAACCGTTTTTTTTTTTTTTTTTTTTTTTTTTTTTGGGGGGGGGGGTAGTAAAAACAAGAGACTGTTTAGTAAAACAATAAAAGACAAGTTGTATTTTTTACGCTAATCAGCCCATAGAATTTGAAATTGATGAACTAGAAAGCAAATCCATACCTTATGTAAATGAACTACTTTATTTGATGCAAAACCAGAAAGTCAAAGGACCACGAGTACATAAAACATACGTAATACAACAATACAATATGTTGAACTCAACAGTATTAGAGGTGATGTAACGTTATGCCTTTCCATCGCAATTCCCCGTCATTCCGTCAATGTCCAACTTGTTTGAAACGACAAAAAAAAAAAAAAAAAAAATAGACAATTGGACTGGGGAACAAATCTTATCCAAAAGTCATCTGCATGATATATTGCGAGGCTCTTAACAATGCTAATTGAAACAATTCTGCAACACTTTAATTTGTATCATAATTCACTTCACTATCACTCCATTTGTGTCCTACGAAGGGAATAACCAAAGGGATTGATAGAGAATCATTATGTTCGGAAAAAATTTTGAAAATGATATACCGCACGTGTATACATTTAAAACAAATTACGACATGCTAGTATTTATTATGTAAAAATACCCTGAAAATGAAGTCAGGATATCGGTGTCAATCGACCACACTGCTGTTCTTTTATAAAGAATTCCATTTCTTAGGCTGAATGCCTTGTTTACATAGTTACCTAGCCTTTTTATCAGATTAGTATTATCTAAAACTTTGTGCAGACCAGGAGACTCCCAGCTGTATTTTGATGTAAATTGCAGTCTCAATTCCGAAAAAAAAAAAAAAAAAAAACATGACATTGAATGACAAAATGGTACTCATCTTCGAGAATTTTACAAAAGGGAATTTTTTATCGTTAATATGTACAGTATATAATGACGGGTTTATTCCATCTTCCAGTCTCGCCTACAATCTATGTGACGAGACACTTAGCTTGGACAAACTTGTTCTAACTTTAACAACATTCAAATAGAGTAAAGGAACTATTTTAACATCACCTATCGTTTGATAGTACCAAGCATCGGAAAATCCTTTGGTATGTTTGGTTTGTATTGGAGTTTAACGCTATTTTAACAGCTCAGGTCATATCATGGCGGTCAGTGACGCACCCATGTGTTTCTCACACTAGCACTGGCACAACTTTCTTTCCAAAGCCACTGACTACTTATTCTCACATGCATCAGAGGTGAGAGGCGAAAAAATGACCGGAAAGAAGGTTTGCCTCAACCGGATATAGAACTCGCAACCACCAGGCCACGAGTCAGATACGCTAACCACTGAGCTACCAGGGTGGGCTCGGAAAACCCTAATGTATCATACAAATCCTTGCAAAGAGAACACTCATTTTCATATGTTGGTTTTTCTAATAAATCCTGATAAAGTGTTTTGTATGTTACCTTAATTAATTCTTTATCTTTTGCTAGAATAATTATTGGTTCAAAATCTAATAATGGTGTAAAAACTATAAGTTTGTAGTGGCGCCCTGCCAAACTCCCCATATATAAAATCATTTGGACGCCTGAATTTTTTGCACAATGTTGTAAATGTACCATTTCTAACGATGGTCCAATGTGAAATCCCAGGAGAATTCGCTTCCATAATTAAGAATTAGTAATACTAGCTTGTCAAAAAGTTCCAGCTTGTGTCTTGCAGAGGTGACACCTCACTTATCCTTGTATGTTCTGAGTTTTAGCAGCAGTAGGCTAGGGGGCTGGAGTGTCAAGCCCGAGGACACTCTCTCTAAAACACCCCAACGTTTCAAGTGAGGATCGAACCCAAGGTCTCAGATTACGAGTCCTATACCTTTAATACCAAGCCGAGCAGGACAGACTGACGACGATGATGATGATGATAACAACAAAAATAAAAGTGACAATGATAGTGATAAAAATGATCATAATGTAAACAAGAAAGATCAAACAAAATGTAACTTAAAGATCCAAACATCGTGTATCGGCCAATGAAATATTTATTCAATAAACATGTTTCAATTGTAACATTTCGAGCTATATACAGTCAAACAATTGTTTATGGTACTTTCTTTTTGCTTTTGACCAGGCTGAAGGGAAAAGTTTTACTTCGAATACGAGGAGTGTTCAAATATGAATGCATCTAAGCCCCTAAAATTTGATTCTTCATAGGTTTTACTGAAATTTTTATTTTGTTCCCCCAAAGTATTTACCTCCAACAGATATACAAAGTTTCAGCCTTCGGATCAAATCTTTGAAGGGATTTTCATTGTCCTTTTAGGTATACTGAAGACACTGGAATTCATTTACTGTCAACTCTATTTTAACGTGTGTAAACCAGCAGTTTCAGTCTTTTGTACGAGGTGCAAGACTTTCTGAAGCAGGAACAATTCGTTGTGCTCCCCCACCCTCCGTATTCACCTGACATTGCTCCTTATGACTTCTTTTTGCTTCCAAAACAAAAAAGTACCTTTCAGGTAGAAAATCTGTTCTGCGTAAACGCCTCGGTTCTGCAAAATTCCTGTTTCTTCATCGTATAACTAAAAACAAACTATGAAAATGCCTTCAAAGATTAGATCCGGAGACTAAAACTTTGTATGTCCATTGTAGATGAATACTTTGAGGGAACAAAATGAAAAAGAATCAGTTAAACCCATGAAGAATAAAATTTTAGGTGCTTAGACGCATTCATATTTGAACACTCCTCGTATCCGCTTGTAAGTGCTGGCTACCAGCATTTTCTTCTATTCTTGCGATATAAGTTGAGTTTCTTATTCCGGACGCATTTTACTAACATTAACAGACCTATGTGACATTCTCAAGTCCTGTGTTTACACAACTTTTCGGACTAAACTCGGCATAAAAATGGACTTAAGTCTGTGAATTAACTTAAGTCCATTTTTTGCTAAGTCTGAAACGTAGTGTCAACTCAGGATTTGAGAATGTTATTAGTATCTGTTAATGTTGCTGAAATGTGTCTAAAATAACAAACTCAACGCAAGTCAGAATCTGGGAAGGTTAGTAGATATGAGCTGCGCTCTGACAAAAAGAGGGCTTAATGCATCTCCGTGATACATTATACCAAGCAAGTACCTGCATCATTATGGATCCATAAAAAAACATTTTGTTTAAAAACGGACTGTATCATAAGGTAGACTGTTCTTTTGACATACAGAAAATTCACCAATAGCGAAAAGTTTCGGGCCAGGTCAGCCTGCGCGGACTGCGCAGGCTGATCTGGCTCGATATTTTTCGCAGATGCATTAAGCCCCCTTTCCCTGAGCATGGCTCCGTATTATTTTTTTTTCCTTTTTCGTGGAACTGGGCCCTGGACTAAAACAGTTTATAAATAGAATATATTCGAAGTAATTGAACATAATACTTTTGTGGCGGTATGATACATTCTAACTCGGTCAAGTTCCACGATGTCTGCGATAACCAGAAAATCTACCACTGCAGGATTGTCCAAGAAAGAAGGCTCATTAAGGTATTTTTGACATAGAATGACCTTTCACGAAAATGCATTAATTATAATGTATCTACATTTTACCTTACAAACATATTGAAACCTCAATTAATTGTGCTCTTAAAGTGTTTTCTTTTTCACACAAAAACTCTATTTATTTTTACATGCTTATCCCAAAGATTTCAATAGTATGTATTGCTTATGTTTGTACGAAAAAAAATGACCACTGTTGATATTCTAATATTCATAATACATTGGCATATGTTTCTTCGCTTTGTAAGTACAGCTGAACAAAGTCGTGGCAAAACTTGAACTGTTCCTGCAATGAAAAATGAAAAAAATTATATATTTACTTCTAGAGTGCAGTCCAACTGAACAAAAAAAAAAATCTATTATAGTAAAGAAGACAGATACCTATCACACAAAGACCCTTGTTTTCAGCGTAACACAGTCTTTGCGAATTTCCTTGTTTTACACCCAAAGATACATTGTCTTCGCAAGTTATCTTCTTCGATGATAGACCTGTCTGCTATGACGCATCACTATCTTGTAAAAGATAAATATTAATAAGCAGTGTGTAAACTGAAAAACTACTGCTAAAAAAATAGCAAGTGAAAAGTAGCTATTAATAATACGTCTGTGGAAAATTCAGGCCTACTTTTCGCTCCACAATCTTAGAAATATAATAATTTCAAAGTGGAAATATCATCATCGTTTACTGCAAATCTTTGTATACAGTTTCTAAACATAGACACGGCGAAAAACCGGGATGTATGCAACAAAAGTGTCAACAAAAAAATGGCCCCATCATGTTGGGTTTATACCAGGGCTATTTCTCAAACTTATTGGGGCAGTTTTAATAAATGACTAGAGCAAAGTTTGGTTATATGCTAGCTAACTATGACTAGATGAATCGTATCGGGTAGCAATTTAGTGAATAAATGCTTTTTTTATGTTGAAGTTCGCTGCATCGATTGCGGCTTTGAAAAGTAGCCCGGTTCTCTACCCAGATGCCCAAATCAGACAGGTACGTATGGAAAATAATGTACGAAGATATCCAGGCAAGCAGTGCCGTTATTGATGAAAGCACTGAGCGCATAGACCTTATTTCTGAAACACTGCTGTTCTAGATTTTCTCCGATGATTCAACTGCCCCAATTGATCCTGACAAATCTCATTTTATATCTTCAGTTTAAAAGATCAAGTCATTAAATGTACACTTAATCTGGCATGATTTTCAACCGGGGCCGAATAATGTTATTTCAAATATATTTTTGGAGAAAATTATCTCCTTATCGGACAAAGTAGATTAAATATCAGACTGCACATTATTACACTTTGTCTACTAGAAATGCAAGTGAGTTTCCCAAAGGTTCAAAGACCCGCATTAGTTTAATAGAATTGTATCTCAAATGCCAACTTATGTCATGTCCTATCTGTCACAATGTTAGGCAAGTTCTGGCCGGAGCATTTCTCAAAATATCGGACAGATCTAATTGAAGATCAGACTGCATCTCCTGTGCAGTCTGATCTTAACCAAATAATAAGATAAAGTTGGGTTTATTGCTTTCTTAAGAGCGTTGAACAAAATATTGGAGTAATTAAGGTTATCCGTTTAAGATACATCTCAAGACATTTTGACAAACCGAGATATCGCTCTTCACTAGTAATGTCTCTTTTTGTCGCGATATTTAAAATAAATAATGTCCTTAAAAAAGATAGACGGCGTAAGAGATACTAGAAATATGAATACTGAAATTCTTTTGTAGCGCAATATGAAGTAAAATAATGCAAATCAATTTCGAGAGAAATTTCCTCTTTTTCCACACGTTTTTCATTTTGTTGAAAAGGAATACTTATTGGGTTATCGGGAACGCTTATTAAATATCTAAATTTCTAAATAGAATGGAAAAAGGACAATTCTCTATTACATTATTGTTATGGTATTAATCAATGCACCACGGTATTGATTAGTGGTAGCAATGCTTGTAAATAGTGGTTTCATAAATGTGCAAGCAAATATGCCAGCAGGGACTCGCCGAATAAACATGTTTATATTTTTTTTTAACCAATTGCAAATTACTATCTATTCATTCTTTATCAGTACCACGAAGTAGGTCACAATCCAGCGCATTCAGCTGCGCCGAAAAAAAAAGGAGTCAGCTACAAGAAGAATAAAGTCATTTGTACGTATAGATGTTAAATAGTTACACTTACAAAGCATGTTATGATTTTAGGGTTCTTCAAACGAGCCTTCCGCATGACTTGCGCAATAGCAACTTCCTCTTCCGCCTTCATTCTCTCGATCGTAGATAACAATACACAAAACAACCCGCTTTTCGTGAAACCATCCCTGTTTAAATAAAATGAGCCATATTCTGTGAAAAGAGTGCTTAATGCATCTGCAAAATAGTATCAACCCATGTCAGCCTGCGCTTTCCGCTTTTGGGCCACACATTCGGCGCGAATGCCGATGTAATTTTCAGGAAGCAGAATAGAGAGAGATTAGTATAAGCTGTAAGAACATGTTTCTCAATCGAAGTAAAATAAATATGTTTAAACAAAGGGCTTTACTGCATCTGCAAAAAATATCGACCAGTGTCAATCTGTGCAGTCCACGCAGGCAGACATGGCTCGAACCTTTTTGCTATTTGTCAATTTTTCTGCATGTCAAAGGATCATTTTACCTAGTGATTCAAGCCGCTTATTGGGCGAAATGGAATTTACGGGTTCATGATTATTTAACGATTTGTTTGGTACAATGAACCACTGAAATGCAATAAACCGCCTTTAGCCAGGGTATGGTTCATTCTATGTTTGCCTACCCTTGTTGTATCAGTTCATTTCCGATAGTTAACAAGCAGTTCAAGTTACTAACTACGTCTCGTTGCGCGTGTAAAGATGTTTGTGTCATCCGATACGCCACCCTCCGATACCCAAGCAACTCGGTCAGATCGGACCACACACAGATGCAGACTGCATCTGTAGTACTCCATTTGAGCCATGCTCTGGTAAAAGGGGGATTCATGCATCTCCGTGATGCATTATACCTATCAAGCCATCGCGTAATTATGGATCCATAATAGCCACTTTTTTAATAACCAAATTCATCATGAGGTAGAATGGTCATTGGACATACAGAAAATTGACCAATAGCAAAAAGTTTCGGCCCAGGTCAGCCTGCGCGGATTGCGCAGGCTGACCTTGGTCGATATTTTTAGCAAATGTATTAAAAACCCCTTTTCACAGAACATTGCTCGTTTGTATACATGAAACAGGTAAGCTACAGACTACGAAGACCAATACGTACAAGCAGAGCACCAGTATGGGTTGTACGTCTGAAGATTGTTGCTTTCCTAAGTATCGAATCAAGCCGACCATCTCATTCACTGATGTCGGTATTGTATGTTTTTGTAGCCAGCCCTTGTATGTCATGAAGCTTGTGCGAACTTCCTGTATGGAGAGTAAACGATTCTTGTTTTATTTTTCCCGTTGTTTATATATGTGCCGTACACAGAGTGATTGAAGATGCTGTTGTTGCTACTGCTGCTGATAATGATAATGATGATGATGATGATGACTTTGATTATGATTCTTGTGTTGAAGAAGAAGACTTTGATGGTGGTAGAAGAAGAAGAAGAAAAAGAAGAAGAAAAAGAAGAAGAAGAAGATGATGATGATAAATATTACGGTGTCCTAGGTACCGAATGGCTACGGCTTAAATGACGTTGTAACATTTTCAAAAAAGAAGAGAAGAGTTCTACAAACTATGTTTCAAAATTTGATAATTCAAAACACAGTAATTTATAATACAAATGATAAATTCCTGCTTACACTTCACAGAGTCTAGTCAATTCAAACTGTCCTAAATATCACTATTGCGTTGATCCGAAAACTGAGTAAGTAACGAAGAACAAGAAAATTTCTGGTTTCAATAGATCTCCAAAAGCTGAGAATCCAACAGTGATGATGTCAGCGTATGTTTCAACGGTGATGCAAAGTATTTAATCCTTTTCAAACTTCAGTCACAATCGCCAATCTCACCACTTTTCTGACCACCTGGAGGGCCTTTATATATCACAGTCGAGTATTCCCAGAAACTTCCGGAAGTACATTCGAGAAAAACTCAGGAGAATTCCCAATAAACATATACGCTGGATTACTCAAAAATAACTCCATTTTTTCTTTGAGACCAGGATATGGACCCATCATACAAACAGTTAAGTATCTATATTGCTATCGATTAAAATCACTCGCTAATTACAAAGTAATTATAAAAAAAAAAAAAAAAAAAATGATATTCATTCTAGACAATTCTGCATTAATTACCTTTTGTAAACAAAACATCGAAAGTACTAGAAACTTTTTAATGGTGGAATACACTTTCTGATGTTTATTAAATTTATGTAAGAAAATAATAATCAGGGTGATTAACACAATTTCATCTTCTTGCAAATGCACTCCCCCTGCACCAGCAGGTTTAAATGGTTTATAGAAATTTGGAGCCAGAAGCACGGGTGCACGTCTTAGCATGGCTTTGATACTCTCAAATGAATTTTGACAAATTTCAGACCAAACGAATTTATGATTTTTCTTTAAAAGATCAGTTAATGGAGCTGAAATAGTAGAAAAATTATTACAGAATTTTCTGTACTAACCAGCCATACCCAGAAAGCGCAAAACTTGCTTTTTGCTCGGAGGTACAGGAAAATCATTGATTGCTTGAATTTTCGCAGAAATTGGGTCCACCTGACCTTGTCCTACTCCTCCAAAATCTGTTGAGGAAAGATCGAATATTGCAAAGATATTCATTCCAGGTGTCACTGTAGATAATGACATCATCGATGTAAGCTCCAACACCATCAAGTTCAGAAATAAGCATGTTGACATGACGTTGAAATGTAGCAGGCAAATTTTTCATGCCAAATGGCATTACTCTGTATTGGAATAAACCATCTGGAGTAACAAAAGCGGAATTTCTTTGGCTTTTTCGGTTAAAGGAATCTGCCAGAATCCTCTTAATAAGTCAAATTTTGAAACAAATTTTGACTTCCCAATTTTGTCAATACATTCCTAAATTCTTGGAAGTGGAAAAGTGTCTGTTTTGGTGACATTGTTGACTTTCCAATAATCTGTACAAATACGAAAGCTTCCATCAGATTTTGGAACCAGAATGCACGGTGACGACCACTCACTTTTTGATGGTTCAATAAAATAATTTTCTAAGAAATATTGTATTTCCTCCTTCAAATATTGTTGTTTGAAAGGATGTGTCCGATATGGATGTTGTTTTATTGGTTTGGCATCACCAATGTCCACATCATGAAAAATATTGTTAGTTCTTGGAGGCACATCAGGAAATACTTGTTTGTATTCGCATATAAGTTCCTTAAGTTGTTGCTTTTGAAAATATTATAAATGTCTTAGTTTCGAATCCAAGTCCTGAAGAATGTCCGAGATTTGAGGACGTGAGGAAATAGAAATTTATTTTCAAAGACCTGTGAATTCTGAGTATCACTAATTTGTGGAACAGGTGAAACAATATAAACAGTTTGAACAGTAGTACTATTATTTCTGCCAACGTAAGATTTTAACATGTTTATATGACATAATTGAATAATCTTACGTCTATCAGGTATGCATACAAAATAACTTTGCATCATTGACCTTTTCCTGTATAATATAAAGACCAAAATACTTTGCTTGCAAAGGCTTAGCAGTCACTGGTAAAAGAACTAAAACTTGGTCTCCTGGCTTGAAAAATCTTGACTTAGACTTCTTATCATATTTCTTTCTTTTTTGTTTGAGTAGAGCGAATATTGTTCTTAGCAAGTTCACAAGCTTGAGACAGTTTGAGTCTAAAGTCCGAAATATGATTCAAAAGATTTAAAGAAGTGTTATCTTCAGAGAGAATTTTCTTTTTATAGAGTTTTAAAGGACCTCTGACGGAATGTCCGAAAACTAATTCAAATGGACTGAACCCAAGAGATTCCTGAATAGATTCTCTAACAGCAAAACAATAAAAGATGAACTCCGTCATCCCAATCTCTGCCTGTTTGATGACAGTAAGTTTTTATCATGGTTTTAAGTGTTTGATGAAATCTTTCAAGAGCTTCTTAACGCTCTGGATGATAAACAGATGACATATATTAATGAATATTTAACTCATACATAACTTGCTGAAAAATACTAGACATAAAGTTAGAGCCCTGATCTGATTGGATACATTTTGGAAGACCAACTAAAGTAAAAACTCAAAAGCTGGAATAGGATGAAGAGGCGCCCGAGGAATTTTCTGATTTGGCTTCCCGACAACTTGGCAATAATGACATGACCTGCCAACTTAAAAAAACATCCTTTTTCATGCATGGCCAAAACAAATGATTAAGTACCTTGTAGTAAGTCTTAATAACTCCAAGATGACCAGCTAAAGAATTTTCATCGGCAATTGAAAGTACCTCATTTCTAAAATTTTTGGATAAAACAATTTGATGTTTAGTCAGCATCTGCTGGCTCGTCAGTGGATCTCCCCTTACCCATAAAAACACCATTCTTGAAATAATATCCAAAAGGAGCTGAAAAAATGGGTCCCTATAAACTTAGAAACGGAACGAAACGCAACGAAACAGAACAATCGCAACTAAATAGAATGAAACGCAATGAAACGGAATGAAATGAAATGGAACGAATTTGTTTTGTTTCGTTGGGTCTGGTTCAGTTTCATTTCGTTCCGTTTGGTTGTGTTTCGTTCCGTTTGGTTGCGTTTCATTCCGTTTCGTTCTGTTTTGTCCCGTTCCATTGCGTTTCCTTGCGTTTCGGTTCGGTTCCATTCCTAAGTTTATAGAGACCCTGAAAAAATTTCATTTTCATTCAAAACCTTGTTGAACAGATTTGAAATCTCAGTGTCTTTTTCTTGTTCAATGATTAAATTCTCACGAAAGAAAACTTGACATCCATGAGGTGTCTCACTGGTAGAATTAACACCTGCTTTATGAGAATCTAAATCATGTGAAATGGACGAAATATTTCTTTTATGTAAATCACCGTGAGGTGTTAAAGTAGTAGGGTCACTACTGGAAAAATTGAAATCTGAAGAACGATGAAAACCGTGGACTACACTGGAATTATTACCACCAGTAACGACCAAAGGCTTAAAAGAATCCTTAAAAGGATGAGAACGAAACTGAATTTTGTCAGAATGAGACAAAGAAGATAGAAAACTATCATCCTCATCAGATTAATTCTGAGATAAGAATAAGTCAGCCAGATCGTACTCTATAGAACTCTTATTGGAAGGAGTTTTAGACAAAATGGCTTTTTGGGCCATAGCACGAGTGACCGCACATAAAGGGTAAAAGTCAGGAATTTTTTTCCTCAATTGGATCAATGATCTCGTCCATATTCGGCTTGTCAGTAAAGATTTGATTTGCAATAACCTTTCCACCTGCTTGGTCATTTTCCAATAACAAATATACTCCATCAATGGGTAAAGAAGATGGAATACCAACTGTTACAGGACCAGAAACTAAGTCTAACTGAAGACTAACATAATGGAGGGAACATTGAGTTGACCACACTCAACACCTTGAAGTAAAACACTCTGACCAGAAGAGGACTTTTCAGAAAAAGGTAGAGTATCTGCTAATAATAAAGATTGAGAAGCACCCATATCCCTCAAAGATTTAATTCTCTCTCCATTGGCTTCGTCATTCAATAAAGAAATAAAACCCTCCTAAATAAAAGTTTCATAGACTTCCGAAGGTGATAAGTCAAATGAAACACAAATTTCCTTAACTTTAGGTAAATCCTGGGAAACAGGCATACGATTCCCATCGCTGGATAATAAATCTTCATTACAGAGTAGGGAATCCCCACAATTGGGTAAGATATCCTCACTAGACCTAGAGGAATAAGAAAGATCCCTACTGGGAACTGATTGGCATAATTTATCCTTCACCTGAAGGCAAGGAGAAACTCCAGAAGGCATAAAATCTACAGCGACTGAAGTAAAGGCACCCATAGATTTCTTCTCTTTCTTAGCTTTAAGAACTTGGCCATCAGAAATTAAGTGTCCTTGTCTTTTGCAATAAATACAAAAGACCTAAGGCATTTTAAACTGTAAACTTGACTCAGAAACAGAACTTTTCTGAGAAGAAGAACCATAATTATTTTGATTGTTTGAAGCATGAACGTTTTTCTTCTCAGTATGTAAAGTTGTAGGATGGAAACAAGAAGTATATTTCTCTCGGTAGAAATTATTCTTTTTAAAATTGGAACTTTGGGAACTATTCTGAAAAATATATTTGTGAGAGAGAAAGAACTAATCAGCCATTTCCGATGCCTTAAGTAACGTCTGTGCTTTATGTTCTGTAATGTTTTCAATAGATCGATGAACACAATTTTCAAATTCTTCAAGTAAAATTATTTCTTTTAAATTTTAAAAATTTCCATCTACCCTTTCAGTCATACACCACCTACCAAACAGACGTTTCTTTCTCTCTTGCATATTCAACATGTGTTTTGTAAGCTTCCTTTCTAAACTTTCTAAATTTTTGCCTATAACTAACTCATAGGCCCTAAGTATTGTTTACTTTACAGTTTTATAATCACTGGCTTGTTCCGGACTCAAAGCTAAATAAACTGCTGAAGCTTTGCCCGTTATTTAATACTTTGAAGTAAAATAGTGTATTTGTCTAATGGTCAGTTAAGATTTTTTAGCTGCTTTTTCAAAGAGAAGGAAATACTTGTCTACATCCTTTTCTTGAAAAGCTGGAACAAAACGAATGTGTTTAGTAACATCAAAATAATTAAAGTTTTCTTTTTCAATTAAAGTGCGAGCTTCTATTTCTCTTTCTCTCATTTCACACTTTTAGCGCAAATTTTTCTCTCTCTAACTATTTTCTTTTCTTCTATTTCTAAATGAAATTTCCTTTCTGTCTCTATTTTCTTTTCTTCTATTTCTTTTCTTAAGACACTTTCATTTCTTTAATTTTAATAGCCTCCGGAACTTTTTCTCTTGAAACGTATTCCATAGCATCTTCCTCAATCCTTTCATTCTCTACCAAATTAATGATTATTACATCTAAAATTTGCTGTTTTTTAAAGTATCTATTGGTTGAAAGTACGAACTCATCAGCTAAATCCAAAATTTCAATAATTCTAAATTTCAAAAGTTGTTCTACTGATGCATCTTCTGGGAATTTTTCAATACTTGAAGCGCTTCTTAAATTCAAAGGGAAGCGACGCAATAAAAGAAATAATGAAAAAGGGTTCTATGACAAATAAAATGTAAAAATTCCCACTTCTTTGACAATAAAATTGCTGTTACAAACTGACTAAGATACAGATATGCAATAACTATCAAAGAAACTCTACAATTTATTCCTATACCGGACGAGCCCCAAACAATCTATTACAATGTCTTAGATACCGGATGGCTATGGCTTAATGACGTTGTAATAGATTAAACAAAAGAACAGAAGAATTCCACTAAACTATGTTTTAAAATTTAATAATTCAAAACACAGTAATTTATAATACAAATGATAAATTCCTGCTTTCACATTTCACAGAGTCTAAAAAATTCAAACTGTCCTAAACTATTACTATTGCGTTGATCCAAAAACTGAGTAAGTCACGAAGAACAAATAAAATTCCTGGTCTCAATACATCACCAACAGCTGAGAATCCAACGATGATAACAGCGTATGTTTCAACGGTGATGCCAAGTATTTAATCCTTTTCAAACTTCAGTCACAATCGCTAAATTCATCACTATTCTGACCACCTGGGGGAGGGGGCCTTCATATATCACAATCGAGTATTCCAGAAACTTCCGAAAGTACAAGAAAAACACAGGGGAATGCCCAATAAACATGTACGCTCGATTACACAATAATAACATCAATTTATCTTTGTGACCAGGATATGGACCTATCATACAAAGAGTTAAGTACCTATATTACTATCGATTAAAATCATTCACTAGTTACAAAGTAATTATGAAAATTGATATTCATTCTAGACTATTCTGCATTCATCATGTTTTGTAAACAAAACATCGAAAGTACTCGAAATATCTTGACACTCTTTCTAAAATTAGAACACCAAACAGACATAACTGGATTATTCACGAACATTTCGTAACACAAAAAAGAAAGAAGAAGAAGATTTAATGATGATGATGGCTATAGATAACGACGATAATGTTGTTAATGTTCATCATAATAATGACTGGAAAATAACCCACCAAAAAAGAATAACAATTATTTAAGATTACAAGTCGCCTGTTCGATAAAACATATGCAACGGTAGTGAAATTTTATTTCAATGCTGAATAAGACCGCGAAGTTACTTAACTTCCGTTTTGTTTTTTCAGTTACATGAAACTTTTTCAAAATATTTCATATTGTTTCGTTTGTTCAAAGCACGTTCAAAGTCAATTCTACTGTTACTTTGGCGGAGTATGAGGCCCAAAGATTGACAAAAGAAAATAGATTATTCGTTTTAGTGGTTTCTCACATATTTCTATGCTGTTTTGGTTATACATGAAGCTCTGTCTGATAATCTTCAATATACATGTAATTAGATGGTAAAAAAAAAAAAAAAAAAAAACTCTTTCTAATAACTTCTTCGAGTAAACAAGAAGTCTTCAAATGATTTCAAATTCTTTTCAGCGGTAGAGTCATATGAAATTTAAAACACTTCAAGTTTTGTTTCGGTAAGACCTGTTATTATTGTTTCTTTCTTTATTATTCTTAGCTTTATTTCAATACTGCAAGAGTACACCGAACTCTCTCGATTACTTGTCTAATTGTTTGAGTGATGCATCGAAATTTGTTGAATGATCTCTGACTTAATTTGGCGGTGAATTACCCTCGATGAAGGGTTATATGAGGCAAGTTTAGTGATTTCTAAATCTTTTGGTAGCAAACGAAATTGTCCTCAGTAATTTACTCCTTATGTCTTATTTTAAGTTGAAAATTTATACCCACTTTGTTTATAATAGAGTCTTATAGAATACCTTTTCTCATTTTTTTTTTTTTTTAATTTAATTTTATTTTATCTTTGTAAAGATACGCAAAACTGTCTCTATAGTAGTCCATACATCACGCTCTCTTGAAATAAATGGAATAGTAAGCAACTTCTCAATCAGTCATAAAGTTTTCTAAAGGCTTCTTATAAACTAGTAATAACCCTTCAACTGCTAAATAATGAAACTAAAATTTCCACTAGATAATTAAAAAACACAAATAATGCGATTTCAAATTTGATTACATCGGAAAGAAAATACCGTACCGGACATTAGAGATCAAAAATCACACTGTACATTTTGTGCAGTCTGATCTTGATCTACACTGTCTGCAAAAGCGCCCCCCCGGTCGTGCTTAGCAGCCTATGGGTTAAAGGGGTCTCCATGAGCAATAAGGTCCAGCATAATAACACTGGGGTGTAACGAGGTATTCAGTTTCGTGGTCAACCAAAAACTCACATGATTTCCGTCTTTGATGACGTAATGTCTTAATGTGTAATACCCTGTCTCATGGACTGAGTTAGCTTCAACCCTGTAAGGTCCAATCATTGCTGACCCGTCTGTGGGCAAATAGTCTGTACGCATTGATTTCTGAGGGTAATGTAAAAGACACAAGCTTGAAAAGTAACACTCATGATTCATTTAGGAATGTATGAAATACAAGAGGAACTAAATAAAAGTTAGAAGTAAAACTTTTTCAAATCAAATAAAGTAACAACTTATCAAAATTATACCCGAAGGCTCTATAATTAAGCATCTAAAGTATAGATCACTTTTATTTATCGAGTTTTTTTTAGCTATGCACTGTAAAAAGGAAGCTTAATGCATCTGCAAAAAGTATCGATCCGTGTCAGACTGCGCTGTCCGCGCAGGCCGACATGGGTCGAAGCCTTTTGCTATACATATTTTTTTCTGCATGTCTAAAGACCATTCTATCCCTGTCGATTGTTATTTTAATGTAAATGTGTATTAAATATGATGTGACGACTTGCCTGGTATCATGCTTCACGGAGATACATTATACCCACTTTCTGCCAAAGCATGGCTCAATTATAGTCTTTATAATAAAAGATAAGGATTTTTTCTAAGAAAACTGTGTGCCTAATTTTCCGGACAATTGGCCGCGGCCTATCTGTTAAAAAAGTGGAAATTTTCAAGGGTGCGACCTTTTACACTTTACCACACAATCCCGCGTTAAAACAACACTGGTAACCAGCATTTTCTCCTTTTCCCACAATGTTTTCAATCTTACCAAGGACAAATTTAATTTGACGTCTGCAAAGGCTTTGAATTTGGGCAGGTTTGTCGTTTGGTAAAGAGTTAAGTCGAAGCCAGTCTTGATACAGCATACGATCAACTGGAAGTGCTTCCACAATGTGCCTACCAAACATTGCCGTTTCTTCAAAGCCTATTCGATAATAATCTATGATTTCAGTTTATAAATAGAGGATAGTTTTTTTTTTTTTTTTTTTTTGGTGAAAGATCGAAATTTATTTCATCTCGTGAACGAGATGAAATAAATTTCGATCTTTCACCGACAAAAAAAAATATTCCATTTGGTTCTAACCCCCATTTTGTTGGGACTCATCAAAATCCAGTACGGTTGTTTTCGGTAATTCCCCGTGGCGTACCCCCCTCACATAACAACGCATTACAATATTATACATATATGTACGTCAAGCGCGAGTAGTATAGCGTAAATTACGTCATATTTCTCCCCATTTGAATGCACTGATTACCTAGGTAACTAGTGCGCGGGAACTACTTTTTCCGCCTTCATTTGAAGAGTGAGTAAATATAAAACCGGTATTTTCACTGGTCGTAACCATGAAATATCAAACCATAATCCACCATTATTTCTCGATAAACTACCGCAAAGCATGAAATAAGCTGTTTGTATACACTGAATACTTACACTCCCATCTGTGTAACTATCTAAAGCGACTATAAATCTAGTATCTTCCTGTAAAATCAGCTGTATAAACTTCTTGACCGTTCTCTCGGTGGGATGTTGGCAAGTTATGTAGCCTGTTTGGCTCGTAAAGCTCTGTAAAATGTCAATGATCCCTTTACCGAATGACAAAATTTTAGACTCGTCCAAACTGAAAGCAATTGCGTACTTCAAACTAAATGTAAATTTGGCTCAAATGATTGAATCTGTGTCTTAAAAGTTAGAAAACATAGGAAAATCAGAAAAAGCTGTTTACCACCATTTTTTTGTTTTTCTTTTTTTGCTTTTTTTTTCAGTCATGGTTTCAAAAGTCTAATGAACCAGGGTCGTTATAAGTCGGGATTCTGTCGTAATGGGTTAACATGCAACTTATCGGAGCCACCCTTATACCATTGATATGCCTTTGACTCCTCAAGAAAGCCACTCATAACGTTTCAGTTCTCATCAGACGGCCAGAATTTAGACTTGTTCGCATTGAAGGCAGTTGCAGACGACAAATCAAATATGGCTAAACTTATAGGATTTGTTATTGAAAGGGTCGAAATTGTTTTTGAAACAGGAGAAAATGCTGGTTACCAGCATTTTATTTCTTTTCCCCACAAGGTTTTCGAAAGCCCTTTTCCTTGGAGTCGTTCAAATTTGGGATTGTGTAGTAAAGGGTTAATCAAATGTGTAAGACAAGTCAAATATGTCGCTTGTAACATGGACATGCCAAAAAATATGGTCGAGCTGGGGATTTGAACCAGCTTTCCCCCCTTCTCAAGTCCTGTAAGCTACCGACTGCGCTACCGGGCTCGGTTAAAAAACCTATGAACAACACTCTTGCTAAAGGGGCTTAATGCATCTCCGCGATGCATTATACCAATCAAGCCATCACATAATCCTAGATCTATAATAGCAACTTTATTTTAACAACCGACTAAATAAATGAGGTAGACTGGTCTTGGACATACAGAAAAACTGACCTATAGCGAAAAGTTTCGGCTCAGGTCAGCCTGCACATTCCTCGCAGGCTGACCTGGTCGATACTTTTCGCAGATGCATTAAACCCCTTTTTCATAGAGCATGGCTCATATGAATTCAGTCCGTATACATATACCTCTAATCCATCCCTTCATTAGAAGGGCATGCAATCTTTATACAAATACGAACCCCCCTTTTTTTTTCATACAATACAGATATACCTAGGCCATAAGATGTGCTGTTGAAGTTTTTTTTTTTTTCCTTCAGAATACATATGCATGTATGTTCAAGAAACTTGTTAGATTGAACCTATTCACTAAATAATTCGAATCTTTAATTCATTGAGATTTCACGTTGTCATACACTCACTACAAAATGCATTTAGGAGCTGCCAAGTTTTTAAAAGACATACTGCGAAAACCAGATACTGCCCGCGCCGATCAATATCTTCTTCTGCACCATCTTTTATATGGTATTCATGTATTTAACAATACAAAATAAACAATACAAAAATACATTAAACCTAACATTTAGGCTGCTAAGTGCAATGTTGTGGGCTTTTGTGGACAGTGTAGATTAAGATCAGCGGGCACAGAGCGTGCAGTCTGATCTTGGATCTGCTCTGTCCGAAAAGGTTAGATTTATCCGACGAGCAAAATCTTTTTATTCGTAAATTACGTCTTTTCACTCTTGGCTGGAAATTTTTATATTAAATTATTCTGAAGTTTAACCCATAGGCTGCTAAGTGCGACTAAAGGACCTTTTGCGGACAGTGTAGATTAAGGTCAGACATCACAGAACGTGCAGTCTGATCATTGATCTACATTGTCCAACATTTCATAACTTGTTCCGTGCATTCTTATCTTCATCTACATTGTCCGATACGGTATTTTCTGTCCGGTTTTATCAACTCTGAAATCGCAATATTTAGGTCTTTACTTTTGAGTGGAAATGTTCGTTTCATTTATATGGCAGGTTAAGGGTTTGGCTTAGAATGCTTCATAAAAGTGACTGAAGACAGAAGTTTGTCTTTTTTACGTACCGGTATGTACAGAACGTTGTTGCTGAATCCAGAATGGTTTTCGTCTGCTGGCGATAGAGCAGCACAGTGTTCCCTGCCTGTAAAGATGTTGTAAACTAACTACTATAGGACCTCTCTTATATTTACGACAGTAGTGTAACACATAGTACGGATAAATCTAAATGAATTGTTGATAAAGCAGGAATAAAACAACAATTAGAAAAATCTTACAATCAATATACTATATAGAGGATCTTGCATGAGTGTTTATGTATTATCATTTTTAGCAAACGAGTTGACTAAAGATGTTTGACGCAAGCCTTGGTGAGCGTCAAATAGATTTTAGACGACAAGATTGATCAAAATAAAATACACAAACACGAATGCGAGATTCTATTTATCACATAAAACGAATGACAGACCAAAAATTCTGCATCATCCCTTTTAGCCTACACACCACCGTGTTCGTTAAAGATGAAGACAGAGGCTCCTGGATTGAAGTTACATTTCACTCGCGTCAAAAAGTATAAAGTTAATATAATTTTCTCTCGGGGAACTGATGGCATATCAGACCTAACTGCTGTTGCAATACTGTTCAATTTTCTGTGATATACACAATTACGATATGTGGGGTCTAACTGAGAAAGCATCACGCATTCTTACCAGAAATTTCATTTTGGTGACAATTTTGGATACCATCAGTTGCTAGACAGGTTTGGATATCGTCATGTGGACGGCAAACTTTGATATCCTCTTTTTGATTGTCCGACCAATATTTGCTATGTCTGTTGGCTTCTAATAGCTATGAGAAAAATGAAAACAGATGTCGAAAATGAATGAATGACATTAAATGTCAGTTGAAACTATAACCATACACTTCGACATTATATGGCTTGCAACACACGAAAAGGGGTCTTCGGACATATGCTTAAAATGCTGTCTGTTAAGGGAATTAATTGAAAATCCCTATAGATCCCCACCATAATAAATATTAATAAACAAAGACAATATACATCAAACCAAGACATCATAAAAAAAAAGGATTTATCATTAACCAGATATAATGATAGTAAATCATACAGAATATCATGAAAGAAAGCATCATTCACTTTACTTGATAACATAACAATCAAACATTCAAAACCCAAACCAGAATATCATGAAAGAAATTGTTATACACCAGATATGACAACATAACATAATCAAAAACAAATGAAATGAATATCATGAAAGAAACTATCATTCGCCTGACAAAATAATTAACATAATGACAAAGACATAGATGATACTTGTTTTAGTTTCTGTAAAAGATCGAAATTCATTTCATCGACTAAACATCATTGGTAATATTTTCACGAGTGGAGCTGACACGAGTGAAAACAATGTATGATGTTTACGAGATGAAATAAATTTCGATCTATCACCGAAAAAAGTCTATTAATTTCATGCTTCTAAACCCACTTTGTT
This sequence comes from Tridacna gigas, assembly GCA_945859785.2. Lineage (NCBI taxonomy): Eukaryota > Metazoa > Mollusca > Bivalvia > Cardiida > Cardiidae > Tridacna > Tridacna gigas. The sequence goes on along the minus strand of OX244033.2, from coordinate 70,223,245 downwards.
GAGACTTTTATCAAAATCCATTACAGTTGTCTTCGGTAATTCTCGTGGCGTACCCCCACATAAGACTCAAAAATAATAAGACTGTATTTACAAGTTCAAAAACTAAACCTTGTTTCTTCCATTAACTCATCTTTTTCCCTCCTCTTCCTGTACTTTTCAGTCTAACTCTTCATATTTTCCCGTTTAAACATATCTCTCCTCTATGCCTAATCAGTTGTTAATTTTCGTCTCAAAGTTCAGCATTAGCTTAAATGACTTGTACTCGTTTACGCCACCAGTTTTGAGAAGAACACTATAAGCTCTGCTTTCGTTCTGATCCATTTTGCAGAAAAAATGTTGAATTATTTGTAAATTATTATGTACATTTCACAAGAATATGATAGTAAAATATGTTTGAACTAAAGTAAACGGTTTGCTGGTATAGGCCAGAATTATGAGAGTATTGATTGTGTTTTAGTCGATTTGTGACAATATCACGTTCTGTGAATTATTTAAAAAAATCAATTTTCAAATTAATATTCTTTAATCCCAGTCTTCCGATTGCCAAAAATATCCTTTCGCATTAGTGTCATTAGTGTCCGCCATTTATTTACATTCGAAGAACCACAACAAATGAAAACAAATCTCATAAACCTGAATTTAGCAGGATTAATAAACATTTTGAAGAGGTGAGATTTTTTTAGACTACTTGATTCAGTCACTGTCCGAAATTGATCTGATGTGTTTGAAAGAGCAAAGTTATGGACAGGATGCAAGAATCTAAATAGTTCCATACTAGTTGCCATCAAATCGCTTTATTGTACTGGTTGTAGCCATGAATTATGAAACCGTAATCCACCATTTTTCCCGATAAATTACAGAAAAGCATGAAATAATTAGCAAGGGTTTTATGAAGAAACTATCATTCACATGATACAATAACATAACATTACCAAAACACATAGACTGGGTATCATGAAGAGATTATCATTTACTTGATATAATGAGCTAACATGAGCAAAACACATATACAGGATATCATGAAGAAATTATAATATTCACCTGATTTAAAAAAAAAAAAAAAAAAAAAAAATAGAAACACATATACAAAAAGGTATTTCACGAAAGGAACATTATCACTAACCTGATATTGCAGTTTAAGTTTTGTAATGTTGGCATCAGGGTCTTTCTGTAGCAACCTTCGATACAGCTTGTCAAACAAGTATGTTATAACCGGTTGGCATGGCAAAACAAAAAGCTCAAACAAAGCCTCGTGGATGAACTTGTACTCTTCCTGAAAAAATGAAAGTCGATATTAGTAAACGAATGAAGAGCGAATGATAATATCATTCAATGTTGAAGATGATCTTCGCAACTCAGTGTCTCCTGCTGTCACATGTTTTCGATCTGCAGCAGAACACCAAATTCTAACGAAGTAACGGGCAGTTTCTCTTACTACCTCAATGTTTTCTTTTAAATTAATCCATTAAAGGCCCAATAGTGGCCAAATGTAAACAATACTGGTGTTAAATTCCATTTGAATCTGGATCATTCCAATTTAAAGTATGGAAAAAGCTTTGAAGATGACCTAATTATAGTACGGTCGGTCCAAGTGTAAGTGGCTGGCAGGAATGTGAATAGCAAAACTAGGTTGGAAATTGCCTGTTGACTCTATCTTTTATTAACATTTACCTGATTTTGAAATTTATCTTTCTGACAAAGACTTTGCGTTGAACCAACTACACAATCTAAATCCAAAGTCCGTTTTAACACTCACATTGCATATTTTTGGCCGCTATTGACCCTTTAATCTTTCACATTTAAATGTTTGTGAAGGAAGGCAAGAAATGTCTTGGCTGCAGGTCTGTTTGTTTGTCAGAGACAACGTTCAGCGGTGAGAGAAGACATAATCGTGTCGCAATAACTTTCATCTGTACTTGAAAATGAGCCATTCTCTGGCAAAAAAGGTCTTAATAAATTTCCGTGATACATTATACCAAGCGATACAGCATATACTCAAGGATCCATGAAATAAATTTTGTCTTGCTGAGTCCTGCGGTAGACTGATCAAAACTATAAGATACAACTATTTTACAAAGAGCAAAAAATTTCGACCCATGTCAGCCTGCGCGGACTGCGCAAGCTGACATGGATCGATACTTTTTGCAAATGCATTAAACCCCCTTTTCAAAGAGCATGTCTGAAATAGATTTTACATGGCAAAAATTCGAACTCAATACCTTAGTTCGACTAATAATGAGGTAGTTACATATTATACTTCAAAGACATGACTAGGGTTATAGAAACGTCACGCAACCCGAATAATGTTTAATCCCTAACAGCTAACTGAATAGATAATTCAGTTGACTTTCTGGAACATTAATAATAATAATAATATTAATAATAATAATAATACAAGTTCAAAGATATTTTTGCCATTTTACGAAGGATGTTCACGAAATAAGACTTTCTTAATAACTTGGGTAATTCTAAGTCTTTTCCCTTAATAATTTCACACAATTAAATTCAACACATCAACAACGAAATGGTGAAACTTCACCGGAATGGATGGCTGTAGTTTAAAGTTATCTGAACAGCCAGGAAGAGCAATCCACTGACGCTCATGACGTCATGTTTAGCATTCGTGACGTCCTTGACACCATTAACATGTACTTTCGAACGGACTTTTGCACGCATCCTTTTTGTGGTGGTGGTCTGTTGCTTGGTTTCTTGGTCGAATTACAAAATCAGCGACTAACACTTGGACCGACACGTACAATAACAGATTGCCATCTTCACAACGATGTCCAGACGTTCAAATAATATGATTTAAATTTAAATCTATGCATTTCAATAACCCACTGTTTACTCTTGGCTGCTACTGTGACTTTCATTTTTCATCGAAGATCAATAATCAGTCAAATAATTAGACTTTCAAAGATTATCAACCTGTGACAAGACGTTGAAAAATTATAGAAGAAGTCTTAATTATTTCATGAACACGCCTCGAAACTAACGTAAAAGTGGTTAGTGTAGATTCAAGGTCAGACCCTGTGTTCTGTGCGGTCTAATCGTAATCTGCGTGGTCCCCAAAAGACAGTCTAATCTTGATCTACGCTATCTACAAAGAGCATTTTAGTTGTGCTAAAGAGAAAAAACATTATGCACTGAAGTGAAAAAGACCATTTTCTATTTAAACTCTATTTTTAAGACATAACGCTCAAAGTTTCCTTTTGTGCTGTATTGGCGTAACTCCGTTTTGCTTTACAACCGTACTATGTCCTTGAACTGAACGCACATTACGCCGTTGCACTTCCTACCCGAGTTGCACCTTTGCACTTTGCGCCCGAGTTACGCCCTTGTGCGTTACCTTTGTCTGGACCATATTGACTCGCTGTTGTCGTAGATCGTAGACACACTGATATACATTCATACTTCCGGTTTGCTGACCTTGGGCAAATAGGAGGTCAAGGGCAATGAAAGTTCCTGTTCTACCAACTCCAGCACTGAAAAGAGATCTATAGGATCTAAAAGATCTGATAAAAATTACATCTGAGATAAATATTTATTAAATGAGTCTAGAAAATTCTTACTTATAGAGTCTCTCGCCTGTAGGTCTAGACAAGTTAATCTAGAACTGTCGCAAAGCGGACAAATACCACCACCACACCTTGTCACTGATGCAGCACAACGAGAGAACGGAAATGATTTTCACAACGAATTTCATCAATGAAATTGTCCTTTAACCAATATGACCGAAAAAAACATTAGGGCATCTCTCTTGGGTTATGAGCAACACTTGTGTTGAGTTTCAGGGTCCTAGGTCAAACAGCATTGAGCTGGAGCACGCAAACGATTTTCAAACAAAGCTCACCTGTGATCTTGACCTTTGACCTATGTGACCGAAAAACAATAGAGCACCTCCTTGGGTCATGAACAACACTTGTATAAAGTTTCAGGGTCCTAGAGTTAAACATGGAAACGAAAACATGGACGGATGGACAAACGAAGAGACAGACAGACAGACAGACTGAAACCAATATACACCCTCTCTTTCGTAGGTAAGGAGTGTAATAAAAGTCATTCGACATACCTCGGGCGATCCGGTGACCAAGTCGGTTGTATCACGTAGCTTGAAATGCACCTACACGGTACATTTCTTCGCCGGAAGTACACCGTTTTACCGTAATTAAAATTTTAAGGTTCTCCTTAAAAAAGAAAACATCAATCACCATTTTCTATCGATATCTTTCTAAGAATATTTGCTTCGCCAAAAAGTGTGTACATTCAATTTTTAGTCTGGTGTATCCATTCCTCTTGGAGCTTTCATCGACAGATCGATATATCTGTATAACTTCACCGTGGTTTTTCATGTCGTTGCTAAGCGATTTATACGGGCGGCGTTATGTTTAAGATCATGTGATTGCTGGTTCAAAATGGAAATCTCCTTTACACGGACGAGGTTAAATGTAGGTACGTACTCGGTTGTGACGAGTGTAATAAAACTCTTATCTCAAAAGCTAACAAATACTAGGACCTTTTTTTTTTTATCACATAACTGTATCTCAAAAATACAGTTCATAACACGATATAAGGCCTACATGTAATGTGTATTGAAATTTTCATGTGTGAGAACCTTTCGCTTCTTTGACGGGTTTGTACATGTACATCTTGGATGAAAAAAAGTTCCAGAGAACCTTACATATAACTGCTTGCTTTCTGTTGTTACCTGATGTTTAAAAAAAACCGTATTTTTGTCACGATTATCAATTTTGAGCGTTTAACTATTTACCGAACGGAATAATTTCATACTCTTCGGAATTGAAAGCATTTGCAGACAACAAATTATTTGTCTTTGATAGAGTAGAAAAAGTGGTAAAAGGAGAAAATGATGTTTACCAGCATTTTCTACTTTTCCCACTATATTTTCAAAGCCTTCTTCCTCGAAATTGTCAGAATTTGGTATTGTGTGGTAAAGTCTTTTTTTTTTTTTTTTTTTTCAGGAAAATCTAGCTTAATTCTTCTGAAATAATGTGCATGATTGCTAAACTTAAAGCTAAAGTTCGCTCATTCGGTAAACCTCGGGTGACCCGTTGGTCAAGTCCATCGGTTGTATTTCGATGTGTGATATACATTTAACAGGTACATTTCTTTGCCGGAAGTAGACCGCTTTACCGTTTTTCAAATTGTAAGACTCCACTTAAAAAAAAAAAAAAAAAAAAAAAAAAAACGAGTCTAAATTTCCTATCAAAATCTTTTGAAATACATTTCCGTTGACAAACATTTTGCAAATTCAGTTCCTTTGGTAGTCTTAACTGTGACTGTTGATGTCTTCACGTAAACAAAGGTGTACTTAATGAAGAGAGAGAAGTATAGTAGCTGTCATCGTCACCTCCCTGGGTTTAATCTGAATGGATAAGGCTTTGGGCAACATGTTTGGGTGCTTTAGTCGGTGTGTGCCGCTTGCGGCTTAGGTGCATGTGTTTGTCTGTGGTGATTGCTCCATCTAGGCACTCTGGCCATGCTTGTCTGGCTTCACTTGTTTGCTCTTTATTGTGACTGTGCTAGCCGTGACGGTTATGGAATAGTCCCGGATGGTTTCATTTAATTATGCTAAAATGGCTTCATGCAGTTTGAGATAGCGGCTTCTAAATACTGCCAGAAAGGTTTCGCGTCAACAAAAGTTGACCTCTTCTAATTGGGTGCAGATAGGCAAAGTGTTGTGGCTAGCATAAATACTTCTCTTGAATTAATGCAAATGGAGTAGGCATAAGACAAGATATTTGGGTGATTGTAAAGGCATAACCGTTGAGACTGAAGCATTTCTATATCTTGACATGACGGGTGCCTCAGTCTGTTTGACTGCGTTAAATGCCCCTGCTTGGCGCTTTGGTCTTTTTTGTCAGACTTGTCTCTGCTGCTATTTGTTATGAGTGTGCTCGTCGTAACACTAGCGCCAACTTATACCTCAATGAACTCTGCTTTTTCAGGCGGCTGTTAAATGCAACCAGCTTTTCATCTTAACCCTTTTCCTGCTAAATAAATGAAACTGAAACTTTTAAGTCGATAGAAAAGACCCAAACGTTGTTATTTCAAATGTATATTTTGGAGTAGAATACCTCTATATCGGAAAGTGTAGATCCAAGATCAGACTGCACGTTCTGTGCAGTCTGATCTTGATCAACACTGTCCGCAAAAAGGTCAGTAAGTCGCGCTTAACAGCTACAGTGTTAAAGACTTGACAAGAGAAGAATACAGCATAGATTTTAGATCTGACTGCACGTTCTGTGCAGTGTGATCTTGATCTATGCCGTCTGCAAAAGCCGCTGTTTTTCGCCTATGGATAACAGGGAGATGCATTACGTACCTACAGTGAACCAGCCAAGGCGATTTACTTGTCCCGCTTTTGTTTCGAACAGTTTGTAGAAAATGTACCAAGCCTGTACTTCCATCCGGGACATCTTTGTCGGGCCATCCGGTAAAATGGTAATGATGGATCTCTCTCTGCTTCTTTTCATCAACCTACATTTAATGATGATAATAATAATAACAAGAAGAAGAAGAAGAAGAAGGAGGAGGAGGAGGAGAATGAAGAAAAAAAAAAAAAAGAGGTGAAGAATGAAAGTGTCCAAATGTAAACATATGTAAATGTTTACTATTACGTAATAAAATGATTTGTGGAAATAAAGAAAAAAAATAATATTGAACATTTCCCATTTCCTTTTAAGTCTTTTACTACCTTTGGAGACTTAAGGATAGTCAATGGCGCAAAAAGGGCGTTTGAAGACGGCATAGATCAAGATCAGACTGCACAAAATGTTCAGAGCGGGCCCGTGCTTATAAAACTTAGGTTCATGCTCACATGAATTTCATAATTACTTCATATAGTAAGAAATCTTGAAATTTAGACTTTATCTTGGTAAGACAGATTAAGACGGATCGGATTGTTTAAGCCATAAAACTCATAAAATAGTATGTAAGTTATTGCACAATCTGCAAAAACAGACACTGTCTGTAAATTATTGCACAATATGTAATTCAAGTGACAGTCTGTAAATCATAAAACAGTCTGTAAATCTTGACACAATTGGTAAATCATGACACGGTCTGTAAATCATGATTCATTCTATTAATTACGATATAGTCTGTAGACTATGGATAGTCTGTAAATCACTGCACAGCCTGTTTACGCTTTCCTGATCGACAAAATTTCAGACTTACTGAAAATGATTGTGGCAAAACGAGAAAGTGTTTGCCACCAACATTTTCTTATTTTCCCAGAATGTGTTCAAAATACTTCTTTAAGGGTCTTTAAAACTCTGGATTATTTGGTAAACGGTAAACCATTATCATTGTGCAAAAATGACGACTCATGATAAAATCTTAGAATTATGACACAGTCTGTCAGATATATCACAACCTGTCATTCAAGTGACAGTCTTTGAATCATGACACATTCCCCAACTCATGACACAGCCTGGAAAACATGACACACACGTGAATCACGGTCTAGTCTATTTATCATGCACCATTTGTAAATCATGCAGTCTGCAAATCATGCACAGTCTATAAATCGCTACAGAGACTAATCATGATATTGTCTGTGAATTATGATTCATCTATAATTATGACACAGTCTGTAAATCATGACGCCGTCTGTAAATCATGCAGAGTGTCTTAATCATGATTCAGTCTGTAATTCATGCATGAACATATTCTTAACTTGATTTAAAAGTTTTGCACGTTTAAAACATTTCAAACGCAAAATATGTGTAACCCATGTAATAAGCATTGCCGAGCTCAAACTTTCTCCCGATTTGAAACATGTTATTTTGCCTGAAATAAACCTTCAGGCATGTGTCAAAATCGCGCAAGTTGTGCAGACGGTCAAATAACATCATAGCGGCAATCCCGTAAAACATGATAGCTGCTGCACTTCCGGTTACTGTAATAACATAGTTTTTGTCTCTTCTCTTCAGTAGTAGGTAATTTTTGACGCAACGACGCTTTCTATAGATGTCGAAATATGGGCAATTATAAAGTTTTGTGTTCGACTCTGTAAAACACTAAAACAGACCATAGGATCGATTGAGGAGTCGACAGCCTCAAGTTCCCGTAGTACTTCATTTGTCTATAAGTGGCATGAGCAATTCAGGAATGGGAGAATATCGCTTGAAAATAAACGTCTTGAAGAACGGCCGGTTAGCGTAGCGGCGTCAATTTCGGATAGTGTGAGTGGCAAAGTGAATAACGACCGATACGAAGTTCGCCTACGTGGAGCTACAAGGGGTGCAATTCAAACCATAATCGGTGATTGGTAAAGGGAAACATTTAGCACATGGGTGTCCAGTGACATGAAATGTGTGGATATTCAATGGGATTATGTAGAAAAAGTACGCCGATCTCTTGACTTGTAATGACGTTGACGTTGCTTTTGCACCTCCGGAGCCCGGCAATGTATGTTTACATGTGTTTTGTAATTCTCTGATTAAAATGTATTTCTCTGTGATTTTTTTTAATTTGGAGGATGTTTCGGGTATAGATTGTTTAATATGTATTCAAAACATGATCTTAATTGGTTGTCTAGTCTTATTTTTACAACAAAATTCTACGAATTCATCGAACAGCCCTTGTACAATCTGTGAATCATGATAGGGTCTGTAATTTATTGCACGGTCTGTAACTCAAAAACAGACTGTATATAATGGCACACATTGTAAGTTATGACTCATTTTGTAAAATCAAGATACTGTTTGAATATCAGGACGTAGTCTGTAAATCATGAGACAGTTAGTAACACGGTCTACTGATCAAAAAACATTTTGTAAATCAAAATACATTCTGTACATCATGAGACAGTCGGTAAATCTTGACTTAGTCTGTAAAAAAAAAGGCAGAGTCTCATGACTCAGTCTGTAAATCATGAGAAATTCTGAAAATCGTGACATGGCCTATCATTTATGCAGTCTGTAAACTGTGACACAGTCTGGAACTCATGACTTAGTCTTGAAATCAAGACACAGTTCGATAAATTATGCTCTCTGTATTAAATGACACAGCCGACAAATCACGACGCTGTCTGTTGTCATGACATAGTCTTTAGATAATGACACAATCATGACACTGTCTGTCATCATGAGGCAGTCTTTAAAATAATGATACAGTCGGTGAATCATGATATGTTCTGAAAATCATTGCACGGTATCTAAATCAAAAGACAGCCTGTAAATCAAAACACACTCTGTAAATCACGACACAGTATGAAAATCAACGTATTGTATGTATATACTGACATAGCCTGTTAATCATGAAACTGTCTGCGGGACGCAGTCTGTAAATCAAAACGCGATTTGTTAATCATGACACAGTTTGTAAAGCAAGACACAGCGTAAATCATTCTGATTCTGAAATTCTGTAAATCGAGCATCAGTCAGTAAATCAAGCTAGAGTTCGAGGATTTCTGCAGTCTGTAAATCAAGACATAGTCTGTAAACCATGCCACTCTGTAAATGAAGATGTCATTGTCTATTAATGGCAAACTTTGTTAACCCCCAGAAAATATGTAAATTGTGACGCAGTCTGTAAAGCGTGACATTAGCTCTGAATCAAGCCCCAGACCGATACATTAAACAGTCTAAGAAGGCACAGCACAGTCCGTAAATCATGACACAGTCTGTGAATGATGACTTCGTCTGTGAATGACAGAGTGTATAAATCATGAGAAAATCTGTAAAATGGTGACACAGTCTTTTAACACTGACATAGTCTTTAGATCAAGTCACAGTCCAACGATTTATATAGTCTGTAAATCCAGACGTAGTCTGTAAATTATGCCACAGTTTAACCCTTTACCACACAATGACGACTTTTGACGATCCTGAGGAAGAAGCCTTTTGAAAACATTGCGGGAAAAAGAGAAAATGCTGGTAACCAGCATTTTCTCCTTCTCCGACAATGTTTTCTACCCTATAAAAGAAAAATCGCATCATTTGAACCATATTGAAATTGACGTCTGCTGGTGTTTTCAATTTCGACTGGTCTAAGATTTTGTCGTGTGGTAAAGGGTTAAATCATGACCAAGTCTGTACTATTTTCATACTTACATTAGATACTAGAAATGATCTGATAGTAAAGTCAGCAAATTCAGTTTCAACGTCCGTTTCAACACTGAGCCTGTTATATGCATGGATTGAATTCGCATCTGGCCAGTATTTCAAACATTTTACCTGTGAAGTGAGACAAAACCGAATAGTGATTAACGATTTCACTGCCATGCCTAACATTAGTGTAGATTAGGTGGATGGTATAGTTCGAAGTTAAAATTGTACATAAAAGGTCTAATCTAGGATTAAAACCGTCCCCTATTTCTTTCTTTTTTTTCAGATCAAAGAGTAGCTCTGTCGGGAAAATAGAATTCCTTCACTTAATTGCTTCTATCAAAAACTCTATTAATGATTTCATATAATAATTTTTGGATTGTACCATGATAGTATAAAATAAAAGAAGTGTAGCAATATCGTTTTTTAATGGTATTAGAAAGTATTTCTTTCTAAACTCGTCATATTCCAGACACACAAGCGATAAATAAATAAATAAATAAAAGACCCGCCCCCCCCCCCAAAAAAAAAAAAAATAATAATAATAATAATTATCGATCCCGTATATTTTTCTCTAAGGTGTAATTCGAAATTTCGGAAATTGTATCTCAACCTTTTCGTGTCTATCTTTATCATCTTTCAAAACTTGACTTGGACATCTGAAATTCGCTAACATTCGACTATGAAATGGAGGTATATCTAATGACAAGTACGTTTATACATTTAAGCGTGTTTTAAAGCGTGGGTGAAATACTCAGCCTTGGATAAATTACATATTTTTGGTTGCAAATTTTGATATGGAGAATCAAACAATCTTTGTTTGGAGCATTTAAAGATTTAATTCAGTCCCGAACCCCATTTGAAATCCAGACAAATCCCAACCCATTTTCATATAGTAGTCTTTCTACTTTGGTTGCCGGGGTAATTCACCAAATATCGTCAAGATGGCTAAGCAGAGAAAAGCACTGCTTAGGAAACCGTGTATTGGGCACTTCCGTAGGGCGAACCCAGAATTCAATTAAGTTAAGCTAATATATTAAACAGAGAGCATTTGTTCCACACTAGCTCAAAGCAAAAAATTCAATTATTGCTTGCTTAAGACAGCATAAATATTTACAAAAATCATTTGAAAATGTTCAATAGTGAAACATTATTCCAAACCCCAAATGTCGGAGCCAAACCATAAAACAGGCTTAACTATCGAATTAGATATCCGAAATAAGTCTATGAAGGTGAAATATCCCAACATTTTGGGAATCTGTAAAAACCAAAACGGCTTTTCTTGGGCTGAGTAGCTTGATTTCTTTTTTACTGAAATCCTATATAGCCTTGATAAATATAAACACCGAGGAATAATGTAACAGGTAACTCTATCGATTCTATGGTTGTACTAATTTTCGTTTCGATTTCGAAATACCACGATACTTATTTGTCTCAAGAAGTTTTCATTTTGACTGACCAAAATGATCGACAGCAATTTACTGTTGTTGAGTTAAAATAAAGTATCAGCGACGCCTGATACATCATCTGCAAACCAGTTAAACAAAAATATCTTCTAGATCGTTCAAAATGGATGTACCACCTCTCCTACCATAACCCCATTCCCTCTATAAGGACTCAATTGAGTTATTTAGAAATATAGAAAAAATGATGGCGAGTTAATACATTTTTACTATCAAATGGTCAATTTTCCTCATGTCAAAGGACGAGTCTACCTCATGATTCAGTCGGTTGTTAAAAAGAATGGATTTTATGGATCCATAACTATGTGGTGACTTGATTATTAAAGTGCATCACGGAGATGCAGTTAACCACCTATATCAGAGCGCCCCTCAAATGTAAAAACCTTACTTTTTCTGCTTCAATGAGATTGATAACCATAACAATTGTTTCCACCTCCTGTTCCCATATCATCTGCCAAAAATCGTCCACACTTGTATCGATAGGAGCTTTTAGAAAATTTGAATACAATAAAAATACTAATATAAGAAAACAAAATGAAACACTTTTTGGCAAAAAATGATTTTTAAAATAATGTAAAATCATTGGATTTTTGCACACATTCTGTTACGGCTACATCTTAGTTTAAGATCATTGGTCTGAGCATGCTTGTTGGGTAAGTATGTTTTTCAACGCCGTCATCAAAATTATCTTATTACTTTGTGGTGACGGCACCCCTCCACGCTTTCCTGGAGTCTCTTTTACCGATGCTTGGTATAATAGTCTCCCTAAACCAGTGGCTACTTTCCCGAAATAGTGTAAAGCAAGAAGAGAAAAATGAATCCTTTCGCAATGACTATCGTCAAACTTCGAAATAATTGGTCGAGCTTGAAACTGAACCAGCGTTCCCGGGGTTTCAAGCCCTGTATGTTACTGACTAAGCTATAGGGATCGGCAACTTAGTAGTTACATGCTATTGGAGCATGGTCTCTTAAAGTACTCATAAAATATACGACATTGAAAACTCAGCAAAACTGTAAATATCTAATTATAGATAGAAATAAACAAGAAGTGATTACCTGAAGCAGCAATGTACGCCTTTGCTTTGTCAAATCCCTAAAATGTGTGTGAAATTGGAAAAAAATCGTGTAAAAGGCCATGTAAATCTTGTTCTTTAGTACGACAAATTGCAAAAACTAGTCAAAAATTTGTGGCAGGATTTACACTCCACAGAGCTTATGGAAACTCCTAGACCGAGAACAATGGTTCGTTGGTGCATACCCTGACCTGGTCATACCCAGTGTGATAAAACTGTAGTTATTAGAACATTGTGGTAAACTGCTAACTTGCTTTTCAGGACCATTTGTTTCACATAATTTGCTTAAAGTATATCTGCTGCACGACACAAAAAGTCGCTTGCAGATGGTAGTGTAGAGCTCTCACAGAGAAAACAGTCGTTGAAATCTACCTTTTCCTATCTCCATACTGTTCAAAAGAATTCCATGTATGCACGACTCTGAGAAAGAATGCTATTGAAAATATTGTTGGGAAAGGAGAAAATGTTTGTAACTAGTATTCCTGGAGAGCTACTCCCAGATCAATGGAAAGGAAATATGTCAAAAAAGGGTTCATTGGCAAGTATTAAAGGAACAAGTATCAAGCGAAATTGATAAAAAAATATGAACGCTTGAACAGACAACACAATTTTAGACAGGTACAAATTGAAAGAATACCCAGACGACAAATTAAAGGCAACTCAAAAGATAATTTCTGTTACTGATAGGGTAAAGTCATAGTAGGAAGAATTGAGAAAATGGTGGTGTGAAAACTCGGGATCGTTTGCTAAAGCGTTACAAAAAGTTGATCCAGAATTCGTCTATAATCTCCTTCAGACCATAAGTGACAAAAAAAAAAAAAAAAAAAAAAAAAAAAAAAACAGCTTTTGCAGATGACGTAGACCAAGAGCAGGCTGCACAGAACGTGTTTTCTGGTCTTGGATTTATTCCGTTCGCTTTTTAGGTCTCGCCTATCAGATAGAAAAATTTCTGAGTTACGGAAAACTGTATTTTTAAGGATTGACTCATAGGCTGTTAAGCGCGACCTACAGACCCATTGCGTACAGTGTAGAATAATACCTGACTGCACAGAAAGTGCAGTCTGATCTTGGATCTACACTTTCCGATAAGGCAATATTTTTCCCGCAAAAATACCGTTAAAATAGCAAAACTTACGTTTTGACGATAGGCTTAAATAAAGTTTCAATTCACTTATTTAGCAGGATAAGAGTTGCAAAGAGGCAAAGCTCACATGTTTGGCGCTGAAAGGTTTGGAAACTATTACCTGTATGAAGGATGCGTTTATGTAGTCCGAATTAGAAGCTTTCGATCCGATCTTTAATTTGACTCGAGAATGGTCATCTATGAAAAGAATATTCGACAATCAATTAATCATTCAATAAAGCGATAGACCGATCAATCAATCAATCAATCAATCAACGGTTCAAAATATTAATCAGCCGCTTAGGTAACCTATCAACCAATCTACTATCAACCAATCTACGAATCACTCGACCAACCGATCGGTACATCACGTCACTATCCATCAATCCATCCCTCCGACCACTGACCCATCAATCGTCCATCGAGCTAGCAAGGAAATCAAGCTGCTAAACAATCCGTCGATCAATCAATCAACAAATAATTAAGCAACCGACCAATCCATTGACTAATCACTCAATACTACGATCAATAAATAAATCAATCAAAGAACGAATCAATAATTCTTTTAATCAATAATCTTTCGATTGATAGACCAATAAGTCAGTCGGTGGTCGGTCGTTCGGTCAAACGATTAAACTATCCCTTTATCTTTTGACAAGTCTAATTTAGCGACTTTCAGTCGTACAATCGATCGATTGATGAATGCTATTTTTTTATTTATTTTTTTTTTAATAAGTTATCCAATCAATCAACTGATTAAATAATTGACAAATCTTTCAATCTATCAATTTATCGATCCATTCATCAATCAATCTATCTACCAATCCCATAAAATATTCACGAGAGAGAGAGAAAGAGAGAGAGAGTGTGACAAATCTATCTATCAATCAGTCAGTCCATTCATCAATCAGTCTATCAATCTATCTATCTCACCGAATGAGAGGGAGAGCGAGAGAGAGAGAGAGAGGGAGAGAGGAGAGAGAAAGAGGAGAGAGAGAGAGAGAATACGACGGACGGACGGACGGACGGACGGACGGATTAACAGACAGACAGACTGACCTCTTGCGGACAGTGTAGATCAAGATCAGACTCCACACAACGTGCAGTCTGATCTTGCATCAACACTGTCCGATAAGAAGATATTTTTTCTGCAAATTAGGAGATTGAAATAGCAACATTTGGGTTTTTACTATCGGCTTGAAATGTTCGTTTATCTTATTTAGCAGGATAAAGATTAAACAAGAATCAACACAGTGGTCTCTTAAAGCGGTGTATCGTTTAATATAGGTGTTGACTAAAACAAGTTTTTACTGTATTTCCTTACACGGGTACATTTTCCAGTATCTGTTTTTGGGCCTGTTTTCTAGGGTACTGGCAGCCTCTGCTGGATGGATTAGACCGTAAGGTAGGCTCTGAAATAGTTTCGAATCATTGCATTTAAGCCATGATCTGTGATGTGGGGGCGATGAATGCATGTGCAAATGCAAAAAGTAATGACCTAGGTCTGTGCAGGCTGACCTGGTTCTAAACTTCTTGTTACTGGTTAATGTTTTCTAGGTCAAAAGGCCATTCTACCTCCAAACCCAGTCGAGATTTGGACAAAAAATGGATTCATGGATCAATAATTATGTGATGACTTGCTTGGTTTAATGCATCACGGATATGCATCAAACCACTTGTTGCCAGAGCATGGCTAATTCATATAACGTTTTGTGTGTATTCATTTGAAGTCTCTTTTTCTGCTGCAAGTGTCTATGAGCCACGTTCTATCAAAAAGGGGCTTAATGGATCTGCAAAAAGTATCGACTCAGGTCATTGCGCAGTCCGCTCAGGCTGAACTGGGCCGGAACTTTTAGCTATTGGTCAAATTTCTACGTGTCAAAGGACCATTCTGCCTTATAATTCAGTTGGTTGTTAAAAAAGTGGCTGTTATGAATCTATAATTATGTGATTGCTTACTCGGCATAATGAATTGGGGGGGAAGATGTATTAAGCCCCCTTTTGCCAGAGCATGGCTCATATTTAAACTCCAGCTGTATCGACTGCTGAAAATACAATAAACTGAAAATCAGATTGATGTTTTACTGCAAGTTCTGGAGAAGCCTGTTTCTGATCTTGGTCTATGCCTGCCGCAAGAAGCCTCTGTGTTCGCCTTTGGCGCTGCAACAGCTGAAGAGCTATGTAGGAAATATTAAATACACTGTCGAAGGATTCTATTGTAAATGAGCCATACTCTGGCAAAAAAGGGGTTTAATGCAACTCCGTGATGCATTATTCCAAGCACGCCACCGGACAATTATGGTGCAATAATAGCCACTTTTTTTTCTTAACACTCGACTTAATCATGAGGAAGACTGGTCCTTAGACATACAGAAAATGGCCAAAAGCGAAAAGTTTCGCTTTAGATCAGCCGCCTGCGACAGGCTTACCCTGGTCGATATTTTTCGCAGATGCATTAGTTCCCCTTTCACAGAGCATGGCTCAAATATTTTGACAGTGGAACAAATTGTTCCATATGAGTAACATTTTCCTTATCTAGATCTACCACAATGCTTTTGCAACTAAAATACAGGTGTTACGGGCGATCACTCCTTCCTCACAGCATAGCTTCTTCCCCCATAAAATCAATACCTGACAACTGCTTTTGGGAGAAGTCTCTTTAGCTCAGGGGTTAGTGTATTGGTCTTTTAAACCTCGATAGAAGAGGATCTTTGCCGCACAGGTTCGAATCCCAGCCGGAGAGGTTTGTATTTGAGCTATTCATTTATCTATTTATTCGTAAGACAGGTCAAGCCACAAAATCAATAATTTTATAATTAAACCCCAACGCAATGCAACCTAACTAACATACCTTGAATTCTTCGAACAATTGTTCGGGTGTTGTTGTTTTCATAAAACTTTCCAAGTCCGAAACCTTCATACAGTGAATGTCGTCCAGTGCAACGTCCGGTCCTGCATTGGCATAAACTAACTGTACTACTTCTGGGGTTGACCGGAACTCGACTTCACGAGGTTGTAGCTCAATCACTGTAAAAGACTTAAATCATTATCCTATACAATCAACTATTGTAGTAGACCAATTTTCCCCTTGTTGTCGCAATACATACATACATACATATATACATACACACACACATAAACATATACACACACAAGCACGCATGCGCGCACATACATATATACATACATACATACCCTCCGAATGTCTATCTCCGTCTAGTTCTCTCTCTGCTGCATCATTTGAAATCCTACGACATTTGCGATCCACAGATAAAGCCTGATTTGAGTTGTTTTTCCTTAAATGGATGAAAGTAAATTATTGTTTAACTTTCAAAGTAATGCAAAGTTTAATTGGCTATTTAGCCAATAAGAAACTACATTTTTTTTTTCTTTATTTTACCACAAGGTTAAAATGCAGCTTAGTGTAGTTGGTGTCATAATTCGCTAATAGGTCTCAATTCAATTCCTTTTCTTAACTGAAGACTTGCCATTTGATTTTCAACCAATCAGATTACTTGTCTCTAAATGTAGAATAAGACCAATATTCAACAAGAGCGAGTGGAAACGACTGTTGTAAAACAGAGGACGCATGCTCGTGTGAGTGTTGCTCCAGTAGCTGCGATTGGTGTGACGTCAATCATACAACTGGTGGGACTGATGGCATTGTCGTAGGATCTGTCTCAACACAGTGCGACACAGTGGTCGAGTATTTGGATGCGACCGATTGCACGATCATGAGATTGTTCGTACAAGTGGTCGTGAAAGAATCCGGAAATTCATACCTGCCCAAATAAGGATCTCGTCAGATCAACACTGAGCTCGGAAGAACAAACGAAATTTTGTCAAAAGGGGCTACAAACACCGGTAAACAACAGGAAGTTAGCGGCAGCAGCTTCCAGCTTCCTTCAAAAAGACTGGAGATAAGTTCAGTCGTTGAATGATATTTCTCTTTAAAATAGCCATACAGTCCCTTAAGGTCGTACAACGGTAGTGCACAGTTGCCGGGGTGATGTGAACTATCTAATAACAGTCAACTAGTCGCAATCATAACACAACCGAACGCACGGTTGGTAGCTAGAGATCACTGATACACGTGCGAGTGCTGTATGACGTTTAAACAATCAAATACAGTATCCAAGTCACGCAAGCTCGTGCGGCTTGTCGTGCAACGGTGTGCAACGCTAGACTTATACGATCGTTTTAGACCGCTTGCGGCTCTGCAATGACTGCGATTATACCCAAGACACCATCACCGTGTGATCGTGCAACACTGATAAAAAAGCGTTACAGGCGGTCGTCAACTGGTCGTAAGCAAATTGTGAAAGGGGGTTAAAACGGTTGATGAAGCAGAAGAGGGTCCTCTATCATCTTATCCAGAATGAAACGAGAGCATCCGTCTCTGAAAGGGCTATTTAAACCGTTAAAAAAACTATCTGTATTTTACCTTTAAAAAAACTATCTATATTTTACCTTTACTGAAAGGCACACCTATTTACCGATTCTACAAGATATCGCCGATAGCTACCACAAAACATCACCGCGCGATTAGTACAAATCCTGCAGATATATCAGATACGAATGTCGAAGAGTACGACTAAAAATTATTACGCCAGATGAGCAGCAGACCGTTTAAGAACCGTTTCAGATTTAAAATGTGTGACTATGTTTCAATATCCTATCTGCCAACGAAGTTTACCCGACGACGAAAGATACACAGGACAACTCTACAAGTAAGATATCAAAACTCTAAGTTACAGGAACGCGACCCGTGTACAGACTAAGTTATTTACAGAAGAGGGAAATCAAAGGTACTTTCTGTGAGCGTGAACTACAGAAATTTGACCTGTAAGCCAATCCTATGTGGAAAATAGGAAAAGCGCTCTCAAAACTACAGGCAAATGACAAAGCAAACATTATTACGTGAAGTGGAAATATTACACAAAAAATGTTTGATAGTTGGGTGAAAGCTAGTGGTATGAAATGAATAAGATAATCAGTCTAATTATATTGTTAATCAAAAAATTTCTATGATGCTTTGTAAATACACAAATAAAGTGTAAAAGAAAGAATTATAATCTTCTTATGTTTTGATGAAAATATTTTGTAGCAAGATAGCATTAGAAATCAGCTTTATGAGTAGGCACCCGTATGGTATGCAGAGCTGACTTGCATACCCTATCTAGAAATCATCGCGGACATTTATGGTCAGGTCCTCTTACTAGACGGAGAAATTCCTACCTCAACTTGTTTTTAACGCTTCACCAAGCCAAGGAGCCGATTCCTAACCACAATTCAACTCTTGGCCAAGTCTGTATGGTTAAGTCGGTCTAACGACGCATCCTTGCCCTTTGAAAACTATTAAATTGTAATACAATATTATAATACCACAGCTTCGATACATCGCAATATTCAACTTCACCGTCACAATATTCAACTTCACGAAATAGCAAATACATAAAAAATACTCATGTACTTTTTTTTTTGGAAAAGCGTCGTATTAAGCCCCAACAATGGTATTGGTAGTATATATATTACAAGGCAAAAGTGATTTCTTATCGCAATGTCAAAGCTGGAGCAAGTCTACGGTATACATGGGTCAAACTGTTGTGCAATGCATTATTTATTATAGTACACCAACACTGTAAAGCATTGCCTGATCACTTTTCACGTGAGCACGGACTCGTCAAGAAGATAGAATTTTACATTCACCAGGTGTAATTTAAACCCCTATTTCTGTCGTTCTGACCACAAATAAATATTTAAAAATAGCATTTGGCATCTGTCAAGTACTCAACCCAAAAAAAGAAATGGACTAATTAAAAACCCGATATTAGATAGTAAACGTTTTAACTCAGATGTTTCACAACTACTGACACATGTCATTCAGGTCTTCACCGAGAAAGAGTGAATAAGTAAAGGTTCTGTGAGGATGACAATGACCTTTAGTTATTTACGACTCGTTCTACTGCATTTTTATCCAAAAGATTGAGAACAGTAATGAAAGCAGGGAGAAAACATGCTTTAGCTTTACTGAAAAGGATGACTTAATAATGGACAAAGAAAAAACAATATCAAACTTTTCGTCTGCTTTAAACTGCATATTTACACTATGTCACAGACTTCAATAATCGTCTGTTCACTAACCAGTAACCTATACAAAACAGTAAAGACGTCACGCCCTGGTGATTCTGAATATTCCCTCGTTCCAATTTAGGTATTTTATATAGAATAAAGAAATGGTCACCGGTAAAGATGTGGTCCTTCCTGCCGTCCTTGACTACTCATGTGCGTGTTGTATGAGGAAGGGAAACTTTCAGGAAGATCTAGCATCATAACAATTCGATTGAGTAAGGCTTAGACTTGTTGCAGAAGGTATATACATGTAAACTTTGGCTTCTGTACAATGATACAAAGATTACTTCCCACATTTGCATAAACACTTTCACAATATGTGGTAACTCAATAGCTTTTGCAGACGGCAAACTTCAATATCTACACCGTCTACTGCCGAATTCTAACCTGCGACAAACATCGTTCCAAATCGCGAGTTTAATTTTCTTTTAGACCTTGAAAAAAAAGAACAAAGATATTTAGATGACAGCGAAAGAGACAAGGGGTCATGATATCAGAAAGCCTAAATGAACGAATGAACATTTTCCGAGTTGGGGCACAATATCGTGATTTTGTTGTTGCTCATATTTTTCTTTTTCTTTTGTGTTTGTGTGTGTGTGTGTGTGTGTGTGTGTGTGATAAGAAACTCTCAAAAGACATCAGAAATTATTAATTCTAGAGACTATCCCAAGAAACTAACTGACCAAGCACGACGACATCGCTCACACCTACATAACAAAGTCATCCGAAAACCAAACTTATATCCACATCCGAATTTTTGCGGAATCTTTACCAGATCATATTCTTTGCATATTAAAAGCTCTTTATCTCACGACCATGTGGAAGAAGGCTTTTGATAGAAATTGTGAAAAAAGGAGAAACCGATTTGTGTTAACCATGCCATGAACAAATCAATCAGTAGAGCCATATTAAATATTGGCACATGCTTTGAATTTGGAGATGTCTTAGATTTTGTCGTCTACTGAAGCGTTAAACATTTACTACAAAAACCCGAGTTTTAACGATCACAAGGAAAAGGACTTTTGAAAACACTGTGTGGAAAATAGAAAATGCTGGTAATCAGCATTTTCTCTTTTTCCAACACCGTTTTATATCCTTTCAAAGACAAAGTTCATCCTTTGATCCAAATTTCTTTTGTCGTCTGCAAATGCTTTCAAGTTGGACGAATCTAAAATGTTGTTGTCTGGTACAGAGTTAAGCCATCTTGGTAAGTAAGAGCGTGGATAGTAACAAGAACCAAGATCAGGAGCGTATTTTGCAACCATTCTTAAGAACATTCTTAGACTTATTCTCCAAAATTTTCTACAATTGAAAGGAACACAACTTCTGATTTGCTAACCCATTTGGTTTAGCCAGTCAGAAGTTGTATTACTTTCAAATGTAGAAAACCATGGAGAAAAAGATTAAGAATGTTCTTAAGAATGGTTGCTGAATACGGACCCAGAAGTGTATTCACCATCCTGTCTCGATTGCATTCCTAATCTCATTCTTACGATTTTTTGTTTTAAATTTCAAAGAAAAGCACTATTCTGACTGGCTGAAATAAATGTTTGCAGCATTTAATCTAATGTAATCTATTATTCTGCCAGTTGCTGGACCCTTAACAATCGGCGCACTTTAACAGACCATCAGACTAATAATATCACCATACTTTTGAACGCTATGAATGAAATTCACCTGTATTTGATGGATCATATAGAACTGTTTACATTTGACTGCTATTGGGCAATTAAGGAAGACTATCATAACATTGGGATAGTTATGTTTCTTGAACACTATGATCTGCCAGGAAAAAAAAAAAAAAAACAAAACTTTTCTACGTCTGATGCTATCAGCCAAATATAAGATCAAAGGTATTTCATCCTTCAACTTCAATTTGGCTGAGTGACTTCTGTTAATATTTGTTACGTGGCGCTGAATGTCAAAAGAAAAAAACATAGCAAACATTTCCATGCTTTCTAATATAGTTTCTAGCAGACCTATAGAATTCAGTAGTTTATAGAAATGTAACAGTCAATTGTATCCTTTTATTTCATGCTTTTTTGGTAGTTTATCGAGAAATAATGGTGGATTATGGTTTCATATTTCATGGTACGACCAGTGAAAATACCGATTTCATATTTGAACATGAATGAATTTTTAGCGGGTGAACGTCACATTTCATGACGTAGTTAACATCACATGTTTTTGCCGTCATTATTACAGCTAGCTCTTATCCGACTATTTCACTTGACAAATGCACATATTTTTCTCGATGAGCAAAAATTGGACCTGAAAAGAAAGGTTAAACAGAAGAAAACAAAAGAAATAGGATAATTGGTTGTTCCAGTGTATCATCGAAATTTCTTCCATCTCGTGAAAAGCAAATGGCGCTCGTATTACCAAATATTTGAAAACATAGCCTCCGCTTTTCACTCGATGAAAGAAATATCGACCATACACCGAAACAACAATTAAGCTCTACATTGTAAGTAAGAAAAAGTAGGCTATAAAATTATCATTACCCCACGGAATTCAAGTCACTAAACGACTTGTAAAATGTGACTAGCAAACATAATTCAAGCTTCGAAAAATACGTAAATGAGCTGCGCTCTGGCTAAAGTGGGCTCCGTGATGCACGATACCGAGCAAGTCTTCATGTTATTATGGGTCCATTCAATCCATTTTGTCAAACAACTGTCTAAATCACGAGGTAGATTGGTCCTTTGGCATACAGAAAAGTGACAAATAGCGAAACATTTCGCCTGCGCTGACTGTGCAGTCTGACCTCGGTCGATACTTTTCGCAAATGAATTAAGCCCCCTTTTCACAGAGCAAAAATCATTGTATCAAAATGAGACATTGCGTTACGAGTAATTTCTCCTTTTGCCAAAGTTATTATAAGTGGTTTTCTGCAGAACGGAGAAAGTCGTCTATAGAAAGTTACGTGCTACAAGTCCTTGTAGAATAGGAATTCAGTACCATTTGTTGACTTTGTATAAAATGATGAACAAAGCAGCAACAAGCAAGCCGATGAAAATGACTGTGCCAGCAGAGATTGCACCAAGGACTACAAAGGATAACTTCGTACCATTCTCCAGGACCACTGAAACAAGAACATAGAAACGTCGTTACAATATGAATCACCTTATACAAGTAGCTGGTCTATTGTGTTATTCACATATATTTCTCTCGGCTCTTTCTTAGCACCAGTACATCAATGGCGTCTGTCGCCTCTGCATGTTACAACTTTTCAACATTGTCTCTAATAATACCTGGGTCTGTATTCACGAACCATTCTCTAGAAAAATGTTAGTCCTATTCTCCATCTTTTTTTCTAAATTTGAAAACAACACATTTTCTGATCGGCTAAACCATTTGGTGACCTTTTAATGACCAAAAATCTACATTAATAAATTTTTTAGCAAAATTGATAACGTCCGCAGTTTGAATGTTTCTATTGAAAATTGCATTGCTAATTTGTGTCTTGGCTTGATTTTATCGAAAATTAACACAATTCATTCGTCGATTGAGAAAGCAGAGTCATTGTCTGATTTGCTTTTCTTGTTTTCGGAATAAAGTTCAAAGTGTTGTCGCCATTTCTTTGAAACTTGTACGGATCGTTTCATACACTGAGTACTGAAGTACAATTAAATTTAGCTTGATTACCAACGAATAGGTTTTAAATGATTACAATGGTTATTTTCCAATTCAATATGCACACTTAAGAAGTTATTGCCTCTTCCTTTATGCTGTCACGTTTTAGGTCTTGGATTCGGGCCGAGTTAAAAACCTAACAAATTTTAACACTTATTTCCCTTCTGTTTATTTGTTCACTTCATACGTCCATAGAAGGTGTTCATCATTTCCTGAAATCTTGTTTTACTTTATTTCTTCTTCAAATTCGTTGAAGATGGGTGCTCACCAAGTCTCTTATACTTTTATGCACATAGAATCTTAAATTGTGAAGTAAGGGTTGGCTGTTTGAACTCTAATAAGACAGAATTTTTATCTTCAGCCTTCGTGTACTCTTCATGAGGTCAAAAGTTCGATTCCTGACCTGACAGAAGTTAATTCATTCTTACGATAAATACGATGTTCACGCAGTTGTGATATATTCAAATGTTTTGGCATTCACGTTCTCGAGACACTTCGCCTCTATTATCGGAGGAAACGATAGTTACAGGAGCAAAGCCGTAATTTTTAAAAGTACATGTTACAACCAGTGTGCTGAAACACCTAAACATATCGCAAAGATCTCCTTCTAGTCCAGAGGCACATGCAGACGGTGTGTATCTATTGAGTTCTAACAAAAAGTTCTTGGAACATGTCAATCTACAACCGACCCTAAGTGCGACAGGTTCACACATCATCAGTACATTGACAAGCCATCATGTATTACTTACTTTCAGAACACAAGTTTCCTTGCCAGCCAGCGTTACAGCCCTCCTTACAATGTCCGTCTGTTTTTCTGCAAACTGTTCCACGGAGGCAATTTCTACAAGTTCTGTTGCATTTTTCTCCCCAATATCCTTCGGCACAATCTATATAAATGAATTTGTGTTTATCAATATTCATATTCAGAAAAATGAATACGAAACTCCACCGCTATAATGACGGTAAGAGATGCCAACTTAACTGTTCCGATATCTTTAGATTACTGAATATTGTTATTACAGGTATACTCCTCACAGAAAGTCAAGCAACAAAATCATTTCTCTGTTTTTTAGTCTTTGACCAGTTAACTTTAAATGCAAAAAAAGCACGTTGTTTTCTAAAGGTAACAGGGCAAAAAGTAATCTCCAGCTGGATGCGTGTTTTTCTTTGCACTTAAAGTTAACTGATCAAATGTTTCACAGGGCTAAAAGAAAAAGAAATGATTTTGATGCTTGACTTTTTGTGACGAGTATTTATATTAAAACAATACAGTATAAACTTAATATAAGCCTGAATATATTTATTCTTTTAATCATTGAAATATATTGTTAACCTGGGCATTTTGTTTTTTGTCCCATTACCGTTTCATATCCATATTCTTGCATTTTCAAACTTGAGAATAAATTAAATTCAAACTTTCTAACTGACAAGCTCAAATATTGCAATTT
This sequence comes from Tridacna gigas, assembly GCA_945859785.2. Lineage (NCBI taxonomy): Eukaryota > Metazoa > Mollusca > Bivalvia > Cardiida > Cardiidae > Tridacna > Tridacna gigas. The sequence goes on along the minus strand of OX244033.2, from coordinate 70,198,294 downwards.
CAACTCTCTTTCTCAAGAACATTTTGCCGTATCTAACAGTGCAAACCAGAGACCAGTTAGTATGTTCGGTGCTGTCTTATATCAATCTATACTGTCCTTAAAGGAGCTAAGTGTCATGTTAAGCAGACTGAGGGTTAAGGCTGAAACCCGAAAAAAAAAAAAAAAAAATGACTAAACACTAGATATAAGATCTATACAAGAATAGTAAGTTTATTGTAACTTTTCAGGTGGGCGACTGATTGTTGCCAAACGTTAAAAATATTTAATCATTCAAAGCAATTGCATATGTAATTTCGACTATACAGGGTTCAGGTGCACCAAACTCCTGAGAACGCCTATTCTCTACAAAAAGTAACATTTAATGTTCCATTATTATATTCAATTGACATTGTTTCAACAATGCAAACCACGCTTGTGCACCACAGATACCAATAGATGTACCCAAAACTTAAAAAAAAAGAAAACTTTCAAATTTATTTTGTCAAATATACATTGATTTGAAACGTACGTTACAGTTGCCGCTTCCGGTTTGAGACTTTGAACAGTATGTTCTAAAAATACTTTAATTTAAATATATGAGTATATTTGTTATGTTAAAGAATCGACAATGTTTGTTGAATAGATTCTTATAAATAACTTCTATATTTCAATCAGTAACAAGTTTTAATGACGTTTCAACTGATGTCAAAACGGACCCTAAATGTTACATGATCACAAACCATCAGTAAATAACAAGTAACCTAGCCTTGGCAACATTTTACATATGTTATACTTTGATACATGTTCGAGGTATGTCCGTAAAGTTCGTCGACAACTATTGTGGATGACATACACATTGAGCGATATTAATTCTTCTACGGTAATCTTAATATAATATTATTTACAATATTCAGACACAAATTCAAGTCTCTTTCTGCAGTATGAAGCCATGACTATTATAAAAAAAAAAAAAAAAAACCCAACAGAGAAGCCAGATGCGTGTCGATTGCTTGTATACAAGTGGTATAAATGGTTCGCAGACGGAAGGACAACAATTGTCGACATCACCGGCGACCGACCATCTTCTATCGGTAATCGTATGGTAACGGCAGCCAAAACCCTAATTGATGCAGATCGTCGGGTGAGTATCCGTTACACCGAAGCAATGCTCGGTGTCGGAAGGACCGTTGTACATACAGTTCTAACAGAAAAAATAATGGCATAAAAAAGTATGCTGTCGTTGGATTCCTGGACTTTTCTCTCGATTTGACTAGAGCGCTCAGAAAGAAGCGATGGGGGTGAGTAATCTTTCACCAAGCCAACGTTTCGATTCATCGGGCAGAGTCTACATGGCTGATAAATAAAACGATAGATCTTCTGGGGTTCAAAGATTGACCTCACACTCCCCTGACCTTGCAAAGGTGGTTTTTGGGGTCTTCCATAGAGATAAGGCGAGCTTTGTGGTGTTTGACATCAACAACTGACTTGATATCAAATGCAAAAGGCCGTTCTGAAGCTCGAATGGGTGGTTAGGCAACACAAATGCATGCAAGGCACAGAAAAGTATTCAGAGAAAATCTAAGCGTCCTATTGTCGGTGATATGTTCGAGTCACGGTATTCATTTACATCTCCGTTGTCGTTTACATTCTGGACGTGATCTACTAGCGTCAACGCCTGTCCCGGGCGGGGGCTTATACTTTTATTAAATGGACTGTTTTATGTACAAATATTATTTTTATGTGATCAGTTTAATCAGAAAAACACAGAGTTTGAGGCATGAAAAGTTCTAAAAAATTATAAGATGCCAATTTGAAGAAATCAACTCTCCACAAAATTTACGGACATATCTGGTATCAGCTACCTTTTGTATAGATATCGTAGAACTTTTACTTACATTCGGGTTTATCAATTTTCTTATTTTGGTCTGTATTATTGCAATATCATAAGCCTTCATTCTTACAGAACTCATACACATAAAATAATCACACACCATCAGTGAGTTCACAAGTCATAATGCCAAACTTACCATCAAAACACAAGTTGCCTTGCCAGCGGGCATCACATCCCTCCTCACAATGTCCGTCTGTTTTTCTGCAGATTGTTCCATTGAGGCAATTGCCACAAGTTCTGTTGCATTTTTCTCCCCAGTTTCCATCGGCACACTCTATATTGATAAATTGTATTAATAAGCTTTATGCATGTTTTAAAAAAAGTGAAAACGAAACCCCATTGCTATAATACCAATAAGAGGAGCTGAAAGTCAATTCTTAACGAAATCTAGATTATTTTGTCGAAATGAAATCTCACACTGAAAGAGCTCTTTGTAAATTGAAACAGATGAGAAGTAAACAGTTTTTTTTTAATGAAAGCAAATTAATTTTGTTACAAGGCTAGCTCTACTCTTATATCTTACACGTTGGCATAATTGAAAATACGATAGTACTTGGCGATAACGAGAATGGTAATCATTCAGACGCACAAACCTTGCGAATTGTTGTCAGTGAACGAACATGCTGCGTATCGGCCATTCTTTGGCATATGTAGCGAAATGTTGTATTTGTGAACTTGTTGTAGTGGACATGCCCCGTTACTCTCTAAGCAATGAGCTTAATATATGCGTGAACAATTTCTAAACGTGGACCAGGTGTAAAGTGCGATATTTCTTGGAATATTTTAATCTACAACCCACCCCAAATATTGTAGGATTACAAATCATTAATACAGTAACAATTCTTAATGCAGAACTTATTATCAGAACACAAGATGCCTTGCTAGCTTGCATAACATCCTTCCTCACAATGTCCATCTGCTTTTCTGCAAATTGTTCCATTAATGCAATTCCTACAAGTTCTATTGCATTTTGCTCGCCATTTTTTCTCAGCACACTCTGAATTTAAAACAATGCATTTCTATTTATATGCGCTTTTTAGTAAAAATGAACACAAAACTCCATCGCTATAATACCGTTATGAGGTGCTGAAAATCAACCTTTACAAAATCTAGATTTACAACCTTTTCTGTTGATGAAATGAAATCGTATACCAAAGGAGTTCTTTCCAATGTGAACAGTTCAGAAGAATACAGGTTGTAATGTAAACAAGGTGATTTTTGGCACAGAGCTAGTTTTTCTTCGTACATTAAAGGTTGGCATGAATAAAACTATCATAGTACTTTGCAATAACGAAGCGTGATAATAATTCAGACGAATAAACCTTACAAATTGTTTTCAGTGAACGAACACGCCACGCATTGACCATTCTTTGGCATACGTCGCGACTTTGTGTGTTTGTGAGTTCGATTTGAAGGACATAGACCGTTCCTTTCTGAACACTGGCTAATCGAGCTTAATACACGTGTAAAAGAATTCTAAAACTGGACCAGTGATTCGTGACAGGCGAGACTTGGACGGACAGATGGAAATCCAAAGAATGACAGGAGCAAATTGAAGATAACTCCGGTCTCTTGCAAACACTTTTGAATCTGTTTTGCAATAAAGCTCGTTTATTGCTTGAGTATTGGATTATTGATGTAAATAAATGTTTTTTTTTTTTCCTTAAATTTTACCTGGTTTTGAGCACCAAAATGTGGGTAAAGAAAATCGGACGGCGGGTTCTAGGGAAACTGCCCACGGAAAACTGGCCCCTGGAAATGTATCCCCTGAAAGGTGTCCCCTGGAAATCTGCCCCCTAGGAAAACTCCCCGCCGGAAAACTGCCCCCGCCCACACTGTGTATTTCTTGTTTTACAAGTGCAAAGTGCAAATCTTTTCTTTCCTCGTTTTAGTACTATCATCTTTATTAAACATTATATTTGCAATGCATTTTTAAGTACACTTTGAAGCGCAAAATTCTTTACAGAAAATGCTTAAACGCAATCAATTACCTTTAATAGCATTAAACCTTTCGAAAGAATCACTTCTCCTTAACAAGGTTAAACTTTTCTAAGTTAATCTTAATGTCTCGAGAAATGTGCATTCGTGTGGAATAAATTCAATCAATGAAAACGAAATGCATTAACATAACAATATCAGCATCGGTACAACAGTGTTAAAATATTCCCGGGGGCAGTTTTCCTGGGAGGGGGGCACATTTCCCGAGAGCAGTTTTCCGGGGAGTTTTCCGAGGGGGGGGGCAGTTTTCCTGATACAGGACTGTCGAACTCATGAACACTCTCGCTATTTGTTTATTATGGTTAATGTAATTCGTGTACGATTTTTTTTTTTTTGTGAAACTGACACAGATGTTTAGTGGATTTGAAACTGGTTAAAGGAAATTATATGGACAGACAAACAGACGGACTGGTGTTCATCTTGTGATGCAATTAAGCGTCTGTCAGCAAATGTTGTTTTCAAAAAGAAAATGTAATGGGCGTACGAACGGAATGACAGCGCTTGAACAATTTCTATCTGCCTTTCGCCGAGGAGAGTATTTTTCCTTGTTTTCCATAATACATTTTTTTCCATAAATATTTCAAATGGTATAATTTTGATCCATTTATTCGCCAACTACTCGAGGACGAAATAAATGCAGGCCAAGGTAAAAAACAAAACTCCAGTTTGAAGAATAGGAAAATTGCGCTACTTAGATACATGGATACGCGACGTTTTGTATAGATGTCGTGAAGCTTTCACTTACATTCGGGTGTTATATATCTTTCAATTTTGTATGCATTATTGCATTATCTTAAGCTTTCATTCTTACAGAACTCATACACATAAAAGCAAAACCTTTGGCTTTAAAAATACGTTTTATGCTGCAAAGCTAGATATATGGTCGCAAAGATCTCCATCCAGGCTAGAGATACGGCCATATTCACCTTTTCCGTTTTTGCTCCACATATTTATTTGAAAATGAAGAAAATAAAGAACAGATATTGGAACGTTGTATTCTCCAACCGACCCTAAATGATGCATGATTACGAATTATCAGTAAATTTACATGTCATGATCTAGAACTTACTCTCAACACATAAGCTGCCCTCCCAGCCGGCAGAACATCCCTTCTCACATTCTCCATCTGTTTTTCTGCAAATTGTTCCATTCAGGCAATTTCCACAAGTTCTAATGCACTTTTCTCCCCAATTTCCATCGGTACACACTGTATTTATAAATTGCATTTTTTAGCTATATGCAAGTTTAAAAAAGTGTTCATGAAACCCCATCGCTTTAATGACAATGAGAGGAGCAGAAAGTCTACTCTTACGATATCTGGTTCAAGATGGAATTATGTTAAAATGAAACCTCACAACGAAGGAGCCCTTCGTAAATTGAAACAGGTAAAAAGTATACAGGCTTTTATGTACGCAAGATAAATTTTGTTACAGGACTAGTCGCTCTCTATAAATTACAAGTTGGCATAAATGAAAATATCATAGTTCTTGGCGATAACAAGCACGATAGTCATTCTGACGAACAAATGTTGCGAATCGTTGTCAGTGAACGAACACGCCGCGAATTGGTCATTCATTGGCACATGTTGCGATACCACCCTGTATATGTGAATATGTTGTAGGGGACATGCACCGTTACCCTCTGAGCATTATCTAATTGCTTTATATATAATTCCGTAAACACTTTGTAAAACTGGACCAGGTGTTTAATGCCAGGCAAAGGCCGGACAGACAGACGGAATGGCAACGCTAGAGCAATGCCAACATTAAAGAAATATTTATCTGCCTTTCGCAATGCGGGGAAATTTTTCTTGTTTTCCATGATACACTTTTTTCCATGAATATTTCAAATGGTATTATTTTGATTGATTAGTTCACCTACTGAAACTCAAATACAAAATGAATGAAGACTGAAATGAAAAACTCCAGTTTGAAGAGTAGGAAATGGTGCTATTTTGACACGCGACGTTTTGTATAGATGTAGTTGAGTTTTCACTTACATTCGGGTGCTATATATCCTTTAAATTTGTATGTATTATTGCCATATCTTAAGCATTCATTCTTAAAGAACTCATACACATAAAAGGAATACCTGTGGCTTCAAAAATACATGCTTTATGCTGTAAAACTAGGAACATGGCGGCAAAGATCTTAATCCAGTCTAGAGATACGGCCATATTCACGTTTATCGTTTTTTGCTCGCCATAATTAATTGAAATAATAGATCTTTGAATATTGTAATCTACAACCGACCGTAAATGATGCATGATTACGAATTATCAGTAAATTTATATGTCATGATCTAGAACTTACTCTCAGCACATAAGTTGCCCTCCCAGCCGGCAGCACATCCCTTCTCACATTGTCCATCTGTTTTTCTGCAAATTGTTCCATTCAGGCAATTTCCACAAGTTCTAATGCACTTTTCTCCCCAATTTCCATCGGTACACTCTGTATATATAAATTGCATTTTTTAGCTATATGCATTTTTGTAAAGGCTGAAAATCAAACCCCATCGCTATAAAGACAATGAGTGGAGCAGAAAGTCTACTCTAACTAAATCTAGATCAACATGGGATTTTGATGAAATATAATCTCACACCGAAGGAGTCCTTTGTAAATTGAAACAGGTTAAAAGTATACAGGTTTTTATGTAAGCAAGATTTTTTTTTGTTACAGGACTAGTCGATTTTATAAATTACAAGTTTGTATAAATGAAAATATCATAGTACTTGGTGATAACAAGCATGATAATCATTCTGACGAACAAATGTTGCGAATTGTTGTCAGTGAACGAACACGCCATGAATTGGCCATTCATTGGCATATGTCTCGATACCAACCCGTACATGTGAATATTTTGTTGTGGACATGCACCATTACATTCTAAGCATTATCTCATTGTTCTATATATAATTCCGTAAACACTTTGTAAAACTGGTACAGGTGTTTAATGGAAGGCAATGACCGGACGGACTGATGGACGGACGGAATGACAACGCTAAAGTAATTTCTATCTGCTTTCCGCTATGGGGGGAAATTTTTCTTGTTTTCCACGATACGCTTTTTCATGAATATTTCAAATGGTACTATTTTGATTGATTATTTTGCCTTCTGAAACTCAAGCACAAAACGAAAGAGTGCCGAAATGAAAAACTTCAGTTTGAAGAATAGGAAAATTGCGCTACGTTAACACATGTATACGCGACGTTTTTTATAGATGTAGTGCAGCTTTCACTTACATTCGGGTGTTATATATCCTTTTAATTTTGTATGCAATATCGTTATATCTAAAGCATTCATTCTTACAGAACTCATACACATAAAAGGAAAACCTGTGGCTTCAAAATACATGATTTTTGCTGTAAAACTACTTTTTGCTGTAAAACTACGAACATGGTCGCAAAGATCTCCATCCAGTCTAGAGATACAGCCATATTCCCGTTTTCCGATTTTTGCTCCACATGTTAATTTAAACGTTAGATCTTGGAACATTGTAACGGACCCTAAATGATGCATGATTACAAATCATCAGTAAATTTACATGTCATGATCTAGAAAATACTATCAGAACATAAGTTGCCTTCCCAGCCGGCAGCACATCCCTTCTCACATTCTCCATCTGTTTTTCTGCAAATTGTTCCATTTAGGCAATTTCCACAAGTTCTATTGCATTTTTCTCCCCAACTTCCATCGGTACAGTCTGTATTTATAAATTACATTTTTTATCTATATGCATCTTTTAAAAAGGAACATTGTCAAAAGGGCATTGACTGCACAAAATGTGCAGTCTGATCTTGGATCTGCACTGTCCGATCAGGAGATATTCTCCCTAAATAACTTTGAAATTGCAACATTTAGGTTTTTACTAAAGGCTTACCAGTTTCATTTAACTCATTTAGGTTAAGGTTTAAAAGAAAATCAGACGGACGACTGATACATAATCTCGACATTTTCTCACTGAGGCTTATATATGAGTGAAATATACTTTTAAAATTGGACTATGTGTTTAGCGGCAGAAGGAGCAAGAAATAATCATTTTCAGAGCGCCCGTCTGTAGCTGTACAAAATATTTTGATACGACGGTTCTCGGAACATTTCAATCTTCAACTGGATCACAATGCATCCTTTCGAAGAGAACCGATAATTATAAGGAAAGAAAGTAAAACGTCAACTTCAAATGTATATGTCACTGTAAGGGGGCTATAAAACTTTAAATCATATCGCAAAGATCTTCTTTCAATTAAGAGAGATGACCATGTTAAGAGCGTTTGGATGTAGCTAAACAACTTATTTTGGAACATTACGATCTACAACAGTCCCAAAAAGTTTGATGACAGTTTGTGAACAAGTCATAATGTGGAACTTATTCTCAGAGCACAATCTGCCTTCCCAGCCGCCATCACATCCCTTCTCAAATTGTCCATCTGATTTTCTACAAATTGTTCCGTTTAGGCAATTCCCACAAGTTCTATTGCATTTTTCTCCCCAATCCATCAGCGCAATCAGCAATAATCAGTTCGATATTTAGTTGATATGCATTTTAAAAAAAATGAACACGAAACTCTTTCGCCATACTGACGGGAAGAGGAGCTAAATGACAACTGTTATGAATCTAGCCTCACAAGTTATTTCGTTGAAATAAGAGGAGTCCTCTTAAATGGAAACAGGTCAGAAGTATAGACATTTACATGTAAGCAAGGTTATTTTTTTTACAATACTTAGTCTAGTGGTTCTATTTATATGATAGGTTGCCATTTAAAAAATATCTAAGTAGTGATAACGAAGCATGATAACACTTGAAATTAGACGAATGTTTAGACGTAGAAAACATTCAAAGAAATAAGGCGAGCGGACTGACTTACGGACATCTGGTGATGCACTTGAGCTTATGCCAGCAATAACTTTTTGAAGACATTCGCAAGGACATATGGACGGACATCCGGACGTACGAACAACGCAAAAACTATATCTCTCCGCCTCTCGGTCAGGGATATTAATCAATTTTTCCAAGGTTTATTTTTCCGTAAACATTTCACATCAGTAAGTATTATTACACAATATAAACTTGATACTTGACGAATCGTCTTATTATTGAAATAATAGCTTAAGCTTTTATTGGCCTGCCTCAGTACCGAGTCACATCCAAAGTTTTGCATATTGAAAGTCGAGGGCGAAATCAGTATAGACCGGGGATATGAAAACACACTGTAGAGGAATTAGGAAATTCCTCTGCTTTGGTACCTGTATAAGCTATGTTGCGTAACCCTACCGTTTAGCTTTCCCTGCCTGTCCATTAGGCCAAGGTTCACTTCCGGTCCTAAAAGCTGTAAATCTATTTTACGAGATTCGTAATTTTCACAAAGCGTTCACGTTCAGGTGTTATCTATTCTAATGTGTTGGTCAGCATGATTGAAGCATGTCTGGCCCCCATTCTTACACAACTAGATAGCCCAAAAGGAAAATCTTTGCCTTCAGAAGTACATGTAATGGGTTAGTCATATTGTGAATAAAGAACTTTTTTTTTTCTTTTTGAACTTGAACAATACGTTTGATTCTTTATTCTTAAAACACTGTCATGAATGTTTCTGCTGCCATTTTTATAGCAACCATGTTAATACGCGAATCCACTTGCATGAATGAAACATAGGCTTCATGTCATATACTTTATGTGGATTTAAGCTTTAAGTTGATTCATGATTCCTGTACTTTTAAATTTTCAAGCCTTAAATCCCAGAATCTCAACATCGCAAGCCAAAGATAAAACTCACAACGGAAGCTGAAGCTCTCTCTCTCTCTCTCATTATTGCGAGGTCTTTTAAGGGTGAATAAATTGAAAACGAAACAGGAAAATGGAAGGCAAAGAAAAAGTTACAAAAGTAAATACATGTGGCCTGACTGTCGACGTAATGGGATAGTTTAAATCCTCATTGGCAGCAGCGAACTCAACAGCAATTAAGAAAACACGTCATACTCTGTGAAATGGGGGCTATATTTATTTGTAAAGATAATAAAGAAAAACGTGCGAAAGCTGACCAGGGTCAAAAATGATTACTTTTGAAAAAATTTCCGCATGTCGTAGAACCATTCTACCCCATGATTCAGTCGGTCGTTAAGCAATGTGGACTCATATTATGGAAGGACTTGCGTGGTATATAGAGAATACGTACATAGTGTTGTCGTAGATCAAAAATATCTAACGAGGTTGGGAGAATTTATAATTGTCGAGCCTTGGCGAGACAATTATCAATTCTCACAACCGAGTTAGATATTTTTGATCTACGACAACACTATGTACGTATTCTATTTATCTTTTAACCTATGATTTGTACTCATTGTGAAAAGATGTGAAAAATGTTGCTGACAAATACATTTTAAAAGTTTTAAAAGTTTATTTATGTCGGAACTCCCATTTTAAAATTGCATTACCCACATACATAGTACTTTATCGTAGTAATTAAACGTCCGAAAATTGCGATTGAGATCGCTTGGGATTATTGTATTTGAGAAGACGCGGTAAACGAGCATTCAAATGACGTCAAGGAGCAGGAATTACGTAGGCAGATCATCGGAAAGTAGCGCGCGTGTTATGACATCGTTTTTTTTTTTCGCGGGCTTTCTGTAGTAATCGTTACTATTTTTGGAATGCATTTCATTCATAAATGGTGATAGGGGCGGAGTCAGTGGAACTTACTGTTCTATAAATATCCGTGGTATATCAAAAATCTATAAATATCCGTGGTATATCAAAAAAAGTATCGCATGGGTGTTATTGCATGGATAACCGTTTAGTTGAAAGATAAAACGAATTACTCTACTATAATAAAAAGTTTTATTCGAAAGTTGACAAGAGCCAATGCATGAGCCCATGCTCAGGCAAAAGGGGGCTAAATGCATGCCCGTGATGCATTATACCAAGCAAGTCATCATATCATTATAGATCCATAAAAAAACATTTTGTCTAACAACCGACTTGATAATGAGTTAGACTGGTCGTTTGACATACAGAAAATTGACATATATCGAAAAGTTTCGGCCAGGCTGACCTGGATCGATACTTTTCGCAGATGCATTAAGCCCCCTTTTTACAGAGCATGGCTCACATGTATTTACTCTGGGGGAGTGCGAGAAAGAATGAAACCTACTACGTTTGTCACAACGTTTTCCCTCGCCTGTCCATCCAAGTTCACATCCGTGTTGGCAGATGGCGGCCATTTTGTCCTCTTTCGTCTGCGTATGCCTGTGCTTACAGAAACAAGGTGTCAAACAGTCAAATCCGCAGTCATTTGAGTTGCAATCTAAAAAATCAAGACAGATATGTTTTATGTAGAATCGCAAATTCACTTCATCTTAAGTGAATGGCTAAAAGACTGTGCGTGGTTTTATGTACAATGAACGAGAATGTCTATAACTTTTTAACTGTTTATCTATTTATAGAAGCCTCGCAGATTTTGTCCTACAGCAATTTTAAAACACGATTGCATTCTTAATTTTCAGTAGTACAGAATATTATATGAGCCATGCTCTGGCAAAAGGGGGCTTAATGCATCTCCGTAATGCATGATACCAGTCAAGCCGTCACATAATTATGAATCCAAAATAGCCATCCTTTTTAACAACTGACTTAATTATGAGGTAGACTGGTCCTTGGACATACAGAGAACTGGCCGATAGCGAAAAGTGTTGGCCCAGGTCAACCTGCGCGGACTGCGCAGGGTGACCTGGGTCAATACTTTTCGCAGATGCCTCAAGCCCCCTTTTCACAGAGCCTGGCTCATATCTAAATCTAACAGTAGAGTATGAGGACAAACACAATTATGAAGTAACTGAGGCCACAAACACACTTGTAGTAATTAGCATTGAGTATAAAGAGGCACGCATTATTAAATTGAGGATAATTGTCTGTTTCGGTGTATAATAGACATTTCTTTCATCGATTTATTTATTTATTTTTTTTTTTTTTTTTTTTTTTTTTTTTTTTGTTTGGTAGTTAAACCCTTAACCTGATAAATACGTGTAATGAAACTTTCAAGCCAATGATAAAAACCCAAATTTTGCTGTTTCAAAGGTATTTTTTGGGGAGAATATCTTCTTATCGGAAAGTGTACATTCAAGATTAGACTGCAGGTATTGTACAGCACACTATCAACAAGGTCCCTGCGTCGCGCTTAGCAGTAGAATGAAACAGTTTCTAGAGGGGATAAATTCCACCTATTTCGGCAATTTTGTTGATTTCAAAAAACTTCAGCTGCATTTTTTGGTTTTTATTACACATGAAAATGAAAAACTTTTCACAATTATACACCTTAGCAACAATGACGTCATTTTTCCGCGAAACGGCGTAATAGTATAAATTCCGGCACGTGCTGTAGCTGGTTTCTTCAGCTTCACGCGTTCATGACTAAAAACTGATCAAAACCGGGACCCAAAAAACGATAATACACCAGTGTATTATCGAAAATAAGTCATGGGTTTAATACACTGCTGGAGGAGGTTTTATGTGATAAAGTAATTTAGACGGGTATGTGAATGTGAATCCTGGCCGATATTCTGACATTCTTATTTATTTACGAGTCTTAAAGTGTCGCCAGCTTACAAAGACTTATATAGATCGTCTTATAATTTTCTAAATAAAGCACTGACTTTAAGACCTCACTTAGTCGCTTGATACTGGCATGTCAATTTTGAATTAAACAAAACAATGTCGTCAAGTTCACCATGCCATATGGTCGCAAATCTGTATACTATTGTAAGTAAGCATTCGTAAATAACAAAATCAGTAATTTTAGCCAGCAAACCTGGCATGAGATTCCACAGCAGGTTTGGTCGACGGCTAGTACCTCGTGAAATGTGTTTGTCTGCGGTCAATCCTTTACTAGAAGACACATTTTAGACTTTTCCAAATTGACAGCATTTGCAGACCACAGTATGATTAAATGTGGCTCAAATGTTGAATTTTGTCTGGAAAAGGGTAGAAAACATTGCAGGAATAGGAGAAAATGCTGTTTATCAGCTGGGCATCTTTTCTTTCAATGTTCTTAGAGGTCCTCTTCCCAAGGATAGATTAAATTCGGGATTGTGGTGTAAAGGGGTAAAAAATTACTAAAAGTCTTCTTTAAAGATACAAGGGAATTTAATAACGAAAAGGCCAGATGTTTGACCTGAATTTGAACAGATCCGAGGCCGCATGGTATGAAGGAGACTGTCGGGGTAAAATTATAGGAATGAGCCATGTTCTGACAAAAGGGGACTTAATGCATCTCCGTGACGCTTCATACCAAGCAAGCCATCACATAATTAGGGATCCATAAAATCCATTATGTCCAACAACCGACTGTATTATAAGGTAGACTGGTTCTTTGACATACAGAAAATTGACCAATAGCGAAAAGTTTCGGCCCAGGTGGGTCGATACTTTTCGCAGATGCATTAAGCCCCCTTTTCACAGAGCATGGCTCAAATACAATTTAAAACTGTCGGACGACACTGACTGAAGATAAAAACATTGTGGAAAAATGAAAACGTACCGCCCCATATTTGCACTTCACATAATACCAATCTTTTTTCTGTCGCTTGGCTTATACTGCTTTCATTTCTTAATAGACGAAATTCTGAAAATTCTGTAGGCACGAAGTATCCTTTCATGACATCTTTTGAGACGTATAGAGGGGTAAGGTTTGACCAGCTGTCATTATCTTGTCTTTTGGTCTGTGCTAAGACGTTGCTAAGGTTTACGTAAACTGGAAAAAAGACGAAGGTAAGTTGTTGCATGTGCCCATTTTAATGATCTACTTTTGTGAGAAAGAACAATTTATGCTGAATTATGATTAACTCTTTAGCACACAGGAAAAATGTAGACATGTCCATATTGAAAGCATTTGCAGACGACAGTTCGAAATGTGGCTTAAATGATGGCATTGTCTTTGAAAGGGTAGAAAACATTGTGGGAAAAGGAGAAACTGCTGGTTACCAGCATTTTCTCCTTTTCCCACATTGTTTTCAAAAGGACTCTTCCCCAGGATCGTTAAAAATTGGGATTATGTGGTAAAGGGTTAAGGAGAATCATCTACACTCAGACGACAAAAATTCGAATCAGATGTATTGATATCGGGGGAATCTAGATCGAAACTGCCGGTTTAAAATTCACATAGGTACTCTACGGCTACTATTTGAAAGACTTTCTACGATCGTTGAGTTAAAACCAAATCAATTGTACTCTGTCAAGATAAGATAGGTCTACTTTGATTTGAACGGATGTCATAGGCAAAGTACTCTCTGGTGCTTAAAGATGTTCTATACCCACGTATCTTCACTCAGTAATTTGAAATATGTCAATATGTTTTGAAAGTTTAAAAACCCGATATAAACAAAGTATGTAAAAATGACCCACGGCACGCAAGTTCTGCTGGTGTCGTCTTCAATATTAAACGGCCCATAAACGCTAACACTTTTCCATCAATAATTAAAATATGTGACGTTTTTTTTTTTTTTTTTTTATATCGTTGACCTAAAAGTATTGATGTCACTATTTTGACGGAGCTGTTTCCAGTCGATATTTCTTGCACAAACCATAAAACAATTTTAGCGTGTTTGGCACCCCATCAATATTTTACACAAACTTCAGTTTTTGATTCGACGTCCGAGAAAGAACATCGTCATGGCACCATCCAAGGAAGAGAAAAAAGATTAATTTGGAGCTGATAGAAGTTTACCGCAGCCTTCTAGCCCTTTGGGACGTGAAAATCAAGGATTACTGTCATCGAAATAAAGAGGATATCGCATATGATGTCTTCTAGCCTAATGCATGTACCACGAGTGGGAGAAGGACGTAAACAATTATTTGCTCATTGTCTTTTCTTCTTTGGTGTTTTCTGCTTCAAACCTAGAGTCAGTGCAAGTGCAGTTAATCCGTCCATTGTGACAGTTGGTCACAAACTAGACATTGCACAATATATATTGTGCGTGTGGGGTAAACGTCAAACTGTCAATAATATTGAGGCCAATATATTTGGTGGAAAAGTTTGAACGTGTAAGGGCCGTTTTACTGAAATACAGGGAACGTATACTTGCAATATACATACGTTCGCTGTATCTCAGTAATAAAAGCAATTGTTAAAGATGACACCAGAAAAACTGTTGGGTCTTGGGTCATTCTTACAACCTTGATTTGAGCCGTGCTCTGTGAAATGGGGGCCTAATGCATCTGCAAATAGTACCGACCCAGGTCAGCCTGCGCTGCCCGCTGCCGTCTCTAAAAGTTTGGGTTTGGCACTTTAACCCTCATCCTGATAAATAACTCAAACTTTCAAGCCGATGGTAAAAATCAAAATGTTGACGATTCAAAGTTATGGGGGTTGGGGAAATATCTCCTTGTCGGACAGTGTAGATCAAAAATCAGACTGCACGTTCTGTGCAGTCTGATCTTAATCTATACTGTCCGAAAGGGTTAAGCGGTTTAGGCGAAATCATTGGGCTTTTGCAGACGGCATAGATTAAAATCAGACTGCACAGATCGTGCAATCCGATATTGGATCAATACCATGATAAAATTCCTTCTGAGTTCCAATTGTTATATTTTTCGCCGTTAAAGTAGGTCGAGTTTATATTGTCCTCAACATGCGAAATGGGACCTTTAGACATCAGAGTAGTAGAAGCAGCGGTTTGGACCCAAACAAAGATTAAGTAATCGAGGTCATCTGACCTTGTTTCGACCAATCAGAGACGAGATTATCCTACCTCATTTACGTTTAAGCATTTGGGGACAATTTTTAGAAAGGCGGCCATCTTGTTTCTATTTTTAGAAAGGCGGCCATCTTGGTGACCTAGATTTTATCGGTCGGCCATGTTGTTGACCTTATGTCGCGCGGGATATAGCTTTAGAAATGAGTCGTATAAGTAGGTACCCTGACGATATACAGAGCTGGCTTGTATATCCTGTCTAGTAATATTCGCGGACATTGGGGGTCAGGTCCTCTTACTAAGCGGAGCCACTCCTTCTTAGACTCATCTTTAATGCCTCGCCAAGTCAAAGAGCCGATTCCTAACCATAGTACGACCCTTGGCCAGGTCTGTATGGTTGAGTCGGTCTAGCAACACATCCATGCTCTTTGAAGTTTCCAGTAGAAAGAAGAAATTAATTGTACCTTGTTTGCTATTCAACGTCCTAGACCCAAATGACGATGAAAGAGATCTGTGCGCGTGCATCAAGTCTGAACACGTTGATCACAGGTGCGTCGCCACTCTATCTAGTAATATTGATTTTATACCGGATATCGTAACCTTACTGAAACCCCTGAACAAAGGACCAGGTGAGTGGACAATACAACTATTGTTAACATCGCCACTCATACCGGATATCCAGACAATACCTTATTGAAATGTCAAAGTTAAGCTTTTAACAAAGAAGCAGCTGCTCATTTGCATATAAGGATGTTTAGACCAGGAGCCATATTGGATGAGCTAGTTACTATAAATAGTAACTCATTTGCATATAAGGATGTTTAGATCACGGGCCATTTTGAATGACCTTATTCTTTTGGCGGTATTTTAGCGACATAATTTTTTTAGGGGCTGTTCATTTTATGGTGACCATTATTGAATAACCGAGTTTTAATAGAATAGGAGTTATGTCCTAATTGAAAAGTCCAAATTTTTGTGATGACAGTACAAATTTGACAAATTTGTTACAGTCGTCACATTGACTGGGTTTGTTTATTTAAGGACTGAAGTACGGACAATGGCCTATTCAACTGTCAAATATTACAAATTTTGATCAATGTTAGTTTTGATCTTTTTGGAAAAATTAGAAACATGAAGAAATATATTGTTTGATAAAAAAAGTTTTGAGTTTAATGGAAGAAAAATGACAACATACAAAAAATGCACTAAATAACAGAAAACTGTTAGAAGAAGATAATGGTACTTTTCTGGAGATGTTTTCCAATGTCCTATACTCAAATGACCAAGGTGATTACCGTCAGTGTGCATGCGTATATTTTGAGATATTTGTGTTCAGACATGTACGGGTGAGTGATCAATAGTCCTTTGTTACAGTCGTCACATTGACTGGGTTTGTTTATTTAGGGACTGAAGTACGGACAATGGCCTATTCAACTGTCAAAGTTAATCCACTAACAAAGGACTAAGTGGCTGAAGAAGAGTCTGTTGTTAATGTCGTCACAATGTCTGGTTTTGATTATATTTTGAAGGAAGTACGGACAGTGGCCTATTGAGATATCAATGTTAATCCCTAAACAAAGGACCAAGTGACACAGTAAGACCCCTTTAACAAGTTGAAACATGTCTAGCTATGTTTATTTGCTACAGAAACTGAGAACTATAGTCTATATGCAGAATATGTTTAAACATGAACAACTTAAAAAACACAGAATATTTAAATATGACACACTATCAGCAGAATTATTACACTATTATTGTGTTGTGTATCATGTCATGATTTTTTTCTTCAATTTCCGCTTAATCTTTTCAATATATTGCAATATTGTATATTTCAATATTTTTAAACAGTTATGTATGCATCACTAACAATCCATTTTTATCACATTCTTAGGTCACACATTTAAAAGAAAAAGGGAACGAAATGTGTTACGTTAAAACTATTATGTACAATTTGGATATCTCAAAATATACGCATGCACACTGACGGTAATCACCTTGGTCATTTGAGTATAGGACGTTGAAGGGAACACATCTCCAGAAAAGTACTATTATTTTCTTCTAACATTTTTTCCGTTTTGTGCATTTTTTATGTTGTCATTTTTCTTCCATTAAACTCAAAACTTTTCTTATTAAACAATATATTTCTTCATGTTTCTACTTTTTCCAAGAAGATCAAAACTAATACTGATCATATAAATTCAATATTACTAGACAGAGTGGCGACGCACCTGTGATCAACGTGTTCAGACTTGATGCCCGCGCACAGATCTCTTTCATCGTCATTTGGGTCTAGGACGTTGAAGAGCAACCAAGGTACAATTATTTTTTTCTTTCTACTTGAAACTTCTAAGAGCATGGATGTGTCGCTAGACCGACCTAACCGTACAGACTTGGCGAGGCATTAAATTGAGTCTAAATAGGAGTGGCTCCGCCTAGTAAGAGGACCTGACCCCCAAAGTCCGCGAATATTACTAGACAGGATGTGCAAGTCAGCTCTGTATTTCGTCAGGGTACCTACTTATACGACTCATTTTTAAAGCTATTTCCCGCACGACATGAGGTCAACAAGATGGCCGACCGATAAGATCTAGGTCACTGCTTCTACTACTCATTAGAATAAAGTGTCGTCCGCGCAGGCTAATCGAGACGGCACTTTACGACTACATATTTTTTTTTTTTTCATCAGTAGACTTTCGTGAAACAGAAAATCGCTCTAAAACGGGAAGTGTCGTCTCGGATTAGTCATAGACTGCACAGGCTTATCTGGGACGACACAATTTTACGCATATATCCAAAGGCCCCTTTTCGTGTGTTGCAAGCCATATACTGACGGTGAACGACGTAAGACAACCCAGAAAACTAACGAAATATTATATAGCGGATATTTGGGGGGGGGGGGGGGGTTGTGAAAGATCGAGATTTATTTCATCGAGTGAACATCATCGCTAATATTTTCAAGAGTGCCGCAGCCAAAAAAACAAACAAACAAACAAAAAAACAAACAAACATTCTATTAATTTCATGCATCCAACCCTGTTTGTTTAAACTTGCAAAATAAAGGGGGGGGGGGGCTCTCGATATTTCCGTACCAGTGAGTTTATCAATCGGTAAATTCACTGGTTGAAACGGTGAAATTAATGAACCATAATCCATCCATTATGTCCCAATAAACTAGCAAAAAGCTTAACCCTTTACCGCAAAATGCCGCCTTTTAAAGCCCCTGGGAAAGAGGCCTTTTAAAAACATTGTGGGAAAGGAAAAAATGCTGGTAACCAGCATTTTCTCCTTTACCCAAAATGTTTTCTATCCTATCAAAGAAAAATTGCACCATTTGAGCCACACTGAAATTGTCGTCTACAAATGCTTTCAATTTGGACAAGGCTACAATTTTTTCGTCTGGTAAAGGGTTAAAATGAAATAAATTCATTTCTTGTAAGATATTCGACAGAGAAAAAAAACTAAGAGTAACCGAGTTGTTTGCAAAAATCTCTGAGATTGTGTAAGTGGCATGGATAAGCAAAGTGAGAGACAGAAAGAGATGATTTCAGGTTCGTTATGGGTTAGATATCTCACAGACAATTTCCTGCAGGTACTGTACATACTGATTTTCACCGACACCATCCGCAAAAACAAATGAACCATGCTTTCTGTGAAGATGGGTCTTAATGCATCTGCAAAAAGGATCGACCAAGGTCAGCCTGCGCGGACTGCGCAGTCCGCGCAGGCTGACCAGGGCTGATACTTTTTGCTATCGGTCAATTTTCACCAGGACTAAGGACCTGTCTACCTCATGATTCAGTCGGTTGTTAGACTAAATGGACTTTATGGACCAATTATCATGTGATGGCTTTCTTAGTATTGTGCGTCAATGAGAAGCATTAAGCCCCTTTTGTCAGAGCATGGTTCAAAAAAAATGGCAGGACAGTCCGTCCTGTTTCAACCCTTGCATGTTGCAAAGGTTGAAACATAATGTACTGGCTGTCCTGTAATGATCATTAGATTTTATTTCTAGTCTTATGTTGAAAAATTATCAGGGTGAGAAAAAGTATGATAAATCTTACCATACGATTCCACTGTGATTCCATGGACTAAATGAAGTCGAGGAAAACTTATTTGCCACCATTGCTCCTTTACGCCTGAGCTCAAAAACAAGCATTTCCTGTCTGATCCACGTTTCAGGACACCGTCTGTTGAGAGTTTTATGTCTGCTATGTCTCCACTCACATTACTAGTACGAACAGGTTTGCCTATAGCAAGGTTTCGTCCTGCAAGAGAACTATTGTCGTAAACAGAATGCAGTGTCGTTGTTTGGTTTTAGATGCACGTTGCACTCTCTCTGATTTGTAAAATGGATGACATAACGACTGGAATCATTTCACTGAGACATTCTTTTCCTCATACAGTCATTCTTTTCCGAGTAAGAAATAAGTGAAATATATTCAGGTTTTACGGAGATATATTTCTAGATTTATGCTTTTGAGCTCATTTGAATTGTCTAGATCTATAAAATGATAACCCTTATGGGTAAAAATGGCGTATTGTTTAGCGGTGCAATTTTCAGACATAAATTCCTGTTTGAATCATTTATACACTGCCTTGATCAAGTAACAGTGCACAGAATATAAAACCCATCGAAGAATAATAAAATTTTTGTTCTTTTCAAACACTGAGGTTGACTTGATTAGCTATGTACCACGCTCTGTGAAAAGAGGGTTTAATGCATCTTCAAAAAGTATCGACTCAGGTCAGCCTGCACCATCCGTGCAGGCTGACCTAGGCCGAAACCTTTTGCTTTTGTTATATTTTCTTTATTTCCAAGGACCGTTCCACTAAAGCATTCAGCCGATTGTTGGACAAAATGGATTTTATGGATCGATGACTATAGGATAGACTGCTTGGTATTAGTATTTTGCTAGAACATGGCTCTTATCTACTTGCCACAAGTTTGAACTAAATATTCGAATTCCTACAATATTTGGTGTTGAAGTATTTTGATATGACCGTACGTTTATACAACCGAGCACTGAAGTGTCAAAAGGTAATTTTTTTCGTGTTTTATTACATGTTTTTTAATTCCATTGGAGACAATATGTCACAGGTTAGTATCAAAGTCGGAGAGAGAGAGAGATTGATTGAATGGTGTTTAACACCGCTTTCAACATTATTTCAGACATATCACGGCGACAGCTCACATATTCATGTATTTCATGGGTTTCACCAGTGCTGGGCTAGGGCTCTGAAGTGTCTTGCCCAAGAACACTCCCACGAAATTCCCAGTGGATCCAGTGAAGCTCGAACCCGGGACCTCCAGGTTACGAGTCCTACACCCTACCACTGGGCCACGCAGGACTCCGAGAGAGAGAGAGAGAGAGAGAGAGAGAGAGAGACTTTTTTTTCCGGATCATGTGAATATAGCATAAGATATAGATCTACCTCCGTAGAGCCGAACATCACACAGCACGAGCCTGGACTTGGTGTTGTTCAATACAATTCGAACTTGGTTCCCTAGGATCGGAGTATCACACATTGCTATGAAAGGCGAGACAATATCTTGATTGCCACTGTGGCTAAAACAGTTTATCCCCTCAGGATTGACCTTTTTGTTGTCTCTGTCTTCCCATGATGAGTTACTTACCAACACTCGAAAGCTCTGAAACTGATCTGAAACAAATGAAAATATGGTTAGAAAATTTGTGCACCGATCTACAAACGGCTACATATTCTATTGCACACTACACGTCAATACCTTTGAAAGTGTTCATTTTTTATGCGTGTTTCATTCAGCGCCGATGTGTTATTTCAATATACAGTAAAATGTCTTCTACAGTAGGCAAAACGTTTTGTGGTAGTTTGTCGTGTACATTGACTGAACACGGGTAGTTCGCTGTTTGCAGTTGCATACCTCTCTAATTATAAGAGCACACGCCAAATCTTTCAATGACGCAAACGTCACCTTTGCAATGAACATAACATAACATAATATTTATTCACCCAGTAATGGTTTTACATTAAACATGGGGTTGTTATACATAAATTATATAGTACAGTTTGGTGGAGGGGAATTTCAAAACATAGCGGCTACACGATAGTCACCGTACTTTGATACCACTCTAACTATCCCGTGAACTTGTCATCAACACCACGGGACAGTGAGAGAAGCGTGAGAGCACGAGGAGGCATAATGTTTTGTCTGACCTAGTTGGTTTTGCAGTAGACCAGGTGACTTTTCATGTTGCACGAGGGAATGTGATTCACATAGTAAGAAATGGAATTTAATTCATTCACAAATCTGTCAGTGGCAGAGCAATAAGGTACAATTATATTTTCTTGTACGAGGTTTCAGAACACCGTGGTAAAAGGAGGAGGCGCCGTTAACCAGCACTTACTCCTTTATTCACAGTTTTCTCGAATAAATTTCCATTTAATGAGAAAGAAATTATGGGCATCAGTTCTATTCAGCAATTAGGGCATATGAATGAGAGGTAGTCAACCAGTATTTGTCCATAGCTCACTAGAATTCAGCTTATAGTGGTGGCCAGTTAAGGGTGCACAAACTGTTCAGACCAAACAGGACCACGACCACATGCTCGACAGGTGATTGATCCTTGTTCAATCCGTCAACGTCCCACTTGTCCGAAACAAAATGACAAGGTGCACTGCGGAATGATCAAGTTTAGATACTTATATATTGCATGAATAACTCTTTTGCACACAGTCCTGGGTCTAATGATTGTGTAAAAGAAATCTTTATGGAGACATTGTTGGGAAAAAAAGCTCTAGACACCAGCTCACCATATGATCAAGTTAGATACTAATTAATCCTTTACCAGACTGTCCCGGGTCTGATTACTTTATGTAAGAATGTTTTATGAAAACTTTGTTGGAATAGAAAAACTCTAAACATCAGCACATCAAATGAGTAAGTTTAGATAA
The DNA here is from genome assembly GCA_945859785.2 of Tridacna gigas. Taxonomy (NCBI): domain Eukaryota; kingdom Metazoa; phylum Mollusca; class Bivalvia; order Cardiida; family Cardiidae; genus Tridacna; species Tridacna gigas. The sequence goes on along the minus strand of OX244033.2, from coordinate 70,175,815 downwards.
TGTTGTGCATAGTTAACCCTTTACCAGATTGTCCGATGTCTGATTACTTTGTGTAAGAATGCTTTATGAAAACATTGAAAACATTTTTTTTTTTTTTTTTTTCTTCAACTTCCGATCAGTTTGGTAGATCCACGGTCGCTCACCTCTTGGATTAAAATAGGAGTAATATCGATTACAAAGGGACTTTCTATCGGAGAGTCTGCTCCAGGTTTATTCTGAATACTAACCCTACAGATTGGTTACTCAAGATAAGACTTTTTGGATGTTTCTCGAGGATATTAAAGTGATTTTCAAATTGACCTATCGATAATGGCTGACCGTGAAAAAAATAGCGGACCAGGAGATGTTTTCCATACACATGCCCAATGGACTGAGCAACTCTCTGACCGACGAAGGAAAAAGCGAAAAGCTCAAACTAGTAAAGGGAGTAGCTCTGACAATTATTACGCTAAAATGGACATTAATGAATTCAAAACGCTGAGTACCGACGACAAGCTATCCGCTTTCTTTACAAAATTTAACAGTAACAATGAACACTTAACAGCACTTGACGAAAAATTGAACAAATGTTTAAAAATATGCTCAGATGTTAAAACCAACAAAACCCGTATCGATGACCACGAGGCAAGACTTTTGCTTCTGGAATACAAATCTGTTGACCTTGAAGCTCGTAGCCATCGCAAAAATCTCTTATTCAGTTGATTTGCGGAAGAAAGAGAAGAAAACTGTGTCACGCAGATAAGTAGCTTTATAGAACGATCACTTGAAATCCGGTCTGAAATATGCATAGATCGAGCCCATAGACTTGGTCGGTTTAATCGTGACAAGCAACGCCAGATTGTCGTGGCCTTCAGAGATTATAGTGAGGTTGAGCTAATTCTGTCCAAGGCTTATAAGTTGAAAGGCACAAAATATAGCATCAACAGAGACTTTCCTCAAGAAATTGTGAGCGCCCGCAAAGCTCTGTGGAAGGAGTACAAAGGTCTGAAAAGCGAAAATCCCGTAAAGAGAGTCAGTATTGTATATCCTGCAGATTCTCATAGACGGACGCGTCGTGCGTGATGCATTCCCGCATTGGGGTGAAGTGTTGAATGGACATCGCATAAATAGTAAACATTCCAATGATGATCACCCTGAATACACAGCTCGTAAATCACGTGCTGCTTACAATAACAACAGTCCTACACGTAGCAATAGCTGTTCGTCTCTGTCATCTGATGATTCTATTTCCGGTAGCCATCCTCAAACTAGCCGTCAATCCCGGCGTCAGTCTCGTTCTCAAACTCGATGCAGATACGCCTCGTCGCTACAACAATCAACGCCGCGATCAGACAGGCGATTCTGATCAGCCTGCTGCTTCACAGCCTGCTGCTTCACAGCCTGCTGCTTCACAGCCTGCTGGTCCCGACCCAAACATTCGTCGCCCATGGGACTCTACTGGTGATAGTAACTCCCGACAGTCGCACCATGTTAAAAACTAGGACAGGTCAGGGAATTTCCCCCAACCCGAATCTCTTAAAATTGGAACATTAAACGTCAGTGGTCTGAAGAAAAGACTTAACTACCCAGAATTCCTGGACTTAGTTTCATCCTATGATATTGTTTGCGCATCTGAAACGCACGTAGACGCATTCGATATAGTGGATATAGAAAACTATGATTTCATTTCACTGCCTCGCTTTCAGGAATACAAAAGAAAGTCCGGTGGTATCGGTTCTAACTTGTCTAAGTATGTTAAATTTGAATCTTGTAGCACAGAATATATATTGTGGGTATCCGTTGACAGGTCAGTTACTGGCCTGTCAGACAAACTTATGATAGGCACAATCTATGTTCCTCCCGATAACTCAAGATTCTTCACGCAAGATGAATTTGATCTATTTGAAAACTCTGTCTCCAATGTCTGTAGTAACCACCTTTGTAATGATCAATTTTAACTGGATGGACTCTTTCAACAGCATATAGGGAAACTCGACCTCCTTTTAGCTGTTGAAATGACAGTCCAGTGAAACATATATTTTTGGCCTGGGCTTGGCTTGCCAATCCAAAGGCCTCAGGAATCGTATACCAAAATTCCAACCCCATCCAAGCATTTACGGAAAAAAACGAGTAAAAGTGAAAAGTACCGCCTGCAACCCTAAAAGAAACGACCCCTTAGAATAATAAAACAATTTCGATTTGAACATCAGAGTAAGATTTAATTTCACAACAAACTTTGATGGATGTGCGATTTAAATCGCTCGAAAGTGTTGACTAAGAATTTGGGGCCCTGGTGAGCTTATTCATAACTGCAAATTCGTGCGCTTAACAGTGCAAGAAACAGTTGGCAAACCTTGGGTGATCGTTGATCAAATGTTTAGATGTAGGTGCGCAATCGACCGAGTTGTGACGAGTGCTCTTGCCGTGCACTAATCGGGATCGTTCGCATGTCCTTTTTCTAGACACCATGTGAATGACAAATAATGATAGCGTATTTTACGTAGACGGTGTGCTCATTCTCTGAAAAAGGTGTCTCAAAACCTCGGTAAGATTTTAATTTTCGTAAAATTACTGTGCACCTCTTGTCTGAAGTTATAACTATGTATTTGATTGGTATATATGCCTTATATATGCCTTATTTCTTGCTGTCAGAGTTGTCCACCTATGACATCTCGGTCCATAACCATTTCCACCAGTAGCAAACTCGTCGCATACAATATCAAAAATGTATAAGTTATTGATCATATACTTCTTTTTAGGAAATTAAATTGGAGGGAGGCGAAGCCGAACAGCGATTTAATTCCCTAAAAATGAAATATACGATCAATAACTGACTTACAGTTTGCCCTACTTTCTAATTGATTGAAGTCAGCCTCTCGGAGAAAAGAGCCATACAAGTCGGACAGAGAACGCGGTCGCCACGCATTTTGTGGTTTACGGAGGTACTAACATGCGCACTGAGTCATATTGTGTCACATTTAATTTAAACCTGATCTAGGACAACCGTCTGTGGCGCTGAACTTGATCTTCGCTCATATTCACTCAAGCGCTTGATTCAGCCATGGACACATTCTTTGGACTAGTTGATGACGAAGAATTTTACAAAGAATTTATTCAAAAATTTAATAAATTTATTTATTTCTAAACGGCGTAGAACTTTCTATGTTTAGTCATATTGTTTTCTTTATAGACCAGTACAATAACCCTTATGCTGCTGCTCATTTGGAAACTGGACCCTCTTATGCAAACACCGAAGATAAAATGGTGTCTGCACATACTAGTGCATGCTGTCTGATAGTCGACTTAGTTGTCTGTCCCTTCATTTGACCCATTTACATGTTCATAATTTTAAATTCATAGATTTCAAAATGCTTTCAATTCTAAAGATTTCGCCAGTTGTACTACATCTTCGGAAAAGGCAAAAATCACGGCGTTTTGTGAATACTGGATAAAAGTGTTTAGATTTCTTTTGATATTTCCTAGAGAAATATAAATGTAACTCGTTCGTACGTGTTTTTGTTTTAGTTAACTTTTCAGGATCCCAAAAGTTGCAATAGTCCCCGCCTCTTTCACGACAGCGCACACATTGTAGTATTTTTTACTTGTACAACGACCGGCTAAAATACTGTGGGCGGAGCTTCAGGTTTAGCTAGAAATGTTTTTATATAGGTCAACCATTTAATAATTAAGTGGTCGCATATTGCGAGACATTGAGTCTGTATGGAATTAAATCCAGCAGTTTTGAATGAAATCCGGCCTTTTGATTGGTTTAGAAAGTAAGGCAAACTGTAAATAACGTTACACAGTGCATTAAAGGTTGTAACATGAGCCATCGAAAACCAGTTAATCTTTATAAAACGATGAAATTTTAGACTTGTCTAAATTGAAAACATTTGCGGACGGTAAGTTAGATTTAGCTGAAATGTTGGTTATTGGCTATGAAATGCAGAAAACTTTGTAGGAAAAAAGAGAGCATTTTCTTCTTTTTTCCAAAAGGTTTTCATGAGGCTATATCCTTAGAGTCCTTAAAACTCGAGATTGTGTGGTAAAGTGTTAATTAACTGGTGGGCGTTTTATATCGCAGATCAGACTTGACATTCAGGGCAATCTGGTCTTGATCTCCGTAGGTATTTAGGCTGACATGGGCCGAAACTGTTTTTGGCAAATTTTCAGCATGTCAGAGGACCAGTGTACCTCATGATTCCGTCGGTTGTTCAACAAAATGGATTTTATGGATCCATCAATATATGACGGCTCGTTTGGAATGATGGACCAAGGTGATGCATTAAAACCCCTTTTATCAGAGCACGGCTTATTTGTGTTTTTACATAATCACAACAGTGAGCTCTTCAAATTTATCAATCCTAGATGACTTTACTCAGATGAGGGCTTCAGGTCCAACGGCCCTCTTGTTTATGAAAACTGACTCTCCAACTTGGTTGATCATGGCAACTTAGAGATTCCACAGAGTTTTAATGGGGAAAATAGAAAAGTGGCATTTACAGCAGATATTTTGACAAAACTTTTATAGAAATGTTCCTTGAGCAGTCTTGTATTATCCATATGATTTTATTCTACCGGTAGTCTTTAGCTCATCTGTTTACGAAGAAAGCGTCTTGCTATTGTCAAAGTCTATGCGTCATTGTTGTCGTGCAAAAACTTTGACATTTTTTAATATCTCTGTTCTTCCTGAAGATATTTACTTCAAACTTTGACAAGTTATTTACTGTCAAAATGGGTACCCATATAAGAGGGACAGGTACCCATCAAAATAATTTTTAAACAGTTACGCCCTTTTTTATTAGTTTGAATTTTCAGAACCTTTGACATTTTATTATATCAGTCATTAATGAAGATGCTTACTTCAAACTTGGACTTTTTGTTCACTATTAAAAGGGGAATTTATATCAGTAAAACAGAGGCAAATAACCACCAAAATATTTTTGTCAAAGTTTTCGACTTAGAACTTTTAGCTCGGCTGTTTTTAGAGGCATGGTATTTTCATAGCCATAGTGTCATCGTCTTCGTTATTTGTGTCGTTGTCTTGAAAGATCTTTGACATTTTACAATATCTTTGTTATTACTGAAGATATTTACTTCAAACTTGGACAAGTTATTAACTACCAAAAGGAAAACATAAACAATAAGGGTAAATAACTATCAAGTTATGCCCATCTTTCAACTGTGTGTTTTCACTGAAAATCAAGTAACTGCAGCCGAGCGTTGGCACCCGCATACGGTGCTCTTGTTACCAAACACAACTGTTGCCGAGCATTGGCGCCCGAATGCGGACGTCTTTTTATTTGTTGCTATAGAAACCAAAATGGAAAAATAAAAAGAAATACCTAAAAAATTGTCTTCTCAGACACTAAATCATGCTCGGTGATATTAGCCTCTAAAGACTTTGTGTTTTTCCTTGTCATTGCTTAAAGGACATGGTCACTATTTCAAGTTATAGACTGATTATGGTAAAATGAAAGAAAAATATGATTCATTGCTTGGCTATTGTGGATTTTTTTGCACTTTCCAGAAATGTTCCCTGGAGCTGTCCTCTGTCAGCAGTTTTTTTGCACGCTGCTCATTTTGGTTTGTTACTATTTTTGAATTGTAACCAAAGCAACGTAAAAGAAGAAAATAGGAAACAGAAAATCGTTTGAAAATGATCTACTTTCAATCCATAAAGACCATGAGGCCATGGCTAGACAAAAATACTCATTATATTGGCCTTTACAAATTTATGATTTTCCACTCTGTTGTCAACTCCACAGACTGTCAGTGTAAGACATGTAGATATTTTTTTATTAGTCTGTACAAATGTGATAGCAGCTTCGAGCTTCTTAGCCTCCTCTTCTTACCTCTTCACCCGTTCTGGTGCTCATGCCTTCAGCGCTTTCAGGGCTTTGATTTTATCTCGTAAGCGTTGCTAAACAAGCGGACACTATAGATCCGAGATGGGACTGCATGTCTGCAAAAGTCCTGGTTTCGACTACGGCAAAGAAACGGTTAAATTCATGGTTCATCTATGTCTGTCCATTTGAAAACACTTATGTACAATGACATTCCCATGCGTTCAGGTAACACTGATAACATTTTTGAATATTATTGATTTCCCATGCATTCAGGTAACATTTAGGAACATTTGTTATAGAACTTATTAATCTGCCCACAAACAAATGAGCCACGCATTGTAAAAGTGAGGCTTAATACTTCTGCGAAAAGTATCGACCCGGGTCAGTCCGCGCAGGCTGACCTGGACCGAAACTTTTCGCTATTGGTCAATTTTCTCTATGTCCAAGGACGAGTCTACCTTACGATTCTGTCGCTTTAAAAAAAAAGTGGTTATTATGGATCCATAATTATGTGATGGCTGGATTAGTATACTGCATCACTGAGGTGCATTAAGCCCCCATTTTCTAGAGCACGACCCAAATGTGTTTTGTAAAACCACTGAGTAAGTCTATCTGGGTAATGTTAAATTTGAAGAATTTCTTACCAAAGCCAAGTCCAGTGACCAAGGGGTTGCCTGTTCGATTCCCTGCTTGGCCAATTCTTATCGAAGATTGATGACGATTATAGTGGAATGATGCATGCTTCTTTCACAGCTGAACATCATTTCGACGACAAATATGTGTTATAGCAGCCATGAGATTGGAAAGAATGTCGGGTTAACCACTGCTAAAGAGTTCCAGGAGAGCATGAACACGTGCAGTTGCCACCGCGGTATAGGGAAATAATGTTCAAAACGGCGCAAAACATCACATAAACAAACAAATAAATAAACAAACTTAATCTTACCTATATGTTCCTTCGATGTCCAAAACTTTACGCCGCTGATATATTGCGGGGTTTTGAATGAAACACGCCACCAGGCTGGTTCAACCCCTTTTTGGACAGCTTTACTACAGGAACTGATGTTTTCGTCAATGGCTTTTCCAGCGTGCTGGTTATTGGAAGACTTTGACTGTCTCGGACAGCCTTCCAGAGCTAAAGCTAAATTCTCTAAAACAAAAATAAAGGTTTGTAATAGCTGGAGGCTATCGGCATTTACAAACTACTCCTGCACAATATATCTTATAGTTATTTCAAGGCTTTTTGCTGATGTTGGTTGACCTCGTAGTGAAAATTTTCTGACTGCTATGTTTCTAACTAGCTAGAGTTGGTTTTACCAATTACTCAAGAAACCCATGTTTCAACGACCCTGACGGCGGAGAGCTTTGAAAACAGCATGGGGAAAAGGAGGAAATGCTGGTGATCAGCATTTTCTCCTTTTCCAACAATGTTTTCTTCCTTTTCGGAGAAAAATTCCATCATTTGATGCACATTGCATTTTGTGCATGCGATCTCTCTACAATTTGAGCCTGTCTAAAGTTTTGTCTTTCGGTGATTGGTTAAGCCTTTACCACATAATCCCGACTTTTAACGACACTGAGAAAAGAAGCCTTTTGAAAACATTGTCGGAAAGAGAACATGCTGGTAACCAGCATTTTCTCCTTTTACCACAATGTTTTCTACTCTTTTTATGGCCGAAACTCATAATTCCAGCCACAGTTGCCGTCTCCAAATCCTTCCATTTTGGATGACTCCAGATTTTTGTCGTTCGGTTAAGAGTTAAAATATATGGCTCCAGGGACAATGGTGCGTGTGTGTCTGCTTACGTTAGTGTGTGCGTTCGAATTTCCGGGCAATAACTGAACAGAACAGAAAAGACCTAAATATTTCTACCCAGGTATAACAAGTATACAATAGAGGCATAGACCTATATGCCATGAATCAAAGGACTCAAAGTACTGAAAAGCGGATTAGAGTCCTGAGCAGATTTTAGCTATGATATGAAGGAGTAATGCTAGGTTCCCACTTTAACGATTCGCGCCACGATTGAAATCGTGGTCTTAATCGTGAACGAGTCGTAGTGATCCTATCAGGTCGAGTCTGAACTTGATGTTCCTCATGGCTATCGTGTTAATCGTACAGAATCTTTTGGCTGTCAAAAACTTTTCCACGATCAGCACGATGGGTTTTCGATCGTAGTCATCGCATCTAATCGTATTGAATCGTAACAAGACGCAGCAGATCGCATGAAAGCATGCTTCTTAATCGTGTTGATCGGATCAATCTTGGACAAAGCTTTGTTGCGATTTGTCGCGATTTTATACGATTTGGCACGCTGTGCTAGATCCTTATCTCACGCTCTAGGACGAATGTCTTACGAAAAGATACGAGTTGATTTCAAAGACGACTATACAGCGACGCTCACGGTTTGTTACGAGTTTCTGCGTCTATATACATCAGATTAAATTGAATTTCGCTTCATTCTGAGATTCCCTTTCATCAAGAAAGCCAACATGAGGAAAACGGTTGGTCTCAACAGACTCTACACAAAACTACTACACTGTTTTGCAATGGGAGACCCGTATATTTTATTGGGAGTTGACAGAAACGAAAAGCAGTAACAGCATGCATCAATCGAACCAAACAATATGTTGTACATACATGTTTCGAAATGGAAAAGTACACCTTGCACATTTATGACAGAGGTTCGAATGAATATTTCTCATCGGGATCCGAGCACCACACGAAACCCCCCCCCCCCCCGCCACGTATGGAGGAAACGTGTATCCAACGCCGGAGGCTCGAGTACATCCCCAGAAATACTGAACTGCGTGGAAAATTCAGACATGCTTACATCATGAGAAAAATCCAGAAATATAAACAGTTTTTAGTAGACAAAACCCAATTTACAAACTCTAAAAATACTTCCGAATTTGAATTTTTATAGAAGTTCGATGTTAACCGGACGGTGTTCTCCGTAGAACTGACCATTCTTAGTCATTCTATTTTAAACGTACCTACCACAACTGTCAAACCAGTTTTGCAACCGACCCTGTTTAAACAAATATTCTCCGCTATACGATGTAACGCGGAGAATAGATATTTACTTTCTTTGCTGAGCAGCAGAAGGGGGGAATCATTGAGTTTCTAAAGAACAAAGAGATCCTTTTGGGGGGATGTCATAACGGACATGAACATCTCAGAGAAGAAAGTGTGGAATAAGTTCTCTTTTTTGATCCCTCACATCGAGACAGTCAGAGCAAGAAATATGGCACCCTTTGCAGTAGCAGTACATACTCCCATACATCGAACATTCAGCCTCTTCTTGTAGTAGCTATCCAGCACCAACAACTCTAGAAACATCTCAAGAAGCCTTCCCATAAGCCCGCTAGCCTGGATCGGTCGGGCCGAAGCCGAAAGGGGAGGACGAAGTAGAAAACTCCCAAGAACTGAGTTAGTAACCCATCCACCTCCCCCCCCCCCCCACTAAAAAATATTAATTTGTCTGATTGTATGGCATTTAACGCCGTTTTCAACATTATTTCAGTTATATAACGGCGGCCAGTGCACCTATCCATGCTTTCCTGGAGTTTCATTTACCAGTACCCCGCACAATATTCTTTCCAAGCCACTGGCTGCTTTCCCACATAACAATAGTCGAAACAATGGTCAGCCGTGAGAGAGGAATGAATCCTGTCGTGATGACTATCACCAATCCTCGGAAAGAAATTGGCCAAGCCGGGGATCGAATCAGCGACCTCCTGTTCTCAAGTCCTGCACGCTACCGACTGAGCTACGGGGGCTTGGCTAATTTCGTCTGAGTTATCCTAAAGTTATGCAGTGTATATGCTTGAAAGCACTTAGTTTTTTCGTTGAATGGAACATTTTTATTGTGTAGAGGAAAGGTAAAAAAGATTAGTTCTCATTCTGAATACATGAATTTAGTCCAAATAAGAAAAAAAAAAAAAAAAAAAAAATGTAGTATTGTGCATATCTTTAGCTCAATTAAACATCATCTTTAGTTCTATTGATATTTTAATCATCAAAGTAACTTCAGTCTCTTTCTAGGTTCTGTCTTAGAGGCTAGAAAACTGACCAAATTATTGGCTTCTTTCCTCTGTGAGCCATGGTCACATCCACAATTGTCTGACTACCGCTCTCCCGACCCTTGTGGGTTGCGGTTGTCGCAGGATTGGTAGCTGCTGTCAGCTAACTCTCAGGCAATAATGCATGCATAAATAAATGCTGCAAATGTCACATTATCATTCTCCCCAACAGTTGTCATCACTAAAACCAGGTTGTCAGTTAGTCCTAAAAAAAACAATGAAGTCTATGGACAGTCCTGCTCCATTTTTACTCATCGAGATGTAGTCGTAGCTCACCCTCAGATATGATCGTGAAACACATAGCAACCACAATCGTATCTCAGCGAAACAGAGCGCATCGGTTCGCAATTAACGTATCTGGACTTATCCACTCGTCGCAACTCGGCCGATTCCGTACCTACATCTTACCACGTCTGTATAAAGGCGGCTTCCATTTTGAACTACCAATCACACGATCTTAAACATGGTGGCCCCCCTGTAAATCGCTTAGCAACGACATGAACAACCATGATCAAGTTATTCACATCTATCGATCAAAACTCCCAACGTAACTGATAAACTACGCTCAAAATTGAATATACAAACTGTTTGCCGACTGAAATATTCTTAGAAAGATAACGATAGAAAATTGACTCATGTTTTCTTTTTTAAGAGAAGGAGCCTTACAATTTCAATAACGGTTAAACGGTGTGCTTCCGGAGACGTGCGAAATGTACCGTGTAGGTGCATATCAAGCTACGTGATACAGCCGAGGGATTTGATCACCGGATCAACCGAGGTATGCCGAATGTGGACTTATCCACACGTATCTGCATGTATTAAATCGTCATAACTCGGGATCTCCGCTCGTAATAATCGTATCAAATCGGGATTAAATCTAGACTTGAACGGGACAATCTTATCGGAACGTAGTGGACCGTATACGAATGTAAGGCCAGATCGTAATAGGTCTATGAACTGAAATTACCAATCGCACTTATATCGCATCCAACCGCAACTCATCCTTTCTTAACGTATCCACTGGTATCCAAACCAAAAAATAAAAATAAAAAAAAATCCAAAAGTTTCACGATTAGCTGCGAATTGCGAATCGTGGCTTTCGTAACGAATCTCGCGACAGTGGGAACCTATCATTAACAAAAAGCTTTTACCACATTTAATACGTGTTTATAAAATTACTAGTTAAAACAAACAGGGGCAATGAAAATCGGAGTTGGTCAGCCAAACAGTTTGCTTTTATTAGTGCCAAAGTTTGAGAAGTGGGCTGATAAGCCGGCGCATCAATGTGACGCGCTTTCTTCATGGTATTAGATGTTGAACTGTATGATGTGTGTATTATATAGCGTGCAACACACGAAAAGGGGCCTTCGGATATTTGCGTAAAGTGTTGTCCCAAATTAGCCTGCGCAGTCCGCGCAGGCTAATCCGAGATAGCACTTTACGACTGCATAAGACTTTTTCATACAGTAGACTTTCGTGAAACAGAAAATAGCACAAAAACGGGAAGTGTTGTCTCGGATTAGTCACAGACTGCACGGGCTGATCTGGAACGACACACTTGTACGCATATGTCCGGAGGCCCCTTTTCGTGTGTAGCACGCCAATTATGGTAACGATTACAGTGAGGTTGAGTTATACTAGCTTTACTCTTTACCAATTGACAAGATTTTAGGCTTGTCCAAAATCAAAGCTGTCGCAGACGACAAGTTATACGTGGTTCAAATGAAGACATTTGTTACTGCAAGGTACAAAGAATTGTTAGAAAAGAAGAAAATGCCGGTGACCAAAATTTTCTCCTTTTCCCACAACGTTTTCAAAAGGAGTCTTTCTTAGGGTCGTTTAACGTCGGGTTTCTGTCTGGAAAAGTTGAAAGTGAATGGAGAATGGGTAAAGCACGTGCTTATATGACAGTATTTGGTTTGGATCAGAGTGATCTCAGGACATGGATCACAAATCCGCTAAAACGAAACAAAACAAACTAACAACTAACAAAGCAGCCCTTTATGTACAGATTGAGTTGAAAATACATTAGCATAATCGTTCCTCTGTTGATAAACGTGTTCTGTAAAACACGTGTTCGTTGAAGACCAGATCAAATGATGATCATTTCTCAAAGCAAACTTGTCCGGACTATTTTCACTACATTCAAAACAGATGAATTTCAAAATGATCTTGCACGATTATTCTCCTTGATAAGTACAAGGTCTCTGTGAAGCATCTGTTGATTTAGGCCCAAGTTCAAGGTCACACTTGAAGGTAAGTTTGAACGCATAATAAGGGACAGGCATAAAATGGCGTGCAACACATGAAAAGGGGCCTTCGGACCTATGCGTAAAAAGTGTGTTGTCCCAGATCAGCCTATGCAGTCTGTGACTAATCAGAGACGACACTTCCCGTTTTTTGTGCGATTTTCTGTTTCACGAAAGTCTACTGTATGAAAAAATCTTATGTAGTCGTAAAGTGCCGTCTCGGATTAGCCTGCGCAGACTGCGCAGGCTAATCCGGGACGACACTTTACGCAAATGTCCGAAGGTCTCTTTTCGCATGTTGCGTGCCAAATTACCTCTAAGTTTAGCTTGAAGATAATGTCAGTTAACGTATGCAAAAATATTGTGGGAAACGGATAAATTGCTCGTCACGAGCAATTTCTATGTTTGCCACATCGTTTTCAAATCGGTCTGTTGTTGAAGTAAGGAGATAATCTTTTGCTTGTGACTGGCGAAAAATTCAGACTTGTCTATATTGAAAACAATTTTCTGACGACAGAAAAAAAAAAAAAATGAATCTTAAAGGATAGGATTTGTTTTGAATGTGGTAACAAAAAATGAGTGAGTCTTTCCCGCGGTCGTACATTGTAATATCACATTTCTTGGTAAAACCATAGGTGTGTTACTGTACGTACTATATTGGCAACCAGGTCCCATCCATTCCCTTGCACATCCTGAAGCGCAATTTCCGGTGACTTCATCACACTTTTCACTCTTCTTAGCGCAATGGCACAAAAGTGTGCAATCGGGCCCAAAGAAGTTTCGTTCTGGCCATGATCTACAAGAACATTCTGAAAGCAAACAATTCAACAACTCATTACCTTCTGATCATAACTCTGTGCGTCTTGTAGCAGACCTCTCTGAAAAAAAAAATGTGCAAAAATGGAAAAAATGGTTTGTTGTTAGTTATTTCTCCTTTTGCTAAAAAGCGTTCTTTCATTAGTATGTTTGTCAGTTAATGATGTGTGTGTGTGTGTGTGTGTGTTGCCGTTTTCAAATTTATTTTAGGGATAGCATGGCGGAAAGAGCACTTGGAATTTTTTCCTCTCAGTTCTTCACGCAACACACTTTCCAAATAATCGGCTCCTTTCCTATATATATATGAGCCATTATCTGGCAAAAAGGGGCTTAATGCATCGCCGTCATGCATGATACAAATCATACAATGACATGATTATGAATAAAAAAAATAGCTGCTTTTTTTAACAACCGACTTAATCATGAGGTAGAGAAATCTTTGGACATGCAGAAAATTGACATTTTCGCAGAGCATGGCTCATATTTAAGTTTAATAATGTTTTCAAAATGGACTTGTCTCAAATTATGTCACAAGACATTTAGGGAGCTAAAATGCTTTCCTTTCAAAAAGGCTAAGTCTATACTGTTTTGAATGGATATACTGTGTTGAATGGATAAAATCTAAATAACGCTTCCAAATTTGACGAGTCTAATATTTTGTAGTCTTGTAATCAGTTAAGTACAGCTCTCAAAATGAAATTTTCTATCTCTTCAATTGAAGGCGGAAACAGTAGTTCCCGCGCACTAATTACCTTTGTGAACAGCTTGTGCCATTCAAATAGAGGGAACTATTACGCGCATTCACCCTATATTTCTCACCCTTTACGTAATGTTGTAATGCGTGGTTATGTGAGGGGGTACGCCACGGGGAATTACAGAAAACAACTATACTGGATTTTGATGAAAGTCCCAACAAAAGAGGGATTAGAAGCTTGAAATACATAGGTGCGTGTGTCTGTGTGTGTGTGTGTGTGTGTAAGATCAATAGTTTCATCCCGTGAACATCATCGGTAATATTTTCACGAGTGGCAGCCACTCGTGAAAATATTACCGATGATGTTCGCTCGATGAAATAAATTACGATCTGTCACCGAAAAAAATCCTTTATTTAACCCTTTACCGGACGACAAAAGTTTAGCCTTGTCACAAATGGAAGCATTTGCAGACGACAATTTCAATGTGGCTCAAATGGTGCAATTTTTCTTTGACAGGGTAGAAAACGTTGTGGGAAAAGGAGAAAATGCTGGTTACCACAATGTTTTCTCACAATGTTTTCAAAAGGCTTCTTTCCCACGGTCGTTAAAAGGCGGCTCTGGGTGGTAAAGGGTTAAATAATCTTTACGATATGAACGAGACTGAAATTTTACCGTCTGCTGAAGAGTTAGATAATTCTTTCTTGAGAGGATTAGTTTTAAATTTTGTTTTTATGGTAAAGTGTTAAATAACGCTTTCAAGATGGATTGGTCTTTAATTCTGGTCTCTTTGACAGAGTTAGGTGACATTTTCAAAATGGACACTTGGAGTTTTATCGTCTTGTAAAGAGAAAATCGCTTTCAAAATAGACTAGTCTACAATTGTGTCGCCTGGTAAAGAAATCTATAACACTTTCAAAATGGATCAGTCTGAGGTATTCATCACCTGGTAAAACGGTAAGTAACACTTTCAAAATGGACTACTCTTAGATCTTGTCGTATTGTCAAGAGTTAAATAACATTCACAAAACAGACACTTTTTTGAAGAGTAAAAAAATGCTTTCAAAATGGAAGCATTCTTAAATGATGTCGTCTGGCTAAAACCGTTACTGTGCCGATCACGTATATTTACGCTTTACTCAGACTCCCATTGAGTGCCGATAGCGTATTTTCACGTTCTGAAGATTGAGTCTAAAACTACCCCTCAGTCTGTGTGTGTGTGTGTGTGTGTGTGTGTATATATATGTGTGTGTGTGTGTGTGTGTGTGTGTGTGTGTGTAAATTTACCACTTTCCTGTTACAGGAATAGTCTTATCTGATCCTATGTATACGTATCATTTTGACCTCTTCAATACACACACAAAAATTTGGATTTTCCAACATCTATACACATTTATTCATTACGAAAACATGGAGGCAGGAAGGATAAATGTCAAAGAGGTTTTTGGCATTAATGATTCTATCAATGAGGAAAAACTCGACTTTACTGATTAAGATAATAATAAAACTGATCTTTATAAAAAAGTTGGGATGTTACGCAATGAAGACAGGCAGAAATCTCTGAATGATATAGATTGTTTACCTAACACTGAGAGTGGGTGGGGAAAAGACGATAGGGGCTCAATAAATATGCCGTTTACAACTGAAACGGGGCAAACATGTGATTTACTTGGTGATTGACAGCCCTAAGACCCTTTTTATAATTAGTTATATATCATTAATTATCACAAACAGGCAAAATTCTTCGGGTGAATATGCGCTAAAAAGTCCTATACTCTGTCAAGTAACTTGTATTGTAAACTTTGGAAATCGGAATACTATTTCAAACTGTGAAAAAAAAAAAAAAATGCTGGAAAAAGGGCCACATTGTCTCCGTTCCACCAGTTGTTTTACCTTAGTGTTAGTTATATAATGTTAAGGGTTTCTGTGAACAAGAGAGATGCTGACAACTTGACAAGGACTTATTACAGATAACATAACATTGGAGAAAATCCTGTCTGACACAAGTTTGTTTTGGTATATTAATCTGATATTAAGTTGCAAGTAATTTATCTGTAATTCAAGTAAAGATAAGAAAATTACATCACTGTACAGTTTGTTTCCTGAACTTCCTTTTGATATATAACATCTCTAATACACACCACATGTTCGATGTTATCAGCTCATTAACAGAAATAGTATATTCATCAAGTGGCTATTTTTAGCCTGAAGTAAATTTCCCGGCACTGGGAGAACTGATAAGCCATATACAGGCGGCACGCTAAGAGACTTTCGAATTGCAAATCGTGCTATAAAAATATATCTATTCTACAATTTTGTCGTCTTGTAAAGAATTAAACAATGGCTTCAAATGCCTGGTGCTTTAAAAATAGACTAGACTACATTTTGTTGTCTGCTATAGGGATAAATAACGCAATCGAAATAGGTAAAACCATTTTTTTTTTGTCAAGTAAAGAGTTAAATAATGCTCTTTCAAAATTGGCTAGTCTGAACTTTTGTCGTGTGGAACTTGACGTGTTTAAATATGCTTTTTAAAGGGACTGGTAAAGAGGTAGAATGTGCATGAGAAATGGACAGTTACAGTTTTGTTTGTTTGCTTAAATTTAGATAACGCTTTCGAAACCGACTAGACTGAAATTTTGCCGTCATCTAAAGAGTTTACACTTTCAAAATAACCAGTCATGATTTTTAAATCGGTCGGTAAACTTCGGAAACCCGTCCGCTCAGGGCAAACTGATGTAATTGCAACTCGTAAGAGTTTTTACTTACAGCGTTTTAACGATTATACCTGCTGTGATGACCTCATTACAAAAACTACTTTTGACCCAGATAAGCGCACTTTTGACCCAGATAAGCGCAGGAGTAGTAATTAGCGGTAAACAGGCGTTTAGTAATGTCAAGTAATCCCATAATAACTTTTAAATTATGTAATAAACGGCGGTTACAACTTGTTTAGTATTGAAGTATGTCATAATTACAGTATTATCAAAATCTCTGGCCAGCAAAAACTGGAGCAGTTTACTTTAAAACACGATTATAAGAAATAGAGTCAGTGATTAGCAGCAACTTAATGAATGAAACGAGTGCGAATCAAGTGTATCGGGTGATGTGAACACATCTTGTAGTTGTCTGCTGTCCATATCATTCGGCAAATTTCGAGTGATCCGTTGATAGTTATACGTACATGTAGTTACGGGATCGTAGTTGTGACAAGTGCTCCCCGTATATGTAGCAGGTGTTGAAAAGATGATAGGTCATTTTTGTCTTGAGAGGAATAAACTCGCAACAGAAAGGAGTTTGTAAGGAATATTGCTTTACAAGAATTTGAAATTTTAGATTGCTCTGCCTAAGAGAAAACTGATGTAAATGCAACTTGTAATAGCCGTAAGTTTAAAATAGTAACCGGCCGTTGGTCGTTTGATGCAGGGATCGTATATGTGAGGCGAAGCGTGTGAAGCTGTGGGGACAAAGGGTATAGAGTTGTGTAAAGGTTATGGCCCTCGCGGAGAGGCATTACGTAAACATTTTCAGAATGGACTGGCGATTCACCGCTTGTAATCTTAGTACCCAGACTATCCATTTACAATACTGACTGATTACCCATCTTTCAGCGTATGATGTATTAACCCTTAGGCTGCTAAGTGCGACTCACTGACCTTTTTGTGGATAGTATAGATCAAGATCAGACTGCACAGAACGTGCAGTCTGATCTTGAATCTATATTCTTCGAGAAGGAGATATTTCTTTTTTCAAAAAAGAATACTTTTGACAAAGAATTATTCGGGTTTTACTACCGGTTTGAAATTTCATTTCAATGTTTTAGCGGGATAAGGGTTAAATTGTTTTCACAGCCCCTCTTTCTCTCCTCCCAGCCATGGCACTACCATTTTACACAGTCACTTACATGTTTCTTCTTGGTGAGTTTCTACAGACTGGAATCGGTCTGTTAACCCTTGACCAAAAAATCCTGTGGGGCTTTGAAAATATAGTTGGAGAAACTGCATGTATTCAGCATGTTCTCTTTTTTCCACAGCGTTTTTCACCTATTTGAAAGATTTTCAAAATTTTGTCAAATAGAACATTTTCATCGAGGGTAAAAACCCCTGAAACTGTAACCCAAATAAGCTAACTTACTGTTATATTCTCTATATCTAAATCAACTGACCAGGGAAAAAGTCTTTGCAGAGAGTGCAGATTCAGACCAGGCTGCTCAGAACATGCAGTCAGATCTTGGATCTGTCATGCCAGTTTTCTGAGTTATATCTGCTCAAGACAGCAATGGTCCTGCAATATTTAGGCTGCTTTTCCAAGCTTAACATGTCTATTTTAACAATTTAGCGCTCTAAGCGTGCAAATGTCAGCAACATATTTGTCTCATCAGCTATTCCATATTGGTCGATTCTCATCCTTTCCACATTTCAGATAAATAGATCAAGGCTACTGCAGTTATGCTCTTGCTGATTAGAATGACTCAAATACAATTACCTTTGTTGGCTATGGACAAGTAAAGTCGCTTTTGAAGACAATAAAAGATAAAGATCAGACTGTCCTTTGAACGCAATGGAATTCAATATCACAGACGTTCATATCTTAGATCTAATTGTCTGTTTATTTGGGATGTATATGGAAAAAAAAAAAAAAAACGACCATGAAATTGTAGCCTAATGTTTGATATTGTTTTCCTGACTGTAAAAAGGCTAGTCGATTAACTAAGTGTTTTAACTCTTAACCAAACTATCCTTTTTAATGCCAATGCGAAAGAAGGTGAAAACATTGTGAGAAAAGGGGAAAATGCAGGTTACCATACTCTCATTTTCCCATATTTTTTACCCTTTCAACGATTCAAATCATCATTTGGTCTACATTTAATTCGTCATGTGAAGATGCTTTTGATTTGGACAAGTCTAAAATTTTATCATTTGGTAAAGAGTTGACGGTTAGGGAGCTATTGGGTATCTACATTCTTTGAAAGTATAATGTAGGAGAAATTTGCCAGCGGACGTTTGGACTGGACGATTTGGCCTGCTAAAAAGTAGGTAGGACAGTTTGTCAAGATGAATACAATGTCTTGTTAAAAATAGAAAAATGAAAGGTCCACAAGCAGCCAAAAGAAAACAAGTTGTAATGCAGGCATATTTTATACGGCTTTTATGTGTTACAATACAGTTACCAAAGTTGCCAAAGCTACAGAAAAGAATATATGTATTTTTTTCACTCTTTTAAAGGGTTGGTAGGTACTGCTGTTCATGAAGAGTGATATCTAAAACTTGATAATGGGTATTGCTGCTCAGAATTGTCACATATTTTTTTTACGTTCTATTGCTGTCGACTGGCAAACATAGCCTATATTTTAACCAATCGTTAAACTACTAAGTTGTAAAAGACAGTTTAAAAAAATGGGATCCTACGAGGCTCATTTGTAACGGTGTAGGATTTTTTTATCCCATACATAGTTCAAACATCTACCATTTGATTTGTGATTTCAAACCACTGTGGTTATTCAGTGTCGACCGATTATAGTGCTTACAGCACTTTGATTATTGTCTTGTAAAAACCTAAACAACGTTTACAAAATGAACTAATGTAAAGTTTTGTCTTCGTGTAAAGACTAAATAAAAGGCTTTCAAATTAGACATGTCTAAAATTTGTTGTCTGGTAATGAGTAATATAAATACAATGCTTTCAAAAGGGACTTGTCTAAATGTTGCTATCTTGAAAAACAGTTGTTTAAAGCTCAAATACATGTGTCGCCGGGTTAAGATGTAAATTATAACCTTTCAAAGACGGACTACTCTAAACCTTTGTCCTGTCGTATACAGTTAAATAATGCTGTCAGAATTATCGAAAATTTCGTTATCTGATAAAAAGGTCAAACATGCTCCATAAATGGACGAGTAAAACCTGACGTCCGGTAAAGACTTAAAAAACGTTTTCAAAAAGGACGAAATCTAAACCTTTGGCGTCTGTTATTTCAAAAGTTAATATAATGCCTTTGAAATGAACTAGTCCAAAATTTTGTCGTCTGGTTGAAATGAGATATATATATTCAATCGAAAGGTTAACATTTTTTTCATCTGGTAAGGGGGCTAAGGACAAGGACTTAAAACACTTTCAACATAGACTAGTCAAAACTTTTGTCGTCTTTACAATGGGTAAAAATTATGTTTGCATTTAAAATTGAATAGCCCTAATTTTGTCGCCAGGTAAAGAGTTGCATACATCGTAATGCTCCCAACACGGAATTGTCAAAAATTTTAAGGTCAAAGAGTAAGAAAGCATTTTCAAAATTGAATAATTTATTATTATTATTATTATTATTATTATCATAGCGTCTTGTAAAGATTACACTTATGCTCTCAAAATTTCAAAAAAGTCGAAAATTTTGTCGTCAGGTAGAGTGTAAGATAAGTCTTTTAAAGCTGAACACTTCATTTGTTGTCAACTGGCAAAAATCAAACTGATGCATCAAAAATGGGAAGCTAAATTTTCGTCCCCTGTTTAGGAGTTAAATAATGCTTCAAAATTGCACACTGAAAACTTTCGTCGTCTGATAAGCAGTTGAATAATGCTTTAAAAACTGGGTTGTCTGAAATTTGTTCGTCTAGTAAAGAGTGAAATAATGTCCACAAAATGATCTAGTCAAATATTTTGTGGGCTGGTAAATATTTACAAACCATTCCAAAATAGAGTAGTATTATTTTTGTCGCCTGGTACAGAGTTAAAAAGGGTTTCAAAATTAACCAATCTTAACTTTTTTGTCTAAAAATGAGTTTGATAATGTTTTCAAAATGAAACAGTACAAAGTTTTGTCGTCTGTTAAAGCGTTAAATAATGCTTTTAATTTGAACTTGTCTTAGGTTTTGACGTAGACTTGTCGTAAAGTTTTGACGTCCAGTAAGGAGTTAAATGACGCTTTCAATATTCAATATCTAAATTGCGTTCATGTAGTAAAGATTTTCACTGTGCTTTCAAATAGTAAAATATTATGCCATCATGTAAAAAATTAAATGATACTTTCAAAGTGGACTAGTGTAAAATATTGTTGTCTGGTAAAGAATTAAATAATGTATTAATTAATGACTTGAAAATGGACTAGTCTAAAACTTTGTTGTCTGGTAAAATGTTTTCTTTTTTTTTTTTTTTTTGTTTTGTTTAATAGAATACTTCTGGTTTTTTATCGTCTGGTAGGAAAGAGTGAATAGTGCTTTCAAAACTGATTCATTTAAGATTTGTGTTCTGGTAAAGTGTTAAATCATGTGTTCAAAATGGTCTATTCTAAAATTCTGTCCTCTGGCTAGGTTTTAAATAACGCTTTCAAAATTAACTGGTATAATCTTCTGTCGTAGGGTTAAGTGTTGAACTGCTTTCTAGATTGTTAATGAACTAGTGTTTTTAAGACTTAAATGAGGCTTTCAAAATGAGCCAGTCTAAACTTCTTTCATTTGCTAAAGATTTGAATTAAGAGAGAAAAAGCAACATGTATTTCAATTTCTTGGATCATTCTTGATATGCCAGTGGAGGATATTAAAGTGTTGAATGACAAAATATGCATGTACTTGAAATAATTCTACTTCAAAAAAAAAAAAAAAAAAAAAAATCTATTACATTAATGTGCATGTGCAATTTATTTGTCAGCAATTATGAATCTTTTGTTGTTGTTGTTCAGTTTTTGTAGTTGTTAGCTTAGTTTAGACATGTTTTATTGCCATCTTTATACAAATCATACAATGTACGGACATCACAGGAAAAAAAAAAAAAATAGGCAAAAGGTCTGGCCACAAGTTCTTGTAACTTAGATTCGGCTATTCCCTTGTTGTTGTCGTTGCTATTGTTGTTGTTGTTATCGTTTTCTTGAACCCCCCCATCTCCCTCAAACACAATTCTTTGCCTTTTAATCAACAAGTTCTCAGACGTTGACCAAAAATCACAGTTAACGTGTCATAATATTGAAATGAAGACGTGAAAATTGGCACATCGGAAATTTAAGGCACGTCGCCTAGTTTTAAAACTTACCATCGTGCAGACCTTTTCTATCAAACGTTAGATACTTTTTTTCAGTCAAAATGCCGATTTGCTCAGAAAAGTAAACCAAAATCAAATCTAATGTGTTGTCATACAAGTCAAAATCAACTTCATTTATATCTGCACATGTTATCACTCTAGCATTACAACAGCTGAATAGAAAATACATGGATCCGTGGAAATCAATATTTGACCAATCAGGTCATCGCATTTATTTGGCCCAATGTGCAGCTTTGCTGTCTGCTATTTCGGCTCACAAACAAGCGACTGTTAATGATGGAGAAGTGCGATAGTATGTGTGTTTACAACCCTTGAATTTTAGGAAAAAGTTTAAAAGATGTGCTTCGCGATCGTGTATTGCTTACGTGAGATATACGAAGAGATTTTAATTTGGATTATGATTATGATTGACAATGGGACATGAGCAAAGAGTTTTATCAACGCTATATTACGCAATGGATTAATTAATGTTAGTTTTTTCCCCCCTCTGAAACTCTCCGAAAAAAAACTTAAACTGTTTAACAGTGGAAAACAAAGGTAAAATATATTAAATACTAATAAAGAGAAAGTACGTTCACTCAAATAGCTAATCTTGTTTAATAACATCTGCACATCCAAAAATAGGCACGTGTCATCATTGTTTCAAATTTGACGTTAACATTAACCCTTGGTGCATGAAGAATGCTGAATGTGTAGATACAGATCAGAGTACAAAAAATGCAGTTTATTCTTGGATTCAAACCATCTGCTACTTAAATTAAATACATTTAATGTTCTTTACTGAAGGTACATGTAGATTTCAATTATGAAACAGACTAAGTTCTGTTTTGTACAGTTTGGGAAGTTCAGCTTAAAAGGCAACTTATGTTAATTGAATCAGCTTTTGACTTGGTCATATTTAGGTGGATTAGCACATGTGCCATTTCAAAGGATATGTCGGTAAACTGTTAACTGATAAGATGTGTGTTATTGCCGCTGTAATCCACTCGACCACCCGTTGTCTTCAGTATATCATAAGATAAAACAAACTACCGCCAATGATATTAACAAGTTTGTTAATTGACAGTACACTTTACACTTTTTTTAAAATCATCAGGCAACCATTTTCCCTTTTCTCGAAATTTAAACATTTCTCAGACTTCAACCTCTCTGTTAAAATCATCAGGCAACCATTTTCCCTTTTCTCGAAATTTAAACATTTCTCAGACTTCAACCTCTCTGTTGAATGAGACAATCTATAAATATTTCAAAATGCTTGTAATTTAGTGTAATTTAATTATCGAGTACGATGTTGAGACAACCTAACAATCCTTACAAAAATATTAATCATCTTTAATTCTATTATTTTTAAGCAAAACTGAGGATTATGAGGTATTTCATTCTTTCTCGTAGAAGTTCTAAACTTTGCTGGCACTTGTATTACATTATCCGTAGCCCCTGAAATTCACACTTTTTGTACAAATCCTTGTGTAAATAAGTTCAAGTATCTATATATTTCTTGCCGGGAATCCATCATCGGCAGAAATATATGAAAAGGAATACTTTATCCGGAATTTAATCGAAAGAAACAGGCTTGACAGCACGATTTAAGTAGCCTTTCTACTATACTGTATATGTATTTACTGCGTTTGTTTGTGAGCCTTAACGACGGTTACCAAGAAAGTCGGTTTGTCTCATCGCCATGGATCCATGCATTACTTTACACCTCGCAGTTAAATCTTTATCAGTCAATTATTGATATTCTGGTTTACTGCTCTGTTTAATTAACCCGAGTTATTCGTAGCACAGCACACAATAACAACAGGTAAGTCGTTCACATAACTGATCGCCTCACCGATCGTCTATCGGACAGTTACGGGAGATACAACAGGTACCAGTAAGTTAATGCTTTACTCTTTATACAAGTAAAG
This sequence comes from Tridacna gigas, assembly GCA_945859785.2. NCBI lineage: Eukaryota > Metazoa > Mollusca > Bivalvia > Cardiida > Cardiidae > Tridacna > Tridacna gigas. The sequence continues at coordinate 70,152,212 of OX244033.2, read as the reverse complement.
GTGTACACAGAAAATTTATCATCTCTTCTTGAAATCCTATGGCGGAAATATTTGGTATTTGTATGGTCGCCTAGATGATATTTTGAGGAGTGCACTCAACTAATAGTTATTTATTTGAAGGGAAAGGTGGAAAATACTGAGATGCGTGTTGTTTTTTGTGTGTGTGTGTGTGTGTGTTTCTGTTTTTTTTGTTTTTTTTTTTTTATCTCTCCTTGGAATTTAATGACAGAACCTTGCAGATTTGCGTTGTCGCTGGCACAAATATATGAAGAGTCTGACACTGTTCTTTAAGATATGTGTGAAATTTTATGGTGGCTTATAAGGATATAATGGTCCAGTTTGTCGGAGACACCAAGTCATTTGCATAGGAAAATTTGTTTGGGGATGTTCGTGTGATCATTTACATCAGGAGTCGATTATTGGAGGTGATCGTCGGGGCAAGTTCGACTGTACATGTAATATGAACGAGTCCAAAAGATTTGTCTAGTGGGAAAGTTTTCAATAATGCTTTCTAAACGGACTCGTCTAAACTTTTGCCTTTGTCGTCTGTCAAGTGTAAATATGCTTTCAAAATGGACCGTCAAAATTGTGGTTTTCTGGTAAAGAGTTTATTAATTCTTTGAAATGGACTATAAACTTTTGCCGTTTTGTTAAGGGTAGAAAACAATGAATGAACGTAAAATGGACTTGTCTATTTTTGTCGTCTTGTAAAGAAAAGAAATAATGCATTCAAAATGGTCTAGTCTGAAATTTCGACGTTTGGTAGAGTGTTAACGAATGCTTTCAAGATGGACTTGACTAAAAGTTTGTCGACTGGTAAAGAGTAAAATGAAGCTTTGAAAATATAAACGAGTCTAAAGTTTTCCGGTACATAAAGAGTATTAAAAACAAAAACGATTCAGGTTTTTGTTTTATCTTCTATTAGTCTGATAGATAATGCTTTCAACACTTAATAATGAAAGAATTTGTCGTCTGGGAAACAGTTAACAATGCTTTCTAAATGGACAAGTTTAAAATTGAGCCATGCTCTGTGAAAAGGGGGCTTAATGCATTTGCAAAAAGTATGAATCCAGGTCAGCCTGTGCAGTCCGCATTTGATCATTTTTTTCTATATGTAAAACGACCAGTTTACCTCATGATTCATTAGGTTGTTACACAACACGGATTTTACGGATGTATGATATTGTGATGACTTGCCTGGTAGCATAAATGCATTAATCCCCTTTTCACAAAGCATGACTCTATTACATTGTCAGATGAAGAGTTATAAATGCTCTTCAAAAATGAATAATCTAAAATTCCGTCGTCTGGTAAAGAAATGAATACAACTTTCATATTGGATTTGTCTAAAATGCTGTCTAGTAAAGAGTAAAATAATGCTTTCAAAATCAGCGAGTCCAAAATTTTGTCGTCTTGTTAAGAGATGGATACCGCTATCAAAATGGGCTAGTCATATTTTTATCGTTTTGTAAAGGATCGAGAATGCTTTTAGAACGGACTAGTCCAAAATTGAATCGTGCTGTTAACAATATTTTGTCCAATTTGGAAGCGTTATTTAACTCTATGTGCGACGAGAAAACTAAGACAAGTTTCAAAGTGAAATATATATACTGATTATTATGTTGTCGTAACTTTCTTGGAGCTTGTATTGAATTCGAGCAGCGTGAAAAAATTTGATATAGCGCGAGACCGAGGTCGAGCGATATTTCATTTTTTTTTTACACTTCGAGAAGTAAAAACATGCACCAGGACATTAATGACAACATGTTTCTTTTATTATACTTTTTATTTAACCCTTAGCGCGACCCACTGACCTTTTGCGAACAATGTAGATCAAAATCAGACTGCAAAGAGCGTGCAGTCTGATCCTGAGTCTACATTGTCCGATAACGAGACATCTCATTTCCAAAAAAGCAAGTTTGACATAGCATTAGTCGTTTTTTACTACAGGTTTGAAAATTTCAAGTCACTTATTTAGCAGAATAAGGGTTAACACTTTACTAAGCAACAAAACTTTACACCGGTTCATTTCAAAGGCGTAATTTAAATCTGTTCAAGACAATAAATTCTGGAATAGTCCATTTTGAAAGCATAATTCAACCTTAATCAGACAAAAAAATTTTAGGCTAGTCCATTTTGAAATCATAATCTAAATTTTTACATGATGCAAAATTTAGACTAGTCCGCTTTCAAATCGTTATCCAACTCTTGATCGGACCACTTAATTTTTTGGACTGTTCCATATTGAATGTGTTCTTTAACCCTTTACCTGACAGCAAAATTTTAGTTTTGCGTGGTAAACAGTTAAATAATTCTTTCAAAATGTACCCGTCCATTTTTCCGTCTGGTAAAAATTTTAATATTGCTTTCAAAATTGAATAGTCTAAAGTTTTGGGTCTGTTATTAAAAAAAAGGAAAAAAAAAAAAAATTTTTTTTTTTCAAAATGGACTTGTAGAAAATTTATGGGTCGGGTAAAAAGTTAAATAAAGCTTTAGAAATAGTCTAGATAAGTCTAGACTTTTGCCACTCGTTAAAGTGTTCAATAATGCTTCCAAATTTAGTAAGGGTTTTGTGTGTGTGTGTGTGTGTGTGTGTGTGTGTGTGAAGAGGTAAATAACGTCCGCATGAAACATGACAGAGAAGACAATTATGAATTGTTATTTCATGCTTTTCTGTAGTTTATCAAGAAATAATGGTGGATTATGGTTTGATATTTCATGGTTACGACCAGTGAAAAATACCGATTTCATATTTTCTAACTCTTCAATTGAAGGCAGAAATAGTAGTTTCCGCCCATTTGTTACCTAGGTAAACAGCACGTGCAATCCAACCAAAGGGAAATATAACGTAATTTACGCGCATTTACCTCAAACAACTGTACTGGATTTTGAACGAAAGTCCAAACAAAAAGGGGGTTTGAAGCATGAAACGCCATGAGATGAAATAAATAGAGATTTTTTTCTTTTTTTTTTTTTTTTTTTTCCCGGTGAAAGATCGAAATTTATTTCATCGAGTGAACATCATTGGTAATATTTTCACGACGATGTTCACAGTATGAAATAAATTTCGGACTTTCAACGAAAAAAACAAATATTTTATTTTTTTCGTGCTTCCGACCCGTATTTTGTTGGAACTTTCATCAAAATCCAGTACAGTTGTTTTCGGTAATTCCCCGTGGTGTACCCCGCTCACATAACAACGCATTACAATATTACGTAAAGCGCGAGAAATATAGCGTGAATTACATCAAATTTTCCTCCATTTGAACGGCACGCGCTGATTACCTAGGTAACTAGTGCACGGGAACTACTGTTTCGGCCTTCAGTTGAAGAGTTAGAAAATATCAAAGCGCTGAAGGCGCTGAAGGCCTGGGCATCAGAACAGGTGAAGAGGTAGGAAAATGAGGCCCAGAAGCTCAAAGTTGCTATCACATTTGTACAGTCTTAAAACTGCTATCACATCTGTACAGACTAATATATATATATATATATATATATATATATATCTCTCACTGACAGTCTGTGGAGTTGATATATATATCACTGACAGTCTGTGGAGTTGATATATATATATATCACACTGACAGTCTGTGGAGTTGACAACAGAATGGAAAAACATAAATTTGTAAAGGCCAATATAATGAGTATTTTTGTATAGCCTTGGTCTCGTGGTCTTTATGGATTGAAAGGAGATAATTTACAAAGGATTTTCTGCTTCCTATTTCTCCCTTTACGTCGCTTTGGCAACAAATCAGGGTAACAAACCAAAATCAAAACGAGCAGCATGCAACTGCAGGGAATATTCCTGGAAAGTGCAAAAATCCCCAATGGCCAAGCAATGAATCATATTTTGTCTTTCATTTTACCACACTCAGTTTATAGGTTGAAATAGTAACCATGTCCTTTGAACAATGACAAGGAAAAACACAAAGCTTTAAAGGCTAATATCACAGAGCACGATTCGGTGTCTGAGAAGACAATCTTTTTTTTTTTTTTTTTTTTTTCAGTTTTGGTTTGTATGGCAACAAATAAAAAGAGGTCCGCATTCGGGCACCAATGCTCGGTTGATTTTCAGAGAAAACACAAAGTTGAAAAAGGGGTATAACTTAATAGTTATTTACCCTTATTGTTTATGTTTCCCTTTTGATAGTTAACAACTTGTCAAAGTTTTGAGTAAACATTTTCAGTAATAACAAAGATATTGTAAAATGTCAAATATTTTGCATGACGACGACACAAACGACGAAGATGATAACACTAGGGCTATGAAAATACCATGTCTCTAAAAACAGCTGAGCTAAAAGTTCTCAGTTGAAAAAGGGGCATAACTAATTACTTTGGTGATAACCTACCTCTGTTGTACTGATATAAATTCCCCTTTTAATAGTTAACGAAAAGTTCAAGTTTGAATACACGTAAGTATCTTCATTAATGACAGATATGATAAAATGCCAAAGGTTCTGAACATCTAAAGCAAAAAAAGGGGGGCGTAACTGTGTCAAAAATATTTTGAGGGTTACCTGCCCTGTTATATGGGTACTCCTTTTGACAGTAAATGACTTGTACAAGTTTGAGGTAAATATCTTCAGGAACAACAGTGATATTAGAAACTGTCGAAGTTTTTGCACGACGACAATGACGCATAGTCTTTGACACTAGCAAGACGCTTTCTTCGTAAACAGATGAGCTAAAGACTACCAGTTGAATAAAATCATATAGATGATACAAGACTGCTCAAGGTACATTTCTATGAAAGTTTTGTCAAAATATCTGCTGTAAATGCCACTTTTCAACTTTCGCATTGAAAGTCTATGGAATCTCTAAGTTGCCATGATCAACTTGGAAAGCCGATTTCCATGAGCAAGAGGGCCGTTGGACCTAAGGCGTTCATCTGAGTAAAGTCATCTAGGATTGATAAATTTGGAGAGCTCCTGGTTGTGATTATGGAAAACACAAATGAGCCATGCTCTGGCAAAAGGGGTTTTAATGCATCTCCGTGATCCATCAATCCTAACGAACCGTCATATATTAATGCATAAAATTCATTTTGTGGAGCAGCCGACTGAATCACGAGGTACACTGGTCCTTTGACATGCAGAAAATTTGTCAAAAGCAAACAGTTTCGACCCAGGTCAGCCTATATACCTATGGAGGTCAAGATCAGATTGCACTGAATGTCAAGTCTGATCTTCGATATAAAACGCCCACCAGTTACTTAACTCTTGACCACACATTCTCGAGTTTTAAGGACTCCAAGGACATAGCCTCATGAAAATCTTTTGGAAAAAAAAGAAAATGCTCTCTTTTTTCATACAAGGTTTTTTGCACTTTCACAGCCAATAACCAACATTTCAGCTAAATCTAACTTGCCGTTCGCAAATGTTTTCACTTTAGGCAAGTCTAAACTTTCATCGTTTTTTAAAGATAAACTACTTTTCAATGGCTCATGTTACAAACTTTAATACATATTCGGTATTGTATGCTCCGAGTTTGCTATGGGTCGAAATGGTTATGGGCCGAGATGTCATATCTCGACAATTCTGACAGGAAGAAATAAGGCATATATACCAATCAAATACATACTTCTAACTTCAGACACGAGGTGCACAGTAATTTTACGAAATTAAAATCTTGCCGGGGTTTTGAGGCACCTTTTTCAGAGAAAGAGCGCATCGTCTGTGTTAAATACGCTATCATTATTTGTCATTCACATGGTGTGTAGAAAAAGGATCAACGAACGATCCCGATTAGTGCTCGGCAACAGCACTCGTCACAACTCGGTCGATTGCGTACCTACATCAAAACATTTGATCAACGATCACCCGAGGTTTGCTAACTGTTTCTTTCACTGTTAAGCGCACGAATTTGCAGTTATGAATAACCTCACAAGGGCCCTAAATTCTCAGTCAACACTTTCGTACGATTAAAATCACACATCTATCAAAGTTTGTTGTGAAATTAAAACTTACTGTGATGTTCAAATCGAAATATTTTATCATCTAAAGGGGTCCTTTCCTTCAGCGTAGTGAGATGGATTGCAGGCATTGCAGGCGGTACTTTTCACTTTTACTCGGATTTTTCCGTAAATGCTTGACTTGGGTTTTTCCGTAAATGCTTGGATGGGGTTAAATTTTTGGTATACTATTCCTATGGCATTTGGCTTGGCAAGCTAAGCCCAGGCCAATAAAATCTATTGTTTTCGTAACCATGAAGTATCAAACTATAATCTACTATTATTTCTCTATAAAGTATCGAAAAGCGGAAAATAAATTTCGGTCTTTCACCAAAAAAAAAAAAAGTCCTCTTATGTATACGTGTAGATATACCGAAAACACTGAGACACCAATGTACTTTAACAAATTGACTCCTCCACAGCGAAGAGACGTAAATGATAATGATGGGTCACAGAGTTCGAGATTTTTAACCTGAGGCACAAGAGAATTGTACAGTCTTATAAACTTAATAAGCCAGAATGACTTATTGAAACATTAAAGGCCCCATAGCTGCCCAAAGTAAACGATGGGGTGGTAAAATGCATTTGAATTGAAATCATGCCATTTAAATATATGGAAATATGTTATTGTACCGCCGCTCCAAGTATCAGACCCTGGCCTAAAAATGAATTTTTAAATCAGGTTAAAGGTAAACGTAAGATGAGGCAACCTGTCAACTTTAGACCTAGTTTTAAATTTCATTTTTCTGCCAGCAGCTAACACACATGGACCGATCGTACAATAGAAGATTGTCATCATCACAATATTTCACATACTTACACTATAAAATGGTATGATTTAAGTTTAGATGTATTTTAACACCAACGTTGCTTAAATTTGGCGATTACACGGGCCTTTGAAAATTTAGTTTAGTTTAAACCTATTTGAGCGATGCTCTGTGAAAAAGGAGGCTTAATGCATCTGCGAAAAGTATCGATCCAGGTCAGCCTGCGCAGTCCGCGCAGACTGACCTGTGCCGAAACTTTTCGATATCGATCAATTTTCTGCATGTCCAAGGACCAGTCTACTTTATAACACAATCGGTCGTTAGACATAATGGTTTTTAAGGATCCCTAATTATGTGATGTCTTGCTTGGTATGATGCATTACGGAGATGCATTAAGCCCGCTTTTGCAAGAGCATGGCTCATATTTATCCTACATCGATTGAGAAACAAATTCTGTCAGCTTCTATAATCTCCCTCGATACTTCTTTCCTGGAAACTATACCAGTACTCGCGCCAAACTTGTGGCCAATAAACAGTCTCAGGATTTAGTTCCATTCATGCAAGTTAACCCTAGGCAGCTAAACGCGGTTCTGCAGACACTGTAGATCATAATTTGCTGTTTGATCTTGGATCTACAATGTCCGATAAGGAGATTTTTTCCCTTTAAAAAAAGTTTAAAATCGCACTATTCATGGCGGATTTTTAGAATCGGCTTGAAAATTTCTTCCCGCATATTTAGAAGAAGGGTTAATATATACCTGTCCCAACTATTTACTTTAACCTGTCCAGTCTTTATGGTTTATCTAAACTGTGAAGGTACAATATATGATTATGTTTCCTTGAACGATATGTTTCAAGGCATTCTTAGTAAGTTTCAGCGGCCATCTCGAACATTTGAATTACGCTCTTTCAAAAGTCGGCCGAGCCCCCGTAGCTCAGTCGGTAGCGAACAGGACTTGAGAACAGGAGGTCGCGGTTCGATCCCCCGCTCGGCCAATTTCTTTCCTAAGATTGATGATAGTCATTGCGACAGAATTCATTCCTCTCCCACCGCTGACCATTGTTTCGACGATGGCTATGTGGGAAAGCAGCCAGTGGCTTGTAAAGCATATTGTGCGGAGTACTGGTAAAAGAAGCTCCAAGAAAGCATGGAAAGGTGTACTGGCAGCCGCGATATAACTGAAATAATTTTGAAAACGGCGTTAAACACCATACAATCAATCAATCAATCAATCAATCATTCAAAAGTTGGTTTAAAGCATCAGCGAAAAGTTTCGACCCTGTGCAGTACGCGCAGGCTGACCTGGTCCAAACCTTTTGCTATTTTTTTTCTTTTTTTATGTGTGTGTCAAAGGACCATTTCAGATCAGGAGTGAACCGATCCGAAAAATTGATCTATCTTATTTGACAACTTCCCTAATCCTTAGGCTGCTAAGCGCGACTCACGGACCTTTGGCGGACAGTGTAGATCAATCTCATACTGCGCAGAACGTACACTCTAATCTCGGATCTACGCTGTCCCACAAGGCGAAATTTCCCCAACCCCCATAACTTTGAAATACCAACATTTTGGATGTTATTATGGGCTTGAAAGTTTCAGTTCAGTTTTTTTTTAGCAGTGTAAGGTTTAATATAATGCAAATACTAAGATGCATCAAGCCTCCCTTTCTGAGAACACCCGTCATTTATTAATGTTTTTATTTTTTAACTCTTTCAGTGACACGGACGAAAGCAGGGACTTTTGCGGACGGCATGCATCAGTATCAGACTTCAGAAAACTTGCAGTCAGACTGCACAGAACTTGCAGTCTGATCTTTAATCCATACCATGCCATTGTTAAGTAAAACCTAGAGGGTGAAAATCTCTTTGAGTCTCAGTAAAACGTGATTTCAGCCGTCGATAAAGGTCAGGTTTATAATAAGTGAGCCATTCTCTGTGAAAAAGGGGCTTAACGCATCTGCGAAAAGCATCGACCCAGGTCAGCCTGCGCAGTCCGCATAGTTGATCCATAATTATGTGACGACTTGCTTGGTGTCGTGCATCACGGAGATGCATTAAGCCCCCTTTGGCCAGATAACGGTTTCATATATTTGGAAAGAGAAAGAGAGCTGATTTAAAAAAAAAAAGGAAAAAGAAATGCAGGCAAGCAGACAGATGGTCAGATAAAAACTGAAAGCGAACTAGGACAACTACTTACGGCAATACTGTATCACGGAAATGAATACAAAAGAAAACACAAATATAAAGGTTTTCATTTCTACAGTCCTCCGCTCTCACTTTGTGGAGAGGGAAGAATGACAGCAGAGTTATTAGCAAAAGACACAAGGAAGGAAGGAAACTTGGAAAGCCCACTTCCTCTCCCTTCGGACAAGCAAACTCCATCATAGCTTTTTGACAAACTTTCGGTGATCATTTCAGGGTTCACCCAAGGGCTGCCCATCGAAACTTTTGCAGACTTTTCGAAGAGATAAAGCCAAGATCAGCCTGCTCATCCATGCAGTCTGATCATGATTTGTTCCATTCGATGTCCAATTAGTCGTTGAAACTCAAATGTATTCATTTGAAAACATAATAGACCAGTTATCGTGTAACTCCCAAACAAAAGAATTTCCGGTCCAAAATCTTACCCTCAACCTTCTAAATAAGTTAAAGCCAATGATAATCAAAGTACTGATAGTACTGAAGGCCAGGAAATCTGGTGATCTGTAATCCCTAAAGAACGAAGGAAACGAACTCACATGAGACCTCATTTTCTAATTATCACTACCATACAGACAGTCAGGCCAATTCAATTATGCCAAAAGAATTCATTGGTAACGGGGTACTGTCATGCATAATATGGAATAATACAATAATCAACATGAAAAATTAAATTAATGCAAAAAAAAGCAGTGCTCAGAAGCCAGATTCTATAATTAAACCGAAGCAAAGTAGTGGATACCAACGCTCGGCTATTGGGTCCATGATAATGGCTTTAAAAATTTCTAAGTCGAAAGGGGGCTTAAATCAAGCAAATTCATTTTTGAGTTATTTGCCTTATTGGTTAAGGTTGATCTTTATGATCACGCACATATATTCCAAATTTCAAATAAATACCGTCAATGATAAGAAAGAAAAGACACAATTTAAAATTGGACACAACGCAAATGCCAGCGCTTAATATCGCGAACGCAGGGCAGGGTGATGCCAATACATCGCTGTATTGTTCTCAAACAGTCGATCTAAATCTGTTCTTTTGACTATATCATACAAAGACGCGTCCACTAGTCCTTCTCGTGCCATTAGAGAGAGAGAGAGAGAGAGAGATTCCAACAACGGCTTCTGGCGCTTAAAATGAATTTGCACATTCGGGATGTATTTCAAAATAAATATTCTTAAACTTTCATTTCTCATTTTCAAACAATGTTTCGGAAACTACCAGTTATGTGAATGAAACTCTAGGTAAGTAGTGTAGTTTTTGGGCATACAAAGTCCAAAGCCCATTTTCATTGCATTTTGTTGCATTTCGATGCATTTTCATTGCATTTTCGTTGTTCCCCAATCCCAGAGTTTTTGTCCCCGACGTTTTTTGTTCGCGAAGTTTTTGTCCCCGACGTTTTTTGTTCGCGAAGTTTTTGCCCCCAAAGTTTTTTGTTCGCGAATTCACTGTCCTCATTCCCGAATTCACTTGAATTCACTGTCCTCATTCCCGAAGTCACGCATGCCCCCTCTGAGAAGAAAAAAAAAAAAAAAAAAAAAAAATTATAACTTTTTTAAAGTTATAAATTGTTGCGAAGAAAAAAAAAAAAAAAAAACATGTTCTTATCATTTAAAATTCCTCGTTTTCAAACATTTTTAAACTTAAAAAATTAAAATAAAGTTTATTTTTCCAATGGATATTCAATAGTCAAAACAGGAATCGCTTTGTCATCGGAGTCTCTAACTAAGCTAAGACCACACTCCTTTCTATGATTTTCAGTTTTTTCCTCGGTATCCAGTACATTGTCGTAATATCTCAAAATATACCTTGCCCCTTTATGTATAAAGAGTATTTGCTCACTATTCCACAAAGGAAAACCTATGGATAGTTTCATAGAAAATTTATATACATCTCCAGCTTCTTTTACCATTTTCCTCCATTCATAGTAGACAGCGGATTTTATACGAACCAAAGCTCTGATATAGTTTGTATCTTGAGCATCCGTAAAATATATAATTCTTCCATCACCAAGACACGCTTTTCTACGTGAACAAGCTAGTTTGTCTTCTAGATTTTCTTTCACTATTAAATGGGAATTCATTTTTTAAAATATATATATTTCTTAAAACAAACAAAAAAAAAAAAAAAAACAAAAAAAAAGAAATGTTTTATGAAGAAAAAAATTGATTTAAGAAAAAAATATTTCATATAAAAAGCGTATAATGGCGGATGATAATTTTGTAAAGCTTCGAGACTTTGATATAAAAAATTTAAGACTTTGTGGTGGTGTAATAAGTGAAAGTTACAAATACCAGTCAGTGAAAGTAGTATAGATAATGCTCGATCTGAGCCAAACCCCATTATGCTCACACATTCGCTTAACAAAATAATCCGTGGTTAAATGGCCCAGCCTATTTAAGTTGCGCATGCAATTATGCATTTATTAATGTTTATCAAAATCAAACACGCCTAAGCTCACTATGTGTAATTTATGCAATCCAACTTCGCTTAAGAATATGGCTAACCCTTATCCATTCAACCCGTCCTTAAGATTATAGCTTGCTCTTAAACAATATAACAATTTTAAGTAACATTAAGCATGCTCTTAAAATTAAAACAACAATGGGATTAACAAGCCAATCTGATTAAGGTCAGCCAACAAAATGGCATAACCTTTTTTAACAACATTTTTTACTTAAATCAATTTTTAAAAAATTAAAAAAAAAATTTGAAATATTAAGCTAACCAGCTCATCAGCTAACCAATGCGTAACCCCCAACAATCACTTACATCAAACAATTGCTTAACCTTTTTCCCAACCCATCAACCAACATATGACGCATGAGCTAACCAGCTTATGAGTTTGTGGGTGGCTTAAGATTTTGATAAAATAAATAAATAAATAAATAAATAAATAAATATAAATAAATAAATAAATAAATAAATAAATAAAAAAAATAAATAAATAAATAATAATAATAATAATAATAATAATAAATAAATAAATAAATAAAAAAATAAAAAAAATAAATAAAAAATTACGCGCATATATATATAAATAAAATTTGAATTTTTTTAAAAAATTTAGCAAAATAACTATGTATCATAACATAGATATATTGATACATAAATATATAACCATGTCTAAAGATATAAACAATAACCCCACACTAGATATAAACAATAACCCCAACCCAGAGGGGTTTTTAGATGATGATGTTTTGTTTGGTAACATTGATGAACCCATACCACCACAACCCCAAAGCTACAGCGAAGCCCTATGTATGAATAAAGAAGGATACCGTAACTGGCTAATAGAAAGTGAACGTGAAAGAGAAGAACTTTATAAAAAGATGGATGAAGAAAAAGATAAACCAAAGGTTAGCATGCAAGAAAGACTAAGGCAGCTTAGACAACAACTTAAAGAACAACAAGAAAACCTTTAAACGGATACATAACTTACTTACCCAAGTTATATATCCCTGTTCATGGTAAATATATAAGTAACCTTACCCAGGTTATATATAAATTTTTTTAACTCGTTGACGTTTAATAAAAAATTGAATTTTTCTTAAAACCTTACGTCATAATAGTAGGTGTATAAAAGAGATGAAGGTAGATACACAGATAATATATAACGAATTTGTAAACACTGGTAATAGCGTTGCTAAAAAAGATGAAGATGAGTTTAGTGAAGCTATAGCTTCTAATAAGCAAACCCAAACTTATAACTATGAACAACAAGATGAAGAGGAAAAACAATACCGTGATAAATACTTATTTGAAAGGCAGTTATGTGATGAAGTAAGAGATGACCCTGAATATAATGCATTGAGTGAAGAAGAAAAAAGAGAAACTATAATATCAAAAATGGACGATGAAATGATAGAAAAGTTACGTGATGTTGCTGATGACTTCAAATATAAACTAACAAGGGCAGCAGAATACTTTTTTAATTCTGTAGAGGATGACTTAAGCGCTTATACGTTTAATGATGTTATGGATGAAGAAGAGCTACATGATAAGCCACTATGGAAAGTAGAACTAGAAAAAATAAAAGCAACAAAAACATTTATAGAAACAGCAAAATGGGGATTTGTTGAATTTATAAAAGAACATTTAAATATAGAAGATTGTTAAAAAAAATTAAAAAAAATAAACATATATTATATCAAAAATATAATATATGTGCATGAATTCCACCAAATGCACACGCGGCGTTAAAAACTCATATCCATCTGTTATTTACTTAAAACTTAATTATGTTTGTTATTTACAAACAAACATATTTATTTTTTTAAATCCCTTACAATAAATAAAAAAATTGAAATTAACTTAAAAGGTTGCTCAATATGTAATAGATAAGATGACTGACATATTACGAGAGATAAGAGAGCCCGGTATTTCAGGCTACTTTATAATACTTGTAACAGCAGAAGGAAACAAGAAAAGAGTGCTATACAACCCTTACAATGATAAAGAAATTTGGTTTTATTACAGAGGTGATATAATGCCTTATGAAGCAGAATATGAACATCCAAATATCTACTATGAATATAGCAAAAGAAAACATGAAAACCCAACAGCAAAAGAATGGTTATGCCTATGTGTTGCTTTTGGAAATGAAGAAAACCAAAAGAAACTATGTTTAGAAAAATGTTTTTTAGATTACTCATTAGAAAAACCAGACTTTTTAAAACATTTAAAGAAAACTTTTAGATTTTGTATGGAATTGGAAAGATATATTGATTTCTATAGAGGAAGGTTAGAAGAAAAATATTTTTATATTTACTTTCATGGAGAACACGAAAATTATTATTACCCCAACTTTCCAGAACTAGAAGACTTGGTGGCTGCTAACATGCCATTACCAACTCCACAATATGAAAGAGAACAACAACCAGGTGACAACGAACAAACACCACCAACACCAAATACTGAAATGTTGTTAGCCCTAGCAAACCGCTTAAGACAAGAAGAAATAGATGACTTTGAAAGTGAAGCTGAAGATATAATAACGGGAACCATCACTGAAACATTTACTTCATCAAACGAAGAAGAATATACAATGAGAGATCTAAACAACTTTTGGGAAAACAATGCTGAATACTTTAAAGAAGGTGAATATAAAGTTACATTTAGCTCAAATGGAATAGAAGAAATTGTCTCCATAAACACAACAAGAGAAAGCATAAATGATATTAAAACTTTTAAATCTGATACATGTGTACTTCGTTTTTAGATGAACAAAAAGAAATAAAAATTTTATTTGCAAATTGCGGTCATCTTTGCTCATGCGTTGAGTGTTATTCAACATATTTAAGAAAAGATTGCCCTATTTGTAAAGTATATAACTATGTAATAAGAGAAATATAACTAAATAAAAAATAGTTATATTTCCCATGAATGCCAACTAATGGGAAAACCATATAACTCTCTTAGTTTGTCCAGTCATCTCTTAAATATTTAACCTAGTAAAAGGTTAAATATTTCCCATGTATGCCACCTAATGGGAAAATATTTTATCCACATTCACGTTAGATGAGTTTATCCAGTTTGTTTTCGTTTCTTAAATATTTAACCTAGTAAAAGGTTAAATATTATTTTAGAAATCAAAAGGTAAAAGTTCTTCTGGATATTTAGGAAAATTTAATTGAACACTAAATTATAACTTTTTAACAGGAATATCGGGGGACGTATTTATCTAAGGATAAATTCTGTGAACCCCAAACACAGAGAGACTTAAACTTTGATATTCCTGTCTTAGCTAATGTTGAAAAACGTAATACTACCATGATATAGACCATTTTTTCATGCCTCCTCACCGAAAACGAAAGAGGAAATTATTTAATGCATAACCCTTTAACTTTTGCTTAACACACCAAAACTGAAAATGGTAGAACATTATAATATTAACAAACATTTTTACCCTGTTTTTTAAAAAGTGCGTTTAACTTGTACAATAATTGTATAAAATACTTAATATTGTTTTTTAAACAGCAGCCTTACAACATTGTGATATGGTATTAACTTACGGGTTGTTAGACCGCGCCAGAGGTTACCGTGTTATTATTAATATTTTTTTATAACAAGGAAGTAAGACTGCTTTATTTATCTTAAATAAAAAATTATATTTTATACAATTACCATATACAGTTTATTTTTAGAAAAAACAAAGCAAAAAATTATTAATATCATAACATACAACCATCTCCCTCAAAAGTCCAGTCTAAAGTGTATTACAAAATATTGGAAAAAGTTGTGAAATACTATACCACGTGATATTGGAGTGTGTATCAATGTAAACCTTTTTTAAATATTTAACCCTTTACTGGGTTAAATATTTTTACAAGTCCAATTCTATTAGTATTGTCAAATATGCATTTTTAGCATTAGGGTTATCTGTCCTTGTTATAAAGTTTATAACATCACATTGGTCTATTTCTAAAGGTTGTGGAAAAACTATACAACCACAACCTTCTCCTTTCTTTTTTACTATGGAGTAATCAACCTGTTCAACACCATTTATGACTATATTGACTTTTGCCTTTTCTTTTAGAATACCGGTTCCCTTAACAACCATTAAAGTTCCTCTTAAAATTCTACCAGGAGCAGCCATACAATAACCTCCTAACCCATGGCTTTCTCCAACGCTTCCATTACCAAAAGCTAACTCATAATTACCATTTGCTAATGCACCTTTGTTCCTCGGCACACACGCTTATAATAGGTTTAGGGAGCGATACTTTTTCATCCACATAAGATTTTGTTGCTAAATCTTTTTCTTCTACGGGTGACGCCGCATTTTTTATAGAAAAACCTTGCATATTTATATCCGCAACAGCTGAAAAACTTCCATCAGGATATTTTACGATAGCTCCACCATTATCAACATAATTTTTATTTGCAGCACCGTCATGGTCTATTGGATTTGGTAAGCCGGTGATTTGGTTACCGTTCATAACTATTTTGCCAGCTGCTAAAAAAGCCCCAGCATGGTTTTTTGTTAAAGCTTTTTCACCAATGGTAGCCTCATTCACAACTGTATCTACGTAAAACTTATTTGCAACGTCTTGAGGTTCTGTAGGTGCCGTAACATCCGTTAAAGTATGTCCTTGCATATTTATATTTGAAATAGCAGAAAAACTTCCATCTGAATTTTTTACGATAGCACCACCATTATCTACGTAAAACTTATTAGCAGCTTCACTTAGCTCCATAGGTTCAGGTATGTTTCTTATTTTATTAAAACTCATGTTTAAATATCCCGTCATAATGTATCCACCGTTTTCATCTAACAACCCTGAGATACCATCAACGTAACTCTTAGTGGCAACATCCTGAGGATTTACTGGATTACTAACCCGTATTAATGTATTACCAGCCATATTTATAGAACCGGTAACGGGGGTTGTTCCATCTTTACGTAAAAAATTGTTACTTATGTAAGCGAGTGACACACCATCACCATCACCACTTGTTTTAACATTATTCTGTCTACCAAATTTATCAATAGGCATAGTTTTTAATATTGCTAAAAAAGTTTATTTAAAACATTTTGAAATGTATTACCTAAACCCAACTCTTTAATAATGAACAAACATAAATGACCACAAAATACTTCCCCTGCATGTTGTAATTTGTCAGTATTGTAGTGTATTGGCCTTTTTAAATAATCTATAATTTCAATAGGTGGTTGAATACCATAACTATCAAAATAAATTTTAGTTTTATCATCTTTAAACCAAGCAACCCAATGAGTACCAGGTCCACCAGTGTCATCAAGGTTTAATATACCACATTCCTTTTTTTTTTTTTTATTGTTTTTTGGTAGGGTATCTCTTAAAAATATTCCTCTCAATTTTTTTAATTTTAATTTTTTTGCGGCATCCTCAAGTTCAAAATTGCTTAAAGGTTTATTTGGTAAAGTTATATTATCAATTAAAATATCTTTCATTTTTTATATATTTAAATATTTATAATAGCACTATTATCAACCCATGAATTAAACTCATCAGAATAACCTTTCCACTTTACAAGAGATTTCTTTTTTCCCTTTTTAATAACCTTTTCTATCCTATACAACTCTTGACTTGTTTTTTGTAGTTCAGGTTCATAAAAGGTACCTTTTATTTCTTCACCATTTAAATCTTCAATTTTATATGTTACAGGTAATGTATGTTTTACTTCTGAAACTGTAAAAACCTCTTCAGTCCATCTTGTAGTATAACCTTTTTCAAAAGTCTTTTTCTTTTTACTTATCCTTACTTTGTCTCCAACAGAAAACTTTGGTTTGATACCCTCCCTTACTTGATTATAATCAGGATACAATGTTCTCCAAACTTTATTTTCATTCTTTTTCTTACTTGCTTCAATTGGTGTCATCTTAATAGAAGAATGCCTCGTGTTGTTATATTCTTTAACAAGATTTGGTAACACGTTAATATAAACATTTGTTGAGTGAGCAGAAAAATATTTCCACATTTTTTCTTTCATTGTTCTAATCCATCTCTCAACAACGCTAGATTTTTCCTCATTTTCAGTGTAATATAATTCAATCAAATCTTTAACTTCTTTGTTATAAAACTCTTTACCTTTATCCACCCACATTTTCTCAGGTTTTCTTTCCTTCAAAATACTTTTCAATGCAACAGAAACAGATTTTCCTGTTTTATCTTTTAATGGTATCAGCCATCCATATTTTGAAAAGATGTCAATGACAGCAAGAAGATATTTTACACCATGATTAAGTTTAGAAAATGCTTGCATATCTACTAAATCTGCAGCCCATATCCTATCAATACCATTTACTCTAACTCTTCTTTTCTTAAATTTACTTTTTACTGGTTTATGTAATTCTTCTGCAAGCATTATATTTTGGTCATTTTTTTTTAATTCCCATACCAAATCTTTTCTTGGTACCAATTAATGAGGAAACCAATCCTCTTTCCATTTTTTCCCTAATTGTTGGATTATAGATACCTTTTAACTCTTTAAGCATATTAACATCACAAACAGCATTTCTTGTAGCAGTATCATCATGTTTAAGATAACATATATCATGATGATATGCTGCTTTATCAACACGATTTACAGGTTTTGACCATTTTTTAGGTGTTAAATCAAGATTTAATCTTTTCTTTAACTTGGTGCCAGGACCAGTAAAATTATGACCTGGTAAGTGCATTTCAACAGGTAAGTTATTGATAACCTTGTTTAACAATGAACCACCTTCTTTATCTATTTTTTTAATAAATTGAGTTTTAGTTGTTCCACATTCACTACATTTACCCTTTTTCATATTTCTTCCATTTTTACTTACACCATAATTTAAATCAGTTGTTTCAGTTTGTTTTTTACACTTAACACAATACATTTTTTTATATTAAATTAATTTTTTTAATATAAAACGGATATTGTTAATTTATCATGGAATGAAGCATTAGCAAAAAGATTTAACCACCCCCTTTTACCAAAAAGTATCAGAGGTTTAATAGTTGGTAAATCAGGATGTGGTAAAACTACACTATTACTTAATCTTTTGTTACGTCCCAATTGGTTAGATTATGATAACTTATGTGTTTTTGGTAAAACTTTGTTTCAACCAGAATATCGTATATTAAAAAAAGCATTTGAAGAAGAAATACCAAAAGAATATATATTAAGATTATTTTCATTTAAGGATGAAGTACAAAATAATGACATTTCACCTTTAGCATTAGTTGAAGAATGGGCAAAAACAATTAAGGAAAAATCAGATATTAAGTGTGGGTTTTTTGAAAATGCAAGTGATGTTCCAGACCCAAGAGAACTAAATGCACAGAACAAAAACTTAATGATTTTTGATGACTTACTTTTAGAGCGTCAGGGTAAATGTGAAAACTACTATGTAAGAGGAAGACGCTGATTGTTTCTATTTATTACAAAGCTTTTTTGAATTACCAAGACGAACCATAAGAGGAAATTCTAACTTTATTATACTTTTTTAAATTACCTAAAAAGGATCAAGTAAATATTTATACTGATTATGTAAGTGAAGATATGGATCTTAATGAATTTAGAAATTTTTGTAAAAAATGTTGGAATGAACCACATGGTTTTGTTGTAATTGACTTAACAATTAAAGCAAACAATGGTAAATACAGACATGGTTTTGACAACTTTTATATACCAACAAATTGTTGAGAATATTAAAATTATATCTTAAGCAAAAAAGATATAATTTAAATCATATTAAAAACTTTAATTTTAAAATATAAAATGCAAGATATATTACTAAAACAAATAGTAAAAAATACAGACCGTAAATCTTCATTTCAAATTATTGTAAGCGATAACAAATCAAATTTTAAAACAAGATTTACTCCACCACTTCAACTTGAACGTGATAAAAAATATGAAATAGCACTAGTCAATCTTGAAACTTACTATTCATTTCCTAATATTACTGATAGTAACAACATTTTTGTTTATTCACAAGATAGTGGTAACACATGGGAAAAAATAAAGATACCAACAGGTAGCTATGATTTAGTTGATATCAACGATTATATACAACAAGAAATGAAGAAAAAAGGACATTATGATTTATTCAATGAAGAATATTATATTTGCTTATCAGCAAACACTAATACATTAAAATCTGTTTTAATTCTTGAAAATGGATATCAGGTAGATTTTAATCAGAGAAACAGTATTGGAAAGGTATTAGGATTTAACAGAGCAAAATATGTTCGAGGGTTTCATGAATCAGAAAATTTAGTTAATATCTTAAATATTAATAGCTTACTTGTTAATATTGACTTAATCTCAGGTAGTTATGTTAATGGTTCTCAAAGAAATACAATTTACAGCTTTTTTCCAAATGTTGCACCAGGTTATAAAATAATAGAAAATCCAGTTAATCTGGTATATCTACATTTAACATTAGATGTAATACATGATTTAAACGTAACGCTAACTGACCAAGATGGAAACGTATTAAATCTAAGGGGTGAAACATTAACGATTAGATTTCATATAAGAGAATCACGTTAAAAATATAAAACGACAAATTACATTACAGATAAAGTAAATATATCAGAAGGACAAAAGGAAAAGTTAAAACGCGCCGTTAATTCTGGTTGTCCTGTAAGTATTCGTTTAAGTCATAAAGACTTAACAGGTGATGATTTAATTGCATTAACGGGAACCCAAGCAAATAAATTATATAAAGCGCATCAAGCGAGTAAAGGGGTAACCATTAGAATGACTATTAAACAACTTAAGCACAACATGAAAGTAGAAGGTGGATTTTTACCTTTGTTAGCAGGTTTAGCTTCATCAGTTCTACCTACATTAGCAAGAACCGTTTTACCAGCTATAGGAGTTGGTGCCCTGTCCGGTTTAGCCTCATCAGGAGTACAAAAAGCAATGGGTAACGGACTATACCTTAAAAAAGGTGGTTGTGTTTGTCAAGTAGAAACAGATGGCATTGGGTTATATCTTAAACCATATAGGGGAAAAGGTCTAAAATCTAGGGGTAACGGATTGTATTTAAAACAAGGTGAGAAAATTTATGATGGAAAAGGTCTTCTTTTAGGACCCAACAGCCCATTTGCTAATATTCCTATATTAGGAGCAATATTATAAATTAAAAAGCATGAATGTGCATAAATTTGGAGTTAAACCTAAAATGTTTCAACCAAAAACTATTTTTTGGAAACCTGTTGAAGCTAAATATCCAGCTAAAAAAGTTAATCCTGTTACATGGGATATTTATTCACAAATACCTATAGTATTAAACCCAAAAGAAAGTAAAACTATTGCTTTAAATTTTGGTTTTATGATGAGTAGAGGTGTAGTTTTAATTTCTCTTCCTTATGCTCTAAAAATTAAAGAATTTAGTTTAACGAATGAAGTTATTCTTGATGATAATGATATTGTGGTTACCACAATTACAAACAACTCTAAAAACCTAGTAAAAAATTAATGAAGGTGAATATTTGTGTCATCTTTACTATTCTATTTAAAAAAAATAGTTGTAATTAATAAAATGGAACTAGAAAAGATTTATCCAAACTTACCAGAAGCACGAAATATACCAAATGCACCAACATTAGAACCAGTAATATCAGCAGGAGACAATGGTCAGTCTTTTAGACTTAAAAAGATATCAGAGATTCAAGATTTTCTTGAAAATGAAGTAAGAATTAGAGAACAGTTAAGTAAAAAGTATTTAAAGATTAGCAAGACAGTAGATAACGTTGAAACAGGACTAACCACCATAGCAATAGGTGCCGGAGCAGGTGGAATGACTCTATTAAGTACCGTGGTAGCGATACCTGCAACGATAGCTTTAGAAGGTTGTGCTTTAGCTGTTGGACTTTCAGCATTAGTAGGTAAGTTTATAGTTAGAAGAACCAGAACAAAATCAGAAAAACATCTTCAGATTAAAATGTTAGCTGATGCAAAACTTGATACTCTTAATACACATATATCAAAAGCAATATCAGACAACAAAATAGACCATTCAGAATTTACTTTAATCATGGATGAACTTGAAAAATACAAGGTGATGAAGGAAGAGATACGAGCTAAGTCGAAGAAAAAAAGCAAGCTAGAGGAGCAGGCGAGCTTAATCGAGGAGGGGAAACAGGAAGCACGGGAGGAATTCAGGAGATTAGTAGAAAGAAACAATGGAACCCATTTAGACTAAAACTAAAACCGCCTAAGTTTAAATGTTCTTGTGCTTGTGAGATAGGTAATACTGAATAAATTAAAATAAAATTTTTTTACTTAAAAAATGCCTATTATAAATGTTGATTATAAAACAAGAGATAAGATGGTAAAAGATTATCTTTTAAGAAAAAAACTTGTACGTGATAGGCTACTTGCTGAAAGAGCAGGTGATATTGAACTACAACAAAATCTAACTAAGTTTTTTAAACCCTTAACTAAATCACAAAAGGAGATACAAGAAGAAGCAACTAAAAATATTGGCAGGTACCAACTAGAAGCAGCTAGAAGAATTACTGAGGGATTGACACCTATTAGGGAGGGGGTTCAACAATTACCTGCTCAACTTTCTCAACAAATAATAAAGGCTACACCATTAGAATTACCAACTTATTTTACCTCACCCCCACCTAGTTATCATACAGAGGAAGGTAGTGAAATTTCTTTACCAGACATACCGAAGTTAGAAAAACCAGGGAATTATGAAGAAAATAAAGAAATTTATGATTTTGTTAAAGTTTTTAATACAAAATTAAAAGATTATAAATATGATTTTGATAATATCTATAGAATACATTTTGATAAAAACATAGAAAAATTTAAATTTGGTACCAAAGTAATTTCATTTAATTTAGATGATAATACTTTTTCTCTTGAAGGTATAAAAGAAAAAATTCCAGCTAGTGATGGGTTATGGAAATTGATTTTATCAAAAAATCCAGATGTAAAAGAACTTAGCAAAAGAGATATAAATAATTATCAAAGTATGATACTTTTAAGTGATATTTTGTTTGAGGATAATAATCCAGACAATGAATTTAAAGATTATTATTTAAATGATAAAAAATGGAAAGGCGTAGTTAGCGATGTTCATAAATTTATTCTTGAAGAAAAAAGAAAAAAAAAAAAAAAAAAAAAAAACTGGAAAAGGATTAAGAAAAAAGAAAAAAACAACCATTGTTATACCATCAGATCCAAACGCACTATTAGAAAGGTTTGACCTTTTAATGTCTAGTAAGGATGCGGGTCACACAGGTGTAAAAAATGAGTTAGTAAGTATTTGTGATGAATTAAAAAGACAAAAAGTATTAAATGTAAAAAACTATAAAAAGTTAATGTCTATATTATAAAATGATTACATCACAAAAGAGAGGAGTTAAAAGAACTTATGCTTATGGTGGAGCAGGTATATTTGATACCTTAGCTAATTTTTTAAGTAGGCTATTTACAAGTGGTGCAGTTAAGCAAATAGCAAGTTCCGCAGTTGATGTTGGTAAAAGTGTGGCTAAGGAAGGAGGAAAGAAAGCTTTAGAGGTAGGTAAGACAGCTGCAGTTGATGCTGGAACCAGATTAGTTAAAAAGGCTCTAACACATAAATCTAAAAAGATTATTGAAAAATATAGTCAAGTTCCAACCATACCAACAATACAACCTGTTGAACAAAATGTAAGTTCATTGATTGATGGTGGTGCCGTTAATATACAAACAATGGTTAAGAAGTTAAACAAAAAAAGAGGTAAAGGGATAAAAACAATATAATTTTTAATTTAGCTTAAGTAATTATTACATTAAATAAAAAAATATGACAAAGCTAAAATTTAGATTAACAAAATATGAAAAATACAATACAAAAAGAATTGGTATCCTTTATGCTCAATTTAAAATTAATGAAGAAGATGAAATTGTTGAAGTAAATAATACAAGTTATGATTATAAAAACGTTGTTTTAAGATTGTCTCCTGAAAAAGCTGATGTTGTTAAGGAGTTTGAAGATGAAGTAAATCAATATTTAGAAGAAAAAGATATACCAAAGGTAACCTTACTTTATGGTAATCGTATTTATCCAAAAGTAAGAAAAAATGTTAATGTAGAAAAACTTAAAACTATTAAACTTAAGGGTGTTTATGTAAATGATGAGAATAAAGCATTTCCTCAACTATGGTTAGAAAATTAAAAACAAAACACAATTATAATTTTAACTTAAAAATTATAAATGTATATATAAAAAATGGACATTTTAAATGTTAAAGCGCCAATTTTAAAAGATGATAGTATTGATAAATATGAATACTTTGAGTATGAACCTACCATAGGAACCAACCTAAACAACAATGGGGGTAATATTAGGATTGATATTGGAAACAAGGATGTTTTTTGTCATCCTTCTGAGAGTTATTTAAGTTTTGAAGGTGATTTGTTAAGAGAAAATGACGCTCGTTATGATGGTAATATTGCAAACGCTAATGATAATTTGGTAACGCTAACAAATAATGCAATAATGTATTTGTTTAAAAGTATTAGATACCAACTTGAAGAGCAAGATATATTGAGTATATTAATTATCCTGGTTATGTTAGCATGATGTTGGGGTTGTTAAAATATCCTGATGATTTTTCTAAATCACAAGGTTTAAACCAACTTTGGTTTAAGGATACCGGACTTAGAGCAAATCGTGATACTAATAGTGGATTTAAAGTAAGAAGAGATTGGATTTTTAGTTCAGATCCAGTTGGTTCATTTAACTTTGCGTTCCGTTAAAATATATATTTGGCTTTTGTGAAGATTACAACAAAGTAGTATATGGTATGAAGCATACATTAACCTTAACAAGAACAGGTGATGATAACGCAATTTCTAAAGCTGCTTCAGCCTTAGATGGGGGTGGAAATCCAACTAATAATTTTAGAGGAAAAGTTGTTTTAAGTAAAATAACTTGGTTTATGCCACACGTAACACCTGAACTTGGTAATAGATCAGAACTTTTAAAATTTTTTGAAAAGAAAGAAAGATTTCCTGTTGGGTATAGGATGATACAATCAGATACAATAACGGTACCAAACAATACTAACTTTGCTTGGAGACTAGCAACTAAATCATCACCTGAGGTACCACGTTTTATCATTGTTGGTTTTCAATCAAATAAGCGTTATAATCAAGAACAAAACCCAGCTTTATTTGACCACTTAAATGTAAGAAATATTAAAGCTGTGTTATCCACAAAACAAATCCACATAATGAACATCAAATAAACTTTGATACTAACCTAATTGGAAGAATATATGAGGAAGCCGCTTCATTTAGAAAAAAGTTTTACAACATGGATGAACTAGTATCAAATCCAAATATTAATCCTGATGATTATAAAAAACTTTTTCCCTTGTTTGTATTTGATGTATCAAAGCAAAGTGAAAGAATTAAGTATTCTGTAACCGATATTCATATTAGAGCTAGCTTTACAGCTAATCCAGGAGCAAATACTGAAGCATTTGCGGTTTTACTTAGTGATAGGTTAATTAACTTTCAGAGTGATGGGAATAAGATGAGTGTAGTGTATTAAGTAATTTATTTGTTATATAAAAAATATGCTAAAGATTGACGATTTTAAGAAAATATTAACAGATAACAATATTAAGTTTTATTCATATTGGAACAAGAAAAAGTATATTGATGTTTTAAAAGAGCATGGATTGTATCCTGAAGAAGCTATACCACTTAAGAAAGTACCTAATTATGATAGATTAAAAGATATTGCTAAAAATCCTAAAACAGTAATATTAAAGGACGCTGAAACTGAAGAAGAAACAACATTTCCATCAATTTACAAGGCTAGTAAGTTTATAGATAGATGTCCTCAAACAATTGAAAATTGGAATGGTAGAGTGTGGAATGGTAAATATAGAATTGATATTCAATAATTTTATTATTTTTTAAAAAATAATAAAATTTGACATAAGGATATATTTTTTAAATATTAAAAAGTAATTATGAATATCAATTATGATAATTATACTGTAAATGGATTAAGGGCTTTAGCAAGAAATAGAGGATTAAGGGGATATAGTAGTTTAAATCGTCAAGATTTAATTCAATTTTTAATTAATAGAGGTCGCCCCATATTAGATACAAGAGTAGAAAATATAAACGTGCCAATATTACAACCAACTATAGCTCAAACATTACCATCAACATCAAGGCAGAGGTCAGCCACTCCACCAACTACTTCAGTTAATGATTTGTTAAAAAGTTTAGAAAATGTTAGAGTGGAACAACCTAGTATATCACCTGAACTTAATGCTTTAAAAAAGAAGATAAAAGATATATATAGTAAAGTAGAGCAAATTAATATAAATTTAAGTAAATCTGCTTTAAAAAATTATGCTGAAGAACATAAAATAGAAGGGATACCAGTTGCTACACCGCAAGAGTTTTTAGAGTTGACACAACCATCAATCATAAAAATTTTAACAAGTAAGCGTGGGGTTAAAGTAAAAATGAATCTTCAATGTTTTATGAAAAGAGGAGATGGTGAAAATGAAGAAATAGTAAAAGCTAATTTTTCCTCTGATGTATATGAGATTAATTTAAAAGGAACCAATGTAACAGAATTATACTATAAAATGGTGGAAAGAATTCTAGAAAATTTTGTTAATTTTTTGAAAAAGGGTAGTGGGTGGGTATTTCTTAGTGTGGTTCCTTTAAAAGTGCATACCGTTATTTATGAACCATTAAATGCTGGTGGGTGGATACCTTTACCTGATTGGATTGCTAACAAAAAGGCATGTATTAATATGAAAAGTAAAAATGATGAAAAATGTTTTACGTGGTCTATCTTAAGGTTTTTAAATCCAACAGATAGTCATCCTGAAAGAATTGATGGTAATTTAAAATCAAAGGAAAATAGCTTAAATATGAAAGGAATTACATATCCTGTTTCTTTACATGATATAGATAAGTTTGAAAGACAAAATCCAAAAATTAGTGTTAATGTTTATGAATATACGGATAAGAAAAAAATCAGACGAATTAGAGCTATAAAAAGTTTAAGAGAAAATCATGTAAATTTACTTTATATTGAAGATGGTGAAAAATCACATTATGTTTTAATAAAAAATATTAATGCTTTACTGAGAACTCAAACAGCCTCTAATCATAATGTTGAGTATTGTATGATTTGTAATGGTCATTTTGGAAATAAAAAACTTTTAGAAAAGCATATGGAACGTTGTGTAGATTATGATGGAGTTGATTTAATAATGCCTGACCCTAAAAAGCCTAAAGAAGTCATAAAAGAATTCGAAAATTATTGTAGAAAAATAATGGTACCTTTTATTATAGTAGCTGATTTTGAAAGCTTGTTGGAACCCATAGAAAATATAAGTCAAGAAGAAAGTAATACAATTAAAACACAAAAGCATATACCTATTAGTTATAAGTATTTAATTTGTAGTTTTGATAGAAATGTTATAAAACCAGTATTAAGAGGATATGTAGGTAAAGATGCAGAAAAAAAAAATTTATAAATAAATTAACCAAGGATGCCAAACAACTTTATGATGAATATTATAAAAACCCTAAAAAAATGTTAATATCAAAAGATGAAAAAGAAAAATATAAAGAAGAAACACGTTGTTGGATATGTAATGGTAGATTTACTGATGAAAATTATAAAGTAAGAGACCATTGTCATTTTACTGGTAAGTATCGTGGTGCCGCACATAATGAATGTAATCTTAATGCAAAAATTCCAAATTTTATCCCTGTTTTTTTACATAATTTAGCTGGTTATGATGCTCATATTTTCATTAACTATCTTGGTAAAACTAATGGGCGTATCGATTGTTTACCAAACAGTGAAGAAAAATACATTAGTTTTAGTAAGTATGTTATGGTGGGGGAGAAAAAATACCTTAAATTAAGGTTTCTTGATAGTTTTAAATTTTTACCACAGAGTTTAGATAAACTTTCAAAACATTTAAAAGATGAAGATTTTAAAAATTTATTAGAACGCAACTATACAAAAGACCAAGTACAATTACTGAGAAGAAAGGGGGGTTTTCCATATGAATGGTTAAATTCTTTTGATAAGTTAGAAGAAACACAACTACCACCTATAGAAGCATTTTATTCAAGTTTAAACAAAGAGCATATAGAACCTAAAGATTATGAACATGCTTTAAAAGTTTGGAAAGAATTTAAGATGGAAACATTTAGGGATTATTTAGAGCTATACAATGAAGTAGATGTTTTGCTTTTAGCTGATATTATTGAAAACTTTAGATTTCCTAGTCTTGAAAATTTGGTTTAGACCCTGCTTGGTATTATACTTAACCTGGATATGGATATGATGTAATGCTTAAAGATAGTAAAATAAAACTAGAACTACTAACAGACCGAGATAAACTTTACTTTATTGAAAACACAAAAAGGGGTGGTGTAAGCATGTGTAGTAAAAGATATGCAAAGGCTAACAATAAATATATGGGTGATAAGTATGACCCAACAAAACCTTCTATATATTTGCTCTATATTGATATATATTTATCCATGGGCTATGACTAAACCTTTACCTGTAGGTGATTTTGCTTGGATGACAGCTGAAGAATTAAAAAACTGGGAAAATTACCCATGCTTTTTAAAGGTTGATTTAGAGTATCCAGAAGAATTACATGATGAACATAATGATATGCCTCTAGCAGCAGAACGATTAAAAATAGGAAAAGTAGAAAAAATAATTCCAAACTTAAATGATAAAGAAAAATATACACTTCATTATGAAGCTTTAAAAACTTACTTACGCTTAGGATTAAAAATTAAAAAAATACATGAAGGAATTAAATTTAAAGAAAGTAGTGATATTAAAGAATATATTGATATGTGTGTTAAATTAAGAACAGAAGCAAAAAAAGAAAAAAATGATTTTTTAGAACAATTATTTAAGTTTATGATGAACGCTGTTTTTGGTAAAACTATGGAAAACATAAGAAACAGAGTAAATATAGAATTAGTTAATGGTGAAAATTGTAAACGTTTTAAAAAGCTAACCGCAAAACATAACTATCATAATCATGCTATATTTTCTCCAGATTTAGTTGCTGTTCATATGAAAAAATTAAAGTTAAAATATGATAAGCCTATTTATTTAGGTACAAGTATACTAGATATTAGTAAAACAACAATGTTATTAGATTATTATGAACATTTAAAGAAAATATATGGTGAAAAAGTAAGAATGTTATATACTGATACAGATAGCTATATACTAGAAATAGAAACTGAAGATTTGTATGAAGATATGAAAAAAGATGCTGATACCATGTATGATTTTAGTGAATACCCACCAAACCATCCATTATATAGTGAAAAAAATAGAAATGTACTAGGTATGTTTAAGGATGAATTAAAAGGGGATATCATGACTGAATTTGTTAGTCTAGGTGCAAAAACATATTGTTGTAAAAAACTAACATTAAAAAGAGAAAAGGAAACAAAAGAAAATCCTAATCCAAATGCAATTTTAGATGAAAATGGTAAATTTATATATGAAGATAAAGAAAATGATGCAGAAATCAAAAGATGTAAGGGGATAAAAAAAGTATGTTATTAAAAATGAAATGAGATTTAAAACTTATAAGGATTGTTTAGATACAGGAAAAGATTATTATACAAATATGGGTGGAATAAGAAGTTATCTTCATCAATTAAACACTGTGGAGATAAACAAAAGAGCATTAAGTTTTGAAGATGATAAAAGGTATATACTTTTGGATGGAAGTTATGATATTTTAGCACTGGGGCATTATAGGATTAAAAAATTAACTGAAGAAGGAAAAAAAAAAAAAAAAAAAAAAAAAATGTATGAAGCACAGGGGGCAAGACCAAAAACATATTAAAATATTTAATCTAGTAAAAAGATTAAATATTTATCTAATTGGAAAATCATCTATAGTTGTAAGAGGAAGCAATTTATCTATTAAATCATCTTTTAAAAGTTTTGAATAGCCTTTCAAGTTTTTCTTTTTTGCTAATATTTTTAGTTTTATTACACCATGAAGCTCTAATTTATCTCTTATTGTTCCATTCCACTTTTGACTAAATTTTTCATATTTAATACATTTGTCACATTTATCACTATCACTATTAGCTCCATACCTTTTACCACACTTTTTTCCACATTTAATACATGTTGGGGATAAGCATGTTTCACAAATGAATTTACTACAATCATTACCCTTACAACATAACCACCTTTTATCAGTAAAACCACATTCATTACATTTTGGAGATTCACATGTTTCACAAGTAATATATAAAAAATATTTTTTACCCCACTCACACGTACAAGGTCCTCTATTTGTTCTACACCATCCAAATGGTCTATCATCATAACTACATTCATAACACTCACTAATTAAATAATTCATATTTCTTTTTACCTCTTTTTTTAATACACTATTACAACAAACACAATTTGTAAGTAAAATAGACTCGTTTTTTTTAATTATAAGGTTCTGTTCTAATTTCCATCATATGTTATAAATATGATTAACAAACTAACTTAAATTAAATTCAATTTTTTTAATTTTTTTTTTTTTTTTTAATCAAAATCTTAAGCCACCCACAAACTCATAAGCTGGTTAGCTGATGCGTCATGTGTTGGTTGATGGGTTGGGAAAAAGGTTAAGCAATTGTTTGATGTAAGTGATTGTTGGGGGTTACGCATTGGTTAGCTGATAAGCTGGTTAGCTTAATATTTCAAAATTTTTTTAAATTTTTTAAAAATTGATTTAAGTAAAAAATGTTGTTAAAAAAGGTTATGCCATTTTGTTGGCTGACCTTAATCAGATTGGCTTGTTAATCCCATTGTTGTTTTAATTTTAAGAGCATGCTTAATGTTACTTAAAATTGTTATATTGTTTAAGAGCAAGCTATAATCTTAAGGACGGGTTGAATGGATAAGGGTTAGCCATATTCTTAAGCGAGGTTGGATTGCATAAATTACACACAGTGAGCTTAAGTGTGTTTGATTTTGATAAACATTAATAAATGCATAATTGCATGCGCAACTTAAATAGGCTGGGCCATTTAACCACGGATTATTTTGTTAAGCGAATGTGTGAGCATAATGGGGTTTGGCTCAGATCGAGCATTATCTATACCACTAGTGAAGATTGAATATGAGTATCCTGATGGAAAAATAAGAGGTTTACGGTTACGTTCACCCACCTTGTTTTCTTATGGAGTTCAAGGTTATAAAAGTAAATCAACAGATTACTTTATGGCTTTGTTATCTTTTTACGATGAAGAAAACCCAACTGAAAAAGAAATCAAGTTTAAAGAAACGTTAGATAACATTTCAATTTTTTTACAAGAAGAAGCACCAAAAAAGTTTGTAAAAAAGAAGAATCACAATAATAATTTTTAAGATTTAGAAATTATTAAAGATAATATTTTTTCATCCAAAACTAAAGCAAGATAAAACTTATGAATCTAATAACCTTACAAAGTGCACTATAAGCACTAATTTTTATGTCAAATCTAAAAAAGGAGATCTTGAAAAAGTAAAAGATCCTCTTTCTCTTGAGAAAATACGATGTAAAGTAATTGCTTATATAGATATAAGGGATATTTTTATTAATTCATCTACACTTAAAGTACGAACGTATCTTTCTGACGTTGCTATGATTAAAAAGAATGTTCAACCTATTAAAATAAAGACTGAAAACACCTCTTCCATTTCTTCAAAAGTAACGTTAGGTTCTGATGATGAAAGCGACACTGAAAATGAAGAAAAAAAAAAAAAAAAAGAATCCTAAAGCAAATTTATAACTTTAAAAAAAGTTATAATTTTTTTTTTTTTTTTTTTTTTTTTTTTTTTTTGTTTATATTTTATAGTGAAACAAGCAAAGTCTTTTTTCACGTTACCGTATCTCTTTGGCACTATGAGTATCAGAATCATTAGTAACATTTTTTATTTTTTCTTTAATCGTTAAATTATATTTAGTCTTTGCAAGTTTTCTTCACTATTGCAGAATGAAATGTGATGTTAAAAGGTTTGTGTAATCACATACATATATATTTTGTTACCTCTAATAACATAAGTAACAAAATAAAAAAATGTCATGAGTTCATTAAATAGTACATTAGGAGTAAGAAACTTTTTAAAGCTCCAAAAAGGGAAGGAGATGATTCCCTTTTCAATTATACAAAAAATTTCTTTAACTTAATTTTATTTTTATTAGTCAGAAGAATGGAATCGTAAAGTAAATTTATAACTTTTAAAAAAAGTTATAATGTTTTTGTTTAAGACTCCTCCACTGTCTTCTCCACTGGCACGTTTAGAATTTTAGCTATATCAGAATCAAACTCAGCAACCCTACCTCTATAATATTCCCTAAAAAAATTTTCACACTCTCTTATTAAAACTTTATATACATCGTTAACTCTATCTTCATAATAATCCAAAAAAATGTTACTTGTAAGAAAACTTTTGTAGCTCATAAGCTGCATGTGGTTTGATTCTAACTTACGTAGCATGTCTTTAAAAGGATCGAGTATAACATACTTTGTTCCCAAAAGATTTTTTAATATTTCGTTTCTTTCTTCCATTTTAATATATTAAAAAAAATATTTAATTTAAATTTACTCCAGTGTGAAGTGGAACACACTGCCTGTAAACTTATATTCGGAAAGTTCATGATATTCTTCTTTATAATTTTCATCAAAAACATCAGTAGGTTCATCAAAAACTTCAGGTATTTGTGTTATCTCTATATAACCTTTACACAATACTAAAGTGTTCATGTAACATTCCTATAATTTTAATTGCTCCTTCATTACCTACTGACAACCGTGACATTATCTTTTCTGTAAGTAGATCTAACATATAAGTTTTAAAATTATCTATATCTTCGTCATATTTCATGAAGTTTATTTTATTACCAAAGCTTTTAATATACTCTACCACAGGGGGAGAACCTCTTATTCCAAGTTTAAATAACCTGTTATGTGATAACCCCCATTTTCATCCAATAACCCCGCACTGGAGTCAACATAATTCTTTGTCGCAACGTCTTGAGGATTTACGGTATTACTAACCCTCGTTAATGTATTACCATTCATATTTATAGAACCGGTAACGTCTGTTGTTCCATCTTTACGCAAAAAATTATTATTTATGTGAGTGAGTGATGCTCCATCACCGCTTGATTTAACATCATTCATTTCTCCAAATTTATCAACTGGCATTTTTTTATATTTAAAAAAAAATATTTAAAACTTGCTGAAATTCATTTCCCGAGCTTAACTCTTTTAGAATGTACAAGCATAAATGACCGCAAAATACTTGTCCAGCTTGTTGTAATTGGTCTGTATTGTAAAATATTGGATTTACCAGATACTCTTGAAGTTCAATAGGTGGTAGTATGCCATAACTGCCAAAATAAATTTTTAGTTCACCGTTTTTATACCAAGCAACCCAATGTGTACCAGGTCCGCTCGTGTCATCAAGGTTTAATGTACCGCATTCCTTTTTTCTACACTTTACTCGGTAGAGTGTTTCGTAAAGATATCCCTCTAAAAGAAGGAATTTTTAATCTTTTTGCAGCATCTTCTAGTTCAAAGTCGCTTAACAGTTTGTTCGGTAAAATTACGTTTTTAATCGCAATATCTTCCATTTTTTATACCGAAATATTTTTAATTTCTTTATTATCAACCCACGAACTAAACTCATCGGAATAACCTTTCCATTTTACCAACGATTTATTTTTTCCCTTTTTAATAACCTTTTCTATCCTATACAACTCCTGGCTAGTTTTTTGTAGTTCGGGTTCATAAAAGGTTGCTTGTATTTCATCACCGTTAAGGTCCACAATTTTATATGTTACGGGTGATGTATGTTTTACCTCAGAAACTGTAAAAACCTCTTCAGTCCATCTTGTGGTATATCCCTTTTCAAGGGTCTTTTTCTTTTTAGATATCCTTACTTTATCACCAACTGAAAACTTAGGGTCTATATCTCTTACTTCGAGATGATCGGGATAAAGAGTTTTCCAAACTTTGGTTTCATTTACCTTCTTACTAGCATTTATTGGTGTCATCTTAATAGAAGAATGTCTCGTGTTATCATATTCTTTAACGAGATCCGACAACGTAATGTAAACGCTTGTGGAATTAGCAGAAAAATATTTCCACATTTTTTCTTTCATTGTTCTAATCCATCTCTCAACGACGCTAGATTTTTCCTCATTTTCGGTGGAATACAACTCTATCAAGTCTTTAACATCTTTGTTATAAAACTCTTTACCCTTATCTACCCACATTTTTTCCGACTTTCTTTCCTCAAAAATACTCTTTGATGCTAAGGCGACAGATTTCCCCGTTTTATCTTTTTATGGAATCAGCCAACCGTATTTGGAAAAGATATCAATGACAGCAAGGAGATATTTTATGCCACGATTAAATTTAGAAAACGCTTGCATGTCTACTAAATCAGCGGCCCATATCCTATCAATACCGTTTACTCTGACTCTCCTTTTCTTAAATTTTCTTTTTACGGGATTGTGCAACTCTTCCGATAAAGCTGTCATGCTGAATTTTTTTTTATTAACCCCCATTCCAAATCTTTTTTTTGTTCCAATCAGATTACTAACGACGGACCGTTCCATTTTTTCCCTAACTGTTGGATTATGGATCCCCTTTAGCTCTGTTAACATATTTGCGTCGCACACATTGTTTCTAACTTCTGTTGTAGGATTTTCTGAATAACAAATATCGTGATGGTACGCTGCTTTATCAACACGGTTTATTGGTTTGCTCCATTCCTTCGGTGTTAAATCGGGGTTGAGTCTTTTATTTAATTTAGTACCGGGTCCAGTAAAGTTATGACCGGGGAGATGCATTTCAACGGGCAAATTATTTATAGTTTTATTTAGTATTGACCCTTTTTTTTTTTTTTTTTTTAACACCCTGTGCCTTAACAAAGTTTGTTTTAGTTGTTCCGCACTCAACGCATTTTCCACGCTTCATATTTCTTCTATTTTTAGTAACAACATATTCTATGTTGGTGGTATCTGTAGCTTTTTTACATTTAACACAATACATCTTTTTTATATATTAATTTTCTTTTTTAAATATATAAAAAATGGATGTTATAGATTTATCGTGGAACGAAGTAGTATCAAAGAGATTTAATAGCCTTATTTTACCTAAAAGCATTAGAGGGCTAATTGTGGGTAAATCGGGATGTGGTAAGACAACACTTTTACTAAACCTTTTGCTAAGACCGGAATGGCTTGACTATGATAATATATACATTTTTGGAAAAAGTCTTTTTCAACCCGAATATCGCATACTTAAAAAAGCTTTCGAAGAAAAACTACCGAAAGAGGCAATTTTAAGGTTGTTTAACATTCGTGATGAAATTCAGGATTTAAATGTTTCTCCTGCAGCTTTGATCTCAGAATGGATTAAAACCCTAAAAAATAAATCGGATATAAAGTGTAGTTTCTTTGAAACTGCTGAGGGTGTGCCTGATCCGAGAGAGTTAAAATCGGAAAACAAACATTTAATGATCTTCGATGATTTACTTTTAGAAAAGCAAAATAAGTGTGAGTGTTACTAAATTCGTGGAAGACATAGTAATGTTGACTGCTTTTACCTCTCGCAAAACTATTTTAGGTTACCGAGGCAAACTATTAGAGAAAACGCAAATTTTATCTGTCTTTTTCGTCAAGACCATAAAAACATTAATCATATTTATAGTGACCATGTAAGTGAAGATATAACCAAAGGAGAGTTTAGAAAATTTTGCTACAAGGTATGGGAAAAACCACATGGTTTTGTCGTCATTGATTTATCTAGTGAAAAAAATAAAGGAAAGTATAGAGACGGTTTTGACAATTTTTATATACCTAATCCAATAGAAAAAAACGAAAAGAATAATTAAAAAAATAAATAATAATTGTAAAAAATGGCAAATAATATATATTCTAGTTATAATCTTATTTTACTTGATTATAGATTATGTGGTCTTACAGTAAACCAGGTTATGTACAGTGTTAGAGATTTTGTGGAAAATGAATAACCAAAAAGGCTTGAACGTTGTCCAGTAAGCATTTTTAATAAAGCCATAAAAGTTCACAAACTAAAAAAAGAGTTTCTTTCTTTTGTAAAAGAACATGATATTGGTGAAGAAGAATTACGCATTATTTTTTATAAAAAAAAAACGTGTTTCCGAATTATTGCATAATGTAAATAAGTGGGCAAAAATTTTTGTAACTGAAAAGGAAGATAGAACAAATAAAAAGCATAGAAAACATATAAAAGAAATGGTGCCATATTTAAACGAAATAGTAAAAATATGCATATTTTTTCAGCAAAAAGAAAAACTAACTTTTGCTAGCATTAATCCAGCTGCTTTAAAGACGGAGCTTAACCAAAATTTTAATAGGAAACGTCCTAAACAAAAAAAAATTACGTTAGTCGTTAGTTAGTATTAACCCTATTTGAAAATATATCTTTTAACGAAAGATATATTTTTTTTATGCCTAATTAAATTTTTCTTTACTATAAAAAATGGAAGATCTTTCAACACAGATAGCTAAAAATACGCAACACAAAATGTCTTCCCAAATTATAGTAAGTGA
Source organism: Tridacna gigas (assembly GCA_945859785.2). Taxonomy (NCBI): domain Eukaryota; kingdom Metazoa; phylum Mollusca; class Bivalvia; order Cardiida; family Cardiidae; genus Tridacna; species Tridacna gigas. The sequence continues at coordinate 70,116,173 of OX244033.2, read as the reverse complement.
CAACAAAACACGCTATACAACAGGGTTTAATCCATCAATTCGACTGGAAAATGATAGAAAATACGAAATAGCTTTGGTAAACCTTGAAACATACTACTCTTTTCCAAACATTGATGCAACAAACAACATGTTTATTTATTCTCCAGACAATGGCGTTTCTTGGTTTAAAATAGAAATACCAGAAGGAAGTTATGACCATATAAACATTAATGATACCATTCACCAAGAAATGAGAAAAAAAGGTCACTTTGATTTAGTCAATGATGAATATCCTATTAACATTTCAGCAAACACAAATACACTAAAATCTATTCTTACCCTTGAAGACGGTTATCAAGTAGATTTTAACCATCCAAACTCCATTTCTAAAGTATTAGGTTTTACTCACGCAAAATATGGAACAGGATTTCATGAGTCGGAGAATGTAGTTAACATTCTCAGTATAAATTCCATATTTGTTAACATCGATATTATCTCAGGAAGCTACGTTAATGGCACAACACAAAACACAATTTACTCTTTTTTTTTCCAATGTTGCGCCGGGATATAAGATAATCGAGTCACCAGTTAATTTAGTATATTTACCAATAACGAGGAGTGACATACACAATCTAGAGGTAAAAATTACGGACCAAAATGGAACTTTACTAAATCTTAGAGGTGAAAATCTAACAATAAGGTTTCATATTAGAAAGGCATAAAAGAAAAAAAAAAAAAAAAAAAAAAAAAAACATATATAAAATGACAAGCTACATAAATATTAAAGTTAATATATCGGAGGGGCAAAAGCAAAAACTCCTATCCGCTATTAGAAAAGGGGGCTGCCAAACAAGTATTCGTTTAGGGCATAAACATTTAAAAGGTAATAATGTTTTAGCAGTTACCCTGTCACAAGCAAGAAAAATAGCTAGAGCCTTAGAAAATAATTAGGACGTCTGCCAAGCAACTTAAACATAATACGAAGATAGATGGGGTTTTCTCGGAATGTTAGCCGGATTAGCTGCAAGTGCTTTGCCAATGCTGGCCAAAACCGTTTTACCTGCATTAGGTGTTGGTGCTCTTTCAGGATTAGCATCATCAGGTGTACAAAAGGCGATGGGATCGTGTCTTTACCTTAAAAAAGGAGGTTGCGTTTGCCAGGCAGAAACTGATGGAAAAAGTCTTTATTTAGGCCCTTATAAAGGGAAAGGATTATGGTCTGTTGGTGATGGTTTATATTTAAAACAGGGCGGAAAGCTTTATGATGGAAGCGGTGTTATTCTAGAACCGAATAGTCCTTTTGCTGATATTCCCATTTTAGGAGCTATATTATAAATTAATATTATAATAAAAAAGATGAATGTTCACAAATTTAACGTAAACCCAAAGATTTCTCAACCAAAAACAATCTATTGGAGGCCAGCTTCTAATTTAAAACATCCACTGATAAAAGTAAATCCACTAACTTGGCAAATCTTTAGTCAAGAAGAAATTACATTAAATCCGATGCAAGTATTTCCAATGCAATTAGGTTTAGGCTTTATGTCGACTAAAGGTGTAGTTTTAACCTCATTAGCTTATTCTTTAAGATTTAAGAACTGTAGTTTACAAAATGAGATTAGCCTCGAAGATGTTGAGAATATTTTAATTACTATTACTAACAATTCGAAGGATACAGTGAAGATAAAAGAAAACGAGCTTTTTTGCAGCATTTATTATCATCTTTAAAAAAATATTACGCTAATAAAAAATGGAGATGAAAGAGAATAAATATCCTGTATGGCCCACGGCTCCCCCAGTTGATGAGGGACAGGGTTATCGTTTGCAGAAAATTAATGAGATACAAAACTTTTTAGAAGCTGAGGTATTGAAGAGAGAAGCTTTAAGTAAGAAATATTTTAGAGCTGCAAGAATAATAGATAATGTAGAAATTGCTTTAATTACGGTTACCATAGCTGCAGGGGGTGGAGGAGTAGCTTTGTTATCAACAGTAGTTGCGTTACCCGCAGTGATAGCGATAGAACGTAATGCAGCTTTTTTTTGTTTTTTAAGTTTGGCTGGAAAATACGCTGTTAGAAAATCAACAACTAAAGCGGAAAAACATGAGAAGATTAAAATCATTGCTGATACTAAATTAAATACTATATCCTCTTACGTCTCGAAAGCTGTATCGGATAATAAAGTCACGGATGAAGAGTTCCAACTGATTATGGAGGAATTAGAAAAATACAAGATGAAGGAAGAAATTAGGTCAAAATCCAAGAAAAAGATGACGAGTGAAACTGAAGAATCATTAATAGAGAGAGGGAGAAGAGAACAGCGTGAGTCCTTTCGGAGGTTGGTTGAAAAACATCATGGTGGGCCGTTGGAATATTAAGAAGCCAAAAATTAAGTTTTCATGTAGCTTTAGTTATGAAACGGGTTAAAAAAAAAAACTGTAATAAAAACTGTAATAAAAACTGTAATAAAAACTGTAATAAAAACTGTTAAAAAAATATAATCCTAATAAAGAAAATGTCTTTTTTTAAAAATCACTGATCCGACAAAAAGAGATCAAACAGTAAAAGAAAAAAAAGCTAAACAAATTGCATCCTCTGCTGTTGAGGTGGAAAAGAGTGTTGCTAAGGAAAGGGCAAAAAAAGCTTTAGAGGCTGGAAAGAGTGCCGCTGTAGATGCAGGAAAAAGGTTAGTTGAAAAGGCTTTAACGCCAAAATCTAAGAAAATTTTACAAACGTATGCTGATATATCCACAACAACACCTGTTTCGCAAAACATAAACAGTTTAATAGATGGAAGTGGTAATAACGCAATTGCTATACAAGAATTAGTTGAAAAATTAAATAGTGGGGGCGGCATTAAAACAACATAAAAATATTATAATAATTTAAAATTATTATAATATAATAAAAATGAGCATTTTAAAAATTACTGAAACGGGTTTAAATAATGATAGTATCGAAGAGTACGAATACTTTGAGTATCTACCAATTACATGTGCCAATCTTAACAATGACGGAGGAGATTTTACGATTAGCATTGAAACTCAAGATATTTTTACACATCGTAGTGAAAGCTATTTACTTATAGAAGGCCAGTTAATAAAGACTGATGGCAACGCTTATGTAAATGCTGACGACGTTACTTTAACAAACAACGGTCTAATGTATCTTTTTAGTGGTATTAGATATGACCTTTCAGGTAAAGAGATTGAAAGAATATCACATCCTGGTCAGGCTACCACTATGCTTGGATTGTTAAAATATTCCGATGATTTTTCTAAATCACGAGGGTTAAACCAATTGTGGTATAAGGATACATCAAACGCAGCAGAAGATGATAATAAGGGTTGGAAATTTAGAAAATCACACATTATTGTTGCACCTGAAGAAAAGGGAAGATTTAGCTTTAGAGTTCCATTAAAACATTTTTTTGGTTTTTGCGAAGATTATGATAAAGTCCTGTACGGAATGAAGCAAACTCTTTACTTGTCAAGAACTAATGATAATAATGCTATTTTTAGAGCTGCTGCGGTGGCTGCTGCTGGTGGTAACCCAACTCGTCATGAACCTGGTAAAGTTACACTGCATAAAATAGCATGGTATATGTCACACGTATTACCCACGGATCAGTATAAAATGGAACTTTATAAACATATCCAGAATAAAGAAAATCTTCCAGTTAATTATAGAATGCTACAATGCGATACTGGTGTAGTTCCTCCAACAAGATCATTTACCTGGAGACTTGCCGTTAAAACAGCACCAGAGTTTCCGCGTTACATCATTATTGGTTTTCAGACGGGAAACAAAATTCCCAAATCCAAAATCCAGCCATATTTGACCACGTTCAAGTTACGGATGTTCACGTTACGTTAAATTCTTTTAAATATCCTAGAACTGACTACAAACTTTCGTTTCCCATGCAACAATTTAGTAGAGCATATGATGATGATGCCATGTTTAGATCTAAGTTTTTTCTCATGGATGATTTGGCATCAAATCCTAATTTTACCCCATTAGAGTACAAAGATCTTTATCCTTTTTTTTGTTCGATGTTAGCAAACAGAGTGAAAGGATAAAATATTCTGTAACTGATATTCATGTTAAGGCAAATTTTGGTGCTAATGTACCTGCAAACACACATGTATATGGTGTTATTATTAGTGATAGGCGAATAAACTTCCAGTCTGATGGAAATAAAATGAGTGTAGTGTATTAAGATTTTTTTTCTTTAATATAAAAATGATAATCAAATCAGATTTAAAAGATATTCATAGAGAAAATAATATAAAAGTTCCTTCATGGATGGATAAAAAACGATTGGTTAAATTAGCAAAAGAGCGTGGGTTGTGGCCAGAGGAGCCACCTAAGCCAGAAAAACCAAGGGACCCTAGGTTTGATAGATTGAAAGGTATTAAGAAAAATCCGAGGAAAGTTTGTGTAGAGGATGTTAAAACAGGAGAAATACAATTTTTCCCCTCGATTTTTAAAGCGAGTAAATTTATTCAGTATTGCCTTCAATCAGTTACTAATTGGAATGGCAGAGTTTGGGAAGACAAATATAAATAACCGTTCTGTAATTTTATTATGATTAAAAAAATCATAATAAAATTGATTAATATCTTAACTTATTTAGAGGGTATGCTACACAACATGTTATAGAGGGTAGAGAAAATTATCGTCTTTCTAGTTTTTTAAATGAAACAAGGGGGCTTCTTCGTGACACTCTTCGAAGAAATCAGCAAACAAAGGTAAAACTAGTTCTTAGGTGTGTTTTGCTTCATCCTAGTAGCATTGTAGAACAACTACATGCTTTTCACTCGATGCATCATATAAACACAAATCAGGAAGAAGTAGATGAATTACTAGAAAATATGATAGGGGAAATATTAGAAATAATGGCTAATGCACAAAGAGAAGGTAGTGGCTTTACTTTAAGAGCCATAAACCAGTTAGAACTACACACAGTTGTTTATGATCCTTTACGCGCCGGTGGATGGATAGATTTGCCTTATTGGGTTAGAAATAAACAAGTATGCATTAACATGAAAAATAATGAGGATAAATGTGCTATATGGTGTATTTTAAGACATCTTTATCCTAAAGACAATCACGCAGAACGTGTTTAAAAATTTAAAATCAAAAGTTAATACTTTGAATACGGAAGGGATTAATTATCCTTTAAGCATTAAAGATATAGACAAGATTGAGAAACAAAATCCCACAGTAAGTATAAATGTTTATTCTATTGAAGTAGTATATAGAAAAATTTACTCTCTTAGACATACAAAAGAAGAAAAGGAAAAACATGTTAATCTGCTTTATCTTACAAAAGAAGATACCGATGCTGATGTCGTAAAAAGTCACTATGTTCTTATTAAAGATTTTAATGCCTTAGGTCACAAGTAACAAAGTCACATGAACGTGTATATTGTTGTACATATTGTTCATTTCCTTTTAGATCGGAAGAAGCATTAAAAAAACACAAAGAAAATTGTAAAGATTACGAGTCTACTTTTATAAAAATGCCAGAAATAGACACCATATTAAAATTTAAAAATCACGAAAGAAAAATTTCGTTTCCTTTCGTTGTATACGCCGATTTTGAGTGTGAATTAGAACAGATAAGCACATGTTACCCTAATCCTGAAAATAGCTCAACAACAAAAACTCAAAAGCACACACCTTGCAGTTTTTACTATCTTATAAAATGTTTTGATGATAATGTGTGTGCACCTATAGAAGGAAGTTATGTTGGAGAAAATGCGGGCGAAGTTTTGGTAAAAGACTTAAGAAGCGACATATTTAAAATTTACGAGAAATACTACAAAAATTCGTTACCTATTAATATGACCGAAAGAGATGAAAAGCTTTATTCTGAACAAAAACATTGTCATTTTTGTGGTGAAACATTCAAACGTAATGATAAAAAAGTAAGAGATCATTGTAATTTTTCGGGTAAATATAGAGGAGCGGCACATGATAAATGTAACTTAAAAGCGTGCAAACCTACGTGTGTACCTATTTACTTTCATAATCTTAGTGGATATGACTCGCATCTTTTTATAAAAAGTCTTAATATATATGAAGGTGATATTAATTGCATCCCACATAACAAAGAAAAATATATTAGTTTTAGTAAAATAATTTGTGTTGGTGAGGAAATTATTCAAGTAAAAGAAAAAAAAAAAAAAAAATAAAGATGGAGAGGAAGTTACTGTTGATAAAAATAAACTAATATTTCATGAACTTAGATTTCTTGATACTTTAAAGTTTATGAGTTCTAGCTTAGATACTCTTTCGAGTAATTTGAATGAATGCCAGTTAAAAAATGTATCACATTTTTTAACGAAAGAACAAATGCCATTAGTTAGGAAAAAAGGAGTTTTTCCTTACGAATATTTAGATTCTTTAGAAAAACTTAAAGAAACCCAATTACCCCCTAAAGAAGCATTTTACTCAAGTTTAAACAAACAATATATTAGTGATGAAGATTATGCTTTTGCTCGACATGCTTGGAAAAGTTTTAACATGAAAACATTAGAAGATTATTTGCGACTTTACAACAAAATAGATGTATTACTTTTAGCCGATGTTTTTCAGACCTTTAGAGATCTTTGTCGTAAGCATTATGATTTGGATCCTGGTTGGTATTATACTACGCCGGGTTTAGCTTGGGATGCGGCATTAAAAATAACAGGGGTAAATCTAGAACTTTTATCAGATGCTAATATGCGTTTGATGTTTGAAGAGAGTAAAAGAGGTGGGGTCACCATGGTTTCTAAAAGATATTCAAAGGCTAATAATAAATATATGAAAAAACTATATGATCCTAGTAAACCTTCAAAGTATTTATTACATTTAGATGCTAATGCCCTTTACTCGGGTGCAATGTGTTATCCTTTACCCACGCATGGTTTTGATTGGATGACTGAAGAAGAGTTAGAAAATTGGGAAGACTTTTGTGACAAAGAAGGACAAGGATGTTTTTTAATGGTAGATTTAGAATACAATAAAGAGTTACATGATTTACATAATGACTTTCCTTTAGCAACAGAAAATTTAAAAATAGATAAGGCGGTAAAATTAGTTCCTAACTTGAGAGATAAAAAAGAATATGTTTTACATTATAGAGCTTTAAAAACATACTTAAAACACGGTTTAAAACTTAAAAAGATACATAAAGGTATAAAGTTTTATGAAAAAGATTGGCTAAAAAGATATATCGACTTAAATATTAGCCTAAGAACTAATGCAGTAAATGATTTTGAGAAAGATTTTTTTAAGTTGATGAATAATTCTGTTTTTGGTAAAACAATGGAAAATGTGTTAAATAGGGTTAATGTGCAATTAGTCTCTCATGGGGAGAAATATAAAAAATTAGTAAGAAAACCAAATTATAAACACACAACAATATTCGATGAAAATTTGGTAGCTGTAAATATGAAAAAAAAAAAAAAAAAAAAAAAAAAAAAACATAGTAAATTATAATAAACTAGTTCATTTGGGTATGAGTAGTTTAGATATTAGTAAAATACATATGGTTATTATTATTATTATTATTTTTTTTTTTTTTTTTTTTTTTTATGATTATCTTAAACCAAAATGGGGGGATAATGTTAGATCATTATATACTGATACAGATTGTTTTGTAATAGAGGTAGAAACAGAAGATGTTTATGAAGATATTAAGAATGATATACCGGAAAATTTTGACACAAATAACTATGATGATAATCATCCTTGTTATTATAAGCACAACAAAAAAGTAATTGGCAAGTTTAAAGATGAGTTAGGCGGTAAAATTATGACGGAGTTTGTTGGTTTAAGAGCAAAAATGTATGCCTATAAAACTTTAGATGGAAAGGAAGATAAAAGATGTAAAGGAATTAAAAAGTCAACCATCGAAAACGATATAATATTTGATGGTTATAAAAAATGTTTGTTTACAGGAGAAAAACAACTAAGGAATATGAGAATAATAAGAAGTTATAACCATGAAATATACACGGAGGAAATAAATGAAATAGCATTAAGTGGCGATGATGATAAAAGACATATATTAGATGATGGGATAAATACGTTAGCTTTGTTTCACTATAAGTAAAAATTTATAACTTTCTTTAAGTTATAAATTTACTTCAGCTTTATTAAAAATTCACACTTTTTTCTGCAAACGGGACACTCGTTTTTATTATAACTTTTCTCACACTCTTCACAAATACACTTATGTCCGCAAGCACTAAAAAGTAAAACAGGTTTGTGTTCTAAGCAAATGACGCATTTTTCTTCGTTGAAAGGTTGAATGATTTTTAATGAAGGAGAAGATGGAGGTAAACGAGCAGCAGAAAATGATGATTCCCCTGAGATAATAGTCCAGGTAAGGCCGCGCCCAATTCTAAGCCATGCTTCTTGGAATGTATCTTTTATTTTATTAAAAATTATGTTTTCGTCGGTTCCATCTATATTCGCTTCTATTGTTTGCTCATAGTCACACTTATAACTTTTATAAATGCTTGCATGATTTAATATGTCAGTTAATTCTCTTGAGAAATAACCTTCTACAACATAAGAAATAGATAAATATATCCGGTTATCTCTTATTTTGTTCCTTAAAAACTCTGTTATTTGCTGTCTTGCAAACTCAAGACGCTCTTCTGCGGATTGCCCACCTTCGTCAGCACATATAAAAATACTGCCAAATGAATTTCTAATACTAGTAGTAAGGTTATCTAGTCTTAGAGGGTGTGATAGCATAAGGTTATCTAGTCTTAGAGGGCGTGATAGCATAGTAATTTCCATTATTATACGCTTTTTATATGAAAGATTTTTTTTTTTTTTTTTTAATCAATTTTTTTTCTTCATAAAACAAATTTTTTTTTTTTTTATTTTTTTAAGTTAAAAATTTTTTTGAAAACCAGGAATTTTAAATGATAAAAAAAATTGTCATTTTTCTTCGCAACAATTTATAACTTTAAAAAAGTTTTTTTTTTTTTTTTTTTTTTTTTTTTTATTTCTTCTCAGAGGGAGCATGCGTGACTTCTGGAATGAGGCTAGTGAATTCGCGAACAAAAAACTTTGGGGGCACAAACTTGGCGAACAAAAAACGTCGGGGACAAAAACTTCGCGAACAAAAAACGTCAGGGACAAAAACTCTGGGATTGGGGAACAACGAAAATGCAATGAAAATGCATCGAAATGCAACGAAATGCAACGAAATGCAATGAAAATGGGCTTTGGACTTCTTATGCCCAAAAAATACACTACTTAGGTATGTAAATGTGATGAATAACTGATAAATTAAAGCCTAATTTTTTAAACACACCTTTTATTTTCAAATTATTTTGTTTGAAAGTTAAAAAATGTCCAAGGATCGCACAACACTTTCATGATTTGTAATCAATCAACAGTCGTCACAAAAAAAAAAAAAAAAAAAAAAAAAAAGAAGAATATAAGCAGATAACATGGTTGATTATCGGAAAATGTAGATAGAACAAAAAATTGTTATTTTTCCATAATGTTTGCTTATTCTTCTGACAAAAACAGGGATGTTTTAAATCGATTCACACAGAAAAAAGAGAGTATAATTTCTTTTAATTTCTATATATTTCTTAATCCTATCGATTTGTTTTTCCTAAACATATAGAGAAAATCAAGTTCAGTTCTAAATGATTAAAAGAAACTGATAATAAATGCAGTTAATACACCAATAATCTCATTCAACTATCTACATTTCCATGGAAAATCGTATATCTCAATTTTTCACCAGGCAGTCAAAGGAGACGCGCCGCGCGGTTCCCTTTGATCTTTATTTGAAACGCGGACAGTAACTAGCAAGTGACAATGGAAACTAAAAATAGAAAACTGGTTCTCGGGTTTTTCCCTCGCGCTAGTACACTAGAAAATGATATCAGGGGCAGTAATCATGTCTGTAATACGAGAGAATTTCAGTGTCCAATCACAGTGATGGAAAAGTTATTGACCGTCTGTTGTGTATTCAACAGGGACACAACCCTTAAAACACACACTCGTTAGTTATTAAAGGGCTGTAATACCCTTGCAATTCCATAGCACTATGCAGATGTCGGAAAGCTTTGAGGAAAGGGAAAGCATTCACGCCGTGTGATAAGCAATCTCTGTACTTAGGAAACTAATTGTTTTGGCGGACTCAGCGATATAGAGTGGACACACCGTACAATATTTTGTCTGAAAGTAGTCCGGAAAAGTCAGCTTACGATCGCTATAGGCAAGGGAATCCCTTGAGAGTGATTCCCTGGCCTAAAACCTTTTATTGCATTTTTTGGGAGGGGGAGTTAGATATATCTCCTTATCGGACAGTGTAGATCTAAGATCAGACTGCACAAGAGTTAATTTCGTGATTGCTCTTCTAACTGCTGAATAGATTACCAAACGACAAAATTTTAGACTGGTCCAAATTCAAAGTATTTGCACACGACAATTTCAGTGTGGTTCAAATGATGGAATTTGTTTTTGATGGGGTAGAAAGCATAGTGGGAAAAGGAGAAAATGCTGATTACCAGCATTTTCTCCTTTTCCTACTATGTTTTCAAAAGCCTTCTTTGGTAAGGTCGTGAAAACTCGGAATTGTGTGGTAAAGGGTTAAGATAAAATTTTCAAGCCGGTTGAAAAAACAAGCGCAGTGATTTCAAACCTGTTTTCAATAAAAAAAAAAAAAAAAAAATGATCAAATCGAATAGCGAGGATCCAAGATCAGACTGTATGTTCTGTGTAGTATGATCTTGATTTACAATATCTGCATAAGCGTATCTGTTGCGCTTTAAAGCAAAAAGCGTCAACCCTTGAACGCTTTTGCCATACAATTCCTTTTGAATACATAAGAAAATAAAGCTTTTGAAAAAAGTTGTTTCCTATCATTTCAAAGGCAAATTTGAACATTTTGGGCCGAGCCCCGGTAGCGCAAAAAGTTTCGGTTCAGATAAGCCTGCACGGATTGTGCAGGCTGACCTGGGTCAATAGTTTTTCGCAGTTGCATTAAGCCCCATTTTCACAGAGCATGGCTTTTTTTTTTTTTTTTTTTTTTTTCACTGTTTGGCCCGTGATCATAAAGACAGTTGGGGTCAAAATGCTTTTCCTGCGCTGTTTTGTGTCTGTATGAAGGCTATTCCCTGGTAGAGGGACAGTTTAAGTCAAATATCCTTTCTGGCGCTTTTAACGTCAGTCTGAAAGCTAGTCAGAGGTGATTAGGACAGTTTGGGTTAATTTCCTACACTGTTTACCTTAGTTTTAAGGCTACTCCTCGTTCGAAGAAAAAAGAAAGTTTAGGTCAATATTTCTTTTCTGCGCTTTATATAAATAAGCCTGTACAAAAGCTAGTCTGTGATGATTAGGACAGTTTAGGTCAAATATTCTTTCCTGTGCTGTCTACGTCAGTCTGAAAGCTAGTCGGTGATGAAAAGGACAGTTAACCTGAGTTATTTACCTTAGTCTTAACGCTAGTCCTTTTCCTGTGTTGTTTACGTCAGTCTGAAGGCTAGTTCGTGACGATCAGGGCATTTTGGGTTAAAACTCCTATCCAATTTGTTTACCATAGTATTACAGATTATCCGTGTTTCGCGAAAAAAGACAGCTTAGGTCAATATTCCTTTCCTGCACTGTTTACCTCAGTTTGAAGGCCAGTCCGTGTTGAAAAGCACAATTTTGGCTGATAATCATTTCCTGCGCTGTATAAGTCTGTCTGAAAGCTAGTCCAATTATAAAAGGACAGTTCGGATCAAAAATCTTTCCCTGTGTTATTTCCGTCAGTCTGAAGGCTAGTTGAGGGTCTGTATTCACCAATCATTCTTAAGAATATTCTTTGTCTAATTCTTGAAAATCTTCTAAATTTGAAAGTAACACAACTTCTGATAAGCTAAACCATTTGGCATAGCCAATCAGAAGTTATGTTACTTTCAAATTAAAAAAAAATCTTGGAGAAAAAGACTAAGAGCGTGCTTAAGAATGGTTGATGACCCAGGATGATTAGGACAGTTTGGGTCAAATGTCCTTTCCTGCGCTGTTCCTGAGGTAGTCCGTTCTAAAAGAACAGTTAGCTTGAGCCGTTCAGTCTTAAAGCTAGTCCTTTTGATGCGCTGTTTATGTCAGCCTGAAGGCTAGTCCATAATGATTAGGACAGTTTTGGCTCAGTCTAATCCTACGTTGTTTACCTTAGTTTAAGGCTGTTACGTGTTTAAAAAAAACTGCGAGCTTAATATTCCTTCTCTGCGCTGTTTACGTTAGTTTGAAGGCTAGCCAGTGATGAAAAGGACAGTTTGGGTTGAAGATACTTTCCTGCGCCGTTTACGTCACTCTGAAGGCTAGTCTGTGATAAAAAGGGGAACTTTTGCTTTAAAATGTGCTGTTTACCTCGGTATAATGGCCAGCCTCTGATTAAAAACGACAGTTTTGGTTAAAATAATTCTTTATTTACGTTTGTCCCAAAGCTAGTCCTAGATGGAAAGGACGTTGGGCGTTGAAGCATTTTTTCCTGCACAATATATCTTAGTCTGAAGGCCAGTCTTTCATAAAGAATACCTCTCCCGCGTCTGTCTGAAGGCTAGTCTGTGATAAAAAAGGACAGGTTGCGTTAAATTGCTTCTCCTGTGCTGTTTACCTTAGTCTGAAACCCAGCCATTTCATAGAAAGGACAGTTTATGTTACAATACTTCTCTTTCGTCTGCCTGAAGGTCAGTATGTAATAAAATAAAAGACAGTTCGCGCCAAGATACTTCTCTTGTGCTATTAAGCTTAGTTTAGGGTTAGTCCTTTATAACAAGGGCAGTTCGGTAAAAGAAAAAAAACTTCTCGCGAGCTGTTAACCTTACTCTGAAGGTTAGTCCGTGATAACAAGGATAGTTTGTTTGACCGTTGTTTCTCCTGAACTTTTTTATCTTAGTCTTAAAGCTAGTTTTTAAGAATTGGCAGTTTGCATGAAAATATTCCTAGGACCAGATTCACCAACCTTCTTCAAGAACGTTCTTAGTCTTATTGTCCATAATTTTCTAAATTTGAAAGTAACATAACTTCTGATTGGCTAAACCAAATGGTTTAGCCAATCAGTAGTTGTATTACTTTTAAATTTAGAACATCCTGGAGAATAAGACTAAGAATGCTCTTTATAATGGTTGGCGAATACTGGCCCTGGGCTGTTTACCTGGGTCTGAAAGCTAGTCCCTTGATAAAAAGGACAATTGCATGTAAATACTTCTCCGGGTTCAAGATAAACATGTCGGTTGCAGTAATTCATGATTTGTGTAGGTGTTTTGTCTATAGTCTCATAATTTTAATGAGAGGTTGAATTTCTAGTTCGGTTCCACATTTCAACAGGCAGTTTCCTTGGGAAAGATACCCCAGAGCCCGAGCCTAGTACTAGAGAAATCAAGGAAAGACATGAATTGGTGCATGGATTTCGTATTATAATTAAAAACCTGTAGGGAGTAGCTTTCTATACCTTAGTAGATTGAATTCCGGGGGTTCTCAGCGTCTCAACCCTTAAACCTCTTAATTTTTTTTATGCCCAGAAATATTTTAACCACAACCCACCACGCAACGGCTAACTTTGTGAATCAGCTTATCTTTAAGATAACCGGCTGACTTATGAACTAACTAACTTATGAACTGAGCAACTTATGAACTAACTAACTTATGAACCGGCTGACTTATGAACTGAGCAACTTATGAACTAACTAACTTATGAACCAACCAACTTATGAACCAACCAACTTATGAACCAACCAACTAACTTATGCATTAACCAACCCTTATGCATTAACCAACCCTTACGCATTAACCAACCCTTATGCATTAACCACCCCCTTAACCAAACACAACGCTTTAACTAATTTTATAAGCACAACCATGCTTATAAAATCCAACACACCAATCAGCCGCCTACCCACGCATCAGACCATCATATAACAACCCACCAACAAGTTACTATAACCTCCTCTCTTAAACGCTTTAACTTAAATTCAATTAAAAAAAAAAAAAAAAAAAAAAAAAAAAAAAAAATCTAAAAAAGTTTTGTTTTCCAGCTAACCAGCCAGTCAGCTAGCTATCCGGCTAACCATTCCACCAGCAAACCAGTCACTCACTCACTTGGCTATCCATTTTTTCCCCCATCAAACGACGCATTGGCTAACCAAAAAATAAAAATTTGATTTTATGTTTGTTAAGTAAATATCTAAATGTATAAAAAAAATGAATGTGGCAGAAAAAAAACATGTTTGGAATATTAGCTAATACACCAAATTAAAAAAAAAATAAATAAATAAAATAAAATAAAAAAAAAAAAAATAATAATAATAATAATAATAAAAAAAACCGTTGAAAAATAAATTAATAATGTTTAAACCAGATTATTTTAATACAGCATATGGAAAAATAGTAGCATTATGCGAGGTTAATAGTAAAAACTATTTGAAAAAATTAATAAGAGGAAAACCAGCTATTTATTATGAATTTAGTAAAAAATTAAAAAAAGGAAATTATACCAGCATGGATATTACTGTAGGAAATATTGCTGAATATAATAATGAATCTATTGCACCATACGCGATAACAGCTTTTTTAAAAGATAATGATAACAACTTTTTAGGTAAGTTTATTGATTATTTTGAAATGATTTATGGAGGAAATTTAAGTCGTAAATCAGTTAATAGTAGTTTCTGGCTTTATTTAGATTTTAACAATGAACCAGATTGGACTGAAATAAAGAGAGAAGGAGATATATTAAATGGAATAGCTTGTGATGAATATTATGTTTCATCAGATGAAGAAGACCAAAGATCAAACTACCGAGCTATTTTTAATACTGAAGAAACAAGTGAACTAAACAACTTTACAGAAGAACAACTTAACCAATTTTGGTAAATAAGTGAAACAGTTTTTTCTAGTGGAAGTTATAATATTCAATATTCTGAATCTGGTATTGATAGAATTGAAAGAATAGAAGAGAAATCATTACCTCAAAAAATTAACGCTATGGAAACCTTTTACTAAAAAAATTGTGTATTGTGTTTAGATATGGATGTAAAACCTACCGTTTTGTTTTGCAGTTGCGGTCATATCCCTATATGTGAAAAATGTAACGATGAGTACAACAAGGAAGAATGTCCGGTTTGTAGGATGAAAAGTAATATTAAAAGAAAAATATAAATATTTAACCTTTTTACCAGGTTAAATATTTTTTTAAAAAATTATTTTTAAAAAAAAATTAACTAATTTTAAAATATATAAAAATGAGTGAACAAAGTGAACAAAAGGTAACCAGTATGAGGTCTATTTTAATTGACCAAATGAACAAAGACATAGATTTGGAAAACAAACAGCGTAAGATACAAGCTAAAAATAAAATACAAAATTAAAAAAAAAATATATATATAAAAAAAAATAAAAATAAAAAAAAAAATAAAAAATTTCAAACGAGTTTAAATTAAATTATTTATTTTCTAAAAAAATGAAAGAGGAATATATAGAACTTTTACTGAAAGATACAGAAAAATTACGAAAAAAAGCACATCATAGAGTAAATATGTTATTTGATAAAAAACTAAAAGATGTAATTAATTTAATACTATCTTTAGAAAACCCATATCGTTTTTCATATAGAAAAGAAAGAAATAAACATATTATTGATTTGTTAAAATAATTAAATATGGATGAAAATTTATCTGAAAGTGAAGATGAAAGTGAAGAAGAGGAAAATAAAAAAAATCTAAAAAATAATTAAATATTTAACCTTTTTACCAGGTTAAATATTTAAAAAAAATATATTTAAAAAAAAAAAATAAGTACTTTTAAAATATTATAAAATGCATGTGTTAGATACAGTATCAAACAATGTTAGAATAAAGTTGGAAGAGACTACATTAAATAAAAAATGTATGTCTTACTATTATTATAATACAGATAAAGAACTATTTCAATTGCATTTTAATTATTTTGAAAATAGTAGCGATTTTATTTACTTGCTTACCAAATCAATGCCCTTTGCTTACTATTTACACAGTAATTATAAGTTAAATGAATCTAATTTTGATACAACTATTTTTATGTGTTGGTCTGATTTACGGTTAATACATCCACCAATGACACTAGAGGAATCATTTCGTAGTTTTGGTAACCCTATTTTTACTGGTATTAGAATACCATATAACCAAAGTGATAATTTTATTAGCGTTTATAAAAATGCTTTACTTGAATTAGCTATAAATGATGATAGGGAGCCAGCAGCAGATATTTATAAATTATATCCCATTTTAACATTTAAAAATATTTACCCCGCAGAGTATTTTAATTTTACTTCTTTTGTTGAATATTATGGTGAATATTGGTGTGAATTATGTAATTATACGAGAAGAGATTGTTTAAAACCAAGTTACTTAGGTTATGATGGAAGAAAATAAAAATTTGATTTTTTATTGGTTAAGTAAATATCTAAATATGTAAAATGAATGTGTTAAATACATCACATCTTCGGAGTAATACTAATAATAGTGATTTTAATCTTTTAGCGTATGTGGGAAACAATATACGTAAGAATGCAATAATTAATATAGATATAACAATAGCAAAAAAAACAACAAGAATATTTACGTGAAAGAAGAACCACTAATGATCATGGTGAAATTATTGGAATGCGTGATTTTTTGTTAGAGATTTATTACGTGCTTTTAATTTACCTAATGAAGAACAAACAACTAGAAAAATTAGCGCATTAGAAAGCTTTCACTCTGAAAAATGTGTAATTTGTTTAGATAAAAAACCTAATATACTTTTTTGTAATTGTGGTCATATACCTATATGCGTAAATTGTGATGATTTAAACGAAAATTCAAACCAATGTCCAGTTTGTAGAACTGAAAGTAATATTAAACGTAAAATATAACTTTTTTATAATGACCCCAAGCGAAAGTATTTATCTTATCCTCTAATATAAACCTTTTGTCATCAGCATAACCTAGTGCTTTCTTGTTTATCTCTTCAGTATATATTTCATGCCCACGACTTCTTAACACACTCATGGTTCTATAATGATCTTTTTCTTTAAACAAACATTCTTTATAATTCTCTAATTTTAGTTCATTTTTAACAACTGACTTTTTTACTCCCTTACATCTCCGGTCTTCACCATCACCTTCCCATATCAATTTTCCATTTTTATCTATTTTTATATCTAATTTTTTATAAGCATACAATTTAGCACCTAAACCAACAAACTCAGTCATAGCACCACCATTTAATTCATCTTTAAACATGCCTAACACTTTTTTGTTTTTTTGACTATACAAGTCATGCTCTTTAGGATAACCACTCATATCATACATTTTTTCAGCATCACAAGCTATATCTTCATACAAATCATCAGTTTCTATTTCAAGAATAAAACTATCTGTATCAGTATAACACATCTTTACTTTTTCACCATACTTTGCTTTAAAGTAATTATAAAAAGTTTTATGCATAAGCGTTTTACTAATATCTAATATGCTCATACCTAAATAAACAGTTTTGTTATATGTTATACTAGTTTTCTTCATATGAACGGCAACTAAATTTTCATCAAATATTGCAGTATGGTGGTAGTTTGGTTTGGCAACAAGTTTTTTTATAACGATAGCTAACTTCATCATTTACCAATTGCACATCAACTCTATTTCTCAAGTTTTCCATGGTTTTACCAAAAACAGAATTCATCATTAACTTAAAAAAATCTTTTTCAAAATCATTTTCTGCATTTTTTCTTAGTTTGATATTTAAATCAATGTATTTTTTAATATCGGAACTTTCCTCAAACTTAATTCCACGATGTATTTTTTTAAATTTTTAAACCTAAATCTAAGTATGTTTTTAAAACTTCATGATGTATAACATAATTTTCTTTGCCACTTAAATTAGGAATTAACTTTTCTACCTTTTTTATTTTTAGTCGTTCAGGTGCTAAAGGAAAATCGTTGTGTAAATCATGTCACTCTTTAGGATATTCTAAATCAACCTCTAAAAAGCACGGAAAATATTTCCATTCTTCTAATTCTTCTTCATCCATCCATTCAAAACCACAAGTAGGCAATAATTGACTCATAGCCCATGGATAAAGACTGTTTGCATCTATATATAATAAATATATTGAAGGCTTATTTTTATCATAATCTTTACCCATATATTTGTTATTAGCCTTTGAATACCTTTTACTGCACATGGATATGCCACCTCTGATACCCTTTTCAACCATTAAAAGCATATCAGGGTCTATTAAAAGTTCAAGTTTTACTTCAGATTTTTTAAGCATAGCATCTAACGCTAATCCAGGAATAGTAAAGTACCAACAAGGATCTAATTCATAGTGTTTATGACAAACATCTCTAAAGTTTTCAAATACATCAGCTAAAAGCAAAACGTCTATTTTATTGTAAAGCTCTAAATAATCTTTAAACGTTTTCATGTTAAAAGTTTTCCAAACCTTCAAAGCATGTTCATAATCTTCATCACTAATATGTTCTTTGTTTAAACTCGAATAAAATTTTTCTTTATGTGGTAAGCAGGTTCTTCTAACCTTTCAAAAGAATCTAAATATTCATAAGGAAAAACCCCCTTTCTTCTAACTAATGGTAAATGTTTTCTCGAAAAATATCTCGATAAAATATTTAACTGGTCTTCGTTTAAATTACTTGAAAGTTTATCCAAACTGGAACTCATAAATTTAAAACTATCAAGAAACCTAATTTTATGAGTTATGTTTTTTCCCACCTTAATATATTTACTAAAGCTAATATATTTTTCCTCGTTGTTAGGAATACAATCAATGTTTCCATCAGTTTTACCAAGATTTTTAATAAAAAGATGACTATCATAACCACTTAAATTATGAAAATAAACGGGTGTAAAGCTAGGAATTTTTGCTTTAAGATTACATTTAGTATGAGCGGCACCTCTATATTTACCAGTAAAATGACAATGGTCTCTTACTCTATAATTTTTACGATTAAATTTTTCATCACAAATCCAACAACGCGTTTCTCTTTCATGTTTTCTTTTTTTCCTCTTCAGTTATTTTAATTGGTACCATGTTTTGATAATATTTTTTATGAATTTCTCTGATATCCTTGGTTATCATATCTACAAAAACTTTCTCAGCATCTTCTCCAGTATATTTTTTTTCTATAGGAGGGCTTACCTCATCATCAAAAAATTTTATAATATAGTAAAAACTGCAGGGGATATGCTTTTGAGTTTTTACAGTATAACTTTCTTCTTGGCTTGGTTAGCAAGTTTCTATAGGCATCAGTATACTTTCAAAATCAGCATAAACAGCAACAGGAAACTTAATTTTTCTATCATGATTTATAAATTGTAATTTACTCCCCTTGTCAGGCATTTTTAAATTAACAGGTTCATGAGCAGAGCAATATTTTTTATGATTTTCTAAAAGGTCCTCCCTTCCAAATGAATTTATGCATCTTTTACAGAAATATATTTTACATTTATGTTTTGATATTTGGCTAGACATTAAACGACTAAAATTTTTTATAATGACATAGTGACTATTTTCTCCATTTGTTATATATAACAAATCTACATGGTTGGTTTTTTTCATTTTCAGTAATTTTTAGTGGATAAAATTTTTCTCCTTCATAACTAAAAACATTAATGCTAATTTCTGGATTTTGTTTTTCAAATTTATCTATTGCATTAATTGTAACAGGATACTCTATTCCATTCATATTTAAACTATTTTCCTTTGATTTTAAATCATTATCAATTCTTTCAGGATGGTTATCTTTAGGATTTAGTGCTCTTAAAATGCTCCATAAAAAGCATTTGTTATCCTCATTTTTCATATTAATACATGCTTTTTTGTTAGCAATCCAATCAGGTAGTGGTATATAACTTGTAGCTCTTAAAGGGTCATAAATAGCTGTATGTAGCTTTAAATGTACTACACTATGAAATACCCACCCGCTACCCTTTCTTAAAAAGTTACGATAATTTTCTAAAATTCTTACAACCATAGTATCATATAAATCTTTTGCATCGGTTCCCCTTAAATTAATTATATTTATATCAGAAGAAAACTGAGCTGGTACTGGGTTTTCAAAATCCTCAAATCTATACATTAAACATTTAAGAGCCATCTTTACTTTAATTTTACGTTTATTTCTTAAAATATTTACCATAGATTGCTTTGTTAACTCTAAAGACTCCTCAGGAGATTCAACGGGAAATCTTTTTATTTTGTATTGTACTGCCCATTCTTGTAATGAAGACCGCGTTGTTATTACTTCGAAAAGTTCAGCTCTTGGTGGATGTGGTGGGTAGCGTTCTCTAAGATTTGAAGTTATTTGATTTAATACTTGTGGAATTTGCTCTTCTTCAACATTACCAGTTAGCCAATTAGTAAAATTGGTTACCCTTCTTCTAACGCTTTCAGGAATTACTGCTGTGACAGCTCTTTGAGCTCCACTGTAAATATTAGATGCAAGCCTTTGACTAGCATCGGAGATTCTTCTAAATACAGCACTCATATTTTTATAAATAAATTAAATTTTTTATATCAATTTTATTATGTATTTTCTCTTCATAATAAAATTTATTGAATGTTAATTTTATATTTACCGTTCCAAACTCTTTTATCCCAATTTTCAATCGTTTGTGGGCATTTATCTATAAATTTACCAGCTTTGTAAATTGATGGAAAAGTTATGGTCTCTCCCGTTTCAACATCCTCTAAAATAACTTTTCTTGGATTTTTTAAAATCGTCTTTAATCTTTCATAATTAATAACGTTATTATTTTTAGTTTTTTCTCTTTTTTTCTTCGGGTTAATTTCCTCCTTAGGGTATAACCCATGCTCTTTTACCACATCGACTAATTTCTTTTTAGTCCCGTAAGAGTAAAACTTTACACCGTTATCTTTTAAAAAAAATTTTAAATCGACAGTCTTTATCATTTTTATATAAAACAAAAAATTACTTAATACACTACACTCATTTTATTCCCGTCACTCTGGAAGTTAATCAACCTATCACTAAGTAAAACTGCATATGCCTCAGTATTTGCGGGAGGATTTGCACTAAATGTTACCTTAATATGAATATCAGTTACAGAATACTTTAACTTTTCACTTTGCTTAGATACGTCAAACACGAACAAAGGAAAGAAAGTTTTATAATCATAAGGAGTAATATTAGGGTTTGATACTAATTCATCCATGTCAAAAAACTTTTTTCTAAACAAAGCAGCTTCACTATATATTCTACTAAATTGACTATCAGTAAAATCTATATCAAAATCACATGCTGGATATTTTTTTGAACCTAACGTTACATGAATAGTTTTAACATGTCTATTATCAAATATAGACGGGTTTTCTTCCTGGTTGTCACTTTTACCAGTTTGAAAACCAACAATTAAAAAACGTGGCACCTCAGGAGACGATTTAGATGATAGCCTCCAAGTAAAACCCGTTGCCGCCTGTGGAACTGCAATGTTGTCGCTTTGTATCATTCTATACCAACTGGAAATTTTTCTTTCTTCTCTATAAATTTTTGAAGTTCCACCCTATTACCAGTTTCCAGCTCTACATGAGGCATAAACCAAGATACTTTCAGTAAATTAACTCTACCAGCATCAACACCAGCAGCTGTAAAAATTGCATCGTTGTCACCATTTCTCGTTAATGTAAGAGTTTGTTTCATACCATATAAAACTTTGTTGTAATCTTCACAAAAACCAAATATATGTTTCAAAGGTATTCTAAAACTAAAGGTTCCGACTGGATTTGAACTAAAAATATACTGTTTTCTTACTGAAAAACCAACATTAGTAGCACTATCTGCATTGCTTCCAGTATCCTTGTACCACAGTTGGTTTAACCCTTGCGATTTAGAAAAGTCATCCGGGTATTTTAACAACCCAAGCATTGTAGTAGTCTGACCAGGGTAATTAATGGATTCTATCTCTTGTCCGCTAAGTTGGTATCTTATATTTTTAAACAGATACATCAGACCATTATTTGTTATGGTAGCCTCATTAGCTGCTCCATAAACGATACCATCATTTTTTACTAATTCACCTATAATTTGTGAATATGACTCGGAAGGGTGATAAAAAACATCTTTAGTTTCGATCTCAATCCTAATATTTCCTCCTGAGTTGTTTAGATTAGTTCCTGTGATAGGGTCATACTCAAAGTATTCATATTCATCAATACTATCATCTTTTAAAATTGGTGATTTAATATCTAAAATACTCATTTTTAAATATGTAATTATAATTTTTAAATTAAAATTATAATTACTCTATCCAGAGGTGAGGAAATGATTTGTTTTCATCATTAACAAAAACACCTTTTAGTTTAATGGTTTTTATATTTTTTATTGGTAAAGAGCTTTTTACTTTAGGATAAATCCTATTTCCATAAACAATTGTAACAATTGGCATAATATTTTCTTTTAAATAATAATTTACATCCGTTTCAAGATGATTCATTGTATCAATTTTTTCAGGAGATAATTTTATAACAGCTTTTTTATAATTATAATCTGTATCATTGACTTCAAGAACCTTACAATCTTCATCTAGTTTAAAGCATGCATAAAAGATGCTAACTCTTTTTGTATTGTATTTTTCATACTTTGATATTTTAAATTTTAGATTTGACATTCTTTTTTATTTAATGACATAAATTAATTAAATTAAATTGTTTTAATACCCGAACCACTATTTAATTTCTTAACTAATTCCTGAATAGCGATGGCACTACCATCTATTAAGGTACCAATATTTTGCGTTGCAGGTTGTGAAGTATATTTTTCTAAAATCTTTTTAGATTTTGGTTTTAAAGCCTTTTGAACTAACTTCTTACCTGCATCAACCGCAGCACTTTTCCCAACTTCTAACGCCTTTTTTGCTCCTTCCTTAGCAACACTTTTACCAACATCAAGGGCAGAAGATGCGATTTGTTTTGCGGCATTACTTGTAAAGAGTCTCGCTAAATATTAGCTACGCTATCAAAGATTCCACTACCTCCATATGAATATTTTCTTTTAAATCCTCTATTTCCTGTAATCATTTTATAATATAGACATTAAATTTTTATAACTGATTGAATTTAAAACACCTTGCCTTTTTAATTCATCACAAATACTTACCAACTCATTTCTTAAACCAGTATTACCGGCTTTTTTACTTGCCATTAAGAGGTCTAATCTTTCTAATAGGGCGTTGGGATCAGATGGAATAATGGTAATTCCTTTTCCAGTTATTTTTCCTTTTCTTAAACTCACTTCTTTTGTGGTCCTTTCCCAAATAGGTTTAACAAATTTCCATTTATCCCCCTTGTTGGCTTTGGGGTAGGGGTTAGCGGGGTTATTACCACGGTTTAGAGCACTAGTTTGTTTCAAGATTTTAACATAATCTGAATAATCTCCAGCAGAATAGACATTACTTTTTGGGTTGTTCGATGTAATAAGTTCCCATAATCCACCCGTTGCTTCATATTTTTCATCGCCAATAATAAATTTATTATTGCCTGAATCATAAACAAATTGTTCATTACCAATATATTTTGTTCCTCCTTTTTCATAAATACCAAATGTTCTATCAGTATCTTTTCCTTTTTCTAATGATAAAAACTCCATTCCCTCAAAATCTTCAGGTTCTTCAAAGATTGATAGTGATGGTTGTGGTATCTCTTTAGGTAACTGTTCGATTCCCTCTTTAATAGGTTTAAGTCCTTCTGTAATCTCCTTTGTTGAAGCTTTTTGCGTTTCTGTAATAGGCTTAAAAAACTTTGATAGGTCTGTTTGTAATTCAATTTTACCCGTTCTCTCTGCGAGTTGGCTATCCCTAATTCTTTTCTTTGTTGTGAGATATTCTTTTACAATTTGGTCTCTTTTCACAGGGTCAGTTATCTTTAAAAACGACATTTTATATTACAAACATAATTTTTAACATAGTTTTAATCGATATTTTTTATTTCACATGCGCAAGAACATTTAAATTTAGTTCGTGGTACGATTTTTTTCCACCAACCTCCGAAAGGACTCACGCGCTTCTTGCCTCCCCCTTTCAATCAATGTTTCTTCATTTTCAGCAGCTATCTTCTTTTTAAATTTATTTCTTATCTCATTCTTCATAGCTTTGTATTTTTCCAATTCCTCCATAATTAATTTAAATTCATCATCAGATATATGCTTGTCAAGTAATGCTTTTGATATATGTGTGGATATTGTGTTAAGTTTGCTATCGGCAATCATTTTTATTTTCTGATGTTTTTCACCTTTACTTCTTGTGGTTCTTACAGCATATTTACCAATAACACTCATTAAACCAGTAGCAAGGGCTGACGCTTCTAATGCTATTACCACAGGTATCGCAACTACGGTAGACAACAAACCAATTCCTCCAGCACCGCTTACCATCGTCATGGTAATTAAAACTGTATCGATATTATCCACTATATTAGCGGTTCTATAATATATATATATATTTTTTTTTTTGCGAGAGCATCTCTCTTTTGAACTTCACTTTCTAGAAAAGACTGAACTTCTGATATTTTTTTAAACGGTATGAATGACCATTGTCATCATTCATTAAAGATAATTCGATGGGAGGTGCATTAGGTGTAGTACGTTCATTAGGTAAGCTCGGATATATCTTTTCTTTCATCTCCATTTTTAATTAGAGAGATATCTTTTTTTAAATTGTATAACAAACGTGACACAAAAACTCATTTTCCTCAATTCTTAATAGCTTACTTGAGTTGTTTGTTACTGTAATGACAATATCCTCGGTATCCCTAAGAATAACTTCATTTGATAAACTTAAGAGCTTTAATTTTAAATTATAAGACAAAGAGGTTAAAATAACCTCCCCTACTCAGTAAAAAGCCAAAACCTAATGACAATGACTTCGATTCACCCGGTTTTAGTGTTAGGGGTTGTTGAGTAAAAATTTCCCAAATAACAGGATTAACTTTTTTAGGTAGATGCTTAACTTTAAACGGTTTCCAAAAAATTGTTTTTGGTTGAACTATTTCAGGCTTTACTCCAAATTTATAAACGTTCATATTTTTACTTTTTGTTAAAAATTATTTATAATATTGCTCCCAATATAGGAATATTAGCGAATGGGCTATTAGGACCTAAAAGAAGCCCTTTTCCATCATAAATTTTAGAACCTTGTTTTAAATACAATCCATCACCGACAGATTTTAATCCTTTACCTTTAGCTGGTCCGAGGTAAAGACCTTTTCCTCTGTTTATACTTGCCAAATGCATCCCCCCTTTTTAAGGTAGAGACCTGACCCCATTGCTTTTTGTACTCCTGATGAGGCTAACCCGGATAAAGCACCAACGCCTAAAGCTGGTAAAACGGTTCTTGCTAATGTAGGTAGAACTGATGACGATAATCCTGCTAACATTCCAAGAAAACCACCTTCTACTTTCATGTTGTGTTTAAGCTGTTTTTGTGTCATTTTAATTGTGGTTCCCCTACCAGATTCATAAGCTTTTACTATTTTTTTCACTTGACTTTGGGTTATAGCTAAAACATCGTTACCTTGTAAATCACTATGATTTAAACGAATACTTACTGGACATCTGTTTTTTAAAGCGTGTTTAAGTTTTTCTTTTTGTCCATCTGATATATTTACTTTAACAGTAGTATAGTTCGCCATTTTATATATATTTTATTTTTTATTTATCTTGCTTCTCTAATATGAAATCTGATTGTTAAATTTTCGCCTCTAAGATTTAGTGAATTCCCATCTTGGTCAGTAATTGATACATTAAGCTTATCTATTACATCTGATGTTAATGGTAGATAAACCAGATTTACCGGATTTTCTATTATTTTATACCCCGGGGAAACATTTGGGAAAAATGAATAAATAGTGTTTTTAGTTGAACCATTAACATAACTTCCAGAGATGATATCAATGTTAACGAGCAAACTATTAATACTAAGAATATTTACCACATTTTCTGATTCGTGAAAACCTTGTACATATTTAGCTCGAGTAAATCCTAAAACTTTAGCAATAGAATTTGATTGATTAAAATCTACTTGATAGTTATTTTCGAGAGTAAGAACAGACTTTAAGGTATTGGTGTTTGCTGAGATATTAATAAAATACTCTTCGTTAACTGCGTCGTAATGCCCTTTTTTCCTCATTTCTTGTTGAATGAAATCATTGATACCAACAAGGTCATAACTTCCTTCTGGTATTTTTATTTTTTCCCATGAAGCACCATTGTCTGGAGAATAAATAAAAATGTCATTTTGAGAATCAATATTTGGAAAAGAGTAGTAAGTTTCAAGGTTAACCAGTGCTATTTCATATTCTTTATCCTTTTCTAATTGAAGCGGTGGAGTAAATCTTGTGTTAAAATTTGTTTTGTTGTTGCTTACTATAATTTGAAAAGATGTTTTGTGGTCAGTGTTTTTAACAATTTTTTTCTAAAAGTTCTTCCATTTTTTAATTACTAAAAAATTATTTATATGTGTAAAAATATATCTTTGGGGTAAGATATATTTTTTTAAAAATATGATTTAATCATAATCTTTTTTATAATAAAAACAAAAGTTACCATCACAAGATTTTTTATAGTCTTCGTCAAATAAAATCTCTATTTTTAATATTTTATCTACATATACCTTCATGTCTTTTTTATGTTTTCTATGTTTTTTATTAGTTTTATCTTCCTCTTCAGTTTCAAAAATCTTTCCACACCTATTTACATTAGAAAGCAATTTTGAAATGTGCTCTTGTAGAAAAAAAATACATACATTTTTTTCATCTATACCTTTAAAACTTTTAGCGTAAGAGAGAAAATTATTTCTTAGATCAAGATAATTAATTGCTTTTCTTAAATACCTTACTGATACATCTTCAAATTTTTCTTGTAATTTACTCGAAATATCATTAATTGTAAGCATAATATCATTTGCACTTAAATGATTAATACTACTAATTTCAAAAACATTAATCTTATTAAAAATTTTGCTCGCCATTTTACAATATAGTATTTTTCTTCTTAATTTATTTTAAATTTTAAATTTATACCGATTTAGGAATATAAAAGTTATCAAATCCATTTCTATACTTTCCATTTTCTTTTTTACTGGTTAAATCAATGATAACAAAACCATGTGGTCTCTCCCAAGCTGTTTTACAAAATTCACGAAACTCATCCTTAGGCATATCACCACCTATATGGTCGCTATAGATATGATTAAGAATTTTTAAGTCTTGCCTAAATAAGCAAATAAAATTCTCGTTTTCTCTAATAGTTTGTCGAGGTAATCTAAAATAATTTTGTGATAAATAAAAACAATCAACATTACTATGTCTTCCTCGGATGTAATAACATTCACATTTGTTTTGTTTTTCTAAAAGTAAATCGTCAAAAATCATTAAATTTTTGTTTTCTGAGTTTAAATCTCTCGGGTCAGGAACATCACTAGCATTTTCAAAAAATTCGCAGTTAATATCAGATTTTTTACTAACCGTTTTAGCCCACTCTTCAACTAACGCTGTAGGAGAAACATTTAAATCTTGAACTTCATCTCTAATATTAAACAACCTTAGAATAAGTTCTTTTGGTAATTTCTCTTCAAAAGCTTTTTTAAGTATGCGGTACTCTGGTTGAAGCAAACTTTTGCCAAAAACGTATAAGTTGTCATAATCAAGCCAATCAGGTCTTAATAAAAGATTTAGTAAAAGAGTTGTTTTACCACATCCTGATTTACCAACTATTACTCCCCTAATGCTTTCAGGTAAAAAAGGATGGTTAAATCTCTTTGTCATTACTTCCTTCCATGATAAATTTGCAATTTCCATTTTTATATTAAAAATTTTAATTTTAATATAAAATGTATTGCGTTAAATGTAAAAAACAAACTGATACAACTGATATTGAATATGCTGTAAGCAAAAATGGAAGAAGCATGAAACGTGGTAAATGTGATAAATGTGGAACAACTAAAACACAATTTATTAAAAAACAAGAAGGTGAGTCGTTGTTAAACAAGGTTATCAATAACTTACCTGTTGAAATGCATTTACCCGGTCATAATTTTAGGGGACCTGGTACTAAATTAAAGAAAAGATTAAATCCTGATTTAACGCCTAAAAAATGGTCAAAACCCGTAAATCGCGTTGACAAAGCAGCATACCATCATGAATTCTGTTATCTCAAACATGATGATACAGCTACAAGAAATGCTATTTGTGATAAAAATATGCTTAAAGAGTTAAAGGGTATCTATAATCCTTCAATTAGGGAAAGAATGGAACGCGGATTAGTTTCATCATTAATTGGAACCAAGGCTAAATTTGGAATTGGAGTTAAAAAAAAAAATTTCGACATGTTAAATTTATCGGAAGAATTGCACAAACCCGTAAAAAGAAAATTTAAGAAAAGAATGGTTAGAGTAAATGGTATTGATAGGATATGGGCTGCAGATTTAGTAGATATGCAAGCATTTTCTAAATTTAATCGTGGTGTAAAATATCTTCTTGCTGTCATTGATATATTTTCAAAGTATGGATGGTTGATACCATTAAAAGATAAAACAGGAAAATCTGTTTCTGTTGCATTGAAGAGTATTTTTAAGGAAAGAAAACCCGAAAAAATGTGGGTGGATAAAGGTAAAGAGTTTTATAACAAAGAAGTTAAAGACTTAGTTGAATTATATTCTACTGAAAATGAGGAAAAATCTAGCGTTGTAGAGAGATGGATTAGAACAATGAAAGAAAAAATGTGGAAATATTTTTCTGCTAACTCAACAAATGTTTATATTGATGTATTACAAGACCTTGTTAAAGAATATAACAACACGAGGCATTCTTCTATTAAAATGACGCCAGTTGATGCAAGTAAAAAGAAGAATGAAAATAAAGTTTGGATAACATTGTATCCTGATTATGATCGAGTAAGAGAAGATATAAAACCGAAGTTTTCTGTTGGAGATAAAGTAAGGATAAGTAAAAAGAAAAAGACTTTTGAAAAGGGTTATACCACAAGATGGACTGAAGAGGTTTTTACAGTTTCAGAAGTAAAACATACATTACCCGTAACATATAAAATTAAAGATTTAAATGAGGAAGAAATAAAAGGCACCTTTTATGAACCTGAACTACAAAAAACTAGTCAAGAGTTGTATAGGATAGAAAAGATTATTAAAAAAGGTTAAAAGAAATCTCTCGTAAAGTGGAAAGGTTACCCTGATGAGTTTAAGTCATGGGTTGATAATAGTGCTATTGGAAATATTTAATATATAAAAAATGCAGGATATTTTAATTGATAACATAATTTTACCAAACAAGCCTTTAAGCAATTTTGAACTGGAGGATGCGGTAAAAAAATTAGAAATAAAAAATTTTAGGGGAGTATTTTTAAGAGATGCTCTACCTAAAAAAAGTAAAAAACAAAGAATGTGGTATATTAAATCTTGATGACTTGAGCGGACCTGGTACGCATTGGGTTGCTTGGTATAAAAATGGTAAAACTAAAATTTATTTTGACAGTTATGGTATTCAACCACCTCTCGAAGTAAGAGATTATTTAAAAACTCCAATACATTACAATAGCGACCAATAACAACAAGCAGGTCAAGTATTTTGCGGTCATTTATGCTTGTATATTCTTAAAGAGTTGGGTTTAGGTAATAAATTCCAAAATGTTTTAAATAAACTTTTTTAGC
The DNA here is from genome assembly GCA_945859785.2 of Tridacna gigas. Lineage (NCBI taxonomy): Eukaryota > Metazoa > Mollusca > Bivalvia > Cardiida > Cardiidae > Tridacna > Tridacna gigas. The sequence continues at coordinate 70,086,468 of OX244033.2, read as the reverse complement.
AATATTAAAAAATGCCTGTTGATAAATTTGGGAGAATGGATGAGGTTAAAACAAGCGGTGATGGTGTGTCACTTGCTTACATAAGTAATATTTTTTTACGTAAAGATGGAACAACAACCGTTACCGGTTCTATAAATATGAATGGTAACACATTAACGAGGGTTAGTAATCCAGTAAATCCCCAGGATGTTGCCACTAAGAGTCACGTTGATGGTAGCTCAAGGATGTTAGATGAAAACGGAGGATACGTTATGACAGGACATTTAAACATGGGTTTTAATAAAATAAGAAACATACCTGACCCTGAGGAACCGAGTGAAGCTGCTAATAAAAAATATGTGGATGGTAGCAAAGCAATAGTACAACAACAAGACGGTACTTTTTCCGCTGTTGCAATATAAATATGCGGGGATATACTTTAACGAATGTTATAGAACCTGCAGAACCACAAGACGTTGCAACTAAAAATTATGTTGATGTTTCCAATCGAGCTTTTATTTACGGAGTTGGAGGGTATGTAGCAGGTAGTGACATTGCTATGGGTAGAAGAAGAATTTCCAACGTTGGAACACCTGTAGAGTGTCAACAAGTTGCAAATAAGTTTTACGTAGATACTGTTGTTGAGGTAGCTACTGCAGGTAATAAAGCTTTAACAAAAAACCAAGATGGTTCCTTTTCAATGAATGGTAAAATAGATATGGGTGGTAACTCAATTACTGGTTTGCCAAATCCTATAGATCGTAACGCTGCTGCTAATAAAAATTATGTTGATAATGGTGGAGCTATTGTAAAAAATCCTGATGGAAGTTTTACAGCAATATCCAACATAGACCTTCAAGGTTTTTCTATAAAAAATGCTGCAGGACCTGTAGAAGAAAGAGATTTAGCAACAAAATGCTACGTGGATAAAAAAGTATCGCTTCCTTCTCTCATAGGTCCTAAACCAATTATAAGCGTGTATGCTGAGGAACAAGGTCCTTTAGGAAATGGCAATTATGAGTTTTCTTTTGGTAATGGAAGCTCTGGAATGAGCCATGGAATAGGAGGTTATTGTATGTCTGCTCCTGGTAGAATTATAAGAGGGACTTTAATGGTTGCTAAAGGTAATGGTATTCTAAAAGAAGAGGCAAAAGTTAATATAGTTGTAAATGGAGTTGAACAAGCTGATTACTCCACAGTAAAAAAGAAGGGGGAAGGTTGTAGTTGTATAGTTTTTCCTCAACCTTCAGTAATAGACCAATGTGATGTTATAAATTTTATAACAAGATCAGATAACCCTAATGCAAAAAATGCATATTTGACGATATTGATAGAGTTGGATTTATAAAAAAAAGTATTTATTTAAATAAAATTTTATTATATTAAAATGGAAACAAAAGAAGAAATACTAATAAAATTTTTAGGAAGAAAAGAACCTAATGCTTTTGATATCATTCTAAAAAGGTTAGAATATATCCACTTCGAGCTTATGACATACAAAGTTTTTTTTACAGATGATATTAACTTGGAATATTATAAAGAAAAAATTAACATTATATATGATATTTTAAAACAAGAGCTTAAAGATTTTTTTAGAAAATATTATGAAAATAAGGTTGATGAGCTTGATTCTAGCATAGATACTAGTTTAAATAGGTTTTAAACAAAATATTTAACCTGGTAAAAAGGTTAAATATTTAATATTTTACGTCTCTCTACTCCACGTATTATTTTCAACATCATGCATATAATTTTCTAAAAATTCTTCATAACAGTCATATTCATATTCTTCATAATAGTCATAGTCATCTTCTTCACTTTCTTCTTCATCTTCTTCACTTTCTTCTTCATCTTTTTTTTTTCATCTTCTTCACTTTCTTCTTCATATACATAGCAATCTTCTTAATAATCGCTAAAATTAGATGAAATATTACCGTTGTTTGTACATTGAATTTCTTCATCTTTTTCGTATATTAATATTCTCGGTGTGTGAATATAATTTTTATAATTATGAATTGTAAAAACATAATAACCTATTATATATTCTCTAAATTCTTTTAAAAAATTAACAATTTTAGTTTTATGAAAATAAGACCAACCTATATCTTCATTAAAAAATATTGCTATTTCATAAAATTTTGGATTAAATTTTATTAAGCTGCTAAAATGATAATAAATAGCACTCATAATAGAAGTTGAAGAGTTGCAGGTTAATAATTCAATATCTGTATATTTTTTTCTATCAAATATTAATATTCCAGGTTTAAAAGTTATGGTTTTTCTTCCTGCAAAATAAAAATAGTCTTTATATGGTAATTTATTTTTTAAAGTCTTTTCCAACTTTATTCTTTCATCGTTTGAAATTTTATTTAACACACTCATTTTTACATATTTAGATATTTACTTAACAAACATAAATCAAATTTTTATTTTTTGGTTAGCCAATGCGTCGTTTGATGGGGGGAAAAATGGATTGCCAAGTGAGTGAGTGACTGGTTTGCTGGTGGAATGGTTAGCCGGTTAGCTAGCTGACTGGCTGGTTAGCTGGAAAACAAAAATTTTTTAGAATTTTTTTTAAAATTGAATTTAAGTTAAAGCGTTTAAGAGAGGAGGTTATAGTAACTTGTTGGTGGGTTGTTATATGATGGTCTGATGCGTGGGTAGGCGGCTGATTGGTGTGTTGGATTTTATAAGCATGGTTGTGCTTATAAAATTAGTTAAAGCGTTGTGTTTGGTTAAGGGGGTGGTTAATGCATAAGGGTTGGTTAATGCGTAAGGGTTGGTTAATGCATAAGGGTTGGTTAATGCATAAGTTGGTTGGTTGGTTCATAAGTTGGTTGGTTCATAAGTTGGTTGGTTCATAAGTTAGTTAGTTCATAAGTTGCTCAGTTCATAAGTTGCTCAGTTCATAAGTCAACCGGTTCATAAGTTAGTTAGTTCATAAGTTGCTCAGTTCATAAGTTAGTTAATTCATAAGTCAGCCGGTTATCTTAAGGATTAGCTGATTCACAAAGTTAGCCGTTGCGTGGTGGGTTGTGGTTAAAATATTTCTGGGCATAAAAAAATTAAGAGGTTTAAGAGTTGAGGCGCTGAGAACCCCCGTAATTCAATCCACTTACCTTCGTTGGACTTTTATCCGCCGCTGGAAGAGGCATATATTCTTGTGCATGACGGGAGGGTGACAAGAATGGAAGGATAAACGGATAGACGGACGGTTAGACAATATTGTACCGCCTTTTGGGCGAGGGTAAACGGTATCCATCCGCCTTTCAATGAGCATAAAATGATATCCTTTCACCTTCCTGCGGGGGGAGGGGGTATGGAATATCTCTCCGCTTTTCTAGGATGGTAGACAGTTTATCTTTCAACTAACCTGATATCCATGCAATAACACCCATGTGATATTTTTTTTTGAATACCACGGATATTTATAGATTTTTGATATACCACGGATATTTATAGAACAGCAAGTTTCACTGACTCCGTCCCATCACCATTTATAAATGAAATGCATTCCAAAAATAGTAACGATTACTACAGAAAGCCCGCGAAAAAAGAACGATGTCATAGCACGCGCCCTACTTTCTGATGATCTGCCTACGTAATTCCTGCCCGTAACGTCATTTGAATGCTTGTTCACCGCGTCTTCTCAAATAGAACAATCACAAGCGATCTCAGTCGCAATTTTCGACGTCACGGGCAGGAATTACTTAGGCAGATCATCGGAAAGTAGGGCGCGTGCTATGACATCTTTCTTTTTTCGCGGGCTTTCTGTAGTAATCGTTACTATTTTTGGTTTTTATTTCATTCATAAATGGTGATGGGGGCGGAGTCACTGTTCTATAAATATCCGTGGTATATCAAAAATCTATAAATATTCGTGGTATATCAAAAAAAAAATAAATAAATAAAAAAAAAAAAATATATATATATATATATATATATATATATATATATATATATATATATCGCATGGGTGTTATTGCATGGATATCCGGTTAGTTGAAAGATAAAATAACCTCCTCTTTTCTGCCGAGGGATATTGTTTACCCCGACCTTTCAGCGGAGGTAAACGATATCCCTCCGCCTTTTGGCTAGGGTAACAACAATCCCCTGCCTCTTGCCTATCAGGGCAAACCAGTTTTCCTCCGACGTTAGGCGGGGCCAAATATAAGCAAACACATGATCCATGTTCTGTGAAAAGGGGGCTTAATGTATCTCCGTGATACATTATACCGAGCAAGTCACCAGTTACTTTTGGATCCATAATAGCCAATCTTTCTCACCACCGACTTAATTATGATATAGATTTGTCCTTGGACACACAGAAAATTAATCAACAGCGAAAAGATTCGGCCCAGGTCAGCCTGCGCGGACTGCGCAGGCTGTCCTGGGTCGATACTTTTCGCAGATGTATTAAGCCCCCTTTTCACAGAGCACGGCTCAATTGTATGACTGAAGGCCTAGTTTACTTGCAAAACTCACAAAATGGTCCATATATCATATGAAATGCTAAAATCGAGAGACAGTTTTTTTTTTTTTTTTTTAAGTAAATGAGCGGATGTATTGATGCATTCATCTACAAATGAAAACCAGTGATATTGCATCTCTAGAGTGTAGACAAGGATCAGCTAACACATCCGAACAGTCTGATCTTTGACTGCACTATTTCAAGACAGAACCAACGCTTTTCTAAACAATCCCATGTTTTAAAGACCCTGAAGGATAAAGCTTTTGAAAATATTATGGGAAAAGGAGAATATGTTTGTAACCGTCATTTTCTATGTTAGTACCGCTGACCATTGTTTCGAAGATGGCTATGTGGGAAAGCAGCCAGTGGCTTGGAAAGAATATTGTGCGGAGTACTGGTAAAAAGAAACTCCAGGAAAGCATGGATAGGTGCACTGGCCGCCGCGATATAACTGAAATAATGTTGAAAAAGGCGTTAAACACCATACAATCAATCTATGCTAGTAATTACAATTTTCTACTTTTCCTACATTTTTTTTTTTTTTTTTTTTTTTTTTTTTTTCAGTCGACACTCATTTATGGGCAAATCTCAATTTTTAAGAATGTTTCTTATTAGTTGCCTACAAATCCTTTCATTCTAGGCAAGTCCAATTTTTTGCCGTGTGGTAAAGAGTTAAATGGATAAAGTTCACTTCACACTGATACATTTTGTCAGTGGATTGTGATATTTAGGTCAGTTCATTGTTAAAATCAGCAGGACAAAGGTTAAAAGAGTATAAATAAATACGCCATGCTCTGAGGAAAGGTGGTTTAATACACCTGTTTATAAAAAAAAAAAGTATCGAACCATGTCAGCCTGTGCTAACTGCGCAGGCTGACCTGGGTCTAAACTTGTTGCTATTGGTAAATTTCCTGCATGCCCATGGATTATTCTAGCTAATGTACAATCTGTATACAAAGACGATTGGTATACATTATAACAGAAACCATGGCAAGCATCCAGCCGGTCATGATCGCCCACTTGGGATACTCGTAGGTCACGAACTTTCGCTGGTAGGACAGCTCCGAGTATGTTATGGCTCCAAGGATAATCAAAGGACTGATAGTCTGAGAGTCGCCTGGAGGGTAATTGGTTAGAAGTTTTCACCCTTTTTTGTTTAAATCTTTTAACAGCATTCAAGATACAAAATTACTTAATCATAAGACAGTATTATATGCAAGCATATTTCTAACTTGTCATCCTAAAATTACAAACATTAACATTAAAATCTACACGAAAAAAAAAAAATATATATATATATATATGTGGTGAGAATTAAAATTTAGGCACCAGGAACAACTTTAAAAAGTTCAGAATCTCTTTCCCTGGGTGGCTTCATTTAAAAAAAAAAAAAAAAAATGGTTTTCAAAAGTTACAATCAATATAAAACAAGTCATTTCGTTGAAATGTTATCCACCGCCGAAAAAAGAACTTTTATTTATAGAAACATAATTATTAGAGAAACTGTGTTTTGCATGTAAATGGCCTTTCATGTTATTGATGAAAATATACATTAAGCCCCCTTTTTCCATGACACGGTAATTCATTAAATAAAAACAAATGCTGATTGTCTGTGGCTTATGATTAACAATGTAAATATGAAGTTTCATAAAATTGTGTCCAGTAGTTAAAGGAATATTGGTCCATAATGGAAATATACATCAGGCTCCCTTTTTCCTTGACACTGCATTAAAAACAAAAACAGATTTTAAAAAAAAGCAGACCAGAAGACATCAAGCATCCTTTTTCCATGACAATGCATTACATAAAAAAAAAGGTATATCGGCTGACTATCATGCGGAACACAGTATGAAGTTTCATAAACTTTCGTCAACGATTGTAGAATATATCTGTTTGGATGGACTGAAGATCGGACGGAAGAGCGGAAAGACAACATTTAAACTATATCTCCCCCCCACCTCGAAATTCGGCAGTTCCTGCCCAGCTTAATGATGCATGCAAGAATGTGGACAAAAATTAGGCTTCTAGGTTGATAAAAATGTTTTTCTAGCGCAGAATCTGGGTGACTTAATTTACACGTATATCTTAATTCTTTCATATATTGCTAAAATAAACATTTTAAATAATTTCAATAGATTAGGGCATACATTTTCTCTCCAGATTTAGAACAAGTTGTTTTTGTATGACACAAATTTTCTAAAACTGGACCATATGGTTACACATATATCTGTTAATTTGAATAATTGTCCTTTCCAAATACAGGATGCTAGACACGAAATTTGGTCAAATTACCTGTAGAGTTTCAGAGGCGTGGATTTTGAAATGTTGCTACTCTGTACTGAAGCTTTTGTGAAGTTTATAGAAACAGAGTAGAACCTCTTGAACAATTTTACAAGAAGACCATGTAGGCAACATAAGTATAGAACTCAACTGAACTTTGGCTTCTGGTATAGGATCTAGTGACATACTTTTAGACCGAAAATGCCCTTTTGCAACTCGCCCATATCTAATCTAAGCAGTCTTACAAAGTTCCGTGAGTATTAGACTGAACATAAATGGATTGTAAAGCGCTAGATCTATTACGGTTCCGTCTGATTTGACCTAGTGACAACCTTTTTCCTTTAACCCCAAGTAACCTACATTCAGTTTTGTCAAAAATATCATTGAGACAAACAGTAGGGCAATTCCATGATCATTGGACTGAAATGTAGCCTCTGGAGCACACAGAAATATTTGATTCAGTAATCTACCAGTCCTTTGGAAATAATTTGTTTTTGTTGTTGTCCGGCTTCAAGGTTTTGCCCACAGTGGACTCCGAAACTTCCCAGGAATTAGTACTGCTTTCACACCAATTGAAAATTGTAGAGATCTAGATGTATAGTGCTTTGGTGTTAACTAAATGTTTGCGATTCGCTCTATTACCCTTTACAACAACCCTTTACAAGATTAGAAACGGTCCAATAAAGAACTTGTTGTTCGAGTGGGTTAACACTGATATGTTTTATTATATTTGAAATATAGTGGAGTAAAAAGTCAAGTCCTCAGATTGCTGGTTGTTAGAACTGCGTAGTTTCAACTCGAATTCCTGTGCGAATTAAGATTTTGGCACCTTGCGTTCTGACACCAGCACTAATAAATTGTTGTTTCATAAATACTAGATCTAGGTTAATCGAACATTGAAAAAAGAAACAGCAGACTTTGACAAATTCACCTCTTTAAAAACGAAAAACAATTAATTAAACACAGTAATCTTTAAAACACTCCCTCTTCATGGATCGGTGAAGCGCTAGGTCGGTGTACGCTGACAGTAAAGGCCGGTTCAGCGACTGATTCATAAATATGTAAATTTATAAAGAATTCGTGGTGCAAATGACGTTTATCCGTCACGTGATTACAAGATCTATATTTGTCGTGCAGCTACATTCCAGAAAGCACCGACTTGGTACAGCCTAGAATCTTGTTCAATACATACGTTATGTACGATCTCTGTTTGTGCACCTAGAATATGGGTGTGCAAAATATTTAAAGTCTAGAATAAAAAAGCTCTAGAGAAGCAATATGTAAGAATATCTAAGAAGGCAACGCAACCATTCCAAGTCGTTATAAATTTATTTAAAAAAAAATAGCCTACTGCTGGGAAAAATCTCCATTGAAATCTTCCATGTTAACTCGGCATCGCCTTTCTCCTTCCCATCTTAGGTTGAGTGTTGAATTGAAATAAGACTTACAATTAAGGACAGATTGTAAGATTTAGAGTGTACTTCTAAAGGGTGATTATCAAACCATTTTCACTGAGAATCGCCAACAAATAGAAGTGTGTCGTAGTAAAGACGCTTATCGTCGAAAAGTATCTTTCAGCGTGTCCGCAAATTTGTTTAGGTCACGACCCCTATTTTTAGATACATACATAATGCATTATTCTTAGAGATGATGTCTGTGTAAGCGATAGGCTATCGTGTTCCCTTGTGGACGAAACGATTGTTTCAAAGGTTTGAACTGTTAAATAACTTAGTCTTTATAGACAAGTGAATTCATTATTACAAAGGCACAGTTGTAAGTTATTAATAACAGAAAAAACTGGATTGTTTACCGAATAATTGGAATTGGAAAACTACGTTTTATCTCGTAAACCGGAACTTGGGACAGGAAGCAGTACAAGGCCGGAGGTATGCTTACGTCACCCCATAGATCAGGATGATCACAATGAGAGGCTGGTTGCTATGCAACCAGGCGACTCAAAAATGCCTTGAAAGGAAAAAAAAAAAGGAAAACATTGGTTGGTTTAATTAACCCACTTTTAGCATTTACCCAAACTCTTTACATCACGAATAATTTTTTTGTTTTTTATAATGAATCAGTCGGTTTTCTAGACAAAAATAGTGCAATATTATGGGCAGACTTGCTATGTATAATGCATCATGAATATGCGTTATACCTCTTTTTTCCAGATGACCAATAAAATAAATTTGAGCTATGCGCTGGCAAAAGGGGGCTTAATGCATCTCCGTGATGCATTATACCAAGCAAGACATCACTGAATTATGGATCCGTAAAATTCATTTTGACAAATAACTGACTGAATCGTGAGGTAGAATTATCCTTTGACACGTAGCAATTTCAAAGATAGCGAAAAGTTTCGGCCCATGTCAGCCTGCGCGGACTGCGCAGGCTGACATGGGTCGATACTTTTCGCAAATGCATTAAGCCCCCTTTTCACAAAGTATGGCTCATTTAAATTAACATGATTCAAAGTGGCATTTAGATGACCTTCTTTAGACAGTCTGATAAAATGTCAATTCATATGAGTAAAAATGATAAAATGAAACGTTTAAAAAAAAAAGGAATGGACCTAAAATGTTACAGTTAGTAGAAAATAAGCACGTTTACCCATTCGGCATAACTCACCGATTCCGTAAACAAAACGACTCGACCAACTGAGCTCCGGGGCAAATCGGTATCTCGTCGTCTTAACCCTCAAGCTGCTAAATAACACAGGGATTTTTAGCGTTTTTTTATGTTTTACAGGTATATATAATACAAGGGATGCAACTGACATTATCGGCAAAGTCTACTTGTCATCACAAAAACACAAGTTACTTCGTCAATTTTACAGATAATCACATAAGGTCTACTTTATCTAGCTCATTACACATTTTTCTAGCGAAAAATAACGTGGTTTCATGACTAAACGTTCAATGATTTGTGCTACAGAAGCCGGTTTCTCGACAAATAGGTCGAAATTGTTTGGTCCGACACGGGTTCGTTCAGTGCGCTTGTCAGAGTAAATCTACTATTCTGTACAAGATCATGGCCAAAATACTTATCGGTTTGATAAAACAAGTAAATATCTTTAACCAACCTTCGTTGTTTAATAATAACACGAAGAATACAGCTCCAAATCGTCCGATGTTTGATCGATTCACTCAAATTTCAAAGAAGCAGCCATAATTGATGTCAAGTGATCAAAATGTATCAAGGCATTTCATTGGTCGGATTTTTGGTTCCGACCAATGAAATGCCTCGATACATTTTGATCACTCGACAACAATTCTGGCTGCTTCTTTGAAATTTGAGTGAATCGATCAAACATCGGACGATTTGGAGCTGTATTCTTCGTTTTAATATTAAACAACGAAGGTTGGTTAAAGATATTTACTTGTTTTATCAAACCGATAAGTATTTTAGCCATGATCTTGTACAGAATAGTAGATTTACTCTGACAAGCGCACTGAACGAACCCGTGTCGGACCAAACAATTTCGACCTATTTGTCGAGAAACCGGCTTCTGTAGCACAAATCATTGAACGTTTAGTCATGAAACCACGTTATTTTTCTCTAGAAAAATGTGTAATGAGCTAGATAAAGTAGACCTTATGTGATTATCTGTAAAATTGACGAAGTAACTTGTGTTTTTGTGATGACAAGTAGACTTTGCCGATAATGTCAGTTGCATCCCTTGTATTACATATACATGTAAAACATAAAAAACGCTAAAAATCTCTGTGCTAAATAAATCAAGTGGAACGTTCAAGTCAACAGTAAAAAGCCAAATAATGTTATTTATAAGTTATTTTTTGGGGGAGGGGGGGAATATATCCTAGTCGGACAGTGTAGATCCAAGATCACACTGATCTTGATCTACACTGTTCGCAAAAGGCCCTCGAGACGCGCATAGCAGCCTAAGTGTTAAACTGAATTCATTACTTGTTGTTAAGGCAAAAACAGCTATAGCGTTACTAACGGGATGAGAAATTTTTATAGTAAAAGTGTTTGTTACTCTTATCCTGTTAAATAAGTTAAATAGAAAACTTTCATGTCAATAGTAAAAACCCAAAAAATGTTATTTCAAACTTATTTTTTGGCAAAAAATATCTTCCTATCGGAGAGTGTACATCCTTAAGATCAGACTGCAAGTTCTGTGCAGTCTGATCTTGATCTACACTGTCCGAAAAATGTCAGTGAGTCGCGCTTAGCAACCTAATGGTTGCAATACAAACTACACGGTAATTCCTCGTGTTTTCTATGCGTATTTCAACTTTATTTTAACCCTTATCCTGCTAAATTAGTGAAAATATACTTTCAAGCCGATAGTAAAATCTCAAACTTTGCTACTTTAAAGGTATGTTTTGGGGAAAAAAATATCTCCTGATTGGACAGTGTGAATCAAAGATCAGACTGCACGTTTTGTGCGGTCTGATCTTGATCTGGACTGTCCGCAAAAGGTCATTGAGTCGCGCTTAGCAACGCAAAGGTTAATCTAAAATCTGAACCTGCTAAAGAAGTTGAATACAAATTTAAAGCCGACAGTAACAACCCAAGTGATGCCTTTTCAAAATTATTATTTTTTGTAGAAAAAAAAAATCTTCTTGTCAGACAATGTATATTCAAGATTAGACTGCATTTTCTGTGCAGTCTGATCTTGATCTATACTGTCTGCAAAAGGTCATCGAGTCAAGCTTAGCAGTTTAAAGGTTAAAGCCCACTTTTCACGCGAAGCCAATTTTGCACGCGATTAAAATTCAGCAGTTTTTATTGAGATTTTTTTTTAAGTTTGGGAGAGGAAATTAATGCCCCTTTAAGAGTTCATGAAAAGTAAAAGTAACGTAAACTTCGACCTCACAGGAGAATGTCAGCCTTATCAAAACTGAAAGCATTTCTCAGCAAGGAAGAGAAATTTACAATCATATACATCTATTATAGCTCTCACGCGATAAACCTTTCATTATCAGTTTATATTATTGTTTATGTTTGGGATAACAGGCTTAAACTCACTTACCGTGACGAAATTTATAAACCAACTCGATAACCTCTATATTACCTCATCACGGTTTGTGGTTAAAAATAAGTATTTCCAGAAAACAATCAATAATATTAACTGTTAATGAAAGGCTTATCGAGGTAGAGTTATACAGTGATTAAGTAAACGTAAGATATTTCATATTCACCAGAGTAAACAACTGAACTGAACAGACAGTTATTTATTTATTTTTTTTTTGACCTGTACAAGTTGTACATTGTCACAACACATATACATACAATGCATTTAGTCACGTGTATAATGCATGAATCTGAAAAATACACAAATAGAAAAAAAAAAAACTTAGAAAACATAAAGAACGAAACATAAAAAAAAGAGTGGCAACAACGTTTTAACCTTTAGCAAACAATCTCTTGTTTAATCGCTCCCGAGGAAGGAAACGTTTGAAAACATTGAGGGAAAAGGAGAAAATGCTGGTCACCAGCATTTTCTCCTTTTTCCAAAATGTTTCCTATCATATCACTGACAAATCTCATCATCTGGGTAACTTTTAATATTTCGTCTGCAAATCATGACTTTCCATTTGGGCTTTTCCAAAAATTGTCGTCTGGTAGAAAATTACCCACACAATCCCGAGTGTTATCGACTCTAACGAAGGACACTTTACCACACAATCCCGGGTTTTAACGACCCTCGGCAAGAAAAGCCTTTTGAAAACATTGTGGAAAAAGGAGAAAATGCTGGTTACCAGCATTTTCTCCTTTTTCCAAAATGTTTCCTATCCTATCACTGACAAATCTCATCATCTGGGTAACTTTTCTAACATTTTAAAGACAAAAACAAACATTTAAGTAACATTTAATTTGTCGTCTGCAAAATGCTTTGAATTTGGTTGAGTCCAAAAATTTTGTCGTTTGGTAAAGAGTTAAAAAGCGTTGGGGGGGGGGGGGGGGGGGGGGCGGAAGAGAGAAAATACTGGTTTTCCAGCATTTTCTTGTTTTATCCCTCAACATTTTTCTATCCTGATAACGACAAAACTTTTACGTAATTTTTAATAATCAAGTCTGCAAATGTTTTTAATATGGACCAGTTTCAAATTTTGTCTTATGGTAAACAGCTAACCTTTTACCACACTATTCCGTGTTTTATCGATCCCAAAAAGGATACTTTTTAAAACATCAAGGAAAAAGGAAAAAATGTTACCAGCATTTTCCCTTCTTCCAATATTTTTTTGTCTGTCGTATCAACGACAAATCTAAGCCTCTGAGTATTTTTCTTTTATATTTCTTCTGCAAATACTTTTAATTTGGACTATTCTAAAATGTTATCGTCTTGTAAAGAGCTCATTGACCATTTACCTAACAACCCCAAGCTTTAACCATTTACCAGACGACAAAATTTTAGCCTTCTCCAAATTGAAAGCATTTGCAGACGACAATTTCAATTTTGCTAAAATGGTGCAATTTTTCTTTGATAGGATAGAAAACATTGTGGGACAAGGAGAAAATGCTGGTTACCAGCATTTTCTCCTTTTTCCAAAATGTTTCCTATCATATCACTGACAAATCTCATCATCTGGGTAACTTTTGATATTTCGTCTGCAAATCATGACTTTCCAGTTGGGCTTTTCCAAAAATTGTCGTCTGGTAGAAAATTACCCACACAATCCCGAGTGTTATCGACTCTAACGAAGGACACTTTACCACACAATCCCGGGTTTTAACGACCCTCGGCAAGAAAAGCCTTTTGAAAACATTGTGGAAAAAGAAGAAAATGCTGGTTACCAGCATTTTCTCCTTTTTCCAAAATGTTTCCTATCCTATCACTGACAAATCTCATCATCTGGGTAACGTTTCTAACATTTTAAAGACAAAAACAAACATTTAAGTAACATTTAATTTGTCGTCTGCAAAATGCTTTGAATTTGGTTGAGTCCAAAAATTTTGTCGTTTGGTAAAGAGTTAAAAAGCGTTGGGGGGGGGGGGGTGGAAGAGAGAAAATACTGGTTTTCCAGCATTTTCTTGTTTTATCCCTCAACATTTTTCTATCCTGATAACGACAAAACTTTTACGTAATTTTTAATAATCAAGTCTGCAAATGTTTTTAATATGGACCAGTTTCAAATTTTGTCTTATGGTAAACAGCTAACCTTTTACCACACTATTCCGTGTTTTATCGATCCCAAAAAGGATACTTTTTAAAACATCAAGGAAAAAGGAAAAAATGTTACCAGCATTTTCCCTTCTTCCAATATTTTTTTGTCTGTCGTATCAACGACAAATCTAAGCCTCTGAGTATTTTTCTTTTATATTTCTTCTGCAAATACTTTTAATTTGGACTATTCTAAAATGTTATCGTCTTGTAAAGAGCTCATTGACCATTTACCTAACAACCCCAAGTTTTAACCATTTACCAGACGACAAAATTTTAGCCTTCTCCAAATTGAAAGCATTTGCAGACGACAATTTCAATTTGGCTAAAATGGTGCAATTTTTCTTTGATAGGATAGAAAACATTGTGGGACAAGGAGAAAATGCTGGTTACCAGCATTTTCTCCTTTTCCCACAATGTTTTCAAAAGGCTTCTTTCCCAGGGGCGTCAAAAGGCGTCATTGTGCGGTAAAGGGTTAAAAAAATTTTGCACGAGAAAACATTGTAGGAAAAAGGAGAAAATGCTTTCATGACCTTTCTTCCGCAATGTTTTCTACCCCACACCATAAAGAAATTGCTATTTTTGACTCACTTATGTAATCGTCTGCAAGTGTTTTCATTTTGGACCAGGAGTAGTATAAATTTTTTCGTTTGGTAAAGAGTTCAACGAGCCAATCAGCATGCAAGTTGGGCACTTTTGGACTTTAACGGTGTTCTATTCCGCTTTCAACATCAATTCAGTCATATCACGGGGACAGCTACCATGTTTATCTTTGTCCTGGGTTTCACTGGTGCCAGGCTGGGCCTCTCAGATGTCTTTCTTAGGGAAACTCCGAGGAGATACACAGTTTTTCGAGAGCTGATTGGACCCTGGGTCATTTTTGACAAAGTAAAGTCCGAATATAAAAGACAGGAAAACATGGTCGGAGTGGAACACAGGCAACCCAGGACCCCGAGGTTTCTATTTTTTTTTTTTTTTTTTTACACGAAAGGTATTTAAAGTGTAATTAGTAGCCTAAGGATAGAGCAACTTATTCTTTGGCTGTAAAAAAGTACAACTCGGCAAAAGAAAAAAAAAAAAAAAAAAAAAATACTTGAGCCATGCTCTGTGAAAAGGGGGATTAATGCATCTGCGAAAAGTATCGGCCCAGGTCAGCCGGCGCAGTCCGCGCAGATAACCAGCATTTTCTCCTTTTTTCCATGTTGTATTCTACCATATCAAAAACAAAAATTACCACATGAGTTACACCCAATTTGTCGCCTACAAATGCTTGCAAATTGGTAGGGTGCAAAATATTCCCGTTTAGTAAAGCAGTATAACATTTACTCTTATAGAAAGAAAGATCCGACACCCGAAAAGAATGCTTTAGAAAACAATTTGGGAAAAGAAGAAAGAATGCAGCTAACACTATTTCTCCTTTTTCCACAATGCTTTCAAAAGCCAATTTCCTTAAGGTAGCTGAAAGGCTGTATTGTTTGTAAAGGGGTTTATGTCATATTGCTTTCATTTTCCTCCTTCGGGGTGTGCTTATGAATTCTTTACCAAACGACAAAATTGTAGACTTGTCTAAATTCAAAGCATGTGCAGACGACAAATAAAATAATTGTAGTTCAATAAACCCCGATCCTGCTAAATAAGTTTAATAAAACTTTCAAGCCGACAGTAAAAACCCAAATAGTGTCATTTCAAACTTATTTTTGGAGAACAATATCTCCTTATCGGACAATGAAGATCCAAGATCAGACTGCACCTTCTGTGCAGTCTGATCTTGATCTTCACTGTCCGCAAAAGGTCAGTGAGACGCGCTTACAAGCTCAAGGATTAATGATGTCTTTCTTTAAAAGAATAAAAAACATTTTGGAAAAGAAGAAAATGCTGATTTCCAGCCTTTTCTCCTTTTCCTACAGTGTTTTCTTTCAATAGCCGTCATCCTCAAGGTCGTTAAAATACGGGATTTTGTGGCAAAGGGTTAAATAGATTGATTGATTGACTGATTGATTAATTGATTTTTATGGTACTTAACGCCGTTTTCAGCATTATTTCAGTTACCTAGAAACCGGTGCACCTATCTATGCGTTTCTAGAGATTCTTTTGTCAGTACTAGGCACAATATTCTTTCCAAGCCACTGGCTGCTTTCCCGCATAACCATCGTCGAAACATTGGTCAGCAGTGAGACAAGAATGAATCCTGTTGCAATGACTATCATCAGTCCTCGTAAAGAAATTGGCCGAGTCGGGGATCGAACCAGAGACCTCTTGTTCCCAAGCCCTGTACGCTACCGACTGGAGCTAACGGGGCACGGCAAAAGGATTTATTACAGGAAAATCATGTATCATATGGCGTGCAACGCACGAAAAGGGGGCCTTCGGACATTTGGGTAAAGTGTTGTCCCGGATTAGCCTGCGCAGTCCGCGCATTCTAATCCGAGACAGCACTTTACAACTACATAAATTTTTTTCATAAAGTAGACTTTCGTGAAACAGACAATCGCACAAAAACGGGCAGTGTCGTCTTGGATTAGTCACAGACTGCCCAGGCTGATCTGGGAAGACACAATTTTACGCATATGTCCGAAGGCCCCTTTTCGTGTGTTCCACGCCATATGACAGTAAATACTGGGCACGTTCAAAAAATCTGTTAATATCATGGGCAGCGCATGAAGGTGTCAAAGATCGATAGCAGTTGTTTTATCGGTAAGAAAAGGGAATAATCTTGTCAAAAATATTTGACACGAATGTTATTCTTTGTCCTTTGTTAGAGAAAATGGGGAAAACTGTGTCAAAACTATACATAGTAAAATTAGTGTTGCACCCCCTGTTTTTAACGCGTTTAATTTTCTGGCGTGAATGATATGAAATGGGTTGGAAATTAGAATCTGGCTGCTGTATACAAGAACAAACAAGTCTGTTGTCTCTGAAATGGAATGAACTGAGGTATCCCTTAACCTCATGGCAGCAGCTACTGATCGAGCTGTTTCAACCTCTCGTGAGAGGTGTGAGACAAAGACTGCAAGCTGTTTTGCATGCCCAGGGCGGAAGTACGCAATATTGCCTGATTTTGTGTGTCCATTCTCTGCAGGTCACTTTCAACCTGTCGTAAGTTTTGTTTCGACATTAAATTCCCTGTTTTAACCAAACTTAAACGCTTCTCGTTTTTCTTAAATTTGAAAGAAACATCTGGGCAAAAGATTCCCACTTACCATGAGGTCAAGGGATACCTCAGTTCAGTTCATTTTATGGGCAAAAGACGAGTCTGTTGGTGTATGCAGAGCCGAATTCTAATTTCGACCCAATTTTATCTCATTCACGTCAGAAAATCAAACCAGGTAAAAAACACAGGGGCTGCAACACTAATTTTACTATTGTATAGTTTTGTTTTAACTCTTTACCAAACGACAACAATTTGGACGTTTCCAAATTGAAAGCATTTGCAGACAACAAAATAAATGTGACTCAAAAACTGAAATTTGTATTGGGAAAGGTAGAAAACATTGTGGGAAACGGAGAAAATGCTGATTACTAGCATTTTCCCCTTTTCCCACAATGTTTTCAAAAGGCTTCTCTTTCAGGGTCGTCACAAGTCGGGATTGTGTGGTAAACCGTTAAAAATCGGGCAAGTTGTGACCAAATAAGAATAGCCAGCCCTTATGTACATGTATGTGATGATCGGTGGACAAAATAATTTTTTTTTTTTCTGTGTAGCTGTACAAACTGGCGTTTGATGTACTCCTTTGTACTAGTGTCGAGTGAATTAATTGGCCTAAAACGTTTATCCTGCAGACCTATTTGTGGCCCTATATTACGACCCTGAGGTACCGTAGAAGTCTTTTAAAAACATTGTGGGGAAAAGATAAAATAACGGTAACGCGCAACCGGATCCATTTCCCACAATGTTTCATATCCTTCCTAATACTTATTTCATATTATGAGCCTCATTTTATTTGTCGTCTGCAGAATGTTTTCAACTTGAACAAATTCAAATTTTCTCCTTTGGTAAAAGGTTAAATACCAAAACAGCGGTCTGCCAGTGGGTTTCGAGCAGAGGGGAAGAAGCCGTGTACAAGTGCATCTGTAACCACTTCTTATCGAGGTGTCCTTTTCACGGTCAGTAGAGATCTGTGGAAATAAACTGTAATAAATCTCTTTCGAAATTATTGATGATTTTTGACAAAGTAAAGTCAGAATATATTGATCAGACTTTAACCTAGGCTAGAGTGCAGTCAGGATGAACTTTTATGTAGATCTAGGACCTCAGTCGACTCGTTGCCTTCCGTCAACACTTTGTTGCAAAAGACTTTCAACACATTCCCGTAAGTATACTAAGAAAATATTTTATCACATAACTCCCCTTGTTTTCACTGTAATACAGCCATTACGAATGTTCTTGTCTCTTTTAGATAAGAAAATAGTGCCGTATTTGGTCAACACTCTGTAATTATACACCTCATTTCTAAAACATCGCTGACCTAGATTCCTGTGTGAAATTAACGGTCAAAATTGGTTATCATGATAAAGTTGGGAATTTAATCATTTTTTAGATTCAAAACAAAATCAATATATGAAATTTTCCCTGGAACTAGTTCATAATGTACCTGTCAAAGAGGCGAATAGGCTTCATGTAAATTTCATTACACATTGTACATGTACATGTATGCCTATGTTTTAACAAATCATTGACTATAATTCTTGTTATACAGTTATGTGATAAAAAGAATCTGACATTCATTGGCTTTTGAGATTAAAATATATATATATATATATTAAACTCGCCCACAAAAAAAAAAAAAATGTTATTAAGCTGACCAAAGGCTCGCTTGATAACATTTTTGTAGACTCGTTTAATAAAATTCTATCTCAAACATCAACTCATGCCAGATCCTATATATCAGCAGCAGACCTAATTGCGGTTAAACCATTTCCCAAACGACAAATTTTGGACTGGTCCAAATTGAAAGAGTTTGCAGACGACAATTTTGAATTTGATGAAAATGGCAGAAAGGTCTCAAAAAGGGTAGAAAACACTGTGGGAGTTACGAGCATTTTCTCCTGTTCCCACAGTGTTTTCAAAAGACTTGTACTGCAGACGAGCAATTTCTCCTTTTCCCACAGTGTTTTCAAAAGACTTGTACTGCAGACACGTGAAGACCAGGGCTTGTTTGGGAAAGGGTTAACTTCAACAAACGACTGGGCCAAATTGGAAGCCTTTACAGACGACAATAAAATGTAGATCAAATGATGATTTCTGTCTTTGACAAGGTTGAAAACATTTTGAGGAAAAGAAAAAGGAGAAAATGCTGGCATGTTTTTAAAAGCCTTGTCATTCAAGGTCGTTAAAACTCCCGATTGTGTGGTAAAGAGTTATTTATTTACCAAAAGATATTTTAGACTTCTCCAAAATGAAAGCATTTGCAGTCGACACAGTAAATGCGGCTCAAACATTAAAATATGGACGAAAACCCTTTTAAGACAGAAAATACTATCAATAGTTGAAGATGAAAAACAGTCTGCACAAAAGATAACGAAATAATCTTTCCACTGAAGTAACTATACTCATTTAAAAGTGGTGAATTGGTGTTAGTAGATTGCCAAGTTCCCGAGCTGGCGCACTTTGATCACACTCGACCACGATTATATCAAACTAACCATGTGAGTGTTTAAATTAACAAACTAGCCATATCTGTGGACAAATCTCACAAATAACCATACGTGTGCTCAAAATAATTCTATAACCATAAGTGTGATTATAAAATCCGTTTAACCATATGTATGCTTATAAAAATGAAAACCTCATTTGTAATTATTTTTTAAGTATTTTCATCTTTTTTAATCATTAAAAATTTTTTTTTATAAAAATTTTTGAAAAATTATTTTTTCTTTTAGCTAATCCTCAAAATCGTAAAACCACGCGCGTGCTTAATCACCACAAATTTAACAAACCGCTTAATATTATTTCTTTTAAGAAATTTCAATTTTTTTTTAAATCAGTAAATTTTTTTTTTTTTTTTTTTTAATTATTTTTTCTTATTCTGAAATATGTGTATCATGGAGTACATAAATGGTGGTTTCATTTTACAACTCAATAAAATATTGAACGACAAAGCTCTTTTCGCGAAGAAAAGATATCGTAGTAATGGAGAAATAGCGTTTCCACCTATCAAATCAACAGATTTATGGGTGCCAATGGTTAGATTAAGGCCGGCTGTATATTACGAATATAGTATGCTGCTTAAAATGAATTACTCAATTGAATGTTATGAGGTGGAAATGTCTATAGTTCGTACTAAGGAGGGCACATTTAAAACCGGATTTCATTTTGGGTATGAAGATGGTGAGGATACCCTACTTAAAAACTATAGGGAATATATATCTAAAGAACCGTTTAAACCAATCATGCATACAAGTGGGGGTGAGTTTTATATGAATATTAGATTTCCATACGCAGGCTGGTCGTATGAAGAACGGTTACACTCTTGGGAGGAAGGGGGTTTCAATTTTGGTACAATATGGGGTGGCGCGCCTGAGGAGACAATAGAATCCATATTAGAAGGTACCAAACATGATGAAAGGCATATGGTTGAAATGAGGCGAATTCGTGAGAATGATAATGATGAAAATGGTGGTTATGGTTATTATAGGGATCCTCCAATACAAATTCCCACTGATCCTAAAGAACTAAGACGTTTTGAACATCAAGCGCATCAAGAAGCTGCCGAAATAATGAGGTATGAGCGTGAAGAAGCAAGAGATATAAGAAGACAAGAAGAATATGATTTTTGGGACAGTCTAGGGTATTCATTTGAAGAAATCATGTATCGCATGAATGGGAGATCCGTTGATCCTGTGACAGCCGCCCAAGATGCGTCATTAAATGAAAATATAATAGAGGCACCGCCAGAAAGTGACCATGCTAATGGGGATGAGGTATTTCTACTAGAACAATGCGTAATATGTATGACGGACAAACCCGTAATACTATTTTGTAATTGTGGTCATATACCTTTGTGTGGTGAATGCTATCATCTAAGTAACTTTATCAAATGTCCTGTGTGTAAGGTTAAATGTGATATTAAGAGAAATTTAAATATATTGATAAAATAAAATACCAACAACCAAAAAGATAAATCTAATCCATGATTTTGTTATCCTGTCAATGGATAACAAAATTTAAAAAAAAAAAAAAAAAAAAGTATATATATATATATATATCCAACCTTAAGGTTAAATATTTATGAATTAAAAGAAATATTTTATAAAAATATGGAAGAATATCTAGGTATTATGATTAACAATGACCTTGATAATTTATTTAACATTCATGGTTTAGAATTACTGAAGAAGTACTATCTACGAGAAGATGAGACCCCTCAAAAGGCATTCGCTAGAGCTAGTGTTGCCTATTGTAAAGGGGATCTGGAGTTTGCGCAAAGGATATATAACTATGCATCAAAACATATGTTCATGTTTTCATCCCCTATTTTAAGAAATGCCCCGTTACCCGGTGAAAAGGGAACAAAAAGTTTGCCGATATCATGTTTTGTATCCCATATCCCAGACAAGATAGAGGGAATCATAGAACATTTGAGCGATACCTGTTGGTATACAATTTCGGGAGGAGGGGTGGGAGCTGATTAGAGTTCTATCAGGTTAGCAGATGGTAAATCCCCGGGGCCCGTAGCTTTCCTATCTCCAATAAACGCTATCATGAATTCTTACAAACAGGGTAAAACAAGAAAGGGTAGCTATGCTGCTTACTTAAATGTACATCATCCAGAGATAGAAGAATTCATTTCAATGAGAATACCAACAGGTGGTGATATCAATAGAAAAAAATTAAATCTATTCAACGCAGTTAATATTACGGATGGATTTATGATGGCAGTTAAAAATGGACATGACTATAATTTAATTGATCCTAATACAGGAAAGATGACCTCAACTAGTGCGAGAAGGATATGGGAAAAAAATTTAGAATCCAGAAGTAGGATTGGCACTCCATATCTAAACTTTATTGGTACAATAAATAGCGATTTGCCAGTTCAAATGAAATTAGAAGGATTAAAAATCCAAGGTAGTAACCTATGCAATGAAATTCATTTACCAACAGACGCTTATACAGATGCTGTATGTTGCATATCATCAGTCAATGCTGAATATTATGATCAATGGGATAGACAATTCATTCATGACATCATCAGATTCCTTGACAATGTGATGTATTTATAGAAAATTGTCCTCCCTCCATGTCAAAAGCTAAAAGAGGAGCTATAAGAGATAGACCTTTAGGATTAGGGGTAATGGGGTTAGGGAGTTTATTCCAAAATATGGGTTTACCTTTTGAATCAATTGACGCTAAATTACTTAACGAATTAATTTTCTTTTCCCTAAAGCAATGGGCAGTTGAGGGAACCATAAAATTAGCTGAGGAAAGGGGAGAATGTCCAATTATGAGTGGAACCGGAAAACGTAATTCTCATCTACTAGCGGTGGCTCCCACATCTAATATCTCAATCATCACAAATTGTTCCCCATCCATTGAACCAATATTCGCTAATGCCTACACCGCTTAAACAAGAGCAGGAACATTTCTATTTAGAAACAGATATCTATCTGTAGAGCTCGAAAAGTTGGATATGAATACTGAGGAAATCTGGGATTCGATATTAAAGAATAGAGGATCGGTTCAACATTTAGATATTCCCACCAATCTTAAAAACATATTTAAGACAGCGAAAGAAATTGATCAGATGAATATTATAAAATATGCTGCTGACAGGCAAAAATATATTTGTCAGGGGCAATCATTAAATATATTCATGAATGCCTCAGCTAGTAAGAAGGAAATACATGATATTCATTTCAAAGCTTGGGAATTAGGATGTAAAGGGTTATACTACTATAGGGGTGAAGCTGCTGAGAAGGCAGAAGATATAAGTGGTACCTGTGAAAAATGTATATTATAATATAAAAATATAACTTTTTTTACGAAGTTATATTTTTAATTTTCAATCCTATGATACCCCCAAGCCAAGGTATGTATCTTATCCTCCAATATATACCTTTTATCATCATCAGAACCTAACGCTTTCTTGTTTAACTCCTCAGTATATATATCATGATTACGACTTCTCAGTACACTCATGGTTCTATACTGGTCTTTTCCTGTAAACAAACATTCTTTGTAATTCTCGAAATTTATTTCACTGTTAACCACTTGCTTTTTTATCTCCTTACATCTTTTTAGTTCCTCTCCATCGATGGTTTTATAAGCGTACATTTTTGCCCCTAAACCGACAAACTCTGTCATAATCTTGCTACCCAATTCATCTTTAAACTTTCCAACTACTCTTTTATTACAATTATTTTTTAGAAAATGATCATTAGGGTAACCACTCGTATCAAACGTTGTGGTTATATCAGGAACAATATCCTTATACAAATCATCAGTTTCTATCTCAAGAATAAAGCTATCTGTATCAGTATAACATAAACTTGCTTTTTCACCATACTTTGCTTTAAAATAATTATAATAAGTTTTATGCATATGCATTTTACTAATATCTAATATGCTCATACCTAAGTAAACAGGTTTGTTATATTTTATATTAGTTTTTCTCATATGAACGGCAGTTGAGTTTTCATCAAATATTGTAGTATGGTGCTAGTTTGTCTTTGCAACAAGTTTTTTATACCGGTAACAAACTTCATTATTAACCAATTGTATATCTACTCTATTCCGTAAATTTTCCATGGTTTTAACAAAAACAGAATTCATCATTAACTTAAAAAACTCTTCTTCAAACTTATTTTTAGCATTTTTTCTTAGTTCAACGTTTAAATCGATGTAAGTTTTAATATGAAGACTTTCCTTAATTCCACAGTGTATTTTTGTAATTTTTAAACCTAAATCTAAATATGTCTTTAAAACCTCATAATATAAAACATAATTTTTCTTATCATCTAAGTTAGGAATAAGTTTTTCTACCTTTTCTATTTTTAAACGTTCAGGCGCTAAAGGAAAGTCATTATGTAAATCATGTAACTTTTTAGGATATTCTAAATCAACCTCTAAAAAACAGGTGATATATTTCCAATCTTCTAATTCTTTTTCATTCATCCATTCAAAGTTATGAGTAGGGAGTGGTTGACTAATTGCCCATGGATATAGGCTATTTGCATCTATATATATTACATATTTTGAAGGTTTATTTGGGTCATAATCTTCACATATTTATATGTATTTATTCATATTTATCATTAGCCGCAGAATATCTTTTGCTACACAGGGAAATACCCCTCTAATACCTATTTCAATCATTAAAAGCATATCAAGGTCTGATTAAAGTTCTAGTTTCACCCCCGTTTTTTTAAACATAGCATCAAATGCTAACCCCGGCACAGTATAATACCAACAAGGATCTAATTCATAATATTTAAGGCAAATATCCCTAAAGTTTTCAAAAACATCAGCTAAAAGCAATACATCTATTTTATTGTAAAGCTCTAAATAATCTTTAAACATTTTCATGCTAAACGTTTCCCAGACATTTTTTGCATGAGCATAGTCCTCATCGCTAATATGTTTTTTGTTTAAATTAGAGTAAAATGCTTCTTTAGGTGGCAATTGAGTTTCGTTTAGTTTTTAAAAAGAGTCTAAGTATTCATAAGGAAAAACTCCTTTTCTTCTAATGGTAAATGTTCTCTCATAAAAACATTCGATAAAATTTTAATCTGCTCTTCATTTAAATTGCTTGAGAGACTATCCAAACTCGAAGACATAAACTTAAAACTATCAAGAAACTTAATTTTATGATATATATTTTCCTCAATCACAATGTTTTTACTAAAACTAATATATTTCTCCTTATTATTTGGTATACAATCAATTTTCCCATTAGTTTTACCAAGGCATTTAATAAAAAGATGAGCATCATAACAACTTAAATTGTGAAAGTAAACAGGTGTAAAGTTGGGGATTGTTGCCTTTAGGTTGCATTTCGTATGTGCGGCACCTCTGTATTTGCCTGTAAAATGACAATGATCTCTTACTTTATAATTTTCATGAGTAAATTCCTCATTACAAATCCAACAATGTGTTTCTCTTTTGTGTTTTGCTTCTTCTTGTTCCGTTATTTTAATAGGAATTGGGTTTTGATAGTAGCTTTGATAAAAACTTTTTTTTTATTTCCCGTGTTAACATATTTATAAAAACTTCCTCCGCATTTTCTCCGGTATATTTTCTTTCTATAGGATCGCAAACAGCATCATCAAAAAAATTTATAATATAATAAAAACTACAAGGCACGTGTTTTTGACGTTTTATAGTATAACTATTTTCTGGACTCGGTTGGCATGTTTTTATAGGTTCTAATATACTTTCAAAATCGGCATATACCGCAACAGGAAACTTAAGTTTCCTATCATGATTTATGAACTGTATTGTGCTATCTTTTTCTGGCATTTCTGAAGTGACAGGTTCATGCTCAGCACAATATCGCTTATGCTTTTCTAAAAGTGTTTTACTACCAAAATTATTTAAGCAAAGCATACAATATTCAACACCACCACGATCAATTACTTGTTCTCTCATTAACCCTTTAAAATTTTTTTATGAGAGCATAGTGCGTTTTATTTCCATCATCAATAAAAAGCAGGTTTACATGTTTACTTTTTAAATTTTTGGTAGCCCTTACACGATTATTATTATTTATTTTTTTTTTTTTTTTATTTATTTATTTTTTTTTTATTTATTTTTTTTTTTTTTATTTTTTGTATACTCAAAAACATTAACACTGATTTCTGGATTTTGTTTTTCAAACTTATCTATAGCATTGATTGTAACAGGGTATTCTATTTCATTCATATTTAAACTATTTTCCTTCGCTTTTAAAACCTTGTCAATTCTATTTTCATCTTTGTCTTTAGGATTTAGCGCTCTTAAAATACACCATAAAAAGCATTTATTATCCTCATTTTTCATATTGATAACTACTTTTTTGTTTGTAATCCATTCAGGTAAAGGTATGTAACCTGAAGCTCTTAAAGGGTCATAGGTGGCTATGTGTAACACTAATTTTATTACACTATTAAACACCCATGGGCTACCGTTTCTTTGAAAGCTAGAAATATTTTCTAAAATTTTAACAAACATATTATAATATAATTCATCTAAATCAGTTTCCCTGAAATTTAGCTCATTTACGTTTGAAGAAAAATTAGCAGGTACCTTGTTGTCGGGACCTTCACTTTCTCTATACATATAACATTCAAGTTTCATTTTTACTTTTGTATTACGATTATTTCTTAAAATATTTATTGCAGCAGGACGCGCAAGTCGCAAAAACTCTTCTGGTGTTTTAACAGGTATTCCATTTGCTATATATTGTTTAGCTTGTCCTTCATGAGCAGTTGGACCTAGTTCAAAAACTATTTCTCCTCTTTTATATATATTTTTTTATTTTCTTTTTAAGTGCATTTAGTTCTGGCGAAATACTTTTAGGAACTTCTTTTACTCTTTCTAAACTTTTTTGATAAATCCTCAACTGCAACTGTAGGTGGTGGTGCAGGTAAAGGAGGTAAAGGAACAAAAGGTGTTGGGGTTAATGGTGATTCCCTTGTATTTCCAATATCTCTATCTAGTATTGGTGGCCCCGGGTTACTTAAAAGTTCAATCAATTGATCTCGTTTAAGCCTAGAGTATCCTCTGATTCCTCTAAGCTTAGCTAATTCTTTTAGGTCTTTTACTGTGAGTCTTCTAAACTCGTTATCCATTTTTTTATATCTATATAAAAAAAAACTTAAATCGAATTTTATTATGGCTACATCATAATAAAATTACTGAATATTAATCTTATATTTTTTATTCCAAACTTTACCATCCCAGTTTATAATCGTTTGTGGGCAATGATCTATAAATTTACTCCCCTTGTAAATTGATGGAACAGTTTTTATTTCCCCAGTTTCAACATCCTCCAAACTAACTTTTCTAGGATTATGCATAATATTTTCTAATCTGTTAAATTTAGGGTCTTTACTCCTTATTAATTTAGGTTTTTCACATTGTTTAAATGTCTCCTCAGGGAACAAACCATGTTCTTTCACCAAATCAACTAACTAACTTCTTTTTATCCCAGTAGGAGTAAAATTTTATATTATTATCTCTAAGTATTTTTTTTTAAATCACCAATCTTTATCATTTTTCATATAATAAGCATAATTCCTTAATACACTACACTCATTTTATTTCCATCAGACTGAAAGTTAATTAATCTATCACAAATAATAACAGCATATACCTTGGTAGCCAAAGGCACATTTTCATGAAAATTTACCTTAATTTGGATATCAGTAGTAGCATGTTTTAACTTTTCACTTTGCTTAAAAACATCAAACAAAAACAGAGGATAAAGGGTTTTATAATCTGAGGGAGAACTGTTAGGGTTTGATGTCAACTCATCCATGTTATAAAACTTAGATCTGAACAAAGCAGCGTCACCATACGCCCTAGCAAATTTATGACTATCAAATAAAAGATTGTAGTCAGCCCCGGGATATCTAGTGGAATTTAACATAACATAAATATTTTTAACGTTTACGTTGTCGAATATGGCTGGATTTTGCTCTTGGTCACCATTTTTATCAATCTGAAAGCCAACAATGATAAAACGTGGCACCTCGGGAGATGATTTAATGGAAAGTCTCCAGGTAAATGTTGTTGTCTGAGGAACCGCATTAGAGTCACATTGCAGCATTCTACATCCAACTGGATTTTTTTCTTTTTTCTCGATAAATTTATAAAGTTCCATCTTCTTATTATCCTCAGGTGTAACATGGGGCATAAACCATGATGATTTATCCAATGTAATTTTACCATCATCAACACTGACACCCCTAAAGATTGCATCATCATCATCATTTCTTGTCAAGGTGAGAGTTTGCTTTATTCCATACAATATCTTATTATAATCCTCACTAAAACCAAATATATGTTTAAATGGAACTCTAAAGCAAAATGTTCCCTTTGGATTGGGAGAATTAATGATGTGTAATTTTCTTATATTCCATCCTACGTTTTGATTGTTTGCTAGAAGTGTTGTATCCTTATACCACAATTGGTTTAACCCCTGTGATTTAGAAAAATCATCTGGATACTTTACCAATCCAAGCATTGTAGTAGCCTGGCCAGGATGTGTTAGGGATTCAATCTCCTGACCGGAAAGTTGATATCTGATATTTTTAAAAAGATACATCAACGCGTTGTTTGTTAGATAAATGTTGTCAGCATTTGCGTAAAGTGTATTATTAGCCTTTGTTAAGCGCCCTTCTATAAGTAAATAGCTTTCACGAGGATGTGTAAAGAGATCCTGGGTTTCGATGTTAATCCTGATATCTCCCCCAGAGTTGTTGAATTTGGTACCTGTAATTGGTTCATACTCAAAGTGTTCATATTCAACAACACTATCATCTTTATAAATTGGTTCCTTAATGTCTAAAATGCTCATTTTTTTATCATAATAATAATTTTTAAATTATTATTATAACTTTACTCTAAATCTCTAACCAAAGTTGGGGAAAAGGCTTTTTTTCATTATTAACAAACACACCTTTAAGTTCAATTCTTTCCAGTTTATCTATTGAATGAAAACTTTTCTTTTTTGGGTAAATCCTGTTTCCATACACAATTGTTATTTGAGATAGCCCATTATCTTCTAAATGATTATTTACCTCTTCCTCAATCTTTTTTATTATTTCTACTTTTTCGGGAGACAACTTTACAACAGCTTTTTGGTATCCATATTCTGACTCATTAATTTCAAGGATATCACAATCCTTATCCAGTTTAAAAAATGCTTCTGATATGTTAATGGTATATGTACCATGTTTCTTATAATACTTATATCCAAATCCTAATTTTGACATTATTTTTTTAATAATAGAAATTAATTACTTAACTTAAATCAATTTCTTTCATAATACTTTAATGCCGGACCCACTATTTAATTTTTTAACTAAGTCTTGAATAGCAATGGCACTTCCATCTATTAAGGTATTAATGTTTTGAGTTGTAGGGGGATCCGCTGCTGTGGGTTTTGGGTCATACTTTTTGTAATTTTTTTTTTCTAGATTTTGGTGTCATAGCTTTTTCAAATAACCTCTTACCTGCCTCTACAGCGACACTCTTTCCAGCCTCTAAAGCTTTTTTAGCCCCTTCCTTAGCAACGCTCTTTCCCATATCAAAGGCAGAAGACGCAATTTGCTTAGCTGAGCTACTAGTAAGAAGTTTTGTAAAAAAAATAGAGATACTGTCAAAGATTCCGGCACCTCCGTATGAATACTTTCTTTTAAATCCTCGATTTTTAGGCGTAATCATCTTTTTATAATAAAGACATTAAATTTTTATACCTCTTTGAATCTATGACACCTTGTCTTTTTAATTCATCACATATGCTCACCAACTCGTTTCTCACACCTGTGTTGCCCGCTGCTTTACTTGACATCAACAAGTCTAATCTTTCTGTTAATGCGTTAGGGTCACTCGGGATAACAACTCCTTCTCCTTCATAAATTTTTCTTCTATTTTTCCAAATATTCGAAAGTATTTCATTCCACTTTTTACCACTAGAAGATCTAGGTCGTATACTACCTGAATCTTAACCATGATGAAGAACGTTGGTTTTTACCATTATTCTACTATAATTTGCAAGATCCTCATCTGTATAAAGGCTTTTATCCGGGTTTTTAGCGGCAATTAACTCCCATAGACCAGGTGTTCCTTCATATTCTTTACCAGCAACAAATATATCATTACCATCAA
The DNA here is from genome assembly GCA_945859785.2 of Tridacna gigas. Classification (NCBI taxonomy): domain Eukaryota; kingdom Metazoa; phylum Mollusca; class Bivalvia; order Cardiida; family Cardiidae; genus Tridacna; species Tridacna gigas. The sequence continues at coordinate 70,056,798 of OX244033.2, read as the reverse complement.
TTATGGTTAATTTGTTACCAATATAAAACTTACCATCTTCACCACGCAGTCCATATGTTGTATCAGCTTCACCCTTAGTAGAAAACTTTCTTAGGTACTGCCCTGCAATTGGTCCAATAAATGTTGAATAACTTTCTCCCATTTTTCTAATTCTCTGCTTAAGTTCATCTATATCTTCCTCACTCTCACCCACTGGTTCTTTGTAAGCAGTAATAGAAGGAAAGGATGGAAATTTAATAGCCTGTGGCAGTTGTTCGATACCTTCTTTAATAGGTTTAAGTCCTTCTGTAATCTCCTTTGCTGTAGCTTTTTGTGTTTCTGTAAAAGGCTTAAAAAACTTTGAAAGTTCAGTTTGCGTTACCTGTTCCCCTATTCTCTCTGCTAGTTGACTTTTACGAATTCTTTCTCTTGTATCGAGATATTCTTTGACAAGTCTATCCCTTTCTACTGGATCAGTAATTTTTAAAAATGGTATTTTATATTACGAGCATAATTTTTTTAATTCGTTTTCAACATAGTTTTCAACATAATTTTTTTAACGCGTTTTTCATTGGTTATTCTAATCTCGGACGAAAAACTACAACTAAACTTTGGGAATTTAATACGGCAAGGAACCTCCGTGATTTTTTTCCACCAACCTCCGAAAGGATTCACGCGCTTCTTGCCTCCCCCTTTCAATCAGCGTTTCTTCATTTTCAGCCGTTATCTTCTTTTTAGTTTTGGTTCTTATCTCGTTTTTCATAGTTTTATATTTCTCCAATTCTTCCATAATTAACTTAAACTCATCATCAGATATATGATTATCAATTAAGGCTTTTGATATATGCGTGGATATTGTGTCAAGTTTGCTATCAGCAATCATTTTTATTTTCTGATGTTTCTCACCTTTACTCCTGGTTGACCTTACAGCATATCTACCTACAACACTCATTAAACCAGTAACAAGGGCTGACGCTTCTAATGCTATTACAACTGGTATTGCAACTATGGTTGACAACAACCCGATACCCCCAACACCACTTGCCATTGTCATGGTAATCAAAACTATATCAACATTATCCACTATATTAGCGGCTCTAAAATATTATTTTGCGAAAGAATCTCTTTTTTGATTTTCACTTTCAAAAAACTTTTGTACCTCAGATATCTTTTGTTAACGGTATGAATGACCTCTATCATTTTGAGGTATCATTTCAATATCTGGGGCTGAAGATGGTACTTTTGGATAAATATTATCTTTCATCTCCATTTTTTATTATAATAATATTTTTTAAATCGTGTAATAAACTGAGCACAAAGACTCGTTTTCCTCAATTGTTACATTTTTGTTAGAGTTGTTCGTAATAGTAATTATAGTATCATCAACTTTTTCGAGTATACATAAAGAATTTTGTAAACTACACCGCTTAAATATTAAAGAGTATGGTAATGAGGTGAAAACAACTCCTTTAGTCAACATAAACCCAAAACCTAATAGTATGTATTTTACTTCATTAGGCTCTAGTATAATCTTTTCTTGACTGAAAATTTCCCACTTTGTCGGATTTACTTTTCGGGGCGAATGTTTTACACCTTGTAGTGGGCGCCAATAAATTGTTTTTGGTTTTGATTGAGGAATCTTAGGTTTTACACCAAATTTGTAAATGTTCATTTTATTTTATTATAAATAATATTTAAATATTATTATTTATAATACATTACAATATAGCCCCTAAAATAGGTATATTAGCAAATGGACTATTAGGTCCTAAAAGAAGACCATTTCCATCATAAAACTTTCCTCCTTTTTTTAAATACAACCCATCACCAACGGACCCTAATCCATTACCTTTAGTGGGTCCCAAATAAAGCCCTTTTCCATCAGTTTCTACCTTGCAAACACATCCCCCTTTTTTAAGATAAAGACCCGACCCCATTGCTTTTTGTACTCCTGATGAGGCTAAACCAGATAAAGCACCAACACCTAACGCTGGTAAAACGGTTTTTGCTAATACGGGTAATGCCGCTGAAGCTAATACAGCCAACATCCCAAGAAAACCTCCCTCTATTTTCAAATTATGTTTAAGTTGTTTTGCGCTCATTCTGATCGTGACACCTTTACCACCCTTATATGCTTTAGCTATCATTTTTGCTTGTGACCCGGTAACCGCGATAATATCATTACCTTGTAAATTTTCATGCCCTAAACGAATACTCACTGGGCAATTACCTTTAACAGCAGATTGAAGTTTTGGCTATTGCCCTTCTGATATATTTACTTTAACAGTAGTGTATCTTGCCATTTTTATTTTTTTTTTTATTTTTTTTTTTTTTTTATCTATCTTGATTCTCTAATATGAAATCTGATTGTTAAATTTTCGCCTCTAAGATTTAGTAATGTTCCATTTTGGTCTGTAATTGTTAACCCTAGGCTATGTATTTCATCTAATGTTATTGTATACTAACATTAACCGGTGACTCAATTATTCTATAACCGGGGGAAACATTTGGGAAAAAAGAGTAAATAGTGTTTTTTGTTGAACCATTAACATAACTTCCTGAAATAATATCTATGTTAACGAGCAGGCTGTTTATACTAAGAATATTTACTACATTATCCGACTCGTGAAATCCTCGTGTATATTTAGCGTGGGTAAATCCTAATACTTTGGAAATGGTGTTGGTTGATTAAAATCTACTTGATAACCATTTTCAATGGTAAGAACAGACTTTAGGGTATTAGAGTTTGCAGAAATGTGAATATAATACTCTTCATTAACTTCATCGTAATGACCTTTTTTCCTCATTTCTTGGTGAATGGTATCATTAATATTAACAAGGTCATAACTTCCTTCAGGTATTTTTATTTTAACCCATGTACGACCATTGTCTGGAGAATAAACGAAAGTGTTGTTTGTTTCATCAATATTTGGAAAAAAGTAGTAAGTTTCGAGATTTACCAACGCTATTTCATATTTTTATCCTTTTCTAGTTGAAGTGGTGGATTAAACCTAGTTCTAATGCGTGTTTTGTTGTCACTTACTATAATTTGAAATGACGTTTTATGTTCCGTATTTTTTACAATTTGTTTTAAAAGGTCTTCCATTTTTATTTACTATGAAATATTATTTATATGGGTAAAAATATATTTTGTTGTAACAAAATATATTTTCAAATACAATAACTTAATTTTCTGTTTTTCTAAAACAATTTTTTTGGCTAAGAACTTCTGAGCGTCTAATAAAAGCTGCGCGAAAATTATTGAACTTACTGTTAGGTCTTAGGTTCTCATGAAGTAATGCAGCCATTATATGTATTTTATTTAGATATGGTAACATTTCTCTTATATGTCTTCTATGTATTTTATTAGTTCTATCTTCCTCTTCAGTTTTAAAAATCTCTATACACTTATTTCAATTTGAAAGTAGTTCTGAAACATGTTTTTTTTTACAAAAGAAACGTATAATTCTTTTTCATCAATACCTCTCTGGGTTTTTTTAAAAGAACTAAACTTATTGTTTAATTTTAGCAATTTAAATATTTTTTTAAAACATCTTACTGTGGAACCTTCAAGATTTTCTGGTAAAACATCTTCTACCATATCATTAATCGCACACAAAATCTCTTTTACACTATATCCATATAAATCTTCTTTAAAACCTATTAAATTATTAACACAAGCCATTTTTTACAATTTAATATTTTTTTATTAAATTATTTTCAATTTTTTTTTTTTTTTTTTTTCTTTATATATATATATATATATATATATATATATATATATATATATATATATATTTTTTTTTTTTTTAACTGATTTAGGTATATAAAAGTTGTCAAAGCCTTCCCTGTACTTTCCATTATCTTTTTTACTGGTTAAATCAATTTTAGCAAAACCATGAGGGATTCCCCAACACTTTTTACAAAATCCACGAAATTCCTCTTTACTCATATCATCGCCTACATGATCGCTATAGATATGATTTATGTTTTTAAGATCTTTTTGAATAAGCAAATAAGCAAATAAAATTTGCATTCTCTCTAATCGTCTGTCTCGGTAACCTAAAATAATTTTGTGATAGGTAAAAGCAGTCAACATTACTATGCCTTCCTCGAATGTAGTAGCACTCACACTTATTTTGTTTTTCTAAAAGTAAATCATCAAAAATCATTCATTTTTTGTTTTCTGTGTTTAACTCTCTTGGATCAGGTACATCTTCAGGACTTTAAAAAAATTTACAATTTATATCAGATTTGTTTTTAACAGTTTTAACCCATTCTTCAATCAATGCTGTCGGAGGAACACCTGAATTTTGCGCCTCATCTCGAATACTAAAAAACCTTAGGACAAGTTCTTAATTAAGTTGTTAATTTCTCCTCAAAGGCTTTTTTAAGTATACGATATTCTGGTTGAAATAAACTTTTGCCAAAAACGCATAGATTATCATAGTCGAGCCAGCCGGGTCTTAACAAAAGGTTAAGTAACAAAGTGGTTTTACCACATCCTGATTTACCTATTATTAAACCCCTAATACTTTTTGGTAGAAGAGAGTGATTAAATCTTTTTGTTACAACTTCATTCCATGATAAGTTTGCAATGTCCATTTGTATATAACTTTTTTTGATATTATATAAAAATGTATTGCGTTAAATGTAAAAAACATACCGAGACAACCAATATAGAATATAAGGTTAGTAAAAATGGTAGAAATATGAAACGTGGAAAATGCTCAAAATGTGGAATAACTAAAACTCAGTTTATTAAAACGCAAAAAGGTGGTTCATTACTAAATAAAGTTATAAATAATTTACCCGTTGAAATGCATCTTCCTGGGCATAATTTTACGGGACCCGGTACTAAATTAAAAAAAAAAGACTCAACCCCGATTTAACTCCAAAAAAATGGTCAAAACCTGTAAACCGTGTTGATAAAGTAGCATACTATCACGACATTTGTTATCTTAAACATAATGACACGGCTACCAGAGATGCTATTTGCGACAAAAATATGTTAAAAGAGTTAAAAGGAATTTACAAACCTTCTATTAAGGAAAGAATGGAACGAGGGTTAGTTTCCTCATTAATAGGGACCAAGGCTAAATTTGGAATGGGGGTTAAAAAAAAATTATAAATTTCTCGGAAGAATTGCACAAACCCGTAAAAAGAAAATTTAAGAAAAGGAGAGTTAGAGTAAACGGTATCGATAGGATACCGGCCGCAGATTTAGTGGACATGCAAGCATTTTCTAAATTTAATCGTGGTGTTAAATATCTTCTTGCTGTCATTGATATCTTTTCAAAATATGGGTGGCTGATACCATTAAAAGACAAAACAGGAAAATCTGTTTCTGTCGCATTAAAGAGTATTTTTAAGGAAAGAAAACCTGATAAAATGTGGGTGGATAAGGGTAAAGAGTTTTATAATAAAGAAGTTAAAGACTCGATTGAATTGTATTCCACCGAAAATGAGGAAAAATCTAGTGTAGTTGAAAGATGGATTAGAACAATGAAAGAAAAAATGTGGAAGTATTTTTCTGCTCACTCAACAAACGTTTACATTAACGCGTTACCAGATCTTGTTAAAGAATATAATAACACGAAGCATTCTTCTATTAAGATGACACCAGTAAATGCTAGTAAAAAAGAAAATGAAACCAAAGTTTGGAGTACTCTTTACCCCGATCATCTCGAAATAAGAGATATAAAACCTAAGTTTTCCGTTGGAGACAAAGTATGGATAAGTAAAAAGAAAAAGACTTTTGAAAAGGGTTATACCACTAGATGGACTGAAGAGGTTTTTACAATTGCTGAAGTAAAACATACAACACCCGTAACATATAAGATTGAAGATCTTAATGGAGAAGAAATAAAAGGTACCTTTTATGAACCTGAATTACAAAAAAACTACTCAAGAGTTGTATAGGATAGAAAAGGTTACTAAAAAAGGAAAAAAGAAATCTCTAGTACAGCGGAAGGGCTTCCCCGATGATTTAAATTCATGGGTAGATAATAATGCTATCGTAAATATTTAAATATATAAAAAAAAAAATGCTAGATATTGCAATTGATAACATAATTTTACCGAACAAACCGTTAAACAATTTAGAACTAGAGGATACCGCGGAAAAATTAAGAATAAAAAATTTTAGAGGGGTATTTTTACGAAACACTTTGCCAAAAAAGTATAGAAAAAATGAATGTGGTATAGTAAACCTTGATGACTCAAGCGGGTCTGGTACGCATCGGGTTGCTTGGTATAAAAACGGTAAAACTAAAATTTACTTTGATAGTTATGGCATACAACCACCTCTTGAAGTTATAAATTATTTAAAAAGCCCTATACATTACAATAGCGACCAATTACAGCATGCTGGAGCAGTATTTTGCTTTGCTAAATTCATAGTATAAAGCCGACTGTAAACTATATAAAACATTTTTATAGTCTATATATCTGTTCTCTAGTATTAAATTTTTTTCTAGACTGTTTAGATAGTGCCCTTCTGAAAATTTTAGTTTGTATTTTAATGTTTTCTTTAATTTAGTTTTAAAAACAATACTTATATTATTCAACACTGCCATTTTATATATTATTTGTAAATTACTTTACTTTAAAATCAATTTTTAGTGACGCATTGATATAACGTTATGTGTGGTTCACTGCCCCTTTAAGTAGGTTCACTGGTTTGCCCGAAAAAAATTTAAAAAAAAATTGTAGTGGATGAAAAAAATTGAAATTACTTTAAAATAATTATGAAAGAGGTTTTACCCTTATGAGTTTTTTTTGCCAAATGCGTAATAACTTAAATGTGTGTTAACCATACACTGATTAAATGGATTTTATAAGCATACTTGTGGTTATAAAATTATTTTGAGCATGCTTGTGGTTGATGTGATTATTCAAGCACGCATATGGTTGATGGTATATTTGGACCGCAGATATGGCTAGTTTGTTAATTTAAACACTCACATGGTTAGTTTGATATAATTGTGTTCGAGTGTGATCAAAGTGCGCCAGCTCGGGAACTTTGCAATCTACTGGTGTTCAAGAGGTTAAGGGTAAATTGCAGAGTTGCCTCTTTCATACATATATTACAGATGGCGGGGTCCTGCGTGGCCCACTGGTTAAGTGTAGGACTCATAACCTGGAGACCTTAGTTCGAGTCTCACTGGAAGCGCTGAGTTTTTCGTGGGGGTGTCCTTAGGCAAGATACCTCAGAGCCCTAGCCTCGTGAAACCCATTACGACCATGAATATGTAAACTGTCGCCGTAATATGACAAAAATATTTTGAAAGTGGCATTGAACACCATTCAATTAATAAATCAATCAATAACGAATGGCTTTTTGACATTATGGCAAAACAGACCTAAAACTTGGATTTGGATAAAGATTTCATGGAGAAATAATGAAAAATATCAATAAAGGGACAAAGGCAACAGAGGTTGGTCGTAAAACGTCATAAGTTTAATCTTTCCCAAACTATCCCGCGTTTTAACGATTATGGAGAAGAAAGACTTTGATAACATTATAGGAAAAAAAGAAAATACTGGTTATCATCATTTTCTCCTTTTCCCATCGTGTTTTCTACCCTTTAAAATATAATCCCATCGTTCTATCCACATTGAGTTTGTCGTCTGCAAAGGATACATATGTATGTATTCTAGACAAGTTTACAATGAATCGTCTGGTGAAGAGTAAAACCTTTTAGAACAGCGTAGATGTACACCGGGCCGCACATAACAGGTCATATGTTGCTAAACTGTGACCAATACCCTAGTTAACTCAGATGAAAATATGCCTTTCTATGAATTAAAAAAAAAAAAAAAATGTATTAATGTATTTAACAATCGGGAAAGAGGGGCCTGAGGGAATATATATATATATATATATATATATATATAATAAAAGAGAAATGACACTACAAATAGTTTTTAACGTGCCAACCGGTTTCGCTTTCGCTCATCAGGGCTTTAATGAAACATCGTAACTAACGTCATTTTGACGTCATAGAACAACGGTTAAATACAGTTCAATTTTGGACGAAAAATGTTTATGAAATATTTTTCCTTTGATACTCTAGATGAAACGTCGGGTGATTTGCATTTAAAAAATGGCAAAATTGAAAATTTTGGATCTGTTTTACAACAACTATCTAAATGAGAACTCAATGGTATTTGTCTTGTTGAAGGGTCCCTAATCTGTTGATTATGTATTGTAATTCTATTTCTAAGTTTATCGCCTGTTTGACCAATATAAAACTCTTGGCAGCCATTGCATACTAAAAGGTACAAACAGTTAGAAACTTTACAATCCATATCTTCTTTAACAGTAAAAGTTTTATCCTTGATTTTAAATTCAGTTCCTTCGATAATATGTTTACAGAGTCCACAGCGGGACTCATTGCATTTTTTCACAGAAGATTTTGAAGTTTTGTCTTTGAATTCTGATTTAATCAAAATCTGTTTAAGATTTGGAAGTTGTCTCTTACCTTTAATTAATTTGGTATTACTTAGTATTTGTGACATTGTTCGATCATTTTCCAAAATTTCAAAATTATTCTTAATAATTCCAAATAACTCTCTGTTTTTAGGATTAAATGTCGAAATATATGCCATTATATTGTCATCATGTTTAACCTTTACCTGTAAGAGAGTATGTCTTGGAATATTAAGAGCTTTATTTATACCTGCTAAGATTACTGCTTTAGGGTATTTTCTTTCAATTAAAATGTTTTCAAGTTCACGTAATCTTAACTGTAGAATTTTTCTGTCAGATACTATTGTGCAGATCCTTCGCGCTAGGGAGAACGGAATGTTGACCTTGTTATGTTTTGGGTGACATGACCTGAAATTCAAATATTGCTTAGAATCTGTAATTTTGAAATAAATATCAGTGACAATTGTACAACCATTTTTTATCACTAACACGTCTAGAAAAGGCATTTTACTTGAGTTCATATCCATCTTAAATTCTATATCTTTATGTAACGAGTTAAGTATGTCATTAAAGACAGATAAATCATTACTTGATTTTGTCCAAAAAATAAAACAATCATCAAGATATCTTTTCCATTGTTTGCATATATAATCTGAAAAGTTTTCGTCTTTGAGTTCTTTTATATTTTCATATAGTATCTCTTCTAAATATCCTAAAACTAAAGTTGCATATGTTGGGGCAACTTTTGTTCCCATGGCCGTTCCTTTACACTGATTGAAAAATGCGGAATTAAAGGAAAAATTGTTATTTTCTAGTACTATTTTCAAACCTTCCAATATGAAAGTTTGGTCAAATCTGTTATGAATAAGATCTGGATATCTTTTCATCCAATAAGAAATTGCTTCATATCCTAAGCTGTGTGGAATATGTGTATACAAACTAACAACATCAAATGACACTAAAATTGTGTTAATAGGAACTGTTTCTGGTAGAAAATTAAGAAAATCTATGTCATCTCTGAGATAGCTTTGGACCTTACTTACAAAAGGTTTTAAAAGTTTATCTAAAAAACAACTTAATCGACTAGTTTCACAGTTAGGTCCTGCCACAATTGGTCTCATTTGAAGATCCATTGGATCTAAACTTTCAATATACTCTTCATTAATAATGTCACAAATATTTTGAATTATTTTGCTTTTATGAATTTTTGGAAGACCGTAAAATGTACTAGTCTTGTAATCAAACTTTAATAAATAATCTGCTTCTTGTTTAGTGATAGTGTTATTTTTGTAAATCAACATTTTGATAGAGTCAAATATCTGTGTTGTATTAGCATGTGGAATAGGTTTATAACAGGAGATATCAGAGAGCATTTCTGTGATTTTATTTTTATAAAAATATTTATTCATCATTACTATTCCACCTCCTTTGTCAGCTTCTTTTATAATAATAGAAGAATCATCTGCTAGTGATTTTATAGACTTTCTTTGATTAAGGGATATGTTATGTTTTACAGGGTTGGTATTATTCAAAACATTAAAGCATAGTGACTTGGTAGTAGAAATATATTCATCTATTTTTTTATTTCTCCCGGAAGGAGGATTAAAAGAAGATTTGTTTCTCAGTAAACTATCATTACATTCTACGTTTTGTGAAAAGTATTCTTGTAATCTAAGTTTTCTAAAAAAATCATTTAAATCAATTTCAAGTTCACATGGATTATTTTTTAAAGGTGTGGGTGTGAATTTTAGACCCATCAACAAGACATTCTTTTCATTGTTTGTTAATTTCCGATTAGAAAGATTGTAAATTTTTGTAGATTTTGTAAATGTTTCAGCTAGATTTTCATTCTTTATAACTGGCTGTAAAAGTTGTGGTCTGCCTCTAGAAAAGAAGAAGACTCCCTATCGACCACCTCCATGTCATTATTATTGTTAGAAATATTGTTCCACCGTCGGCTGGGGTTGAATTTGTTATTCTTTCTGTAATTGTGATTGCCTGTTCTTCTCTTGTTATCGTATCTCCATCTAGTATTCGAATAACCATTTTCTGGATGTTTTGGCTCAGTTTTCAAACTTGTTAAAAGTTGATGTAATAAAGACTCCAGTGTATCTCTTGATTTTCCTTCTCGCTCTGTACGCCTGGGAAAGGTTTTCACTGCATCTGCATAAGTATATGGCTGCTTTCTTACGGTTGGTGCGAGATAATTTTTGCCTTTTTTGAAAAATGGATTTGAGCCATCGTAATTTCTAACGAAGTTTTCCTCGTATTCCCGAAGCCATTTTGCATTATTTTCCCATCTTTTGTGTGAAATTTCTTCATTTCTTTTAACGTGTCTTTGCCAAAGATCTACTAAAAAAGCTGCAGCTTGTCCTGAACATTTTGATTGTATCAAATCAATCATTTCTTGATCTAATCTTCTTGTTTGTTCTTCAAAAGAGGTAGATTTTAACTTCCCCATTTCAATTTCCATTCTAAAGTCGTGAATGACAGCTCTTTCTCTCAGAATTCTTTGATCTTCTGTTTCGTTTTTAATTTCATACTTTTGGAATTTCCGTGGTATAATGGCGGGGGATGCTTCTATCCACTTTTCATAGAAACATAAGTTTCCACTATTTCTTACTTTTCGCCAATACGCATCTTTTCTCGAATTCAATTTTCTTTCCCAAATGGCTGCAATTCTTGACTTAACACGCATAGCCTCAGCTTCAAAAAATCTGTTTTCATTTTCTTGGTGTAATTGACCAATATTGTGTTCGTGGTTACCATCTAAAAATTTTTTGTCTATGTCCTTAATAACTTTTGTAAGTTCCGAAACAGCTGTATTTGTTTGTGCTGGGGATAAACGAGAATTTGTTTCCTTAACAGCTTTAGTTAAATCTTGTATTGCCGAAAGAATTAACGATAACTTAGCACTTATCTCAGACAACTGTCCATTCTCTGTTTCCATCTGAATTGATTCAGTTGATACCGACGGGGAGGACTCCGAACTGCTGTTTTCAATTTTGGCCCTTTTAGGGCTCGCTGGACCCATTGTAATGTCTCTTATTCCAGTAATAAATATATGTTGCAAAAAGAAGAATAATACCGGAACAAGAAAATATATAATAAAAGAGAAATGACACTACAAATAGTTTTTAACGTGCCAACCGGTTTCGCTTTCGCTCATCAGGGCTTTAATGAAACATCGTAACTAACGTCATTTTGACGTCATAGAACAACGGTTAAATACAGTTCAATTTTGGACGAAAAATGTTTATGAAATATTTTTCCTTTGATACTCTAGATGAAACGTCGGGTGATTTGCATTTAAAAAATGGCAAAATTGAAAATTTTGGATCTGTTTTACAACAACTATCTAAATGAGAACTCAATGGTATTTGTCTTGTTTAAGGGTCCCTAATCTGTTGATTATGTATTGTAATTCTATTTCTAAGTTTATCGCCTGTTTGACCAATATAAAACTCTTGGCAGCCATTGCATACTAAAAGGTACAAACAGTTAGAAACTTTACAATCCATATCTTCTTTAACAGTAAAAGTTTTATCCTTGATTTTAAATTCAGTTCCTTCGATAATATGTTTACAGAGTCCACAGCGGGACTCATTGCATTTTTTCACAGAAGATTTTGAAGTTTTGTCTTTGAATTCTGATTTAATCAAAATCTGTTTAAGATTTGGAAGTTGTCTCTTACCTTTAATTAATTTGGTATTACTTAGTATTTGTGACATTGTTCGATCATTTTCCAAAATTTCAAAATTATTCTTAATAATTCCAAATAACTCTCTGTTTTTAGGATTAAATGTCGAAATATATGCCATTATATTGTCATCATGTTTAACCTTTACCTGTAAGAGAGTATGTCTTGGAATATTAAGAGCTTTATTTATACCTGCTAAGATTACTGCTTTAGGGTATTTTCTTTCAATTAAAATGTTTTCAAGTTCACGTAATCTTAACTGTAGAATTTTTCTGTCAGATACTATTGTGCAGATCCTTCGCGCTAGGGAGAACGGAATGTTGACCTTGTTATGTTTTGGGTGACATGACCTGAAATTCAAATATTGCTTAGAATCTGTAATTTTGAAATAAATATCAGTGACAATTGTACAACCATTTTTTATCACTAACACGTCTAGAAAAGGCATTTTACTTGAGTTCATATCCATCTTAAATTCTATATCTTTATGTAACGAGTTAAGTATGTCATTAAAGACAGATAAATCATTACTTGATTTTGTCCAAAAAATAAAACAATCATCAAGATATCTTTTCCATTGTTTGCATATATAATCTGAAAAGTTTTCGTCTTTGAGTTCTTTTATATTTTCATATAGTATCTCTTCTAAATATCCTAAAACTAAAGTTGCATATGTTGGGGCAACTTTTGTTCCCATGGCCGTTCCTTTACACTGATTGAAAAATGCGGAATTAAAGGAAAAATTGTTATTTTCTAGTACTATTTTCAAACCTTCCAATATGAAAGTTTGGTCAAATCTGTTATGAATAAGATCTGGATATCTTTTCATCCAATAAGAAATTGCTTCATATCCTAAGCTGTGTGGAATATGTGTATACAAACTAACAACATCAAATGACACTAAAATTGTGTTAATAGGAACTGTTTCTGGTAGAAAATTAAGAAAATCTATGTCATCTCTGAGATAGCTTTGGACCTTACTTACAAAAGGTTTTAAAAGTTTATCTAAAAAACAACTTAATCGACTAGTTTCACAGTTAGGTCCTGCCACAATTGGTCTCATTTGAAGATCCATTGGATCTAAACTTTCAATATACTCTTCATTAATAATGTCACAAATATTTTGAATTATTTTGCTTTTATGAATTTTTGGAAGACCGTAAAATGTACTAGTCTTGTAATCAAACTTTAATAAATAATCTGCTTCTTGTTTAGTGATAGTGTTATTTTTGTAAATCAACATTTTGATAGAGTCAAATATCTGTGTTGTATTAGCATGTGGAATAGGTTTATAACAGGAGATATCAGAGAGCATTTCTGTGATTTTATTTTTATAAAAATATTTATTCATCATTACTATTCCACCTCCTTTGTCAGCTTCTTTTATAATAATAGAAGAATCATCTGCTAGTGATTTTATAGACTTTCTTTGATTAAGGGATATGTTATGTTTTACAGGGTTGGTATTATTCAAAACATTAAAGCATAGTGACTTGGTAGTAGAAATATATTCATCTATTTTTTTATTTCTCCCGGAAGGAGGATTAAAAGAAGATTTGTTTCTCAGTAAACTATCATTACATTCTACGTTTTGTGAAAAGTATTCTTGTAATCTAAGTTTTCTAAAAAAATCATTTAAATCAATTTCAAGTTCACATGGATTATTTTTTAAAGGTGTGGGTGTGAATTTTAGACCCATCAACAAGACATTCTTTTCATTGTTTGTTAATTTCCGATTAGAAAGATTGTAAATTTTTGTAGATTTTGTAAATGTTTCAGCTAGATTTTCATTCTTTATAACTGGCTGTAAAAGTTGTGGTCTGCCTCTAGAAAAGAAGAAGACTCCCTATCGACCACCTCCATGTCATTATTATTGTTAGAAATATTGTTCCACCGTCGGCTGGGGTTGAATTTGTTATTCTTTCTGTAATTGTGATTGCCTGTTCTTCTCTTGTTATCGTATCTCCATCTAGTATTCGAATAACCATTTTCTGGATGTTTTGGCTCAGTTTTCAAACTTGTTAAAAGTTGATGTAATAAAGACTCCAGTGTATCTCTTGATTTTCCTTCTCGCTCTGTACGCCTGGGAAAGGTTTTCACTGCATCTGCATAAGTATATGGCTGCTTTCTTACGGTTGGTGCGAGATAATTTTTGCCTTTTTTGAAAAATGGATTTGAGCCATCGTAATTTCTAACGAAGTTTTCCTCGTATTCCCGAAGCCATTTTGCATTATTTTCCCATCTTTTGTGTGAAATTTCTTCATTTCTTTTAACGTGTCTTTGCCAAAGATCTACTAAAAAAGCTGCAGCTTGTCCTGAACATTTTGATTGTATCAAATCAATCATTTCTTGATCTAATCTTCTTGTTTGTTCTTCAAAAGAGGTAGATTTTAACTTCCCCATTTCAATTTCCATTCTAAAGTCGTGAATGACAGCTCTTTCTCTCAGAATTCTTTGATCTTCTGTTTCGTTTTTAATTTCATACTTTTGGAATTTCCGTGGTATAATGGCGGGGGATGCTTCTATCCACTTTTCATAGAAACATAAGTTTCCACTATTTCTTACTTTTCGCCAATACGCATCTTTTCTCGAATTCAATTTTCTTTCCCAAATGGCTGCAATTCTTGACTTAACACGCATAGCCTCAGCTTCAAAAAATCTGTTTTCATTTTCTTGGTGTAATTGACCAATATTGTGTTCGTGGTTACCATCTAAAAATTTTTTGTCTATGTCCTTAATAACTTTTGTAAGTTCCGAAACAGCTGTATTTGTTTGTGCTGGGGATAAACGAGAATTTGTTTCCTTAACAGCTTTAGTTAAATCTTGTATTGCCGAAAGAATTAACGATAACTTAGCACTTATCTCAGACAACTGTCCATTCTCTGTTTCCATCTGAATTGATTCAGTTGATACCGACGGGGAGGACTCCGAACTGCTGTTTTCAATTTTGGCCCTTTTAGGGCTCGCTGGACCCATTGTAATGTCTCTTATTCCAGTAATAAATATATGTTGCAAAAAGAAGAATAATACCGGAACAAGAAAATATATAATAAAAGAGAAATGACACTACAAATAGTTTTTAACGTGCCAACCGGTTTCGCTTTCGCTCATCAGGGCTTTAATGAAACATCGTAACTAACGTCATTTTGACGTCATAGAACAACGGTTAAATACAGTTCAATTTTGGACGAAAAATGTTTATGAAATATTTTTCCTTTGATACTCTAGATGAAACGTCGGGTGATTTGCATTTAAAAAATGGCAAAATTGAAAATTTTGGATCTGTTTTACAACAACTATCTAAATGAGAACTCAATGGTATTTGTCTTGTTGAAGGGTCCCTAATCTGTTGATTATGTATTGTAATTCTATTTCTAAGTTTATCGCCTGTTTGACCAATATAAAACTCTTGGCAGCCATTGCATACTAAAAGGTACAAACAGTTAGAAACTTTACAATCCATATCTTCTTTAACAGTAAAAGTTTTATCCTTGATTTTAAATTCAGTTCCTTCGATAATATGTTTACAGAGTCCACAGCGGGACTCATTGCATTTTTTCACAGAAGATTTTGAAGTTTTGTCTTTGAATTCTGATTTAATCAAAATCTGTTTAAGATTTGGAAGTTGTCTCTTACCTTTAATTAATTTGGTATTACTTAGTATTTGTGACATTGTTCGATCATTTTCCAAAATTTCAAAATTATTCTTAATAATTCCAAATAACTCTCTGTTTTTAGGATTAAATGTCGAAATATATGCCATTATATTGTCATCATGTTTAACCTTTACCTGTAAGAGAGTATGTCTTGGAATATTAAGAGCTTTATTTATACCTGCTAAGATTACTGCTTTAGGGTATTTTCTTTCAATTAAAATGTTTTCAAGTTCACGTAATCTTAACTGTAGAATTTTTCTGTCAGATACTATTGTGCAGATCCTTCGCGCTAGGGAGAACGGAATGTTGACCTTGTTATGTTTTGGGTGACATGACCTGAAATTCAAATATTGCTTAGAATCTGTAATTTTGAAATAAATATCAGTGACAATTGTACAACCATTTTTTATCACTAACACGTCTAGAAAAGGCATTTTACTTGAGTTCATATCCATCTTAAATTCTATATCTTTATGTAACGAGTTAAGTATGTCATTAAAGACAGATAAATCATTACTTGATTTTGTCCAAAAAATAAAACAATCATCAAGATATCTTTTCCATTGTTTGCATATATAATCTGAAAAGTTTTCGTCTTTGAGTTCTTTTATATTTTCATATAGTATCTCTTCTAAATATCCTAAAACTAAAGTTGCATATGTTGGGGCAACTTTTGTTCCCATGGCCGTTCCTTTACACTGATTGAAAAATGCGGAATTAAAGGAAAAATTGTTATTTTCTAGTACTATTTTCAAACCTTCCAATATGAAAGTTTGGTCAAATCTGTTATGAATAAGATCTGGATATCTTTTCATCCAATAAGAAATTGCTTCATATCCTAAGCTGTGTGGAATATGTGTATACAAACTAACAACATCAAATGACACTAAAATTGTGTTAATAGGAACTGTTTCTGGTAGAAAATTAAGAAAATCTATGTCATCTCTGAGATAGCTTTGGACCTTACTTACAAAAGGTTTTAAAAGTTTATCTAAAAAACAACTTAATCGACTAGTTTCACAGTTAGGTCCTGCCACAATTGGTCTCATTTGAAGATCCATTGGATCTAAACTTTCAATATACTCTTCATTAATAATGTCACAAATATTTTGAATTATTTTGCTTTTATGAATTTTTGGAAGACCGTAAAATGTACTAGTCTTGTAATCAAACTTTAATAAATAATCTGCTTCTTGTTTAGTGATAGTGTTATTTTTGTAAATCAACATTTTGATAGAGTCAAATATCTGTGTTGTATTAGCATGTGGAATAGGTTTATAACAGGAGATATCAGAGAGCATTTCTGTGATTTTATTTTTATAAAAATATTTATTCATCATTACTATTCCACCTCCTTTGTCAGCTTCTTTTATAATAATAGAAGAATCATCTGCTAGTGATTTTATAGACTTTCTTTGATTAAGGGATATGTTATGTTTTACAGGGTTGGTATTATTCAAAACATTAAAGCATAGTGACTTGGTAGTAGAAATATATTCATCTATTTTTTTATTTCTCCCGGAAGGAGGATTAAAAGAAGATTTGTTTCTCAGTAAACTATCATTACATTCTACGTTTTGTGAAAAGTATTCTTGTAATCTAAGTTTTCTAAAAAAATCATTTAAATCAATTTCAAGTTCACATGGATTATTTTTTAAAGGTGTGGGTGTGAATTTTAGACCCATCAACAAGACATTCTTTTCATTGTTTGTTAATTTCCGATTAGAAAGATTGTAAATTTTTGTAGATTTTGTAAATGTTTCAGCTAGATTTTCATTCTTTATAACTGGCTGTAAAAGTTGTGGTCTGCCTCTAGAAAAGAAGAAGACTCCCTATCGACCACCTCCATGTCATTATTATTGTTAGAAATATTGTTCCACCGTCGGCTGGGGTTGAATTTGTTATTCTTTCTGTAATTGTGATTGCCTGTTCTTCTCTTGTTATCGTATCTCCATCTAGTATTCGAATAACCATTTTCTGGATGTTTTGGCTCAGTTTTCAAACTTGTTAAAAGTTGATGTAATAAAGACTCCAGTGTATCTCTTGATTTTCCTTCTCGCTCTGTACGCCTGGGAAAGGTTTTCACTGCATCTGCATAAGTATATGGCTGCTTTCTTACGGTTGGTGCGAGATAATTTTTGCCTTTTTTGAAAAATGGATTTGAGCCATCGTAATTTCTAACGAAGTTTTCCTCGTATTCCCGAAGCCATTTTGCATTATTTTCCCATCTTTTGTGTGAAATTTCTTCATTTCTTTTAACGTGTCTTTGCCAAAGATCTACTAAAAAAGCTGCAGCTTGTCCTGAACATTTTGATTGTATCAAATCAATCATTTCTTGATCTAATCTTCTTGTTTGTTCTTCAAAAGAGGTAGATTTTAACTTCCCCATTTCAATTTCCATTCTAAAGTCGTGAATGACAGCTCTTTCTCTCAGAATTCTTTGATCTTCTGTTTCGTTTTTAATTTCATACTTTTGGAATTTCCGTGGTATAATGGCGGGGGATGCTTCTATCCACTTTTCATAGAAACATAAGTTTCCACTATTTCTTACTTTTCGCCAATACGCATCTTTTCTCGAATTCAATTTTCTTTCCCAAATGGCTGCAATTCTTGACTTAACACGCATAGCCTCAGCTTCAAAAAATCTGTTTTCATTTTCTTGGTGTAATTGACCAATATTGTGTTCGTGGTTACCATCTAAAAATTTTTTGTCTATGTCCTTAATAACTTTTGTAAGTTCCGAAACAGCTGTATTTGTTTGTGCTGGGGATAAACGAGAATTTGTTTCCTTAACAGCTTTAGTTAAATCTTGTATTGCCGAAAGAATTAACGATAACTTAGCACTTATCTCAGACAACTGTCCATTCTCTGTTTCCATCTGAATTGATTCAGTTGATACCGACGGGGAGGACTCCGAACTGCTGTTTTCAATTTTGGCCCTTTTAGGGCTCGCTGGACCCATTGTAATGTCTCTTATTCCAGTAATAAATATATGTTGCAAAAAGAAGAATAATACCGGAACAAGAAAATATATAATAAAAGAGAAATGACACTACAAATAGTTTTTAACGTGCCAACCGGTTTCGCTTTCGCTCATCAGGGCTTTAATGAAACATCGTAACTAACGTCATTTTGACGTCATAGAACAACGGTTAAATACAGTTCAATTTTGGACGAAAAATGTTTATGAAATATTTTTCCTTTGATACTCTAGATGAAACGTCGGGTGATTTGCATTTAAAAAATGGCAAAATTGAAAATTTTGGATCTGTTTTACAACAACTATCTAAATGAGAACTCAATGGTATTTGTCTTGTTGAAGGGTCCCTAATCTGTTGATTATGTATTGTAATTCTATTTCTAAGTTTATCGCCTGTTTGACCAATATAAAACTCTTGGCAGCCATTGCATACTAAAAGGTACAAACAGTTAGAAACTTTACAATCCATATCTTCTTTAACAGTAAAAGTTTTATCCTTGATTTTAAATTCAGTTCCTTCGATAATATGTTTACAGAGTCCACAGCGGGACTCATTGCATTTTTTCACAGAAGATTTTGAAGTTTTGTCTTTGAATTCTGATTTAATCAAAATCTGTTTAAGATTTGGAAGTTGTCTCTTACCTTTAATTAATTTGGTATTACTTAGTATTTGTGACATTGTTCGATCATTTTCCAAAATTTCAAAATTATTCTTAATAATTCCAAATAACTCTCTGTTTTTAGGATTAAATGTCGAAATATATGCCATTATATTGTCATCATGTTTAACCTTTACCTGTAAGAGAGTATGTCTTGGAATATTAAGAGCTTTATTTATACCTGCTAAGATTACTGCTTTAGGGTATTTTCTTTCAATTAAAATGTTTTCAAGTTCACGTAATCTTAACTGTAGAATTTTTCTGTCAGATACTATTGTGCAGATCCTTCGCGCTAGGGAGAACGGAATGTTGACCTTGTTATGTTTTGGGTGACATGACCTGAAATTCAAATATTGCTTAGAATCTGTAATTTTGAAATAAATATCAGTGACAATTGTACAACCATTTTTTATCACTAACACGTCTAGAAAAGGCATTTTACTTGAGTTCATATCCATCTTAAATTCTATATCTTTATGTAACGAGTTAAGTATGTCATTAAAGACAGATAAATCATTACTTGATTTTGTCCAAAAAATAAAACAATCATCAAGATATCTTTTCCATTGTTTGCATATATAATCTGAAAAGTTTTCGTCTTTGAGTTCTTTTATATTTTCATATAGTATCTCTTCTAAATATCCTAAAACTAAAGTTGCATATGTTGGGGCAACTTTTGTTCCCATGGCCGTTCCTTTACACTGATTGAAAAATGCGGAATTAAAGGAAAAATTGTTATTTTCTAGTACTATTTTCAAACCTTCCAATATGAAAGTTTGGTCAAATCTGTTATGAATAAGATCTGGATATCTTTTCATCCAATAAGAAATTGCTTCATATCCTAAGCTGTGTGGAATATTTGTATACAAACTAACAACATCAAATAACACTAAAATTGTGTTAATAGGAACTGTTTCTGGTAGAAAATTAAGAAAATCTATGTCATCTCTGAGATAGCTTTGGACCTTACTTACAAAAGGTTTTAAAAGTTTATCTAAAAAACAACTTAATCGACTAGTTTCACAGTTAGGTCCTGCCACAATTGGTCTCATTTGAAGATCCATTGGATCTAAACTTTCAATATACTCTTCATTAATAATGTCACAAATATTTTGAATTATTTTGCTTTTATGAATTTTTGGAAGACCGTAAAATGTACTAGTCTTGTAATCAAACTTTAATAAATAATCTGCTTCTTGTTTAGTGATAGTGTTATTTTTGTAAATCAACATTTTGATAGAGTCAAATATCTGTGTTGTATTAGCATGTGGAATAGGTTTATAACAGGAGATATCAGAGAGCATTTCTGTGATTTTATTTTTATAAAAATATTTATTCATCATTACTATTCCACCTCCTTTGTCAGCTTCTTTTATAATAATAGAAGAATCATCTGCTAGTGATTTTATAGACTTTCTTTGATTAAGGGATATGTTATGTTTTACAGGGTTGGTATTATTCAAAACATTAAAGCATAGTGACTTGGTAGTAGAAATATATTCATCTATTTTTTTATTTCTCCCGGAAGGAGGATTAAAAGAAGATTTGTTTCTCAGTAAACTATCATTACATTCTACGTTTTGTGAAAAGTATTCTTGTAATCTAAGTTTTCTAAAAAAATCATTTAAATCAATTTCAAGTTCAC
The DNA here is from genome assembly GCA_945859785.2 of Tridacna gigas. Lineage (NCBI taxonomy): Eukaryota > Metazoa > Mollusca > Bivalvia > Cardiida > Cardiidae > Tridacna > Tridacna gigas. Next base: position 70,035,745 of record OX244033.2, on the reverse strand, counting down.
ATGGATTATTTTTTAAAGGTGTGGGTGTGAATTTTAGACCCATCAACAAGACATTCTTTTCATTGTTTGTTAATTTCCGATTAGAAAGATTGTAAATTTTTGTAGATTTTGTAAATGTTTCAGCTAGATTTTCATTCTTTATAACTGGCTGTAAAAGTTGTGGTCTGCCTCTAGAAAAGAAGAAGACTCCCTATCGACCACCTCCATGTCATTATTATTGTTAGAAATATTGTTCCACCGTCGGCTGGGGTTGAATTTGTTATTCTTTCTGTAATTGTGATTGCCTGTTCTTCTCTTGTTATCGTATCTCCATCTAGTATTCGAATAACCATTTTCTGGATGTTTTGGCTCAGTTTTCAAACTTGTTAAAAGTTGATGTAATAAAGACTCCAGTGTATCTCTTGATTTTCCTTCTCGCTCTGTACGCCTGGGAAAGGTTTTCACTGCATCTGCATAAGTATATGGCTGCTTTCTTACGGTTGGTGCGAGATAATTTTTGCCTTTTTTGAAAAATGGATTTGAGCCATCGTAATTTCTAACGAAGTTTTCCTCGTATTCCCGAAGCCATTTTGCATTATTTTCCCATCTTTTGTGTGAAATTTCTTCATTTCTTTTAACGTGTCTTTGCCAAAGATCTACTAAAAAAGCTGCAGCTTGTCCTGAACATTTTGATTGTATCAAATCAATCATTTCTTGATCTAATCTTCTTGTTTGTTCTTCAAAAGAGGTAGATTTTAACTTCCCCATTTCAATTTCCATTCTAAAGTCGTGAATGACAGCTCTTTCTCTCAGAATTCTTTGATCTTCTGTTTCGTTTTTAATTTCATACTTTTGGAATTTCCGTGGTATAATGGCGGGGGATGCTTCTATCCACTTTTCATAGAAACATAAGTTTCCACTATTTCTTACTTTTCGCCAATACGCATCTTTTCTCGAATTCAATTTTCTTTCCCAAATGGCTGCAATTCTTGACTTAACACGCATAGCCTCAGCTTCAAAAAATCTGTTTTCATTTTCTTGGTGTAATTGACCAATATTGTGTTCGTGGTTACCATCTAAAAATTTTTTGTCTATGTCCTTAATAACTTTTGTAAGTTCCGAAACAGCTGTATTTGTTTGTGCTGGGGATAAACGAGAATTTGTTTCCTTAACAGCTTTAGTTAAATCTTGTATTGCCGAAAGAATTAACGATAACTTAGCACTTATCTCAGACAACTGTCCATTCTCTGTTTCCATCTGAATTGATTCAGTTGATACCGACGGGGAGGACTCCGAACTGCTGTTTTCAATTTTGGCCCTTTTAGGGCTCGCTGGACCCATTGTAATGTCTCTTATTCCAGTAATAAATATATGTTGCAAAAAGAAGAATAATACCGGAACAAGAAAATATATAATAAAAGAGAAATGACACTACAAATAGTTTTTAACGTGCCAACCGGTTTCGCTTTCGCTCATCAGGGCTTTAATGAAACATCGTAACTAACGTCATTTTGACGTCATAGAACAACGGTTAAATACAGTTCAATTTTGGACGAAAAATGTTTATGAAATATTTTTCCTTTGATACTCTAGATGAAACGTCGGGTGATTTGCATTTAAAAAATGGCAAAATTGAAAATTTTGGATCTGTTTTACAACAACTATCTAAATGAGAACTCAATGGTATTTGTCTTGTTGAAGGGTCCCTAATCTGTTGATTATGTATTGTAATTCTATTTCTAAGTTTATCGCCTGTTTGACCAATATAAAACTCTTGGCAGCCATTGCATACTAAAAGGTACAAACAGTTAGAAACTTTACAATCCATATCTTCTTTAACAGTAAAAGTTTTATCCTTGATTTTAAATTCAGTTCCTTCGATAATATGTTTACAGAGTCCACAGCGGGACTCATTGCATTTTTTCACAGAAGATTTTGAAGTTTTGTCTTTGAATTCTGATTTAATCAAAATCTGTTTAAGATTTGGAAGTTGTCTCTTACCTTTAATTAATTTGGTATTACTTAGTATTTGTGACATTGTTCGATCATTTTCCAAAATTTCAAAATTATTCTTAATAATTCCAAATAACTCTCTGTTTTTAGGATTAAATGTCGAAATATATGCCATTATATTGTCATCATGTTTAACCTTTACCTGTAAGAGAGTATGTCTTGGAATATTAAGAGCTTTATTTATACCTGCTAAGATTACTGCTTTAGGGTATTTTCTTTCAATTAAAATGTTTTCAAGTTCACGTAATCTTAACTGTAGAATTTTTCTGTCAGATACTATTGTGCAGATCCTTCGCGCTAGGGAGAACGGAATGTTGACCTTGTTATGTTTTGGGTGACATGACCTGAAATTCAAATATTGCTTAGAATCTGTAATTTTGAAATAAATATCAGTGACAATTGTACAACCATTTTTTATCACTAACACGTCTAGAAAAGGCATTTTACTTGAGTTCATATCCATCTTAAATTCTATATCTTTATGTAACGAGTTAAGTATGTCATTAAAGACAGATAAATCATTACTTGATTTTGTCCAAAAAATAAAACAATCATCAAGATATCTTTTCCATTGTTTGCATATATAATCTGAAAAGTTTTCGTCTTTGAGTTCTTTTATATTTTCATATAGTATCTCTTCTAAATATCCTAAAACTAAAGTTGCATATGTTGGGGCAACTTTTGTTCCCATGGCCGTTCCTTTACACTGATTGAAAAATGCGGAATTAAAGGAAAAATTGTTATTTTCTAGTACTATTTTCAAACCTTCCAATATGAAAGTTTGGTCAAATCTGTTATGAATAAGATCTGGATATCTTTTCATCCAATAAGAAATTGCTTCATATCCTAAGCTGTGTGGAATATTTGTATACAAACTAACAACATCAAATGACACTAAAATTGTGTTAATAGGAACTGTTTCTGGTAGAAAATTAAGAAAATCTATGTCATCTCTGAGATAGCTTTGGACCTTACTTACAAAAGGTTTTAAAAGTTTATCTAAAAAACAACTTAATCGACTAGTTTCACAGTTAGGTCCTGCCACAATTGGTCTCATTTGAAGATCCATTGGATCTAAACTTTCAATATGCTCTTCATTAATAATGTCACAAATATTTTGAATTATTTTGCTTTTATGAATTTTTGGAAGACCGTAAAATGTACTAGTCTTGTAATCAAACTTTAATAAATAATCTGCTTCTTGTTTAGTGATAGTGTTATTTTTGTAAATCAACATTTTGATAGAGTCAAATATCTGTGTTGTATTAGCATGTGGAATAGGTTTATAACAGGAGATATCAGAGAGCATTTCTGTGATTTTATTTTTATAAAAATATTTATTCATCATTACTATTCCACCTCCTTTGTCAGCTTCTTTTATAATAATAGAAGAATCATCTGCTAGTGATTTTATAGACTTTCTTTGATTAAGGGATATGTTATGTTTTACAGGGTTGGTATTATTCAAAACATTAAAGCATAGTTACTTGGTAGTAGAAATATATTCATCTAATTTTTTATTTCTCCCGGAAGGAGGATTAAAAGAAGATTTGTTTCTCAGTAAACTATCATTACATTCTACGTTTTGTGAAAAGTATTCTTGTAATCTAAGTTTTCTAAAAAAATCATTTAAATCAATTTCAAGTTCACATGGATTATTTTTTAAAGGTGTGGGTGTGAATTTTAGACCCATCAACAAGACATTCTTTTCATTGTTTGTTAATTTCCGATTAGAAAGATTGTAAATTTTTGTAGATTTTGTAAATGTTTCAGCTAGATTTTCATTCTTTATAACTGGCTGTAAAAGTTGTGGTCTGCCTCTAGAAAAGAAGAAGACTCCCTATCGACCACCTCCATGTCATTATTATTGTTAGAAATATTGTTCCACCGTCGGCTGGGGTTGAATTTGTTATTCTTTCTGTAATTGTGATTGCCTGTTCTTCTCTTGTTATCGTATCTCCATCTAGTATTCGAATAACCATTTTCTGGATGTTTTGGCTCAGTTTTCAAACTTGTTAAAAGTTGATGTAATAAAGACTCCAGTGTATCTCTTGATTTTCCTTCTCGCTCTGTACGCCTGGGAAAGGTTTTCACTGCATCTGCATAAGTATATGGCTGCTTTCTTACGGTTGGTGCGAGATAATTTTTGCCTTTTTTGAAAAATGGATTTGAGCCATCGTAATTTCTAACGAAGTTTTCCTCATATTCCCGAAGCCATTTTGCATTATTTTCCCATCTTTTGTGTGAAATTTCTTCATTTCTTTTAACGTGTCTTTGCCAAAGATCTACTAAAAAAGCTGCAGCTTGTCCTGAACATTTTGATTGTATCAAATCAATCATTTCTTGATCTAATCTTCTTGTTTGTTCTTCAAAAGAGGTAGATTTTA